>OX438529.1:16138826-18557993 GCA_949316355.1 Bruchidius siliquastri | reverse complement strand
TCTATCTATCTATCTATCTATCTATCTATCTATCTATCTATCTATCTATCTATCTATCTATCTATCTATCTATCTATCTATCTATCTATCTATCTATCTATCTATCTATCTATCTATCTATCTATCTATCTATCTATCTATCTATCTATCTATCTATCTATCTATCTATCTATCTATCTATCTATCTATCTATCTATCTATCTATCTATCTATCTATCTATCTATCTATCTATCTATCTATCTATCTATCTATCTATCTATCTATCTATCTATCTATCTATCTATCTATCTATCTATCTATCTATCTATCTATCTATCTATCTATCTATCTATCTATCTATCTATCTATCTATCTATCTATCTATCTATCTATCTATCTATCTATCTATCTATCTATCTATCTATCTATCTATCTATCTATCTATCTATCTATCTATCTATCTATCTATCTATCTATCTATCTATCTATCTATCTATCTATCTATCTATCTATCTATCTATCTATCTATCTATCTATCTATCTATCTATCTATCTATCTATCTATCTATCTATCTATCTATCTATCTATCTATCTATCTATCTATCTATCTATCTATCTATCTATCTATCTATCTATCTATCTATCTATCTATCTATCTATCTATCTATCTATCTATCTATCTATCTATCTATCTATCTATCTATCTATCTATCTATCTATCTATCTATCTATCAATCTATCCATCTATATAGCCTGCGTCTTTTCTTAGTATCGTTTTATATCTCGGGTCCTTATCAATCCTAAGTCTCAAGTTGGGGGTAATCCGGAGATGTTTCTAGAATTTTGATTATTAACGGATCACTTTCAGAGGCACACCTTCCTCACAGGCCCCCGGCGCCGGGGGTTTCACTCTGGCTCTCCCCCCACTTGTAAGGCCTGAGTCCAAGGGCCTATCTAGACCTCAGACGTGGGACATGAAGCTTGTGTATGCTTTTACCATTTTTTATACCTTGATCGAGGTACAGCAGGAACATTCTTTTTTCTAGTTACTGTATCTCCAATCAAAGTTATTAATGCGGTTAACTTCTGTCTTCCAGAACGCATCGCTAACACGGTTTTCTCCGGAGCAATGGTCAAACCGATTTCCTCCAACCATCTAGTAAATTCAGTTATCCCATAACAGCGCCTCTCTTATTATCTACTAGTAACAACCACCGCTGCTGATGCATATCTAATTTACCCGTATCAATCGTCTACGGCCAAAACTCCATAATAGCAATCCATGTATATCCCAAACGGAAAGTCTACTACGTAGTTATTTATTAACTACCACCACAACTACGCCCCGTCCCAGGGGAAGGAGGAGAGCCCGGCTGTTTTTAATCTCTTTTATATCTCTCTGACATCGCGCACTTTACTAATTTAAATTCTTCTTCTTCTGGATTTATAGTTGTTTGTTTTTTAGTTGCCGGATCCGCTACCGGAACGGTATTGGAGAACAACTTTCCACGATAATATATTGTAACCGGCTTGTTTCCGAGTAGTCTATTGATTTATACCTATTTAACCATACTGTATTACGACTAGAGGTTGGCGATTATAAAAATATATAACCTCTTTTCGACTATTTCGAGTAATTGATTACTTTTGATTAGAAGTTTTTTTTATTATTGGATTATGGTGAGGTAAGAAATGGAATTAGGAGCGTCTTTACCGATGTATTCAAATTTAGTTTGTATACTTTCAGTTCAAAGAAACTAATAAATCTAAAATTTTGCAATCCCTACACATTTTGATTAAGTATTTTTATACAATTAATGAGACGTCTTTCCAATATTGAAACAAAATTCCACCAGAATCAGTCAAGAGCATAATTGGATTCCAAATCTATTATTCTAAATAAATTATATCGAGTGATCTTTGATCGATTAGTAACCGATTAATTGACTATTCTGCTCAACCCTACCAAATCCGTTAATCTAAAATATGTGTTCATTCCAAAATAAACAATTATCTATCATAAGAAAAAAATAAACGAGTGATCGATTGACTGGTTGATTAATAATGGAATAATTGATTATTTTTCTCACCCCTAATCAGGACGGGAGATGATAGGAGGTTGAAATGGACGAAACTTGAAAGAAAGTCGGCTCATTTAGTGCAGCAGATACGAACGCATCAATATTACCTTGTACGGATAAAAATATTAGTTTAATAAACTCATAGCTTCTCGCAAAGGCAGAAAGCTAATCGCACTGCAGAAGTACTGCGAGGGCATGGATGTCCATCAGATTGACCTTAAAACATTGTCGATCGAAAACATCATAGTAGGTGCAAAAAAATTACTGATCAGGGTGTGAGTCACTAGGCATGGAATGAAATGAGGTGGCAAGAATGGAAAAGAAATACATACAAAATTTAAATGTGAACAATTTATTAAAAAAATAGGGAAAGAACAAAATGTCTCAGTATCAGCCATATGTGAGCATTACAGAAAAAAACTTATTTTGGGCTGGGGATATTCTAAGTTCCCCTGTGTTCCAATGGATGGTCAGCCTCAGCAACTGTAGGGCAGCATTGCTTGCACCCGCGAAGAGGAGCTGCGAAGCAGGGCTGCGCCGAAGAGAAGCTCCATAAAAAACTTCGGTGAAGAAAAAGAAAGAACTGAAGAAGGCTAGAGAAGAAAGCAAGAAAAGAAAAAGGGTATTCTTCCTGAAGCGAAAGAAGGCCATCGTTATTAGGAGTTCTTTGTCCAAAATGTTTCTGATGTCTTGCGGCGATTTCAAAGAACAGGTTATAGATGTATTGCAGATTTATGGCAGGAACATCAGAAACATTTTGTCTATACAATGATTATAAAAATATATATATGTATATATAGCGTAAAAAAATAATAAAGGTAAGATCTTACATAGAATACAGAAAAACAGTATGCGGATGCTCATGTTTGAAATGATAAATATAACCCCTCAATCACAACATCCCTGTGAAGCATAAATTTTCTAATAATAGCAATAATGACTGTGGATAGGGTACAACTTATTTATGGAATTTTGCAGCGCGTTACAACGTAATTCGTGCACTTAGGACACATGGTGTTAAGTCAAGAAAAATAATGATTTTTTACGCCATTGGTAAAAATACATATAATATTCAATTCCTGAAACCATTTATATGATTTTTATTGCACAAGATGAAAACAAGACACGAGGATCATCGAGATATAAAATGACATCGAGAATAGATATCTCTATTTAACACAGTGTCTTAGCGTAAAATGCAAATTTATAGCAAACTGAAATGTATAATAAACCTAAATAATAATCTAATACTGAGTGTTCAGCATATACCAAACACTAAGAGTGCCTTACATGTGCATATCTTACAACCAAGTTATTTAAATAATGAAACCAGACGCCATTGCATCAAGCATTGCCTAACACCAGTTATTGTGTCGATTGTCAGAATTAAAATGGGATGAGTACCACGTTCTACGTGTCCAGATCACACGATGCACGAAATAAGAGCGCCATTGCGAAACCATAGATGGGATTGGAAAAAATTGGAATTACAAATCAAGTTGAGGAAAGTAAAGAGACAAAATAACAGATTGATTTCCTGCTAATGAGAATAATAGAGATGGGATATTGAATCTAGCGATAATGAAAACTAGGTGAAGATCGGAAAAATATGAATGAGTAGAGGCTTATATATAAATGCAGCATGCCATATAAAATGAAATTTGTGAACGGTTGAACTGTCACATAACCGTAGTCACGTCTGTATGCCGCTGCGTTGCAGCTCAGTCATATAAGAAGAGAATAACCACCAGCCAGCCTTTTGTTATTTAAATTACGTGATCTGAGTACAGGAGCTGTGTTATACTGACGACATACGTACACACATATACCGTTGACAACGAGCGACTGTATGACATTTTTTTATAGTATACTACTACTACGTTTTTTCCTTGGTTGCTTAACAGTAACAGTGGCGTAGATGCAGTGTCGATTAGACGGGGTAATAAATATCAATCGCTCAGATTCATATAGGCCACTACCTTAATACAACAGGTTCCTATAAAACAACTAATTAGGAGATGGAAAGACAGTTACAAGGCATTTGGCTCATTTAGTTAGGCGTATATCGTAAGATGAGCCGTTTATGTATTTTATATATAATCTCCCGCGAATGCAAAAACTCAACCGCGCTCCAAGTGCCGCGATAGGATAAATGTTCAATAATATTGACCTATGAATCATGTAGATTATAACCATCTGGGATCGGCGGCTTATTCCAGAACGCTGATAGTTTACAAAAGAAAAACGTTCATTTGAAGCATTGGAAGTTCGATCTGGTTTGGAGGAATGTCAACCAGCAAAACCAGATGTCGAAAATCATCCACTCGATGGTCATCATATCATAGCTTAAGCCTGGTTGAGACTAAGTCTGAAACCATGGAGTACGATAAATCCTCAGTTGAGCGGGAAATAGTGCTCGCGCAAAAAGCTATTGCCAAAATCAAGCCACACACCTTCTGATTTCCAGTCAGATGCCAACTGAGCTAAGCAGACACCTCGTTCCATCGATGGCGTTAGGCGTATTTCAAACTGCGCGCTTTGTCCGTATCTCGAGTTGCAGAGCAAATGTTGAAATTGTTAAGAAAACTTGTTTTTAGGCGAGCGTACCACATCGCCATCATGCTAGATCGATTGAGCGGAGTGCTCCGAAAACCAACGATCAGAGGGCTCGTGGTTCGAATCCCGCACTGGCAAAGATTTATTTCCGAGTGTCTTAATGCGAATTTGTACATCGCCTCCTATCCTGCTTGATATCAATACAACATCATTGAGAGGATTCTTTGAGTCTCTTATCTTATAAGACTTCTTTTAATTAGATAAGAGCACTTATGCAATCAAAAAGCCAGTGAGGCTTCTTTTACTTCTTGCTCTCCTCTAAGCGTAATCCGCAGCTTATTGAGAAAGTATAATTTGAAGTAAACGGAATAATATGAATTCAATTTTGAGAGTCTAAATTCTTGTAAAAGGTTTTGTAACTGAGATTATAGAACACAAAAATTGTCCTTCAGAAATATTGAAATTCGATTCAATTGCGTCAATACTCATATGAATATTTCCAAATAATTTACTTTTTAAGTACATAAGACAATGAACCTAGGACACGTGAATAATATTCAGTTCCTTTTCTTTCACCATCACCTTGCGAGGTAGTGAGCGTCACCGTTGGTACATATTCAAAAGAACATGTTACAAGTTGCGGAAGGGTTTCGATCCTAGAAGCTTTAACGAAGAAAATCACCTTTTAAAAGTACACGAGATTACTGGCAAAGGTGATCTTCTAATAAATAATTTACAAAATGTACGGAATCTAAATTTTGTGCACGTTACTTATGCCTCTGTCTGATCTATTGTCTGTAGTAGTCATTAACACTGGGGCCTGTTGCAAACTGTTGCTAAAAGAAGCGAAACCAGATGGGTGCTTAGCCCCCTTGGAAAAAATTAAGATCCCTATATCTAAATAAAATTTCAGATCCATCCAGTTAGTTCGATTTGAGATGATCGAAGCCTCGCAAGGAGCGGTTTACGTTGCGTCCATATTTGTTGGTTTGATTTTACGAGTTGGGTGTTTAAGAGATGAAGTGTATGGCAAAAAGAATCGTATTAACGAATCGTCATCCAGTAATCCTTGCATAACCAGATCGTCTCAAAACAACCTTTCTAGGTCAACACATCAAAAATGATGGACTAACAATCGAGGATGGCTATAATGCTCTAATCCAAGGTAAGCCAATTTATTGTGTCTCTTCTAGCTTTAAGTTATTATTATTATGGTATTAACCTGTTGCTACTATTTCTATTAGAAGCCCGAATGTAGGTGCTACTGTCTTTTATTTCAGAGTAATATCCAGGAACAGACGAATATAGGATTTGGCCACGGAAAATGCATTGTATCAGAAGCGGTATGGCAGAGTTTCAACAAAAAGTGGAACGGTATATTAAAGCGTGCTCTCAAAGAGAAGTTCTGCGATATCTGGCTCGTTAACGATGCGCTGTCCGCCATTACAAAATCTGATGGCATTGTTATGCCGACGAAAACAGGCAGGAAATGAAAGCGTGTCAAGGACCCATTTTACCTTTTCCAACTTCGTAATCCATATCGAACATTATCGACGTTTTATGAAATCTTCAAGCATTATTAGATTCTGGAAATTACCCAGCCACTGTAGGTATTAAAATACATTCATTTTGGTGAGCTAACGGTTGTACATTGAAGTTCCAATGCACCGTTCAGATTAACACAAGTAAAAAGAGCTATTGAGAGTATATTCTCGCTTGACAGCTAGCGAAATTTTATAGGTTAGTTCTGACATGAGGTCTGTTTGTCAAGGGCCGTCGAATACATTCATTCAAATGAACTTAAGAGATAACGTCGCTGAGCTATCTACCAAATTGAACTGCAAGACTATGAAAAATGGAAGGAACCTTCAGAAATTGATTGTTAGAAACCTGGCAAGTAGAATTCTTGGTTTTGTCTCGTTATATATGTGTGATCTTTCACTGCTTCTGTCGCTGTCATCTTGAAAGGTTACTTTCCATGGGTTTATAAAATTTCTGTTAGTATAAGTAGAATAAGTGGATGATGTTGACAGTTAATTCTCAACGTATTGTAGAATTTTGACAAAGGGTGAGAAAAGGGTCATTTATTGCCCATTTTTTCTGTACAAGAAAGAGTTGCAACTGCAATTAAGACCAGTTTACGCAGCTTGAAGTCGTCAAAGACACTAGGTCACGCTTAACTCTATAGCGCACCAACAACAAACACCAAACAGTTTTAGGTGAGATATATTGCATGCAACTGCGTTACTTGTTGAAGAAGAGGTACATACAATATGATGGCAAATAAATAGAATGTTTATGGCCAAACAGAGATATACCTTATATTACTTATAAAACAATTCGTTATTAGTTCATATGTTAAGACATAATGCTTCCTATAATATAGAGTCCGGTAAGTAGTTATTGAACAATTTTTCTTTGTTAGAAAAGCGATACTTCATAATTAGGATGTGAAGTCACCGCCAATTGGTGCAAATTTAACGATCTGGTTCAAGATTACAAGACATATGTGTGATACAATATAAATGATTAATTTCAGAAGATTCGGATCGAAACAGATGAACCCATTTGTGCATCTGGCCCTTGAAACAAAAAAAAATATATAAAAAGTACAAAAAACCAAGATTTTGGAATTTTAATGGTTTTTGACTACTTTCAGGGTAACAGATCAGCTTTTAAAGAAGACCACTACTGAAGGCTAGAATACATGTGATGCATTTGCATTGGTAATAAAGGCAACAAACACAATGCTGATATCCTATGAGACAAAATGAAACTGTGGACAGCATTGCGATTCAATGGCAACAATATAATATTCCCCACTTCGAGAATCTATGCATCTGAGGCTTGTAGGTTTGGAGAACATTGAGTAGATATTCCCCTGAATCATAATCAACCAAAGGGGCTCGTCACAGTTTAGTAAGGAATCGGGAATACAGAATATCATTCACCTTCAACACGTATGATCAGAACAGGTACAATTATTTATGTTTGTCTTGTGCTGGTAAGTTTACTGTCTCTGTCTCTTCAGATACAAAGCGGTACATATTGTGGAAGAGACAATTAAAATTAATATCATTGAAATTATAGTTATTTACAATCATAGATGGATTATTTTAGGTATTTAGCTATGCAGTGAAATGGCTTTGAGAAGTTTTTTAAATGATGGCTTCATTGAACTTGTAGCTTTAAGTCCTCAAACTGAGCAACCAAACTCATCCTATTACAGATAAAGATGCATTCGTTAGGCAATTTTACAGTAAAACCTCACCAAAAACTCCAAGAAAACAATGGAGAACATAGATACTATAAAAGGATGCGAAAGCAGCTTTTGAAGTTTTGTCCGCTTCAAAACCCTATTATTAGGTAAAGAATAATATTAGATGCTATCTGGAGAAGAATATCGCTAAGCGTTGTTAGGTTCCTGTTGAGTTCTCCAAACATAGTTAAAATGGAGAGAGCTATGATCGTTAGCGTTTTATAAAGTGCCCTTAAATATTACACTCATCAACAGAATTCAGAAATTATGCGTCGGAATAGATGAAACCTGTATTTATATGCATGCAATATTCCCAGATAGATAAAGGACTGTCGGGGATCCATTTTTCTCTACTTGCGATAACATTAACGCAGGTGAAGGGATCGATCGGCCTAGCATTGATATTAATCCACATTAATGACTTTTTATCAGCACTACAAATATCAGTACCTCTAAGAATCAATATTACTTATACTATACTTTCAAGATGTGTCTGTAACACAACAATACCTTTGGAGGGTCCATCAATGTTAATCCAGCGTTTTCTCCATTATCAAATTAATTTGGAATCTAATGGCTGGAGAGCTTGTAGAAATTAGGATTTTGAAACTTGATCTCCATGTTTCCGTCACAGTAATTTCCAGTTAGAAATATAATAGCTGGCTGAAATTTCCTGAAAACACATTGCTAAGGCATAGGTCGGGATCAGCTGTGCCATTCTTCATCTCAAACTGCTAAATACCCCATCTAGCGACAAACAGTGAAGCCCAATCTCTGATGAGGCACCCTCCACGATCTCATAACGTGTGAAAGGGAGCTGCCAAAATTTGTTGAAATTAAAGGCTGATCCAGGTGACGAAAAGCGATCAAGTAAAATCGAATTCAACAATCGGATCCGTATTTCCGTGATTGCGTCATGGGGCATTTCGAATTATAACGCCCCAAGTATTTCTCATCCAAAATATATCAGAAGCTCTGGAGGGTGATTATTTTTATATTTTTTCTTGCTTGGAGATGAAAAGCGAAGTTGAAGATTATTAGATTTGAAATTCCAGTTCCCTCTCAGGAAATGGCAGACTCAGGTGGCCTTTCTAATGAGCAAATGGCTCTGAAAGTGGAAAAAATAAATGAAGACAATTCTCTGCTAACGTCGTCCAATCTATCATATGGCGCTCTGAGTCATTTTGCTCATAAAAAATAAATCGCGGTTCTTAGTAGGATCTTTGTGAGATTACCTTACATTCATGTTAATATATAAGTGTCTGAGTTCTTAGAAAATGAGATTTTGGGATATATAAAGGTAGATGAAATGTTTGTCCTTTTCTTTGGTTGGAAACTTATCAGAACGTTTATGTAACTAAATGAATGTTGTTTTAAGAAAAAATACACAAATTGTAATGAGAAAATGAATTTTTTTTGGAGCGAACGTGACTAGAACAATTGTCTCAAGCATGGCTAGACAGTCTAGCGCCAGATCATCTCACTGAACCATTCTCAGTTAAACAGCGGACCAGTCTGGACAACACACCGCTCAAACCTATAATATTCTGGTGATCGAAACGAGCATATGTATATCCGCTGTGCGTGTCGCCCTGTGTGTAAGGGAGCTGTTCCAATAAGTCAGCAAATCGAGACCTAAGATATATACTGTAAAACTTGACCAATTCATGTATAGTATTGAAATTAAATCAGAACCATGCAATCAAATCACTGTCAATTGAGATATTCTTGGTCTTCGACTGACATTTAGCTGGTTGCGATGTTGATGCCTCGGCTTACTATCCCGGTTAGTTATGTTGTTACACCTTAGAACTCCATGTTGCAAACATCATTCAGGGTACTTCAAATACTTTGATGAGTCTGACCACGTTAGTAATTGAAGGGATTAGTGGATAAATGAGGAGTTATTTTAATGAACGGAGAAGCTGCTGTTTCTTTATATGAAAACAATTATTGTGCATATAATAACAATTTTATGTCATTAATACTCCAATAAATAATTTTTATATAAGGAATAACAAAAATACTGTGGGGTTAAATATATCGGAACGAACTATTTGTCATATACTCGCCGGTGGGAGACTGTAGTGATTATCGGGTGTAATACCGTTTTTCTGAGTAAATGAAATTCATTAATAAAAACAACGATGAACGACCACACGAGGCACTAAACGGGGACAAAAATTAGGCGATGAGGAAAGTATCAGATTATACTTCACATATATTTTCTTTGAAATATATACGGTACATAAAAGTGTCTCCAGCACCGGCAGGGTAATACTTGTTAGTGAGGGATTTAATGTCCCTTATGTAATAACGCCGTAGATCTTCTTTTATTATACGAGGCTTCACACGAAACTTTTGGCCGTCTTATTCATGGGCGCCACAAAGAGGCGTTAATTCTAGAAGAGAAAAATGGAACAGTTTATTCTATACAATGGAATATAAGACTATACAGCATTATATAATGTATCAGAAAACTTTTTAGGCGAAATAAAATTAAGAAAACGGACTATGTGCGTTTTATATGTTTTTTGTATCCTAATTTGCCTCTTATACAGAACCTTGGCTTTTATACATTCTAAGAGCGGGATTTAGCCCTACATAAATGCAGGAGGTCTGATCTATGAAGATCTAAAATTATGGTATCTACCTTAAAACCAGATTAAAATTTTATTTTGAGAATATCGATATTCGATCACGATGGAATTTCATTGTATGGTGGTTACAATGTAGTACAAAATTTTCCTTTAGGTTTCGAATACTGTTCGAAAATCGGTAAAATCATACGGAATAATTTAGCTAGTCGCAGATTCCAACACCTGGGAACAGTTTTAGTACATAAGATAAAATTTGCAGAGAGAGCCTTGAAATTTAATGGAAGTGCGTTATTTGGAAATACCATCAGGTCTCGTGAACTGATGAAAAGGCAGATGGAATTTCATGGTCTTAAAATATTGGTGGATGTGCATAGATCAGAATTAGTAACACGTTCACCATTAATTGACTGAGATTTAACAGCGCCGGTTATAAATTTAGAAAATACCACATATACGAACACAGAATTTATCTTATGTGTACAAAAAACCTGTTTTGGTTACCTACTACAACAGTATTTTACCTAACGCGAAGCTGCATGAAGAAGTAATTTCATATCTGGACACAAAACACATTTCGCGTACAAAATGTATTCAAGGAAACGATACTACATTAGGATAATTTACAAATTGTCAATAACGCGCTGTAACTTACAACATTATCTGTGAACAAAAGCTTATCGGATCGGAATGCCACCGGAAGATTGTTGTCTATTCACATTGGCCTTGAAGCGCTACAAGCTGTAACCATGGGGAAACATACTCCCAGACAGTCGATTCCACAAGGCTGGGATTGTGTGAAAGAATGACATTTGAAGGCTCATTAGAAGTTGGACATGGTGCGGTTATGTCTGTCGGGGCACTGATGAAATTTGGCTGTCTCGCCAAAAGTAATCAGTAGATGACTCTTGGCGAGACAGCTCGGTCGTAACATTTACCATGGTAGACTAGAACGTGGACAAATCACTCACTTTCTTTCGATGTTTCAGACTATGGTGCTTTTATATGGTCAGGTGCATTCACTAGACAAATTGCTCGTTCTGGATTGTGCCCAGAAGGTATTTATTATGAATTCCATTCAGACTTTGAACCTGAATGTATCTTAATAGCTTTTTTTCTCGGAGTCACGTCTAGGACGTTGCTGGACTGGAAATAAGTGAAAGAACAACGGAAAAATTAGTTCTAAAGACCAGCCCACCCCGCTCTAGCAAATACTAGCACACATATAGGTCATAAATCCTCAACGTCAGACAGACGTTATTAAAGTTGCTGTCAGTAGCAGTGTAACTAGGTGATGGAAGGCCAGCTTTAGCTTGGTCTTTGCTATCAGATGCTTGATCCTCCTAAATTGTATATGGTCTAACAGATTGTGCAAAGTTTATTTTATTAATCTGTTGTTTTTTATGTTGTGAGGTAATACTTTCAGGATCAAAGGTGTCAAAATGATGTTTATCTGAATCTGTTGAACTTTGACAACACATAATTGAGTTTTAAGGTTAACAACGGTGAAAAGCGGAATCGCTAATCAATATTTTCTAGAATGTTACAACTATCATGATTGCGTGATGGCTCTCATAGAAAAACAAATGTCTACTACTAAAAATAAATATTTATATTATATAAATAAACATTGTAATGTCTTAAATTCCCAAAATCTTCAGGATTTAAAAAATTTCCTCAAAAATTTAGTTGAAGTGGATCCGCAGCTCTAAAATTCGATAAAAATCATGAATAAACTGATACAACTGCACGTTTAATAGAGAGTCAATAGGCACTTGAGGCCATTTTTCAAGAGACCTAATAACACTTTTGTCATTATTGGAGATCCCTATTAAAAACCGCTACAAAAATCCAAAAAATTAGTCCCCATAAGAAAAATGAAATTCCATCACTAATAATAGCATGAAACTGCCTTCTAAATTCTAAAACCTGGCAACATCGCTATGTCGCATTCTGTCCTCTGCCTGGCACTGACAAAATAATCCGATAGCTGACGTTTATTAGTAGGCCTTGAGCGATAGACTGGATGTATCGCGCGTTGTTATTTGTCTTTTTAGCTTCAGTATCAGTTTTAATATTCTGCCACTGGATCAATACATCAAATAATACTTCCCTTATCACCTCAACCCCAATCTTTGCCACACAATTTTTTTAATAAAACGATCAAAAACGTCCATAAACGGAGTTTAAGTGTTTTTTTCGCCTTTTAGTCATTTTTAAAACCTAGAAACTTAGGCTCATACTTGTCAAACAAAAACTGCTCTCCAGCTTGAGGTTCCAAGGATTATAGGATGGAGTACAGACAGGCAGACAGATCGACGCACATTAGTAACATGGTTCTCACCGCCGACTATAAACATATATAGACGCTGCTTTTCACCCATAGATTTCCATTTTACTTATTGCATACATCTGCTGGGGCCAAACACAGAGGATTGTCAAAAGAATAGACCTTGAGCGACGAATTTCCTAAGGCGTCCTATCATAACGGTAATCTGGGTACTGAAATTTCAACATTGTTTTACTAAATGTAAATGTGTTCGATGGAGTGTAAAATCCCAGAAACACGGTATATGAGTATGACAGTTAACAACAAACTACTGTAAACCAGTGTATTTTATTTTGAAAAGTGCAGGACTCTCTAGAATTGAAGATAATCGGGCTCTGAGACCGGTGGTACTTGTTTGGCTTGCTGGAGTTGTTTTAAACGAGACATTAATTACAGGGCCTTTAGTGCACCTTTATTACATGGTCTCGCATAATAATTGCAATAACTAATTGACAATTTTCACACTTTACAAGTTAATAAGCATTTCGGTCTTATTTCGCTCAGTCATGTTTAATATTTTCAAACATGTTTTTTTTCCTAAATTTTGTTTCCAATAATGTGTACTGTGAACAGGATCGCATAGTCTTGTCCTTGTCTTGCCTTGCTTTATTCTCTATCTTCATTGGTGAACAGAAAGCTAATTAAGGCACCTCTCACACTTAACCTTATTATAACTATAACAATACACTCGTAGATATCATATAAAATATAGCTTAGTATCAACATAAATATTTACCCATACTGAACGACAAGTTTCGCTGGAAGGATTATACTTATTGGTACTCTGGTAATACTGGTTCATAAAATGAGGAAAATATATGCCATAAGCAACTGACGGTGATAAAAACGTATCATAGCATCAACAGATGACTACCATTTATCAAACCTCTAACTTAAACTGATGATAAAAGTCTAGGTCGTATTTGAAATACAGGACCATATCTCTAGACAATCTATTGTTTTTTTAACGAAAGACTTTTTGCTGTTCTACACTGTATTCTGATACTACTACCCAGAACGATGCTGACCACTGTGGTTTCACAATAACGTAAAATGACCAAAACGGACGTACAAAATGAATGAGGTAAAATTGTTTACTAACAAATAGCACCTTCTGGCATGGTTTTCGCGACGCACATCTACTGTGAATATAATAGAACTCAATACACATTATTTTTTACTTACAGATGAAATCATAAATTCGCATAATTCGGATTATGTTAATATATCTTACAGATATAACATTGATATACCATTTTTACCACCAACTATGCACGAATTCTTTACAAAAACTTCGTAAAGCTAACAACTGCTACTTGCCACCATCTTGTCACTCACTGTTGCCAATTTTGACAGTTTTATTTATCGATAGAATCTGATGTTGTCGGGTGTCTGAGAGTAGTGTCTCAGGGAAGTATTTAAATTTGGAGAAATTAGCGAGGAGTGCACATATGTTTTTCTTTGGTTCTTGTGACCCCAATATTTCGAAGGCAATATTGTAACAAACACGATACAAGCTTTTATATGTATGCAATGAGTTCAGATAGATTTAGAAATTGATTTGTCTATATATGTTTATAGTCGGTGGTTCTCATGCATGAGGCATAAAACATAAATATTTCAAATTACATTTTTTTTCTCAATTCCAATACTGCCTAGCGAATTGGCGTAGATAGTTGAAACAGAGTGAAGTGGTATGACTCTGTATACATTAAGCCATAATTTTCCACGGAATCAACGTCAGGAAATTGTGAATTCAAAGTTCGATACAAAGCACAATTTACTTCCACATACACATTCGCTGAATGTTCCTTCATCCATCGTGAAGAATAGATTACGACATATATGGGTTAATGGCTTGAACAAACAATACCATAGGGCCCACGGCTCTCCTCGTTCTCGGCATTGTATGCAAAAACCTATTTTCGCGGCGCTGCGAACATGTGTAGGTTTTCTTTCAAAGGATCATAATTAAGACTTATGTGCTACGTCAGGGATGTTGTTTCTATCATGCTTTACGTAACGAACCGAGGAAAGCCAATTGCATTTCAAGGGTATTGTTTAGTGAAAATATATATCGAGTCAAGTCCATGAAGAGGTCCCTTTCAGATCTTAAACAGCCAGAATCAACAATTATTTGTTAGTTAGGCTGAAAAAAATGATGGAGAAATAGTAGATAAGATAATACCATTTAACCAAGACAATTTGAGTTTTTTTCTAATTTCAAAACAACTTTATACCAAATTTTTCAATTTCTCTATTTTTACTTCGGCAAAACTTGCAGAGCCATCTGAACAAATAAAGCCTTCAAGTACATTGAAACTGAATTTGTGAATACTCAGTATCAAATCTAATCGTCTGATGCATAGAAAAATAACATTATAAGTATTTATATATATATATATATATATATATATATATATATATATATATATATATATATATATATATATATATATATATATATATATTAAATGTTGTTGGCTGTGCATATTGCAGAATACATAGCACATTCACCATTTGTTTTGTTCGTTATGTAGTAGAAAATGAACAGAGAATTTAGCGTACAAACAAACCTGTGTTAGTTAACTGTATTTGAATTGAAGTCATACTTAACATATATACCCGAAATTATAAATTCATATTTGTGCACAAAACACAACTCTGGAGTACCAACGATGTCTAAGGTATCACAGTTTTGGTATTTTCATTGCAAAAACAATTTTTTAGTTGGCGTGAGAAGTGAAATAGCAAAAATCCTTTCGATATAACAAAATATTTTTTTATAGATGACCTCTCGCAATTGAAGGAAGCCTATCATGTTCCAGAAGTGCTGAATGCGGATAAATTTCTACCTACATTGATCTTAAAATGCTTAAAATTGTAAATACAGAGAAATACTGTTATTTATGTATAATTTCAAAAAGCAAGACCGTAGCAATAGTGATTCAGTTGAATATAGACTGAATGCTTTGTATGCTATTTACAAGGTAAATTAATAATTCTGCTACCCAATCAATTTATCACAAACAAACCACCGATAATAACGAGAAGCTATTTTCCACGAAACTGAATGAACACAATGAAGGGCGTTTTACGAAAAAATGGCAAACGGGGCACCGTTAAAATAGCCATAGAGGCCGAAACAGCACAATCATTTCCGAAAATAATTAATTGATACGATGGCGAAGGTTTGACGTCGCGCTAGTGATTATGTTCCTCCATTACGAATTTCAGTATGATTAATAATTCAAGGTATTTGAACTTTCAATCTATTTTCGTACATACATTTTTGGGTCCTGCAGTCTGAAGTGAATACTAATAGTGAATAATCAGAATAGTCATATAATAATAGTTTGAACTATTTCCATGGCTGTTCATCGCAACGTACCTTCGAAAAATTCCTGATAGATATTGTCTTGGTATATTTGGAAATCCCTCACTCCTTGAGCAATTAATCTGAAACTAATTACTTCATTCGGTTGTTCAAAGTGAGAACGTCATAGTGAAGCTTATGACGTTATAATGTTCCATATGTCAGTTAGATAACGACAGCTTTCAGTTCAATATTTGGAAGTATTTTTTTCTCTAAACGATAGGAAAATGAATTACTGCAGATTTATTCCAATTACTTGTCATTCTAAAAAAAAAGAGCAAAGTAAATTTTCAGTTTTTGAGAACGACTCCAGAGTTCTTCTAACGCTACAGCCCTTATAGAGGCAATGTGGTCACTAAAAGTATGTTCAACCCAACAATTTCTTTAATATGCTTTATGGTCGCTGAACGTATAGAATACATAGAAATCGCTCTACTAAGAGCTACAACTCACCTCTACACTTCCGAGCTTATGAAGGCCACCATTAACGTGCAGCTGCTTAAATATTTGGATCCTATTATTATCTTCCTGATTATATACTAACTTAATGTGACATAGCTTCTTTGCTCTGAAATTCAGGTGGAACCAAGTGTTAATGAGGTTGGATATTGAAATCAGCATAACAGAACCGCAGAAATTAGGAGATGGAGTGCATATAGTATGTCCTATAAGAGTTACTACCCGTACTAACATCAAGAAAAGAGAATTCGCGGTCACTCGTAGGCTTAGCGATTTGTTGGGCCTGCACGACAAGCTCACAGAGAAGTATTTGAAGGTTGGACGGATTATACCTCCTGCACCTGAAAGAGTATCATAGGTATAGCAGTTTCTCTTGACCTCACAAAGTACCTCCGCAGAAGGGTGGCTGAACTCTCTCTATTCTACAGCTATTAACCTTATCGCTATGGAATATGCTGCCGAGGAACGTATTGCCCCATTGTTATAGTCTACCAAGTATGAAGGAGAATGTAAATAAAAATGTAACTTCTCATAGCGCATCTGGAACACGTTCCTAGAGGTTTTCCCTGAAAATTTTCGACAGCTGTAACGTTAAAGTTAAATTGATGCAGTAGACATATATAGTTTAATTTATTGACTATAAAAGTAAGAGGTAATCTAATCTCACTGACTAAGGTGTCATTTTCTAATAGATGCAATATCTCTACGTGAGTTTATTGATATGTGAGCAATAGTTGCTCGTTCCTATTTTTGCACGGAACTTGGAAATAGATCGCGTTAAAGCCGTCAACAGGTTTTTGCATGTCTACAGTGAATCTTCGAGTGGAACGCGTCGGCAGTCGGCAAACTTGGCTGTTATTCCAGGCCATTGATTCGGTTACATAATTATTTATTCCCCTCATAAATCTTTCAAAAACAAAAGTCTCGGCGCACTCGACTTCGGCTAAATTGCTATCGGATGAGCAAAAGGAAAAAAATAAAGCAGAAAAAGCGCCCTGATATCATTTCCAACAACGATACTAAATCGTGAAAATCTCTTTGAATAAATCATGGGCTAAGGAACGAATTTGACGTGCACTCCATTCTGGAGAGGGTGATTATAAATCTATAGGGGGACTGTAATGGGACCTAAATTGTATTTGTCCATCAGTAATGGTTATTTGAGCGATGTTGATGTGGTGATCGCCAAATATAGGAACTGACACATAGAGTACAAGACCAATGGTTAGATTCTAGTAGCTTTATGTGCTTTGACCATCTGAATGCAAAATTTCACTTTCTGATCTTGTATACTCCAATTCAAATGAGGAAGGAATCTAGTGACCATACCAATTATTGCCGAAATGAAGATACTATAATTTCTTGATGTTTCATGAAGTATATATCATGAAGAAGCATGTCACTCATTTCGGTCTGTCTGTCCGTCTGTCTGTCGTTTGTCTTTCTGTATTTCCCTTAGGGACATTTTTGAAGCCCTAGGCTTTTTGAAAAAATTGACTGTTTAAATTATTTAGAAAAGAAACAGTTGTTAATGGGAGATATTCTATTATCTATAAAATTCGGCGGCTTGCACAGTTGCCACGTTTATTTGAATTAAGATAATAAGTATTACAAAAGTGATATTTAGTCTTCAAGAAAAATAGCGTCACGTGCAGCAATTTCAGGTTATTGAGTTTTCTTATAAGATTTTAAAACCGTGGATCCAATTGAAGTAAGGGTTGGAAATCTTAGAAATTTTGATAAAATAAAAAATTTTGAGATCAGTTAAAATCATATAACACCGCCATTTAGTAGTTTTAACAATTCATTTATCGCAATTCAAGAGATCAACATCTGTAGAATCTAGTTCAAATATTTATTTCCTGAGTGATGCAATAACGTGGGAACTACTTGACGCCATTTCGTTACTTGCAAGACAAATGCAGCTTCGTACCAAAAGTTCAAAGACACCGACAATATCTGTACTTTTATTTATGTCAGTTTATAAAGCTACCCTACAACATTCTAACCATGTTCATTATAGGGGAGGGTGATATTATTTGATCATATTTATTGTGGCGGATCTATTATTTGATGGCTTTGTAATGTATTATACTGTTACCTGTATTACACGAGGCTGTTATAATATTTCATATTTCCGTATTCTCCGTAGATGCTTTCTATCCACCATACACGATGCATGGTGTCACAATCAGAATATGGAAAAGTTGATAGAAGCTGTACTAATAATAATTAGAGAAATTAGAAAAAAAATGTGTCGCCAGAAGGGATCGAACCCAAGACCTCCTGCATTCTAGAGAGTATGGTTGTCGCGGATTCGAGATGACATATGGATCATGGAAAAAAAACACGTCTCTCATTTGTGTTGGTCTGTCTGTTCATCTGTACTCTGTAGTCCTTGACCACCGCCATATAACTAGGAAACTACTTTTAAATTTTTTTATGAAATTTAGGTTGCTACTGTGGCAGGTCCGAAAATGCTTCAATGTTTTCTAAAGTAAATTCAGTGGCGGTGGAGTCATTGCCAAAAATAGAAGACGCTTAATCGTCTTCTTGGACGCTTCCGAAAACTGTGATCAAATTTAAAAAAAAAATTAGTGGTCAAAAGTGAAAAATTTGGAAAAGGGAGCGGGATATATAAATAAAAAACCATTAGAGCATAGAATATGTTCTATCATTAATAAAATTTCACAAATTTGCATTCAAATTACAAAAATGAAAGCTTCTTTATAGTTGAGGAATTTTAGAATACATCCAACTTATGGACAGAATAAAATATAAATATAATTTATTACATTTTAGGCAATTTACTCTATTTTTTCTGAAATCGGATCATAAATAATGAGAAAATATTGGCAGTGTATTAAAAAGCAGGTTGACTCTGTACAAGTGTACAGCACCAAGGCAACAGTGACAGTTTATTGAATATTTTGATAGTATTCTAGAGCTGGTGACAGATTTGGGGAATGGGTTAAAGATATTGCAAATTATGGAGATATTATGGAAATTTTTGAAAGCGTTTGAGATTTAACGTCTCTCAATATTTCTGCAATCCTTGTTTATAAATTGATAACTTTTATTGAAAGCTACAGAGTCAACAACCTACTTGATGCCATTCATTTTATATAAATTTATTGGCTTCATTTTATTGATGAATCCATTAATAATTCATCTCCCCAGTTGTCGAAACATAACAAATTCTTATTCTCTAATAAGAGCGTATTGGTGTAACTTTCACATAATCCAACTGCAAGTTCTAAAGTCATTCGTAGTAAACGCGAATCCATGTTTGATAAATAAGTAAACTACGCACATTTGTGTAATTCTGAATGGTTTCGTTTTAGGTGAGATTAACTATTACTTTGTATACACGTCTTCTTTCAATTAATTCCTGTAAATAATATTACATAATAAACCAGGCACCTTACAAAAGGTCTTTGTTTGTCCGGAAATAGCACGCAGTCGTTTTGAACGAAGTGGGAAATAATGATCTTTTGTGCACAGTGTTCTGAATACTAACGACATTGGAACCAATAATGGGGCGCATTAAAGAGCTGTGAAAAATGCTGATCGGTTGAATAAGGAATGCTATACATGTTGATAGGTTTTTTGTAATATAGGTGCCCATTATCTGAGTAATAGTTATCTGACAAGACGTAAGGTTCTTTATAGTAACTTGCTAGCTAGCTGAAAATAATTGCTTTGGGTGACTGAAATCGAATCTGTGGTTGAAATAGCACCTTCTGTGATCCGACTTCAAGACCAAAAAACCTTACCTCATTCCATACGCTTAAGCTAGTTATTGTGATCAGGTGGTGAATTTACCAATAAAAAAGTCTAAACATCCCTAAAGCTTTATGTACTTTCCGAATTCCCGGCAATTTTACAGCGTGATCAACATTGTTTTTTAGAAGAGTCACATAATAAAAAATGTAAAGATTGTGCCATGCTCAAATTTCTGACAAATATATATCGCGATCAAAAACGTTTGGAAGGATTAAAATTAGTGCAATTCATCGAATATTTTTGTTTACAAATAAACTCAATTTTCCTTTTTTCTTTCTTGACAGAACACCTACGTGCTCAGAAATGTTTTAGTCTTCCGCTTGTATGTAATCCATCTGTCTCTCATCTGTCTATCAAATGTTGTCTGTCGTTTATTGCCTGTCATTTGTCTGTCAACGATTATAACCTGGAACTAAGTGTAGCTGCACTACAGATGTCAAGAAATTTAAATATCGAAAAACATCCAGTTATTTTTTTGACGTCCAAGAACCCTAATCATTGCGGCAGATCCAAAATGGGAAGTGGTAGAGTGAGGAGACTAAAATATAATTTTTGAGGTTGTTAAAATATGTTCTGCACCTTCCACTCTGGTAGTCATTCGTAATTATCCGTAGTGTTACAGTACATCGGGGCAAGTTCTATTGGAATGCCACTAGCTGCTTTTCTCGTTTTTCATTTGTGTTACTGTTCTTTTAACTTCTTCTGCTGATATTTCTGCTTCCCCTGTATGTGACCAATCATGACTTTCATTAAGTTCTGTTACAAAATCTGGTCTATCTACTGTTAATACATTCTTATAGTGCTTTATCCATTATGCGGTATCCATCAGTTGTAATTTGCATCTTTCCTGTCTGCGAAGTTGGTGCTACGCCTCAATCCTGGAGGACCAGGTAATTTTATCTCAAAGCTTTTTTTCCATAGGCTGCTTGACTTTGAAGACCTAAGACATCGGTCATTCCTTTATAAAATATACCATTATGTGTGTAGACTGATATAATTTGGAATCGCACTTGGAAATACACTGTCAACTTGAATATGCATTTTACTAACCTTATATCCATTAACTCATCTCCAAGTGTCGCGCTCTATGGGAAAGCCCATTGGCAACTTACGAATTGAAAGGTCTTCACACCTGAAGTTGATGGTGGTATCACACCTTTGACTGCGTTACGTATATGCTATCCGATTGCTCTCTAGAGACCGACCGCCAGGCTATACTGACGAGTCTAGGCTGAAGACGAAGCATGCACGTCTATAGCAGGTCTGATGCATAGTGGAGAGCATACACTTTCTATCCATTACTTATTCATAACAACGGACTGAGCCGCAGATTTCCCACATCTTTCATCATATTAACATTTCAGCTTCTGTACATGATGACGGCAATTATACTTGAGCATGCATAGAACGGGGGAACGCTGCCGCACTGGTATCAAATTAGAAGCGGGAGTTTGAGTTGCCATGGATCATCGCCTGCCAGGGGAAATGAGGGTAGGCGTAACGCGAACGAAAATTTAATAAAATATTCATTACGGCCGGCATACTACTTCCAAATTCGGCTACATAACGAAGCGTTGAGATTGGCGTCGGTATTTCCTGTGTAAGACGTTTGGGAATGCCGATTAATAAGTTGCAGTATTTGCCGACACATGGAACTGTTGAAGGAATTAGAATTAGTGTTTTGTTATGTTAATAGGTTATTTTTTGTTTGGCGTCTATTTTTGTCACACGTAAGCCCGGTCAAATTAGCCCAAAAAGTAGAAGCTATTTATAAGATATAGCAATACCAAGAGTCAAAAATCTATGTTTGTCATCATAAGAATAAGAACAATTATTGCCGACACATGGTACTGTTGAAGAAATTAGAATTAGTCTCTTGTATTGTTAATAGGTTAGTTTTCATTTGGCATCTATTTTTGTCACACGTAAACCCGGTCAAGTTAGAGAAGTAGAGACAAGGTCACAAAGGTTCGGATAGAGCTAAAAATTACAACGAATGTTCGGAGCATCATTATACATGAAATGTGTAAAGTCTCAATAACTTCTCCACTTGCAAATAAATTTATTCAAGGTCAAACTTAGGTCAAAAATATGAGTTTCTTGGATTTTCAGGCAAATGCTGAGTTTTCTCATATGACTACATCAGATAAAAATTGTAGATCATGCAATTATCTATTCTGTGATATAGCAATTCAAAAGGTCGAAAAACTACGTTCATCATTCGAATCAGAACAATTAGCATTCTCTGATCGAAGAAATCGGTGACTGCATGACTTGTTGATCATATATTTATAGGGCCGTCAGTTTGAGACAGATGCAATTGCGATCCAATATTCCACGGGATAGTTCCATATTCATGTAATCTGACCAGAGTTCCAACATTTGTTACAGATTTTGTAGCTTTCTGAGCTTACTGCATGCACTTATCAGACTACTCATTGAAACGCACCAATCATACTCGTAGTCATAGGCACGGAAAGTGAAAGTTGTAAAAGAAGTTTGTCCTTTCTGTCGACATTCTTCAGAAAATTAGGGATCAAGATGTGCCATTGAAATTAATACACGAATTCGTAGTTTTGAGAATATGAGGAGGGCCACGAATCTTGTCCACTCCATTAGAGACGCTGATTAGAAAATGGTATAAGTTATTAGGGGGATGAGTATCTCCATGCATTGGCCGAATATAGCGGGAACAATCAATCTAGGGTCATGTCCAGACTCTCTTCACAACCAAGGAACAAGAGTAAGAAGAAGAAAAAGAAGAATTAGAACTATTTTTTTGTATTTCTGTAGATAAAAGGGATATTCTACCAGGATGGGTACAAAAAGCTACATTTATTATGTCGTTTCAAAGACAGCCAACAGATCGGCAAAAATAAAACGGGACAAAACTTTAAATCAATACAACTACTGCAGAACTTATACTGACTGTACCAAGTTCATCGTGTTTTTTGCTTAGTTCATCGCTATGTTTGGATTAGCATCAAATCTACATAATCGAATTTTATTATGCGTGTTATTTGTCTATTAGGGAAACAAAAACAACATTTCGCACATTACAAAATTAGCAGGTGGCAGTCGCCTATATACAATATAACAGTTGTGTAATATATTCGTATGTAAATGAACTGGTTCAAACTAGCCGTGTCACGTAGGGATCGATTACTCTCAACGGATTTCCGCTATTTACGGATTACCAAGCTAGACCTACATAATTTAAATTGTTCATGAAAATCGGGAGTATCCAACAGATGTAAACGTAAATCAGGTGAAGTAATTGAGTTAAAATCATCTATGAACTGTTCTATCACATGCATAATGAATTGCATCCAATCACTGTGACGTATACAATTAAACAATCATGGGCATCATAGAGGAAATTAAAATATTTTAGTTTGATCACACTTTTAATGGAGAGCGACACATCAGAAAGTTTTGCTACTTGGTGATAAACGAACTGAATTCATTTAGAAAAATGAAACACGATATGCTTACCCAATCTGACTATTGAATCAACATCGATGACATCAACAGCATTATTTCTAAACAAAGACTATTTGTTTTACAGTCTATCATCAGTAAGATGGAAACTTCTTGTAAATACAATACATATTTATGAAAACAGAGGAATCATCTGGTAGTAGTGAGATTCGAACCCGCATCCCCAGCTGTCTGGACAGTTACCTTAACCTCTAGTGATATATGTATATGTATATGTATGTATATATATATATATATATATATATATATATATATATATATATATATATATATATATATATATATATATATATATATATGACCAAAACAGCAGTATATGGGTTCAAACCAGTTTTATAGATTATGAACACCTACTACTGGCTCAGATCAGACCATCGCGGATATGTTCCGAAACATCCCCCAAATCACCTGCACACAATCCATTTGTTCTGTAATACGCCTGATCTTTCAAAGGACCTCCACAGTCTGGAAGGTCAAACAAAAGTGGATGGTCTGTTCACATTCTATGGATTATTCCGTGGTATTCAATTAGTACTTCAAGCGAATTGAATAACCCGAGGAATAAACCTTTTCCAAAAGCCATTGATTTGATGTTTCTCAAAATTTATAAATCAGCTATCACAGTAGTTTATTGCTTGTATGTTGCATTTCAGATTTAGGATAGGAATTTATTATCTTGCAATATTTATGGAGCGCTATATGCTTGCTGCCTAAGCGAGAAGTATGAAAAGGGTGAGTTGCGTTTTTCCTCCATAGTCCTCGTAGAAAACAGAACCCATTTCTCTTTGAACCAGAACATTTTATCTATATTTTGACTGGACTATAAGAAGAAGTATTTATTCAGATATTGAAACCTTTACCAAAAAACGTTTCTCAGTGGACCAGTAATTTCAGACAAACCTTATGCCTGGTTTTAAATAATATAAGAGTCTTTAAATGTTACGTGCTACATTAAGCTCAAACGGTACATGGTTAAGAAAGAGATTGTGTCTTATGGTTGGGAATTACGGTGTTCTAAGGTTATCCTGAATGTCTACGTCTCCTCTCGCAGGCACAATCTTTCTGGATTTTTTGTATAGTGAGGAAGGGAAACTAAGGTCTCTAGCATTCCCTGCTAACGCCGTATCCGCTCAGTTACAGCACTGTGGTGGCCTGTCCATTCAAATAGTCGTGTAAGGTATCTTTTTTCTAACGCCATTTATGTCTTGGAATCCAATTAAAAGAAGATATTTAAGGAATACCACCCAGCACATATCCCCAAGAAGAAGGATAGGAAAGGAAGGATTGTATCTACCAGGTGCCTTGCAAGTGTGGAAGCCTATATGTAGGAGAGAAAATATAATAAATAATATCTATATACTGCATATAAGGAACGATGCTTTAGCGGCGCTTACTCATCCTCCTCCTGGCAGCGTATGCCACCAAGATCGGCAGCTTGCCGATTACCAGTCAAAGCAGACGTTAGATCCTTTAACCTGAAGATGACGACATCAAACCAAAACATTGTAAACGCAAAAAGTCTCAAGACAATGGACACAGTCCGAACAGTGTTAATAAAAGATATATAATCCCGCTGTGTTGTGTCACGGTGTTTCTACTTGTTGGAAGCAGTATGGAGATCTAATGAGTCACCGCAGTTTGCTGGCCAAATGACTAAGGTATTCAGCACGGAATGTGGGAAATACGGGTTCAAGTCCCGCCTGTACACACTTTTCTCACTCCAAAAGTGTGCCTTCAATCTTTGCTTACCCATTTTCGGGTGAGAGGTCATAAACAACATTGTCAGGAAAGTAACTTAATCGTTTAATATACAGTACTTCTATACTAGATTTCCAACATAAAGACTATCTCCTCTGTAGGATTCTAAACACCATAAAAAATACATATGACAATATTGTATTTTAGTGATATCACTCTAACTGAAAGTGATACTACAAGGCAAAAAAATAACTGAATAGAAACGAAAACAAGAAACCGAAAATCCACGCTAGAGCTGACAAATCCTACTATTGGATAGAATTGCATATCACCCCGACACAACTGAACAAAACAAAACTAATACCAACAAAAAGCGTTATTAAATAAACGACTCGTGAAACTTCCTTATGCCACATCGCAGCAGAGAACAGGGAGAAACTTATACAGATAAATTGGTCGCGGGCAATTAAGAACAAAGACTCCGGCGATATACTTGCCTGGGACACGATAACGAACTTCCCAACTAGCTACTTCGGACTTGGAGCTTTCTTGAATATAGATAAGTAAACTCGATAAACAAGAACGTATGCGACGTTTCAGATCGAAGTCCCCTTTTATTTTATGCCCATGGGAAGTAACAAACCAGCAGCGTAGAGAAAGGGTTGGTAACGCGACAGGTTGTCCAGGTGCAACAAATTTAAGTAGTCCACTTCATACAGGTAAACGATTGTCTGGTCATTAGATTCGATTAAGGTCATAGCAGAGAAGTTATCGGAAGTTTTGTGTCGAGTCTCACTCCTCCATTCAAAAAAATGTGTCCCTTCGCACGCGGAGCACTCCCTCGCATTTCCGTGATTGTGCTCTGTCTAGCATTAAACAATGTTTTCTATATGAACTGAAAGGGATACATGAATACGCACCATAAAAGCATTTGTGGTCTAAAACAGACATTTAGAGAATGCTTATTGCAAATTTTCAGCGAATAAAATTTGCTCTATATTTTTCGAGATATGGCGCTGCCCATCAGCGTCCCTACGAGGACAAAGAGTCTTAATAGCTTAGGACTATCGGCCATTGTCATATCGAAATAGGAAACCATCTTTGATCGTACTCTGTGAAGCTTGTTAGCGGTGGCTAGGGCGGCAAGGTGGGTTAAACAGCTAACGCTGATTTGTTAGCCATTAAGAGGTTGGATTACGTTATTTGCTGTATGATATACCTTTGGAAGCAAATTTTCTCAATATCTATTGTAAGCTTTCCGAAAATATTTACATACTTCAAGTATGCAAAAATTAATATCCTTGGTACGTCCCAGTTCATACTAAATCACATGGAAGCTCGATCATGTGTGTACAAGCTGTAAGATCGTCACTTAAATCGGTTCATTAAGTGAGAAGGCAAAGTCCCAGATGTTAACAAAGTAAATTTGACGTTAAAATCCAATATGCAACTTTCATTTTGACAGAAGCAACGTGACGCCCATACGCTAGAAAGCTACTTCCTTCATATAGGTCAAATCTCATACCAAACTTGATTTCAGGATTATAGTCGCTGCTAGCTAGGTCCTTAGGACGGTAAAAAGAGAATGAACCGGGAAACCGTTTTGTCTGCCAGTGCTAGCAGTCTGAATTTGTGTGAATGCCTCCTTAATGGAAGTGAAACACTGAATACATCGTACGGCTGCTTTTATGGTGATTGTTTCTTTTTACTTCAACGGTACATGGGCGATTGTACACCTTTTACAAGTGATTGCCGGGGGAACTATAGCTTTTAGTCACAACATTTAGCTTCGTACCTACAAAGGGTAATAAATGTAATTGTAGAAAACCTATTATTTGTTAATGTAACTTCTGTCTAGTCGTTTTTTCATATTTACGAGGGTAGATTAATAAGTAATAATTATTGTCAGAGCTAGAAACACACGGTTTTACAATTTCTTAGGAGTACCGATTGCTAGGCCCTCGTACTGATCAATGAATGGATCGGCGTGATGTTTATTCGATGTCATACTTTTTAATTTGCGTTTACTACCAGACAAATTGGATTTTTTCATAGTTCGTCACCTTAAGGAGACATGTTCACCTGCTCGATAAAGTGGTAAGGGCTAGCTGACAAAATCCTATTTCAAACGAAATTTTTATATTCTTAAGAAGTCTTCCTAGCTGCCAAAAGGATATAGTATATAATTGCTCCAGTGAAGGTATTTATTATTGTATATATATATAAGAAACAAAATGCATATCAAGTGCTGAAACAAATATCGAACGTAATCACTGCGACTTAGAAAATCATTCTCAAAATAAATATGTGAAGGTATAGTGACGCGATTCAATCTTTGAATTAACAAAATAATAAAAATTGATTTATTAATATGGTAGAAATTACACTGCTGGATTATGAAGTTTTCATACGAAAATAGATTTTAGAGCAGGACCTTGTCAAATAAAAGCAGATCATAATTTGACTACCAAATTTGAGAGAACAGAGTCTTTCACTGACGTAAAAATATTATGAAAACCAAGGACCAAGTGACAAAGGTTCTTCGGGAAAGTCGAAGCCTAATCAACACTAATCCGCCAGCAATCAGTAGTATGAGTATCAAAACGATATTGCAAATGCCATACATCATTTTAGAAATGTTCCCCTAAGATCCCAATAAACCAAAACTGCTATGTGAAAGAAGGTATGCAGATTCTCCTATTGAGTATAATTTTTCTTAAGGAATATTTCCTCAGATGAAAATTGAACCCGAACGTGCATCACATATTTTATGGTCAGATGACATCTCATGTGTACTGTAATCAGCGAAAAGTATCGAATGCGGTCAACAGATAATCCACATAAAATCGTTCGGGAAGGTCCAGAGTAGTTAAAAACTACGTTTTTTCAAAGCGAACGAAACAAACAGTCTTAAAAAAAAGTGCTTTATTGATCAAGATGCGACATCTAAATATTGAACACGATTAGTATGAATAAATAGGATTTTAAAATGTATGTATTTTGAACAGATCCTTCTAGCGACTCTCACTACTACTTCCCTGCTCGCTATCAGAGGATCGAGCAGCGCATCTATACTATTTTCGGGCATCATGGTAACCTTTTTGAAAGCAAAAGGTGATTATCCAGCATTGTTTGAATCTGTTTAGTAAGGTGACAAATTGTGTTTGGAAATAAATTGTGGTCAATTTTTCAGTCCCTCCTCAACTATTCTGTTCAAGTAGCTTATATTCCATTGGAAGGAACTCGTATGAAGTATCTAAGAAAACTTGTATGTAATTCTAGAAAAGCTAACCACTCAAAATAAATTTAAATCACAAGGCCTAAGCGATATGAAACCCTGGGAATGATAACAATAAAGGAACCGTTTGGTGGCCTCCAACAGCTGATTTTATTGTTGAGGAGATGCAGAAAAAAGAAGCCATGATTTACAGGACCAGCAAGGAAGGGTGGAGAGGGAATACCACTGGTAAGGATGGAGGTGCTTGCGTGTGAAGGCATCCCGAAAATAATGAAAATTTCTTAACTATTCAAACTCAACAAGGATATTTATGTCCGAGCGTCGTGTAATTTTGGCATGATAATTACAATATTCTCCATAAATAAGTTCGCGACAACTAGATATTGCGATGATATCATAGGTGTCCTATCCATTTAGCTGTAATACTCCTCCATTTACTAGAAATGGTTGTTTGCAGACAAAACGTGGTTCTATCAAACCTTCCAATGGCAGCTTCGTTCCTTTCTCCCACTGCCAGTGTAGATTTGAAATATTTCCAGATTACTAAGAAAATTAAATGGTATGGCGTATAAAAATTACCTACGAATATTTATTCCATGATATACGCGAACGAAAAATTTGATTTTGATTGTTGGCACCAAATATGAAATAGAAAGTTCTTGGGACAATTTGATGTTTTCATTGGATATAGTGTTTTGACATTTAATACATGATCTTCAGGTTATGTGACAGATCCTCAAGAGAATAATCAGTGTAAGACAAATTTGATGAAAACTCAAACGCGAGGATGGCTATGAAAAACAAAATTAGGCCTACCAGGATTCTTATTGAGACCAATATCAGCATAAATGTAACCAAACCCCAGGTCGATTCGGTGAGACTACGACATGAACGGTTGGTCGATTTCGTTCCGGAATCCGTATCGCCTCGTAATCGTAACGTAACCTGATCCGTGATACCTTCACTTCCGAGAGAAGAAATAGTGCTCTCCGTTCACACCATCAAATTCAAATCAAATCAAAGTTCAATGCGGGTAGGCCGGAAAGGCAATACGCTCGGCGAGAAAGAGACGGGGATATATCGAAGAAGCTTTCAAGCAGTGGTGTAGTTTCTAACGGAATAGGACAGGATGATTTCACAGCCTGCAGTTATTCAATACCGCATATGGCAGCTTATAGAACTGATCATTCTACGTGACAATTACTTACTTGCTCATCCACCAGATTTCGGATAATACGTTTTGCCGAAGTTTTACGGCTGAGAGTTGTAAGAAAGTGAGTAGGTAATCAGAAATCTGGTTACTCATTATAAATGCTGTAAGAAGATAAATACATATTTATATTAGCCTTGAATAAAACTCTTTGAATAATGATGAAAACGGGAAAAAGAACGACATTTGGAAGAGGCTTGTTCAAAGTGTGTGTGGAGCTTAGCCCGATGGGTATGATCCTATTTAAGGTTTCTAATGTGTTCTTCTAGTTTACTGCCTCTGGCTGTGACTACCCGAGACAGCTTGATCAAACATCTAGCATGGTAGAATCTTTCTTCTCAAATTATGCAGATCCTTCGTAACGCCAGATAAGGGCAGAAAATGCTTCGAAACATATCTTGTTATATGTGAGACATATTTCTATAGATCTTTTCAGGTTAATACATAACTCTTCAGCAGAAGAGGAGCCACAGCTTCTGGGAACTCAATATAGCAAGTTGTGTAATATGGTTATGCCAGGGCATATTGTAATATTAACTCCCAGAAGCTTGGTGGAGTATAACTTGAGCTTTGGGCGTCCTGTCCAAGTCTAGCAGACCTACGTGTGATTTTTTTGTCAGGGTATTTGTCTAAGTCTTCTCTGCGTTGAACTAAACTATTTGTACTATTTGTAGATCCACATTGAACAATTTTTCGATGCCTCTGTTGATATATGTATAGAGTATGTTGGTGTCACCGATGTAAGGTATCTTAGATGATAGTGGTTTCCCTACTTCCACCAGGTGCTATAATCTGCACAGCTATAGATTGAGTTAGATGTTAATTCCAACCTCTCACTCAAGTCCAGCATGAGTGTTAGAAAACGGATATCTGGGAAATTACGGCGTTGATGGTAAATATATCTGAAGCATATCCATCTACCGTCACCAAAAAAGGATATGTCTCTGACAAAACTAACAAACCACAGGCAGAGAAAATGTTCTCATTCACACCCTATTAAAAACCTGAATATATCAAGTCCAAAGACTCAGGACCATCCATAAAGATATATTATTCTACTATCTGTGCTTGCGGAATCCGTACTACGATCTTGGATGATTGTTCTTGTCCAGGTACTTCAGAGGCTGTACGTTGATTAGATTCTCCAAAAAAAATAGATGTGATACAAGGATTCACAGGTCTTGACTTGCTTACCTCTCGTGCTATAACACACGCCTCGCAATAAGGGAGATTGATGGATATGTTGTGCAGTCACTTTAACAGATACTTTTGTCAAAAATTGTGGTTTATTTATAATTAACATGTTGTAATTAAGTAAATTGGAAACAATCATTACATCCAAGAAAACATTTACGATAATTCATCAACTCTAAATTACTTAAATGAATTCTAAATGCCTTTTAATATACTATTTGAATTTATAGATATACAACGGGACGAACAAAATCTGTAACTATCAAAAAAACATCACTCTCAACTTATGAGTAGTAGACAGATAAAGAAGGTGGGAGGAAAAAATTTAAGAAGAATATGAGGAAGTGAGGAAACGACATGGAACATGGAAATTCCGAAGCCTATAACTTTCTCTCTATGATGATGCGAACAGTTTTATTGAGGCTATGCACTGTATACTGAAAAACATCAAATAGCATTAAAAATAATGAAAGCAATGCAAGTAATAACTAATAATTATTTTGGCAATCATTATTCATACATTTACACAGTGGTAAGTTAATTCGTTTTAAAAATTGTAAAGCTCAATCAATGACACTGGAAAGTGGGACTTTGTGATACAACGGAGAAGTAATATACCATTCTCATTTGTACAGCCGGATGAAGAACATCAAACAGATTGAATTGATTTTCACATCAATCAATGTCATATTAATTTGCCGCGAAGATCCAACTGTCTCATTTTACACTGCTAAATACTGAAGGCCTTTCTTTATAAAACACAGGCGTTCGACATTAGGCTTTACCTTCCATGATGTACTACGCTACTGTCCTACTGAGCCTCAGCTAAGTGCAGAACAGATTTACGTGAAGTTTCTCCCCCAAATTGAAGTTTCGCTTTTTCTTGTATCCTCTTCGCATATATATGGCACGTTAGATTCACAGAGAGGGTTAGATACACAGAGAGAGGGAGATGGGGAGCAAAAGTGGCAGCATGCTGCTCTGTGTGGTCTTATAGGGATCGGATGGCGGTTGACTAGAATGAACGATACTGTTATTATAAGGTAGCAGGATCTTCTTTGTGCCCTCGCCTTCTTTGTTCGGGTTATATGGATTATTTAACCTGAAACTCTTTTGCCTTGGATTTGGAAACGGAGTAGAAGCGTTATATGAATTTGCCGTGAGTCGCAGTTTTATGTGTCCGTGTTAACAATACGAACAAGTAGTGAAAAATCATATGTCTCTGAGCTACCAGAAATAAATAAAGTTGAACATAATGCATTTACTGTCCTTGAATAACTTTCATAGAATGATATCCAAATTCCATTCAGCTGTTACTGAATAAATAGTGTCTATTTTATATAGTCTAAAAAAATATTCGTAGGTTTATTTTATTATCGAGATGTTTCTTCAAAAAAAGTTTTGAGCTGCAGTGACTTTCTCTGTTTATTCAGATCGATGACGTTATTTCAAATTTTAGCTTTCTCTCATAGAAATAGATGGTAATGTTCCATAATGTTAAGCAGTTTTTGAACTGAAATAAAACAAATGTTTCCGCATAAAAGATAGTTAATTTTAACAATGAACTCGGATTTTTAGTTCTTAATTATAATGTTCCCGACATACCTTCCACTCCATTGCAGGCATTCATCAATTATGAACCTTAAATTATTCAAAAAGTATCTCACAGTATGTGGTGCTGACTATTGGATTCAGGTTAGGACTTCGTGGGAGGCCAACGTAGGTTTTCCCACTTTAGAATTACATTTTGTGCCAAAATACCTCGTAGCGTGGCGTCTGTTGGTATGGGATCTGGCCCCATCTTGCTGAAACCAGATACTAGAATCAAAACTATTCGGAAAAAATCTTATAACAATTCAACATAATGGTCGATATTCGCTATAACGTTAACTGCAACACACAACTTCTGTTTAGGACTATCATCGTCCGAATAGCAGCATTTCTGAGCATTTACTGCCCCATTCAAATGAAAATCGGCCACGATTTCTGGTTTTTAAAATAAAGCTTTACGAGGAGCGCGTGACGCTTTCCCGCCCACATCTCCTTGTTTACTAAATAATGCGCAACTTTCCTTGACCTGGAAAATACAGAGTTGTGGTGTTACTATACAGCCTTTCTGTTAGATTACCTATCAATTAAACATAACACCATTTCACTGTCATTTATCTGACCTACTCGTAGATATTTAGAGACAGAAAGCTAGTCGCTCCGGCAAACCGAAGGTGGTTCAACCCCGTTGTTTCGCATTTCAAACATCAACTATGACAAAATAGCCACATAATGATATACCAGCCGTGAACATAGAGGGACGCCAATTAACATCAACAACAGAATGTCCTGGCACGAACATGTTGCCGGCATTACTAGGTCAGCATTCCAGAATCCCAGTAGTTGGGACATTTGTGGATGCAATTCAGAAACGAAAAATGTGTTTAATGGATGCGCTAGATATCTTGATGGCAAATGTTCGACCTAGCTGTCTCGCATAATAGCATAAAGAGTCGCCAGTACAGCAAACACAACAGGTTATAAACGGGCACATCCTTACCAGTTCGATCTGCTAACACCTTGATAGAGCCTATGACAAAAGTCGTCATCTTGGAGAATCTCGGGGTTGAGGAATGAGCTGTTTTTCTCGATGGCAATTGTAACAATCTACAGAATTTTAATGACAACTAAAAAGCCATTTATTCCCTCGCACCACTTCTGGAGTGCGACGCGCTATACGCCTTTGCCACAGAATCGCTGCAAAAAACAACCTGGTAATAGAGCATGAGTCGGTCTGGAAACCGAAGACGTATGGTTCGACTCCTTTCAATACCAGCTCTTTGGCGGCTTTGTATATTTGCCTCCCTTTTGCGGACTAACAAGTAGCAAACCTCACAATATGCCTAGCTCTCGAAGCGAAGCAATCAGAATAATCGGGGTTCAGGTGTCCGATGGCCAGATCTACAAGGGTCAGAGTGGTGTGGAGGTAATTTCGAGTAGAGTAAGATTAATTATGGAATAGAGGGTGTTAGATTCCCAGTATAGAGCTCGTCGACCGAGTGTATTTTATAACGAATATTGATGTTGCCTAATTGACCGCATAGGAGCGGGTTACTCCCGGTTATCTCGAAAGCATCCCCTGTTCGGGCGGCTTTACATGTGATTAAACTAAGTGAAAATCATTATGAATCGGAAATCAGACCGGAAAATAGGCGGGTATGGAAATTGCTTGTCTAGTGAATTTCAATATGATGTAGATTGTAGACACTCATACTTGGTGGAATTCTTCAATCATTTAAATGAAGAATTCTGTGTTTAACACAGAAGTTCTACAAAAAAACTGTAAATCGTCCAGAAAAAATATTTCTTTGCCAACTTATTAATTACACGCACCTCGCTGCTCTCAAAATATAATAAAAGATACTTATTTTGCATGTCCTAAACGTTTATATTTGTATATTTGTTAATTAGAAGTCATGAATGAAAAACGGATGGTGATGTATTTTTAAAATCCGGTAATGCATTTTAACATAAAGTTTCCCTGAAAATCAAGTTCTACAAAAAAACTAAATCGTCCAGAAAAAATATTTCTTTGAACCTCTTGCCAACTTATCATGAATTACATGCACCTCGCTGCTCTCAAAATATAATAAAAGATACTTATTTTTCATGTCCTAAACGTTTATATTTGAATATTTGTAAATTAGAAGACATGAATAAAAAACAAATGGTGATGTATTTTTAAAATCCAGTAATGCGTTTTAACATAAAGTTTTACTGAAAATCAAGATAAACAGTCAGGGCAAGATCAGCACTTTTCAGCCTGGCCTTAAATTGTACGTAAATAATTTGAGTTCTATATATATTTTTTTGTGTTCTGCTCTTCAGATAAACATATATACGCAATTTATGTAATAAGCATGTACGCGGTAATGGGTGCATGTCAATCATGAATTGAACAAAAGTTGTGACTTAAAGAAAGAGTGATTTAAGAAACTATAAAGCTGTAAAAATCGATAAATTTCTTTATGGGTCTTCTAAGATAAGTCCCGAGGTTATGTACCTTTCTGGATCACCCTCACTACAACCGCGCACTGATCTTGAGAATACGCAGCTCAGACCAATGATCATATGGTCATAAATAACTCATCTGTATCTTCGTCATGCGTGGTCTCGCGGTACCACCATGTGCGAAACAATAGGGAAGACGGTTTAGATAAACGGTCATCCGTAGCAGTTTGAACACAGGTAAGGGTGATTAAAAGCAAACTGAAGTGAGAAAAATCCGATTCCGGCTTTAGTATTTCTCATGCGGTGATACCATGCGACAAAGCACAAAAGAAAAATGTGATCACCGCATCAATGACTGAGGACTCCAGGTCTGGATTGCGTGATTCGTACATGGTAGAAATGAGAGGTTCGGAGACCAATTTCGTGCGCAAGAGCGTAATTTACAAAACTAATGACGGCATCAGTTCGGGATTCTGGAGACACAGGTCTCAGGCCAAGCCGAATCGTAAGATTTTTCTCACTCTACTTAACCATCAGGGTGATTGTTATGTCTCCTTCAGTAATTATCGGCACGTACAGTAAAAAATTCGAATTTCAAGGGAAATCCTAGCCTCCGGCCATGTCGATCCATCATTCTGTCACATGGGAGTCACTCGTCACGGGTACAATACTAATTTGCACAGCATGCAGCCATACAGCTGTGATGTACGACAGATACAGCAGCACCGTCACCGTTCCCGAAGCTGTGTAACTGCTGCGCTTCGGGACTTGTCTCCCCATGCTCTGACCAGTTCGGATTTACTGATTAACAACGTGTTTTTGGAGCCGCAATGCTCACTGCATGCCGCCATGACAATTTTATGGATTATAGAACAGAGAAATTGGCGAGGCAGGTCAACGCAATCGTTTTTATTGTGAAATAATATGTATTTCATGGAATCAGGAATCTGTGGAAATTTCATTAATTCAAATCCAATTCCAAATGACGACAATTCGTTTTGCTGAGGACACAATACATATTTGATTCCATCCCAGTTGCCGCAACAAGACCGTAAGCTAATCTACATGTTAAAACGTGCGATCTCGCTGAATTTTCCATTGAAGATTTCTTTGACATGACTTTAAGAATTCAAGAATTCGCTCTGTCTGTAGTTGGCCAACTTGGAAAATCAGGTAAATCCACCAAATTTATTTTTCTGATTTTTTCAAGTAGTCACCTCTACGTATTTGAAATGAGTGAGAATTTATTAGAAACATTGGCTGTCTATCAGTCTGAATTTCTTTTGCCATTTTTGTCGGTAGTAACTACTTTACAAAGTCTGTGTGTCAAAAATAAAAACATCAAGTCATATCAAACTATAGCACCTCTAGCGCAAGAAGCTCTATAAAACCTCAACGAAAAACAAGAAAAGCGGTCAGGTAATAATAGAAAATAATGCCACAAAGCTTTAAGCAACTGTATTATGATAAGGGCTTATCCTTCAGCAAGCAGAATTCTGTATCGATAGTTGCTATGACTAAATATGAATGCCTGAAAAGTGCTGAGTTAATAAACTTAACTTAATTTCATGATGGTGCCCAGAATGTCCAATCTAAGGACATCATTTTTATGGACCAATTACTCCTGGATTATCACAAGTGCGTGTTTCACTTTGTTGTACACTGACGCGGCTCTCGGTTTAAATTACAAATTAATTGGATTTTCCGATGGACACTCAGACAGTTTTACACGTTTTACGCCTCCGTCTCGGTGGGTCTCAGAATCCTAGGTATTTTCTCAACACCTGGCCATCTTGTGATGATATATGAATCTAATGCTATATAATAGCAACCACTTCTGATATAAACAAAATTTATCTATTTTTTCTAACCGTACGTGTAGGTGAAGGATCATTTTGGCAAAGTATAGTTATAGTATGTTAATAAATTCCATCTACCTATGTGCTCAGTTGAATGAGGAAATAGAGACACATGAAGGGCAGCATGACACATGACAATTAATTATTGTTTCTACTAACTGCTGATCACATACGTAGTATTGTATTAGCAGTAGGTAGGCAAAGCAAGTAGGTCACTAATGGCTTTTTTGCTGACCTCAAGAACCAACACTAGAACTAACATGGTGAGTGTCGAACCTACCAGACCTTTTGGTACGGTCATGAGTTAACCTCTTGTCCGTCAAACTCCGTTGTGTTGAAGACCACTGGCTTTGTTAAGAAACATCCACGGTAGACATTCTAGCCATCATTATCCAGATGTGCTGCAGAGCAATAGCTATTCATGGATGGTGTTCAACGTCGCACTGGCTATATCAAATGATTTAGATGATATATCTTGCGTATAACTAGGCAAACTACTATCATCCAGAGAGGTCTCATATTAGTAGCACCAATAATTTATCCAGATCAACGAAAATATCAAAATAACTAATCAATGAAGTTTAATAAATAGAGTTGTGCTCAACTGACAGAAAGGATCTTATAACAACTAATGGAGACACATCCAAAACGCGAGACATGTTCCATCAACAGTAACATGATCAGATATCATGATCTTTCTGGGTGAGTGTCTCAAGAGCGGAGGATTTTCTTCCATTCCAGAAAATTTAACGTATTCTCTGGACACGTAGAAATGCACTTTAAACAACTCCCTGAATCATCTGAACTCAATCCAGATAAAGCAATAAATCTAGTGGACGCATCTGACGTTATACAGTACTAACACAGTTTATGACATCAAATGAAGAAGGCTGACCTCTCCCTATTGTACTTGGGATTCATTTTTTTGGTTTAAATACATTTTGCTTATTATGTAGCATTTTTAACCTAAGCATCAAATTAGTTATCATGCAGAAAACTATTTTTGTAGTATAACATGAGCTCTGTGGATTGATATAACTGAATGGTGAATCTGCTACCTATCCCATATTATTACTACATCGGAGAAAAGAGGTGACAGCACCAGCCGCTGCAGTGCGAAGTGAAGAACATCAAAAGACGATGGACAGTTGGCAACAACGATGGGAGCAAGATACACAGGTAGCCAAATGGACTCACACCCTAATCAGACAAGTGGCACCGGGGCATGACAGGAAGTGAGTTGAGATCAACTTTTATCTCACCCAGTTTCTGTCGGGACACGGCCACTTCAACAGCTACCTGCACAAAAGGACTCTACTCGACTCGCCTAACTGCACTTATTGTCCAGGTGCAGTGGATGGACCAGAACACACGTTCTTTACCTGCGAAAGGTGGAACGTGTGGAGGGCATCAATGATGATGACCCTGGGTGAAGTTGTTACGCCAGATACCATAGTGAACTGCATGGTTCGATCTCCTCAGAATTGGAATGCTGTATCGGGATTTGTACAGATGGTTCTACGGCAGAAAAAATCAGAGGTAAGTAATGTGTTAAACAGTTCCGCGGTGGCGGTTGGCGTTCGGAGGTTTGGCTTTCAGTGGGTATGCCATTGGGTGTACAACTACTACTGTGTAATCATGACTGTAGTGGGTAGCCGGTGGAGACTCCTACACTTCGGCTATTAAAGCTTTCCCCCTCCTAAAAAAAATACTATGTGTTATAGTATTCTTTGTGTTTTTTTATTATTAATATCCGCTATGTAATTAGCATAATCTCTTGGGTATTGTAATATATAAATAAATAGATGAGGCACCCTTACATTGAAAAATCTCAATTTGGGTACATTGGAAAAACCCATTACTCAAGCTTTTGCAACGCCATATCAAGATAAATCTTCTCAGGGATATGAGTCATCTAACATTAAAGCTTTCAGATGGATACATCAGTTTGCGGGAGAATGATGATCATACATACATACTGCATACTTGCCGATGCAAAGCATTTATGCAGATAAGCTATTCCTGTATCTACTAATACACATATATTAATTCATATGACTTAATGCTGAATTAGTTTTCTGTTATCATTTTGCGTTCTACTTTGATATTAAACTACAGACCAGAAAATTTGTTGTATTAATTATACAGAGTTCATAATGCACACTGTATATACATATATATAACGACTCTGAACCGCTTAGGCAAACAGTGGTAGGAAGTTTCGCTCTCATAGCCGGAAACTTTCAGACAATCCAATATAGCGAACGCAAACAAAGTCCTATGTCAGCTCAGAGATAGAACTTGTCATCTTTAATAGTAACTCCGTTATTCCAGGCATAGAAAGAAGGAGCGGGTTGCTATGTGCACTGTAGCCTGCAGAATAAATGACTGCTGGGGAACTATTATGAGCAAAATATGTTTTCCTACAAAGTCTATCACGCCTATCGCCCTCAAGAAGCGCTGTGAGATAATGAATGAGTTTCAACGAACATTGACCTTCAGACAGTGTAAGTTGTAATTACCGTAGAATGAATTCCCTATTGGCTTAATTCACAACTCTGGGGCTTGTTAAAGATAATGATTTTGAAGAGGTTCGTCCAATATGAGGCAGGTTTGTTGCGCTCTTCTACTACCTGCTGTATTGATGACTCTCGGTACTGAGTGACCTCGGTTGAACACTTACCAAGGTACGATCCATAGAGTACTCGTAATGACAAATCCTACACTTTTTTCTCAATATTCCAGAATGTGGAGGTCCTTTGTAATGTCAGACGCGTCCACTAGACCTACCTGACTTTAATGAATTGATTCCAGAAGCTTCAGGGAGTGCTTCGGAGCTGATCTTCAAACATGCGAGCAGATTTCCACTATATCAGTAAACTTTATTGTTATCAAAAGAGTACTTTCTTCCAAGTACCACAATAGAATAAGGGGTGGTTTTAAAAAAATGATGATCTCAGATCTCCAACGGTGATGACATCACCAATGAAAAAGTTATGTCTAAAGTCTATTATTTTATCGTATTGATTTTCTATAATTCATAGGGAATGAATATCAGTGAGAGTATCAGTTGTGTGAGTTGGTTAAGGCTAGGTGATTTGTAATAGCTTTGAAAGTGTGAGAAATTTGAGGCCTTTGGTTTCTTGACGGCTTCACAAACCAGACTGGGCTGATAATATTTTAATTACTTTAATTCAATGTTTTAAAACCCATTTTTAAAATGTTTGTTTCATAGAGCAAATAAGAATATAAACTACTTCAATATCTCGAATGCAGTTTTGCTATAAACCAGTACAGGCAACTATATTGATCAACGTTTAATAAATTTAATAAACTCTCACAAACAGGCAGAAAGCTATAATATTTCATCCTGTAAAAAGATGAACCGCTTCTAATTTTAATAATGCTCCGTAATGCTGAAAAATGTAAATTATCTGGAACATAGACTTTTACGATCTCACCCTCCCTAACTTTTATTAAGTCGTTATATAAGATCTTTTTATCTCATAAAAATGGCAAAATGAGCCTGCGCGCATATAAGATACGTAAATTCCAACTAATGTTGTAATCATGAAGTGGAGTTTCGAAATAAGATATTAAAATTTGCAAAAAAAATTATTTGAGTGTTATCATTCTAAATGTAGATAAATGAGGATAATTTGTCAGCCAACCATAACAGGCATCTGTTGAAAATTAGGTGCTACATTGAATATAATGTCTTCATATCTTCCAACATAATTTTTTTTCAGTTTGTTTTATACTGTCCTAAATACAGTTGAAGCTGCCGAAACGTCAGTAAAGATATTTATTTATACGTATGTGGTTTCAGTTAGCGATCAGCAAAAGATATAATTACTTCATAATTTGTCTCATTACTGGATGGCTGTTTCCTTTTCTACTAGGAGATGATGTTTTTGCAAGAAATTTTGGAGTTGTTCATAACTTTAATAAGTGAAAGGTATCAAATATACCCGGTTGTCTGTAAATTACATGTTGCAAATCAATGCCCACCAATAAGTAATAAAAACGAACCATAAGCACTACAGGGCAGTGATCTTTTAAATTTTGAAACGTGGCTTAAACGTAAATAATGTTTTGAGGAAATTAATCGAGTGCATGGTGACAATTCGTGTTCTTCCGCTACTGTAAAGCGGTGGTAAAATGAATTTCATAGTGTAAACTTTTCTCCTGAGCAAAAAAGGCGGACAGGTACAAAAAAAATAATCATTTTATTCAGAAAATGTTTAAAGAAGGCCGGCACATTATTGTCAGAAATTGTTAAACCGCTTTAGTGATCGGTTGGAACGCAATTAACACAAACTTACACGAATATTTGAAAGCCCGTAAGCTTTATTCTCGATAGATTCTCCAGAAGTTGACTACAGCTCAAAAAGATAGATCGTTTTGACCGTGGGTTGCCTAATCTTGTGGGCAACATCATACTGCTATGAACCTAACAAAATGGTGTAATGCCGTTATAAGTTGGTAAGAAAAGTTTTGAAGGAAAAGTTTATTTTATTCGTTTTAGCGCATCGATTGAAAGCCTAATTAAAAAAAAGTTTTTCAGTTTTATTTCACTTTTTACTTTTTAGTAATTGTTGATAGCTCTGCAGAAACCCCACTGTACCAAAATTTGAGATTAGAACAACGGCTTTTATGATCACCATCTTTTTCCAAACTCTCATTCGTTTTCTCAGCAATTCCTTTCATTTGATGCCCATAATGAAGGAAAGCATAATAACCTTAGACTGTAATCTTCAGAACTCTGCCATTTTGGATTAGGAGTCACGTCACTTATTTTTCGAGTTTTTCTCAGCAAGCCCGTTCATTTGATACCCATATTGTATGAGTGCATTAAAGAAACTAGTCTGCCAACTTGGGAGTTGCGCCATATTGGTTGACGATACAGAGTTAACCATGCTTTGTAATACAAACTAAAGGTGTACATAAAATTTCAGCTCAATCGGTTGAAGATATGTGCTTCAAAATTGAGCTGCAAGATTCAACCGAACGAACATAGTTAGTTATATACATTGCAAGCTAATGAAAGGCTGGTAAAGAGCGACAACCATCAGTGTCTTTTTAATGCTATGAGAATGGCTGCACAGTTAGCCGTAAGAACTAAGCCCAGATATACCACTCAATATTCAAGGGATGTCATTTGCAGTGACTACAGCATCTCAGGAGAACTCAACCTCATAATACATTTTGATCATGTACAAGACAATCCGACAGGCAAAAGTAATCCGACTGAGACCTGCCTCTTGGGGATACAGCTTCTTCTCGCAGAACAGAAAAAAGAGAAATTGAGGAAAAATTGGCGAAAATCGTAGAGTATTCGCACAGCTCTCTGCTAATTGCCGAAAGTCCAATTAAGAGTCAGCAGACGATTCTCGACACGTAGAAAAATGTATTAAGGGCCGTCACTACATAAATTTGTCAGGATCCTTAAAAAGTTATGTCCGTGAAAAATACCATCTGTACAGGTTGGCGTTGAGGGAGTGAAAGAGATGGAAGACTAGACAGGGACGGAGTCACGACGAGGCAAATACCCCGTATTTAAGTGTATTTAAGTATATTGCCGACTTTCTGGGTGAAGCTGCCCTATCATCGAGATATTATATATATATATATATATATATATATATATAATTTCTACATTAGGTTGAAAAATAGCGCTGCGGAAGAATAACGGTCTCTTCAGATTGACCTTGAAACGATGTCAACTATAACTATAGGGGGACAAGCCAACGTCAGCCAAGTTATGCATTTTCTGGAATCGATCTACAAGGCTCACTGTCGTAAAGGACATCTGCTGCCGTTACAAGGCAGTCCAGGTTTTAGGACCTTTGACTCCGTAAGTTGCCAATGGGCGTCCCCATAGGGGAGATTAGTTGACCTTACTTTTTCATTTTTTTAGTATGGAGTAAGACTATAAGACTATCCATCCTAAACAAGGGTTTTCTAAGAGTAGACCAGACGTAATCTGTTTTGGGTTTGGTATTGTCTATACGATGAAATAAGTCGAAAATATAACCAGAAACCGCAATTTCACTATGCGCGAGTTTAAAAACAGTTCTCAAATTTTGGTTAAGTGAATTTGACAAGAGATCTAACTAGTTTAAAATGTAGTAGTATTACAAGGATAAAAAGATCAAGGTCCTATACGATTTTATTATCGAGTACATATTTAATAAAGTTATAGAACTGTGTCTAACCGCAAATTCATGATTATTCTTCTCTCAATATGAGACAAATTTGTAATTATTCTTTTTTGTATTCTTCAGCCGGTTGGATCTAATATCTGCTTGTCCGATAACCCGCCATTATGAATGATGTTTAGTTAATGGTATTAACAACTGTATTGACATCTTCTTCAATAAACATACAATAATGTGTCGTCTGCAAAAAGCTGTATGTTACACTTTTTTAGATTATTTACAATGTCATTAATATACACAATGAACAAACTAGCACCCAATATAGTTCCTTAGGGAACACCATACTTTTTTCTTCTGGTAGTGATGTGTGGATCTTATATCTTGTTTCTTGACTTCTATCTTTCAAAAAGTTTCGAAATCAACTAAGGATATCACCCTGAATGCCATATTTTTCTAACTTGTGTAATAGTAAACTTCTATCTATGGTTTCAAAAGCCCTTCAAAAGTCTAAAAATACTACGCCTGTTGCTTTTTCCTGTTCTAGAGCACTTTTCTAGTTCAATAGAGCGGTTTGTAAAGCACACTCATATAAATTTCCTCTTCTAAATCCTGCTTGATGTTTACTAAGTATTTTATTTTCTTCAAAGTAGTGTATAAACAGTTCATTAACTACCTTCTCCAAAGGCTATCCATATACTGGAACCATGTTGATAAGCCTATGTTCTTCACATTTTTTTGTGTCTAATTTCTTTTCTATTGGGATTATTGTAGTATTTTTCCAGTTTTTAGGGAAAGTGCCATTCTCAAGACTGTTATTTATTACCTACAAAAATATATCCCCAATTACTTCAATTGCTGACTGCGGTATCCTTGTTGTAATTCCATCTAAGCTACCGTTTTCCTTTTAAGGTTTTTTTGTCATGTATCTTAAGTCTACTTATGAAAGCATTCTAAATTTTCTAAAAGTTGTGTCAACAGGAATAAATGTTTCTACAACTTCCATTATAGCTTCTTGACTTATTTTATATGTAATTTGTCCAATACTGTTAACCAAATATCTATCAAATTTGCTTGATAATAATCATTTACCTCAAGTTAGTCGTCAAAATAAATTCCTGCTGGTTTGCTTTACTTTTCCTACCCAATAGTTTCTTGATGGTTTTCCGCAGGAAAGTTGTTTTTACTCATATCAATTGGTTCATAATAATAAAACCTTTTCTGTTCTCTTATTATGTGCACTACCCTGTTTCTCGGCGATCTGTATTGATTAAAGTCAATGTCACTTTTTGTTAGGTATTACTGTAATACTGTAATATTGCCTTCACAGCCTGGAACATCAAAAAACATGACATATTACCCCAGTACCGCCTGGCCTAAGGTAAAAAATAGTTGTCACCCCGCATCGATTATACGATTTGTTCTATCTATAAATAGCTCTCTCCAGTTGTGTAACTGTGGTTTTCTCGAAACTCTGCCTATGCCATTTTGGCTTAATCCTCTCCTGTTTATTTCAAGGAGAAAGAAAGTGTAGAATCCCGGCAGGCATCTCCATCGCTTCCATGCACAGCAGCGGAATGAATTATGCTAAGCCGGCTGAAAAGTGGATGATGAAAGTTTCCGGAAAAATTAAAATTTCTTACTGTGGGAAGTTGCCAGCGAAAAGCACAATCCTACCCGAGAAGTTACTGTACATTTTAACGGGCTGCTGCGGCCTTAGGCTACGTCCAGATCAACGGGCTATACATATATACAAGAACTTTGTTTCAGTTTTCAGTTTCGACGACTTGGTGCAAAGTAGTATAGCTATGTCACTTCTTAAGCTTATCCTATGATCGCCTCTCTGTTTCATTATATTTTTTGCTAGCCTCTAATTGAAAGCACATACGCACGTACGAATCATTCTACACTGACATTTCGGCTTCCTTGGCACGCGGGTAACAGTTGCTTTCAACAAGACCTTGGAATTAACCATTATGAAAGCTAGAATATAGATGATACATATGCATTGCTCTTATCTATCCTATAATATCTCATGAGGTAAAATGAAAGATACAGTAGGGCGATTCTAAGGCAGCAACCATTTGGGATTAAACACGGGATCAAATAACAAACATAAGGAAACTTGGATAAAAACTTATGGCGCATCTGTAGGTCATCGTTTAAATTTATAAAGACAGATTCTTTGACCTTCCATTCCAAATTATTATCCTCTTTGTGTAATATAGACACTTGCTTCCATTTTTCTATATGTGCCCCGTTTCCCAAAGGTGGTCATTGACTTCTGCTTTGGACGTTTCTTCTTTAGTTATTACAATTTTTATGTTCCTTGATTCGACATTTTATCGGTCTACAAGGCTCACCAAAATGGCATTTGCTTCACAGACAGTGTTATTGTGTATATTCAATTTTTTTGGCTTTATGTGGCAAAGGAATAAACTTATTGCACTCGTTTTCTCAAAAATTGTTCTGATGATGAAATTTTTGCCAACGTTCCTCGGCCTTTGAGATAGTATTCTTGTATGCATTGTGGCGGAAGGTACAGACGAGGTCATATACATAAGTGTCAGCATTTTGAAAGATAATAGTCTGACATTCCAATAAAAAACTTTGAAACTCTTGTTTTGAGCTCGTTCGCATCACATAGAGACTATAGTCACCGCGGTTTGGTGGCCGAGCATCAACCACGTCAACACAGAATGATGCAGATGCAGGTTAGAGACCTGTACACACAAAGATAGTTACAACAGAACGTTCATCTAACCAGTACTCCTTGCTGCTTTCCACGTGGTAGTAGTACACAACAACGGCAGCGGTGGCACGGTGTCATTTCAAAGACAGAAAATTAATCGAGCGGCGCGTTCTTTATATGATTGCGCGGTAGGAGTAAGGGCGATCCACTATACTTCTGGGCAAATGAAGGCCAACTGATAGATCAAGGCCAAAGGACGACGTGTTCTTTTGTGTAAACATCAAGAATATAAGAATATCATTTTGCTTTATGTATTGGTGTAGGTAGCAAATGCAAACATTATCTCAAAATATTTCTGTGAATGATATACAAATGAAATAGAGAGCCTACTCAGTTAACTGCTGTTCTAAATGATCAGTTCTATTGTTTTCCACCGTTTCGGTTTTATCTAAGACCCTACTAGTTTAGAATCGTGATGGCGATAACTATTGCAAGTGCAAATTCTAACTTGAAAACTCAACCCTTCCGGAACATAAATAACAGCTGTTATTATAGTACATAAACACGCAATTTAATTTTATCATCAGGAATTTTAATAGTTTTCACGGAGAGTTACGTGGAGGTTGAAATTCGTTTAGGTTTTATGTATAAAAGTGATCGCTTATACAGGATTATCTAATAGGGTAGATGGCTCCTGATTCAACAACGGAATGGTAATGTATTCTGATGAGATAAAAGGTTCGCTTTCATGGACCTATTTTCACTAATTAAGAATATCGATTAGGATTTAGATTTCACGTGCCAGACAATATGCTACCTTTTTGTATGAGTGGTTTTTTTCTTATATCGGTGAATACAGAATTCTGAGTCCTTATATGAAGCTAAATAATATAAATATTTCTATCTACATTCTGTAACTCATTATTTATTCTTTTTATCCAGATTATCAAATAGTGATAAACAAGGACGTGGATGACCTTACCTAGTTGGACGAATATAATAAGCTGACTGGAATATTGATATGACAAAATCAGAATACATTTCTGTAGTGGATAATAACATAGGAAACCTTCAGCTAAAACAAAAAATGATGTGAGGCGTACATTGATACAAATACTAATTAGTGTTATCTGAGAAAAATGAGGACAGTAAATATGAAATCAAGGAGTGAGTAAATAAGGGCAGGAAATCAAATCGACAGATTAACTCAATACCATGGAGCAATAATATTAGGAAATAAAAAAAGAATACACAGTGCTTTTGTGGAAGGTGTAACAAAAACGGAGCGGAGTCCTGAGAAAACTATTGGCCACTGAATGTATTCCTAGCGCAGAAGTTTGAGAGTTTCAAGACTGCAAAGAAGAATAAACATATATTTTCGAACGGAAATGAGCATAAACAGACTTACTATGGAAGTATAAACACGATGATTTGTATAATTCGTACATGTCTACCGCTTAGATGACAACACATGCTCAAAAACAAATTTAAAATGCATGACACCCCTGTAGCGAATAAGAGGAAGACTTGGGAGAAGCTGACGAGATGGAATAGATGGAGCACTGGTCAAAATAGAAAGAAATCATTACAATTCCAGCCGTGACGCTATTTTGATATTATACCAAAAGCGGAACTTTCTTATCCAACTACTTAGAGAATACTGATTCTACGAATCGTCAAGTAGGTCAACTACTCGGAGACTTTGTCATATCTTGTTGCTCTTTACGTGAGGCCGTTCCATGTTCGTCTAGCCAGCAACTTTTAAGATTCCTAGTACTTTCACCACTTTGATAAGTTCACAATCCATCAATCCATGCGAAGGATTCAATTCCTGTATCATGGTATATTAAAGTAATGTTAAACATTTTGGTATATGGCAATAATAGAATTTTTAATATTCTCTAATCATAGCTCTTTTGGTTTGATTTAATAGATTATTTTTAAACTTGAGATATTCTGAAGTTTGTTAATGATTTTCTTTAGACGGAGTTGATATCATTGTGATAATCTACAATTTTACTTAACTTAAGGCAATTTTGTTTTCTTAATGTAATAATGTAGTAATTTAATGATTTAATAATGGAATGACGTATTGAAGTAAATATGCTCAAAGGTTATTTTATTTTTTTTCGTGGCTTGCTAAAGCTGAATTGTAGATACCGCGAGTATTATAAACGGATTTACCAGAAGGATAATTAATTGATACCGGTTGCATGTCTCCACCCCACCATCAACGATAGACAACTATACTAACACATGTATACATATAAATAAATGTTTCTGGTTTACCTGTTTTGACCAGAAACTTTGTAGTGGAACCAGGAGCAATGAGAATGAATACGTCACGTCGACGTAGCGACCTCCGCCCGTAAATAGGAGTTGGAGGGTGAGAAGTTCAGGCTGAGACCGAAGCCGCGGCAACGCCGGAATATATGGCCACACAGCATCTTGTCCTGTAGATGTTGGAGGGGCAGAAGTACTGCAGTTCACACAACGAATCGTAGATTAACTTGAAAAACGTGTTTGGTGGACGATCCGATTGACTTCATATTTTTTTATCTGTCAAAATTATCTAGGTATATAGAAAATATAATCTATAAGAAATTGTTCAATTTTTGAAGTAAACGATACATAACCATTTACATATTTTTATCATAAAAATAGATCTCTAGAAATATACCTTCGCATACAATATAAATATTTTACTATATTAGTATATTTAAAAAAAATACAATAGGCCTGGAATACAAACTTCGTTTTCGTATTTTGCTTTTTTCATGGATTTACCCGGTCCTTCTGATCACCCTGTACAATGCAAGACATACGGACCTAGGCCAGAGCCATAACGACTCTTTTTAGTGGCTTTGGAGAAAGCTTCAACCTGTAGCCCTGGCCAGATACAGAAATATTGGATGAGAAAGACAATTTCATAATACCCTTTATTCGCATTCAGAAATTCGTAAGAGAACCTGACCTACTGCGGGATTCGAACCACACACGTTATCATTGCCGATCAGACGCTATGTCTCTATCAATTGTGACTGTTTCTTCCTGCATTGTGGTACTATGTCCGATTGCACAGAGATCTATTGTCAGTAACTGCGGTTATATCTGGAGATACCGAGACGCGGTCTGGAATTTGGGGATGCGCACTTGACAACATCGACGCTGAATCGAGCTGGCAGAGTATACTTAGCTTAGAGGCACATGGCTGAACAGAAGGTGTGTTGTTTGAATCTCACTGCAAACCATGTTTATTCTAATGTGAATATGCATATCGGCCTAGGTCTTGTGGATTGCGAATGTAAGTAAATTATCGAAGAACCGATTGCAAAAACCAGGTAGCTCAATGTTTATGTGTATCTAATAACAGACCAGTTGAGTTTTGGAGCTACTTACTTACACGTTCGGTAACGAAAAGCAGGCAACTGCGGAGACTGACTTTTATGCTAACCTGGACTCAATACTTTCTCAAGATGAAGATGACATATATACATCTGTACCAGATTCAAATGGAAACAATTTTCCTTTGATTGTGTTTATTTAATTCGTTGCTCCACAAAAGTCGCAATTTCGGTGCAAAGATCAGGCAAATTCATTTTTTTCCCCATCTTCATCGTTTAACAAAAAAATTATGAAATCTTATTTTATATACTAAGAAAATAGTACCGTAATACTTTTCACTTAAATAAAAATTCTCAGTTCTATATCACCATAATAGAATGAGTTGAGTTTTTCACATCTCCACAAATCTTTGTAAAAAGCTATCTGGTTCTTGCATTATTAAATTGTCACTGCTGTTAAACCCAATTCTTAATATTAGTTTTAGATCAAGCTAGAAACTATGCTTATGAAAACTGAAATCGGAAGAGAAAATATATCTATGTTTGAATAGGAGACTATGCCTATTTGATTTTAATCCTCATGATGTCATGATCATCTCAAGGCACGCCATAGTTACTTGACAATAAGCATCCCACAAAAGAACTTTAAATACATGAATTTTGAGAGATCCTTATGGCTCCATAATAGTGACTTTAGATATGTATTTGAAACCCAGGGCCATCCATAATAATTTGATTTGTTAATTATGCAGTTTCCCTTACAAATAATAGACATAATTTTAACAAAATGCCACCCGCCATCGTTCAGTATATTAGGGTCTATCCTAGCTGTACAGCACTTTTATTGTTATTGCTGTTGAGGACAAAGCATGTTGCGACACCGACTACAAGGCTAGTTATTTAATCCGGGAAATTTTGCTGGGTATGTCGCTCCGCTGCCGCGTTCTAGTAAATACAATTTCCGTCCAGAAAGACCCACACAAATCACTTTGCTGGTTTGATTACATTCGCAAAGGAAATTGGATCACTTTTCCGAGTACAACCAGAAATTGTGTACACGGTGGAAACATGAAGGATACTAGCGTCGCCCGAAGTATATTAACCTTTATTTAGTGAAAAATAGTAGTGGAAATTCCGAATCCATTCTGATTCAACAGTGACCAAATTGCAAATTATATTTTTGGAGGAATGTTTGTTTTATTGGACAGCCTGATTGCTTAACACGTGTTATAAACATTCTTACCAACGTTATCCCCATGTGGAGCAGAGCGATTGAACTTTACGGAGTGGCTCGTGTTGTCGCGCTCGATAGATCGAACGCTTTCAATACGGTACGGTAGACCTCAAATCAAGCTTGTTTCCTTTGAGCTGCCACCAGGTGTATAACAGTGGTTAGATAGTTTTCTAAGAAATCGATGCAGTGATATTCAAACATCTATAAATTTCAAACAGCGATTATTATTTCTGGTAATGGATGGATGTGTGTCAAATGTACTTGCCATTAATTTCGGCTATCCCCACGGATCTGTCCTACCTCCAATGCTGTACACCAGCGGACCCTTATTTTTTGCATGGAACCAGGCCAACCACTAACATCACGAGACACCTCCTAAAGACGGGAACAACATGTTATCGGGATGAATGAAGACGTCGACGGGATTGTTGAATAGGAATTTATAAATATAGTTCAGTTCAACACACAGAAGACTCAGGCAAGCATCCTTACAAGAAAATCAAATTCTGGTTAGCCTGCAGTGAAGATGCAGGAACACATGAGACTACACGGATCTCCATCAAGATTCTGGGGATTAACATTATCAACAACTGACACGAAGGTGTTACCGACCGTGCTATGTCGACGTCTCTGGATACTATTTGGGGAAGAGCAATACATTTAGGTAAGCGCTTGACCATACAGAGGACACCAAAGAATAGCGGCCCCTTGCTTCCTATTATATAGATTCTACCATGTTCGACCGAGCTGCTTCACAAAATAACACCAAAAGTCATCAGTAGAGCATAAACTTCAGGAGCCCAGTGTCATTCTTCAGGAGAGCCTCAGCACTGTGGATTGAGCTACTACGGCACTTCGTCCACGATGGTAACAATTCACAGCATTTTAAATTCAATTTGAATATAATAATGTATCCTTTGCAGTGCTACTGGATCGCGCACCTTCATTGGAAGTTATTCATAACAAAAATATGATGGATTGTACTGCACTGAATCACTGAAGTCCATTTCATAAATCCACCGCGATCTTTTCCTAGAGCATCATTGTTTGTATTATTCGGAAAAAGTATTATTCATAACCACCGTGCCCAATCATCAATGAGCGCTAATGATCAGTTTGCTCCATCTAGTCTATCGACCTCTGTGTTCGCAATACCGTTAAATCTGTTGGGGTCGCGCGTCATTTGGCTCAGATTCTGGCAACGACGCTTGCATTTGTCAAGCCTTTGTTTTTATCCCTCAGATAAATCTTTATGAACTGTCGAATCAAGGCGTTCGTTCGCCTTATCTGTAATTGGCACGTCAATAAGGGAGAGTTGGCAAATAGCGGTCGGCTATATCACTCACAGATGGAAGGTGATGCCCCGTCCGGGTGATCAGTTTGATTGGAGGACACATGCGTCAGCAAAATTATTCGTAAAACCTGAGAAAAGTACATTGCCCTGCTAGTCTAACTACTGGAACCTCTTTTGTCGTTTCCTGCTAGGAGGCCTTATCAAAGTGCAGAATATGTAAAAAAATGCACCAAGTAGGTTTTACGCTGTACCTACTTCTCAAGCTATGGTATCGGCTTAGAAATAAGGATTCTAGAATTGTTGATAATTGGAATTGAATTGAAATATATTGAAGAGCTAAATATTTTATAGTTTCAAACATCCCCAAAATAATAATATATCAAAGATTTACATGTTTAAAAAATTTTGTTCATGTGGTTAGGCAGCCAGCTGTGCCCTCTTTAGCCATAATCTACAATATTATTCTTATCTCAGAAGATCGGCTATCATGAGAACTCATTTTCTTTTCGATGCTACGTCCCTGAACGTCTGGATCACTGTCTTAAATTGAGAGGAAACATGTGCTATTCTTCTGCCTCTCCTCCACTATTTCTAGCTTCCAAATCAAAAATGATACTGAAGCAGAAATAAAATTATTCTGGTTTGTTCTGGTCCATCGTTGTCATTTGAGCGATACGTATCGACAACATATCATCATTAATGAGAAAGAGGTGAGTGAAGGATACTCATACCTCTCGATGCGTCCACGGCAGACCAATTGTTTCGTGAGAAATCAAAATCTCGCATGGGCATCAATGTGGAAGGTGCATGTGTTTAAAAAGTACAAAAAGTGGAATGTTCACTGACGAACGCCTTTTACCATCATGTCTTGCCAAAGACTGAGATATCCACCAACCTCCAGCCCGACCCCGGTTATTGACTTTCCTGAAAAAAAATCATCGGCTTTGGGAACGTCTAAAAACGATTTTTAAATATTTTCCAATTTTTTTTTGTTTTTTTTTTTCGATAAGTCTACCGCCAACTGGTGTGGGAAGTAAAACGAATGTTATATTAAGTAATTGATTAGCTGTCAACCTAAAACGATATGTCTCTAATGGAAAATATAAAATCAAAGATATGAATAGATAACTGATACTTAGCTAGTTGTCATCATAGGAAGTCAAGTTTGAAATCTTATGATGTTTGAAAGACTAAAACTGTCATAGGATTCAGACTTGTGATAGGCACTCAGCTTTCTTTGATTCAAAATTATATTTGTGGCTTTACCGATTTTAAAGTATTTGTTGGCATTTACATAGCTCAAACAGACCTCGTTCTAGGTGGAGAAGGACCTAGAGATACCTTTTCAGACAACGTCAAAACAAACGACGAACATTAAATTTTCCCAGCGACCCTCTTTAGGGGAATACCTTATGGATAGTATGCACCACTTGACATCCCTTCAGGGCAAGAAACCACTTATCCTAGCATAATAAAATATATTCCATTCAAGCTGGATCTAAAAATGAAGGTCAAACAATGCTTTGCAGAAAAATTAAGTATCCATTGTTGAATGAATCACAGAAAAATTTAGATATGGGAAACGAGAATATGAATGAAATCAATAATACAGTAAGAAATATCAATCTAATCGTAAATAACATTTTACTTAACTTTATCTGTAACTTCAAGTATAACTGGGAATAGCTACTAACAGTAGCCTTACGCATGAAACGGCCCTTGCACTTTCAGAACAGAAATATTGTTTAATACAAAGTTTCGCAAATGAAGCTCTTTCTTCCCGTAACGCGTTTTGATTTATATTTGAGTGATCTTCCGTCGATGAATAATCCATAAAGGGTGTTTGGAATCAACGCCCATGAATCGGAAGTATGTATTAATGAGCTCTCAATTCTTCATAGCAATTACGATAAAAAACCTCAGCATAACCATAAAATAAAACAATGAGCCCTATTGACCTTTTTGCAAGCTCAAACGAGCGGCAGAATCCCTTCCAGTGTAAGAGAATTTATGTTCAACTGATAAGACGAAAGACGATCCCGTTCGCCCGAAGCTGAGCGCAAATACACGTATTCGCATGTCTATTATAGATAAGAGACGTATTTGCTTTCATTTGCCAGTTCATAAAGATATATCTCCATGAAAAACAAACAACGTTACTTGATAAGTGTAGAAATGTCAACCTAGCATACTGACTTGTTAGTTTACATGCTGTAGTGATACCGTTTTCCATTAATAATAACTATTTTAGATGTCCCCTGTTTTGCATCTGCCTAGATGCAGAGTATCCTTCTACTTCCCACGCCGATGGGCAGGAGAAGTATTATAATGACGAAGGTTTCGAATTCAATATATTGTTTTCTTGATGTTTCCTGGCGTATGCATTAAGAAGAACAATGTCACTAATTTCCATTGATATGGCTGTCTAAACTATTTATCTTTAAGTCCAAGACAAATATAAAATATAATCATTGCCAGGTCTTGTACACAAAAGAATGGTGACATTTATTTTAATTCTGACATATAAGCGATGAAAGTATATACATCACGCAAGTTATCAAATTTGAGAGTTTTTGACCAAAAGTCTTCTTTTACATGTTTGCAGTTCGCGGAAAATTTGACTTTTTATAAGGCAATAACTTTGTCTCAAATTTGTATTAGCAACTACTACAACAGACCAGATCAATTTAAGCGAAAAAAGATCATAAATAATTATAAATGTGTCATTTAACCTTTTAATATATGGAATCAAAAAGTTCAAATTTAAGAGCTACTGGTCCACTTGAAATGTCACTGTTCAATTCAATATTGTTTAAATTTTATTCCAAAATATCAATAATTCAAAACCTCGATACAACGCTTTGTTTCCGATATTATATAATGTATTGGGAGGTATAGCGCCAACCAGCATGCTGACCTTTTTTTCCAATATTTGGCAAGTTTGATGTGATATCGCTGGTTCGTCCAAATCCTAAATCGTACTGTGGCCACACAGTGCATAGTCTACATCAAAGAGACATACTGTTTGTCTGAAATCACTGGTTCACTGTGAAATAATGTCGAGCACGCAGGATACGAAATATCTGCCCAGATATATCCATAAAAAAGGTACGCCGTAATTTTTCTATTACCAACTCCGTAACTTTTATTACGGCTACTACACGGTACAGTTTTATGTCCTTCGCCAGTAAGGTTTCAATTTATCAATGAAGCATAATATTTGAAATTTTTTCTTATAGCCTAATCGATAAAAATTGTACCGTCTACTTAACAGAGGAAGCGGTTATCATATGAGGGCTATGGATGAAAAACGTAACTCATAATTAGATACAATGGCTAGCTTTTCTGAACGTAAAAATCGTCTTTTTGTTTCTTCTATAGGCAACGTCTCAAAACAGCGGGAAGCTTATCTTAATCTAGAAAATTTGCGTGAGGTTAAGTACCTATTCAAATTAGTCTAAAAACCCTAGCTCTTTTGAAAATTACTTTTGAAGGAGGTTCGTTCCAATTTTTGGAAGATCGACTCAGTGAGGACGAATCCGTTGGACCCCTAGTGTTTCTCACAGTACTAAGTATAAAAAAATATCTCTAAACATATGTATAAATATTTGTTTTGACATTATAGAAGTTTGCTTAAAAATTCATATACGTTATACGTGTCTCTATATATTCAAGTCATGAAAATCAGTTTTTTTGTTACTATTACTACTAGTTGAGCTCCACAGTTGACCTCGCATTATGGCACATAAAAACCCTTCCACTTTTCGCGCTCTATCTAAGTGGTGATGGTGGTGAGTGGTTGTATTAAATTTGAGACAAAAGCTGTAGACAATTTTTGTCATTAAGTCAAAACTCAGTTAGAGCGTAGGAAACGAGATATCAACAAAAAACTGATTTCAATGACCTTTGACTTGGAATGGCGACAAACACATACACGAAATTCTATGAGATCTTTGAGCCAACTTTTATAATCTAAAAACAAAGATTTTATTTTATTTATAATTTTTTTTAATGCTAAAATAAAATTGTTTCATTATTGATTTGAGCTACATATCGGCGAACGAATACCACCAATTTGTTGCTCAGCTACTTCTTTTTTGAGACAATGCAGCTGCATATAAGCAGACAAATTGACTGCCAATATATTTTCTGGATAGATTTAAATTGGTTGGTATTTTTTTATATTTTGTATTCATTTCCAATATATCATTATCCTTTATGTCATGAAAATGCTCTCGCTCAAATCCTTTTACTTCAAGCAATTTTCAGCTTCATAACGGCGAGCTCAACTGCTTAGTATGAAGTTTGATGTGAAATCATCTAGAACTTGTACCAGTGTTGAGCGTTCACCATTTTGGACCACTAGAAGCATTTCTCAATATTTCATCACGGTCCGTACCACCACAATAATACCCTTGAATCGCCCAAGCTTCACTTTGAATACCCTCCAGATAACGCCTGAATGTGAAAGGGCCACTTCGGTGAGCACGTTGCAAAGTCAACAGTCTTTAAATCTTTTCCATATTTCCCCCTTCTGGCACATAAAACCCCCCTTCAGATAATCACATTTCAGAGCCGCAATCTTCTCTCTAGCGAGCTACCGTCGAGCCAGCACCGCCACGGAGCAAGTGCTATTTATTCGACCATCCTAATTAACATACTTCCGACATGGCAACCAGCCTTGCAATAGTACGGTCATCGTTGAGTTCAAGCTAGCACTATAATTATAAGGTAGTCTCCTCAGATCAAAGACAATTTTGGAAGGAGAAACATTCAGAAAAATTGTTAGTGCCGACGGGACTCGAACCCGCGTTACCAGAATCTATGCCGACAGCGTAGCCTCCCGGCCACCGAACTGTTTGCAAGGTATTGCTGGGTCCAGATCAAACAGACAAAAGGTCAACATGATTTTGAAAATAAATTAAAAGTAAAAACCCTTATTTAATAAAAAGCCTTTATTTCAATACGCTGAATAGAAACTTTTCCTTTGAAACGTTTACTATCAACTTACAACGTCATTGCACAATCTATATGATATATGAGCTTGTCACCGAGATTTACCTGTGTAGAAAAATAAGTAAATTAAATAAATTGATCTTGATTTTAATTTATAAAACTTTCATACCAAATAGGTAAATACGAGTACTGTAATCGCACGACAAGATGTTATATCATTTAAGCTGTATAATGACGTTATAAGTGGATAGTAAAAGTTTTGAAGAAAAAGTTTATTTCATTCTTTTCAGTGCATTTAAATAAAATCTTGTTTTTAAAAAAGTTTTCTACTTTTAATTTATTTTTTACTTTTTAGTTATCGCTGGACAGGTCTGCAAGAACCCCAGTATACCAACACTTCAGACAAGTTGGAACAACGGAGTTTATGATCACTATCTTTTTTTTACACTAATTTGTATTCTCAGCAAGTCCTTTCATTTGATACCCATACTATGCCAGTGTTGTTGAGTGTTCCGCCATATTGAATTGAGAGTGACGCCACTTTATTTTTCGAGCTATTCTCAGCAACCATACATTGTAATCCAAACTAAACGTATATACAAAATTTACTCTAAGTCGGTTGAAGACATCTGCTTCAAAATTGAATTGCAAGATTTTACCCGATAATACACAGTCACATACATGCATACATACATTGCAAGTGTTCATGAAAGCTTGTGAAGAACACGACAGCAATGCGAAAAAAAATGAGATGCGCCAAATAAGACAGAACCGAGGCAAACTGTCCATATCATGAGGATAAACGTGCAATAAAGTGCAGTTGTTGCCAATGATTAGTGTTTAATCATGTGGTGTTTTATCGTTCTTTCCGCGTCATCAAAATATTGTATGATCCCTAATTTAGTTAGGTAGTTACTCGATAGATATGTGATATAAATTTGATTTTTAATGTTCTAATGGTTTAATATTATAATGTTCTAATGCTCTAATGTTCCTATGTTCCTATGTTCCTATGTTCCTATGTTCCTATGTTCCTATGTTCCTATGTTCCTATGTTCCTATGTTCCTATGTTCTTATGTTCTTATGTTCTTATGTTCTTATGTTCTTATGTTCTTATGTTCTTATGTTCTTATGTTCTTATGTTCTTATGTTCTTATGTTCTTATGTTCTTATGTTCTCATGTTATCATGTTCTTATGTTCTTATGTTCTCATGTTCTCATGTTCTCATGTTCTCATGTTCTTATGTTCTTATGTTCTTATGTTCTTATGTTCTCATGTTCTCATGTTCTCATGTTCTCATGTTCTCATGTTCTCATGTTCTCATGTTCTCATGTTCTCATGTTCTCATGTTCTCATGTTCTCATGTTCTCATGTTCTCATGTTCTCATGTTCTCATGTTCTCATGTTCTCATGTTCTCATGTTCTCATGTTCTCATGTTCTCATGTTCTCATGTTCTCATGTTCTCATGTTCTCATGTTCTCATGTTCCCATGTTCTCATGTTCTCATGTTCCCATGTTCTCATGTTCTCATGTTCTCATGTTCTCATGTTCTCATGTTCTCATGTTCTCATGTTCTCATGTTCTCATGTTCTCATGTTCCTATGTTCCTATGTTCCTATGTTCCTATGTTCCTATGTTCCTATGTTCCTATGTTCCTATGTTCCTATGTTCCTATGTTCCTATGTTCCTATGTTCCTATGTTCCTATGTTCCTATGTTCTTATGTTCTTATGTTCTTATGTTCTTATGTTCTTATGTTCTTATGTTCTTATGTTCTTATGTTCTTATGTTCTTATGTTCTTATGTTCTTATGTTCTTATGTTCTTATGTTCTTATGTTCTTATGTTCTTATGTTCTTATGTTCTTATGTTCTTATGTTCTTATGTTCTTATGTTCTTATGTTCTTATGTTCTTATGTTCTTATGTTCTTATGTTCTTATGTTCTTATGTTCTTATGTTCTTATGTTCTTATGTTCTTAAGTTCTTATGTTCTTATGTTCTTATGTTCTTATGTTCTTATGTTCTTATGTTCTTATGTTCTTATGTTCTTATGTTCTTATGTTCTTATGTTCTTATGTTCTTATGTTCTTATGTTCTTATGTTCTTATGTTCTTATGTTCTCATGTTCTTATGTTCTTATGTTCTTATGTTCTTATGTTCTTATGTTCTTATGTTCTTATGTTCTTATGTTCTTATGTTCTTATGTGCTTATGTGCTTATGTGCTTATGTGCTTATGTTCTTATGTTCTTATGTTCACCGAAGATTTACAAAATCTGGAAAAATCTAGATTAAGTAAAATAAAGAATCACAATAGTCGATGTCGGTATAGACCGTATGTTCCATATCAACTTTTTTCTACCGACATATTTTTACTAAGATAGAGCACACTACCCATAACAACATAACTAAAGGTAGATAAATGTTTATTGGCGACTAGAATTAAATTAAATTCGTTTTTCATTCTTCTCCTTCGTTTGTCAACAACGCTTATCCGCACTGGCCTGACAAATCGTCGTGGAATATGCAAACAAAACAGATACTCTTTGATCTTCTCCGGATTTGGAAACAAGGCAAAAATTACACAAAAATTTATTTCGGAGTGGTCGCCACAGTATCGCCAATATATGAAATTGAGTTCTCTTAATTTGTGAGGCCAGCTACTATGATTTGTGGTTATTTTGAAAAGGGTCATCAAAGCATAGCCTGTCCTATTGTCATTGTTATGCTTCTGGTTTAGATAGTGTTTTGATCACTATTGTTCTTGGTGAATATTATACATGTGGTGATTCATGATCGTTTGTTACAACTTTTCGACAATTGATTTAGGTCAACAGCTCAGTACTCAAATGCAATGTACTCACCAAGTAAAAATGTAAACATATTGATCCAGTTCACTTAATAGTCGGAATCCTTTCTTCAATGTACAGTGTTGATACAGAGCTCCGACAGACGATCCAACTTGAAACCTATTTTCTAAATCTCCAGGATTATACCGCCTGACCTCGCACTATAGCGGTCTGGCAGCCTTTAATAGTATACAAATTTTAATAAGCGTTATATTTCCATTGCCTTCCTATGCAGACGTTGTAAAATCAGGCGATATTAACCATTTGGCAGCAACAGCCTGACGGGAGGGCGGCTAATGAACATCGATGCTGGAACAGGGACGTAGCTCAGATATCAGTAATATAAAATTCTTCAATTCTATTTTAAAGTGTAACTAATTCACAGTTATTGACGAACCGACAGATTTATCTTTACTTGTCCTAGTCATCCAAGAAGCTATATATGACTACTAAAATAAATTTACCTACGTTTCGCCTTCCTCGGTAAACTTTATCTAAGTTCAAAGTGAAGGAAAGTAAATTTTGTAGTCATGAGGACAATATAGCAACTTTGTTTCTACCTTAGAACAAATTGAGGACACTCTCGGAATGCTCGAATATTGCCTTTTCATTTCTTTTAACAGAGAAAAGTCTGTGTATTATATGAAAGGTAGCGCAACATGCAACATTAAAACGTGTTGCGACACAAAAATGGCTTCAGTTGGAATCCGAATACACACTGTCAGAAAACTTAAAAATATAGTCGACCTACATGCCTGGTATATCATCAAGGAAAAACCAATCAGCACTCCTCAAGCCTTGTTTAACTGAAGTTTTGAATTGGAAATTATAAAAGTAGAAGCCAACTCCGTTACTGTATTTGAGCCGATGACGTGGGAGGGCAACAGAATACATTAAAAGCAATATGGCACTGTTGCTGACGCGTCACCATGTAGACTTTGCTGGAGGGAATGACATAATTGGCTTTTTCGATAACTTCCGAACAACACAAGCTTTGCCGGAGCAATATTAATAGGAAAATTATACAAACTACTGATGAAAGAGCTCATAGCTCATACTTGCGAAGGAAACCCCAAGTTGCTACTAAAACAAGATTGACGACTAAGCAGATGTGTGATAGATAAGTGCCACAGGTGCATCTCATAAATTTGCCAGTATAAAAACCCGTCATATTCAGTTTAAATTTGCGGCCATTACGAACTAGATAGATAACACCAATTACAATATGTGAAAAGTGAGCCCATTGGCGTTTTTCCGAAGTCAAATAGTTGTAACTGCTTGGACACAGCCTCATAACGTTAAGGCGCCAATAGACTATCACAACAATTGCAGGACACTGTTACTATCACAACCTTTCTTGGGATAGATAGATACACAACCTCTCTCTACCGTCTGGCCGCCTAGCTATACCAGAGAGTCTAGGTAAAGCACAAAACATGCAAGTTTATAACATGCGACATGTCTAATGGATGGTACATATGTCTTAGAACATGATTGAGTATTACTTAGAACTTAAACAAAAGATTTAAAAGAGGTCTATACCTAGCAAAAAGGTCGTTAAATATTCTGGAGATCAAGGTGGAGGCATGGGTTTCCAATAGTTCTTTTGCAGCGCTCATTCATGCGCTCATTCATTCAGGATGATGAAAGGATATTTTTGCAAATGACCATTCTATATAAATTGTAAAAAGATTGTTCCATTTTCTTAAAAAATGAGCGCTGGAAACTCATGAAAACTGCCTTTAAATACAGGTAGAGTTACCTCTGAATTTTTAATTCATCTTGATATTCATTCAGATCTATTGAGAGAGGCTGAAATGCAGCGCATTTATTATCAACGATTTATGTCGCATCCCCTATTGCTTATGCGGAAAAAGCCATCAAATACATTCGTATTTCTTCTGACATTTCTTGATATACTATATATGTAGAAGAGATCATTTAGCTGGCAACCCTGTTGATATCTGTTCTGTAGCTAAGACACATACGGTTGTTTCTAAGCACCTTCGAATCCCTTTCCGAGTATCAGGGTTGATTCCAAGTCGATGCCGTCATCGCCTCACCGCGCCTAACACTAACGTGCTGTGAAATTGTTAATTTTAAGGCAGCTAATGGGATTCTCCCAATACCCAGAGAACCCGCACTGGAAACTAATTATCCTGATCGTCGACTAAGTACATAATAACCTTTTAGTGAATGTGCATAAGAGAGAAGCACCAAACCCTGCTTCCTCTATATTGTATCATCACGCATCTCAACAATAGACGAGGTGATAACATCTTGATTTCAAGTGAACACCTCATAAAATAATAGTGTCGAGTAGATTGACTCGGTATCTACCATGCTGTGATGATAATGTTTTTGGCTTGAAATTATTATTTTTGAAGCTGAGCAGACACCCCAGCCGCACGTGTTCGTCTGTCGAATCGATTCAGCGTCCTATACTTGGCTGTGGCAATACCGCAACTAAGTACATGATAACCTTTTAGTGAATGTGAATAGGGGAGAAGCATCAAGCCACGTTTTCTCTATATTGTATCATATGGCGTCGCAACAATACACGAGTCGATAAAATCTTCGTTTCATTCTGTGAGGATAATGCTTTTGGCTTGGATACGTCTTCGTCCGTCGAATCATAATACCCTTCCAGTTGATACGCATAGGAGAGGAGCTCGAAACCCGCCTATCACTATGTTGTGAACACCTTCGAATTTGTATGGTTCGTGTCTCAGTAATTGAAATTTTTAGACAACGTAGATGTTTCAAAAGCTGTGTCTCAAGCTTGCATTGTCTATATATATATTTGGATGTTTAGTGGAACAACGTTTTGATTGATTGAGTTTCCTCAATCCTCAACAGAAGGCATTATTGTTATAATACTTCCACGTACTGTCATGAGAAGCGTAATCCCAAGAATAAGAATTTGATAATAAAAATAATAATAATGAATCAACTTTATTGTAATATAATTATCATATATACAAAAGATAACTTAAGTGCAGCACCGAAATCTGACGTAGGCAATTTTACTTAACCAAGTTAAAATAATTTACCTAAACTAACATAACTGAAACCCTAAACCTAACTAATTATAAGGTGACAAAATGTTTCTTAAATAATAACTTATCACTGTTATTATTGATATATTATTAATAATAGATTATTTTGTAATAGAGCAAACTTTAATGCTGGATTTGAAGAATTTATCGCCTTTACGGCCTTGTACGTGAAACTCCCTTTGAACCAAGCTAACTTGTGTTGAGGCATCGTCAGTAAATTTACGTGTCTAACGTTCACACTGTGAACGGAATTGTGGCAGATGAGTTTTGCATTTGGACAGTTAGGGCTTAAGGTTTTCAGAACTTTAGAGGTCAAGGATAACAATTGTAGGTTACAAAGGTGCTCCATTACGGGCCATCTGGTACTAATGAATGCCTGCGTAACATGATCAAACTTCCGTGGATTATTCACTAAGCAACAACAGCAATTTTGTATTTTTTTGAATCCTGCACCTGGGTACTTAATCAAGATGTGATAATATAAAGTACTAGTATACGTAAATTTAGAAACTTTCACAAAAAGACGATATTAAAAGAAAGTAAATAGTTGCTGGCATACAAGTTGTAGCATAGTAGGCTTAAATTTTTAAAATGTTCCAAGTAAATTGACTCGCTACGTGCCACGCAATGATGTTTGCGGCTTGATATCATTTTATAAACTGACCTGCTGCGCCAACCGCCTTTGATCTACGTTGTACAAAATACAAGTCTTGAGCTCGGTCTTAACTGTTGCTTCATAAATGGCTCCAGGTAATATTGTGTTGAGCGGGGCACTGCGTTGCTACGTTTGATTACTCAAAAAGCAAATGAAGCGTCGAACTAGCAAAACTAGCAAATATATACAGGCAGGAAAAGGAAGTAATTTGTACCGATGATAATATTAGACGAGATGCCTAAACACTCGGTGGGGTATTAAAAATGGAACTTTAAGGTAAGTAAAATCTTTGTGTTATACACAAGTTTGACAACGCCGGGAACGACTGTTGGAAGAGGCACGTTCAATGTGTTGGAAGTTCGTCCTGGTATGGATGCACACATCTGTTGAACATTTACCATGATAGTATCCGTAGAATAGAAACAAATCGGCCACCTTTCTCCGATTTTCCAGATTGTGGAGAGCCCTTGTGAGGTCCGACGTATCCACTAGACATAGTACTCGTTTTCGGATTCTGTCCAGAAGTTTTAGAGTGTGATTGACGGCCTGTCCCCATACATGCGAGCAGTACTTCAGCGATGATCTGATCTGAGCCTCGGAACGGAAAAACGCCCACGTTCTGGAACGCCGCAAAATGCTCATGCCATGACATGCTATTGTTGATATTTATTCCCAGAATCTGGATGGAGATCACTCAAGTACTGGGCGACTCTCCATCTTTATGGCTGGCAGATCAGCGTGAGACTTTTTTGTCAGAGCTGTTATCTAAGTACAATTTTTGGCCACATATGGATCATCAGACCGTCACTAGTGTAATCCAAGAGGTAGCCGTAGCTATTCTGCGATCTCTCGTCACTATTAACTATTATATTTAGTCTGAAATAGAATGGTTCATGAGCTTCAAGCAAAGAGAAAATTCTCTGAAAGGATCGAGTAGACAGTATACAGCCGGTGTACAGTTTTGGACTGAATATTTGTTATAAAATTTATCAGAAAAGGATATATATATATATATATATATATATATATATATATATATATATATATATATATATATATATATATATATTGTAATGTTCTTGACCACTAAATTGTTTCCACTGTAACAACATCAACTTATTCACTAATTTCTTCACAATTAGACGTCTTATCACCGACTGATTGCTGTCACTGTTCGATACTTGTATATATACAGAAAACACCCATCCCGAATGTTCCGGAAACTTAGGTCACGGAAACTCTGAGAGCCCCTTTATCAGTGAATCTGCCACCCTTCGCGTATGTTGTTAACAACTCTCTGCGCCTACCGGTATTTCATAGAATCAAGAATGTGTTTTACGTTCTCACGGGATAAGCAAAAGCATTGTCGATTGGGCAAAATTTTGCCTGATACGTGTATCTGGCAGTTCCATGGATTCAGTGTAGCATACATAAATCACGGTATCAAAAACATACAAGTTCGCTTCGGAATGTTTTAATTAATTCCATTACGAATCATGACAGCAAATCTACTATTCTAATATTCGCTACGTTATTCCCGATGACGGTTTTTTATGAAGTTCCAACTGTTGAAACATATCGAGTTTTTTAGGCGATTCCAGCAGTGCGGTCTTGATTTATTCCTCTTCCAGATATGAAATAGTGCTTCACATAGACTGTTTTTTTTCAGCTCAGTATTGGAGCGCAGCGGTGGTGTTACATCACAGTATTTCAAAATCTGAAATTGATATGTATCAAGAAGGCTAGTAACGGTAGTAAGCAAATTTCATAGTCAATTTCTACAATCTTTTTTAGTTTAGTTGTAAGGCTAATCTACTCAAATCGCAGAACTTTCAAGCCCTTTGTCCTCAATAAGGGTTCTCCAAGAGTAAATGTTTATTCAGATAAAATAATTGCATACATTTTTACAAATGGAACGATTCCCTTTCTTACTGTATATGATGAAAGATTTTCATTAAATAAGACTATCTACAATCTAAAATTTTTTTCATCCAAAACCTCAATAGGCAGTCCTGATGCAACTTAATTGAGCTTCTCTTATGAAGACCATTAAATGACAACCAATTAGGAGCAATTCTTTAACAATCTCAACTTCTGACCATATCTCTTGTACAGAGGTGTACCGCTTTAATTTTATATGATGAAGATGATTTTTTACCTGACAGTGTATAGTTGAGATGCCGGTGGCAAGTATTGTATTTCCGTCACTAGTAGACTTTCGGTAGTTCGTTGCTAGGGTAGCTAAGGAAATTTATTTGAAAATAAATTTTAGTCAGTTTGTTAATAGAGGCAATAAAAATTCCAGGTGGAGTTCAATGCCGAAATTACGGTATATTTAACCAATTTTCAATATAGACTAAACCTCATAAATCCAGAACGCCGGACGCGCCAGTAACGCTGTGAGAGGGTACACTGACCTTAAAATGCTATAATCTGTAGTACATAGAAAAATAAACTCACCGGCATATCTTTTGGAATAGGCTTGTTCGAGTTGTTGATTTGGTGAGGATGAGTCCCTTTATGTCTTTAAATATTTGCTGTACTAATTTCTCTTGGTTTTATTTTTGGAGACAACCTATACATGTAAGAAATGTTCCAGAGCGCATTTTCATAAATGAGAGCAGTATTTCATAGATCTGCTCTGAGGCCTGTAAAGTAATTGATAGTAGACGTTTCCATACGAATTGAAATTTTCTGAACGGAAATATAATATCGATCTTCTAGGACGCTAACCTGGTAAGTCCGTCAGAATGGTCCTGTCATGACATGATATTGTTGACGTGCTATTTAGGTAGTTGTCTGCTGCTTCAACACGCTCACTTCATTTGCTACCGTTGCCAATATACGATCTCTCTGGGTGGTAGATTTTTACCTGGTTCCATACAGGATTTAAGGGTGCTGCTAGCTGCGAATCTAAGAGAATAGATCCCTTGAGAACACAGGCGGAATCATGAATTATAGCAGATCAGTATCTCGAAAAACAATTCAAAGATTGGTATATACTCGATGGCAGCCGAGACGCAAAAAGCCTCACCAGAGGTGCGTCATTCCACACCATACCGAAAGCTATCAATATAACATGGAGTACAAGCAGTTCATGAAGTTCTATTGACATGCTCCACATGTACATTACGTGGATCTATATTTAAGTAGTCTATACTGGTGATTATTCATTATCATCTGCATTGATGATTATGTCGTTTTTGTCTCTATTAGCTTGGACATGACGTTGTCACAGCTGCTAAATGTGTACCTTTTAAGGTTAAGTATAAAATATTCCTTACTGTAATGATATCCTGAAGAGCTTTTTAAACCATTGGGAAAATTTTTGGTACAAAGGCGACTATTATTTGGTCTGGACGAGTAGTTTTTCCAAACATGCACTCAACATCATGGTGAACGTATATTTCATTTAAAGTTAATAGTTACTTTTAGACTTCACCCTCAACCTTTACTTTACCATCATAGCATCACTGCGTCTTTGCTAAAACCAGTCTAAGGAAAATTATAAATTCATTTTTGCTTTCATCAAATTTTGCATAAAAGTCCCGACAGAGGCCCCAGGGAACCAACCCGCCTCCATTTTGCAGCCACCGACAACATCATGGGCCCTTTGTGTGCGAAACACTATCTACATGCAAATATCTAATTTGCTGTCTACTAACAATAAACAAGGTTATTCAAATTAAAAACTTTCTCTTTCGTATACACCGACAGTAATCAGTGGCGTTACATGGCCTGAAGGGAATAAATATCCTCGAACTCCTCTTTGGTCGCCAAAAAGTCCCATTGTCTTATTATTTTTCTCGCCGCTGATTAAAGCCATTTACGACTGGCTAAATAGCTCTACTGACATTTAGCCTGTGTCGGCAGTCCCCGTCAGAGTAAAATATGTACAATTATATATATTCTCATATAATAATAGGGTTTTAGGAAAAAAACTGGTTTTTGAACTCTAATTGCTTATGTAAGCAAACAGAATGATCTGTCCTGATGATGAAGCACACATAGAAATAGATTCTCAATTCAAGAATTGCGATATGCTTCTACAGGATTACTCACGACAAAACCATCTGTTCTCTCTTCAAGATAATTTACGTGAGGAGAAAATTATGGTATATTTAAGCCAAGATATCAAAAGTTTGATTTCGGACTTCCATTGTCTATAAAATTTTGAGTATCACGACGTTTCGATTGATATGCTATCTTCAATCGTCTTCAGGTGAACACTGAATAGAAAGACAGATGGTTGGTGTTAGATCACAAGGTAGGAGTCTGCTTTGCCGCTTTGCCAGCGCGTCGGACTATATTAGGCCATCTTTAGGGCAGTCATATTGTAAACAAATAGGCCCATGTAGTATAAAATATGTAAAGAATATACACATAATAAGTCAAAAGTCTGGCGCATTGGCCCCAAACCCTAGCTGGGTATTAGCGGAGGCCAGGTCAGTATACCCCCGAGTAATGGGCATATATTGGCGAAAGCATGGTTGGAGAGAGATGGCTGCAGAGGCTGATAGCAGGCCTCAACAAACGTTGGAAGCTATGGCTATTGAACAAGAGAAGGTATTAACTCCACTTATTGGTAGGGATCCTCACAGATCACTGCGGATTGAACAGGCACCTGTCACTCATAGGAGTGGTCAAAGACTCAATCTGTCATATGTGCTGGGAGATTGTGCCGTATACATTGGCCTTAGGGCTGAGGTGTTCGGTACAGCAGAGTTTAACAGGGAAGAGGGCTACTCAACGGAATGGCCCGACATTTTGACCTATATTCATAGGTCTGGAAGGTTCGACACTAAGGAACTACCATGTCTACCATATTCTTAGTGATGGTCCTTAGGTTCGGCAAAAAGGGCCAAAAGTGCCCTACTTGCCAGGCTTTGTCCTCCCATTACTACTACTACTACTACTAATACTTGAAGGTGTCCAAGACAGGCAAAGCGTTACCAAAGCTTCTTTTATAGTCATATGTGGTTATAATTCGAGGTCATAATACATAGAATACACCATAGAGGTTCCAGAAGTTCCGAAGCATTTGCTGATTCATATTGCACCGCCACTGGTACTGAGAGGGTGTTTGTCATGGAAACGAAAAAGTGGTAATTAGCCGGGTGCTTCATGAATATGGATCACCTAAGATAATTAAAAGGGACGCGTTAACGCCTGCAAAAAATTGATGTGAGCCCAACGCATACAAGTACACACGCGGGCGACACTTTTTCATGGAGACAAAGTTGAAGGGGCAGAATGTTTTATGCATGCTGCTAATGTAACTACCTCTGCTTTCTATGATGCTAATGTCACCTGCAAGGCTTAAAAATGCTGTCATTCGCCTTTTACATTAGCTTTTTTCGGCTGGAAAGGGGTTGCTATATGGCCCTGCTGATCTGGGTTGATGTAAACTGCCAAGTTCCAAATTTGACTAAAAAAAGTCAGGAGTAACAAAAAGCTGAAAGTGGGTTTGCTGTGGGCATCAGAAGCAATGGGAATTTCTATACCCTGTTAAAACACCTAAAACACAATCGTTGTGTTTTTTGATCGCCTGGTCATTTCAATGCTACCAGAACAAGGTAGCATTGAAATGGTTCTGAATTCTAAAATATCTGGAATTGTCTTTGTGGGTTTGTGGATTCCTCCACTAATTTTTTGTTTCCACGAATAACTGTGTGGTACAATCATTTTTTAAGTACATGACCTCTCTTATATGCAAATGGCCTATTGAGCTCCAAAGGCACTGTGATGACAAAAATCTGAAATTGTAAACATCGGTGAGTAATCTCCTTAGAATTCCATTTTACAAGGCAGTGCTTCTCCAAAATAATTAGCTTTGAAAGATACCTCAGATTAACCCTACATATGTGAATACTATTAATAAATGGTTTGATGTTATCCTTGTCCTAGGTTCTGAGGCGCCCACCAGCATGGTAGTGAACAGGAGTGTTCCAGAACCTGTTATTGTTGATTTTAATCCCCAGAGGCTTGATCGAAGATGACTCGAGTATCGAATCCCTCCAACTCCATATCAGCATGTTATTTTCTTGTCACGGTTGTTGTTTGAGCATTTTGCGCGTTGCACTGAGCTCCATTTGATATTCCCAATTCAACAGCTACTTTGGGAGTCATCTGCTTAGTTCCATGAAGGAAATAAGGGTCCTGTCTCTCTCGAAGCTGTATAAATATTGAATTGAATGCTTTTCTAAGAGCGTTGACATACAGCTACAGAAACGTTTCAGAAATGATACAACGAAGGCTCGACCCTGAAACAACTATCCAACTATTGGCATAGTCTAGCTTGATTTAATCAAGCCTCTCATTACGCACCCTATCGAAAGCTCACGATATATTGAGACTCCACAATGAAGCTTAATGGTTCAGCTCCACATATGGGTGGCGTAGATCAGAGCATCACCCTTGAATCTATGATAGGTGAAATTAGGAACCCTTTTGAGTAAGGCTGAAATTTCAGGTATCAAATACACAAATCATAAATAGTCGACTGATTGGTGGTTTCCTAAAGCGAGGAGCGAGCTAAGCGCTTGTTGTGTAGATCTGTTCCGCAATTCACATCCCCAGTATCAACTGTTCGTTTACGTATTTTAGTATTTAGAAAGACCTGTAATTGCCCTTCACTTAGGGACGACATTGTAACTAAAACGCCTGATACAATTGTACAATAGTGCACCCAGTGGAAAGATAAGATGAGTTTCAGGCGATCTCCCTTTTACAGCCACCTCGCTGGTCCTCAAATCCAGAAAAGTTGTTAACAACTGATAAGGGAACATATTGTTTGGATGTCGTCCCATCTTTCTGGTATCGCGCAGATTCTCATTTCAGATTTGGCCGGCGACGGTTTAATGTGGATTTGAATCTCTATTTTTGATAGTCACGCCATATCTGATCCAACAAATTGGTTTTGGCAAGGTCTTTTTCGGGTTATGCCACTGCCGGGATATATCTTCTTCATAACCAGGATATATTCGGAGATAAAGGAAACAATAGGAGAGTGGATCTCATTGAAGATTTGTTGTTTGTCGAGAAATTATATTCCCTAAAAGGATGTCAGTAGGTTGACCGTACAAGGAAGCATCACATGTTATTGTAGCATAATTAAATTAAAAGTTCATATATCTATTTTTAAGATTACATCAGTGTTTTATATGACATATCATTACAAGCACCTTTTGCGCGCACTTTTCATGACTAGGAGCAAAAAAACGTCGCAATGAAGATTGTCTTTCAATAAATCTACCTCACATATTCACTCGGAATGATTAAGAGAAGTGCTTTTTCCTATTTGTCAGATGTCCCTTACGTTGGCCATCATCCCGACGAATCTCGATCTTTAGTTCAAATAAGTGCATATACATATCCAGTCTCGATTGTTTTTCAGCCATGATGCTTGTTTAGGTATTACTAACTCCCCCCCCCCCTGTGTTTAAAAAATTGCACTCATTGAATTGGCGGTCCATGGAGGTGTACAGGTATATATTTTGGCTAAGGATAATAAATTCGGTTTCATTTACATTTACACCTAAGCCCATATTTTCTCCTACTTCACTGATACAGTTCAGCAGATGCTGGAGATCTTGCAGGTTATCACATAAAATTACACTAACAACTGCGTACCTCATATTACTTATCATTTCACTGTTAACTTTCATGCCACATGTTTGATCTTCTAGAGCTTACTTACAAGTATTGTCAGAATATAAATTAAATATTAATGGTGACAAAATGCACCTCCGCCTTAGTCTGTGTTATGGCGTTCTCTACATAATTGCCCATTTTTTCTTCTGCCTCCTGCCTCTAATATAGATTTTTTATTACGCGTAAGTCACGATCATCAACTCCGATATTTTTGTAATGGAAGTGTCTGCGTAACTGAATTGTTAGAACATCTGTTCGCAAGCGGGAGGTGTGTGGTTTGATTTTCGCCATAGGAAAGGTTTTTCTTTCCGATTTCTGATGTAAATTCGTAGATTGTCTCCATTGTGGATTAGCAACTAAATATACATGTCAGGCTGCGTTTTCGTTGCACCCAGATCATAACTCGTTCCTTTAACACTAGTAGGTGAATTGGTAGTGAAATAAACAGCACCCCGCACTTTCTGACTAAGGGAAAAGATTGTGCCTGTAAGATGTGATTATCGGAAGGGCATCGTTCAGTCCTCTGGAGGGAGCTCTAGCCGCAGAAACTATGTTAGAGATTTAAGGCCTGTGTTGACTTTGCGTTCTCAATGGTATACGGTGAAACAAAAAGGCCTTTTTTCAATTAAGGTGCGAAATTGTTGAAGTAGGAGTTATGAGCGCTTCGAGGGTACTGTATTTCTGGTTGGTGCGTCGGAACTACTCACTATGGGCCAATTAACTCGCCGAAAGTCCGTATTTCAAGTAGAATGGATTGAAAATACCTTACAATAATACAGTCAAGTGAGCCGATTTGGTACTTGTTAGTCGTTTGGAGATGAGATTCAATGGTATGACGGAATTCATTTCTACTAATATTTGATGCCAGTTACAATCGAGAGACACCCCTCAAAGTGTTTTTGGTTATTCAAATGTTAAATCAACAATAATTTTAAAATGTAAAAAAACTAAATGCTATCTGGCATTAAAAATGAACCACACGTAATTTTTTTTGATTATAACTTAAATCGACTACAACCTAGTGGAATATCTAATCTAATATATACATATCTAATATATTTCATTTGATTTATTAGTTGAAAATGACAGTATAAATGCATAGAGCATATTTTTCACGTTGGCACTAACTTATACCATTGAACCCTAGCTTAGTAATTTGCAGTTTATCACGTAAGGCACGGAAATACATGTTTGGTCATTACAGAAATCATGTTTTTCATTTACTGGGCGACTCCGTCAAGTTAAATTAAAATACAGGGCCAGTAGGGTTCATTTTTCTATCGCTCGTTCGTACCAGTTCTTTCAAGGTCTCCAATAGGATTAGTTCGTTTTGTTCTACAAGTTTTTTGAAGAGGTCCTCAAAGATTACCATTCAGGGCCGGAATTTCATTCGACTGGCCTGCGTGGGTGCTGAGTCAATCTACTTGAGTAAGAAATCACCTTTAGTTCGTATTGTTAGTTATGATTAAAATTATTTATATTTTGTAATTGTGGCGCATAAATATCTTTATTATTATTATGTGAACCCAAAATGGAACACCATTGCAACTTTCCATGAGCAGGTCCTACATCTATCTATCTATAAACTGTAAATTTCATGTTTCTTTTGCTCAGTATACAAAGCTTTAGGGTGAACTAAAACAGTTTTTTGGACTATATAATTTTACGCAAATAGCAGATGTTATCCTGTAGTAGATGTTACAGACGTAGTGTCTTTTGCGGCTAAATATTATCTTTCTTTTCACTGGAAAACGGGAGAAAATGGTTAGGATTATTCTGGAAAATAGGCGATTGTTGCAGAAGAAGTGCAATAAATTGTATTTCCGGGCTCTAGCTTGAATTTGTACGTCTACCCGTGTATACACTGGAATAAAGTCTCCGATGAAGAATTAAGCTCGTATAGGAACGTAGCAACAGGGGGGGGGGGGTTCCTACCACCTTCCATAAATCGAGTTGCAGAAAGTCTTCAGAAATTAGCAGGTATATTGGTAAGTCGAAAAAGATGAAATGCGACATACCAGACTTATTCCAAATCATGAAAAGAAACAACTCGGAATTCATAAACATAGCTATAAAAGATCTCTAGTATATCAATGAATTTCTGAGATTAAGAGTCACTGCGCTTCCGACTATCAAACACTAGCAAATTTATTAAGCTTGAAAGATGAGAGTATTAACGGGCAACAAACAGGGATCAAGTGGGGATCTCCTTATGGTATGGCATTAATAGATGGTAAAAAATTGGGATTAGAAAACCCCGATCTCAATGTCCCATGAAAGTTATATTTTTTTTGTCAATTAAATATGAAAATGACTCACAATGAATCATATTGAATAACACTACCTTTTATCTTTACAAACACCCTGCATATTTAATGCTTACTTAGTAAAATATTTATATTGGAAGGTACTTACAGGAATCCTTATTTTGCTCAAGAAAACTTGCTGCCCCTATTTTGAATTCGGTGGTGTGACGTGACAGTTTTTGGGAGACACTGAACTGAAGTCTTCATTTACAGTAAAATATAGGCTAATAGGAATACCAACCTGAAATTTGTTTATACAAGACCAGAAGATGATCACCTATTTTTCTTATTTTAAAATTGGAATCCAAAACTTAACCCCGCTAATGGTTTTATAACTACTGTAATTAAAAAATATTGATTTTATGTATTTCCTTCTTAAGCTGCTAAAACCTAGATATAGTGAATGCTAGTCCATAATTCCTTTATATTTTTTTGCATAATATTTCCACGCTTCTTGGATTTGGCTTTCCAAATATATGCTTTAAAGCGACCGAAAAAATCTGTTCTGTTCTTGACCAGTAAGATGCTACTTGTGTACGGTATGTATGTAAATGTCAAAGTCTATTAAGTAATAGAGCCATTCGTTGATCAGTAGAAAGTTGAGATTATGAGACTATGGTATCTGTGGCTCATAAGGTTGCTTACGCTGTGAGAAATACGTAGTGTTTCTGGTGATAAGCTCTTAAGCGAATAATTCTGGTTTAACTGTGTGTTGTGTGTCAAAAAATAGTCGAATTGAATCCAAATGCTATGTTCCAAAGGTAATAATTCTATCTTAGATCGCCGCCATATTCCCATTTCCTCGCAGTAAGTGTTGGCGTGTGCATACTGAGCAATTATTTATGAATGACTGTCTCCGTCAATTATTTTTTATGTATTTCCTCTATCTCCAATGCTAGCAAACCGGTCTGCAACTTACTTGTCAAATAAAAACTGGTTGTCCGCGTCTTCCGTGGATTACAACTGTTGAACTGTCAGTGTGTGTACTTGTGAATACTATTAAGCAATACAGGATGGAGATTTTTTTCTAGTGAAGGCAGGAAGCGTATTCGAGAAGAGCTGAGAAATAATAGATGTCCATTCACATCGGCCTTGAGATGCTGTAAGCTGTAACTATCGGCATACAAACTCCCTGGCAACTGATATCACAATGTTGAGGTTTTTCCAAAACAGTGACTTTTGAAAGAGACTCAGTTAAGGTGAGGATAAAATGCGATTTTCTAGTGTTCATTGTACTGACGCACTTAATGTTACTATATGAGATAGCTCCGTCAAATATTTTTTATGATATAGTCTAAAGAGTAGGGACAAATTAACCACATTTCCTCGATATTACAGACTATGGAAGACCTCTGTAATGTAAAGCGCGTTTACTATAATAAAATATCATAAAAAGAAGAAGATATGAAACCACAGACCAAGCATAACTATCGAATCATGCATAGTGAACTGCCCAGTGATTTATTTATTTTAAGTATCTGTTATAACGCAGTGCACTACATGGGAAATGGTTGTTTTTCCACTATTCTGCTTGGTTTATACGCAAAAATATTCAGCTTATACAAATGCAGTTCAGCAGTAAGCGTATCCCTAAACATTATTCAAGGGAGAGCGAGACAAATCCGAAGGTAATACCGAGGAAATATCCCGACATTCACAAGGCGGGGAATTGGACGCAGAGCCTGCAACAAAAATTTATGGCGGGACGATAAGCAAAAGGGGATCTACGCCGTTTCCGAGGAAAACAAACTTGTATTTGTTTGTCTATTGGATATAGAAGAAATACTCGGATATATACAGATAGCAAACAGTTGCTGAAACAGAACGGCATTAGTACCAGTAATGTTAAAGTATACGAGATGTATATTATGTCACAAGCGAAAGCGAGATAGGATAGTGAAGCAACGCAATAAAATTAAGATCCATTATAAGCTTTTTCGGATGTTTCATGCTGTACCCATATGGCACCAAAGAATAATGAACTTGGTTAGTTCATAATCTATATCGCGAAATTGTTGAACTACCAATATATTCTGTCTTAGTTCTTGATAGTTTATAACCTATCCATTTCAAACTGGCAAATTGTAAACGAACCTGCAATTCAGACAGGATTCAGAGTCCCTCCGATTTTGTCACTCGTTTGTAAGCTTTTTTTTTATAGATAACCTCACGCAAAGGCAGATAGCCTACCACGCTTCATAAGCACTGCGGGAGGATAAATGTCTATTTACATTGACCTTAAAACGCTGCAGATTGTAACCAACAAAGTCCCCGGTAGGTCAATCTACAACGCCAAGGTTCTCCAAAAGATCGACTGTTAGAAGAGGCTTGTTCGAGGCACTTTAGGCTCGACTTGGTGAGGATGTGCACGTTAAGCTCCTCCAGGATTTGTTTGATATAGTGGCGACTCCTGTATTGCTATGCGAGACAGCTGGGTCGAACACCAGCCTTGATAATATCTATAGAATAGGGACAGTTCAGCAACCTCTCTTCGATGTTCTAGACTGTGGAGGTCCTGTGTGAGCTCAGGCGCATCTACTAGACGTATTGTTTCCGGATTATGTCTAGATACTTCAGAGAGTGCTTTCGGGGCGCATCCCCACACATGCAAGCAGTACTCAAGCGATGGTCTTATCTGGGCCTTGTATTCCTGAAGCGGAAGGCTAAGTTCAATATTTGTCATTGGAAATATGTAGTTTTACATATAATATAAAACAAGATTACATTCACAAAAGATTATTAAAACACGAAAAGTTTGAGTTAAGTTATGATCGGCGTCTAACAGTTATTTATCATTGAAACTTTAATTGCTTGCTTAATCGTATTTCATTCTCACTAAGAAATGTAGCTTTATCATAACTGTTAGCTACTTTCAACACGAAAACCATAAAAAATTACAAAAAAATCTGTTTATGTTCGGCGATTAACAAATGATAGTAAGATTTGGCGGAGCATAGTGCCTGGCGTTCCACAAAGCAGGTACGTTACTTCCGATTCAAGTATGATGCTAGTCCATGAATTGACGGTTTGACGTTGATAGATTTCGTAAACGTTATGTTTTAGTACAAAAATGAATGACGGGAGAGTTTCATTAAGTAAGAGCATCTAAAGTCTACATAATACCCTATGTTATAAGTAGTACGATAGAGTCTCTCTGCCTGTTGGACTGCAGCATCCTTATCCCCGCAAGATCTCAGTAAAACTGCATCGATGCTGGTGAAGTTTGTGAGCAATAAAATGTGGCGCTATAGTAGAATGGCCCCACTGGATTGATTGTTGCATATCCTTCAAGTTCCTTTTATATTTCATTTAAAAAATGATATTTCACCTTAAGGGGAAGATTAGAGAAATTGTAGTAATCTCCTGATGATGCTTGACTAGTTAGCGAAATACATGTCGTGTAATGTTAAAAAGTGGGTTGGAGGGTGATATAGTGTTTGTGACTACTTTCAACAATCGATATGAGAATGCTTGAAAAAACGAATGTGTTGTCCAAGAAAAATGCTCATATAGTGGTTTATAATAACTGTTAACATTGTTTGCAAACAGGACATCTAGAACAGCTATTGCGCAATCCAAAATACTATATTACTCACTTAATATTAAAAGGCAGAGTAGATGGTAAAACAGGACTAAGTAGCAAAACATGACTGCGCAAGATTAGAAACTGGACAGGATTGAGCTTCGAAGAATAGATCAGAACGGCGGAATACAGAGATCAGTTTAACAAAAATTTACCAAAAAGAGATAATTTTTTTTTAAATTAATTAGAAGTGTATGATTTTTGTAACTCCAACACAGATGAGAAGCTTTTTCTCATCATATCATATCAACAGTATAGACTGGAATAGAAACAAAATCCTGTGTAGCGAGTTGAACATCTGTGACCGTCCATTGACTGAAAATGTTTTTCGTTCTGGTAGCAAATCGCTGGAGTTCGAAGTGGATGCGAAAAATAAAATAAAAATCCACCTTTGGAGCCTAGTGTTAAAAGCGCATTACAGCTAATTGGCGCAATTCGACACAGCAACTACCCGTTCGGATTAAATTGTTTTTTGTTACACACTATTGGTACAATTCCACTGCCAACACAACTGTATAGAAGATAAATAGATTCCTGAGCTGGATTTTGGAAATTTTATCAACGCAGTCATATGGAAAATAGAAGTGACACGAAATATTCGTCAATCAATTCAGATGGATGTTATTTGTTTAGTATAGTCATAAAATAACTTACTACGGATATTGTTTATCTATTCAGATTGAATCACAATACATTTTCTGCTTCTTTTCTACCAGGGTTGATGGATTGTATGCGGCTCCATGCAATTAAAACACTCCCATATCATATCAAGCTTCCATGCACTACCAAGAGAAAATAATATTTGTGTGATCAAGGGCAGATCTAGATCTCAGTCCTGGGGGGTGGAAGGGCGTGAGGTTTGTTTATGCTTTCACCATTTTCTGTACTTCCTTTGCCGAGGTAGTTGAGGCAATTGTAAAAGGTACATATTAATGGTATTATATCATTTGTGAACATCTTAAAAGTAATTGCCTAAAGTTAAACGCACATTTGTAGTGAGCCACCACAATAGAGATATCGTGATGTTTTTCAAATGCGATAATAAAGATAAATATAATCTGCTTTAGCTTATCTGAAAGAATCATTTTCGTTCGCCCCATCTCTCTGATACATAAAATAGGCTCTCGCCTTGCCAACTTTTAGTTCCAGTCGCACTATGAGATTTAGAAAATTGTAGAAGAAATATGCAGTTTATTTTGAGTTATGGCATGATTTGCGAAATTTTATTTTCATTATACCAGATTGATATTACTTAATTTGAAAAGCAGAGTTTGTCAAAAATACAAAGAAAACGTAAATGACTGCACAAAGGAGGCTAAAATTGATTCATTATTTTTATTTGAAAGGCAATGTATAGAAATAGCTACCGAATTAGCAATACGTTTTTATGAAGATTATGTAACTCGATTCGGATATGAACCACTCATTCCTTGAGAGAGAAAAAACGAAATTGAATTAAATTTTTGGTCATTGTTTGTATAGACATATTGTGTGTCTATATTCTGAATTCAGTTTAGTTAAGAGTAATTTACGTAGTAAAGGTATTCTATTTTTGATCATCAAATGCCATCAATAACTTGAAAATATGCAGTTTTTTGATGCCCAAGTATACCTATGGACACTCAAGATTTTAGATTCTTAATAAGTATTGAAGAAATGCCAGACGATTATCATCTTCGTCGATTTTACTTTTTATATATTATATACCTCCAAGGCATATTTTGGGTGTAGATAAAAGTGTTAGGTTTGGCCAAAATTTCAAAAAGTTACAAGTAGCATTTCTGCTTGTTTTTAGTTTCCAGTTGTTTCTGTGGGTAATCTGAAAACTATTTTGGAGAGATGTTTAATATTGCATATTTATGTGGAATTTCTGAATAACGTACTCAAAACGTACGTATTTAAAAAAAGCTTTGGCTGTGAATTTTTTAATTTCTCAAGCTATGTATTTAAGGCCACGATTCGTGAACATATATCATATAAAAAAATGAAATCTTGCTTATTAATAATTACATTTTGCAATGGCCAATGGAATGAAACTAGAAAATATTTCATTGTTCATGTGAGAATGACATTTATCTATATAGTATACCGCCTGTAGTAGAGTCTAATACTCCACGCTAGTGGTATATATTTTCCAGGGTGAACAGTGAATAGAGAAACCTCGCTAAAAACAATCAGTTAATTCCTGATGTCAGCAAAAAGGCTTGGGATCCTGAATCAGTTCTGTTTCTACGTCGTTTCGGAATTTAATTATGCTGTCATGTTTGGGTGCTACATACATAAACTATCGAGCACGTTTTATTCTATCTATATCACCACGAGTTCTAAATTTTTCGAGATTACAATACTTTGCCCCACTATTAGCGTGGAAAGTAAAATATGCTTGAGAAAGCATAATGAAACATCGAAACAGGGCAGTAGCTGTTTTGTTGATTGATCCAGAAATTTTATACGGATTCAAACATAACGTATCTCTTGACATTACCGAGTGGCGAGAATGTCATCCATAATCTGGATATACACCATTTTTAGATATAGACATAAATCAACAATTTGCTACATCAAGCGAAATGTATTTGTTGTAAAAGTTAGCAGTTAATGAATTAGCGTTTCAACTATGGGTAAATAATTGAGCCTTTCCAGAGATAATCCTGAGCAACTGTTTCCAAGATATTTTAACTTCCGGTACTTCAGGAACTTGGGTGAGTCCGGAAAGTTCGGTCTGTTTTGGATTTTACAAATCAAATTATGTAGTCTCCAGTTGGCTGTGGTCGAATATTGATCGGTGTCGAAGTGGATTCCAGTAGTGCGATGCAAGAGTACAAAAAACGCTGGCAGAAATAGAACGAAAGAAAAGTTTGATATCTTAAATAATGTATAGGAATATAAGAATACATCTAGAGATAAAAGCATTGAGCTACCAGAATATACCCTTAAAGAAATACATAGTTTGAAAGAATATTAGACTTTTGGATTGGGAAGTTGAATTGAATTTTGAGTTTGCTGAAGGATAATCTATGTTTACATCTGATGTTGGTCGGATTTGGACCGCTTACATAACATAGCACAGAACACCACAAAAACATCTCTGCGTACATCGAAACCATCATGGAGTAATTGACTACATGTAGGTTATTCGATCTATCTGGGTCCGACCTTATACCGTGACAAAACTGGCGCTTCAACGTGGCTTAGTGCCATTGGAGAGTTTTACCACAGCCTACGTAAGAATATGTGATTTTACCGTGGCGAAACATGATATCTTATGATAAATCATGAAACTTGGCATCACTGTAAGTTAACGAATAACCGCCGCCGCCTTTGTTTTCTGGCCGGAGTGACTGCTCCAGTAACAGGATATGTTCTGCTTTTGATGCATATCGATCTCGATCTGTCTAATTATGGCAAAAAGTCATTTTGAGGTGGTTACGGGTAAGTTTCAGTTGAAGGAAATTTTTCTCCCTCTGTCATATTTAACTAATGCTAAGGTCAAACCAAGTCACGAATTTTATATTTGACCTTTACAAATATGCAGACTTTTGCGCGAATATCTTCAGGCCGCCATTTACCTTGAAATCCATAAATTCCTCTTCTCAAATAAGGTAGGATGATCGGAGCTGCCTTTCCATCAACCACTGTCTACATAGTCAAAGTAATCTGAGGAAATCGATAAAGCAGGCTTTTTTGTTCACTTGCATTCCACCGGAATTGAATGTTTCGTTGATATGGAAAAGCGAAAGAAAGTAATTTAACTTGAAAGGCCATAATTTAAGTCCGAGCTACAGGATCGGAATAGGAAAATCTACTGGAGCTGCTATATCTATTTGCCTAAACATAATTTGAATGATCTGGATTTCCTATTCAAGCAGTATACTGAATTTTTCGAGGATGAATAAAAAGTACAAATATAAAGCCATTCGGCAATTAAAATTAACTACAGCTTGAAAAACCGAAAAAATGCACTAGAACTTAATAATGATAGGTTTTGTTATTGATTTTATTATGTGATACTGGATCCTTTGATTCAGCAGCCACTAACACTACACAGTTCTACCAGCCGCAAAATAACTTTTTCAAACCCACCACGTGTTCCGCTAACTATGTTAGCATCATCAGAGGAATATTAACCTTTAGTTCATCAGTTTTGATCTTGAAGTGATTCTCACCGAATAGCTATTAACAGTAGCTTTGTGTGCACATGCATCAAACTCGTTGGAAGGATGAATCAATTCCAGAAATGTTGGTTAACCCTTCTAGCATACCTAATGTCGATATTGTGGTATAAATAGGGTTTTACATAAGGAATACATTTTAATAGTTTCTAAAACAACAGGGACAATTTTTTTATGAATTATGATTGCCAGAGTTATAACTGTTTAAATGGTAACCACTAGCGACAGAACGTTGAGTTTCTTCGATCATTTAATTGTAGAGTTAGATAGATATCAATACGGAAGGTGAAGGTAGTAGGTAACCGTTGCGCTCTGGAGTGCCGCAAGGTTCTATCTCACGACCAATTTTATTTGCCTCATATATTTCTGTCATGGAGTATTGTAAATGCCATTATTAGCCTATGACGGTCAAAATTATTATACATACACCCCCCCCACTGATACTGCAAAAGCTCATACTTATATAAAAAGTGATTCAAGTAACATCGGTAAATATTCTACCAAACACTGTTTTCAGTTGAAATCATATTCACCGCATTTAAAAAAAGTTTATGTATTTCTAAATTGCTGCAATTTTAATCGGTAGAAAAAATTAGAAATCTAGGGATTGTGTTTGATAATAGTTAGATTTCATCATCATGGGACCAGTAGGATGCAAAGATGCTATAGTAAACTTACATGTTTATATGAATCCAAATATGTACTTCCAACTGCTACCAAAATCAAGTTAACTGAATCTTTGATTATGTCTTCAGGTCAATATGGTGATGCTATATATATGGTCCTTGCTTGAGCAAATTCGAAGCATGCAGGATTCGAAAGATTGAAAATTCTTGTATTGGGTTTTCTACCATCATGCCCAGATATCGCCTTGTTACTCCCTTATATCGGCATTATGGAATTCCTTGTTTTTGAAGAATCAAGGATCCGACAACTTATCTGCTTTGTGGATCAAATACTCAAAAATGAGCTTTCATTTCATTTATATAATAGACTCACGATTAGAAATACTCTTCATTCAAATACTCTGCGTTCTGGAAGTACCAGCCTACACAACCGATGACACAAAACTGATTTTCATAAGAAATCTTTTTCCTACACAGCTGTTAACTATTATTATAAAATTCCAACAAACATTAGAAGTCAAAGTTTTCGAGTGCTCAAAAGTAAAGTCAAAGGTGTTTCATTAATTGACTTACTGTTAATAGAGTTATAGAACGTGTGTAATCGCAAATTTATAATTATCTTTTTCTCACTATGAGATAAATTTGTAATTGTTTATTTGTATTCGTCAACAAGTGGGGATTAATTTCTCGTTGTCATACATCGCGCCAGTATACATAAAGTTCATCATTATTATCATTATTGTTATTATTATCATATTTTCGTTCATATCCTTTCAGCTAGTTGATATATGATCAACGAAGGAAGTGAAATGAAATTACATATTATATATATATATATATATAATCATATAAGTTCATATGTTTGAAACAAGCAGCATTGACATTTAAATTTTATTATTTCTGAACTTATTTCTAGTGTATTTCCAATAGATCTGTGGTTTACACAATAAAAGGCCTTGTTTGAAATAAAACAAAGATGCCTCAAAAAGATAATAGTAAATAAATAATATCAGCACTAAGTTCCTCCTAAGAATACAATTGAATGAGTTACTGCTATTAATTTTATTGGTAACATCATTTTTGTATCATATCGTACTGGAAACAGTCGACATTAAGCTCAAAATCCGGCAACTTAACTGTACTCTACAAATTGTTTGAACTTTTTTGTTCATTTGAAATGAATTCATAATATTACAATCATATTTGATTTCGAAGGAATTGAAACACCAAAAAACAATACATTCTACACATAGTCAAAATTCATTACCTGATATGCATTTTGTTTGAGGTACACTTTTCTGTCAACTCTATGAGTATCGTGGTGTAAGTAATCTATATGAACACATTATGCATCTGTATAAAAAAATCACAAATGTCTCATTTGGAAAAATATTGCCGAATACTTCTCACATTATTCAAAATGAAAAGATCAGCTCCTCCAAAAACCCTAAGCTGCTCAATTAAACTTAAAACTAAAATTGATTTACCATAATATGCAGAAACAGTTATAATTTAATCCACTGTTTTCAAGAGCAACCAATACAACTCTTTTATATGGACATCTGAGTATCAGTGTGAGAGTGATTTGTAGTGGTCTGAGGTCTAAAATAGTGTACAGATCAAAGTGTTTTGATGCCGTAACGCATCCTATCCAAAACTACTGAGACAGTACAATATTGGGGGGACAGAATGGTGCTCAAAATTGATTAAAAAATCAATAAGAGGTAATAACTATTGTTAAAACTTGTTGGTCCTGGTTTCGGTCCTGCTCCGCTTGGCCCCCAAAAAGTGTTTTATTGGGAAAGTTATTCGCGGAAAGCGAGGGCCTTTCCGGTGGAGCATTACAAAGTGATATGATGATTATGTTAAATGGTGAAGAATAATACCTCGTTAGCCATTCATTGAAAAGTTTCCTGTGCGTTCCTTGCCGAAGCGACGGCGGCCATTTTGCTGAATGGAATGATTCCAGCTTTGCCAGCAGCTTAATGTTCCTCAAACTTGAAAGTCTCTACTAGCTCGCCCGGCATAGTTTTCCGCTACTGTCATTTTATGAGAATTCCCCTCTGTTTGTCCCGTTTATAGACCAGGAAAAAATCGACACAGGTCATGAAATTCCTGTCAAGAGCTTGTTGTGTTTTTGTAACAGAAGGCACTCTTTAGAATTTTTGGAAGTAGTCATTGACTTTGAGTACTTGTATAGGTACTCATACTTGAATACGTATGAATTATTTTCAAAGAGAGAAACATGTTGTTCAGATTAATAGTGACATTGAGAGAATTGTGGAATAGGGTTGAAGAATCGAACTTCAGTTCAACGCGTAGAAGACTTAGACAACAATCCTGACAAAGACGTCGCATGCTGATCTGCCAGCCGTGGAAATGGAGGACTCCCAATGCTTGAATCATCTTCCATCAAACTTCTGGGAATTGGCATCAACAATAACATGTCACGGCACGATCATTTTGACGGACTCGCTAAGTCGACGTCCCAAAAACTAGGACTTCTCTTCCATTTCAGGAAATTATATTCTACGGAAAAGCTACTGCTAATCAACAAGGCCCAGACCGGTCCATTGTTGGAGTACTGTTCACATGTATGAGGACTCGCTTCGAAGCAACCCCTATCTATAGAAAAGTAACTTACGCGAAGTAGCCATGAGTAACTTAGTGTGGTAGTTTGCCCAGCTCAGTGGACATTACGTTTTTTTGAATTTCGTTAACTAATGAGCTCTCTTCTGCTGACCGAGCATCACCGTTCATTGAAGCTAATGAAATTGGGAGTGTACAAATGTCATGAGAACAATCTTTCGTAAATCAATGTTTCCTCTTCCTCCATATGCAGCGATCAAGATAGGCCTGTGTCCCTCTGTCTTCATAACTTATTTTTTTATAACCTTTTTTTTGAGATTCTTTGGAAGGCTTCTATTTCTATGATTCAGTAAAATAGGTGAATTATTTTATGAGAATGTTGCATAGTATCATTTCACTGATCTTGATCTTGATGATTTTATTTAAGAAGCATGGGAAGAACTCAAAAAATCCAATGCTAGAACGTTCTTAGGTGAGCCGATGACTGGTGTTCACGTGTTCAGATATTCTGCATACACATAGAGTGCAACAGTGGCGTGGGTACTGTTGCTGGCAGACTTAGCTTCTGTGCGTGTACTCTCGCTGTACTGGTATGCTAGTCAAACTTCTGCCAGCTACTGGATCTGTATTAAAGTCTGTCTTATTGTAGTAGTATTTTGACTTACATATAGTTTTTGAAAGACAGGACTGATTCAATTTACAAATAAGCAATTGCGACGGCACATCGTACGGCGTAGTAGAGAAGGAAAGGGGTGGGGTGTCTTTAGCATCCGCTGTCCTTTGATGATTCATTATGTATACCTACACATATAAAATATGTTCTCAGACGAGGAATATGTGCTTTCATTCCATATCTACCTACATTTGCAAAGCTATAATAATCTTAAAGTAAGAATACTATGTTTTTGATCATATAGGGTTATGTATATGATAATCGTCGCACAAAACAAAGCTTCACTATAATGTTAACTAGAGCATTTCATAATCTTGGCGCAAATAATTCAACTTCATTATAAGAAATGGTTTTGCATGGAGAAAGTATCTAAGAGCATTGATACAAGCATTCTGTAATTTTGATGAGCTGTTCCCGAAGCCAGTGTTGGTTTCTCAACATTTAAAGGAAGAACGAAAAAAGTGTCCAAATTATACCAAATGAATTATCTTTTTCTGAGTCATATAGTATTTTTCCTGATTCGATTTTGATAGGTATTGTACAGATAAGCATAGAATATGAGAAATATATACCTGTACTTAAAAAAAGACGTCCACCATTTGTAATGGGTCCTATACACAACTTGCATATCACATCTAAAACTAAAAACCAATGGAAAATAATAACCGCATGAAGCAGGAGACGCGTACCATTGAAATGTGAAGATGTGAAATAAATGATGGTGATTAGAGGTGTATTTGGAGAGCAGCATATGTATTCGAACCAAGCTGATCGTATTGTTAATGGAGGTTCAATTGTTTGTACTCTTGATCGAAGCAAATGAGCTTCATTGAAAAATATGACAATATTACTAAGAAATATAAAATACTCATTAGAAAAGCTCTAAAATCCTAGTCGTTAAGAAAATCATATACATATATTCATATTTTCATTTAGAGTATATTTCATTAGAGTGAGCTTTGAACTCGAAAGTATAATTTTATTGGTTTAAATAAACTATAATTTTCTCATCAAGTAAATTGTCTGAGAGTGAGGATATATTTGCAATAGCAATACGACAAGCATTATCGGAAAGAACTTAGTTTAAATAGGGGAAAAAGACTGTTTTCACAAATAATATGAAATGCTCCTCAAACATCGATTTTTCAAACTATTGACTAGCCTATACGAATGATTGATGAACTTCTTCAGACGTCCAATAACAACAATTTTAACATTTTCCCTATCACATGTGTGGGAATTAAAATCAAACCAAATTTCTATTAAACTAAACAACGCAAATTTGTTTTAAATGTCAACAATGATCTAGTAGTATAGGTCGATCTTGGCGGAAATTGCTGAATGACATTATCGCTCAGGTCCGCTAGAAGCGCAGTATGTTCGTAACATAATTACGTTCCATATACAGTTAGAGGAGGAAAGGTAAGAGGGAAGGGGGGAGGGGGCGGGGTAAAATTCAGCTAACAACCAAACTATTCGAATATGCTGTTGTCTATGTTTGCATGATGTTGTTTGGCGTCGAGTGCGTCATAGTAGCCGAGAGCTGATAATGAGAAAATGCCAGCACATAATTTCAGTACAGGTCGACAGTGTTTACCGCCCGTACCCCTCTGCGCCACCCGCAAATGTACAATGTTGGAAATTGCCAATTAATTCATGATGTGTGATATTCTCAGCGGCTTAGTGGCTCCGATGTGGTGAAGGATTTTGTAAAAAAATATTTAATCCAAACATCATACATGATTTTTTAAACAATGGCGTCAGTTATGTGGCTATTCTGAACAACCAAAGTATTTGCCAGCAAAATTTTTGAGTGTGAAGACTAATTTTTATTTCCATCACCCTTATTTTATTGCGTTACTGCAGCTAGCCTGCAAGCCCACACTTGGTAGCTGCACAGAGGGAGGCGTGAGCATTTTCGATTCTGGAATCATAAAGGCGTCGCAAAAATTCTTTGGGCCAACTCTGCATTGAAGTCAAATATAATTACAGGTATTAATGCTAGTGGCAATGGTAACGCGAGTCCAGTAACTGTATTTTACTTTTATACCATCTGGCGAGGTTTCAAAGATAATACCATGATTGGACCATGACATTTTGAGGAGATAGAGAATGAGGAGGCCATATCTGTATGTATTATAGAAGTAGAAAAACAACTGCCAGACACAGTAAAGTAGCGTTAAGTATGACATATGTTGAGAAAATCAAGGTACTCAATGGAAAAGTTATTACTATAAGAAAAATAGAGGAAAGGTATGTAAAACATTTTTGGCTACGAAATTTCTGTTGATCTGGATGGAAACCCTTTCGGAATAGCAGTGGTTAGCCTAGTTTTATGCATTTTGGAGTGTCGTGATATGCAAACTTTGAGATTGGATTAAGTGTTAGTTTCAATAGTTCGTTGACGTACAACAGAAAGAATGTCGCAGAAATGCCAGATACCTCTCCAGGTATCCCCACTAGCTTTGAAGCCAAATACATTGACAGAATATCCATTTACCACCATGAATGAGGATCAATCCTGAACTATCCCGTCATTGGTATAGACGTGGTTGCAACATATAGGCAGCAAGTTTAAACAAAATTTGCTTTGTATCAAATGCGACGACCCGAGGCTCTCCGCAACAAAAAAATGAGGAGAACGAGGTACCGGTCTTCCCTGGGACCTTGACACTTTGAGTTCTACAAATATGTAAGCCTGTACATGTTCAATACTTTAGGAGTATGGTCCATTAAGATAATGGTGTGCTTGGAAGACGACGTCCTTTGCTGTTAAAACGCCAAGAAGTAAAATTTATCATGGTCAGCACCAACTACTGTTCGTCCCTGATTTAGTGAGTAGGTAACGCTGGAATCCCTTCTTAGCCTTCATACCAACAATGCACGGAGTATGACATTTACATATGCTCCGATAGTCAGGCAGCCTTGAGAGCGGTAGCATCTCCAAGGTCCTTCAACATTTAGCCCAATCCAAGAAAATGATCCTCATATGATTCCCTGGTCATAGTGGAGTGCCAGGTAACGAGAAAGTAGATAGCTTGACGAGGATGGGAGCAAGGGGCACATACATTGGCCCCGAACCCTAGCAGAACTCAGGTCAGTAATGCCCTAGACGGTTGGGCATATGATGAACTGGCCACTCATATAAGTGGTCGAAGACTCAATCTTTCAGAAGCGCTGGGAGGAGGACGAAACCTCGTTCCCGTTCCTGAGAGAGTGTGCCATATACAGCGGCCTTAAGGCTACAGTGTTCGGCAAAGAAGAGTTTGACAGGGATGAGAGCTACTAAGCGGAATGTTCGGACATCATGACATTTATTAAATGGTCTGGAAGGTTCGACACCAAGGAACTACCGTACTTTAGTGATGGTCCTCGGGATTGGCAAAATGGGCCAAAAGTGGCCTACTTGCCAGCCTTTGCGTCCCCATTAGTACTACACTACTACGAATTATGAGTTGGGATGTAGATCTGGTAGACCCGTTACCTCCTTCCCTGGTAATTTGTTGCTCGGTGGTCATCCATAGGCCATTATATACACGATTAATATACTAATAAGTGGTGCTCCAAACTCATCTCTGTTCATTCGATGTACCTAGTTTGATTATAATAAGGTTGCCCTGCCGTAATTTGCGCTATAGTTCTGATTGGAGCTAACGTTTGCTTATTAAGCAATATTCATGGAATTGTTGTGGGAAAATTTCTCACGTTACCATAAAAAGCTGTAACTCATTCCATACAACTAAGCTCGCTGTGTCCAAAAGAATGAATTAGACTTGGAAGAGATACGTTGAAGGTGTTGGAAGACCTACCTATTGAAACCAGCTAATTGTGCTTCGAAACCTTGTTGTATTGATGGATCTTGGTGATATTAACCGAACAGGTCGATACAATATTTATCAAGATAGAATCTATAACATAGCATATCATAATGTGGAGGTTCTTCAGGAGTGCCTTGGAGTGCACGTTGAGCTGTGTTCATATGATGGTCTGATTTAAGCCCTCAAGAGTTGTAGCAGTTGTTTAAGTCAATATAATTCTCTACATCAGAAGAGAGAGTTTGGGACGCTAACGTAACAATACCGGCACATGGTAGTACCTTCTCAGTCTTCTTCCTTTTAGTATAGGCGAATCGCCTGTTTTTACCTAGTATCCACTCATTATCATTTTCTACCATGCATGTTCTCCTTATAATCTCACTTCTCTCTCTATCCAATAGCGTTTTCCCAGTTATTCTGCGAAGTACTCTCATTTCGGTTGTCTCTAGTAGTTGTTTAGTTTTCGCTGTGTCAGTTCGACAAGTGATTTGTAGATTTTTGACTTGGTTTCTACTCTAAATGACACAATATGGCGTAATAAAAATATTAAACATCCTGTTATTCTTTTTACCTTCTTTGTCTGTTCTATTACCTCCGCCTCAACATCACCATAACCTGATATTTCTAGGCCTAAATACTTAAGTTTCAGCTCCTGCTGGATAACTTTGCCTTCAACTCCCAGTTTGCATCTTAATGGTGTTTTTGATGTTGTGATGAATTTAGTTTTCTGGGCCCATATCGTCATATTGAATGATTTGACAATGCAGCTAAATAGATGTAAAATTCGTTGCTGGTAGTGCCATGATATGTTATTCTTGTTGTTGATTGAAGATTAGTCGAGCATTGGGCCTCCTTCCATCTAAATGGATGGAAAATTACGTGTGATTTTCACATCTTTGTATCAGTCTAGGTTTTCTGTGCATTGCAATGTGGTTGAAATATATTAATACTGTAATAATGTACACTAAAGCAATAATTATCATAGATATAATTTTATTCTTGGGTACCATTAAAAGTTAAAAATTGTACTGTCAGGCACAGGTTTTATCGAATGACACAGAAATATACACTGTCCTAATTGTTCCGTCAAAATTGTCCGGTAGTTGTCAATTATTGGGACGTTCTGATTGATCACTAAGTAACCAGTCGTTGTCGTAGCCGCATCAAAATCGTATAGAATAATGCGAGAAATTGATAAAATGAATTCTAGCTATAAATTGAACCTTTATTCATCCACCTTCGAGCTTCATTTATAGCCTGACATATCCACCAATAACTATCCGCGCACAAGTTTGTTGCCTGCCCTTCTCCAACCGTCCATATCCTATTTCTTCCAAATGACCCAATTTTCTTCCCAGAATGTAATTCGAAAGTTATTGCCGGGCCGAAAACCCTCACATTAGGTTCGACAATAAAATGTTTCCAATTCGCGTCCTGCTCCTAGATGGGTGGAATTGGAGACCAACGACAGGCTGGATATGGCTAGAGTCTAAGACTGTAGTCCCCAATAATTTCACTGATTCGAGTAAGAAGTCATAGTAATCTCAGCCAATGTATTCTTTGAATCATAATGTATAAGTTTTCCAGATAATGTGTGAAATTTACAACAGGTTTCGCGAGAAGAAGCCTCAAATCGTTCATTTTCCCTTTATTTTGTATAAAGGGAATATAGCTTTCTGTACATTGCATTTTCACTAGGGAAACCCCAAGAAAAACACCAACCATGCTGTCATGATATCCTTACTCTAAAGAAAGTTTAATCTTTGGATTTATACAATCCTCCATTACTTAGTATTTTCTTTTTCGTCGAAATATGAATGATTGCTCCATTTTTAAGGCAGCTTAGCATTGAATAAACTTTAATTAAGAGTTGAACAGAAAAGCCTCTTTTAGATTACATCCTTTTCGTAGACGAATAGACATATCTTTATGTTTTCTTAATACTTTTGGGTTACAAATTATGCGTTTTATTCACCCGAAGTTAAAACTCACACGATCTAGATGCCGACGATGTTAGTTGCACTCTATTGAAAGCAAATACAGTTCCACAGTTTGGGTCAGTAAATATTTCTGCCCGCGGTTTCAGAAAACAACTATACTACCACAGATGAAGACAAAACCGTGTAATTTATATACTTTTAATCCACAAGACGACAGCCCATATAAACACAGAAGCTGTGTGATTCAAATCCCGCGGTAGGCTAGGTTTTGTTCCGCAACTTCTGAATGGATTTGTACCTATATTTGGTTCTCGTATATTTCAATTTATGACGACGAAATTTGCTACTCTCAGCATTTAAGGTAGTTAGTTGACTGAGCGGTAGCAATGCGTTATCTTTCTCTTACTATATTTTCTGCTGCACCACTCACTCCTTTATTGTTGCTGTTCAGACCAGCATAGCCTCAATCTCAATTTTCATAAAGAATATTACACAATTCCGAAGATTGTGCAGTTCAAAGTTCGGTTTCTAAAAAGATAGTTTGCTGAATGAGAATTGCTCCAGATATAATTCAATAAACTGTACTTGTTATTACCGCTCGCGTCCAGATACTCAGAAGTGATGTACTTTATATTTGGATACAAAAAACGGTATTGAAGTTGAAGTTGCTCTTTTATATAAAATTCCTTTTTGATACAAATGTATGGTCCAGACCCTAGCTACCCCAAAAAAGAAAGATACACCACTTAAAGCGTTTTACTGTGGTCAGTGGTCAGTAACTTGGACCTTAAATTTCCAAAAGCCGGTTAAGTAGAGTAGCCATTGAGGCTAAACTTCGCCGTTTGTACTATGTACAATAAAGACATTATTATTATTATTATTATTATTATTATTATTATTATTATTATTATTATTATTATTATTATTATTATTATTATTATTATTATTATTATTATTATTATTATTATTATTATTATTATTATTATTATTATTATTATTATTATTATTATTATTATTATTATTATTATTATTATTATTATTATTATTATTATTATTATTATTATTATTATTATTATTATTATTATTATTATTATTATTATTATTATTAAAAACAACCACCTTAAAACTCATTAGCTATATTTTGCAATGAAGCTTGATCCTCAAACGCACATTATAATGCCTATTTTATTACTCATTTGTTACAAACACTAGCACATTCTAGTCTAGAAAACAGAATCAAGTTCTTTGGATATGTGGAGCACAGTTGAACGTCTAGATAGCTGCTGGTACAGCAACGTGTCGTTCTATGCGGAATCGAAGAGAGAGCTGCACATTCAAATCAATGGTCGTTAATTTTCCCGCCAAGTATCACCCTTGCGCCTCCCTTTGTGCCCCCGCGCCCTATCTTCACTCTCCACTGTAAGTTGCCGACGCTGAATGCTTCTCCACGTCGACAATGACTGCACGACGTTGCGCCGCATCCCGAGTGGGATGACATTTTCCGTAATAGTCTAAGAGCCACAAAATAGTTGAAGCCATAAAGGAGGACTCTAGTTTACAAAGACGATTCCCTTGCTCATGTCCACGACGGAATTCAGTCAATACAAATACACATATTCATTTCAAGTTTGAAGAAACAGTTGGCTTTTCCAATAACGCTGCCTTTGACTTGCATTGCCTTGAGATTTTCGCAACACAATGGCCCTCAGGTAAAATTATGGCCCGTCCGCGGTCAGGCGGTAATTTATAATATGCACTGACGATACGGCGTGCAAAATGATGTCATCCGCGAAACTATAGGTGAGGTTGTTTTGCAAAAAAGCGGAACATTGTTGAGGATCAGAAATATCGTCGGGGCTGACTCCTGAGCAGGTCTTGCACTACTGTTATGAGAAAAGGGAGAAAATGCACGCGCCAAATGGTATTTCTTACACTGAAAATGGACCAATATGAATCTAGAAGGTTTCTAGTGGAGAGCCTAGGAGAGAAGTTTAATAGGAGAATAGAATGCGACAGCTGATCTAAAGCCTTGGCAGTGATTTCCAGAAATCTGTGACACGAGACAGGAAAACAGCTGTTGCTCTTTGGCATCTTCCGTCGAAGGTACGTGAACAAATCACATTACTGCTATTACAGTAGTTCTAATGTGGTTGTTAAGCACCTAGACTACATCGGATGTTAGCGGCAGTTCGCTGTGAGCAACCAGCGGTCCGTGAGACTGATAATAGCTCCAAACAATGCATGCGCATTCGCCATTCAACAATTCAACATAATATGTATTCATATTAGCGGTCAGGCGGAAGTATCTGTATCACACATAATAGAGCCTTTCTTACCAAATTTTACTCTGCAACGCAGCAGTCTCTGCTACCTATGTAAATTATTATTCGTATACTTCAAAGCGAACACCTTCAGCAAGGTCATTATTCATATGTATATAATATTTGAGATCAAGCTTCCGATATAGATATTGATATTGATTTGGCATCTTCTGAAGGTTAAAATAGCAATGACACGTCATGCCCAAATTTCGCGAGCCCACTTTTAGGACGAACATAAAGAGATTCTCATTTGTTGCGTGGACGTCGATTTGTGAGGTTTGGCATTCATTTAAGGTAATGGCCGCGAGCTTTTTGCGAACACTGTGGATAGAGGGGTTAGTTTCCTGTACTTTTTTATATTTAACCTATTACAAAGTCAGAAGGCCTACCACACTCCATAAACACTGCAAGAGAATAACTAGCCTTGAACTTGAAAGAACTTCTCCACAAGAAAAAGTCTTTTTCGCGATGTTGGAACTACGAATGAGTCAGTCTAATGTTCGTTTTACTAATGGCCCTCGGTCTGATTATCCAAGACACCTCGGTGGAATTATCGAATAGGTACATATCAGCTATTATCTTTGAGGTTCTGGACTGTTAAGATTTGTCGCAATACCAGATGGACTTAGGCCAGAATCGTCGGGATGTGGCTTAGAGGGCTACCCTACACCTCCAATCTGTTGTGTAATTTTTACAGTGAACATGATTGTCTTCAGCGGGAGAGAACCTATATCTCACGAAGTCAATATCAACTACATGTACGCTAGAACATGATGTACTGACAAAATATCTTCTGATAATGTTGTCAAGCTAATTAAAACAGCGGTTTGAAAGGTCCTAAGCGCCAAAATCAAAAGTTTTCATTATTTTGCATTAAATAGTACCTACTACCTAAATGCCGTCGCAAGTGCTCCCACAATGGTTATAGGTGCCAAATATCTTTATAAGATTGTTCAAAATATAGTATTTAGTCCAGTAGACTTTGTCTGAGAATGGTTATAAGTGATACTATTATACACTAGGTAAGAATTATTCATGATTTCTTACATGGAGATCTTTGAACATAAAACAGAAAAAACAGATAATTTCTTATATAATACTTCTCAGTTTAACAACAATAGATCCGCCTCGACCCCAGTGGCATATGCAATAAGCCGAGCTCTGCAATGAATGTAATGAAACAGTTCTACTTTTAAAATGTTTTTTTATAGATAGAGATAGGAATGTCAGACGACATTGGACGAGTCTAATATGCAACCTTATTTAACTCATTCACTGTATGCTCTATGTTTCCATTAATTTTTGCTTTTATGGAGTAAATCCATGCTAACAATCCCAGAATATCATCATGAATTTGATCTTTAAAATGGCGTGATCGTGAATGGAATTTTCCTACTATGTTCCTAGTGATGATAAGTACGTAGTTTAAAATGAAATCAAATATGCTGGTTCGAGCCTTCAGATACAATGTGAGTCATTTACACCCTTGAACCCTGTAATCCTCTCAGAAATAATTTATTTTTGTATAACAGACTGGAAACTTCCAAGCTTAAGAACTTCCGGAGTATATCATACATAAGATAAGTGTGAAGAGTGTGTTCTACGAAACTTAATAATATATAACCCATCATTTATTTTTCAGAAGGGGTGATAGTACGTTTTCCTCGTGAAAATTTTTTATAACATCTGAAACTTAACCTGTGGTTTATATCAAAATGGCTATACTGAAACTTACTCAACGCAATAGTTGTTCTATGTCTGTGTTGGTATAACAATCAAGAGGTGCTGATTTGCTGAATGGTGTTTCTCGGAGTGACCTCTTATAATAATTATGTTCTAGGGGAGATTCATATGGCCATTTTATGAGCACGTAGGTCTTACATCTCAACATCACTTTGAAAGCCAATTATCTTCACAATATAATGTCGCTAATTATACCTTTTGTTCTTCAATTAGGCCTGTATCAGCATTAATTGACGGTCTGCTTACTAAATATTCTATCAAATATGTGGCTTCGAGCTCAGTCTTCTTGTAATTCAATAATTGTTCTGGAATTACTTGACAATAGTACATTTATCAATATTTCTGACTCAGTTTAGTTCCATGCCATCTCATAAACGATTTATATATTCGAGGGAACCCAATGTTACTATCATGTTTTCAGCTTTGCAATGTTTGAGTCTCTGAGTTTGATCTTTTCTCCGTTCCAGAAAATGGTTTATACTGGAACAGCAGCTGCTACTCGACAAGGCTCAGATCAGATCATCTCTGGAATATGTGGAAACATGCTCCAAAGCACTCCTTGAACTTTCTAGTCTCCCGAAAAGAGCAGTATACCGTTGGTGGACAAGCCAGACCTTGCAAAGAAGCTCCGTAGTCTGGACCATCGGAGGAAGCTGGCTGACTTATCTTTATTGTATAGTTTCCACAATGGCGATTGCTCGACCAGGCTATCTCGCATGATAATGAATAGTTACCAGCATAACAAACACTACAAGGATCCCAACGATTCTATGCCCACTGGGTCGAGATTCCAATACCGCAAAAGGAGCCTACTCCAAAATTTATTCTTTTGGAGAACCTCAGCGTCGTAGAATGGAATTTATTTCCCAAGCGGTACAACCCTATCTGAGATCAATGTGAAGGAATTTATCTAATCGCAGCGCTTCTGGGACATGATAGGATATCTCCATTTGCGAAATGTTTTCTATAAAAGGCTTTGTGAAACTATTTCTTATTCTATATTATTATGGATCACCGTATCATCGATATACGATATTTGGGATGAGGTTTTGTTTTTCAAATGACTTCTTACACGTTAGACCAAGTTTAATCATTGGCTAAGGAATTCTAGAATTATCCAATAACAATTCGTAAACCATAATCTTTATCTCAGCGATCCATGTTTTCGGTTAAAAAAAATCCGAATACTTCGTAGTTTTCAGTTTATTGCATAAACACATACTTAACGGTGGTAAGCATAAGCTGTATTTTGAATACGTTATAAGCATTTTATCATACTTCCTCAACCTTCCATCACTATTCCAATCAACCTAAATAAAACTAAATACGAGTATAAGGTACATCAAAGGTAATCCCAAAACAAATCGAGAGACGCAATCACAGCGGCCAAAGCATTCGATTGCCCATAAATCAAATCACACATCGAGACTGAGCGGCAAATGGCACTCTGCCATCGCAAAACTATGAAATTGAAAGCGCACCTTTGTCTGAGATTTTCAATATGTCGAATAAGTCGATTCCAGAGAGGATGGGGCTCCGTCGTTGTCTGGTACGCTTCCGAAGGCTCGCCATTGTTCCCCTTGCCACCCGAGTGTCATCTAATATTTTATAAGGCGACGCCATTTTTATATTTCGGAATATTACATCTGAGAGCCCGAGAGTCGAATGAAACTGGAATGCCGACTAGCATTCTTCACTTCTGTGTTGTTGTATGAGAATAAGGAAAATTTATTCTTTGGTATTTATTATTTCCTGGCCGTTGGTAGAAAGTATATGGGCGGTGCACAAAATTTGGGCCTTCATTTAATTGCTCAAAATTGCACTAGTTGTCTGAAGTTGTGAGTGCTTACATGCAAAGGCAGCGTTTGAATCGTTCAGTAGTTGCCTTGCCATGGTCTCCAGTGTTGGCCGAATTTTAACGTGATAATGAAACCGGGTAGTCGCGATTTTCGGGCCATGATTTTGTATGACTGACTATAAAAAGGGACCAAAACAAGCGGAATGTCACGAAAGTTTAGTAAGTTGCTTTGGGGACTCTGCCCCTTCTAGGGCTACAGTTTTTAATTGGTTTGTTGAATTTAAAAGGGGCCCTGTCTCTTCTTCTTCTAGTGCCTATCCGGTCCGGATGTTGGCAATCATTCTGGCTATCATAATAATTTAAATTGGTTGCAGCTTGGAAAATACCTGTTGTTGTTGTTATTGTAGAGAATCATGTTCTCAGGTTCTTTAGCCATGAGGTCCTCCTTTTTCCAGGTCCTCGCTGGAATTTTCCCTTGTAGAATTTCTTGCAGCAATCCGTATTTTCTCTCATCTCGCATTATGTCACCCAGGTATTCGAGTTTTCTTATTTTTATAGTGTTTATTATTTCCGTGTCCTTATTCATTCTGCGAAGTACTTCCTCATTCGTTACATGGTCCACCCAAGATATTCTCAGCATCCTGCGGTAAAGCCACATCTCGAATGCGTTTAGTCTTTTGGTGGTTGCATCTGTTACGGTCTACGATTCCATCTCATAAAGTAAGGTAGAGAGAACATAGCAGCGGACAAGCCTCATTTTTGTGTTCAGTGTAAGGATCCGATTCTTGAAGAGTGGGGTCATCTTAATAAATACCGCCCTGGCTTTTTCGATACGGATACGGATTTCCTGTCAGTGGTCCCATAGGTCATTAATTTGTGTGCCCAGGTAAGTATATTTTTGAACTTTTTCTATGCGTCACTGGCCCACTATGAGATGACCATCTGGTACTCGGTTTTTGCTAATCACCATATATTTTGTTTTATTCAAGTTTAAGTTTAGGCCATATTCTGTGCTGACTTCTGTTACCCTATTTACAAGTGTTTGCAGTTCTTCCAAGCTACTGGCAATAATGACGGTATCATCTGCGTACCTAGCACTAGCTGTTTTCCATTTATGAGTATTCCTGCCTTTTGACCTTCCAGCGCCTTCTTAAATATGTGCTCAGAGTATATGTTGAACAGCACTGGTGACAGCACGCATCCCTGCCTCACACCACGTAATATTGCCACTTCTTCGGATTTATTCCCATTGATGTCCAAGTAGGCTGTTTGCCCCCAATATTGTTGTGATATTATTCGCAGATCTCTATCGTCCAGTCCCATGTCACACAGAATCTTCATCAGTTTGTGATGCTGAACTCTATCAAATGCCTTAGAGTAATCGATAAAGCAGCATATACGTCACAGTTTACATCTCTGCATCTTTGGATCATGACTTGAGTACTGAATAGGGCCTCTCTAGTTCTCATGGAGTCCCGCAATTCGAACTGTGTTTCTGACATGTATTGTTCACATACCCTATATAGTCCTCTATGAATGATCTTGATGAATAATTTAAGCAAGTGACTAATCAGCCTATAATCCTCACATTTCTTTGCTCCTGATTTTTTTGGAGTCTTAAATTCTGATTTGAGCCATTCTTGAGCGATTTTACTTGTCAGATAGATGTGATTGAATAGATGCGTCAATCGTTTTATTAGAGAGTTATCAAAAAGTTTTAAAATTTCAGAATGTATTTTGTCTGGGCCAGGGGCTTTTCCGTCTTTCATTTGTTTGATTGTTTGTCAGACTTCATCCACGGCAAGCGGTGGCCCCGATTCATTTTGGACGTTTGGAGGGTCCGGCCTTGTGTCGTGGAACAGTTCTTCTATGTAATTTCTCCATACGCTCGTGATTTCTGTATTATCTACTTTGATGTTGCCCTGGTTGTCCATTAATCTATTCGTTGTTTTCTGTCTATAACTGCTTCTTTTACCTTTTTGTGAACATTGAAGCTGTCGTATATTTTCTGAAAATGTTCTATTTCTCTACAGTCGTCTTCTATTTTGTTCTTTTTGGCTTCTTTAATTTTCTTCTGTATTTGCCTTTGAATTTTAAGATACTCAGTTCTGTCATTCTGTCTCACTCGATGATAAACCCCGTACTGGTCGTCCGCCCACTGCTGTTACTCCGAAAACTGTAGAAGCTGTGCAAAATATGGTAGAAAAGGTCGAGATATAACCTACACCGAGATTGAGGCTTCTCTGGGGATTGGATCGGCAGCGGTCCTAACAATCATTCATGATCACCTTCGCCTAAGGAGGCGGTGTTCCAGATGGGTGCCATATTTGTTGACTAGAAAGCAAAAAGCAACAAGCACTGATTTGGCTAAGTTTATGCTTGAAAAATTTGATAATGGGCACAGTAAAAACAATTTTAATATCGTAACCGGAAACGAAACATGGTTTTATGATCCCGATCCCGAAACTAAACAGCAGTCATTAGTTTGGTGCTTTGAAAGCGAGCAGCCCCCAAGGAAAATTCGTCGTTAGAACAGTGTTGAACAGAAAATGGTCGCATCTTTTTTTTCTAAAAGTGGATACATCACAACAGTAGCCTTGAAAAAACGGAGGACAGTTACTTCTGAATGGTATATAACTATTTGTTTCTGTAGTCTTCCAAGAACTATGCAACAGCCATCAAAACACTACTCTGCGGGGTATTCAATGGCACCACGACAACGCACCAGCCCACAGCGCCGCTAGAACACTCGATTTCGGGTGTCAAACTAGTGGCTCACCCACCTTATTCTCTGGACATAGCTCCGTGCGACTTCGACTTATTCCCTAAGATCAAAGAATAGTTATGAGGTCGCCATATTTCCACCGATGAAGAGGTAATCCCTGCATTTGAGGAGGGAATTAACAAACTTTCAAAAGAAGATCAAGTATCTGATTAAACAAATGGATGAGCTCCAACGACTGAAATTACTCATGGCTACTATAGGATTTTAATCTATTGGTGACATCACTTTATATTTCAGGTCAGATGTGAAACTTAGTATTCAAGTCGCCGCAACCTGTCATGGCCCAGTGCAAGGTGCCCGTTTGTGTTTAAGAATTTAACTTCTCAGGAAGGCGCAGTTGTAAGTCTAACAGTATACCGTTTTACGATCCCGTTCTCATCAAACACACTAGCTTGGTTCAACTATTCAAGCGAATACCCCTGTTATTTATTCTGAACAGCTTTCTTTATCTGCATACTGAATCAATATTTGATTCGTTTCTTTTAGCAAAGTAACGTGAAGCCTTGATGAACCACCAAGACATGAAAGTTGTAGTTTTGAGGTATGTGATTTGAGTCTCGTAGTTATTCAGACAATTTGTAAATTATATCAATGTAGCAATGTAGGTTAATGTCCTGTCAGTCCATCACTTGAAAGGAAATAACGAGATGAACTTCCGTTTATAAATAATATAATTAATATTTCTCAATACTCATTCATTCCTTACGCTCGTTGAAGCCTAGATACTCCATTAGAGTTATATTAAGAGAGGGTATCAAAACACATTTCAGATATCTATTAACTAAATAATTCGTTAGATATTCTATATATCTATTTATCTAGCTGTTCATTTCCAGACAATAACTTTGCTTTGCTACTTTCATTTCGACAGGACGCTATCAGCTGAGGAAGCACCTCCTCAAGGTGGACCTTGCATCAATCCGATTTTCTGCCTACAGCACACATTTTCATGTAAAATAACATGCGGCTAAACGCATTAGTGTGCAGCCGATTTACAGCACCATTTTTTTCTACCCGCAGAGAAAGTAGACCACCCTTTGGGTGTTACTACGAAATATGGCAACGCTGTTCCTTCTGTATTTCTGACCGCCAGTGGTGATACGAGAGTATGAAAGTTGATAATAGATCTACAACACCGATCCTCCTTTGAATCACACTGTCCGACATGTGCAAAATTCTCAAAAAACAACTGCCGTAGTGAATTGAGGCAATGTTGGTCTGAGCGTTATAGTATAAGAGTGAGTGAGACAGAGTTTAATAACGTTTTCGGTGGAAGAACTACGTTAACATGACGTTGAGTAAAAGAAACCTATGTCAACGGCGGGGCAGTGTGTGTGGTGGTTTCCATAGAAGATAATTAAAATTAGTGAACGGCTTAACCATAGCCATCCTAACTTTCTCATTAGGAAAGTTAGCTGGCCACCGCTGGGGCTAAGGTGCCAGCCTGTTGTATCTCTCGTACAGCGAGCTTCAATTATTGTTAAAAACTTCTCTCTTATATCAAGAGAAGTTGAGATTAATGCCGTTGAAACTACAGTTGGATTAACCCTATGGGGTCAGATCTATAATTTGTCTAGGGAAACTTTGGCCTGCTAATTTTCAGGAACATGATACTGATACAGGTCGTAATTGATCCATATTTATTTCCGAGTAAACTTAACAGAAGACTGTAAGCATCCGTAGTTGTCTGCTAGCCGATGAATGAGTATTTTCATTAAGATTGAAAGTTTCACAATTTATTATTTCATTTTTTAGTAATCGCCTTTTAGTTCAACATGATAACCATACATCATTAATTCTCTTTAGCATATTTTCCTCCGAGCTATATTATATCATCATAGGGATAAAAAAGAAGTCAAATGGAGCCAGGTCGGGTGAGTATTGTGGGTGCGGCAGCAATTGGTAGCACGGTTCATCAATTCGGCCCTCACAGCTTTGTATAAATGTGCTGGTGTATTATCGTGGTGAAGCAGTAATTCTTTTTAGCCAAATAAAGCCGCATCTCCTTCAGTTACTACTCTTCCATTATCGTTATATTCCTTTCTTTACATCTAGATTATTCCTTTCAAAAACCAAAAAATTGTTGTCATTACCCCAACAGTCTGTACGTGTATGTGAACTATCTGGCTCCAAGTAGGTTAACGAAATGGTATCAGTTTAGAAATAACAAATTTAATCAGTTAATATATATAATTAAATCAAAAAAATTTGAAACTAGTTCTAATAAATTAAAGAATTTAAATGTTTAGGTTTCTGTAAGATTCAGCAATTTGCAGTATTCCAAAATTTAGTTCAAGTGGATGAGCAGCTTTAAAAGTCGATGATAATCTTTAATATAGTGATACAACTGCACATGAAATCTGAAGCCAACTTACTTGACACTATTATTCAAAAGACTAAATAGGAAACTTCTCATACTTTATATTATTCAGTTGAAATTCAGAAATTTATAGTGAGAGCCGCTAAAACAGGAATAGGAAACATTAGCTTCAAATAATTATTGCACATTTAGCTATTATTGTGTTAGTACTACCGTAGATCATACAAAAACAATAATTTTTGAAGATCTGGCCAGGTTGATAGGATGATTCTCGATGCTTCGATGCAAAACAAGCAACGTGGCAACCTCACCTAAGCGAGGCGCTTCTACATAGATTATATCTATACGACCATTTCTCAGGCCTCAGTAGGCGCTCAAAAATCAGATGTTTACTAATATATATCCTGTTGTTATATGCATACGTATTACTCTGTTGCCACTAGATGGAGACTTCAAATGTGTGACTAATATGAGTAGGAGTATCACTGTTGTCGAAACTTTATGATTTAAACTCTTTTTGGGATACCCTCTCCATTCACCCCCTACTTGAAATATTTCTAATCTTCAATCGATTTCAGGGTGTCTTGAGTCGTCGCTCTCGATATATCAGAAGCATTCGATAGGGTGTTGCATTAGGGTATTGCATTAGGGATCTATGGGCTGTTTCCGATGGATTTCCATCAATGTCAGCGTTCCCAGGATCTGAACTTCCTGTGACGCTCTTCTAGTCGTACATCAATTAAATGTTGGAAAAAATGACATCAAATCCAATATACAGGTCCGCAGATCTCAGCACCTCACACAGATAATTATCCTGGCAAAATTTAACTTTGCTAAGTGATCATGAAAACATAAGCGGAAATCTCAAAATAGAACTAGAGGGAGGAGAGGCATATACATTTGAAAAAGTGGAAAGATTCGTATATCTTGGCACGGTATTCACGAACAAACCAAATATTGAAGAAGAAATTCAATCAAGATTAATGGCAGGAGACCGCTGTGCATATGCTCTCAATAGAATGTTGAAAAGCAAAGAAATAACATATGCCAGTGAAGAGTGGACACTGACCAGAAATGACCATGCTTGAAGTCTGGGAAAGAAAGATCCCAAGAAAAATTTTTGGAGGAAAAATAGTAAACAACGTTTGGATGCGAAGATCAAACAGTGAATTGAAAAAACTGTATAAATATCCCAGTATAACAGGAGTAATAAAAGCCCAGAGACTAAGGTGGTTAGGACACATAGAAAGAATGCCTGATACACGAATACCCAAAAAGATCTTGACACATACAGTAGGTACGAAGAAAAGAAGAGGAAGGCCAAAAAGCAGATGGAAGCAGGAAGTGGAAGGAGATCTACGGACAATAGGAGTATCGAGATGGAAGCATGATGCGATTAACAAGAGGAAATGGAGAAAAATAACCTTTCAAGCCATGGGCCTACTAGGCCTTTAGTGCTGTTATATATATAAATGATCAACACGACTGTCATGGATAATACCACAAGCACTCATCAGTATGACATACACTAAAGTGATCCAACAAACGGTACTAACAAGATCGATCTTCCAACATATTAGACAGGTCTCTTTCAACAGTCATTCTTTTTTAAGAACGTCAGCCTTGTGGTACTGACTGCCGGGGAGTTCTTACCAGATGGTTACAATTTACAGCGTTTTAAAATCAATTTTATCTTCTCGCAGCACTTCTGGAGCACGTTCGGATTTACTTTGCGAGATGTTATTTAGATAATACTGAAGAGGCCAAATGGATGACTAATCAATAATTTGCGTTAACTACTGTTACCCATAAGAAATTCCTTTAACATACTGCTGTCTACTTAATTCATTTAGATCTGGAATATACTCTTAATTTTATGATAACAGTGTTCAAACTAACAACAAGAGCCAACATATTTCATGAGGTATGATAAATAATGTGCAAGCTTATTTTTACTAGTCAAACATTGGTCATCAATACCCAAACTACGTGAGCCAGTGATGCTAGCAGTTCGCTGACTTAGTGGAACAGCTAGGGTGTTATTTTACCACTGTTGTATCTCTAAAATGTTGCACCATCGATTAGCTTTTGACTATGGCCGACTCTACTCTTCAAGCCGGAGATATGAAATGTGGCAGCAATGAATAGTGGGCCAACTTTATACTTATAACAAAAACGTCCGTTGAGTAGATAACTTTTGCTTACCGACAGAAAGATAACCTCACCGATTCTTAGCTTGTCAGTTAGTCGCTTTAACATAATTAGATAAAAAGCTTTATTATCTGAAGATAATAGTTTATAGTGGTTTTCAAAATTAGCAAGATGATAAAAAACTGGCCAATTAAAAATTATCTGTAGCACTCACATCATAAAAAGGTGTCTGCTAAGTATTCAGTTCTGATTCCACTAGCAATTATGGTTCCAGTAGGGAAAGATGAGTAGATATTTTGTGCTAAAATGCCCACAAGATAAAGATTTGAAACAGAAGTGGGTGAAAAGTATTTCTTGTAGAGGAAGGAGGCCTTTTATAAATTGAGTTGTTTGTATTGAACATTTCCATGAGGATGAGATTTCTTTGGTTGAGGTGCATGAGGATAAAGAGGTATTTTGAAGAGATTTTCCTGGAAAAGACAAATTTTTACCTTGAAGAACAACGTAGTAGGTACCTAAAATATTTGCTGGTATCCCAGATATCCCCAGAGCAACAATCAGCTAAAAGAAGTAATCCTGCCACACAAAGTTAATGAAGAGTCCCTAAGAACAACAACAGGTGGCCTCAAAGTGAAGTGAACTGAAGTGATAGTGCATTTTCTTCGGTTTTGTGATAATTTCTCAGTGTAAGTTGAAGTGGCACCAGAAGGCAGGTTGTATTTATCTTCATTTGGTCATGTTTCACTGTGATGAACCAGAAATTGAGGTATAATATAAAAATATTAGAATTCGTGGAAATGGAGATACATTTTATTCATAACTTATTGGAGAACAATGATTTAAGTTTAATATTACCACCGTCTCTGACAATTTTCCGTTCGAGAGAAATAGAAAATATATTATCACACTGTTGCTGATAAATATTACTTTTATTTAAGTACATTTACAATATATGATACTGTTTACATATTCCTTGACTTTTCTTCTATAAGTTCGAGGCTGATTGTTAATTGTGTAAGCTTCTAAGTTAAACTACGTAACAGTATATTATTCAAGCTTGGAAAGACATAGTGGTCAATAGTTATTACTAAAAACCCAGTTTAATGATTTCACAGATATAACGAACGATGATTTAGAATGGATGTAGTGAAGACTGACCGACAGAAATAAAAATGTTCAAATTGAGCTTCTAAGCCTTTCAGTTCAGTAAAAGAATTGGTTCTCCTTCAAAAGTTTAATGATGTGAGCCTATTTCTTTATAATAAAAATGTATATTTTTTTCAATAGTAGACCGTTTCCTGTTTATTTCGGGACGCATACACGACGCGAATCCTCGGATTGTGGGCTGATAGGCCCACTATTTGACAGGCAAGCAGCCTCGCCACATCTAATGTTCCGGCCCTGTGCAAGTCGTCCATGTTTTGACAGTTAGTCAACCAACCCCATAGGCAACCAGCCCAACTCCGTTGTCGCGCATAAGACGTATGCAGCAGAAAAGTATATGATCTCTTAATCGGAAATTTTTGCTGCGTATATGTCGTGAGACATCGGTCTAATTTTCTCCGCATTCAATTCCTGAAACTGCAAAAGCACGCAGTGGTAGAGTGTGCGACAAGAAAAAACGGCGTGTCTAAGCCGTTTCATTTCAGGAGAGGGCAAAAGGCCGTCCGAGGCATATGTATAATTACGATAAATTTATATGCATCAGATAAGTACGTAATACGCGAGTATATTGTGTATTATTTGCTCGTGTAATTGTTGAGAGCACGAAGAAAGCCCTCTTTAACTCTAATTTATTGATGCCGCAGGAGATATGTCCGTTGGCTATGCTGCCACTCCGAGTATAATAGGAGTGTAAGGGTGATATACAGAGTTATGCTGGGCTAATCAATAGGTAGAGCTGGTTAGAGTGTAGCAAACGTTGCCAGCCAGCTATGTTTTTGGATATTATCCTCTATTAGGCCCTACCAATTCGATCGAAGCCGAAAAAGCAAAAAAATTACAGCATCGGCGACGGGGGGACAGCAGGCTGGTACAGCCCGGTGTTGAAAAACTTCTTCTCTTTGTTACCAGTTAACCAAAAATAGGTATTATGAGTATTAAATAGTTAATAAGAACTAATAATATTTAGAAAAATTAGAAAGAAAAATTCGTCGCCAGTGGGGATCGACCGCAACAACCTCCTGCATTCTAGGCAGGCGCCTTTACCGTTAGACCATGACGGACTGGTCAGGTAGAACGGCAAATGTGCTATGGAAGGTACATCCCTCCTGTGCAATTCTTCTTCCTAATTTTCTAACCTGTACAGCTCGATCTTTGATTAGACATCTAGTGCCAGAGGCCGATACTATCTTCGGTCGATAACTAGCAGAGTCCATCAAGTTGATTGAGCCAAGTGCGGAAATCTGCCGCCTTCAGAAAATACTATTACAGAATCTTATCGGATTACACTGCAATCCGTAAGTGGACAACTAATGATATTTAGAAAAATTAGAAAGAAAAATTTGTCGCCAGTGGGGATCGAACCCATAACCTCTTGCATTCTAGGCAGGCGCCTTTACCGTTAGACCATGACGAACTGGTCAGGTAGAACGGCAAATGCACTATGGAAGGTACATCCCTCCTGTGCAATTCTTCTTCCTAATGTTCTAACCTGTACAGCTCGATCTTTGATTAGACATCTAGTGCCAGTGGCCGATACTATCTTCGGTCGATAACTAGCAGAGTCCATCAAGTTGATTGAGCCAAGTGCGGAAATCTGCCACCTTCAGAAAATACTATTACAGAATTTTATCGGATTACACTGCAATCCGTAAGTCTCGAGCAGTGGCGACAAAAAAATTTTTTCCTTCTAATTCTTCTAAATATTATTAGTTTTCCACTTACGGATTGCAGTGTAATCCGATAAAATTCTGTAATCGTGAATAAGAACATTTCTTGCAAAGTAATTCACACAAAGCCACATGCCATAGTTATAAACAAAACGTACAGTTGAACGCTATGGTCACAAATTAACAAAAAATACCCACATCCCTGTACGATAAAATACTCCTGGGGTTTCTTCCTCGTGGAAAGCTTCCTCCAGATAACGAAGCTGACACCTCCTGTGCAGCGATTGAACAAAAAATTAAAAAAACGCTCTTCCACCATGGTCGATTTCATGACGTTCACTAATACATCCATTAAAAATTCATTGGGTCGTGCTGCAGAATTTCATTTCGTAAAATATGAAAAAGGATGTTGCTGAATATTTAATGCTTCGCCGGAAATTACAAAAAACCCGGGAATTTAAACTATCCGAATTACAATCTCATTCGACGTACGCCTCGGTTAGTTACAGTAACTTTTGTCGGCATGAGCGAGGAAAGCATATTATTTTAGAAAACCCCTAATCTGGATTTATAATTTTATCGCCCGTAGTTTGTCGCAGACGAATCTTCATGTAGGCATATTTCTATTTAAAAATTGAAGCTAATTAGAAACATGTAACTTCCCTTGAGCACAATATAGGTGGAGCTAGACCAGTTGTTACTGACAAATGATATTATTGCTATCAAATTTGGAAGATACATTACATTTCAACATATACCGCAAGCAATTTTTCAGCACCGTGTTTTATATACCTACCAGTATAACTACGAAGTTTAGACGCCTTCATTACTTTGACGAAGAGCTCCTTTCGAGCATTGCAATCAACTGGAACTTTTCTGGTGAAATCGCCTACGCTAACAGCTTGAAGCGATTTTTCAAATATGTGAAAGTTTATTTTTAAAGAATTCATCTGCATATTCACAGAAAATTAATGCTTTCGCCAACTTTTCTTCCAATGAATTGACAGGCACTGAATGAATTATACACAGTGTGAGCCTGAGAGAGGATTATGTAAATGGTAAGTTCCAGAAATATAAATGCGATAAATCTGAGAGGCATTTCAATTTATTCAAAAGCATCATCTGAATGAGTGATTGGATATATCTGCTCAGGATATAGGAAATACTGCCGAGCTTTAGTGAGACGAATAGAATACGTGTACTTCCTTTAATAGTGACTACAACATGATCAGTGAAAAGTACTGAGGTTATTAACTCTGATATTAAATAAATAAAAATGATTAGAAAGATTTACTGCTGTGCTAAACGGTATAGAGCACTGGTTTCCAGACAGTGAAGCACACCTCCCTTTAGGGGAACAAAGTTACTGAAAAGCGGGCACCAGCTATTTGGCATATTAAATGGGAAAGATTTCTGGGCCAAAATAGTTTTCAATGCTTAATTTGAGCAGTAACTTCTTAAGAAGATATTTTGTTATAGTTTATTTTTAATATAGAATACTGAACTACTATTTCTGACTAAATCTGAAAACATGACACCTTCTCCTGCTCCAAATGTAACAACTACCTATATAGTGATCAGTAAATTTATTAGAATTAAAATAAAGAGCAACTAAATGAATGTCAAGCGTCGCAAGCAACAGAGCTCCTGGTAAATCAACGTAGGTATCGAAGAGCTAATTACTCTACAGCAGCGAGAGCACCTTCGAAACTCCTGCAGCCGCTTATTTTTCGGTCCAATTAGTACCGGTGTGTAAGGAAATATTACCCTCTGCATGAGCTAATTGGTTATTCGTCTGGTGCCAATTATTATTTTCTGCTCCAAGAGATTAATTGGTCTTTATTAAGTTCGTCGCTGTAGACACTCGCCTCCCACTCTTACCCTTAGTCGGCATCAGAACAATTATCAGTCCGACTCTACCTACTCTTTTTATCCTTACATGTCGAAATGTTGATTTGAGACACACATTGAAGTGATTTTTTTTTGGTGCGGACGGAGGTTGAACTCGCGTCTCTAGCATTCCGTGCAGAAGCGAAAACCGCTGAGTCACTGCACTGACCAGATGTCTTCTAAGTTACACTCTCACTCAGTTCATCCATCTCTCTGAAAAGGAGTGAGCAAAAAGTTTGTGCATACGGGATTCGAACCAGGATTCCGCCAACAGGCTGACCTTACGAAAGCTAGATGATATAAAATTCCTTGTAAGGTACGCTGTCACGCACGCCATCTGATTCTCTCCTTTCTAACCGGGCACTGATCTGGGGATCACGCTGATCGAACCAGTTTACTATACTATGCGTTATCGTATGGTACTACCACGTAGAAACATAGCGCATACACATACAGACGTTTGAAAAGAGGCAGCTCTATCGTCATAAAAAGCCGTGGTGTAACTCCTGAAGCCGTTTTAGCTATTTCGGCGGCGTTTTCAAAGTACAAACACATAGAAAGAAATTCTAAATTCTTTGTGATATTCTTGTAAAGATATACTTCACGACAAGAAAACCTGATCATACTCTAAGATAATTTACTTGATGAGAAAATTATTATTAATTTGAATCAGGAAAAAATAAAAAGAATTCAGTAGTCATTAATATACCCTGAAGAAAGTATTCACATAAGATTTCATTGCTGTTCTAACAAGAATTCCATATTTTTTTTGTAAGGTAATAGTATCTCCCAACGAAGCCCCGTTTATTTTAATCAGGAATACGAGCATCTTAGAAATTGCTCCAAGTAACTGATTTATTTCGCATCGTAATCTTCTTGAATGGCATTTAAGCGGTACGCACCGCGCCTGTAATTTTCCATTGGTTTTTATTTTTATCAACCCTCTCTCAGAATGAATGAGCGATTAAGAAATTGGAGTTGTAACTGCTGTGAGGATCTCATACAAGTGTCAAGGTGTTGATGTGATATGTAAGTTGTGAATAAGTTCTATTACGATTGGTGGATGTATAACTTCTGGCTTATGATAGGGTCACATTTCTTATATTCTGTTTATCTGCACAATACCTTTCAGACTTGAATCAAGAAGAATAATATATGGCGCAGATGAAAGTAAGAAATAATTTACATTGGTACAGTTTAAATAATGATTTTGTTCTTCTATTTATGTTTGAGAAAAGAAGAGTAGCTCTGATAGCAGCTCCTCAAAATAACCAAATTACTACCTATTCTAGCTATTTGCGCCTAGACTATGAAATGCTTCAGTATATAGTTCATAGTATTCTAGATTTTGTCTGTTTTGTACTAAGATTATGATATGCTCAATCTGAGATTTTTGAAGTTTGATATGAAAGTATTCACTCAAGGTAACTATTTATCATACAAAGTACAGTATGCTTAGTTTGAAATTATTATAGCTTTGCGCATATAGGAAGATATGGTATACTTGAAAGAAAGCACATATCATTCGTCTGATAATGTATTATGAACTCACCTAAGTGTCGCCCTCTATGGGGATGCAAATTAACATCTTACGAAACCAACGGCCCTAACACCTGGACTGCCTTGAAGCGGCAACAGATGTCCCTTGACTGGGTTACGTATATAACACCCGATTGCTCTCTACACTTAGACCGCCAAGCTATACTGACGAGTCTAGGCTAAAGACGAAACATGCATGTCTATAGCGGGTCTGATGCATTGTGGAGAGCATACACTTGAAAATGTATTCTCATGTAATAAGAGAAAGTAATTTCATTTTGAAAACTAGGATGATTATTCAATCCCTCCCATTCTTGTACTTAAAAAATGGCTACCAAAGCAGCCAAAATATCAGTAATTTTCGTTGTAATCATATAAGGATTCAGTCATTACACTGTAACAGAAATTGGCGATCATATCAAGTGAGATTCATCTGAATCAGTTTGAAAGTTAAAATCGATAAAACGTCAGTCACAATGTTATTTGACGCATGTATCGATCGCTCGTACATCTCGTATTTTGAATAAATACTGAACAAGTCCTGCATCTTCCTGTTCACGTTTCACACTTCATGTTTGTATCGAAATGTAATAAATGTTTTACGAGTTGGAGAATATTTGGCTCACCTCCCAAATCCGAGTATGAGTATCATTTCTTTTCGACACAACCGCTTGCAATATTAATTTTACTGATCTGAACGTTCCGGAAGGAATCGAAATCCGGAGCTACACAGTTGATTATGGTTGACCTCAGTACTTTGGTTTTATAGTCTCTGAGACTTTTATACAGTGCAAGTATAGTTGAAGTAAACGATGATTCTTAGTCACGTCAATGTAGAAAATTCTATCAGAATGTGCATGAGAAAGTGAGAAATACATCCTGCAGCGACGGGAATTGAAGCCTCATCAATATGTTTCTGTCCCAAGTCATTAATAAAAAAGTCTAAACAGCCAATCTATCCTAACGAACCCAGCCCGACACAATCTTTAATATGCAGAGTTCTTCACTTGGAGGCATCTAATGGTAGCCTGGATGAAAGGAGCGTAATTACTAGACATCTCCGCATGACCGGACACCTCAAGGACTTACAATTATTGTAATATTATTCATTTCTTAGATGAAAGTATTAAATGCAAGTCATGAAATGCATCGCCTTCAAAAAAATATACAAGTATAAAAAACGATAGTACTCATTGTCAGTACAGTTTTATATATAAGGACACCGATATCATCATTTTTTACATTACTTAACAGCCTTGATGCATGACAGGGACTGGCCCTACTTTGTATAGATCATGTCTCACTTCAGGACTGCTGTGAAAGGATAATTTTACATTGACCTTAGAATGCTGCAATGGAGACAAGCTCGTCCGCAATCCATTCTGTAACGCTGAAGTTCTCCGAAAGAATGTCTCATGGAAGAGGCTCGTAGGCATTTGGATTAACACCCAAATGCTGGGTGGATGAGCCCGTTGGGCTTTTCCACTGCTAGAGGTGTTAATGGTTTTCGGTGCTATTATTCGAGACAGCTTGGTGAAAATTCTACAGCTATAGAAGCTATAGGATAGGTACAGATCAACATTCGGCGATTGGTTTGGGTCCAGAAGCTTAAGGGAATGAACATCTGAGTCTATCTCCAGATATAAGTATTGGGATCGGGAGATATTATCCAGCTTCTGCATCCCTACCTCGAGAGGTTGGCCAAATAGTATCGCCAAAACAATTTATTGTGGATGTTCGTCTCAGAAGCTTGATGAAACTTGCGTATTGGACATGCCTATCACTATATACTTAAGTATTTGTAAAACTGGAATAAGTTCATATATATTCTATTCCAAAGACTGATTCCACTCACTTCCATACCATTTCTCTTTGTGATAAAACTAAACATGGAACATTTAAAACTGAAAGATTAACATTTTTGTCTGGTCTCGTTCCGGAGAAGCATTAACGCTAATTAAAACTTGCAAACCTTATTGAAATAAAAACTTCCTCGGAGAGAGGGAGGCAGAATAAAGGTAACGAGATACAATTTGTAATAACCCTGCACTTTCCCCTCGCCTCTTACCCCTTATCACTCTTCACAAAGAGAAAGAACTGTGCTGGGTAACGAGTGACTATTGTTCTGAATTTCCAGTTTCCTTTTAATTAGTGGAGTAGCGTGCTGGCAGTTGCCATGTCACCCTGACTGTTATGAAACAAGAATAATTAGAATAAGCGAGACCACGAAACAAAAAAGGATGTCGAGCATCTCACGAGGACCGTTGTCTCCTCAGTGGAAACTGGAACGATGTCTCTAGGGCATCTCACGGCTGTGGGTGTGTGCGGTATATACGTAATTGAATGACTCTATTCTAACTTGCAAGACAACTGTTTTTTCATAAGATAGGGTTGGTGATTGTTAGCGTCTCTCAGAAGTGGGTTGTTGGACCTTTGCCCTTTTCTTATTATGCCTTATTCGTTATGGACGTTGGCTATTAGCATGGCGATTGGGACGTGTTGACTGCACTCCTAAAAACTTGTATTGAAGTGAGTCCGTACCACTGACGCAGATTATGCAACTAGGAATGTATTCAACGTTACGCATTTAAGAGTTGAAGTAAGATACCTATAAACCAAATGACAGCACAATGCTATTAGATTATGTATGTACGTACAAAAATGGGACAAAATCAGATGTCGGAGGGACCATTCAAAGTCTAAAAATGAAAAATTTACAGCTCCTTTTGAAACCAAAATATCATATATTGAAAGCATGTTGGTGATATAACTTTCTAAGACTTTTGTTACTCAATCGGCTTGCTATTTGATTTTTATTTTAAGTAATAAAGTTTGTCAACTGAAAAAATCTAATAATATTTGCTGGATCAGCGCCTCTATTCTGTTTATGCATTTTCTCCAACAGAATGAATAAGTCTGTGATGCCTCAGTTCTATCGATGTATCTATCAATCACTCTATCTATATACGTATCTATCTATTTATCCGTATGACTCTCTATTTATTATAGTTTTCTAGATCCTGATACATGCATCGTCAAAATGAACCACATTATTTATAATGTCAATATCAACTTCACGACAAAAGCGAGAACGATGTGAAAGGTACTGCTATTTCGATATTGGTATCTATGAAAAACTCAGCAGAGCAAAACCTGCACTATGTTTTCATTGTGATGTAGAGCTCATGACATTCTGCCACTCGCAAACAAACATTATTCGTATCTTCAATCAAACTGAGCGGCACTAATTCGATTAAAGCCTTTTAAAACCATATACACTGCGTCGATATTTCAAAAGTTGTATTCGGTTTCCGCTGCAGTGGCGTAGAGGATAAAAATTGTTTCCAGCACTCAATGTGGATTCAATAATGACAGATATATATTTGCCATGAAATTTACCTCTTTAATAACTCCTGCAACTTATCTTACATTTCCTGGCTGTTATATAAGCCAATTATGACTCATGATCGCAATTACTACTGTTTCGGCTAGATGGGCTGTCTTCTACAAAACACCTGGCCAAGGTATCCAGAATATTTGTAGAGCTTGCACAGTTTTTTTATCGATAACCTCACGCCAAGGCAGATAGCCTATCGCGCTTCGTCAGCACTGCGCGAGGATAAATATCTGTTCACAATGACCTTAAAACGATTGTAACCATCGGGGAACAAAGTCACCGGTAACTCATTCCACAACACCGAGGCTTTCAAAAAGAATGACTTATGGAACAGACTTTTTCGAGGCGTGGTATGCTCGACCTGGTGAGGATGCGCTTTTGTATTTGCTGTACCGGGGACTCTTTGAATTATTATGCGAGACAGCTCAGTTGAACATCTGCCATGATAATATCTATAGAATAGGGATAGATCAGCTACCATTCTTCGACGCCCCAGGCTATGCAGGTCGTTTGTGAGGTCAGGCGCATCCACTAGCTGTATTGCTCGCTTCTGAATTGTGCCCAGAAGCTTCAGTTAGTGCTTTGGGGCTCAATTCTAAGAGTTCCCTCTTGACTTTTCTTGCTCCAGCAGCAATCTTGTCGAATTGGAATTTGACAGCTGTCGTTCTCTGATTGACATACTTCAGAACCATAGGCTTAAATTTGACGTCATAATATTGTTAGGAAAATTGCTTGTTGTTGATGTATCGAGGTCAACAATGCTAGATATCATCTTGTACGCTTCTTCCTCGTAAATAAATATTGATTCAAGCCTGTGTGTGGCGCAAAACATATAGGAACATGATTGAATAATACAAGAGCTAACCTCTTTTCCTCCTATTTGGTTCCATCACTGACTGGATCCCATCCCATCCGTTGGAAATCGTGAAAAATAACTCTCTCTCTCTCCCGATTCCGAGCATGTTGGGGTACGAATTTGCCGTGAAATTCGCAGCAACTGAGGGAATTGGGTCAAAAACAGAGTTAAACCAATTTAAAAGTAATTCTGAGTGGAGAAAATTAATATCTGGAGCGTGTGATATTGCTACTGTAGCTATGCTCTGTGGGAATTTATTGACTATCTCTATTCGGTGAGACTTCTCAGCAGTGGTGGAACAGATAATATAGTGATACAAAAATTAGTGATGGACTTTTAGTGCCCCAAATTCAGTGGCAGGTGACGAACTGCATGTTGATATCACTCCACACGGGAATGGAGAACAAAAATTGCGTTATGTAGGTTGAATCTAAGAGTATGTTCTATACATATTTTACGGTTAAGGTGGACAAAGGGGCCTATTTTGACATCAGTCTCAGAGGGGTGGGGTAGTAGGGCATGAGGTTTGTGTAGGCTTTCAAAATATTGTGTAGTACTTTTTTCGAGGGATGGTTGAGGCAACAGAAGGGGATATTTTAATAGTATTATGATAAAGGCAAAGATGAACAGCAAGTGAAACAGTGCATTCGTTGGTATTTTAGGATGATGAAATAAAACATCGATTGCTGCACTAATCAATTTTGAAAACAACAACCTAAAGGTAAGCACGCTTTTGCACGGAGCCGCCACAATGGGGGCATCGTGTGTTTTTTCAAATGAAATAAAGCAGATACTATGTGATTTAGCTCATTTGAAAAGATCAGATTAATTCCAGACAGAATATAGGATTTCGAAAATCGTACAACAAAAATGCAATTGGTTTTGAGTTATCACAGTTTGCGGAATTTCATTTTGAATTCACTAAAGCCACACTCGTATTATTTATCTCCGAGGTCAGAGATGTTAAAAAATATGAAGAAAACTGTGACCAATGCACAAACTATGCTGAAATAGGAATACACCATGTGATGATATATATTTTTATGAGAAACGCAATATATCGGAATGGATTGAAAATTAGCAATATACGTTTTTATAAAGATTTATTAACTCAAATTTAGAAATGTACCATTCATTCCTTGAGAAAACCAAAATTGAACTAAATTTTTGGACAAATCTCTTTGGAGAGCGTAATTATCCTGTTACCTTCCCTTGTATACGCCAGGGTTCTGATGACTTATCTGCGTATTGAGATCAACTAGGTTACCAGAAAAAATCTAAAAGGCATATCGACAAGAATACCCATTATTTGGAAACTAATTCCAGATAGAAAGCTTCGATATACGGTTCGACTCTATTTAACAAATGGCACCGCTCCCTAATTGCTGTCCATAAAGGCGTAGAATGTGTATGCCGTTTTCCGTCTAATGACAGCACCACATAATAACTATTGTTAGACACCGAAAATGATATATGATGTGTTCTCGCTTTCGGTAGTCGTCCTTTTGTCGCCAATGCTTGGTTTGCGCTTGGCTTTCACTGGTAATAAAAAGCGGCCGTGAAGATAGGAGATAACTCGGAATTGTAATTAATGGGGGTCTGTGATACGTGCGAGCTTAATGGTGTAGTTGGTTCATGGAACGCAAAATTAATTCACTCGTACATTTGTAAAAATGTGTTTTTGTTTGACTAGGTGTGGCGAACAATGTCCTATTTGTCCCTTACTTAAAAGAATAAACGTTTTCTAGTCGTTTTCAGTTGGTTGATGCTTTACTATCTATGCAATGAATTCCGATACTTCCAATCTTTAGTTCGAGTAGATGTAGTAGTTCAGCAATCAGAATTACAATATTCAATGAACTGGTTCAACTACACGTGACTTCAATCTCATTTCATAGTTTATGATTCCAATTCAGCCAACGTCCAGTAATCTACAATAAAAACAACTAAAACACAATCGCATTCTTTTAGCAAAATAATATTTGAAACATCGGAAATGCATCAAAAATCATTCCCATAACGTCTATAGCATTTTACGCTTACAGCTATAAAAAAAATGTAACATAATCTATCAATTATTGCAAAAATTAATAGATTACAGTTTTTTTACCGACCCCAAAAGCATGTTGAGTTAAACTACTTTCCCAGCTCCTCGCCCCTAATTCTTGACCAATCATAGATTTGTTGAAAAATCAGCAGCTGCTTCAACGATGTCCGAAATCGAACTTTTATTTTTTGAAAATTGGTCCAGTAGAGGCGGGTAAACCCTCAAAAATTGGAATAAATAAATTATGCCCAAATTTCGATTTCGAACATTTTTTTGTCTTTGCCTAGTCCTAGTGGTAATCTATCTTACAAAATTTCATCAATATCTGAAAGGTACTTTTCTAGCTATAGAGGAACCAAGGATGATCGGACAGTGTACAGACAGACCGATGAAAAATTATGACAAGAGTTTTCATCATGTAGATATATGTCATGTCAATGTCACGTTAAAATACTGTTGTCTAATATCCAGAATTTTTTATCTGAGCATTTCATAATTGTCTATGAAACTTCTAATACAAAATCAACCGTTTTCAAAGTAAGAACTAACCATATGATCTCATTTATTACCAAAAAAAAATGATTGACCACACAAAATACTGAATAGCCATCACTCAGCATTTCGTACAATGCACTCATATGAAAGTGCTATCCAACTAACTGTATGTAAATTTAAAGATAAACGTGACAATAATATATCTGTTATTGCTGTGTTTTTGGATTTAAAAAGGGATTTCGGGACTATTGATTAGAACATATTGTTAGCCAAAGTGAAAGTTTACGGTATTGCTAGTAAGGTGTATTGATTATATGCTACGAAAGGGAAATGAGAATTGGACAGTATATATCCAGCATCATTGAGAATAAGATACCTCAGGGAAGCATAGCAGCACCACATTTGTTAATAATATATCTGAATGATGTACATCTTTTTGTTGGCTATGAGTTCATTTACCTATTTGCAGATGATACTGTATTGGCATGCTCTGATAGCGAATTGCTGTAGATTAATTGAATAACATTTTGAGAATAGTGAAACTTATCATTATATCAGAATCATCCAAACATAAATATTGTCTGATTAATATAGACATTGTAAACATTCAAATTAACAATGTAATAATTGAATTAGTCGATACGATCGAATATCTAGTTCATTTGATAGCTTTTTGAAATTTGAAAAATACCTTATGTAGGTAAAAAATGCCTAAGAAGGTTTCTTTCTCAACAGTATGTAACTGTCTCTCAGTGCAATCAAGGTTAACATTATATAAATCAACGAACCTGCAACACTCTGACTACTGCCTAATAGTCATACGAATATAACTATTCAATCTGCACCTAATTGGTCAACTCCAGAAGCTACAGAATCATGCCATGAGAATTATATTGTATTATAATCGATTAACACCTATAAATTTTATGTTAGATTTATAATGCTCCTATCTGTTTCACACAGAACGTTTTATCTAATCATTATTTTTAATTCAAAAATAGTAAATCGAATGGCACCCCGTTATTTAATCGAGCATATCAAGTATGCATACAATATTAATTTTTACGGAACAAGGAAAAATTCTAATATTTACATTTCACGAACAAGCAAAAAACTCAATAAATTATTTATCATTCAATGGCTATGATGCATTCAACAATTAACCTAGATTGCTTAAAGAAAACTCAACTCTGAATAGTTTTAAAAGAGACCTACTCCAGGATTGTCTGTATATCAATAATGTCTACATTATCCATTGTAATTATTCGACTGCCGATCTTTGATTAATTCCTGTATATTTTCATCTTTTATGCTAACTTTCTCTATCAGTCTGTTGTAGTGTATATTAGGATATTCATTTTTATTAATAGTTTCTTCGTACTCTTATATAGGATGACGAGACATCCCGAATGTTAGTAAAACTTTAGTAGTCATAAACCCTGAACTGACGCTGCATTGTTAACGGTAAAACTAAACTGATATAATCATCCATACTATGAATCTGACGCAAAAGTGTCTTTTCCCGTATCAAACAAGTTGTTTTCCTCTAGACACTTTTACGTAAAAAGAGCTTAAGGAGCTGTATGTACTTCAAATAGCTCTCTACCCTTGTTATCTCACTGTCTTTATACAGGAACATCCATAGGACCTGGCATCTCTTCACTATGCTCGAGGTGCTCTTGCATGTACGTTGACAAACTACCTTGAAGGGTATATTTTCAAAGTACGCTATAAGGTATGTGCTGGTTTTATCCACTTCATCTAACATATTCTAAACTTCCGCCGAAGTATAAGTGAGGCGTGTCTCTGTGTGCATTAGGGGAAGATGTCTCTTTATATGGAGCAACAGTTTGCATGATTCATTTTTTTTAAATTTAGTTCGTAAGCTCTCGTCTTCTAGTTTGATAAAAGTTTATGAAGTAGTGAATCGTTCAGATAGTGAGTTTTCCAAGTTACAACTTATCATATATCGAAATCACATATTTCCAGTACCCCTCGGCGGGTGTGCGACCAATAAAAATGAAGTCATTTTAGAGTCACATACAAAAAATGTAGGTTTGGAATCAGACCATATTTTATATATTTTTATATATTTTTCTTGGCAATAGTGACCCCAAAAACCCCTAAGGATCTAGGTAGGGTCAGGTGTTTTTTTCAAACTAAATGTAGATCTGTCATAAAAGCGACAAGATACCTTAATTACTGGCTTTTTGAGGTCATGGTGAGACCACGACATGATCGGGTAAAATGGACCTCAGATTCGAATTAAGAGACCCAAAAAATATATGGAACATCTAGCTTGCTAACCAGGAAAAAATTGTTCTTTGTGTGGCTGTGTTATTAGAAGGAAACCTTCAATTTACCAGCATCTTCTTTATTAAGTGTATGCTCTCCACTATGCATCAGATCTGCTATAGACATGACAGTTTCGTCTTTAGCCTAGACTCGTCAGTATAGCCTGGCGGTGTAGCTGTAGAGAGCAATCGGATGGTATATATGTAACCCAGTCAAGGGCGTGATATCATCGCTCATCTCTAACTGTCGCCCTCTATGGGGACGCCCATTGGCAACTTACGAAGTCAAAGGTCCTAAGACTTGGACTGCTTTTGATCTATTGATTTGATTCAATTGTCGAACAACAATCTGCTTCGCGGCTGTTGTACATACCTCATATATGGCAGTCAGCAACAACATTTGTTATCATATAAACTCGAATTAAACAAGAAGCAATGGCAATGAAATGCACCATTCTTAAAAAGGCTCTACGCTGATTTCACTGTTGAAGGTCTGACAACATAGCGAAACCTCTTTTGGAAAGTCGAAGTCGTAAGAATTCAGAGAAAAGAATTTCAGATGTTGGCGACACCGACACAACAGAGCTTTCCAGTTTTGTGGTTGACCTGTTAAGCGCTAATCAAAGTTACCGAACGTTTATATAAGTAACTATCCTAGATTATTCATCCAAGAAGTTGAACTATTTACGCTACGGTTATGAAATTATCCATAAAACGTTACAGTATTCTTGCTTAAAGATTATTAGCTTTGCGTATATAGAACGATACTTGAATGAAAGCACATATTTTTCATCTGAAAATCTATTTTTATGTTTTTAGTAAGAAACCAAAAGTTTAAAATAGAAATTACAGACATTGAGTGACTAAGCGTCGTGTACAGCCTTCAATGTTTTGTTTTGAAATTGTTACAATATATAGAGTATTATCAGTCTGATTACAGAGAGGAATGAGAACCATAACTTATTGCCATACCAAGAGAACATTACTGTGTGTCTTATGAGATCAAAATGTAACAAACAATATAATTAAAGTAATGAACATAATTCGAGATTCAAGGATACTATAGTAAAAATAATATTTTGCGGGGTTGAAACCACGAAAGCAGCAATCTGTTTCGTCAAAAAACTCATTATTATGGCCATTTTTATACCTATCATCTAACGTGGACCTATAATTTCAGTACAGAATAAAAATAAAGCGATGAAATTGATTCTTGCCTGAAATTTTAAATGGAAAGTGTACGTTGGATGGTTTCATGTTCAAGCATCGTTTTCTGATAAATTGGCCCAGATAGCAGTCGTTTATCTAACATATCCTCACCAATTTGTCCAGTTAGAAATTGAAACCTGCCACGTTTTATGTACTCATTACCTTGTACCCATTTGTTGCAATTATCTTGCAGCCTTTGCGTTTCGAGTTTTTACTGGTAGATAACACGAAATACACTATTATATGTGTTGGTCATGTAGCACAGGTTTTCTGTCCACTCAGATACATTTATATGTGTTGCTCTACAACTAGTATATATGAATACAATGTATGATCTCATGAATATGAATTGAAGCTTTATCCATATATTTGTTGAAAATTGCTAAAATATTTAATAATTAAGTACTGAATGGAAATAGATGTTAGGAGACCATCTCATGAGATTCTATGAAATAATGAATATGTTCTAGCTATCCGCCATCAGCTATAAAACCTTAATACTTGGAAAGTAATGAGTTGAACCAGGCTTGAGCCTGAGTGGGAGAATACACAATACCTAAATGTACAATTTATGTCCTGGCGGCGGCAAATTGGCACACTACCCTCCCTCTTTTTAAAATTGTATATCCGTGACTCGAAACACAAAATCTGCACATTTTTAGAGTACCTTTGTTTTCCGGAACATTCGCCATTTTTTTGTATATCTACATCAAAAAAATAGTGTCTGCAAACTTATATAAATAGAATTTTAAAGAAATGAGCCATTGCTTGCACTTATCGTGTGATGTAGCGTAAAAAAACGCGGAGCTGCCGATCTTAACCCTCTTACAGAAGTCCTTATTATACTGCATGGAACCAGGCAAACCATTATCATCCCGAGATACCTTACATCGATGGATGCAACCTGCTATCCAAGTCATCAAATATGTCCAAAGTATTGTTGAATGAAGATCTTTAAATACAAATCACAGAAGAATCAGACAATTGATGTGTCAAGGAAATCCTACGCTGGTGTGCTAACCATGGAGATAGAGCTTTTGGGAGTGAATGTCATCAATAACGATCATGTTGCCAGCCTTGCTAGGTCAGCCTACATAAAGCTGGGAGTAGTACATAATACATATGGTAGGGATTGAGCTACTCCGAGAGCCATGAACACAGTAAATTCTAAAAATGCAGCGGGTCTATCAAGTTGCATCTCCAACACCCCCAAAGGGCATTATTTTGATGATAGCAGTATGGAATGAGCTGCCAGGAGTTTTTTCATTCATTGCTAAGAAATATGTGCCTGAGAGACCTAACTCTATACAAAAAATGGTTTAGAATAGATTCGCTGCAAAGCTCTCTCACTCTCACAAGCTGCACCAGTAGTGTTCCAAACTTGAACTTTACTTAAGAGTTAAGGCGTGTGTGAATAGCTATCTAACCATTCACAGAGTTTCTGGAGCATGATAGACGCGGTCTTTTTTATAGGCTGTCTATCTAAAAATCGCTATTTCTCATCGAACGCAACGTGCACAATAAAACACAATAAGCATCGAGATAACATAATTAATAAGCAATTAATCAAATAAATAATCTTTTCAAAATACATGCTCTCCAGATCCTTATCCACTAGTCTACACCAAGCAAAATTTTTAATCGGCTTTGATGGTCCAATCCAGTGGAAAGCAGTGCAGCAGCAGTTTAGTACACCGCCTGTGATCAAGGCGGAAAGGCCTTAATCCCAGCAGGAACAGGGTGCCAACAAATTAGCGGCCGCTGATCAAGGTAAATGATGGTACTTACGGTAAAGCTCGGATTGCCTAACTTTATTCGCCTATCCAGTGCGTCGACAGCCGACCGAGTTCGATCTGCAATTTGATGCTGCAGCAGACAGCATGCCAGATGCGCCATTCTTGTTTATACAGGGTCCGCTTCGTCTGAATAAGTCGGAAAACATTATTACTGAGTGAAAGTTTAACCCGGGGTTTAACCACAAAGGTTGTGAGTTTTTTCTCTCGGTATTAGACTATGGCTCCGCTGCGACACTGATATTGACATTCAAGCTTTTTCCAGAGCCGTAACGTGATCGACTTTAAATAGGGTAATGCTGAGTAAGAATAGTAGCCTGAAAATACTTATGTGACCTTGATTTTCAAGATTATTTCAAGATTAAGTCTATTTTCCCGTACATTTTTTATTCCGGATACTCAGAAAGACTCGATATGGCTGAATACAACATAAACATGTTTTAAAATTGTGTCTCCACAATATATTTACCTTTGCATATATAACATAATATTTGGAAACTAGGAACAAACAAGAAACTTAAATTGGGTAATTTGGACTATCCCTTCATATAATAAAAAGATACCGTCAAGTAAGTTGACACTTTATTTAGTACACAAAGATATAATTTTAAAAATAATTTTTGGATAACATTTGAGAAATGTCAATAGTTGGAGCTGAATTGAAAGAAAATATAAAAAACAGAATCCTGTAATCTGTCGAAAACTCCCAAAATCTTGAGGTTTTGAAAAATTTGTAAATGTCCTCCAAAATGTTGAAAAATCGGAAGAACAGCTCTTAAATCTAGATATAATCTTCAATAAACCAATACTGCACGTGAAATACAGAGTCATCTTACTTGCCCCATGCTTTTCTCATTATTTGAGACTGTATTCAATTAAAATAAATTAATCTGTAGTGAAAGCTACTCAAAAACGGAACGAATCAGTCCTCTTAAAAAGAGAGCATATCAGTGCACATACGGTAAAAAATCGGCGAAAGTTTGTCAAAATACCAAAAAATCTGCAAATTTACACAAAAATATGCAATATGGGCATTCAACGTCGCTGATTACGAATCCAAAGTCAACATTTTTGGTAGGTATAATAATAATTATTATTAATGAAATGTTTGTAGAGGCAACACGTAATAGTTCTTAGTTTTATATTACAAAATCAGAATATCATATGCATACAATTATTTTACTCTAAATCATTCTTGATGAAATTAACGCGACGCATCTCCAAGTAAAAATTGACAATGAAAATAATCTGTGACCTGTCTTTGAGAAAATTTAGTTCCATTTTTGAGTAACTTACTTCGCTAGAGAAAGAGGGATTCCATCTTAGAAAAAAGAAATTCGTTTGGTTCAGAATTTATACGTTTCTTGGTACAGCCATTTTTCACCACTGCGATACGCCTAGAAGTTAGTAGTGAGACTGAGCCACGGAAACAAAGAAAAACTTACCCAAACTGGAAATGAGTTAGATACTCGTATATACAATTAAACCTTATGTACAAGTTGGCAGCTTTGAAAATCGGAGTTCATTTCAGCTTTTGACCGCATTTTTCTGATTTTTGACCACTATGTATCAGTATCCCCCAAAGCATAGGCTGGATGTGTCGCGTTATTATTTGGTTTATAAGCTGTTGAATTAGTATCGCTCGCCTGCCACTGGATTGATATATCGGTGTACGACTATCGTCAAAATTATCTAGATGATAGCATCTTCCCTCATCTATTTTTGGACGGTCAGATTTTGAAATAGCATATTAATGAATAATTTACATTTACTCTGAGACAATTCGGGACAGCTTATGAATTATTTATGTTTTAGGACGTGGATTATTTTAAAATCTAAACTCGGAATCGCGCAATCTGTATAATAACTTTCAAGGTCATACATTATGACGTTACGGTTTTAGATTATTAATAAATACGCCATCTTCACGGAGCTTCCTCGTTTTTTTCTTAGTATCGTGTTCAGTATTCAGAATAAAATATATAATCATATAAAATTTTAGGTTGTAGTAGCAGCAGCGGTATATCAGTTAACAGCCCATTATACTGTTCAAAGGCTTATCGCCCATGTTGCAATATGAACAACCTTTAACTATGCATTTCATATTTTATTTATATAACAACAATGAACAACATTCTGTCACCCAATATTAAGCGCATTCTACTTCTTCTCTTATGACAGGGCTTCACTTAGGCAAATTGTGGTCATTATCAAACACATATTCACTGATTTTTCACTTGTGTTAAGACAATTTGCTTCAAAATTAATCTCGTCTCTATAGTCACGAAATCTATTAACACCTATATGTGACTTCCAATTCACCTTTGATTTAATCCCGACTTGTGTCTGGAAACAAGGTTAAAAGAAGTAAATTTATCTAATCCTGGATATATGTCATGCTTGAGAGTAAAAGTTAGGTGATTCTAGCTTTAAATGTTTGTTTGGTATTGTTATTCATATCCATATATAATAATTGGTAATACCTATCCGCAGATATGTGTTTTCAATGTTTTATATTTATTTTAATTCAAGCTCCTTTTAAGTTATTCGTGACAAATCAACTTGAAAGTAAGAAACATTCAAAATCCACCTTGAATATCATAATTGAATAAAAATTGGAGGACGGAAATTAACAATGTTTTTTTAAATATTAATATTAGAGTACTTATGACCAAATATGCTTATTTATTTAATGAAGGTAAGTTAAGTTGCTTACATATATATACAAATTTACTGAGACAACTTTTATGCGCCCTGTCCTACGCCCCTTGTTATTTTCGTCAGTTTTAAATTTGGATAAGTTATTCAAATCATTGATGGATCAATTAGGTGACTTAGGAGTTTGGCGTGTAAGAAATCCGCATACATCTACGAATAGTCCACCAAGAGCTGTTGGAAAATTGGTTGTTCTTGATAATGAATTTAGATATCAAAATAGAGTTTATATAAGTTTTTTGATTCAAATCATCATCAACGGTATTCTATCGATAAAACGTTGCTCTCGGCATTTAAAAAGTAACAAAATCCTAGTTTGAACAAAAACGAAGTTCACAGCTTTATCTACCTAAATTTCGTACCTAATCGATTTTTTTCGAGATTTCATAAAATTTTGGTTCTTTCACCAGGTTACAGTAGGTAATTTTATTACTGATAGTCGCAGTCGGTGGATATATTATATAGCAATATATCGATACCACATTCACCTTCACCACCACCAAGATAAGTGTTTGTTGGTTAATTACGCAAACAATGTCTCATCTTTTTGAATCCGTGGCCATATTGTTCAAATTTTCTGAGATGTTGGAAGTGCTGATTTCAGTATATCACACTGCAATAGTTTACCAACTGTACTTCACCGCTTACTCTTTTCCATGGCTCTCTAATTCTGATTATGTTTGTTGTGGTGAGAATTGCCAAATTCCGGATTCGCGAAAAACTACGTGAACTCCTCCTTTGGTTACCTAATTCCGTGTTCACTCTAGGCAGCCTAATTAACAATGCTTAACGTGGTGAGTTGAGGCTTCTCTTCCGCTCCAAAAAATTGTGTTCTTGGGAATTGCTCTGCAATTCTACAAGGTCGAGATCAGACGACCAGTGGAGTACTGCTCGCACGTATGGGGATGCGCTCCGAAGCGATCCTTAAACCATCTGGACATAATACAGATACGAGCAGTACGTTTGGTGGATCCGCCTGACTTTACAAAGGGCGTCTGTAGTCATCGAAGGAGGTTGGCTAATTTGTCTTCATGCTATAGATATTGTCATGGCATGTGTTTGACCGAGCTGTCTCATATAATAACACCAAGTATCGCCAGTACAGCAAACACTAGAGGTGCTGACCGCCCTCACAAAATCGATCTTACAACGCCTTGAGCAAGTCTCGTCCAAGAGTCGTTCTTTAGAACAATCTCGTCATTGTGCAGTGAGCTATAGGGGAGTTTATTCCCTGATAGATATATGCTACAACGTGATAGTTTTTTTTCTGCCTTTGCGTCAGACTATTCATAAGAATTACCAAAAAAATGCCAAAAAGTTCAAAGCGATGGAGACAATCTTCTGGAAATGGTGTTACAAGGGAAGTGAGAAAAAGGAATGAATAAATCAGTAAATATCTCATTTGCAATATATCTAAGGCAGAAAAATGCTAGCCATCAACAGTATATTCCATTGGAAACCCCTTATACGTAAGAAAAGAGGACGACCTAAACATGGAACCAAGGAGTGATGAAATCTTTGCAGGGCAGATTTTTGCGGTGTATTTCACACTTGCATATATGGTATATTATGTGCTAGGCCTTCTATACCCTTTGTCGACGACTGAGGAGAATGGAAGAAAACAACCTCGGTCGTTCCACGCGAATATATTCTAGATCACCACATTATTCAAAACGTTGTGAAACGAGACTGCAACCCTAACTTAGCCTCAGCTCCCTACCTAAAACGAAAGCGAAACCAGAAGACTATAAAGGCAACGAATGCTGTGGCCAAAGGGCCGAGGAAGTGTATGGTAACAGCCCGTTCTGATATCCTCTCAATAACTTCCGAGGTCAGACGAATTACGACAAATTGGTATTAGGCTGGGCGGCAGTTTACCGCACAGGGGATAAACAATGTATATTATCAGCGCCGTTTCCCACCGGGACCACCAAGAAAATCGTTACTTTGATCCTTTCATCGTGAGGTGGGGAATACGAAATTGGCGCTGTTAGAAATAGGGCGGTGGAACTGCCACTGTGAAACATGGGCAAGTCTCGATGTACTGGAAAACGTACAGTCAAGTAGAATAACCCTCCAGGTCACATTTTATGCCTCATCAGAATTTATAAATGGTTGTTATGACTTATCACTGCACTCAGCAGGCGAGGAAGTATTGTAATCACGAAACATTCCAAATTCGAGATATTGTGTGCTTTCTTGATGTTTTATGACATGTGCTGAAAAAAATAGGATGTGCTACTAATTTCCCTTGATCTCTCTGTCTGTCTCTGTCTATCTGCTTATACTCTGTTCAGTAATCCTAGTACGATATATAACTGGGAAATTAGATTACATTCGTTTTTTCACAAAATTTTGAGACTAGATTGCTATTATGGCAAGAACGAAAAATCTTTGTATATTTATTTATTAACTTAGTTTGTGACGTAGTTATCGCCAGAAAACGGAATAAAGAATAACAACGCCCGATCTCAGGTTACTGACGCTCCCAATGCGTCAAAAATTGGCGGTGGGCGGTTAGAGGAGTGGGAAACCTTGAATTATTTTGTCATTGGTGAAAGATGTTCTTTAAGCTATACATTTCTGATGCCGGAAATCTTACGGGCCTATTATTCATTATTCACATTTTTACTGTCAAAACAGATAAATAACGGGGATTCTTTGATTATGTAGATTGTACACGCCATTACTTGATGAAACTCTTCCATTGTAACGGTTCAACCCTTTACAAATTTTATTTTATATATGGATTCTGAATTTATATGTAAATCTCCTGTATCCATTATTTGTAATGATTTTCTAATCATTCAAATTTCCTCGTTAAGGGATCAGGCTCGTCTATTCAAGAAAAAAACAGATAAGTGGGGAATTTCTTAAATAACTGGTTAACTTCGAATTTTACGTCACGTCAGAACTATAGACATAGTTTTCCATACATTGGTTTTAAAACAAAAATAATTTGAATGTATTTTATCTTGTACGATCTTAACATGGCGTGGTTAGTTGCGGCCAATTCTTTATCCAATTGTGATACCAGGTCTAAAATCTGCTCCACGCCCTTATTTCTAGGAGATACCATTATGGGAGTAATACAGCGTTAATATACTTGCAATGTGATAACCTCTTAGTACTCTTGAAGTATCTAAGAAATCGTTGCTACTAAATGCTCCTCTCGCGATTTATATATTTGATTTTTAGAATTATTCAACCGGTTTTACTACACGAAGCCCGGTCAGCTTTTTGACGCACTACGGGATTGAACGTGCTTTTTAAAAGTCCATTAGAAATCAATTTGCTGGCGACAACTCAATCAGTGACACCTTCGTTTTGACAGTAATGGTGTTCCAATGGTTATAAATGGCTGTCGGCCTTCCACTCAAAAACAATCTACAAGTAAGGTCGATCCGGATCATCAGTCTGTCGACTTGAACCGCTCCAGATTTTATACCTGGATGGCGATTCATCAAATTGAAGTTCAGAATGGACTGGAAGTGTGAAAATCCAAATGAAATTATTCAGGTCCCTGACGTTTGACAAATGTCAAGGAAATGCAAAAGCATGTATGAAAACGAAAAATAGAATGATATGAGTATCCTTGATATTCGACATATATTTGAAGATATTGTTCGAGACGTTGGCAACTCGATTGTAAGCTTGACCTATACCACCAACAAATTTTTCGGACATCTCCCCCTCACCACCCCCACCCCGACCTCATTTTCTGTTCCCCCAAAAATACTTCAGAAAATGATCAGGCGCTTTAAACACGTCAAAGAACCAAGTTTATTTTTTTAAATAGATCGGCATTTAGATTGCATATGTCAGGAAAAGCTTCCTCAGGCAAGACGGAGAACACTGTGCTCTACATTCTCTGTATAGAAATCTATTCATAGCCTTGCAGGGAGATAAATTCGATTTAAATCTCTTAATCCCAGACCTTATTCCCGTCTTATTGTACTAGTAAATAGATCTCGTCGCTAAACAATATTGGCTCAGCACGTTAAAGGTAAATCTTCCGGTGACTTTTGTAAATAAGCTTCAACTTCATGGGTAGGTACTAGGTAGTTGTCGACTCGTAGGAAATATGCATTAGACAAAGTTTGTTCCTCTTGCTGTATACAGGTGACCAATTAAATTTTTTATTTCATAAAAATATCAGCAATACATTAGAAAAATACAAACACAGAAGCGTTAAAATTACTTTTTACGATTATTTATATGCATTAAAACACAAAATGTTGAAATATAAATATTAAGGCAAATGAAATGAGTTGTTAATGAGAAGTCTATTTTCAGTATGCCAATTCTGGGGTTTAATCAGTTTCTCATTAGTGATGTTCTATTGCCAATATATTTGTATCATCATCAGAATTGATCAGGTAGGAGTGGTCGCTGACCAAGCCAGCAGCCAAGTCGTTAATACAAAATATGTAGAGACACTTCCCTGGGGAACACCTGTATATATTATTTTGTCATTGGACCATACTTTTCTTTCCCACCAGAACTGCGCAGAAGCATTGTGATCGTGGAAATATCGAATTCCCAGTTATTTCCTTCTATTAATGATTCATGACATGTAAAACTCTGGAAACCATGTTTCTCATTTCCGTCGGTCGGTCTGTACTCTGTGCGGTAATCCTCAGTCCCTATAATAACTCGAATATTCTTTTGTGTTTTAATGAAGCCTTAATACCAGATTACCAGTGTGATACGGACAAAATTTTTGTGCAGATTTTAAAAGTGCCTCGGTGCTACCAAAGCTATATAAGCTATATAAGACGAAATATCAAAACGATAATGCTTCGTTTTTGGTCCCTGATGATATTCTAACAAATGTTTGGTGGAATTCAGGAAATTGGTGCCGGTGGACTGGGCGTGTGGCGATGCAGAGATATGAATAAATTGAAAGTAACTAAAACTTTTTAAAAACAAGCTTTCAATTTACTGCGCTTGAAAGGATAAAGTAAACTTCATCTTTGTAGGTTTTACTATAAACTTATAAAGTCGTGACACAATTTATATGATATAAAAGCTTATCGTGAGATTTAAGTACTCGTATTTGCTTAGTTTGAGAATTTTAATAAATTAAAATCGGTCAGATCAAGTTATTTAATTTACTTGTTTATATACACGGGAAAATTTCGCGACAAACTTATATATCATATAAATTGTGAAATGACATTATAAGGTTTCTTCTTTTAAGCGTATTTGAATGAAGGCTTGTTTTTTAAAAAGTTTTTCCACTTTTAATCTATTCTTTTACCTTTTAGTTATCGCTGAACAGGTCTACAAGAACCCCAGTACACCAAAATTTCAGACGAATTGGAGTTACGAAGTTAATGATCTAGATCTTATTTTTTCCCCTCATTCGTACCCTCAGCAAGTCCTTATTTGTTACCAATATTGTAGGAAAGCATAAAAAACTTGTTCCGCCATCTATCGAAGTCCGCTATATTGGATTTATAGTAACATCGCTTTATTTTTTGAGTTATTCTCAGCAAACCATTTTTTTGATACCCTTATTGTAGGCGTGCATTGAAAATAACTAATTCGCCATCTTGGGTGTTCCGCCATGTTGCATTTAGAATGTCGTCACACAGCTAAATATGATCCGCCATCCAAACTAAACTTGTATACAAAATTTCAGCTCAATCGGTTAGATAGATATCTGCTCCAAAATTGAGTTGCAGGATTCTACCGAACAAACGTAGTGACATAGATACATACATATATTGCAAGTTAAATAAAAGCTTGTAAAAAGATTGAGAGATAATTTTTTTATAGATAACCTCACACAAAAGCATTTTGCTTATCGTGCTTCATAAGCGCTGTGAAAGGATAAATGTCTATTCAAATTGACCTTGAAACGCTGTAGATTGTAGCCGTTGGGAACAGAGTTCTCCGTAGCTCATTTCACAACCCCGAAGTTCTTCCAGAAGAATGACTTTAGGAACAGGCTTTTATGAGGCGTTGTAAGCTCGACCTGGTGAAGATGCACCCGTTGTTCTATAGTCTTAGCTTGGTACGTTTCATGCGCGATAAATCCGGACTACGGTTCAAGCTATACTGTGTCTATAAATATAACATACACAAATTTTACCGGCTTTTGTCAGTTTACAATGTTTACTCTTACACTATGATTTGTCTTGCTTTTATTTACAAAGCTGCAAATAGTACATATTGCTGAATTCTACCTGAATAATGATAACAGGTAATAAGGAAAGTGATTTTTTTTAGATAATAAGTGATTTCAGGTCTTTTGTTAGTTTCAATCTTTTTTTTCTGAAATTGAACCGCTCCATAATCCAATTTATTACTTTGTTTGTGCGAAGTACAGCGTGAATCTACTTGACGCCTTTTTTTCAACTATCCTATAAATGGAATGCAAGTAGACTCTGTACTAGGTTATCCTGTATGGTACGAACATAAAGTTATAACTTCAAAGGTCGAGCGGAAATGTTCGGTTCGCTATCTTCGTGATATCATCCAAAAAACATATTAGCTCCGATTCGAAAATTCTTTCGATACAATACAACCCTCCATTGTGCATGAAACATGAAACATAACATGTACGAAAAAAACCATTCCGCTTTCACGTCGTCTTGAGCCAACTTCCACAAAGTATCTGTATCTCTCCCAATTACCTACAGATAAACCTCACGAATCTTCGAATTTTTCATGAAGTCAACAGCCGCTTACTCGTATATTACAGTAGTGATTTCCCGCTGAAGGATATAAATGTACCGACTGGGAGAAGCGCGGCGGCAGGCTTTCCTGAAACGTTGACGATTCCCAGACAAATTACGGATATTTTTTGCTTGAATATAAATTGTTCGAAGATTAAAAGCATGAATTTCACTATTTTATGAGCGCCACTTTGCATAAGCTTGAATAATCTTCATGAAACGAATGCACCTGGGTATGGCCATTTGAATTGTAGATTACTTTTTCGTGGTATATGTTGTAATGAGACGACCACGACTGGACGGTAATAGATGGATATACGCCCAGAGGTAACTGAAATTGAAGCTCGGTAGCAAACATATTGCTAAAAATTACACCACGCGTCGGCAACCCCGTTCAGCCGATATTAAGACATATTTAGAATAAAATAGCTATCGAAGTGAACTAATATGCATATAAGAAAACTACTGTAACTCTTAACTTGACCTGTGGTTGTACCTCTGGTTCATTTTATTAACACGCTTTCTTTATATTAATGTATATTTTAACAGAATCTTCGAAGGGTATACTCACTAACTTTAAAACGTCAGATAAATTTTAAATTTTGTAAACACATCAAAGACTGATGACAATACAACAGCTTAATAAGTTTACCCATCATTTATTTTTTCAAAACAATATATAGATAAAAAGATTGTGTAATGAACACACAGTTTCAAAAACGTTTGTGAAACTGTGTGTGAATTACACAATCTTTTTATCTGCATGCTTAAAAAGTTTCACCAAGTAAGAGCATCTACAGTCTATATGAATACGTTTTCAGCTTATGATACGAATTCACATCATAATTAAATCCTTTACCAAATCTTGAAGCAATACGTTTAAAAGATGATAATATGATCAGCATTCAATATTTCTTCTTAACACAATTTTATTACTTTTGACTTGTATCCATATAGACAGAATCTTTGAAATCTATTGAAGAGCAAGTCTTAATCCAACAGCTATGTAATTGCGGCTCCAAATATCAAAGTACAATGATAAATTCATCAATGAATAAATGATAGTTTGAAACACCTTTTGAAAAAATATAGTAGATGGAACTTAAATATAATTGTAATTTAAAGAAGCTAAATAACACGCTTTTATAGTTAATTGGACTAAAAAGTAAAAAAATAATTCTAAATATAAGAATAAAATGATTAACAATAAAATTCATGTCTAGTACTATCTCTAGCTCCATCTCAAAATGCAGAGCTGGTATATAAAAAGTAGTACAAAGCAAATGTTTGGTGGGGTTCAGGAAATTGGTGCCGGTAGACTGGGGGTGTGGCGATGGAGAGATATGAACAAATTGAAAGTAACTAAAACTTTTTTATATAAAAAGTAGTACAAAGCACCACCCGCTTTTGTCACAATGACATAAAGCTTGTCGTTGATAATTTTATTTTTATATTCAGAATTATTTTTCACTTTTTAGTACTATTAACTGTTTTTTTGTTTTCTTAAGCTGGAATAAAGTGAAGAACCAAATTCACAATAGTCAGCAAAAACGACTGGATCTTCACATAACAGGCATAGGTATGGAGATAATAATAGTTCTATTGTAACATTGCCTATGGTAAACTGACACATATCAATAGGTGTTTTTATATCCAATCGAATCATGCACCGACTATAAAGAAGGGATTGAATTCCAGGGTTAGGTGCAAGAGCTCTGGGTTAGGTGGAATAGCAGCCTTGCCTGTTGAAGGCTTGAGCTGAACCTCGCCCAAACTATTATTATATCACAGATATTATCCATTTCTCCATACTCCATTAATAAAGACATTTATTATTATTATTATTAATTGGTGGGAACTACTCCTAGAAGATGTTTGTTACAGCAATGGTTATCGTTAAGCATTTACCGAACCTCAATTAGGAATAATTTCTACCTATGGCTCCAAGACAACTAGCAACTTATATTGGCACTCACTGTATACCATTCTAAGGGGATTTTCCGAAAGGATAAGAAATTTTGGCAAAAATCGAATATTCATTATATCCATCGCTGGTAGCTAAATGAAATCACATACGTATAAACGAATATCTTTAATGACGCTTTGCCTCTTTTCAGAGTAAGACTTTCCTTCTCAAGCAAGGTCCTAGTATGTTCTCTCATGAAAGGCACTCATTTTTAAACAAACCCTTAGTATAAACTATTACGAAAGACATTTAGTTGTTGATAACTCCAAAATCAGGGGCATAATGCACCGCCTGCATTAGACAAACATAAGTTATATAACTGACAAGCAGTCACTAAAATCGGAACTAAGTGAACACGTTTGGGAAAAATCAATAAAATGAGAGGTACAATACTGCAAAAAGAAGATAACAATTTAGAATAAAGATGATGCATTCGCATTGTCGATAAATCCAAAACATGGTACATAATCCACCGCCACACAGGAAACAGACATGACATGAACATACAGTACTGCGGTACCAAGAAAGCAATGCAATAGCCCCTACTTGGAACCCAAAGAACAAACAATAACCTGGCGGAAATCTTGTGGTCCATCTGTAGGTTTGGAGAACATTGATTGAACCTTTACATAAAGCATACTCAACAATTTGGGACACAGTCTATTGAAGAATTAGAAACACAATCGTCTTACAGCTTATTAAAGGCAGAGTCTATGACATCCCTTTGAAATTATTATCGTCTTTGTGTAGTATAGAAACTTGCTCCCATTTTACTCTAACTCTCCCGTTTGCCAGACGTGTTTACTGAGTGCTGATTTGACCTCCCTTATTTAGTTGTATGAGTTCTGTTCTCTTTGATTCGACAGTTTATAGGTCTGAAAAATTAACTAATATGACATTTTCCACATACAGAATTTTTAAGTAATGAATTTTTGTATATACGTTTGCATTTTTTGCTTTGTATAGCAAAGTAGGGATCTTAGTGTAATTGTTGTTTCAAAAACTGTTCTAATTTTATGGCAACATTACTCAGTCTTTCTCATAATCCTCTGTCTGTTGATGGTATACAGAGGGTGCTGGCAGACGCTAGTAGTTGTTCCCAGCTTTTCAAAGTAAACACATCGCTGCGCGCATGCCTTTCTAATAAACTACAATGTATACTTCATGATAATCCTATACTAATGCCAATCGATATATAACTATATAAACTGCTACAACTCTCATTCACATTTATAAAGGCAGACTTTTTAACTTGCCTTTCGAAATTGTTATGTTCTGTGTGCAAAACCTCCCATTTTTAAAAAAAAAAACGTATTGACTGGGTGCTGATTTTAATGTTTACTTTTTAGTCATAGTCATCTATGTTTATCTATGTTAATCTAATGACTTTCGTAATAAATCATACTAAGGTTTTGTTTAGAAATAAGTGTCTTCACATCACAAAAAAAACTTTGAATGGCATTATAATATTAATTTTTTTTTCATATTTTGTTCTTTTATATTATATCTGATGAGCCAGAAAAAATATTCATAAAGCTATTCAGTGCAGTGCACAATATGGTTTTAGTCACCGCCAGGTGAAAAATATAAGATGCGATTGACCTGCTATGTTTCCTGAAATGGCATTTCTTCTTCGATGGCAACTAGCCTAGTAGGAGCAAATTCTTATTAACGCAAGCAAAATCCGACAAAAAACCTTCATAAGACAAACATACCGCTCCCAATTTAAAAATTCTCACTCGATCGCCCCTTTCCCAGCTCTCGGTAATTCCTTCGGCCATATATTAACTAATCAGCAAAAAAGTTGAGCATCAGTCCCGCGATCCGTTCGGATCCTAATCGATTAATTAGATTCTCGCCACGAGCACTGAATGCAAATGGCGGATCCGGTTGGGATTACAGAAATGCAGCCGCCTTTCTTACTAGACAAAGAACGCCGCCAAACGAAGAATTATTATCCTACCGATTGGCTCCTCGCTGGGTATTATACAGTCCAGAAATTATGGAAGGTTACACATTTCTATGGTGCTGCGAAGCTTTGTAAGAATGCTCCAATAGAACACTGTAATTCAATGGCTTCAAACAAGAGCAGTTCTTGTTTTTTCATTATAAAGTCTATGCGCGAAAGTATGTATGTCGTCTCTTATTTTTGGGAACTACTGAGTTCTTAGAATCGAAACTAACGAGAAACGTTCTCATGAGAAATATGTTGCTTGGTAGTATTTTATTTAGAGATGGATCCAAGATCAAATAGAAGGAGGAAGGATATCGTGGATCTCGAAACTCCCAGTTAGAAGGGTACATTCAGAAATGTTACTGTCCTGTTTCTAACTTAAAATAATTTGAGCCAGTGAAATTGGGAAAAATACTAATAAATTACCCTCAGTTGTCATGATTACATACCGTGATACATGAATTAGTAGATTGTAGATGCTCTTACTAGGTGAAACTCTTCCATCATGTAGATAAAATGTTGTGTAATTATCACACAGCTTCACTGTGATAATTACACAACTTTTTATCTACATGAATAAGTCTCTTATGGCTAACTCAAAAGCTCCACAAAGCCTTATAAAATCAATAATTTTATTTAAAACATATCGGTTTTTATCTACTTGATCATTAGGCTTTATTAGAGCATCACGATAAGCCGAATTGTATTGAGTCTTGACCTACGAAGCATAGATAATCTGAAAACATAATTCATATGTACTTTCTATTCTTCATGGGTAGCTAATTGTTCCCATATATTGTCAAGACCCTTTGTGCTTTTTTCCAACCAAGTCTCATACCCTCCAAATAAAACGCACAGAAAACAAGTTTGTTAACATCTTCACAGAGACATATCCAACTGTCTTAACCATAAAATTTCTATCAAATTTTCGTCAATCGATTTTTGTCTACAACCAATAAGTTTGGCGAATTCTAAGTCGTGTTTTGGCCGTTCTAATTAGTTCATTTGCATTTTTTCTTCCAGCGAAAGAATACTAAATGGGTATTAGAGTTACAATTTTATTCATTTTCAGTATCCACTCCAATATATTAATATAACTAATATAATTGAAAACAAAAAAAAACTATTCCAAAACAACACACAACTTGCTCAAACCACACATCTAACGAAAAAAGCAGCATACTGAACTAGGAATGGATATAGCGGTAATGGCCAGACATAAATGTTGCTTATATTTCATATTTAAGATGTGGGAAATCGTCCATCTCTATTGCTCACGTATGTTGCTGGTAAGATCTCTCTCAATCCATTTGGGCCTAATAAGTGATGGCACGGTCATATAAAATAGAAATATAAGGGAAACGGGAAAAGCATAAATAAAAAAGGTTAGGAGTTAAAAATATACCTTTTTTCCTTTTTGGAATATTAAGGTAGTGCCATGGCAATGGCCTCCAAGCCCTTCCCTTGCAGCTGAAATTGAGTCAACAACATGATGTGGTAGAAAATGCGATCGATTGCTTAACTAATGCAATTTCTTGCGTTCAACAGTGGTTAATGCAAAAGTTCAATATGACGTCCATTTTGTTACAGTATAATGAACAACCATTTTTACGAATTTTCTTCATTCATTCGACTGTCTTCTCCTAATCTCTCCAGCATTTAGGTCATGTTCTGAACTCCGGATTTAATCCTACAGCTAGTAATGCAATGATTTCCAAAATGTCTGCTTACAACACGATGTTGAATCACAGTACTTTGCTTCTCTTCAACTGCTGTTAAATATGCGGGGATCCTCAATCCTGCTTAAGAAGCATTATTTTAATTCGCCAGAGATGTATGCTCCAATCAAAAAAATATGTAAAACGATAGATATTATAGTAAAATCTAATTATGAAACAACTAGATTCCAAAATAACTTCCTAGGTGGATTTTTTCCTTAACATTCCATAAGACTTCGAGGTACACCCATATCATCAATTAGTGTCTTTAATGTCTTAGATACAATTTAATTGTTTTTCCAAGTGTATTTTCAATGAATAAAAAGTAATTCATCTTGTATTCTACGGAGCATAGGTATGTCCCTCCGAACCAAAGATCGTTATCCTCAATCCACGGATGGAAAGTATAGTGCTATATACATTTATTCTATCCAACAACAGTCGTGAACAGATCCACTTTCGTCAAAAGCTACAAAAGTCTTTGAGGAGTGAGCTATTCGCCTGTCCTCTAGCCTCGTTATCTCTAAAGGGTAAAAGCTGCCCGCCAATTCTTTACGGTTGACCCTTCGCCTCTTTCTAAGTTAAATCTCCTACATTTATTTCCTTTTTACACTATCATCGCCTATTTTCCTTCCGACTCTGATATATACGTCACTAATATCTTAGTTTTATTGCTTCGGCTCAAGGGGCAATATATCTATGGTGAGGTAATTTCTTCTTGCAGGGAATGAAACAAATAACCCATGGCGAAAGAGTCACGCCAGTCCCTTTTGGGCCCTTTATATCCAGTGGAAACAGATTTTTATGTGCTTTTTTGTGCTACACAAAGTTAATACACGAAATGCTTGAATTTTCCAGAACTGATAATATTACACTGATGAAAACACATGGCACATTTTTTTCGATGTCATAGTTTAATTTTACAGGTTTGTTGACTGGCAGATTGTTTTGTCACGTCATCCAGAATATTTAGGAAATACACGATTCATTCACATTTTTTATCTTCGACCTCAAAAAAACTCTTTATAGAAGAGCCCTCAACTTAAACATTCAAATTTAGCTATCACTTTGCTTTTAAGGCAACGTTTTCTAAAATGACAACATTTTTCTATAGTCAAAATCTATAGTCTTATTATTCAAGAAAAGGTATATTCAAAGTTAAAGTTGAAACTTTTTTCCCTAATGACCTTCTTAGATGAAAGATGGAAAATGTAGATAAAAAGTTGCGTAGTTTTCACTCAGTTTCACAAATAATAGTTTTTTTCACTAAAAGAGAGAGTATTATTTGTGAAACTGTGTGAAAACTACACAACTTTTTATCTACATGAAAGAGTTTCACCAAGTAAGAGCGTCTACAATCTACATGAGATGGAAAATGGTTTAATCAGGCATCAAGTTCCAATATTCAGCCAGTATTTTCCTTTCCATTGTTTTAACTCTCAAGCAAAAAAGGAAAATAATTTTATATTCACCCAAATGACGATCAAGGAAATAGTTTTGAGTAACTCCTTAGGATATCCTCGTTTGAATTTTTTTTTATGTTACTATGAACAAACATTTTACTAGAGCTGCTCATCAATTAGTCTTCTAGTACTTGAAGGCATAACTTAAGGTTAAGCAATTTATAACCAAACATCTTAACTTTGAGGGTCACTGTTCTCGAATAATTAAGCCATAAATTTCTAAATTTAAAATAACAAAAGTCCTTTCTGAAAAATTTCGCTCTCACGGTATGCTAAAAATTTTTTCATAGTGATACCATCATATTATGCGAGATAGCTCAGTATTTACCATTGTAGAATATATAAAGTAAGGATAGATCAGCGGTTACTGAGGTTGAGCCTAGAAAGAGTATGGAATTTGCTAATAAGTGTCTGACAATTTGTTGTTCTATGATATTGAGGAAAAAATGGCATTCAGTTAGATTCCTGGTACAGCTCCAATTATAACAAGGCAAAAACACATATAAGGTGTAAAATTCGTAGTTTAGTACTCACGCTTAAAGTTAGGTGTAATATTTGTTATATTTTATTTCTAGCATTTTGCATCACAATTATCAGGATCCTTACTGCCTGAGCGGGAAATATACTCGTTTGAGCATTATTACAAAAAGAAAAAACTTGGAAACAAACGTATGCGGAAAACCATCAACATCTGCATTAGTGTGACAAATGGAAGGCCGGAGCAGGCAAATCATCATCTTATGATATTCTTCCAAAAAATTAAATTGCTATGACTAGTAAGCGATGTTTGCTTTCCGTCAACTTCTCTTTGTCCTTCTATCTTGCCTTCTATTATTATTTGGGGCACTAGTTACCTCGAAGTTTGTGATCTATGTAGATAGGAAATCGTTCCATATGTTCGGGCTGTTAAGAGATCTACAATAGTATTACCACTGTGGGACTCCGTTTGACATGGATTAATTTTCAAAATGGTATATGCTCTCCAAAATGTCTTTGAGTACGCTTCTAGGAACATATTTCAAAACATAAAATACCCTCCCGATATCGCCCAGGTACATAAAAAGTGCTCCAAATATGTAATGGCTGGACAACACAAAAGTTTGGTTTCCACTAATCTACCGTAGCTCCGACGCAAATGACATAATGAGTTTATAAATGGCTGTTAATCAAATTTCCCCGTCTGCCGAAACTAATTCACTGATTCTTTTTGTCTGGAAGTATTCTATTTGCCCAGTTTTAGTATAACATTGAATGATATAATTCGTTGCCTTAGTATTATAGAATTGGACATATTATGTGCCACACCCATGGTCCAGTTACAACCTTCTACAAAGACGAGCTGTGATCCTGGCTTGATATTCTGCCCATATAAATATAGATCGTTAGCCTTCTTGTAAATTTATCTCCGTCCCTGTCTATGTTCACAGAAACTTGGCGTATTTCCCTGGCATATAAAAATTGTACATACTAGATGCAGAGAGCCAAGACACATTCGCTGACATGGGAGAGAGCATATCGTTGTTTCTTGTCTTGGCATAATTTATAAATAAGACTGGGGCTATGTTTCGGACATAATATATCAAGGAATACTCCGAAACCTATATAGATTCATTTTCGGGATGCAAATATCCTGAATTACTATATATCTCCGTTAACTGTCTCGCTGTCGCTCCAATGTTTAAGTCTTGTACTTGCACTGGTCGTCAGCCAAACGGACATGTGATTGATTACTTTTCTAACGTGTAGGTTATCGCATCTTATGGGGCAGCACTGGCTGGAGTATAAGCGAAATATTTACTGCGTTAGAGAAGATTTCAAAATCATACTTCTGACCACTATATACCTATAGCCAAAAACGGAATAATAAAATAAATGAAAATAGGGCGTTAAGTTGGGTTTGAAGCTAAATGAAGATAATTAAAATTGAATTTGAAACACATTAAAAATAAACAAAAAAACCTTGGATTCTAAAGATATTTAAGATCTTGGAAGTTTCACTGATTTCAAATATTTTCAAAAATTCTATCAAGTGAAATGGCAGCAAAACAGAGGCCACTTGACCCATTATTTAAGATACTAAATACATCTCTCATCATCTACTAAGTACATCTCTCATTGTTAGAAATCACTATTCAGTTAAAATTCAGATATCTGTAGTAAAATTTGCTGAAACAAAACCTGAACAAATTACCCCCTCATAAAATTATTGTATATTTAGCTTTCACTGTGCTAGTACTACTGTATATCGTACAAGAACAAGAGTTGTTCAACATCTGACGGCACTAATGGAATAATATTCGACGTTTTGATGCAAAATAACCAACGGGGCAACCTAATAAAAGGCTGGTAAGTATATTAGATTGATGGATACTTCCGTTCTAGACCTCAGTCAGCGCTGAAACGGTGGATGTAAACCAATGTATTGTGCGTTGTTATATGGACGCGTATTACTCTGCTGCTGCTGGATCGATATATCAAATATGCGTCTAACCATCATAGATAAGAACTTGTGAATACTAGTGAATGCCTTTACCAACTGTAACGTAAAAGTTGGTTGGATAAAGGGAAATCAATTTTATAAAGGCATTATTACAGCTGACCGACTGGCAAATAGGGCTGCTGCGACCAAAATCCTTGATTCTGACCGACACCTTATTGTGCCCGTCAATGTTATGACAACTGTACTGGAAGAAAACCCAGTGTCAGTTTTTAAAATTAAAGTAGCGAAATGGTATCTCTCCATATCTTCTTGCATTAGAACACGGTAGGTACGGAATCGCATCTTCAAGATCTTGTGTGGTGATACACCTCTATACAGGACTTGTTGACGGGAAGATGAGACAGTTGAGTATCTGTTGTTCTATCAATCCGAGAATCCATTCTGACCCTCTACAGACAGTGTGGGGCTGCACCTCAGGATCGCGTTACCACCTTCTTCCATAGTTTGGGGTGGCTGGACACCCAGTTTTCAGCAACTCCTGGGTAGGACCTACAATGCGCCTAGTATGTTTTTAGTGCTGAAATCAGATTACCCTGACCCTAGTACAGAATCCAGAATGTGTCAAATAAGGGTAGGGTTAACACCATGGTCAAATTTTGTTGATGATAGAAAGCTATGATTTTTTACAGATCGATATCGTCCTCCCGCCACCGCACCCGCAAAAAGAGTTTCTTTCAGAAAACTACAAAGCGTTTACATCTCACCAGACATAGTATGAAAGACAAACAGACATGAGTTCTGTGATGTATGTGTCACGAAACATAAACCTAGCATAATATATCTCGGATCCGAAATGTTTGGCGATTACTATAATTCCTCGCCAATCATCGTGTGAAATATCAACCAATTTCAAAATCTAGGTATAAAACAATAAGCTCATACTTACAACTGATGAAAAATGACACGGAACTCACGCTAAGTGACGTCGGTAATGATATTTAAAAAAAAAATGAGTGCACTAATGCTACTTCGGACGAATCAATTTTTAATTAACATTTGTAGTGAAATTGGATATATATAAATGCGGACAAATGGGTTTTTTGCTCGGTAATCTTTTTGTTATGTATTTCAGCATCATTGTAGATGAATATTTGCTTTAATTTATTTATTTACATCCACTATGGAAACGAATATGTTTGTATTCCCCATTTATTATATGATAGTGGTGAATATAAATAAAGCTATTCTGTGCTGATACGATATATGAAATACTATTTTTGGATTGTTGCGTACTGCATAAATTGCTATTAGCACAGGAATAATTATGAAGTAATATTTGTCTTTCATAATTTATTACATATTTGCAAATTTTGATGGAAACGATCTACTCACAGCTCACATACATCTGCTGAAAATATTCCATCAAGGTCGAATTATAAAGGGAGATCGAGGACACAAGTTAGTAGTGATCTAGATAAAGTTTTGGTATGGAAAGGACTCCAACATTACGTGCTGATGCCATATTATATATAGCATAGAATTATAACAAAAACGGTTAGATTCGGGTATAAATGTTTGAAATGAAATGTGCTTTGAGTTTTGTGTAAAATCCAAATATACAGTAATATAGAGGATGTCGTATTAAAAATAAGTAAAAGAGAGCGTTCTGTATATATGAGATACCTTGTATAATTGTTGCATTCTTGAGACCCGTTACAATTTCTATACTTAGATATAATTGTTGGTCTCAACTGAGTATCACCAACAATTTAAATTAATTAACATTCTGTCTGTATGTCGATTTCTCCGTAGGCTTGTTTATCTGTTTGTCCGCAAGCCACCTATCAGACACAATTAATTCCTTTTTGGCATAATGGACCACTACACTGAATGCATAAATGAATATTCAGATAAAGGCTTAATTGACTATGCGAATCATTTTCCAAACCACCAGACTTTATAGTGCTCAAAAAAAGTAGAAGACAACGCGGCATGCACATGGCACAACTGTTGTCGATTTAGCCATTCCTGATTTGAAAATGACCGTTTTCTTTTTAGTCCAGTCAATTTAACGTTCTTATCTTCTCGACATATGTGATCCATTATACGTGATTTAATGAAACCTGTTCAACTGTACTTATATGTAAGCAGGTAGTGACATTGCACATTTACATTTTTAAAGACCTATCCGTATATAGTGGCGAGAAGTCTGGAGACAAGAGAGGGGGGCAAGATTTAGAGGGGCCCGTGTTTCTGAGGAATGCTCAGAAATAATAGATTGTATATAATACTTAAAGGTTTAACTTTGTAACCGGATTTTCTCTCAATAGCATTGTGATTAATGCTTTATGACTAACACATAATCTCATTTTGACTACCCACGCATAAATAGGTGAAGTGCTGCAAAAGTGGATTTTTTCGAATTTAAGATAATGTTTCTGTGTGTTGTATGATGTCTCTATCCCGTAGATATAATTGTCTTTAAATTTCGTTTTACTTAACTCCATCTCTCCTAATAAAGGACATGTACAGACACAGCCATGATGCACAGATGTGCAATTAGATTTATGGTTTCAATCAGTCCGGAATTGACACGATTATCAATAAGCCCTGTGCAGAGTGTTTTGACTTCTTACGACAATGGTATAATCGCATCTGAATACCTATAATAGTTTGACCGCCATAGAAGGACAGGTAGGAAGATTGATAATTTTACCTTAGCGACGTTCAACGGGGAAAATTTCCTTTGGTAGATTGCGGCAAGATAAAAACAAAGAGGCCGACCGTTCAATCCTTGAAATATAAGCACTAATGCAATAAGTAGTACTCTGAATAATGGAAGAATCGTGATCCTTAGTTCCACCAATTGGCGAGAAGGTATTGTAATCGCGTAAAATTTAGAATTATATTTCTTGTGTTTCATGACATTTACATTACCAACAATGTCAGTCATTTCCATCGGCCTGTTTGCCTCTATAACTAAAACAGTTCTTCTCTGATTTCAATGAAACTTTGACAATGATTTTCTACTATAATAAGGGCCAAATGGGTATGCACTTTTTGAAAATCGGTTCAGTAGCTGCAGAATTATCCTAAAAAGGCGAAAAAATAAGAAAAAAGCTTAAACTGTGTTTTTGAATGTTTCTGAGGCCTCTGATAATGTTCCATGTCTTTTGGGCAAAAAATTTTATACAGGGTGGAAGGAGAAGTTGGAGATCAACAAAGATGGTGGTATTTGAATAAGGCGTCTATGATGCCTTGTTTGATGCCTTCGGAATCGGCGATACATCCGACATGTACGTAGCCTATTAAAAATGACATCAAGATGTCTAACTATGTATTTTATGTGCAGTTGTATCAGATTTTGATTCGGATTTTGAAGCTCATGACCCACTTGAACTTTTCCAAATATTTGCAATGATGTAACTTTTTTTAAATCTAAGTTTAGGGCTTATCAATATACCGGGTGGTCCATTCAACTTGAGACAGCCGTACAGCGCAAAAACGGTGAGCTTTTCGACGAAAATGTTCAGATGAAAGCTCTTAGGCACAATGGGGGAGAGTTAATGATGTCTTTTATTTTCGACATTTCAAGGTCAACGATGTTTTTGGATGGAAACATATTTTTATTACAGAATCTTAATCTACGAGAAAAAACAAGTACTCCTTGTTCTACAAAAAATTTTAATCCGATTGTAAATAGAAAATAGAGCATTTGTTCTTTTTCGAAACGTTTCCATACTGCAGCGCCGTTATCATTCATTTGGAACATTATTTACTGAGTTGTATCTTCTTCAGTGGGCAAGAAATTGAATAGAATTAAATAGATTTTTTTCTTTTGTATGTTGTTATCGGATGAATCTGGTTTTACAAACCATGGTGAAGTGAATTCACATAATATACACTGCTGGATTGTGGAAAATTCACGATGGTTGAGAGAAGTGGAACATCGGCGCTCTTTTTTAGTGAATGTATGATGCAGAATTATTGATGACAGGTTGATCGGTCCACATTTCATTGAAAGAACATTGGATGGGCAAAAATATCGAGACTTTCTACAACAGCATATACCAGAGCTAACGGATGATATGCCACTTCAAGGAAGGGCAAGTATGTGGTTTCAGCATGATGCCTGCCCTGCTTATTATGCCAGAATTTTTTGGAAAGTGCTGGATCCAGAATACCATGATCGATGGATCGGATGAGGTGGTCAGGTTATGCGGCCTGCTAGGTCACTAGATTTAACCCCTCCCGATTTGCTTTTATTGGGTTATCTAAAAGAAGTTGTTCATTCTAGTAATTCTCACAACATTGGGAATTATGATGTAGCCCATGAGATATGCTTGTAGAGCAATCAATAAAGAAACTCTCCTTGGGTATCATGAAAACTTTATGAAATGGATTGAAGTTGACGGGCATTATTTTGAACATTTGTTATAATCAATTTGAAGACTTCCCATATGATAATTACGTTATTTATGTTTGCGTGAGAAGAAAAGCATTTCCGATGAACCATGTAATTATTGGAATAGTTATAAAAAGAATAAATATTGTATTGTTTATCTACTTAAGTTGCAATCCGATTTCAAAGTCTTATGAAAGTTTTTTTTTATTTTTTATGGTACAGTAAGATTCTATTATAAAAAATAGGTGTGCCCTTTGAAAAAACATGATTGACCTTAAAAAAAGTCTTAAAAATGCTGAAAATGTCCAAAATGAAAGTCATCATTAACTCTTCCCCATTGCACTCAATAACTGTCATCCTATCCTGTCCATCTGAAAACTCACCGGCTTTGCGTTATATGGCTGCCTCAAGTTACATGTTATTCCTGCTGCTTGGCATGCCGCAGCTATATAACAACCTGCTGATTAGGCCAGCTGCCATAGACACAACTATAATCGATATATAATCCCTATTTGGCTGATCCACTGTCTGTGCAAAGAAATAACTAAAATTTATGCACACATGCGAATTCCTGTTTTAAAATGAACGTGTTCCTATCGCTGTTGCTTATTTACCTCTGGCTTCACAGTTCGCGCCAAAAAAACAAGACTAATTCACAAAAAGCAGTAAAAACGGATCGAGTCGCCTGTGCACTTGTGTATGTGGAGATAGCTAGTCGTGCGCGGTATGTGTTCGACTGTTTCTGTTTCTGAATAACTGGCGGGCTTGCAATCACTGCAAAATAGAATTTAACTTGGTTTATAGCAGAATATTTTTGGGATGAATCGCTCCTAGCTAGCACAAATAGATTTCAGTGATCCACGAAATTTTATGTATTTCAAAGTCCTAATCGAGTAAAAAAAGGTTTCAAACAGGCTGGAATCTTAAGTGATCATCAAAATACAACACACAGTGTGGACCGAAAATCTGAAATATATTTAACAAAACCTATTTTTGATTCCTAGTACGCCATATAAATACACTATTTTTTTAATACATAACGGTGAAAAGCATTATGATTGAATTGGTTTATGCAAAGAACAAATTTAAAATAGTAATACTGATTAGTTTGCTAAATTCAGTCTTCAGGTGTCACACTTATTTAATGCGCATATTTTGACAGTAACCCCTCTATTTTACTAGGAATACAAATTATTAATAATTTACGAATAGAAATAATAATTATGTGAGGGGCTTGGATTTTATAACCACATTTATGAAAAGATGGATATTTGAAAGTAAAACGGCATTAATGAAAGACAAATACTAAGAAGAAAAGGAAATATATTCTAAAGCAGAACATGTAGCCATTTAAGCCTATTCTTTGCTTGGTGGACCAATTATTTTTATTCTATATCAATATCCTCAATATTCAACCTATAATTTATATTTTACTGTTGTGTATGTGAAAACTGGCCTCAATTCCTGCACGCAATCATTAGTAGGGGTTGCTATTTAAAAAAGTCCATGACGTCTTACGCGGCATCATATATTTTACCAAAAAAAGCGTATTTAAAAATTGTATTTGATCCACGTGCAATCATATTTATCTTGTTTGCGGAACTAAAGTTGTATGGAATATATTCCAAGTTTTACATCCACTGTGTAATGTCTCCAAATCTCTCCACATGCGTCTCTATCTACATCTGGAGCTTGGTCAAGAAGTAACTATCTATATCATTTAAACGAATTTTAACCAAAAAGCTCGTAAATCCAAGAAAACCTCCATATAAAAGGATGATCTGATGGCTATATTCTTCTACTGGATATCCAGCGTATCAATTGCAAAAGAATTGCTGACGGTCTTATAGCCAAAATAGGGATTACGACCGATTATTTCCGGTAGGATCGAAACACACCACATAACATGAATGGCATCTCTTTTGAACATTGTCTGCTTTGCATACTAATAAAATTGACCAATAGCGAATGCTAGCGATGGACAGAGCAGCCTGGTACATTTCCATATTATAATCGAGTTGGATGCAAATTGTGAAAAATAGCTACGCTTCGCAAAAACCGCTTGGTTTTGGCTACAGCGGCGTAGCTCTAGACATGAATTCATAAGAATATCGGCATTATTGTATCGAGAGGTAATATCTACTGTTAGCAGCATACAAGAAACACGACACAGTTTAACCTATTGCTGAACCACTATTTTATAAACCCGACACCTGTTTCGCTAAAAACGTTAGTATCTTCCTAGAATATACCTGTCGTATGCTACCAACAGTAACAATCACATGGTTTGTCGCCTGTCAGCAGGACAAGGCAGATTTACACACTGTATTTGAAAAGCTAGCAGAATCCGCAGCTGTTAGGGATATCACAAGAGTTGCCGAATTATGCTATAGTGACATCAATGGTTGCTTGTTTGTTGTGGACTCGAATGCTTGGAAATTAAATTCCTCAAAATGTGGCTCCGACTTCAATATACTGCTAGGTCAGAGTCATCACATGCGTTATCCCCTTCATCCTTAAAATGGAATTCTCAACTTCTTGTGTAACGAAAACTGATTTATCCACCTTACCATCCTAGTGATTAACTGACAAAATTTTGTATCGGTAGATATTTTTCCGCTTTTCAACTTACAAGTTGATTATATCATGAGGTTTTCCTGACAGTCCTCATCACTTCAATGAAGAAGCTCACTGAACCAAAGAACTCCAGGTTGATAAATGATCCTCGTCATTCTTCGAACAAAATTGTGTAGTGCCTACTAGGTTTACGTAGTACTTTCATGGAATGGAACTCTGAGCAGTTGGAATAGAAACTAAAAAATACTTAAAACTAAAATACTTTTTAAGAGGCTAAATACCACTTTCCTCTTAATTTTGGATCCGTGTGTAGTAACCTGAATTAAGATTTGCTAATGCACATGCTTGATTAATCATTACGCTTAACAAGAATGGATTATTACTGAGGTCAAGATTTATGAACAAAAGAACGTCTTCTGTCAACACCAAAAGGGATTTGAGACCACAGTCTGCTATAACCGCATGCCTTCAACATAAAATCGATCTGGAACCTCAGAAGTATCCAAAAATCAAGTATCACTAAACCGATATTAAAAGACCACAAAAAAATGTAATCTCTGTCACGGTAGTAAGAGTTTTATCCTTATCAGTTAATAATATTTTAAGTTGTGGAGTACAAAGTACAGACAGACTAAAACAGGCTGACAACGACAAATAGGCAGACCAACAGAAATGAGTGAGACGGTTTTTTGAGGTCTGCATTTTATGAATCACTCATAAAACATATATTTCAGATTTTGTATTACTTACGATCACAATACTACACTAATACTACAACGCTACACGCCTATTGGCATGGGAAGGGAAGCTGTGCGTCGCTGTCAATTGGTCAATTTTATCAGTATGCTATGTAGGAAAGACTCGTGGCTGATGACTCGGTGCAAACGTGTTGTTTGCATTATTATCTGACTCCTGGTACCGGAAATGATAACTTGTAATCCGCTTTACATTCCCGGCATTACTGCGATCGTTTCATTACCGTTTCCGCCATTTTCTTTCTTTACTCTGTCTGTTTGGCCAACTGCTTTGGAATACTAAGCAGGCAGGATATCTAGATGGCGACGCAACGTTCTCCGGAGCAGACTGGAACATAATTATTTTTCATAGCTTTACTTCTATATTCGAGAAGAGAAGATATTAAACTTAGTGTTGCGAAAAAATCCGAAGCTAATTTCTTTGTCGTATAGTTGAGAAGGAAAAACTTTAACTTTCTTGAGCGAAAGCGGGTCAGTTCTGTGATCGTCATCAGCACTTTTTTGAATTAGTTATCAACTTCTCAATATGTACAAATATATGAGCTAATTCTCGAGGGGGAAGCGCAATGACATGAAAGTTGATCTGAGTGGAAGACAACACCCGAAAAGGTTATCGCATATTCTAGGCAATGTACAAAACATGGCGTTAGAGGTGACTTACTGATAGAATAATATTCAAAGTATGAATAATATTGATTTATTCGTTTTTCATAATAAGTGATTAAATTAGATGTGCCAATGGTTGGATTATAGATGCAAAATTGTCTGTTCAACAAAGGTTTACAAACAAAACTCTCTTACAATGGCGCGTTTCGATTTCTATTTAAATCATCGTCGCATACTATTCATTCTGTCTGGCTGTTGTTCTATTGAATTCTTTTTTTTTGTCTGTCATAGGAGAAATATCTTTTTGGTGGCTGCATTTGCACTAGTGTTAGGGGAAAACCTACAGAAAACCTGGAACATCGCCGTCATCGTAGGTATCCCATATATGGGTCAACATAATTACGTAAAAGTTATATCTTCCTTCTGTGAAGACAGTTTGGTTCTGTTTACTGAAATATTCATTATAATGCAGTTACTACAAACAGAAATGAAGATTAATGATTTTCAAAAATTTCTTAGTCCCACAGAATCTAAGTTCCCCATGCCAAAATGATTTAAAACCTACAAAATATAAAAAATCTACTTTGAACTCCTTTCTAAACGTTTGAGCTCCCAAAAAGATTTAGTATCACCAAAAACGACTTCAGTGCATTAGATAGGTACTTTCAGCAAAATACTTTTAAATAGCTGTTAATGGGTACCAGGTCTTAATAAATAAATTAAATAAATAAAAAGCCGTAAAGGTTTAATACTTTCTTAGAAATCATCTGAAAATGTAGACTCAAAAGTTTTTTTAATTTTCTAAAAACAGCTAATTCAATAGCAGAATCGAGATATGTCTTTTGTTCGGATTTAATTGATATACGATTTATTAGATTCTTACAGCAGTTGGGCGAATACAATATCTTCCTTGCTTATAAGTAAAGCATTTGACTGTGTCTCACACAGCATCCTCATCAGAAAGCTTAGAGTGTACAATTTCACCTCAGACTCTTGTAAACTACTGGAATCATATTTAGGTAACAGAACTCAGATGGTTATAATTGGAAAAAAAACGTCGGATGAAAGATATGTTGAAAATGGTGTTTCACAAGGCTCTGTCCTTGGACCCGTTTTATTCCTAATATATATTAATGACTTACCAAACAATAAAGAAGAAAATTATAATTCGTTTGCCGATGATACGACAATATCCGTGAGGAGTAAAAACATTCATGAGCTTACTGAAAAAACTATTACTACACAGTCATCTGCCAAAAGCTGGTTCGATGAAAATGGTTGTTGTTGAATACAAATAAAACAGTAAGTGTCATTTTTTCTTTGAAAAATATTGAATTACAATAATCATAATGTACAAGATTTCTAGGAGTACACATAGATAAAAAGTTGAAATGGGTCAAACACATTGACAAGACAGCAAAACGACTAACTAAAAACATATATATCTACTCAGAAACATGTCTTTTGAACTAAACATAAATGCGTTGAAGTCAGTTTACTTTGCTCTGTGTCACTCTCTGATATCATATGGTATCTTGGTTTGAGGTCAAGGGCCAGAGTGGCATCGTCTATTATCTTTACAAAGGCGTGCACTACGCATATCATGTTCATTGAAAGACACTGAAGACTGCAAACATAAATTTATAGAGATGGAGATACGCTGCCTTCAATAGACATATATGAGGTACTGATAGATGCTAAACAATTTTTAATGAACAATAATGACACTTTGAGTAAAGACTATAGTACCAGAAGTGGTGGAAATTTAAACATCCCATTTGTGAACCTAACGAAAAGTCAAAAAGCCCTCAAATTTCTAGCACCGTAGATTTCAATGAACCACCGATAAAAATAAAAACTTTAAATCCAAACGCCTTTAAACAGACAACAAAGAGGTTTCTGAATCAAAACGCTTTCTATTCTTACCAGGAGTTCTATGATTTTCAATTTTAATGTGTTTGTGTATGTTTTATTTTACATTTTAGATTATTATACAAAATTTTAAATACGACAGTCTACATGTGTAATATTTGTATATATGCTTGATATACATGATATAATCGTTATTTTATGTAAACAATATGACATGTGTAAGTAGATTAACACCAATAAATTATTATTATTATTATTATTATTTTTATTATTATTATTGTTATTATTATTATTATTATTATTATTATTATTATTATTATTATTATTATTATTATTATTATTATTATTATTATTATTATTATTATTATTATTATTATTATTATTATTATTATTATTATTATTATTATTATTATTATTATTATTATTATTATTATTATTATTTTAACCCACAGCGGCATCAACTACGACGGTTATTAGCCGCTTCCCACCGCCCGATTTAGGTCATTCTAAGGAACATGATAAGACTGGGACACATTTCACGCCTCAGCGGACTATCTGGGCGACTTTGTTAAAACACAATACACAGGGAGGTCCACGGATAGTTTGAGGAGATAACAAAGGTTAAAAACGAATAGGTAAGGGTTGGTAATTAACTTATACAATTTAAAATAAAAGACAGAAAGGTATATAGACAGATGTGACCGTCGTAGTTATCATTATTAGTATCACTATTTGATTAATTACAATGTGGTTCTTATAGTTTTAAATATAAACCACTGGTTTTTAGGTAAACTAGGAGTTTCTCAATTGCAGTACTGTTTATCATGCACTGATCTAATGTTATAGGGAGGTTGCATTGTTTGCGGATATTCACAAATATGCTACAGTCAAAGAGTAGGTGATCTATTGTTAAATGTGTATGGCATGTATCGCAAAGAGGAGGTGGACGTCTCAACAAAAGGTAGGAAGAAGTAAGATGAGTGTGACCAATACTTACGCGCGTTAGACAAACCTGATCCCTTCTTTTAAGGTTTTTAGGGTAAGGCCATTTATCTATGGTTGATTTAATACGTTTTAGCTTACCACTATTACAATGCCACTCACGTTGCCATTGTTGATGACATTTTATTTTTATATATCGCTTAAGATCATCTGGGCACACTTTATCATTCTTTATTCCATCCTGAATCGCCTGCCGAGCTGCAGAATCAGCTTGGTCATTTCCCGTAATACCAGTATGCCCTGGGCACCATACATAGATAATTTCTTTGGATTCTGACTGAAGTCGTTGGTGATTGGTCAAGATCTCTCTTATCAGAGGTTGGCCATTACACTGCTTGCGTAATGCTAGCAGTGTGCTAAGTGAGTCTGTACAGATGGCATATTTTCCTGGGGTTTGTTCTTTTATATATTTGGTTGCCTGTAATATGGCAAACTGTTCGGCTGTATAAATAGATACTATATCATTTAGTTTGAATTTATATATTTCTCGGTTGAAAATAAAAGCCGCTCCCACACCTTCGTCAGTCTTGGAACCATATGTATAGATCGCTTCAGTTGGATTAAGTTGGTCAAGGGTGTTCATGAATATTTGTGTGTGCATTGAAGCGCTAATATCTTTTTTTGGGCCATGTTGCTGGATAATTATAGTTGGGGGAGAAATGATCCATATTATTATTATTATTATTGTTATTATTATTATTATTATTATTATTATTATTATTATTATTATTATTATTATTATTATTATTATTATTATTATTATTATTATTATTATTATCATCATCATCATTATTATTATTATTATTATTATTATTATTATTATTATTAGGATGCAAAAATATTCAGTTCCGTAAATTTGATGTTAAAAGAATAATTATTAAACTTGCACATACGCCCTGCATACAGGCCATTTATAGGTTTTAAATGTGATCCTTGCTATCTGTTCTTAACTGTATAAAATATTTGTTAACCTGATTAATATGCATTACTGGAATTTCATCCGAATGGTTTTATGTGGAAGACTAAATATAACGGATTTAGCTCACCATCTAAAAGCTATCTGCATAAAATGCATCACATCACGTAATGTATCTGCCACAATTGATTTTGTCTGTCACTCACACTTCGAACTAATTATTGGGTATTCCCTTCCACATACTAGAAAATATCGCATTCACCGCAGGTGGTATATCTAGGGAATTTCCGGAATTGGCATATCTTATTTCAGGATCAATCTCGCAAGGTTATGTCCTTGGACCAATTTTATTTACCTTGTACGAGTATATTTCGGATCTATCATAGAGTATTCTAGATACCGTTATTATGATTGTTCAAAATTATTATAAATATACAGCCTAAACTGATTTAGCAAACGTCGAATACTGCATATGAATCCTAATGAATCTAAAGTAATGCATTTTTATTCAAAATCTTTTTCACCGATTTAATTTTTTTTGTGTGTCTCTAAGTTTTCGGGCTCTACATACCTAGTAGAATTAATAACCTTTTTGTGAATCACTAAAGGTCAGGTTGAAATAAAAATAGACATATCGTAGAGTTTCAACTAACTGGGAATTGATAATTTTTAATTTTTGTGAAGACCATTTTGTGTATGTTTTATTCCTTGCTTTTAATAGTGATTTGGATTTTCGAGTAATATGTGTTCCATTTGTTTTAATTTTGATTCTACATCACGGTTATTCCATTGTAACTATTGGAGACCAGTACGTCGCGTTTCTGTATATTTGCATAACTAAGGCATTCCAAGGAACCTCCAATTGCCCTGACTTGAAGCGCTCCCAATCTTCCAAGCAAACAACTAAATACCAAATTGCACCCATCGTCTTGGGGAGACAAGAATACTTTGATATTATCCGGACTTTTATTCACATAAAACAATCGTCTTATATGAAACCAAAATTGGAATTATTAGCTACATTGTGGGTGATAGGGTGCTAAATTGACGTTTTCATTTCACTTAAAAATTACGGATAATAGAAATTTTAAAGCGGGTTTTCTTAGATGCATTTTTTAGATACATCTAAACCCTAAAACGTCACAATAAGTTTTCAGTTAGTAATCAGATTTTCTCAAAACGGCCTATCTCTTGAAATTCTAGAGACTCCAATCACCAAAATGTTCCACAATATATATGAATATTTCATGTCAAACTGACTACAGGTGGCATGGCAAATACCTGCTGAGGCGTATGCCTGCGTCTTGATATTGCGATTCATTCGAATGCGGGCAATGTCAGGAAGCTATCTGATATTTGGACTGGTAATGCTCGAGCAGCAATGGCGACGAAGCAGTGAGTGTCATGCGATCTGATTGTATCGCTAGGTGTGAAAACGTATTTCACCCGATTTAACGCTGCATCGCCAACTTGACGGATATATATGAATGTACTGCATTGAAATGTACCATGACAATGGCACGACTAGATATTGTACAGGATGTACAAGATGAGATGCATTTTTAAAAGTGAATTACATACAAATATTTTGAAGAGAAAGCAAATATTGTAAATAAATAAATACTCTCATCTAGGAGAGGAGTCTGTTATAAAGGAAAATGTTAAGTTTATAAGAATTAAAATATATTAAATGAATAGTAAACCAAACTATAGTTATAGTTACATAATATTGTTTAAATACTGAGATTTTGTTCAAGAGCGATAGAAAATTTCGTAACGGAACATAGTTAAATCATTTTTAATAAGCTTAAAATAAAAATTGAATGATAAACAAAATAATTTCTTATATTGTAGAAAAAGCAAGTCTTTTACGATATTTTTATACTACATCACTACTTTAAGCTACAAATGTATTATTTATATCAGTTGATGTCGAGCACCTCAGTACCTTTCACAATAAAATTATTATTTTGTTTAGTCACTTCATCCTTATTTTAGACTTTTTAAACATCATTCAATTATTATATTGAGCTTGTGCACCTTCTATCGCTGTTGAACAAAATCTTGATCACTGGAAATAATTTTTTTCTTTTTATTACGGCTTGCTACTAAATTGTCCAATTGAATCTTTTTCTGGCTTAAAATGAACATAAATATAGTAGTAACCATGTTCTCGTAACTTAGCCATTTCAACTAATGCTTCATCATTTCCTAGAACTCTTCCTATTGAGCAATCAAGATTTCTTATTTAGATAATATTCAGTGACATTCCGCGATTGACAACTTCGTAAACTTGCTCAGCAACAAAGAGCCAAAAACCCATTACATTTAAGAAATTAATTCTACTCCAAAATATTTTAGGTCGAACTTGGACAAATTTGATTACACTTAAAATCATTGCAAATATTATTTCCTCAATGTTTTCTTCAATTTTTTTTAATTGATTTTCAATTCATGATTATCTTTTGAGGCTACTGTATTACGACGAGGGCTCAACTCAGTTCTATCTCTTCAATTTTAGTGCTTTACATTGTTATTTACAAATAAAACAGGTAATGTTATACCATCGTAATGTCCCGCGTGTTATTAATTTTTTATACAAAAAGATACAGATATTTTTTAAGCTACTTACGCATACATACTCTTCAAATATATGACAGAACTGAATAAAGTAGAAGTTTATTCCGAATTATTGTAAATTAATATGACGTCCTAATTTTGGTAAAAATTCCGTCACAAGTGTATCATTAGAGATGCATACATATATTTGTACAAATAGCTCAAGTTTTTGGAAGCCTGTTAAAAATTATAAAAAAATCTGACATTGGCGAGACAAATATCCTCCAATTCTAACCGTCACTTTGAATCATTAGAATACATTATCTTAATGACACATAGGGAAATGACAGGTTCACTTCACCACGGGTGTATAGCTATCCACCAGTTTTCTAAAATATTACAGCATTACTCACTATAACCCCACAGCATGTCGCTTCACAATCTCATGAATATTACAGCACGTGATAATTTGAGATGACAAAGAGGCTACGGACAAACTGACAGACAGATAAACTGATGGTAGAGGATAAATTTGATTCTCGTTATGCAGGTATCATAAAACATCATAAGACCTGCTATAGACATGCACGTTTCGTCTTCAGCCTAGACTCGTCAGTATAGTCTGGCGGTCTGGCTGTAGATAGCAATCGAATGAATGGTATATACGTAACACAGTCAGGGGTGTGATAGCTACATAAACTCATCTCCAAGTGTTGCCCTCTATACGTATAAAAACCATCATGTTTATGGTTTCCAGAAGACAACGATTTTTATTTTTTTAAAGTCATCATACTACTAGCAAATACTCTGAGCTCGGGTCGATTGAATTAAAAATATCTCTTCTACAGGACACTCTTAAAAATGTCTATTATCTACAGAGCTTATATGTCTTCAGAAAGCTGTTGGATAGGCAATAATACGTTTTTTATCTTTTTTTGCAATGATCACTTGACCTTCGAAATATTTTTTGGGGATGACTTGGCAGATTGCAGTAAAACGAATTTCAGATGTTTCTTCTTGCTACATTTAACAACAAATGATGTTTTTCAAAAAAAAGCTATTTTATGAGCTTCTGTCCATATTTGATTCATTTCGGACTTGATGTGTGTGCTCTTTCAAAATATCAATTTTTGTTCTATGTTTGGCAGATTTTCATTTTTCATGATACTTACGTATCACTATCCTCACTGAAGAGGTACACAAAAATTCTTAAACAAGCAACATATTGTTTTACATTGCATAGTTGTTTATTCGTATCTCTTGACGTTTTTGCGGTATAAAATGAAAGTACTACAAGTTTATACATCAACGCAGCCAATTTATAGATGATCTACTATTTACAGCTCTAGCCTTTTAACAATAATCAAAAATAACTGATCAAACCCGACACTATTACTTAGTGTTCATGCCATGTTAAATGAACATTTCTTAAAAACAATTATCCATATTATAGATGTCACTTTTAAGCTTAAAAAATATACATTGAAATAATAATAAATAATTACCTATAGAATAAGGATCCATCAATTTTTTCGGAAAAGGGAACCCAACGTTTTCACATCGCCGAGAACAGCGATATAAGCTAGATCCGATTATCAAACTCTCAATGACTCAGTAGAAGTACGGCAAGGGCTGCGTATTATTATATTAAGGGTGATATTAAATATTTAGCCAGGTTTGCCAGATTTTTTGAATTCTCATTTGGTCGCCTGAATTGTGCGTTATGAAACACAAAATTCTCAAAAAAGCTCGAAGCAGTATTATACGACATTGTCTACAAATTTCAAACAACTGGAGCTTCATAGCTTGACACAGACTTCCTCCAGATCTGTTTCCATTGTTTGTTGTACCACCTGTAGTATGAACCGGGGGGTGGGAGGATTTAGTGAGCAGCTGCGTGCGCCACCTCGAGGCGTGTATAACAGACGCGAAGGGTCGATTTCAGACTCGGAGGGATGCCGACCACGCTCAGTTCTCGCGCAATGATCGAAGGGAGGGCATGACCGCGATTGTCGCGGTTCCATCGCAGACAGATTCACTGATCCGCTCTGCTGGTATACGTCCTGCACCGGCTCTACCCGCATCACCGGACATCACTTGACGTGACCAGAAAACCTTTATCAAGCTATTCAAGCGATCGGAATTGGGGTAACGCGCGAACAAAGAACAATAGGTCGTGCGGAAGGTGACAGAATGCAACAAGTCACGATCTGTAACAGTTGAAGATGCAGTGTCTTGCATGAAATTTCGTACGACAATGGATTATGTCATCTGGGGTTGTTGTCTACTGGCTTTTCTGATCTACTACAACACATTGGACGCCGGCTTTGTCTACGATGACCGGTGAGTCAGCATGACATGTTGCTGGTGACTTACTTTATGTACTGTTGATATAACACGTTCTATTTGTTCCATTTATCAGTGACTTGCCACTGAGCCTTACCTATAATAACTTTATGTATGCAGATGGTTCGAAAATGTTCGCACTAAAGATCGCTCGTTATTGGTAGAAAAAATCGATTTAATCGACAACTGGTGTTTTGAAAACAATCTCTCCTTGAACATCTACAAATGTTAAGTTGTAACATATTCTATAAAAAAACGATCTTTATTACAAGGATCTTAATGTCCAACATTCTAGAGAGAAACGATTCAGAGATCTGGGTGCCTGGTTTGTTGACAAGTTGAGCATGTACAATTCAAAATTGCTGACTCCAGCAGGTTTTATCGTTTCATTGTTAGAAATGATAAGTCATTCAATAGCATTGATGCCTAAAAGCACTATTTTTTTTCTCTGTACGCTCCAGGCTAGAGTCTGTATTGTGGGAGCCATCGACATAGGAGTATTTAGAAGTATTTTATTCTAAAAATTGATGGAATTCGCCCGCAAAGGGGTGTATGTCAAATACAAACAGGTATAATCAAACAACCTAGAAATACAAAGAAATTAATCCAATCTGAATAATAATGTAGATTGTCTCATTGTTACTGGTTTTCCATAGGGTAATTTAAGATTACAATTCGTGTCCTGTAAATAGATTTTTTTCTGTTGTGCAAGACATTCCACCAAAAGCAGTTTCAATAAAAGTAGATTTTTGATATGTCAATCATTTATTGCCCTCTAACAGAAATATACCGTCCACATCTAAAATTGTTTATATCATATTGGCCATAATTTTTTATTGAGTATATTGTATTGCCAGCCAACAGATGTGATTCTAAAATTTTTATATGTTTCAATGTTCAACATACATGTCCCTTAATATATAGGATTTTGACTGGGTATGAAATCCAGTGTGTGAAGTTATCTAGTAACGAGTTATCTCTACCAAAATAAAAAATCGCATTTCTACATCATCTGGTCACAATTATTTAAAAATAAGGTTTAATTATGATGGTTATGAAAAGCTTCGGATCTCTATAGGAGAATATCCAGCTGTTTCCAAAAAGGCACCGAATGCTTTGTCAATATCAGACTATTTTGGTTGTCCATTATGTAGGTTTGGGTTGTCAACATTGGACGATATAGGAGCTAAGAAAGGGAAAGACTAACTAATTGTTGCTCATGCATTAAAATCAAAAGAGCAAACTAATTTTACAAATTATGGAGTTCCGGTACCATGACTACTGTGTTTGAAAACAATGCCTGTTCTACAATCAAATACCTTCATAATGCTATAAATCTCTTTGACAATTTATCTATTCTATATACTGTAATTTATAGAATTACGATTAATTATTGATACGTAGGAAAGACATACTATACTAGGTATACAATTGTCGACATAGAAAACTGTAATACTTTTATGAATAAAAATGTTAACAGGTTATTCTGATTCTACCGAGATCACCACAATGGCAGGTGCAATAAGATACGAAATTCAATAAATTGGCACAAGAACTAATGAAAAAATATCAAACTTAACTGTAAAATAAAAACATTGAATAAAATGAATGAATAAAATTTAACGCATAGCTTAATAAAGCGAGAAAAACGTAAATATAATAGAGTAGAGGTAAGTTTACTTTGTCAGATAAAAACAAAAACTGAAGGTTTCTTGATTGTTGTGATAACTTCATTTATGAACTAATTTTTGCTACTTTTTATGGCACGTAGGTACACTCCCATTATGCACATTCAATCCAAATGGTTTCCATCATTAGTATAGTGAATCTAGATTTATAACCGTTCGGTGACCAGAAAAGGACCCATCGATGGTAGAAGTTGTGGGTAGCAGACACAAAGAAGTATCTGTGGCTTCAGATATCGCAAAATAAGATAAACAGCGATCGATCAAATTAATCACAGACATGTTCTCCACTTATTCTATTTGTCTCAATTTCCCAAAAGTAAAACTACAAGGATAATTCATTGTTCCTTAAAAACATCGATTTTATATCAACAATTTATTTTTCCTATAAAGAATATGTCAGCTAATTGCAACAAATGTTTAGAATGCGAAGTGTACAAAAATACAGCGGTGTAACTGTCTTCTGAGAATCTGTCACCCATAGAACTGATCAAAGAATCCTGGTATATTTTATCATGTAAGAAACTGGTTCCCTTGCCCTTCCACCTATGGACACCCCTGAATATAACCATTATCTTCGTTTAACATACTCTAGTAAATTACACCGAACCAACTGTATTACGTTTTTACTGCACGATTATTCCCGATGTAATTGCAGAGACCAACATTAAGCTTGTGGATAAGGAAATTCCCCCCATTCAATTGTTCTAACCACGAAAATATGAAATTTCGTGACCGCCTTAATTGGGTAGAAGGGTATTTTCCGACGTGGATTAGCGTGTTGTAAGTTTGAAGAATGTGTAAATGATTTAAGATTATTTCAACAGCTTTTTGCTCAACGCAACAAGTTATTTCGACCGAATATAAAAATTTGGTGAAGAGTCTATTACTAATTATAATTGTATTGCCATTTTTCGTCACAAAAAGACCTGGTGGAAGAGCTATGGTCATATGTAGGCTTAGAGAACATGGATTAGATCTTTTCCAGAAACACTTTGAACCAAACTGAGTGACAGTCTACTGAGAAGTTCGAAATACAAACATCACTAAACTTTATAGAGGTTGTTGAGCATGCTCCAGGAAAAGATCTAATCAATGTTCTCCAAACCTACAGACGAAATTTTGTTGCCTTGAAATCACGCTGCTGTATATTTCGTATATTTCGTGTTATCTCACGGGAGGTAGCGTTGTGCTCCTGGTATGGCAGTGCATTATGTCGCTATGGTCTTGTTTAAAAACAAAGCTGTTCCTTTAGGAACAGTCCGATGTTTCTAAATTCCCTTATTTTGTATTCCGTACCTTGATAGACTGCTGAGTCTGGCGCAACGTCAGAGAAGTTATTTAGTCAATCATGTGGTTTTAATTAGCAACCAGTTAAAAATATGAGATAAATGATGCTTTGAGTTGAAGTAATAAATTCTGATTACCCATTACAATAATAATGTACCTTTATGGCATCAACATTCCAAATATCACTAGAATAAAATTGTTATCAATCCAACTTGATCCTTTAAGAATTCCTTATTTTTTACAAGCTCTTATTCAACTTGCAATGTATGTATCTAGGTATGTAACTATGTTTGTTTGTTCAACTTTTGCAGCTCAATTTTGAACCGATTGAGCTGTAATTTTGTATACACGTTTAGTTTGAATGATAATGCATTTTTAGCTAGCTATGTGACGTCAATCTAACTCCATCTAAGATGGCGGACCACCCAAGATGGCGGACTAGTTATTTTTAATGCACTCCTACAATATGCGCATCAAATGAAAGGAAAGGTTGAGAATACGAATGAGAAAAAAAGAGATTTTGATCATGAACTCCGTTGCTCTAAGCCATCTGCAATTTTGGAGTACTGGGTTTTTGCAGACCTGTCCAGCGATAACTAACAAGTAAAAAATAAATTAAAAGTAATCAATCCTTTTCAAATACAAGATTTTATTCAAATGCGCTTAAAAGAATAAAATATTCTGGTGTACTTAATGTCCGCTCTACTGATGAATCGCGGTCCTTTTATTATACAATTTGATCGAAACATGGCATAATATATATGAGAGCCACAGCCACATTTCTTCAATGTGCCACACGATGCAGGTTTTCATAATATTAGGTGTGTCTACTAGATGTATCGTAATGGTCTGATCTGAGCTATTTAGAGTAGAAGCTCCCAAAGCCTTTAGACGTATCAGATTCTTGACGGTGTGTTAATGAACTTGCTCTGACGATATGGTGTATAAATAACTACCCTACTTATGATACTAATGAAAACCTAACCACATATACATATTAAGTATATGCTCCCCATCATGCGTCAAACCTGCGTTAGACTTGCTTGTTTCGTCTTTAGCTTCGATTCGTCAGTATAGCCTGGCAGTCTAACTGTAGAGAGCAGTCCAGGTGTTAGGACCTTTGACTTCGCAGGTTGCCTGTAGGAGTCTCCATAGAGGCCGACACTTGGAGATGAGAAACCGTCATATATACATATGTAAATTATTTAGATCTAACGATGCGTTCCCATAGATAATCAAACTGAAATTCACTTAATTAAATTATTCTATATTGACCAACAGCCACACCGTTTGCTCTATCATATATCTACAATATTACATGGAGCTGTTTACCCTGGAATTAGTAAAGTACGTTCATATGTTAGCACAGCAAATGTTGCATCCACATATCCAATTAATTTGACAATGAATGAATGATGTTCACGCAACTTGAATTTTAGATGAAGAGTATTAGTTGTTATTGCTTCATTGTTCTGGAATATCTAGACTAGGTCTTTTTCCAAACAATTTACTAAAGGTCGAAGTTAGAAGAAGATATTGTGGAGAAGGTAGATTTCAGACAATCGATTTGGCATGGACACAGAATGGGCAACGATAGATGGTCGAAGAGGGTTCTAGAATATAAGCCTGTCAGCAGAAGAAGGATAGCTGGACCTCGTACACCTAGATGGAAGGGATTCAAGGTGGTAGTAGTGCGGATGAAGCGAAAAGTATATATATATATACAAAAAAATCAAGCAATCAATCAAAAAAAATTTTGAGCACTCTTAATTTGGCCAACACACTCAGAGTTTCCATAACTTTACCTGAAACGTCAGACCTAGTGACAGACTATTCATCGTTCCAGCATTGATTAAGGACTCTGAATTTTCTCACCCCCCTGGTTTACACTACAGGTTGTATAACATACGATGGAAACAGATTTTGGGGAAGACTGTGTCAAGGAGAAAAGCTCCACTTTTTTGAAATTTGTAGAAAATGTCGTATAATACTGCTTCGAACTCGATTGCCTCTTTTTATTACGCACATCGGGGGTATATGGATGATCTAAGCTAACAATATCTGGTAAACCTGGTTACATATTTCATACTTCCCTTAGAGGAAATTATAGGTAATAATACCTATGGCCTGCTACTGTCTACACCGAACAACTATGTCAGTCAGAGTTTGATAATCCAATCTCGCGTGTATTGCCGTTCTCCGTAATTTTGTAAAAAATTCTTTTGCGAAAACAGTGACAGATCCTTATTCTACAGGTAGTTACTTATTTTTTTAAATTTTTTATTCCAGTGTATATTTTTGAGGCTTTGAAGAAACATATTTGATACGTACGAATTTTTATGTAATATATTACTCAATGGTGCCAGCAACCCGTCAGAAGTTATCAGGCAATGCTCTTTTGAGTGGAGGATTGCTTTGCTACATTTTATATTACTCAAAAAGTGTAGAAGTAGCTAAACCAGAGAAATAGGGCAAATAAATCGAGATTTTATTCAAACATCTCAAGTCATGTCTGATGTCTTGCGGCAACTGTGAATATAGTACACTGATGCTTTTTCGCTGAGATGGGTTAAAAAAATTCTTTCACCTTTAAGCATCGGTCTCCGATAGGCGCATTGCACGTTGCGTCAATTTGACAGCTGGGCGCGGGACTCCGACTTGCTTGTGATTGATGGCAACTTTCAAATTTACGCATCACATATTGCATTGTGCATTGGAAACAAAATCCTAACCATAACTTTGTTACCATGTTGAGTGGCAGGAAAATACTACCTATCACCTACTAAACTAGAAAAACTACTGTCCAATTTTTGAGCTCATTTCCGTGCTTGTTATCTTAATACAATTGAATTATATACGTATCTGGTTCGCCTCCCCATTAAGTATGTATATTGACAGGTTGCCCTGCTGACATCATTCACTATTCAAATACACGGCTAGCACATTTCCTTGTCGGCGTGAGGTTGTGATGATTTATTAAAAAGGGCCGCCTGCCCAACCGCAGCCGCCATTCTCCTTCTGTCAGGGGTGCGAATCGGTTATACGTATAAATAGAGAGAAATGGGTGTATGCAGATTGACAGGCATAATTTTGGCACCCTAGCAACATGTCATTAAGACACAGGAAGCGGGGTGTAAATAATGTTTCGTCAGTATATTTGGATTTCGAATGTAAACAGAGTCGTTAAATCTAACTCGTTTTAATGGAAAGGCTGGTTGGATGAGTAAATGTCCGTTACGGCACCCCAACCAACAGAAAGCTTTTGAAATACAGAATTATTTTCAGCAATCATGGTCAGGGATTTTCACTGACACCAACATTGGCGCTGGACCTGTAGATATGAACGATAAGCTTAGTTTGGAATTGATATATTTGATCTCAGGTAGATGCGCCCTTATTGTGATGCCCATGCACACTCCTGAGACGATGATTTAAGCATGATAGTGTCAGGCCGATTTGTCGGAATGTTGGCTGACACAATGCAAAATGTGATGCTCGTGGTGGAATTGTGGTGCAATGAATTCCATATCTCGGTAAATGTTAAAAATACGGAGCGCGTTATGTGTTCACTTGGAGAACGAAGCTTCATGGGCTCATTAGCTCAACCTTTTTTGAGATTTTAAATATAGTGATAGACCTGTGTTAGTATAACGAGCGCAGTGAGGAAAACGCCTTCTTGTTCATTTAAAGTACTATGGAAACTCTCTCCACTAGATGTAGTGAACCAGAAAAAGGCCAGGGTAGCTGCATTCCGATAATAGATTCAAGGCAGTTGGGCATTTACGAATCCGGGTAAAGGACATACTGCAATCTTTTCAGAAGTGCAAAGAGATGATTATGTGCCAATTTTGAGCAGTGACTTAATGACTCCAAATACCGCTTTGACCGCAAATAAATGGGGAACAAGAAGGGCGTAGAAGTCACAGGGCCAGGAAATCACCCAGCAAGGGGCGCGATACTGGTGTACAGATGGGTAAATAACCGAGAAAATCTCTGGTGCCGGAGTTTTCGAAGACAGTACAAGACTGCTCCTTATGGAATTCACTTCGTTGTTCTTGGTGGACATACCTTGCAGTCATTTGAATGTTATGTAGGAGAAAGGAAGACCTAGGAGGCTATATATGTTCTGGCAGCCAATCAGCAGTCAAAGCATTAGTTTCCTATAAGGTAACGTCGGGATTGGTCGTATAGTTAGATGCGATCTCGATGAGATTGCAAGGAAGCAGCCACTCACTTTGATATGAGAGCCGGAAAACGCTTGCATTCATGGCAATGGGACTGTGGATGTTCTTGCTATAGAGGTGCGATAGGTACATTACTCGTTGCAGATGCGGCTTTGTAGTAGCAACTGACACATGAGTAGCACTCCCTGCGATGTAGAAAGATCTGAGGATCATCTTCGTCAGGCAAGGGAATTTATCGTGGGGACTGTTGAAAGAAATGGAAGATTTTGCATCTTCGTTAATAGGAAGCACTTGATTCTTGGTGGGACTGATAACAGGCCACAATATCTTTAAACGTCACTCACATATAATGAGGGTGATAAGTGGCCCAACATACGTACGCTGTGGCGAAGAGTAGGAATCCTCGGTGCACATTTTATTCCATAGAGGCAGACTAAACTAGATGCTATTATTGTAAATAGTATTGTGAGATCGGTAGGATTCACGGCTATACTCACCTTTGCGAAAAGGTTGGGCGGATCTTGGGTGAATGCGTGGATATAGATTCAAGAAGGGTTCGTTAGGTGACCTATACACTGATGACTATTACGGATTGCCTCTTTCCTCTTCATTCATTCCTTGAGTCATTCGTCATTGGAATACGCACTCAGAAACACTACCTGAAGCTTCTGAACTCAGAAGAGAGCAACTGTCATGCTTGACATAACAGTGAATTTCTGTGGTCTGCAGCATTGCATATAAGTGTGGATAACCTGTTATGTACATTCTTCCATGGTAAATTTCCGATAGACCGAGCTGTACAAAGGCCCTACTGTCTTACTTATGCCAAGTTGAAGTTCCAACATCTCGAATGATACTGTTCTAAAAACTTATTTCTCTAGGAAACCTCATCGTTGTGGAATGGATTGCCTGGTAGTTTATTCTCCGGTGCTTACAATTTCCAGGTTACCTACAAAAACAAGGGCGAGGCAAACTTGTACCAAATAATCAGATATTCACATGTTACCCACCCTGTATGCGCACACACTATAACTACACCATAAGCGTTCAGTTGTAGATCATAATTACTGCCTGACGTGCACAATGTCATTAAGATCAATTGCCACTTTGACCAGGCACTATACAGTCAGGCTAATGACTTCGTCAGAGAAACATATCCTATTAAGACAATTATCAGAGACAATTATACCATTTCTGACTGTAATAATACATTCACTTTTTAAATTCCTTAATTAATCCAAGTCTTTTTTTTGTACTTTTTACCAGTAGTGAGGTAATTCAGTAGATATGGCAGTCATGTTGATTATGACATACTTGTGTCTTCTTCTCCGCCTTTCTTTTTCACTTCTGAACCTTTTAAAGGATTACACGCTAGAAGCATAATAAATTCAAAGTGATTAACTTTTTTTAATAACAAAGTTTTATTTAAATGCACCAAAAAGAATAAAAAAAACTGTTCCTTTGAAACTTTTACTATAACCTTATAACGTCATGGCGTCATGGCGGATTTAAGCACTCGTATTTACTTAGTTTGAAATACTTTTAAAATTAAATCAATCAGATCAAGTTATTTAATTTACCTGTTAATCTACGCAGGTTAATCTCGCGACAAGATTTTTAGCGCATTTAAATGAAATCTTGTTATTGAAAAAATAGAGGTCTAAGATTCCATGGCTACGTCCTATGGCTAGGGACCCATTAAAGATACATTTCAAAAATACTTTCATATTGTACAGGGTGCCCCAAAACACGAAACGTATCAAACGTGATTTTTTTTTAAACAGAACACCCTGTATATTATTTCATTTTTGGTTTGTACAATCAAAATTAAGGTAAGTTTAATTATGTTTTAATGCACCTAAACGTTATGGTTTTTGAAATATCGTTAAATTTTGCGAAAATTTAGTATCCATTTCAATGCTTAATTTCTCAGCTGGTGATTTTCTTTTTAACAAATTGATGCACAATTCTACCAATTGATTGAGTTTTATTTCACACTTGTGAAATTTTTACTAACTTATACAGAGTTTCTAAAAATTATGGTTAAATTATCACTATCTTTAAACGGTAATAACTTGTTTAACTTGAAAGGGATGCCCTGCATTTCATGTCAACAACAGATGTAAAATTTAATTGTCTATCGAATATTATTATACGTTCCTATAGCTAATTCTTCACGTTTTCAAATAATGCGAAGTCTTAATTATGTAAACTGATTTTACAAAAGTTATTATTTATCAAGTCACCTATGGTGGAAAATTTTTCAGCGTAAACTCGTAATGTCAGGAGGCAGTTTTGGAGGCATTTTACATAATTAAGACTTTGTATTACTTGAAAACGTGAAGAAATAGCTATAGGAACGTATAATAATATTCGATAGACAATTACATTTTACATCTGTTGTTGACATAAAATAATAATCTCAGTTAAATTAAACAAGTTATTACCGTTTTACGATAATGGTCATTTAACTATGATTCTGAACTTAATCAAATGGTAGAATTGAGCATCAATTTGTTAAAAAAAGGAAATCACCAGCTGAGAAATTAAGCATTGAAATGGATACTATATTTTCGCAAAATTAACAATATTTCAAAAACCATAAGGTTTAGGTGCATCAAACTATAATTAAACTCACCTTAATTTTGATCGTACAACCAAAAATGAAACAATATAGAGGGTGTTCTATTTAAAAAAAATAAAACTTTGATACACTTCGTGTTTTGGGGACACCTTGTATAACATGAAAATATTTTCAAAATGTAGCCTTAATGGGTCCCTATCCATCCGAAATTTTATTTTTTTTAATCAGATACTTTAGCCATAATGCTTCGTATCGAATAATGTGAATATATATATATATATATATATATATATATATATATATATATATATATATATAACATTAACATATAACATTAATACTACGTACTCATACATACCCCCCTCAAATTTCATCTAAGTCGGTTCAGCGGTTACTGAGATAACTTAGTGAGAAAAACGGCGACAATCAGAATATAGACAGAACGTCGAAAAATCCTAATCTCAAATTCGAAAATTTTCACGATCACAATACTTCCTTGGCCCCTGGATCAAATGCATATTTTTTTTCAATTTCTCGTGTTGACTTCCAATACCATATCGCATATAAAATCTGATGAGCACTTACTTGACCTAGAGAGACGTGGAATTACGCCAAGCGGTGATCCGTTATATGGATACGATGCGGTCGTTCCGAAATCGTATAGCTATGATGACGTCATCATCGTAAATTATGCCTCCGCGACAAATTTCGCCGTAATTTGAGTTATTTCCTGCGCAGTTATTGGTGGTTGCGCCCGGATTTATGGCTGCGGTAGCTTGGAATGGCAGGTGAAGCGCAGGTGTTATAATCTACAGGGTGTGAGGATTTGTAGTGAAGATATAAAGGCACTCTGATGTTTTTCTGAATCGAGGAATTAGAATATATTTCAGTCAGACTTTCTCCGGATCTATTGAGCACATGTTATATCCTGAGCTTTTCTCTGAATCGGGCGACGTCAAGACGTTTATTATACACCTTTTTCTGGGATTGCAGGAATGAGCATTCAAGGCATTTCAGCCTCCGGAAGTATTTTTCTCTAGGACGAACAGATTTTTGAGAAACATACAAAAACAGAATTATGTAGTTTTATTAGTGCCTGCAACAAGCTTTTTGACGAAAAAAAATAAATTTTTAAGTTATAATGATATAATGCTTGAGACATTATACGAATTATATGATCCATCCAACTTATGGACCTAGTAAATTTTTAATGCAGTGCAAATGTTCCAAAAAAAGTGAACTATATTATTATGCTATACAAGTTCAACGATAGTAGACCATTTTCTAAAGGAGGTTGCTTTTTCTGTTTCAGTAACTACTACAGCATAATGCATTTCAATCTCAGCCATTCGAGTATTTATATATAATTACGAAAATGGGTTTAAACCTGTTTGACACCGTTTTGAACCAATTAGAATATGATCACAAGTGGGTCTCCTTTATCCAAAAGAGTTTAACTGACTTAACAGTACTGTCACACTAGAAGAAGTTTGGATTTTATTTCGGGACTGTTAATCTTTTGGAATTACAATCAACGAGTATTGTATTGAAAAACCTCAAACCCTTCGTAATTCCAAAAATGTTAGTTCATTGCTTATTATCTACCGATTTAGAAAATTTCGTAAGCCCGATCTCTATTTCGCTTATACGTGATAAGTAAAAATGAAAAAGGACATACCTTTACTCGGTAAGTATTATTTTCAACCATTAGACCTGGCATCACATCTTATGCATGACTCAGTATATAGGTGTTATCGTAAAAAGGTATGGAAAATGTTTTGAAGACTCATGTGTGCACGATCATGAATGTCTTAACAAGTACGGAGAGCTACAACGGTCAAAATTCCATAGATTGAGGAGAGTCCTTTATCCACAAAAACAAAATTAGTCTTAGAAGCGTAGTTAAGGTGTTTTTTATTCTATTCACTTGTTTTTTGACGACGCACCGATTTTCCAGGTATTTTCATATAAACTAGTGTCCTAAGAAGTTGAGTTTTCCATCAAAAATAAATAAGAAGGCAAGAGACAAACAGTTGTATTCGTAGCTACTAGAGAGAAGTAGCTTACTTGATCGGAATAAAACAGATTTTTTTTTAAAAGCGTTGGCGTACATTTTTTTAGACTTATTTTTCCAGAATATATGTATATATGCACTTTTCTGTTTAACTTTGATTCAGAATTGCGACCTTGTAATTACGACATATCATTAACTAAATGCAGCTAATATCCAAATTTAAAAATCATTCGCTATTGAAACGGAACGTACTAAGCACGTACAGCCAAAAATCGAGCCGTGACTTGTTGCTTCAACGCCTGACGCTTTATCCCGAATCATTTACACAGTTTTCTTTCTCCGTTCGCGTTCACACGCGCTAATCAGCTTGTGCCGCGCTTCGCGCGCCGTCGTCGCCCCTTCTCGCTAAAATAAATCCACTGCCAACTCTGCGCCTGTGTTGGTGGTGTTTTTTGTTAGTTAAGGCGACGGCCAGCCACCACTGAATTTTTTGTTTCACCACCCTCAATTCCGACTGTGTGTGTTTAAACAGGCGAAAGCCATAGTAGTTCGAATTTGTTGCCCTTTGACACCGCTGGGTGGGAGGATCCTCGATCCATACAGGAATGTTCATGCTTATCTCATCCCCCATAAACATTTTGAAGGTGTATTTGGGTTGAAGGTACCCAAGAAAATGGGTCATATGAATGTAGATAAAACGCTTGGAATAATCCGTTGATTTAAATCAGTTGGAGTGAGGAGGCGGAAAAAGTGATAAGTAATAGTGATCTGTTGACGATGAAGCCTTCAGCAACATCAGCACTCATCTCCAAGCATATTGCATGGTGGCGCTGCCCATTGGTAACTCTCGAAGTCAAGTTATATCACTTGCTCTCCCTAAACACTATTCACGATGTACCGTTATCTCGCCTTTCTTGCTAATGGACAGCGTCATAATGCTCGAGCTTTGAGCGTCGGCTTGGAGATGAGTGTTGATGTTGCTATAACACCCTTGACTGGGTTACGTATATACCACCTCTGTGCAGTTAGACCGCCGGGCTATACTGACGAGTTTAGGCTAAAGACGAAGCATGTATATCTATAGCAGGTCTGATGCTGAGAGGACACACCTAGGATTCCAGAAAGTTGAACTTGTCATGACTATTAACATGACCTTGGCAATTTTAGCTTGAGAAACCCAAATACAACTTTCTATAGAGATCTCAGGATTGAAAGGTTCACTATTCCGATGATTGCATTGATTTACAGCGACATCCCTTGTTCTTCGTGAACACTATTTACGATGTCCTGTTATCTCGGTTCACGAAGAACGAGGAATATCCTATAAATTCGTTCACCTTTGTTGACAGATGTAAGCGACATCTGTCGTCACTTAAAGGCAATCCATGTGTTAGGACCTTGGCTTAGTAGGTCGCTAATGGGCTATCTCACCCTTTACTGGGTGTATACCATCCAACTGCTCTCTTGAGTTAGGCCGCCAGGCGAGACTGACGGGTCTAGGCTAAAGACGAAATATGCATGCCTATAGCAGGTCTGATGTATAGTGGAGAGCATACAGTTAGTTGACAAAGCGTTTACATCTAGAAGATAATACAACAATGGCAGAATTATTTTGTACAAATAAAAATAAAAAAAGCATTGCTCTCTAGGTTTATGGAGCCCCTGAATATACTGTTGCAACATTGTTTGGTTAGTTTTACGAGTCTTCTGTTCGTTAAATTGATCTTCATAAGATGGCGCTGCCACTGGTACGAGGTCTCCCGGCATGGTAGCGCTTTGCCAGGTTCCGTGCAAGGTTTATGAGTGCTGTCGTCGGCGAAGCTGTTGATTGAAATTGGATGAAAATATTCAGTTTCTTCAATATTGCACAGCTACTCTTCATATTCGAAGTAGTACTACCAAAAATTGGAACAAAAGAAGATTATTCATTTATTTTAATATCCCATATTGTAATTCCTGTATGTATAATTAACAATATATTGACACTGTAGTATGCTCGAAACACACATGAACCTTTTATCTGCGTTGCTGGTAATGCGACGTTGCCGCTGGGCATATTTCCGGGATTGTGGAGGACAACCTCCTTTTTTTCGCAATGTGTAAATCGTCATTACTTGGGTCAGTGAAGATTACTCACAATCAGACCCCTGCAGGATGCAAGTCGATATGGAAATCGACATTTGGAGACTTCCGATCATTCTAGGTGCATTGCCCGAAGGCCATCTTTCTTCCGAATTTCAAACTGCAAACGTCGTCGCGGAACCGTACCAGATTGAAAGATCATAGTATCAGCTATATAAATTCGAATTTAGAAAAAATATGGTTTCCTAATAACCAACTGTCTTCTGTTACGGCTTCCCAGAATATTAATGATGTGTGTGGAACGGATGCAGCAAACAGGGGGCGTATGTGCAGGGAAGAATATTTTGACGCGGTATTGATTCAGTAGGAAAGCTTTTTCGACGTTCCAAGGCGATGTATTATATTGGAGAAAGCTTTCGCTCATAAATAATACAAAATGGGTATGCGCATAGTGAACCCTGTGTAGCGGTTCACAATAAAGTCGTTTCAACACAGATACGCTCTTTATTCCCTGTTGGAAAATGTATATCTCTAAGATTATCTTATATATCACACAATGGATTAAATCAAAGATTGGTATGGAGAAAATAAATGCAATTTTTGTGATGAGCCAATTATGTTAGATAGCATTATTTAAATAAATTCGAGGTGCTGTAAGCTCGACCTGGCTAGGATACACCCGTTGGACTTCTCTCGTCTCTGCTGTACTGGCGACTCTTGGTGTTATTATGCGAGACAATTCAGTCGAACATCTGTCATGATAATATCTATAGGAAAGAGACAGATAAGCCAACCTTCTTCGATGTTCTAGAATGTATAGATCCTTTTAGAGGTCAGGGGCATCTACTAGACGCATTGTTCGTTTCTGGAGTGTATCCAGCATATTCACGGAGTGTTTCAGAGCGCATTATTCCAGTAATGGTCCGATCTAGGTCTTGTAGAATAGCAGCAGCTGCTCCGGAGAATACCATCTCCTGGAGCGGAAGAGAACTACCAGAATCTGGAACGCCGACCTAGCGAGTCCGGCAGCATGATCATATCATGACATGTTGTTGTTGATTCTAACTCCCAGAAGCTTGATAGAAGACGCGTCCCTCCAACTCGACGTCCGCATGACCAGTATGCGACTTCTTTGTCAGGTTTGGTGTCTGAGTCTTCTGCGCATTAAACTGGAGTCGATCCTCATTCCACAATTCTCTCAATGGTCTCATTAACCTAAACAGCATGCTGCTTTCGCCGAAATTGGGTCTTGCTTTTTAGTAATGGTTTGCCCGGTTCCATACAGTTTATCTGTATATACCTACATATATATGTATAGTTTTTCTGTAATTAACCGCTTGAAAATCTAAATACATAATTGAATATCAATTTAGTGATTTGAATATTGACATTCTGATTGAAACTACAAGTGCCCTGAACTCCAAGCTCCAATAGCACAGATTCACATTATAATGATGGATGAGTGGAATAAGGTGAGGTCATTCGCCATGAGCCAAACTCCGTAAATTGCAATGTTCATCAATTTACATTACTCAGAGTACAGGTCCTGCACAATGATTGCTCTCTGTTTCATTTATTTACAAGCTATAACACGGATAGCAATAACTCACGGCTGTGTACGTGATACCCGAACAAAGCTAGAAACGAATTAAAAATGTATTTTATGATCTCCGTCGAATGAAAATGTATCAATGTCAAGGAGTATTCGGTATAGCCTATGTTTTTCAATTCATCATTCATTCAAGGGACTGGAGAAGATGCATTTGTTTGATATAAAATCATTATAATAGTTATGCTATCACTATATAGTTTTACCGCTCTCGAAACCCTTCAACAGCCGACAAGTTTTGTGCTAGCTATTAACATCTTCAGAAAGACATGGGAGCATTTGAACCAAATGACTTCGACTAACTATTTTCCTATATACTTGTCATGTGCCAGCAACCGTATAGTCGCATACTCCCCCAAGTACCACTTACTACCAGTGTAGTCAAATCAAATGTCTACAAACGTGCTGTCCATATTAAGTAAACTTGACCAAACAATTCGACATTTGCAAGCATTTGTAGAACTTGCATATAGTATCATAAACCATTGACAATTGACTGAGCTTGTTCTGTATTTATTCCATCCATGACTCCGTCTATACCAAAATAAAGACAAGCTACTGCACTACACTTGATCTTTACGAAGCTAGGACGAACAACCAGCTCTTATTAATTGGATTCATGTCATTATTTTTTGCATTTTCTATGTTGTCTCCTATCTTTAACCTTGCTCCACTACGAACCTATTTCAAATTGCTTGAATCTTATGTACACTATTGGAGATGGTGTTCTGCCGCTGCAAGCTTCCCTGCTATATCATATCTTGAATATGCGGTGTACTCCTTAAATAGAGTATTCACTATATAACCTTCTAGTTTGCTCTATGTGACATTTACTACAGTTCATTCCGTATACAAATTTATAAAATTTGTCCTTCAAATTTTCTAGTAAGAGTCTAACCTAACCAGTCTAGTATCCTACATAAAGGAACTTTTGCTTTAAATACTTTTCCCTTATCTGTATATTTAGGATTGAAGGGTATTTCCTTGAAACTATGCTTACTAATTAGTTTTTCTACCCATTGACTTTAGCCACTTATTTTATGATCACATATTTTTTACACCTTTCTTGGCTCAACTGTCGATGTTTCTGAGAAATTAGCCATTTTGTGTTGGTGACTGGTTCTGGATACTCGGATTCATTAAGAGCACGGTTAATTCGAGTTCACATCACAATCAGTACCACCCCAAAACGAATTATTTCCGTCTCACAAAAAAACTATCTCGCTTTGAAAATTTGCGGACATTAGCTCGATTGAGTTGTTGTTTTTGGTCTAGCGCCCTCCTTTTTACCCCTCTTCCTTCTTGATGCGTTGTTAATGGACGAACGTTTAAATTCGATGAATTATTTATTTTATCATCTAAACGGTTTTCTAATGGTTTTCAACTTGGGAATAATGACGCTCTGTTTCAACCGAGACTTCAGATTTTTCTTACAATTATTTATAGTATACACACATCACCTATTTCCATCGGCCTGTAGTTGTGTCTTTTGCTCAGCTGTCGATTGAATAGGTAGGTATTGAGTAATTATGCATTCTTTTTTGAAAATCTGGTGGTATCAATTATTAATTAACACCACCTTTACGTAAATACACGATATCATTGACATGTATACGAGACTGTAGTCACTGATAAACTCACGGGTAGACAGTGTTTCAAGTAACAATGGTAGTGGCAGTATGTCAGCTTGATAACCCGTCAAATATTTGTTCTAACCTTTATACCGAATGGAACTCAGAACAGAGATGTATAGACTACATCAAAATTTTGCTGGTTCTATTTTCATAGCAATCCCCATGATATAGCCTCAAAAGATTTATTGACCGCTGATCGACTACCTGAGCAGGACGTGTTAGAATCGCTGAACTGTTGGCTATAGCTTTCTTATTCGAGTCGTATGTATATCAATCTACATGATTCTATGAATAGATTTCCTTTCAGGAGAAATAAGCAGCGAAGAGCCAACACATTCACAATACAAATAGAAAATGAAGAGGTTCTTCCTTTTCTATACATATAATAATAATAATAATAATAATAATAATAATAATAATAATAGTAATAATAATAATAATAGTAATAGTAATAATAATAATAATAATAATAATAATAATAATAATAATAATAATAATAATAATAATAATAATAATAATAATAATAATAATAATAATAATAATAACAATAATAATAATAACAATTTTATTGTATACCAAATACAAAAGGCGAAGTCTGGCCTAGGGCATTCATACTTAACCATGTCATAAAACCTAATCTAACTTGATACTAACTTATGATAACTGTAAGCAATCTGTAGTACATTCTTTTCAGTGCTTTCTTGAAAAATTAAATTTTTTGTTGGGAGATAACTTGTTGATAAATTTTAGAGCATTGTATGTAAAGGAGCGCTGAAACATGGCTGTCTTATGCTGTGGCATGCAGAGGAGGCAACTATATCTTGTATTAAAATCATGAATAACACGTCTTGTGATTAGTTTTTCTTTAAGATATACTGGAGTAGATGACTTTAGTACATTCATTGTAAAAACTATCAAGCTATACTCATAGGACTGTGGAATTTTTAACCATTTCATTGACGATATTGCTTGTGTCACATGATCATACTTTCGTAAATTGTTTATGTATCGGCACAATCAGTTTTGTATTTTTTGAAGTCTATATTTGGTGACTTGATCAAGACATGAGAAATAAATCAGATTGCAATATGATATTTTTGACAGTATTAATGATTCGCATAATGTTTTTTTCATTATTTTATCCAATATTGAACGATTAGCATACAACAATCTTAACTTCAGATAGCAAGTCTTACTAATATTTTCAACATGCTGTTGAAACCTAAGGTTTTCATCAATGTACAAACCTAAATCTTCTACACACTGTGATAATTGTATCAGTTCATCATTAACCTTGACTTTTATAACACATTTCAAGAAATCTCTTTTTTTCTTGGAACAAAATAGTAGCGAGGTAGATTTTGCTGCATTTAATCGAAGATTATGATTATTAGCATAAGTAGCTACATTTTCCAAATCTGTATTTATTACAGAACTGGCATAGTCAAAATTATCCGGCTGGAAACTAAACTAAATCTGAGTATCGTCTGCGTACGATTGAACAGAACCGTGTTGTATCACATTTGGCAAATCAAAGATATAAATTAGGAACATGAGGGTTCCTGATACATATCAATACATAAAGGTAATGGTTCCTTTTTGAAATCAATCTGAAGAAAACAGACCCATACCATTAGATATCTATATCTCCAACCTCAAGCAGTGATTATAAATATGGACTTCACAAGGATCATTTGCGACAGGGCATAAAAAATTTCCTCGAACCAATCAATATTTGATGGGAGAACCTATTCCAAGAAAACCTTGTTTGTTCAGGAATTTCTCTAAATACACACAGACTTTAATCTTTATAAATTGTTCGAAGGCAGCTACCAATCTCCCACCCCTCTGTATACCACATGTAAGATCATTACCTAGGATACTAAGAAGTGTTGGCAAAAAAATACTATCAGGTCAGTGATAAAGACAACGAATATACTACCATCTCTCGTTTGCTGCACAATGCCAAAAACTGGAAATGTATCATTAAAGAACCAAAAAATTATACTGGTATAACTAGAGCTTAAACATCAAAATGAGCTCTTAGTGAACACGCTTTGGAAATGGGGCGGACTAGTTTTCTCCAGCTTTCCTTATGGTTCTTGGATCTCAAGGGGATTTGGGGGGTATAGTATTATTAACGTCAGAAAAGTGCTGGATATTTAATTTAATCACAGAGCATTGTGCTTCTGCTGTGGTGGTTTTTTATGTCCCTTGCTTTGGAGGCATCAACAGTCTTATATACTTCACAACAGTTTGTTTGTTTTGGTCTTGTTTAAAAATAAAACTATTTCTTGGAAACAATAAATGATATCAGTTATATTCAGATATTCAATCGTATATACATAAGTGCTCAGCGAGAAATATAATGAGCCTTATAGACAATCACAGTATAACTCTCAGTACTTACCGTAAAGTATATAAATAAAAAAAACGGCTAGTCATGCAGCTTCACTATGTCCCAATAGAACAAAATTCTTGATATACTTATTTATCAAACCAGGGGGCTAAGCGCTTAATTTTATGCAAATTCTTCCATGGAAATCGCTCGGTGCGCGTATTAGGTATCCGTATTAGGCCCCCGAGGAACGACGAGGTCTAATATACTTTTTAATTAAATTATCCCGGATTCTCTTATTCCCCACACATTTTGAATTACGAGGCGGAGACAGTGATATATCAATTTTCTTGTTTAAATTGGTATATTTATTATTTTGTGGTCGATGACGTCAATCTTTTTGATGCAACATACTTTGCAATCCTCACCATGTAAGGTCAACTAACCAATCAAATGAGTAGTTGTTCGATGGATCAGATACGTTAGATATTTACAAGATGCCTTGTGCTTTCTACTGTATTTTGTATATGGATCAAAGAGTCAGAGCATTTATAATACGATCATTGCAGCATATTAGCACAATCTATTACGTGTTCTTCATGATTATCTAATATACTTGACAAATGATGTGATGCCTTAAGCCTTGTTAAATATATGTCTTTGGAATTTGTGACAATATATACAGAATGAAGGCACGCATATTCAATTCCTTCACCTATCGGTCTCCCTGTCACGAAACATGTATAGCCAGCCCCATTTCAACGGTTACGTGTTCACGTTAGTTATTGTTTAGCTAATAGTAGAATGTAATAACGAAGCTGCATCGATCCTGATGCCTTCCGTGACCACGTTCGTTTCAAATAGCTGTTCCCACTCTGTTGCTTTCCATGGGGGTTTCGCTGATTCGAGTGCACCTACATACACTACACTACCATTGAGAGTACACTTAGGCTGCGCCACACTGACTTCGTCACAAATAGCAAATTTTTCCCAAAGCTTACTTCTTTAATCGTCAATCCAGGACTTAAGAAGTGAACAATCGTTGAAGCTCTAAATTTTTGAAAATAGCCATCCAAAAATTAGACTGATATTTAATATTATTAGAATATGCTGGGCCTGGATACATAGGTAAATAAAAACAAGTAGGTAGATTAGGTAAGTATCACGATACATATACACCGGTATGCTGATTTGTCTGCATAAATTCGTTCTGACCGCGCAAGTCACGATGAAAGACGTCGAGGCTAACTCAAGCGAGCGAATAAAAGTAGGGGGTGCATTTCAACGTCGGAGGCATCCATTATGTATTGGTCGCTTGTGATTGTGTTCCCTGTGACGTCATGCGGAACGAGATGTTGTTACTACTCTTGCTAGTTGTCAAAGTGGCGTGAATTGAAGTGCTTTCCGCCCTTAGTCCCGAGACCTGAACGACGCGATGCTGTACATGATTGCATTCAGGGATTGGAGGAATACATCGATCATAACGCTGTAACCCTTGCGTGGCTCAACGTAACGGCTGTGGCGTTTCTGCTCATAAGGGGAAGCAGATTGCAGTCAGCCTCACATCTTCCAGATGAGACTGATTAATCGATCTGCTAACCATTAACATCCTCTGTGAAACTAACTCTAAATTAGGGTAGTCATAAAATAGTGGTCAGCTGGACCGGCTCGTCCCCAAAATCCTTTATAATCTCTCAAATAGTTGCAGCAACTGCACATAACATCCCCCATAATTAAGCGAAGTTGAACATAAGTGTATTTTTAAAGCCATAGATAACGTCTGCCGCGAGCAGTTGAGAGCAATCGGAATAAATGCATTTTTAGGACCATATATAACATCTGCAGTTCAGTGTGTTTCAGTCGGAATGCGTTTTCAAGTTATTTTGGACGGTTAGAATTTATTGCAACTCGAACGAAGCACGGTACTTTGGGGATATTGCACACTGCTGGGCTGGCTCTCTGGAGAACAGAGGGTTCACAACAATATCGGGTAGGACCTACACCTCAAATGGATTATTCCAACGCTTTAGCATACTTTAAGGATGACAATGTTGCTAGAGATTAGTTTGGTAGCTTAAGCATTAATCAGGACAAGTAAAGATGGGAGCATCAAATCAACTATTCGACTTATGCAAACTGATGTAGCGAAAAGCAGGGGCTAACGCATTATGCACTATGGAACTTCGAATTTCAAATTCCATGTCTTATCGTGCCTAGATACACTACGTCAGTCTCTTAAAACACTGTCGGAGGATGGCTGGTTTTTGGATTGTCTGAAAAACGTGCCTAGGTAGCTCAATTTGTAGAGTTTGACCCGGCAAGCCGAAGGTGTATGTTTCAAGTCCTGCAACAGGGAAGCTTCTACAATATATGACTGTTGTTTGCAATTTTTAGACAATACAGATATTCCAATAATTCTGCTCCGCAAGGTAGACAACGTTCACACCATCATTTCAAAGCCCAAATAGCATTCCGTTGCTACTTAATCATTTTCAGTTGAAATGCAGTAATCTAATTTTAGTAGGAGGTGCTAATATGCCAATTAGAGTAAAGAACATGTCAATCCGGGAGCATCTATCTGGATTATAGAATTTCGATCCAAACATGTACTCTAAATGGACTCAGATATATGTAGGTATAGGGAGTTGTTATTCCCAAATTTAGATTTAGTGTTACTCTACCGCAACCGCATGTATCTGTGGAAAAAAATGTGGAAATATCAAAGCTTCTAGCTCAGAGCTTTGCGAGTTACAGTAGGATCAAGGACTACTAAACTTTTTATAACTCTGCAGCCACTGGATCAAAATGGTACCTTCCCAGTTACGGAGGAGCCAAGTCAGTCAGACAGACAGACCGACGGAAGTAAATTAATTAATTTCTAGATATTATAGAAAATCCAAAAAACGAATTATCGATATTTCTCGTGATTACCACACTTTCATTGCCTTTTGCCCTGGCAAGTAAAATAAATCCAACGAAAACCTCAGCTGCTATTAAAATGGTTATATAGAGTTATCAAGAACTGTTGTTACCAGTGACAAAATCGCATGATTATTAATAAAGCCGAATGAAGGCTTTCATGTAGTTAACGTCAGGCGGCCCCCTTGATAAATTAGATTCGAATGGTCATGTCGGGTGTTGGAGGGGTAGCCGCTAGAATGGAGAGTAGCCTATTGTTTGCTGAGTTTGTGGTGATTTAGCTTGGTCAAGATAGATTCTCGATAACCAAGGTGGAAAATGATATATCAGTTACTGATTTTGCGGATAGGAATCCTCCATTTTCGAACTTAAGTATTCCCTTGAACTAAATTAAATGAAAACAGCGCCAACCTGAAAGGTGCAAGCAAACTAATATGACCAGTTTCATTGTACATCCATGGTCTTAGAGCCGAAGTATTCGGCACTACGGAATTTGACAGAGAATGATCTTGATCCTTTATAGAAGGTTTGGTAGGTTTGATACAAAAAACCATCGTATTAGTCCTGACTGATGGTTAATATGGTCGAGTGCGAAAGGTGGCCCACATTTGCCAAGCTTCGCCCCCGTAATACCTCATTGTAAAGCAGAATTATTTCTCTCTCCATTTTATCAGGTCATACACTCCAACAAATAAACTCTGTCGCATTGGTGAAGACACATGACAAACCTAGTGACCTGCTCACTAATCTTACGCCAATTATTCAAATAGTTCGAAATTATCTTTGTTAAAAATATGCATTTCATTTACTTTTATTAATTAAAATTGGGTCATAAAGCAAATCCTTTTGACGGATGTATCAGGGCGAAGGCCGTTGAAAATATCTAATGTCAAATCAGCTCTATTGGCTAAGGATAGGAGATATGTTTCCCATTTTACTCTTTACGTAGGGGCATCATTTTACGGTTGATTAAAACGGTCCTTTAAATAATTTTCTGAGTGCTAACATCAGGTTTTCATATTTTAGCGAAGAGAAATAGGTATCGCTGATCACTAGACACTACACTTTTCCATATAAATGTTGGTATATCTTTTGTCCAATATGATCATCCCTATGAACATCTATATAATACATCGAGAGGGAAATCATTATCGACGTAGCTAAACCATTTTCAAGGGGCTGGAGATGCTTAATATTTTGTTATCTTATATCCAATATTTTGCCAATATTTCTATCTCAGATATTCATAGGAGGAACCTTTGAACCAATGACTTAAAGACACAAAATTATAAAATATTAAAAATTACTGCCAGACATCTCTTCAATTTCCAATGTTTGGCGACCTATTAAATGTAGATAATTCTGAGTTTCAGTTTAAAAAAAATAAGCAACCATCTGTTGGTGTACCACAATGATTGAGTTGTTTTAGCGCGTCATTGTTTACCTGTTTACATATACTCAAGGACATACCTTTTTTCTTCTCAGAAGCTATAATGATGAATGAAAGTAGCGGCAGTATTTTTCCATCAAAGACAGTGATGTTTGCAAAAAATTTAAAATTAACAACAAGGTATTTCTATATTGCCGAAAAGTATGTTTAACTTAGTAAACATGAAATGAAAAAGTAGTTCAATGCATTCAAAATCTTGAAAAAATTACAGATCACACGAATGTCACAATAACATTGAGGTTTTATAACATCAGCTTTTTTTACCATCGATCATCAAATTTGGACATTCCTAATTGATTTCTGTTTGTTAATACTCAGAAAGATATTCATATTTCGATAATTTCAATAGCTCCAGTATGTATTTTCTAAATAAAAACACTTTGGGTATGGGGCATTAAAACAAATTATGTCAATATACAGGTACTCCTTACTTCTGCTTTGCTGATTCCAATCAATAGCTTTATAGTAATCAAAGGTTCAATAATATGTTTGTAAGCGTATTATAGGGTCTTCCAATAGTTCCGTTCTGATTGAGAATACTACAAGCATACCGCGTTGCTGCTATTAGAGGGCGTTTCCAACTTCCAAGTACTGGTTATGAGTAAAAGCTCTTAAATACCCAAGAATTTATTAATACTACTCATACTAGCCAACTTTATTTAATAATAATAATAAGTAGATTCATTGGCGATTTTAGAATATGCTACCCTTACACTTAACCAATGAATACAAAACTGGTAGATGGTATAAAAGGCATAGGAAGAAAGACAAGAAAGAGAAACGAAAAACTAAGATCTAGAAACATCTGAACACCATGAGTCGAAAAATCAACATTTCGCTTAGATTATCTTCACAAACTCCGTAGTTTAGGTTACTTTGATTAGTATTGCCCAATCGATCTGATAATTTTTGCCAAATTTCGCCGACTGGACAATTAGTTTTCGTTTACTAGATGCCGTCTGACGTACTGCCTCGGTTAAACCTGCAGCTTGTTGCGCTTCCACTTATATTACACAGCACTCATTCTACCAGTCTTGAAATTTGTACTAGTTTGTAGTTTCCCTGTTGGAACTGTACTGAACTCTAACGGTTGTAGTATAGGCTTCCCAAACAGTCTTGAGGCCTAGTGCTCATATCCTGCAGATATTCCCAAATAAGTGCCAATGCCACCATGAGTCCTTCCAGCGCCCTGAGTGTTGCCTGACGATCGTTCAGTTTACAGCACAAGATGGCATATACCTCTGCCTGAAATACAGATATATATTCTCCAAGGGTTCAGTATTCGGACCCGTCTGTTTATGTTCCCTCGACCACTTATTGGAGCAAGAAGGCTTCCTACACCCCCATCGCTACGACTCTGGAAAAGAACAATACGCCTCTAATTAAATTCCAAGACTGAGACAAATAATTCATCTACACACTTCGCACCTCGGCATGATATTCCTGTCATTGTGTATAATTTCACGCGATATATACATCAGAGACATACAGCCTGTGTAACAGTGATGTCTTACTCATCAAGGAGTCTCTCGCAGGGAGTGCAGGGAATTGAGGAGGGTATAACGTCTTTAGGGAGCTCCGAGTGATATAATTAGAAATGTGGCATTCCTCGCCTCTCTACAAATTTAATTACTTTATTTGCAATTTGTGTGATTAGTGGAATTAACTGAAGCCGCACGAAGGACGATGTTGTAGGGTGGGAACTAATGACGGACGAGCTGGAAATATCCTATAGAAAAGCTACGTGTAAATATCCAAATATTTGAGATAAGTATCCGCTTTTCTGTAGGCTTGTTTGGTATTTCGTGTAACTCAGAATGTAGGCGTTTTTATGCGTATCTAGAAAATATTTCTGGAAAATAGATATTCATATATCAGCATGTCGGCATCAGGATATTTGAAAGGAATGTAATTCTGAGAATTTCTTTCATGTGTTATGATAAGTGTCATTGTCAGCTAGGTTTGTCATCAACTACCGAGAAATGGAATTACTCTCTCATTTACTACAGAAATATTACAAACATTAGTTGTTTGAGAAGATCAAAGATAAGTTTTTTGTGTTTTGTGTAAAACAACAAGGAAATAAACTGAGCAACATTGATGATATAATATCCCACCATCGGACTCACATCATCTATTTTTGTGTCTCACAATACCATACAGTGTTAGATATTGCGCCGGTCTGTCTGTCTGTACCTTTTTCGATGATCCATGGCCACTCTATAGCTCAGAATGTACTTTTTGGATTTTGATGAAGCTTTGACAATAGAGTGCCTACCAATGTGAGAAAGATAAAGTGTGAAGGGTAAAAAAATCTATTCAGTGGCAGTGGCGTTATCCGCAAAAAAATGAGAAAAGACTTTAAATCTTCATTTGATCTTGATCATTTTTTAAAAAAAGCTTTGGGGGGTCAAAAGTGGTACTATTGCGTGGGAAGAAAGGCCCCAACCTTCTAGAGGCCTTTTTTTGTTTTTGATAGCGAGATACCTAAGTACTTATGTACGTCAAGCAACATGAGCTTTCCCTGATCCTATATATTGCTTAACTCTCAACGCTTTTCTCGGGTCATAGCGTAGTGCAGATTGATTTTTTGATTAATGGTGTCAGCTAGGTCCACATACCATGGAGTTAGGTCAATTTTGACTATATTGCGGATTATGAAAAATTAAGGAAAAAATGATTATTTTAGCTTTAGACATTTGAAAAATGTATTACTTCTAATCTAAGTCTAATGCAATGTATCGACGGATACCATTGCGTGGCAAGAAATAAAATTAGAAAACAACCTTTTACCAAACAATTCATCGATACAACTACTACTTTTCAAAAAGTTGTCACCTTATCTTTATCAAGCACAATAACCGTTTTTGGGTTGAGGTTCAATCTGTCCGAAAAAAATTGCATTATTATGCTCAAGGTAGTCTGTCCCTTGAACCTAAAGTGTCAGATAGCTTTCAGGGACATTACTCTTTAAGGTCCTAATTAGTGCTCATCTTCAGCGTTCCAGATAAAATACACACTCAAAAAGAAATTAGCGAAACGGCATTCCAGCTTTGCTATAGCGCTGTCTGCATATTATAACTGGTAAACGCACTGGAATCGAGGACAAGAAATGTCGCTTTACCACCACATATTTTACGATTTTTAAAACAGCAAATACGCTTCTTTTGATCGCGACTTTCGCATGTGGGAGTTCAGTCCAACACATTTTCATGACTACATGCTAAAAGATGTTTTGGTATTACCGAATTCATCTACTTAGTTTTGTAAGAATTCCAATTGCCTCGTAATATTTCCATGTTGGATAACTAATAATTTCCAGTTCATTACGGTTTGCTTCGTAGCTGGCTTGGCTTGAGATTTAATCTTCTAATTAGATCCTATTAAGTCCAATTTCGTGGAAAACTTACTGAAGGATATTTAAACGAAATTTTAAAAGCTACTTATTTGGTTTTGGTACCAATCCAAAAGTAAGGCTGCTAAAGTTGGACAGTATATTAATACCAACCAAGTAAAGCACACGACCTAGTAAAACAATATTAAAGATCCATGGAACTTAGTACTATGTCATAATCATGTATTTTAAATCAGGTGTATTTGAAAATAAAGTACAATATTTTGTTTATTCGTGAGATGTTGCGATAATAATGCTATTCGTTTCTAAACAGGAAATAAGTTTCCTTATGATGCATTTCTAGCTGTCAGTGGTTCGACGCCCAACCTATCTGATACCGCATATGAAAAGTTTTTTATACATACAGATCGTTTAGCTTCATACCGCATATCACTCGTTAAGAGAAAGCTAATCACTTTGTCGAAGTTACATCAATCAATCGCTCCATGTACTAACGTTATTTTTTGTAACGTTGGCGACTATGCACCAATACCATTTGTCTCCGTCTTACTCACAGCGCGATACAGGTGAATGCTGAATTAGACGTGTTTTTTCTTTAATTAGGATTTTCATTAAAATGTATTAAAAACTGGTTTTGGTGTAAAGTTGCCAAGAATAGCAAATTTATAGAAATAGTTCATTCTTCAAATCCCGAATTAATATTTTTTTGCTTTAGAGTATGCAATACACCATCTACCCTGAACAATGCTTTTTTAGAGAAACCTGTGAAAACTGCAAGTTGGTGGAGTAAATATTTCTTGCACAGAAACAATTCTACAATTAGATGTACTCCCAGTCAGCCTTGTCAATCCACGCTCCCAGTGTTAGGGCAAGATGGTGATTACCGGCCGACATCGACAGTTCTTTTGACTGTCTGTTTCAAACACGGTTCAGATTAATTAGGATATTAAGTAGATTGTTCGATGTAAATCTATAAATAGAGTTCATTTTAATGCAGAAGACTCTGACAACAACCTTGATAAAAAAGTCACATGTTCTCTGCTAGCCGTGGAGATAGAGGTAGGACTCCCAATACTTGAATCTTCCATCAAGCATCAAGAAAACATGTCATGCACGATCATACTTTTCTGGCCCCACTAGGTCGGCGTCCCAGATGCTGGCGATCCTCTTATACTCCAGGAGATTGTATTCTCCGTAACAGCTACTGCTACTCTACAAGGCCCACATAAGGCCATCACAGTAATACTGGTCGCATATACATTCCTTACGGAAGTACTCCAAAACACCTCCTACGGCTTTCAGGCACAATACGGAAACGAGCAATATGTCTAGTGAATGCACCTGAAATTACAAAAGAACAGCCACAGTCTATTAGAGAGAAAAGTCGCCCGTACAACAAACACTAGAGGTTCAGCTTACAACGCCTCGAACGATCCTCTTTCAAGAGTCGTTTTTTTGGAGAACCTCGTCGATGTGGTGTGACCAACAGGGGAGTTGTTACCCTGATGGTTACAGTCTGCAGCGTTTTAAGATCAATGTGAATAGAACCTCATCTCGTACCGTTTATGTAGCGTTATAGGCTTTCTGCTTTTGCGTGAGGCAATAAAAAAATATTCTGGAAAATAGTGTGAATGCGACTAATTCGATTACTGTGGAATAGGAATAAAACCAAACAAAAAAACTGTGAACGTAGAAGATAAAAGTTAGGCACAAGAAGGAAGAAACTGATTTAGCGTGCCTGACTCAACACTTTTAGCACCAAAGATTCTCGGACAGCGCGCAACGTGGGACTCCACCTTTATACATGGGTGATACTTGTATAACTGTGATTTTCACAACTCAACATTTTTTTAAATCAAAAATGCTTTAAAAGTTGTGTTCTTGGTGCTATTGGGCTTTTATTATTCTCAAAATTAAGCCGGTAACGTAGTTCTACTGCAACTTTATTAGAAAAGAAACTAGAACAAAAAATTAGAAATTTCACCGCCACTGTATCAAAATGAAGTGTTCAAAATATTTGCCTAAATCTCTTTAAATTCTTAAAATAATAAAACAAATAATAAATTATAGGACTCTGATAATCATACAGAGACATTTACGGTATTTTTTTTTCGCGGTATTTACAATCTATTAAGGTTATTAACATTAGAATTAAAATAACAATTAGTATAATAGTCTTACAATAAAACAAAGTTTAACATTAGTTAAATATTGAGGTTAATTAATTTGATGAAATGTACAATGGATTTCAGTTATAAAAGCTGAACTCTAGATTATAAAACGACTCCTCATCGAAATTTATATATTTAGTTTGAAAAACGAAAATTAGAAATGCCACGGTACTGACATTTTGGGTATATTTCTGTAATTTATTAATGATCCATGAATACTTACGCTTTAACATACAATGTCGACGGTAAGATACTATCAAATTTATCATATTTATAATTTAATGAAAATAATATCGAATAATAAATAAAGCACTAGACTTAAAAAATCACAGCTATCTGAGAATCACCCAAATCAACAAAATGTCCTCTTAGCTACCATTCTATACAAAAATTCAGGATAAATACTGAGGAAGCGATTATTTCGATTAACACAAAATGGAATAAAACCAAACAGAGTGTCTGCGAGCGTGAAAGATAAAGAATCGGTACAAAAGGAAGGAACCACTTTACTGTCCCCCTTTCAACACTCTCAGTCGTATTCAGTCGTCCGCTACGAAAGTTTTTTTCCTCTGCGACAAAGGCAAGAATGAAACAAACGCCTTATATACGTCGTTGTTCGCTTTTTGCCTCTTTCGTTACAAAGGCATGAATGCTTTTTCTTCGTAACGTTTCGCTTTTTTGCTAGAGTGTAACAGTAATGAGTTCGGTTGATTATTTAGAAATCGTATTGACATTTCACTTCCACGCATGAGCAAGGGGAGTACTGTGATCATGCAAAATTTGAAATTGTAGATATTGCGTTCCGTTTTGATCTTTTATTTTGTTTTAATACGAAAATCTGACTGTTTGAGTCTTCGTAGCTTTTCTGTTACCGTCTAACTTCAATCATTTCAACGATTTTGATGAAATTTGCAATAAAATGTCTCAATATAAATATGTCTTTGAAAATTAATGCATTGATAATGTAGTTATTAGCTTAAACACAAAAAACAAGAAATCATCAAACTCCATTTTTGTATGACTTTCTGCCTCTGAACAACTTTAAGTGTAGGCAACATTATACCTTTTCTTAAGGTTCACAAATTTTTAACAACCTCAGATGCTTCATTTTCCTAGAATCGACACAATTTACGAACATCTGCTGTACATATGAACTGTTAGATTTTTTCGATATACCAATCCTCCGAAATAAACGAGAAACAAGGGTACGCGAGTCCAAACTAGAAATCGATATTCTCAGTATATATGTATGCAAATTCCCTGCGTTCCGCTATACCACCAACGCCATGTTCTAATAAAAGAATAAATCGTCTGAATTGTTAGGCCCTGCCTTTTGTATTATTATTTACTTTCACCTCCATTCATATCGAATATGGAAATCCGCCTTTCGAATTACAAACGATTCCCAAATATTCCTTCAATTCCATCATCTATTTCATACCTGAAGCTCCCAATGGCGTATCGACAAGATTCATAAGGCTGAGAATACCCATCATCCTGGATTAAGCAATTGAAATATAATTGATTAAATATAGAAAAAACTACTCGCGTGAGTCTATACCAACGAATAGATGATTTTCTTGGGGATCGATCCTTATTTGATAAATGTGCTCCCGCCGGCGTTCCTCAGACATGTCTTTTCCTCACCGCTCTTGCTGTACGTCAACGAATTGTTGGATGCAACATCTCATCCAATTTACAGTTTTGCACATGATAGAACTCCTCATCTCCTGCATCCAACCAGGTATACCAGTACCATCCCGAGAAACCTTACATCGCCGGGAACAGTATCTAGTGTTTAGCTTTAGAAACGAGAACATCGAAAAGAGATAAAAAAATGAAGCTCAGTGAAAAGCAAAAAAGACTCGGAAAACCATCATGACAAGGAATTCAAATTCTAGTTTGCCAGGCATGGAAACGGGGGTTCGCCCAATACTCGAGTTATCTTCCATCAAGGTTCTAGGAGTAAACATGAAAAATAACATCTTGGCATGTCCATATTGACGGTCTTATTAGGTAGATGACCGCTGCTGAATATTTACGGGAACACTTACTACCATTCCACAAGCCTCAAATCACACAATTAATATTTGTACTTTATACTTTGATAAAAGCGATACTAAGTATTTAGTCAACAGGATGTGGTTCCGATTAGTGGTCAGTAGAAAATGCAACATAAGCCAGAGAGACAACCACATGATAATTTTTAGAAATTACAATACTCATGGAACCAATTGCTTATCTTTAAGGTTCTGTTGAAGCTGATATTATAATAAATGTCAACACATCTGGAATTCTATACTTCATCTAATTCTATAAGTGACCGATACAAATTAAAAGGCACTGGAACTCTGCTACGATCATGTCGATTGAAGTTGGCCTGACTTTGTGAATCATTCAAATAACACTGCACAGGAATCAGAAATACATTTCATTTTTTGTGAAGCCTTGTGTGTGAGCTACACAATTTTACATTAATTATACCATAAGTAACAATTTTCCTATAACAGAATACCTAGCAGCTTTAGCTAGAATTTGTCATGTTTTTCTTAGTAGCACACCAGTAGTTTATTGATACGTCACTGGTTTGGTAGCGGAAATATAATCGAGAAGCTTCAGGGAGAACAAGCTCCATTTTCTTATTCGTCGGATGCCAAAGTCGACGTGATATATGATCCCTCATACATTAATCTTGTTTTTGGCCTATTTTTCAACCGGAAGTGTCTATTATAAAATTATTAGAATACCTTCCCTCGCATATTGAGCGCCCCAACACTGGAATTTCATAGCGTCGTTTCATACCCTGCATTTTTCAACTGCAAAGCACCTAACCATGAAGCTACCACCTAGCTTGACTCACCAAGGCGAGCTCCGTTGTCATTTCAGGGTAATCATATAATTCTTGCTAACATTCTTTTATCGGTACATCAAAATTTATTTTTTGTCAAATTTTGTTTTGTTGGAGGGTTTCAAAGTCGTTCTGTATGATAATAGCAAAACAATATAAATGGAACAAAACTACAAGAAAGAGATGTCCTCGAGAGTAGGTGTGAATTCGATATAAACATATTTTAGCTGAATAAAATAGCTGAATGGGAACTATGGTGAGAAAGAAAATAGCTGTTTAAGTTATGTAAAATATTTTCATGTAGCTAAATCATATCCATTAGCAATTACACACCTATATTAACACAAAACTCATCTCATGGTATGATGGTAATATAAGGGCGATGAAAAGATATATTTGGGGCCAAATATTTTCTTTGCTCCAAAAACCATAACGAATTTAAAATTGCTTCTATCGCGGGGATATGGCTGCACATATAATAAATTGCTTAGAGAAAAATTGAAAAGTAGAAACAAATTACCATAGAAAACTACTCGCAAACTTAAATGTACTTGGCTAATTATTTGAAATAATGTCAAAGAAATAAGGTATCTGATCAATTTTCTTCGACTGGATAAAGGATACGATCTGTTTCCAAAGATTTATATTGCTCGATTGCAAACCGGTGGATTTGCGTTGTCGATAAGTTATATAAAATAAACAAACTCGTTTTAGTAACAAACCAAAGTATATAGACAAAAATATCATGATTAGGATATTACACAACAGATGCTACATCGACATAATTAATTCATCTTGGATCTTTAAAGTAAGAATAAAATTATAAATATTAAATATATTATTTCAGACTATAAAAATATCTTCAAATTAAAATTAATGTGTCTTTTAGCAAGTCTATGCAGATTCCAAAGTTATTAACTATAAACTTATAAACCATTCGAGTATACTTAGTTGAATAGTAATCACAATAGTCGTTTTTTGGTGTGTTATATGTCACATTAAACCTAAAATTATATTACAATTCGTGTTCTTGCCTGTAGTCATTATTATTTTGATCGTCCTGGTCAGGAGATTAGGACAAGTTAAAAGATTATTGGGTTGTCAACGGTTCTCAATACGTATGAAAATTGATAAAATCAGATGAACCTTACGCACAAGAAATCTGACATCGATCTATACACACATGCATACAGTCAAGCGTGGTAAGAAACCCGTAACTCGTCGTCACACCAGAGAACTGTTACAAATCACCACATTTGGGATCTCAGAACAAACCATAGCAAAACTTTGAGTAAAAACCTGTTTACATCTGTAGGTTCAGAGATCATTGATTAAATTTTGTCTTAAAGTACCCTCAACTAGGTTAGACAACTGTTTACTAAGGAATTAATATAATAACAATAGTTATTCAACTTCATAAAAGCATAGTCTTGGATCTTCCTCTTGAATTTGCAATACATTCTTAGTGTGAACATTTTACTCGGTGCCTCCTTTTTAAAATCGTTCGCTAAGTGGTGATTTTGAGGTTGACGACATTTTAATTTCATGAATGTATGTAGCAGTGGTATTAAATATTCCTGTCTTTCAGAGAATCCCCTTATATATGGTCCAAAACCGGATCGGAAAATGTTTGGAATCTGAATATATTCCTGGCTTATGCCTGATGAGTAATAACGGAATGGATATATAAAAAATTTACTTGGTATCAATATTCAGGTTTCATCTACAAAAAAATATAAGAATGCATGTTTGAAAAGTAACATACGCTCAGCCGTTCCTGTCCGTACATATGAAATTCGTACTTGACAGAAATAGTGCAGTCATATGTAGGTAAAACTACCCAGAAAGCCTAAAAAAAACACCGATATGAAGTTCTTATAGTTGTCTGGTGACTAAATCTGAGTTTGAAGGAAGGCATATTTCGAGGAATAGGTTTTATTTCAGTAAGTTCTTACCAAATATTTGTATCCAAATTAAAAATAATAACGTTGTAGTCCCAGATAATAGCTACTGAATCATACTCATCTCGAAGCCCATTAGAAACTTACGAAGTCAAAGGTCCTAACACTTGGACTATCTTGAAGCGGCGACAGATGTCCCTTGCTATCACATCCTTGACTGGGTTACGTATAAACCACCCAATTGGTCAGTAAGGCCGGCAGGCCATAGGAGAAACTTGCATGTCTATAGCAGGTTTGAAGCATAGTGCAGAGCATACGCTTGACTACTGGATCAATGTCCTTAAGAATTGTCCTAACCAGTGAAACCTTTTTTAATTTGAAATAAATGTATAAATGAAATAGTTATTTTTTCCTATATGGATGGGCAGTAGGAAATATGAGAATAGTTACTCTCTTTATTTACCTCACACATACTACTCTAGAAGTTTTACCATCCGTGAAACAGTTGAATATTTTCAATATTCCTTATTACGTTATGGACTGAGAGTGGTACGAAAAATAAAGTGTTCATATATCCGAAAATGTAGATAAGTGATTACGTCTATATTTCGTATATTCCGAACATCCTACAAAAATTTTGTATTTTTGAATAATCGCAGAATCAAATTTTATAAATTTTTAAAGGGACACTATTAAAACTAATGGATGAGTTCAAATTCATTGCAAGAAAAATATTCAGATATACCAACCTGTCATTAAGATTATATTCAAAAAACTTAGCAAAGGTAGTATAAGTATTATTCCCAAAAAACTGTTTTTTGGTATTGCCTCACCTCTCCATTTTCAAAACAGAATGATACCATTATGGCGCTGTGAACAAAATTAAGCGATGGTTCAAGCAGCAAAGTGTTGCACAGCGCAAAATTCGTTTGGTGAATTGATTTCACGGAATTTTAATCTGGATTCAAATCTAACTACATGGAAATATGTATAATTGGAGAGTACTTTGTATGAGTGAAATTGAAGAGATAATAATATTTTGTTTTTTCAAGTGTGTGGATAATCGTAGTGGTTAATTTCACACTTAGTTAACAAGTAATTTTGAGAGCTTCAACTTTGCAAATTGAACATCATTCGTAGGAATGTTTCATATCGCACCGTTAAATGAAAACTGATTTTACTGCCAATGACAGTAGGCGGGGGGAACTATTAGTATATATCAGGTTATCAAAAATTTTGATCGGATTTTAGAACAGCTTTACTTAAAATCTGATTTGAAAATAGTGGGAACTATATCAATCCTGGGAAGTCATATAATTAAAATAAGTAAAGATAATTTCACAATTGAATATTCACTTAAATTCAATTCTATATTATCAACATTTCCGAAATTGAATCCAAACATTTACTTTTAAAGTCTACTCTAACATTTTGATCTCCCTCTCAGCATTAAAAAAAAATGTATCCAATAGAGGGTAGAGAAATAAATTCGGTTTTATAATCAACTGTCAAAACTTTGTATCGATAAGATTTTTTTGTCTTTTCAACCTACAGATTGACTGCACTAATTTACATCTCGACGTTTGAGATTCCAGCTTGTCAGAAAACCATCATTTTCCGCATATATTTTTTACACTCCATCCTCCCCCAGCAAATAAGGATTTCCATGTTTTGTATAACACAATGGAATTTGCATTTCACGATTGGAAGGGCGAACTGTTTTCCACTTAGCTTCGTCAATCTCCCAAGATCGCATATGTTCCTATTATTCTGTATTCGACTTCGACTATGAAAATGCGGAGAATGAGGATGCGTGGAAAAATACATAAAATCATATTGGAATAACAAAAGAATTGATGGAAATCGATGGCCTTGATACCTTGGAAAAAACAAAACTTATGGTCGGTGCCTCAAAGCGCTTAAGGAGCGTATAAATCAGCGAAATTATTACGAACATTTTCGCGTCTACCAGAATTTTGGCGCTGTTGACCTGATAGTGAAGTTGTCTGGTTTATATGACTAATTTGGATATACCGGGTGGTCTATTTACCTTATAGTCGTGAGCGGGAAAATGATGAGTTTTTTCATGAATACGTTCAGATGAAAGTTCTTGGACGCAATGGAGGAAAATTAATGATGACTTTTATTTTCGACATTGACAGCGTTTTCAAGGTCAACGATGTTTTTCAATGTGGAGGATATATTTTTTATTGCAGAATCTTATTCCACGAAAAAAGCGTACTTTTTGTTCAGAAAATCTTTCAATCCGATTGCAACTTAAGTAGATAAAAATAAAACATTCGAAACGTTTCCATATCTTAACGGTAGACGACGACGTTATCATTTCTTTGGAACATTATTGACTAAGTCGTATTTTCTCAGTGGGTAGAGATTGAATAGAATTAAATAGAATGTTTTCCCTTGTTTGATGTTCTCAGATAAATGTGGTTTTACAAACCACGGTGAAGTGAATCGACGTAATATTCACTACTGGATTGTTGAAAATCTGCGACGTATTACAGCGCCCTCCGTTGGTGAACCTATGGTACGGAATTATTGATGACAGATTGATCGGTCTTCGTGCAATACCATTTACCAGAGCTAATAGACAATATGCCACTTCAAGAAAGGTTTCAGCATGAGCTGCCCTGCTTCATTAGATCAGAATTTTCCAGGAAGTGCGGGATCGGTAATACCCTCATCGATGGATCAGATGAGGTAATCGCATTGTGTGGCCTGTTTGGTCACCAGATTTCACCTCTCTGCACAAAATATATTTGTTTTTTCTCATAGATTGAGATTCTGTAGTATAAAATATATATTCCCATTAAAAAATAAAGTTGAACTTTAAAAAATACTGTCAATGTTGGAAATAAAAGTCATCATTAACTGTACCCCATTGCACTCAAGGAGTTTCGTCTAAACGTTTTCATCTAAAAACTCACCGATTTCGCTCTATACGCCTGTCTCAAGTTGAACGGACCACCCAATATTTAACTTGCATTCAAAGATTGGATCGGAAATGTGAAATAGGGATCTCTGAAAAGTACCTTTGAGTAGAAGCTTATGATGTTGTTGAGTTGTTTTTTTTCAATCAGTCGGCTACCAATGCAGCTTCACATCAGCTTGGAAACTCCCAGATGCTTGATAGAAAATGACTAGATTATCAGGCGTCCATAAATGCCCAGGTCTGGCAGACCAGATAATGCCAATGAGAGGAGAGATTGAGCTGTCGCCCTAAGTAATTCGAATTTCTCTCATTCTAGTTTACTTTCCTTGTTTGCGTATAACTTTTGATTATCAAACAAGTCTTGCAAACCCTGAAAGTCGAGCTGTGGATCTCGTTGACAGTCTACCCTCGTACAGGGGCCACTGGGAAGAAGCTATACGAAAACATTTATTTTCTATTTGCACGAAGCAAAATGCAATATAGGAATATTGTGTACACTCAGCCAGGCATACATATCTACATGTATATACGGGTATGCAAATACTTTCTCGTAATTACTAGGAATCATAGCTCCTGCGAGCTCCTGCTATGCCGTAATGGAAACATGCTCCTGCAATTTACAGGGTGGGTGGACACGCTGCTGCACGCTAGTCGACTACAGGGTGCTGGATTTCTTAGGGTCAAAAATATGTTCTGAGAAAGATTCATGGTTCTAATGATTATTAGATTCGATACATAGGGTGACGTCGCCTTACGACAGAAGATGCTCTACGTTGCCACCATAAAAGAGGGTAGTGTTGTGTCCGGCGCCTTTTATAAAAATACCACAGAATAAGGCGAACAAGGTAAAGAGGTCAATTTTCCGCTTAATAAGTTCATCTACTGTAACTTGTTTAAGGAAGAACGTTATGGAGTAAACATCCCTAATTAATGCAGAATTTTGTATCAGATAGATTGTGTAGATAAAAAGTTGTGTAATTATCACACACCTGACTTACACATATTTGGTTCTTTATTGTTTATAGGATTTTATGTGCCTTCTGTAATGCTGTTTATATAGGTCAAACAGCTAGAGCATTTGCAACAAGGTACAGGGAACATACAAGTGCCTTCAAAAACAACCTTCCAGAAAGATCACTTACTAGATACTGATCATAAAGCTGGCAACGACAATAGAATGAGTGTACTTCATACTTGTAATAAAATACATGATATAAACTTCATGGAAACATTAAAGATTCAGAAATCACTGCGCAACCCTGACTTCATTGTAGTAAATGAACAGACTGATCTTTTAAACTAAATTTTCATCGATACACTACTCTACGTTTCCATCTATTTGCATTCTAGGTTAACTTACTACTGACATATGTTAAGTTATGGAATGTATTAAGAAGAATGAAATAGCTTAACGAATAAAATATCTTAAAACATGAAATATTTTAAGGACATTTTAACGGCGATGGTTAAGGTTCTGTAGGGGTTTCCCTTAGCACTAATGTAAATGCAGTCGCCAAAAAAATATGTCCTCTAAGACAGGCACAACAACTGACAACATAATTTAATAGGAAAATAACTAGACAGGATAGATAGTATGCTAGTTTTGCGAGCTCTAGTTTTGTATCCATGATAGGACTAGTTAGCTATTTGGAAAGTTATCTAGGTAGCCTTGTTAGCAGTCAAATCTGATATTCCGACGTTGATTTCAATAAAAATCGAAACGCGCCTCTAAAAGAAAGAGTTTTATTTGTGAAACTATGTGATAATTACACAACTTTTTATCTACATGGCGGAAGAGCTACTTCAGGTAAGAGCATCTACAATCTACAAGATAAATTTTGATTTAAATACGTACCATACCTTCAAAATATCATAGACACTACTAGAAGCTTCTAGTAAATAATGCAATTTTAAGTTGCCGCTTCCGCCTTTCTTGTTTACTCCTATTTTGTTTAAAAGATGCCTTATCGTACTGAGTCTTTGAAGCTCCTTAAGGCCCACACAAATCTAAGCAGTTATGAACAAAATTAAATTGCATGACAATAAAAATTTCACAATAAATTAATTGTTAATCAGACCTCTTGCAATCAACAATTAATTGGAATTGTGAAAAGACGCGTTTTACAATTAATCAATTATTAATATTTGCACAGTATTTGATTGATAGTTAACATGGCAACGATGACTGTGGTTTAATGGTGGCTCTCCCTTAACCACAGTGTAACGACAGTCGCCAAAAAAATATGTCGCCTAGAACGCAGACAAGATAAAAGAACTAGTTAGGATAAATGTAATATTTACATTTGAAAACTCTAGGTTTTTATCCATGATAGGAACTAGTTGATGATTGGTAGCCTGGGTAACCTCTGTAGACAATCAATTTTGAGAGTCGGGTGGTGCATTACAAATTAAAGCGAAGCGCGCCACAAAAACCGACTATTATTTATGAAACATTGCGTGTATATTGCAGAATTTTGTCTTAATAACAAAAGATCATTTACAATCTAACTTGTTAATAACTATACAAGTGAAGTCCGAAACATAAAATTTGGTAAATGATCAGTTCTGCATGCATGTGGGTCTAAACAGGGTAGCTTTTCCGTCTAGACCTTCAATCACGATCCCTTGCAGTGCCTGGTGCGACCAAAGTTTTTTTGCTCATCGCCTGGCGTCGAAAAAATAATAAATGCGTCACGGCACGCCGCGCCGCGCTATTTCATGGTGGAGACATGGCGGGGAGAATTGATAAATTACTAAATTAAAAGGCTGCACGCTAACGATGACCGTTTATTGACTTTTACTGGTGGTTTTTAATGTTCCATTAACGCCAAATGGATGAAAGCATTGGGCATGAGGAATAAATGATCTAGACAGGCGACCATGCATTGATAATTATTTTTACATCGAGATAGTAGGTTTTTGGGTTGAAAAAAATATATTTTTCTAACATTAAAGATACAATTCGGGAGTGATAAAAACCCAGGTTATTTTGCTGACAGGACTCGAACCCGTGCCATCAGCATTCCCTGCTGGCATTGAGGCCGCTTGAACACTGCACCGAAATGTGTTTCGCTGGCGCCATTTATCACTGCAAACCGCACATTATCTGGGAAACACTCCGCCCAGAACAGTAACCTTAGGGCCATTGAAAAGTGAGCATGTGTATCTACGTTGTTCGATGTTGCGTGGTTTCACTACGTCGAGAATAATATGGAAGACCAGTTGCATGAGTCTGAAAACGTAAATTTGTAATCATAAATTAAAAACATCAAAAGTAAGTCATCACAGACTGTTGGAGAGGCAGGTTCAAATTCCATCCACACCAAATGTTTCTTATGCCAGTAATCCTAGAACCATTTTCTGTTGTATTTGATCCAAAAGCCTATTTTAGTATGAAAGCTCATACGAATTTTACCACACAATTTTTTCTAATTTTTGCATGTAAAGTGGAACTTCAAAACTGATGAACGTTCTAAAAGTTATTAATTTTCATCACGAAATGTGAAAAGTGTAATATTATGCAACTGATTGAGTAATATTAATTTCAAGACAAACGATGAAGGAAGAGTAATTATTAGGGATAATTTCAATAATATTGATAACTTCCAGATAAAAAAAATATGTGTTGAATACAAAGTTTCAAAAATAAAGCCTTTCTTTAAGTGAGGCGTTGCAAATTATACTTTATTCGAAATATTTATATTAAACTCGAAACTGAAATAAAAAGGTTTTTATTTGTTAAGCTTTGTGTTAGGCACACAATTCTTTATCTAAATGGTGGAAGTGGAAGCATCTACAACCTGCATGATTAATAACCTTATCAGAGATATGTTTTTGGGAAGCGAATCAAGCGGACACTCATTCACTTTATTCGCAGATATTCACGATACTTAGGACACAATTTGTGCAATCCCTTTTATGTGGTTAGCCTCTCAATGAAACAGGACTATCGCACTCCAGAAGTACTGTGAGAAGGAGATGTCCGTTCACATTGACCTTTAAAGGCTCTAAACTACAACTATCCTAGAATACACTAACTGATTGCTCATTCTACAGCACTGATGTTCTCCAAAAGAGTAATTTTTGTTAGAGGCTTGTTCGTGGCTCGACCTGGTATTCTTACCCGATGTGCTTTCTTAGTATTTATAGTACTGATATCTCTCGATGTCTAGGTCTCTGGGAAGTCTGGCAGAACATATACCCTAGTCGTATCTATACTATAATATATATATATATATATATATATATATATATATATATATATATATATAGGGGTAATCAGCAATTCAAAATTTTCCAAGCTGTGGACCTGTGATACCTCAGGTGCGTCTACGAGACGTATATATGCTTCTGTATTGTATTCAGAAGATTGAGTGATTTACAACCCCCTCATATGCGAGCAGTGATGGGTTGATCTGAGTAGCTTCTTCAGTGCATGCAATTGTCTGTTGTGAAAGAGAAATCTCAGCTTCTAGAACACCGACATAGGAAGGCGAGCAGCAAGTCAGGACGTGTTACTGTTAATGTCTACCCCAGAAGTTTGATAGGAGCTGACTCAATTATGGACTGCCCCTCCACCTTCACGACTTATTTCGTAGTCGTGACTCCAAAACTTCTTAATAATAGCTCAAAACAGCGAATTTATTAGCTGCTTTCAAAAGAATACGCAGTGTCTGAAGGGAAAGTCTATGAAAGTGGTTGATTAGTAGTCAATCTATCAGTAGTACTACATCATCGTCCCAATCACCAAGCAGTTCTTAAGGCGGCGACTTCAAGGATCAAATTTTCTCAGTCTGCTTTGTAGAAATTTTGAAACAGTATTTTAATATTGTCAAATGAATTGTTTATCAGCACTGTCTTATAAGATCGAGCGCCATAACATGAATCGTGCTGAACTTGCCTTATCAGTTTACTTCTAACACTATGGCAATACTGTAAAATGCAAACGTATACTTTAGTGTAGAAACATCCCACGTGTCTTAGTAAACAAACCTGTTTCAAATATAAACTCCTGAATCTCGGAGTATTACCAAGAGAGCACTCTCTCAAGAACGACAGCCCTTAGCAGGCTTCGTCACGTTTGTGATCGAGTAGTGTGCACGCTTTAAATATTAAAATTAACAGATTCGCGTGCTACATAACTCCCGTCGACAGCCAACCGAGTTTCTCTTTTAAGGTTTTACCTTAACATTTGTGACGAATTACACACAGAAGACGCATGGATACTCCAGTCGACGTTTTCAACATAAAATAGGCAGGTTTACGGTTCTTGAATGGCAGTCTCCTTTCTGGGATTTAACAACATTGCAATAGCATCATCTGTATTCTATTCTTTCATAATAGTTCATACTGAGCTCTTGTTGAAAACATATAACTGTTACCCTGGCAACAGACATAAATATTAATATCATTATATTTTCTAAATCAAATTGCTTCATTCGGTTTTGTACCTTGGTAAGAGCTGGCGAGGCTGCCGAAACGTTAGTAAAGATTCATTCATGCGTATGTAGTTTCAATTGGCGGCCAGCGGAAAACATGATGAAGTATTCCCAAACAAAATCTAGCTGACATTATAGATGCGCATCATTCACGTAAAATTGCGTAATTGAAAAATAAGGTTTCACAAATAAATCTGGTTTGTTTGTGCGGCGTTTCGATTTATTCCATAAATTTTCAGGCAAGTCAATTTGGACAATCTAACAATAATTTATGGATTATATCGGAACGCATCACGGACAGCAAGTTTTATTTATAAGACGTTATATGTAATATATACAATTATATCTGAAATTTATTGCAATTTGACAAACATGAAAAAGTTCATCATAACCGATATTCCCCTCAATTATACTACATAATAAATTATTTCTAGGCAGCAGTAGATGACACACGTGTGTTGTAAGATAGATATCTTAAAATAATAAAATGAAGAAGTTATCATTCACAGCTTTCGAGAACAATATCCGAAACAGCGAAACTCCATCTAAAAGAACTTCCAAGAGCTGATTATTTTTCGTTGAAATACGCCCCGATCTTAGCCGCGGGAAGGAAATGTGACTCCAGAGACCAATACGTCATTCAGCTCCAACATCCTTGGCATAATGGAAAAATATAGCATATAATAATATAAACAAACTTTACTTCCCACGGCAATAGACGTATCGTTTTTTCTGGCTTGAGCTCGAAAGCTTCAAGGAGAACTCCGGAGCGCATATCTGAACATGCGAGCAGTACTTCAAGGACAACCTTTTCTAAAGCTGGTAGGCTAGACTGGTCAGCCCCTTCTCCTCAATGTTCTGGTCTGTGGATGTCTATTGTTATATCAGGTTATATCACGTACTGCTCTTTTCTGGATTAAGTCCAGATCTGGCTCTGTATATCAACATGGCCCTGCCACAACATGTTTTGCGTATGAATTCCTTGTCGGGGCAATCAACTGAACTTCTGTGCATTGAACTGTTCCATATATGTTGATCTCCATTCAAAAATATGGAATATATCAATTCAATTTCTTAGAAATCATGCTTATTAAGTAGCATTATGCTACCTGAAATAATTTTCAAAAGTTTTTTGAGTGGCTGTAGCAGATTAAGGCTGCTATTGAATGTCCCAGGCAATAATGCAATACCTAATCGTAGATTATGCAAAACGTTATTAGATGGATACCATAACTATAATTCTTTTGTCTATATTATATTATATTATTTGATTAACATTCATCTCCAGGCGCAGGGTGGCACTGCTCATTGACAACCTACGAAGTCAGGGTCCCAACACTTGGAATCCCTTGGCGATGGATGTTGACATTTCTATCACACTCTTGACTGGGTTACGTATATTCCACCCGATTTTCCTCTATGGTTAGGTCGCTAGGCTATACTGATGAGTCTAGGCTAAAGACGAAACATTCATGTATATACCATGTTTATGCATAGTGGACGGCATAGCTTCATATCATTTCACTCACCTCAAACGCTATTTAACCTGAATGATGTTGTTGTCTCACAGAATATGTTACCGCCTTCTGTAGGTGATTATTATATAGAAAAATTGCAAACAACCTAATCGCTACCAAGATAAAATCATCCAGTTTCAAAACAAAGTTTTACCAAGACCACCCATTACTTTAAAAGTCGTTACTATCTGCTCCAAATTATATTAAAGCTATATATCATCGACCTCGCCAGTGTAACATCGTCTCGAAGGCAATATAAATCCTGTTTATATATTTTTGACTTAGCTGTCCGTCCCTTCGATTTAGGGATCCATTTTTCAAAGACACGAAAAGGAAACGCGACTCCTTGAGAAGTAACATCCGGACGTCGCGTCGGCAACGTCCTTAGTAAAAAGAGCTTTTTTAGAAGTTTATCTGAAACTTGTCGATTTCCTGAGGGACTGAGTCAGCGAAATCCGCAGATGTTTATGAAAAAAACGGTGACCCTTTGAAGCATTCGACGTGGGGTGGAGTGGCAAAAAGTATAGCCGGTATTAAAAAATAACAAGAAGGTTGGGGTACAAAGGGAAAGTCTTTTGCGCTCCTGTGAATGTGTATTTCCGTATGGAAATCAAGTCCTCTTACTTTGCAAGCATTAACGAGGAAAATATTGTGAACTCGAAAAATGTAACGAATTTCAGGTAATATGTCTTTTCGACGTTCCATGTTCATTCATGAGCTTAATGAAGTTATTTTGGAATAAACATGTATCATCAAACGGAATCATGGGAATTTTATTGTGAATCGGAAAAACAGTACCATTTATTTCTTGACCATTATTTCGTCACAACGCCAAGAATCTGAATAATAAGAGTGATGTTGTCAAATAATCCAAAGATGTGATATCAAATGATATTGGAGGCCAATTCAGCGGTCCAAGATCTGAGATCAGCTGCTTGGTCCTAAGTTTAATCGTAAATTGTCTTGTTGAAACCAGATATCACTGACCTGACAGGCCTAAATTTCAGGTAGCAGAAGCTCAGTAATCATGGTGAGATACTGATTGTCATCAACGGTAGGTTTGAGGCCATTGTTATCTTTCCACTGATTTCACCGTCCCACAGACCACACAAAACTATCCGTTTCTCTGGACAAAATGGTAGCCTTTTAGATTCTACGGCTTGCTTATCAGCGCAAATACGGAAGTTCTGTTCATTGACATACCTATTGAGCCAGAAACCGGCCTCGTCACTGAACAAAGTTATGCGATAAAACAGAGCATCTTCAGTGAGCTGCCACAGAACCCATTCACTGGAAAGGTAGCGCAAACGAAGGACTGGTGGCTTAGTGCCTACACGACTTCGACTTTGGATGCCCTCAAACCAAGATCTTTATGTAAAGTGTAGCAAATTATTGATTATTACGTACGACAAACCAAGCATGGAATCTGTTGGTCTTTCTTCAAAAATAATGGATTTTTGTTTGATTATTATTATATCAGGCATCATTCTGATAACCTGGAATAAAAATTGTTAAACGAAAACAATTAATAAAAATTACGACCAGTTCAGTATCGATCGAAATTATATTTTACTCATGTTTTTTGTTTTCCTGCTTCTTTGTTGTAGCTCGAGAACTGCTCATAACGAGACGAACGTTTTGTATGAGAATAGATCTTCCGGTGGATTAAATGATCAAAAATAACGATAAATTATATTTTAAACACACATGTATAGGTAGCAATCATATATACACTGGAATATAGAATATTTTACTATTTTAGACATTCAAGCTGCCTTTGCGAACCAGGTGAGGCATCCAGAGAATCGATGTCAAACAAATGTTTGCACAAAGATACGAATTGGACAACATGTCGATTTTAAAAAAATCTCCGCGTCGGGAAAAAATCGATACTAGTAGATAATCCTTACTGGAGCCAAAATTAAAGGAAAGTTTATTTTAGACTTTTTCCCGTTCCACTTTCCAGTCCATTGGACACGGACAATAATTTAGTTGCAAAAATCTTTCTTTTGTTCAGTGATTATGATCACATTCTGGTAATGAATTTTGTTCTTATCTTGTTTCCTTTCAACTTCCTCTTTGACCTGAAAACGAAAGAGCCTCAGTTCGTAACGTCAGAAATAAAACATGGAAACAAAGGAACCGAGCTCTCCTTTGATATATGTATACATAAAAGAAAATTTGTTTTAACCGTCGGAGTTTCCCTTCAAAACCTAATCTGTAGCTGGGGAAGAAACGGAGAAATAATCTCGTTCTGTAAACAACTGATTTCATTTTCCGAAGGAGTAATTTTGGGAAAAACGTTCGCTTTCCAGGTTTTTGTTTACTGATAAATTGGCAATTTCATTTGCAGTGAGAGGAGTATTTCGTCTACGCGGAAAAATCTGGAGTGGGATAAACAGGCACGACAAGGAGGGGAGGGGTGAAACCTACAGGCCTGGGGTCTGAGAGAGGGAGTGCGTCAGAAGAGGTAGAGAAATGATATATCCAACATATACAGGCTTTTAGACTGTTAAGTTCCATTTTTTTCTGAGGTCAGGTTTTCAAGCGGGCGCCGGATTGTCTCGCGACTACGTTGGAGATGAAGTAGGAACAAGCGATTGTCGCAAAGGGTATTGAAATGTTGTAGACGATTATGGTAGAACCTTTTTCCGAAAAAATATGAGAAATAATGCTTTCAATAACTTAAATTTAAAAAAATGTGGATCTCCTATTCACCATAATTCAGGTAATAACTACTTCCTTTTGCAAACAAGTTCTTCAGACGGTTTTATTTTCTGGAAATTAATGAACTGCAAAAAATCGTATTTTTATTCATTTCCACGAAGTTTTTGTTAGTGAGGGCAGAATACGTGAAATAACATCAATTTTGTTAGTATTGGTAAAAAAAATTTATTTCAATATAAAAAAAGTAATTTAATTCATAATTATGAACAGTTCTTAACTCCAATCCAAACGTTTATTTCTAAAATGATACCATTTTATAGAAAGTTCTACGTCAAACTATTTGATGCCAAATTGTTAATCTTTTTCACATTCCAGATCATTTCACGATCTATTAGAAAGATGTCCTGTTTTTGAAAACTTCAAATTGAACTACCGGTTACAACATTATGAAATTATGATTGACTGAAGAATCAGACTAATGGAATACTTGTTTCATTCAAATACGATAAAATTATAATACAAGACTCATCCTATTCGTATTATTATTAGTCAAATAATAATATATCAGTATAAGGTGCTGGAACTCCAAAACTTCATTTTCACTGCGAATATGTATGGATACAAATGACCCTTAATGAAAGTAACATGAAAATTTCACAAACCGTATTCTTTTTTTTACGTTCTTTCATCCATTACATAGAAGCTGTTTTTTTTATGACCACCACTTTCTTTGAAATGTAAGTCATAGCTTCCGAAGTTAATGCTCGTATAACTGAAAGATTAGGTCCTTTTTTACTATGCAATAAAGTTGAGTTTATTGGACGGTCGCACAGTAAAAACCTTGTTATATTACGTGTTCCATCCTAAGTGCAAATTAGGAACACCAATGACAATGTCCGCTTTTATGTCAAGCTGCGTTTTAAGTGTCAATAGGCGGTAGAAGAGAATTACAGACCGTCTACAAAGTCTATTTTAGGATTACTAGTGAGAAGTTTATTCCTAGAGTATCTCCAATAATTATATAGACGATGTTATTAATTTTGACATTATTGAAGTGAAATAAAAATCTAGTCAAAAAATGATATTAGAAGTATGGACACTTGAATTGGGGCTTGTGGCTTTTTGCGAATTTTGCTTCGTCCTACTGCATTCGATGAGAGTTAAAACAAAGGCAAAAAGCATATCGGATCTATGTTCCGTCTTCAGTTTTTAGACATAATAGATTGATTCATATGAAATGAAGTTTCAAGTACTTCCTTCTCTATGGTACTTAGAGTATTGTAACGTTGATATATTTGCGTTTTTTTACCTAATGTTTAAGAGCATAGAACTGAATAATCAATTTGAGACCATTAAACCTACTATCGAAATTTAAAACAGTAGGGTTGTCTTTCTGGGTGTTCTTGTTTCCAAAAGCGGTAAGAACGAGTTTATGATATTATTCTCACAATCAGGTTTTCGGTCAGATTACCATTGTCCTACAGCGCTGCTAGATATCATTGACAATACCATCCAAGCCTTAGATAATCACGATTTCACTATATTGGTATTATTATATTTTCTATGCAATCAACATTAACACAAAGTCCTCCATATGGAATTTTTTTGAGGTATGTATTTATGAATGCCTCTTTCCAACTACAACTATCTTAGCCATACCTATCTCACCGGTACCAGACTGTTAAAATGGGGTATCACAGATTTATATATCTCTGAATAATCAGTTGGATCACAATATTCTGTTCTAGAACCATTACTTTTTCATTATATGCTAACAAGTTTCACAATGAGTTTAACAGAGCAGACATTTTTGTAGACTTTCTCTTTTATACAATTCTTCAAAATCAATAGCAATAGTGTTCCCTAAAAAACCTCTACGTTATTAATAATAAATATTGATCACATATATAATCAGAGTACATATAGAGCAAGGAATTTTGGCTTACTGGTTTACCAGGAGCTTAGTTCGAAGAAAAACATCTACAAAAGCATTCGAAGAGCATATTTATCCCTCATCCACAAAGATCATATTTATGTTCAAATCAATACAAAGAAGCGACACTCTCAATTCAATTCAATTAAAGATGCTGCAAATAGAAAAAGTGCAGATTCATATACGGTATTCCTAAATTAGACCACGCCTTTCATAACTGAGCTAGATTGACTCAGAATGTTGAAAAGATTTTATTTTGTTTCCTTGCCTTTTCCATGCGGTTATTCTCTATAAGAGTCCTGATTATCTTAACAACAAGAGTTCCTTGGTTAAAGATAGCCATTTTATAGATAGGGAGCACAAAAATCTTACAACCTTATTTATTTGAGATGTTTTAAATTTATCATTCAAAAAGTTATTATCCTCTACCAACAAACTTCAAAACTTTAACACGAATTGTAACACTCCACAAAAAAATAAAACGGACATGGCCTGGTCTAAGTGTGAACTCCCACTTGAGGTTTCCTCGTAAGTTAATGAATCTAACTACGAAGTGAAATGAAACAGGGGTAAAAAGTTCGACAAGTGATAAAACAGCGTTTGTGTGTTTGTTCCCAAACGTAAACCTTTTAGTAAGGTTTATAATATAGAAAAGCATCAGTAGTTAAGGAACATGGTCTAACTAAATTAGTCTAGACTATTTTCGTGCACGTTGATTTTTTGAGCGAAACTCCCCTCGTTGGACGAATATACCTTTAGGGTTTCCTGGCATACCGCAATGCGGTGTTCGCCCTAGGGGTAAGTGGAACCCCCTCTGTGGAGATTGGTGTCGATTTCATCAAGTTTCGAGTGCACATTACATCAAAAACAGAAGACGATGTCGTCGTTGGGAATTTATGGATCGAATTACGCGCGTCGGTGAGTGTTTCGTGTCGAAAATGGGGTGTTTACAGGGCAACGGTGATGTCGGAAGAAATTATATCGTTGTCTTGGATGTTAACGGTAAGATGATACGACAGTTATTTTCTAGATAATGTATTGTATGTATGTATTACCATTTTATACATTTGGAAGGAGCTGGTATTCGGCTGGATTCGAACCAATCACTCCTTGCTTGCCGGGAATTGACCTACACAAGCATGTCTGTTCTCAATCGAGTTCAGGTCCTCATGTTACGTAAACTTCCCTGAAAACCAGTCTTCTTCCGATTTTCACGGACTGAATAAGAGACGTACCTGCATGACTCAATTGGTAGAGTGGATATCCGGCAAGCAGGAGGTGATGTTTAATGTAGCTTTTCCACCGGCCACGTTAGTAGACCATCATTATTTTTATACTAGCACAGCACCGCATAGAGAGACAACAATATGATCCTTGTCTCTTCTATATTTACAGGAAATAGCGCTGCCAAATGACTTAGTGACTCTCAAAAGTCGTCTTCTTTCTTTTCATCCTAGGAAGAGATGAAGCTTATAACATACATACATACATTATAACCATCAAACTAAGAACTTGGCTAGATTCAAAGGAAGAAACATAAGATACTGCAAGGATTTATTGCGGAAAGGTTGCGGATTTCTTTCTTTATTCAAATGGCCTGGTTTACCAACGCAGTATGAATGCTATGATGCGTTTGGAAGTTATAAAGCGCCTTACCGAATTTCTGGATCATTGTCCTTGTATTTAAATCATGCTGTTGAACTCTAGTAATACGCCTACCGCGTCACAAATCAAGTAACCATCGCATCCCGCTCTATCTATTCACCAGATCTACATCATTTTTTCCAAAAATTAAACATAAATGGACCTTTTTGCCTGATCTTCTGATAGTAGGCTAAGGCGAGAAAAAAGTTGTTTTATATTGAAATCCACGTTTTCATCTTCGGGAGGTCTGGAACTTTCTCGACTTACATAGTGAGGTACAATGAGCCCTCATTTCCATATTTATACAACAAACCATTACGAACGAATTCTCCTGTTTCTCTTTTTGTGAATGCGGCACAACTTCCATTTTTAACCTTCGTTTGGTATGTTTTTCTTGTAGCAAAACGGTAGCGGTCGGTGGGTGCTATTGTTTGGTCCTTTTGTTTGCTTTTGCGAGAAATTATTTAGGGACAGTCCGGTACACCTGTATTTATTTCTGCTATTTCAGGCAGTGGCGCACTATAAGAGAGAGATAACCAGGAATATAATATACGTGGGTCGCTCAAAGCAATTATGATATTAAAACCAGTGTTGATGAACCAGTTGTTGGTTTGCTAACGCCTACAGATCATCGGTAAATCGCAAAACATTCAAAAATGTTAAGTAGGCTGTATTATATCAGATTAGGAATAAATATTTCGATTCAATGTTGGCAGTATAGGCCTTCTGGAATTAATTTAAAAAAATATAAAACCAATTAGTCTACTAAATCTTGATTTCTAAAGTTCCAAAGGTATTCGAGATATTGGAAGGTTACTGAGTTTCTAAAATTGCTAATACCTAGTACCAATGAATAACAATTCTGAAATCCATTCAAAACCCTTATCTCTCGTGAAATACATAATTAACCTAAACAGCACTTTCATCACTAAGATCAAAAGCTTATAAAGGGTACAACGTAGTAAGAAAAGTTAAGATTTCCTTTACTTCCTCGCCTTCAATTCTCAACCCTCAAATAGTTTTGCAGGAAGAAATGAGATTTTCTTCGAAATGATGAGATATTGAGCAAAAGCATTGGACTTGACATTACGGCCTACAACACGCTGTACCAGCTCTGCCAACATCGCGCCATGAACCGCGCACAAAGTCCACCCACTGACGTACTGGCAGCCAGTCCCAACGTTCTTGCTATCCACGCCTAAGCAAGATACGTTTTGTGATTAAAGTAAATCGAAAATCACCCTACCCGCCTCTCCTGTCTATTGGTGCGGGATGTAAAACAGGATGCTGTAGATGAAGTTTTTCGCTAATAGCTTTGCCATCGATGAACAGATTTTCCAAAATATAGCAGCATTAACCCCCACCCATATAACGTAAAAAATCCTAATATCCGAAATAAAAAATCCTAGCTATCACAGTACCTCCCTCGGGCTTCATCTACAGAACCATGAAACGAGATGCTACTGATCTTTTAGACGTCATCAGACCATAAGGCTGGTGAGCGTCCCTCCACATTCCTCGAAACTATCAATATCCCCAGACTATTATTCCGTTTAATATATCTAACAAAGTCTCGTGATTTCTGCAGGAAAAATCGAAGAGAGTCTACTCTGGACGTTCAATTGATTCCTCGACATATGTGCTGTCAATGGAGTTCGGAGCATGCACCAATTTTCAAAGCATCAATTCTCTTTCTATCAGCTGCTTTAGTCCCATATTCCGGATATGACCTGGATCAGTGACTTTACTAGTCGTTTTAGTGATTTTTATAATTGACCGGGCTTTCCAGATCTTAGATGGTCTACTCATTGGACTTTTAACCATTGCTATTTCTTTCTCGGATGTCACTTTTACTTGAACTTGTGTTACTAACACTGGTGATGCGTGGAGAGTGATAAATTTATGTTTTGAAATATGCTTTTCAGTTGGAATCCAAGATCGACTTGCAAGGTTGGATGTGCGTACCACCTCAGCCACTGGCTATGCAAATTCCCCGAACGGAATGGGAAACATTATTTGTAATTCTCGCTCGATATTCCTTTTTTCCCCGTGGTCGTCAGCCGGGCGGTTTTAATCAAATTAAGCCATATCCCTCCCTCATTTGAGTGAGGAGTGGCTGAACCACGCAGCTACTGTTGGTGCTGGCGAATTAATAAATTTAGCAATTTAAACAACTTAGCGATGCCTTTCCGGAATATCGGGAGATTTTATAACGAACTGGAAGTGTTATTATTGGAAATATTACTAAAATCGTTCCCTATTTCCACCTAAATAACCACTTAGTCGTGAGGGTCTACATCAGGAAGCTTTTGGTAGGCTGGGCTTTCTGATGTTCTCCTCGCGTCATAAGGAAATTATCCAGTAACACGCGAATAAAAAAGGTATTAATTTTTTCTCACTTTCTATTTTCTACGCATAATATTATCGAATTGAATTTAAAATGGTACGTTTTATGACATCTACATCACGAACACCTCCATTGGATAACTGTCTATATCTTGACGTTCTTATTATCACGTGATATCAGGAAAGGCTGCTGCGATTTTAATGAATTTTGTCATAATAGGTAACGGTTTTGTAAATGTGCAGCTGCAGCGAAACAGCAAAGAAAGGAAAAATGAAAGGTAATGCCGTAATTTTGTTTAGAAATGTTTTTTTATTGTTTCTAGGCATTTCTAGGCCAAGGGTAAAAAGCATCAAAAAAATGTTGTTCTTTTAACCGCAAAATTACTATTCGCAGTGACCTTAAAACGCTGTAAGTTGAAACAAACCATTGGGGAACAGAGTTCCCGACAGTTCAATTGCACCACGCTGAGGTTCTCCAAAAGGAGAGGCTGATTCGAGGCTATGGAGGCTCGGCCTGGTGTGGGGGCGCCCATTTGGCACCCCTTGCGTTTGTTATTTTGACGACTTTTGTGTCATTATGCGAGAAAATTTGGTGGAACATTTGCAATGATATTATCTATAGAATAAGCACAGATCAGTAACGTTCCTCCAGTATTCTAGACTGTGGATGTCCTTTGTAAGATTAGGCGTATCCATCAAACGCACTGCCTGTTTTAGTATTGTATAAAGAAAGTTCAGGGAGTTCGTTTGCGCATCTCCATACATGTGAAGTCCAGTTGTGGTCTGAGTTGTGGAGTAGCAGCTGTTCCGGTTGATAGAACCTTCTGGAGTGGATAAGAACACCCAGCTTTAGAGATGCCGACCTGCCAAGATCAAAAACATGTTATTTTTGAATAAGCTATATCGTTTAAATTTTATAATAAAATCTGTTGTCTGTATATGACAGTTAGTATAAAGATTTGAAAATTTAGATAGAAATCTCACATTTCGGAGACACTTCAAACGATATGTACTACAGTCTTAATTTCTCCTGTGGAGAAACTTATATATCCGGCACCCCCCATCTAAAACCTTGAAAAGCGGGAAAAGGAAAAAAGTATCACGTAATAGTATGGAAAGTTGAAAAATTTGATCAAATTTTTAATTTCTGGGCCGCTTTCAAACTGCATGCTGCCCCTCTAACCACTCGTTAGAGTTGGATTATGCATTTGGATTGATCTTGACTGAGCCTACAGTCGCCGTGTGTAGCCCTTTAATGTTCACTTAGAAGGGGCTATGAAGTGAAGTCATTATCTAGGACGGTGGCGTCGCTTTAATAAAATACACCAAAATTCCTGCTTTGACAAATGTTTATCGTTGACTGGTTGGCGCAGAAGAACCCATTAAACTGAGCCTTCGATGGGAATAGACTCTGGTTGGTAATGAACGTTGCATGCACGGAAGTGAACATGAAATGGCTTGATAATTCAATGGCCTTTATGTAAAATACTGTTTTTAAAATTCGAGGAAATGTAATGGTTTCGATGGAAGTAAGAACAGCTCTACCGTGACTAAAATAGCACTGAGTAGCGAGTTTAGAATCTAGGAATATTCTACTTGAAACTCTGAACCAAAGAGGTCTCTAAGGTCTCATTTTTGGTAGATTTGCATAAAATTTGTTGGTAGGGCAATAAGCCTAAGGATTTACTGGTGAACTGCACAATGGTATATTAAGTCACCTCAGTGCGAAGTGAATTTACATCGTCATTACGGACGATGTTCCACATTTGTAGGTCCAGTCCAGTCACCAGCAGTGATATGATATTCGGACAGTTATTAATGAAATAATATCTGAAGGAATGTTCCTTCTCTGGAACCGGTCCTTGAACCGCACATTCTCCGACATTGTGAAATATTTTAGAGAAAAGCAACAAAAACTGTGAAACGGAAATTCAGGCTATGCTGGTCTTAACGGTAACAGTATAAAAGGGAGCAAGGTAAGGTTTCCATCATATACTACTATCGTGGATAGTTAAGAACTATCTTCATAGAAGAAAGTTCACCCAGTTACTCCGAAATGTTTTTGACAACACTGTTGATACTTTACAAATGCATTCTCCTTATGGAGCGACTAATTATACATGCTGTTTAGTTGTGCATGTATTTCAGAAAACTAAAAAAATCTGGAATTTCGCGATGCCATAGTCAATAATATGTGCAGACTAGAAAACAATGTTTTCTAACCTATAGGATCGCCATTCCCATTTCATACCTCTCCAAAAATAAACTTAAAATAGTCAGAGGATTGCCGTAGAGACAATAGACCAACAAAAAGTAGTGATATGAAACATACACAAAACAAAGTATCTCTATTTTGAATGTTCTCGCAATTATTACAACTCTTCCATGGCCTCTTAACACAAAGAGTGAAAAGTTTTGTAATTTTGTGACTCCACTCAAAAATTGTAGGTAATTCGAAAAGCACGTTAAAATGAATCTTGGCGATGTTACATGTTAAGTATATACTTTTCACTATGCATCTACTCCAATAACTGTAGATAGCATTCGGGTGGAATATACGTAACCCAGTCAAGGATGTGATAGCAACATTAACTCATCTCCATATATCGCCCTCTATGGGGGCGCAAATTTGCAACTTACCAGGTCAAAGGTCCTAATACCTGGATTACCTTGAAGCGGAACAGATGCCCCTTAGACATCTGTCAACAAGGGCGAACCGATTTACACCGACCTCCCATGTACATCATAATAGTGTTTACGAAGAACAAAGGATGTCGCTGTAAATTGGTTCACCCTTGTTGCCAGCAGAGGGCGTATATTAAAGAATGAGGAAATGTAAATCATTTTTGCTGATTGACAGCTGCGGGCAACTCAATTTTCAATTTTTTTTTATTTACTTTTATTCGTTAAATGAAATAAATAAAGACCCCCATTCTTATTTTCATTGTTTCAATTTATCTTAAAATTTAAGAAATTCACTTAAAAATAAAAATGCATACATTAAATAAAGGCTGAATATTAAATATAATCTTATTAACTGTATAATAATAAACATTACATAACCTATTAAGCATTGTTTAAAACGTTTTCTTGTTTGTTGTCAAATGTGGGTAGCTATGGAAAAAAGTCTTCAGATTTTTAAATTATATCATTTTTTATGATTACTAAGAAGTACAAAAAGTATTTTAATTAAATGTTTAACAAAAAAGCCTTCTTTTGCGGTGAAAAATTACAAAAATGCTTCCGGCTCCGTGAAAATGAATTTATTCCCAAAGAATCCTGAATAAAGGATTCTTTGGATTCAAAATTCTGGGGTAAATCCAACCAAACATTCTGTGTTATGCGAGGTAATTATTTAATTGAAAATTTAATAAATATTAAATGGATATAATACATTCCAAAGCCTATTTATGCATTAATTTTGATCATGTGGATAAAAAGTTGTGCAGTTTTCACACAGTTTCACAAATAAAACTCTTTCTTTTAGTGACGCGTTTCGATTTTACATCACTAAAAGAAAGAGTTTTAAATTTTATTTGTGAAACTGTGTGAATACTACACAACTTTTTATCTACATGACGGAAGAGATTCACCAAGTAAGAGCGTCTACCATCTACATGATTAATTTCAATTTTAAGCAAATATATTTTTAAATCTGCCCGCGGCTGTAAGTGGCGGAGTTTTTATCATTGCTTCACTCTATGATATACGCACTCCGGTTGCCAGATGTCGTGAAGGACAATTTGTTGCCGCTTCAAGGCAGTCCAAGTGTGGGGTCATTTGACTTCGTAAGTTGCCAATGGACGTTTCCATAGAAGGCGACATTTGGACATTCTGTAGCCGGTTCATATGGGATTGAGTAAGGTTCTTATGGTGCTCACGTAGCCTAGTCGAAAAACGTAGTAAGTACTAGATGTCCCTTACGAGATCTGTCAACAAGGATGTACTGGTATACAGGGACATCCCTTGTTCTTCGTAAACACCGTTACGATGTACCGTTATCTCGGCTAATTCACATCAGAAGCTGACAACTGATATTAAGCTGATAATGAGCCGAGATAACGGTACATCGTAAAAGTGCTTACAAAGAACAAGAGATGTCCCATTAAATCAGTTCACCCTTGTTTACAGATGTGGTAAAGGACATCTGCTTCCGCTTCAAGGCAGTCCAGGGGTTAGCACCTTTGACTTCGTAAGTTGATGATATGTATAGTTTATAATGCTAAACAATTGTAGCACTACTAAGCATCGTATTACAGAAAAATCAGTACAGCAGAGATCATGCTCTACAAAACGGTCAGAGAGCGAAATCGATGTGACAGACCTTCGAAAATGACATCTAAGAACTTATTATCCCAAATCATAAAACATGTGTAGCCATCTAACTTTCTGGGCTCATGAGCGAGAAATAATGATAAACTTCATTTATAAACATCATAAAAACATATAGACGGAAGGAACCCTTGTTTTATAAAGACCAAAATATGTTTCCCAAGAATTCAATTTCCCAGTGCACATTTCCCCTTCGGATCTCTTAGCACATTACCTGGAAAAGAAACGCAGCTCTGCCAGACATGAAGGAAATCTATCGAAGCGAATATATCTTGTAGCAAATTTCCGCCGACCCACCGAGAGAGATGTTTTTGAAAGGAAATGAGTTTAGAAAGAATATACAAACTCAGTGGAGAGGATGATGCCTCGCGACGCAGCTGACAGATACAGATATTCAAATTATGACTCGCTCGATTTATCTAATAGTTCGCCAAACTTCCTGCTGCGAATTCCTATGAGATGCGAATAGGAAGTTGATCTAGGAACTTTTCGAGAAATTTTTCGTTGAGTGATTTTAATTATTTTTGATCCTTCGCAATTTCACTGGCTGGTCATTCAATTGGATATGTTTATTGAACAGTCGAGATCGCTGTTCAAAGCGTAACATTACAAGAAAGTGTAAAACAACAAGGTCATTGCTGTTAGATAAATTTTTGTCTCCAGGATAACAGTAATTGATGACGTAATTGCATTGGTGATGAATCTATAATACGTTTCAGTTGCCTTTTTACTTTGGACACCCCACACATGCGAGCAATATTTCTCTTTATGTCAGAAATTTCATATATATATATATATATATATATATATATATATATATATATATATATATATATAAGTATATATCAGGGAAAGTACTTGCATAACAATAATCAGTGTTGGAACCACAGCCAACAAAGTTGGGAGAAAATCTATACAAGTTTAAACAAGTTTGAGCACGCAGCTATTTTGTCTACAGTTGTAAGTGCTTAAACGCAAAGCCAGTTCAGTAGATGCCTTGCCACGGTCTCGAATGTATCTAAGTGTTGGCCGAATTTTAACGTGAAAATGGAACGGGGTAATCGCGACTTTCGAACCATGACTTTGTGTGACTATAAAAAGGGACTAAAACAAGCGGAATGTAGCGAAAGTTTAGTGAGTTGCTTTGGGGACTCTGCCCCTTCTAGGGCTACAATTTTTAATTGGTTTGCTGAGTTTAAAAGGGTGCCGGGTCTCACTCGATGATGAACCTCGCACAGGTTGACCGCCCACTGCTGTTACTCCGGAAACTGTAGAAGCTGTGCAAAATATGTTAAAAAAAGATCGACATACTATACCGAGATTGAGGCTTCTCAGGGGATTCGATCGTCAGCGGTCCGAACAACAATTCATGATCACCTTCGCCTAAAGAAGTGGTGTTCCAGATGGGTGCCACATTTTTTGACCAGTGAGAAATAGCAACAAAAGTTGAGGCTTGGAAAATGTGATAATGGGTACATTAAAACACTTTTAATATCGTAACTGGAGAAGGAACATTGTTATATCATTATTATCCCGAAACAAAACAGCAGTCATTAGGTTGGTACTTTGAAAATTAGCAGCCTTAATTCGTCGTTACAAGAGTTTTGGAAAGAAAATGGTCGCATCTTTTTTTTCTAAAATGTGTTCCTGTAGTCTTACAAGAACTATGCAAGAGCCGTCCAAAGACTGGTCTGCGGGGTATTCAATGGCACCCTGACAACGCACCCGCCCACAGCGCCGCTAGAACACTCGATTTTTCTGCTGAACGGGGCGTCAGACTGTTGCCTCACCCACCTAGCTCCGTGCGACTTCTTCTTATTCCCTAAGGTCAAAGAAAAGTTACGAGGTCGCCATTTTTCCACTGATGAAGAGGCAATCGCTGCATTTGAGGAGGAAATTAGCAACCTTTCAAAGGTACATTGGTCACAAGAATTTGACAAGTGGCTCTACCGAAGGCGTAAATGTATTGTGGTAGGGGGAGAATATGTTGAAAAAACAGAATAAAGTTTTTTTAAAAACCTTGTATTTTTTCTGTATCTAAAAACTTTCAGCATTACCTTCGTATAACATATACACAAAAAGCTTGGTATTCCTGTTACCTACAATTTGTTAATGTTCAAGAAAGTGGATGTGTAATAAAAAGTAGTCAATAAAAAGGTAGAACATTATCACTGCCACTGATTATCAATTTATGTTGCTACATACTGTTGACTACAATAAGCATCAGATTTTTTTAGGCTAATGACACTATAAACGGTGCCCTATCCATTTTCCGTAATTATTTTGTCGGCTTACGGTAAGTTTCGTTGAACAACTGTATTAAATAAATGAGCTAACTGTACTTTTATGCCCACCCTGACACTCATGATGGATTGACCTCCTTGGCAGTTGAATGAAGTTATAGTTATATAGTTATATATATGAATCTATAGTTAAGTCTATAAATGGTACTCATTGAGATCAGTATTGTTTAATCTCGAAGATAAGTGAAAAAGGAAAAATATTTATATTATAAACAGAAAAGAGCTAAAATAAAACCATACAAAAGCGACTAGATCACTAACTTTTGGCTGTTCTCGGCAAAAAGGGCCAAAAGTGGCCTACTTGCCAGGCTTTGCCTCCCCACTACTACTACTTCGGCTGTTCTGCGCTTGGTGTGCTCCTGCTAGAAGCTCCTATGTCCTAACTACTGACAATTCTAAGGAATTAAAGCAACTAACAATGAAACTTTCTGAGAATCACTTTCTTAATATTATTGATGTTGTTTGTCACGCTACCATAATGTTGTTTCAAATTTGCAGACATTGTGGATGATTCCATTGTCTTGAGAACTGTCGAGTGAGGATCTATAAACAGCGTCAAGTTAGCGCATAGAAGACTCAAACAATAAGTCTAACAAATAAGTCACATGCTGGTCTACCAGCAGTGCAGATGATCTCTTCATCCCAGTACTAAAGTCATCTTCCATCAAACTTCTGGGTTTAGCATAACAATAGCATGTCCTGGCGCAACCCGCTAGGTTAGCATACGAGAAGCTGGCAGTCATCTTCCTCTCTAAAACATTTTGTTCATTGTAACAACAACTGCTACTAAACAAGACTCAGATCGGATCATCACTGGTGTACTGCTGCTCCAAAGCACAGCCTAAAGCTTCTGTACAGAATCCGAAAACGAGCAATACCTCTAATCGATGCGCCTACCCTTGCAAGGAACCACAACAGTAAGCGACAGCAAAGAAGGGGACTGACCTGTTTCTGTCCTATAGATATTATAACGGAAAATGTTCCAACAAATTGTCTCACCAAGAATTGTGCATGCAGCCAACACTAGAGGAGCCCAACATGTTCATCCTCATCAGTCGAGCTTTCAACCCCTTGAACGAGCCTCCTCCAAGAGTAATTCCTTTGAATGCAAGTCGTGCCTTCAGATGAATATTTCCCAGTAGAGAAACTGATAAATAAAATGTAACATATCTTCTGACTAGTAGAGCATCAACATGTATTTCTCCACAACTGAAAATGATGCCTGTGTGTGGAATATGAAAAATGTCAACGCCTAGGAAGTATTGAATCCGCCTACCTGGGCAGTGATACATTTTGCGTGCCGACATTAAATTGTTTCGCACATGTTAAGCAAATATACTTTTTGTATTGTCATTCGTAATACCTTTCCGAAGTTGAAAACCTTGCTTTTATGCCGCGTGCTTAAGATTCTGCATTTGCTATTTCCCGTGTTTTGGCGGTATTGGTGATTCATTCTGACCTCTTGGCCAAGGTTCCATTTGCATACTATCTAGATAAGGCATCTTATCTGGCACAGTTATAGGATACACAGATCATCAGAAATTTCATACTGTCTTAAGATGAAAAGCTTTGAACTTGTTCTAGAAAAATTTCTACCCGAAATCACATGTGTTGCTATAATCGAGATGTCTGTCTTACGCGGGAGATTTAAATATGTAACTATATAGTTTCCACTCAATGTTGCAAATAAAGCTCCAAAATGAGATAGAGATAAATAGATGTATTAACATATACATGCTTATAAATTATGCAAAATAATACTAATAATAATAGTAATACAGTGATTGCTTAAATTATGTAAAGTACACTCTTTTTCTAACAAGACAGTTTTTAACACAGCATAACAGCCCAAAGCTCTAAATGCATCAACTGAAAAGGTATATGGAAGCAGAAATATTCACTATAAGAACGAAAACATCTTACTGAGTTTAAACAGCCGATAAATCAAAAAGGATATCTCCAGTGTTTTCAAGCTGGAATACAGAAAATACATAAAAAAAATTCCAATAAGCATCTAAATGTATGGGTGACGATAGAAGGCACTTCTCTGTTCAAGAACTGTGCTGAGCCTCCCAAAAGCAAGACCAAGGTCTTCCTTCTTCCTTTACGCCATGGGAAGCTACGCTGACATTTGAACAACTAGAGAGCAATTAGAAGTATTGATTGTAAACTGACATCCTTTGAAAGTAGTTTATTACTTTTGTTTTGATAATGCTCATGATAAAACTTTTGTTAGGTACGTATATATTATGAGCAGCCGAATGTAAATGTGGAAACCTGAAAAACGAAAAACAAATTTACTGTCAATTCCTTATTCCGTGTCCTCTGTGAATGAGCGCTGCTATCTTGATTTCAACAAAGAGCATTAGAATTCCTCATCAAACCATGAATTTTCTTCGTTGTTGGAGACAATTATTGTGAATGGTGATGGAAAATATCCTGGCATAGCAGTAGATTGACGAAAATTCTGCCCCTCAAACGGAAACTAAGAGATCCTGCATATTTCATAAATTCCCATTAAAATATAATCAACTGCTGATGTTATACCCACTTTATTAATTCACGAACAGGAATATCTATTCATCACATATTGATGTAGCAAAGGGTTTACTAATGACTGTTTAACTGGACAGAGTGAACAGGTTAATGCTTGAAATAATATTTTACCTAAAACTAGTTTCCCACAAAGGTAATGTTATTATACATAAGCTCTATTTTCACTGCATAATCAATTATGGCTTTCGGCATTCTGTTCATTGCCTGCTCTCCTTCCTGCCGTTGTTCTTGTTAAACGTGGAATTAGAGTTTCATTAAATTTTTATGAGATCTAACAGAAGTTGTCATTGGAAATCCTGTTTGATGATTATCACCAAAATGCCGATTCGTCCAACGTGGTTTTAATGTCAAAATACTTAATCCATCACACAATCACATAAAAAGTGGAGACAAGAAGGTTGACTAAGAGCATTCCAATTGTAAGGATGCTTTGTTGTAATGTACTCTTTATGGATAACCTCTCATAACAGCCTATCGTGACCCAGATACTCTGTGAGACAATGTATTTTCCATTGACATTAGAATGTTGTAATCTATAACTATTGGGGAATAAGCTCTCATGTGTTTCATCAACTCTATTATGTCACGTACAGAAATCAGGAAACTGATGTGTCATTGTGAATTGCCCTTAAATAAACCTCGATTATTATAATCCTATTAGTACCTAAGTGACACTCCACTTAAAAACGATTCAAGAATATTGCTTCCTAAATGATATCTAAATCGGTGAAACGGTTACTGAGATCATGCAGTAACAGGAGCTCCATGACATACAGTTTTGTGTTGTGGATGTCAACATGGAAAAACGTAATGTCTCAAATCCTTCTGGATCAAACTGTGGTATTCGTTATATATTGAAGTTCATTTGGAATCTGAGGTCAAAATAGCATCGTTGTGATAGCCTCAGAACAATTTGTGGTCACTGATTTGGATGCAACTTCCTCAAAATTAAACTATGTAATAAAATATAGAGCCCCAAACACATTTGAATCCCCCTCAATTAGCTAGACAGTTGTGAAACATGTAATAATGGCGTTTGTAAACAAAAATTTCCAGTGCATTAAAGTTCTAAATATGAAACTAGGTTTGGGAAAGCACAAATACACTTTTCCTTTATGGATACCACTACGCGGCAAATGTATAAATTTCAATCAGGAATGCAGCACAACTACTAATAGTTCTTACCCATTCTACATATCCGCTTAATTAAACCCAAATCAGTGCAGAGGTTATGACAGACTGCCATAACTATCATGATTTAGCCATCATAAAATATATAAAAAATTCATACCAAAATGGATAATGTTCATAATCGGTTGTGCTCGGGAGGTAAAATCATAGAAATCATCCACTTCTTGCCTTACTCAAGTGATATAGCGGAACACTTATACATTTTTTACGTCTGATCCTCTAAAACTGCACGCCCTGTATAGTTATGCCGTTACAATCAACCATTGGTATGTACAAAGCGTCAAAAAAGCTCTCTCCAGCCACATGCACATTGTCGAAAGCCTATTTGTCTGTTTTAGTCGTGTTCGATTATAATTAATTATATCGTATCGCACTCGAATGAACATCAATAATTTCTATCAAATTATTGTTCGCGATCATCAAAGTTATGTATATTTTCATATACATATTATAAATCACGTTACGTTATATGTTGCGACAAACAATCGGAGATTGAGTGGATTGAAGTTTAATGTAATTTCCATTTCACATTCATCATGCTCGATATTTTTGAATCTAATTATCAGAAAAAAATTTGAAAGTGGTCAGAGGAATAACATTAAATCTGATTACGTCATATGTGGCACACATGATACTCCACATTAAAATAGGGTGCATCAAACATTCTATATGTAACACTGATGCTGGAGTCTGCACGTGGACCATCAGTTTTGATATACTATGATGTATCTCGTAAACACATGTTGTTTCAAGTATATGCTCTCCACTATGCATCTGACCTGCTATAGACATGCTTGTTTTGTCTTTATCCTAGACTCGTCAGTATATCCTGGCGGTCCAACTGTAGAGATCTACATTTGCTAACAATAGTACCATTATCTGATATGGACAAGCACATTTCGTCTTAAGCCTAGATCCATCAGTTAGAGCTCGACGGCCAGCAATGACGTGCAAACATTCTCGGAATATCTCAACAAGCAGCGCAGCCCATTAATGTTTTTACGAATTTAAACGTTTATAACAAACTGGAGTGCCTAAAAGTAATAACAGATGGGCCTACGATGTCTATAAACAAGTTATTCGCAGTGTGTTTTCCTATTCTTCCCAAAAAAATTTATCATGCACCGTTACCGGCATCACACACGTCAGAAGCGTATACTCTCCACTGTATTACATGCGACCTGATGTGGGACCTGCTATAGACATGTATGTTTCGCCTATTATTGCTCGTCAGTATAGTTTGGCGGCCTAAACTGGAGAAAAAATACGTTGATATGTAAGGTATGTGTATTGAATGTCTTATAATCAATCGCTCCTGTAATTTGAATTTATCCACATAGTGCGTTGTTGTTTTGTTAATTTTTCACATCACGTTTAGGTTATTTTTGATTAATGCAGAAAGCTTTGTGGATAGTTACCCAAAGCGCGGATCTCCGAAGAACATCGGAAATATACAATGATATTTCTGTTATTGGTGATACAAATATCCACAAAAATATACTTGAAAATTTATAATTTTCTTAACAAAATCAATAGATTTGTTTCAAAGTTATTTATGCAATGAAGAGTATTTATTATACCAGCTCAAATGTCAAATAACAGCAACTATTCTTCGGATTTAGGGACAAATTACATATGCACAGGTTAATTCATCAATATCGTTCTCGCACTTGTTTTAAGTCTTCGTCATGGCTACAAGAAGACACAAGGAGAAAAATGTTGCATGCATCTAATTTAATATAATTCCTTCTGAAATCGTTGAGATGTATTCATGTATTAATCATAGTAAATATTATGCAAGAATTATATTTCTAATCAAACTAATATAATTATGATTATACACAATAACAATTATATCATTACCTTTTTGTTTATTCAATATTGTGGTAGTACCAGCGGATAATGAAAATTTAAATGTACGCTTTACAATAGTGAATTCAGACACATACAAAATGTTTACTCTAGCTTTGATGCGTGCTCTATATAACTGTGTTAATAACCAGGACATTCAAATATTGAATCCATATAACAGACTTTAATCATTCCATATATTGCAAAAGCCTCTACCCACCATGCTGGAAGGATAAGCAATAGTTTATAAAACATGCTATATAAATAAATGCTTTCCTACCTGAAATTTCTACATATCGTCGGCATGAATCTCATTTATTCTGTTGAACAAAAACATATAAAACGATAGAGGGCACCAGTCATTCAAACATCGCTCATTGTTTACCTGTTGACATTGGTTGTGCCAGAGGCGGAGGGACAATTGAGAATGTGGCGGCGATCTAAAGGATAATTCTTAACCAAGTGGAATGTGATATTTGGATTCAAATAGTCCTTTTTGATGTTAGAAAAAAAGGTAACATACCACAATACATATTCATTTTTTCCTAAGAATATGAAATGCAAATAAAATTATCTATAAATTTCGATTCCTAAGCTGAATTCAAGTTTTTGAGGTAAGTATGGCGGCATTATAATACTACGATTTTTGATGATGGCGTGCTGCTAGATATAAACAAATAGGTCTATAGTCTCTTATACGTGTTCAGTGTCGAATTATAAAGACAGAGATCTTGCTCATAAGACGTTTTACTCCCGAACTGGAACTGCACAGGTGTATGTTTGTTTCGAAGGAGCTTATTTTACAATATACTTTCCACGTATGTACGTATGCCTCGCTCTTAACCAGCGCGTGCATACATGCATAAGAGGTCTGGTGATCCTGCAGAAGATTTAAACAGCGCGAACTGTACTACTGGTATAAATCCTTCACGGAATTCCTGGATCTCCGTACTTTGGGTATTCAGCTCGTATAATATTCGCGAGATAAAATATGTACATCCTATCCCTTTACTCTTCATTCAATGGCGTCGTTCTGGGGAGCTGGGTATGGTGCCTTTAAGATAAGTGAAAATAATCATGGAACATTAAATTTGTAACACGCAACGAAGTGAAGCTGCATTCAGGTGGACACACACAACTGCAAGCTTGACAAACATGCATGGTCTACTTTTTTTCAGTTAAATGGGGGAAAGTTTTCCGCTAGCATTTCAATTTTACTATCCGCTTGATGATGGATTGTATATATATATATATATATATATATATATATATATATATATATATATATATATATATATATATATATATATATATATATATATATATATATATATATATACAGGGTGTCCCAGAAGTCGACGTCAAGCCGAGATCAGACGATCGGCTATGTCTTAGTTGTTATCAGAAAAATATTTAAAAAAGTCATGTGTTTCTGAAATTATAGGCATTTAAAAAAAATCGAAAAATCTAGACCTTGTGATGGTCTTTTAACTGCTGTTCATACAAATCGTTAGTTTTTGTCAATTTTATTATTATTGTGTAATCCTAAATAATGCTTTTATAAGCTGTTGCATAAAATTGAAAGCGAGCTACTCTAGTTTGAAAGGATATTGCATTTTTTGCCAAATCAAGTACTAAAAATTAATACTTTGCCCAGTTTCAACTGACTATATTGAGAAAAAATTGTACTACTCTAACTTGGCAAGTAATCTTAAAAGTTGGAGCATTTAGTAAGGATTCCAAAATGGTATGCCACTTGCTCGATTATCTCTTCAATTATGCAAAAAAAAAATGTTTTCGTAAGATACCTTGTTTTATTCAATTTTTGGTTTGCTTACTTAAAGTGATTTTAGTGTACCCCAGGCATTTCTCTAGGATTCTCGAATTGTGAGAGAGACAGACATCATATTTTCGGAAAATCCAAGTGTACCATGGGTAATAGTAATGACACCTCATCTTTTTTTGGTTTGAAGATTTTCTTCTTGAAAGTTTGAATTTAAACAGCAATTGTTCTAAAAGGTTTAGGTACTTAGATCTAAGATTTTAACAAACTTAAAAAATTTACAAAAGATGTTCAAATTGTCTTCCTTCAGCCGCAATACAAGCTCGACATCGTCTTAAAAAAGATCGGTTTATCAAACGGGCAAATCTACCATTATTGACCACTTCAACTGCTTCTGTTATTCTGTGCTGTAGCTCATTTAAATTTTCGATTGGCTTGGAATAAACTTTTTCTTTAACCGCTCCCCAGTAATAAAAATCCAATGGATTTAGATCAGGTGAACGAGCTGGCCACGAGATCGCCCTATCCATCTACCCGGATATTCGTCATCAAGATTCTCTAGCTGCGTGGCCATAGTGCGCTGGGCAACCTTCTTGCTGAAACCACATATCTCTGTAAATGCCTAGTGGCACGTCTTCCAATGAATTTGACAAATGGTGCTGTAAAAAATTCAAGTAAACATCAGTAGTCAATATCTCTGGCAGTTCAAAAGGTCCTATAACTCTTCCGTTTAAAATTCCGGTCCACATGTTTATTTTGAAACAATTCTGTGACCTATCTTGACGCATTAAATGTGGCTTTTCTACATGCCACTCGTGTAATGTGTGTGCAAACAGTGGCGTCACTATCTATCTTCCTCACACATCATATCTCGTTTCTGTCTCATTAGACTCACTATCTGTGTCGCTCAGCCTTCGTGAAACAATCCTATCCGTCTCACCTGAACGAAACTCTTACAGTTATGGACTCAAGAAAAGCCTTGGGTGTATTAAAACCATTCAAAGTTAGTAAACAAAAATCTATCAAAATTGGGTATCTTACGAAAAATGAAAAATTTGTCGTAATTGAAGAACTAATCGCACAAGTGCAATACCATTTTGAAATCCTTATCAATTGCTCCAAGTTTTAGAACTGCTTGCCAAATTAGCGTAGTAAATTTTTTTCCAGTGCAGTCAATTGTAACTGGGCAAACTATTAATTTTTGGTTCTCGATTCGGCAAAAAGTGCAATTTTCTTCCAAACTGGAGCAGTTGGCTTTCAGTTGTCTGCAACAGCTAACAAACGCAATATTCAGGATTACACAATAATAATAAAATTGACAAAAACTAACGATTTGAATGAGCAGCAGTTAGAAGACCATCCTGGGGTCTAGATTTTTCTGTTTTATTTTTAAATGCCTATAATTTCGGAAACGCATGACTTAGATTTAACTAGAAAATGAATGTAATTGTGATAAAACCGTAGGGTGCTTTGTACTACATTTTAACACAAACTCTGCATTTTGAAATAGAACCAGTAGCAAATTATAACAGATGACATCGCCTTTATCACAACGGAATTAATTTTCTTGTTAATCATTTTATTCTTATTAGTTCGATTAACTGTCAAAGTTTTCTAGTTTTTTTTACTATAATTTCTTTTTCATCTTCGAATATATAGTGTGAATATTTGCCGTACAAAGGTTTTCTGTACCGAGAATGATCTGCTTATATATTTTTCTCAGAAAGAATTTGGAAATGTACCTAAAGTAAAAATGGGACAAACTATTGTATTGTCATCGGTCCTTGATGTGCAAAACTTAAAATAAATCTGACATTTTGAATTGGGTGAAAATAGCATTCGAAGATTCCTTTACAAACATACAAAGATAGATACAGAGATACATAGATATACGTGAAGCTAATAAAACCATATTCAAAAAACATCTTTTTCCATTTTGGCATATGATACGATTCCACAACTTGTTAGCCCCTAAAACCTCTTCAGATTCGGTTAAGCGCTTACTGAGATTACGTAGTGAAAAAAAAGTACGGCGCAATCACGGCAATGAGTGATACGAAATATCATGATGCAAACATTTAAAACATCAAAAAAAATTCAAATTTTGAAATTTTTAGATTTTAGCGATTCACAATGTCCTACCTAGCTGATCCGGAGGCTCATGTCATGTGCAGTACTGGATTCTCTACATACTAATAGGCGTAATATATCAGGAATTGAAGTTAACACTCCTTATAACATTTTCTGGTTTCATCATATACGGTATAGCTCGAGAATTTGCACAACTTTTTAATAGTTAACGAACATCTGCTTTAGTGTCTAGAAAACGTTCGTAAACAGTGACATTTGTTAAAATGACACACAATGCCGATAAACAAACATCTATAATTAAATTTCTTATGACTATCTGAAGCAAACATGCTCAAATTTAAATAATAGTTTTTCATTGAGATTAGATTTCCGAAAGAATCATCTATTGAATATTTTCTTTACAATCGACAGCATCCTCAGAGGTCATTGAAATCCCAATCAGAGGCACTGCCTATTCCATAACGAACATGTACAGATGCGCTCCTCGTTTCCCTGCCAGACATAAAACTGTCCAACGGCTCGGAATAATATTCCGATTTCATCCCGTCGACATCGTCCAGAATTCCTGCCGCTATGCACCGCCGAATAAATAAAACGAAACGGGAATTTGAAACAGGATTCCAGCGCGCGCTAAAGTGCATCCAATGTATTTCATGCATTTCCGATAATTCTTTAGTTCAGATATAATGGAGGTAAACATATTTTCGAATATTGCACCTTCCTTAACCTACCGTACGATGCAAGCATATTTACAGTCCGGAAAATCTATAAAAACAATCTGGTAACCGCGGTATTCGAACCCACAACTCCATTAATAGGATGCACCAACAATCTGTAATAAGTCAAGCACAAAGCAGATACGCAGATAGAACTTAGACTCAAAAAAGTTTAACATGGATGCACTTATTATGAAACATATGCATATCACAGACATGTGGAAATGCTCTGAAGATTATCTAACCTACGTCCGAAAGCTTTTAATACTGTCTACGTGTATGCTCTCCACTATGCAGTGTATCTGCTATAGACACATTAATGTTTTGACTTTAGCCTAGACTATGCATTATATCCTCGCGGTCTAGCTACAGCAAGCAATCAGATGGTATATACATAACCCAGTCAAGGATGTGATAGCAACATCAACTCATCTCCAAGTGTCGAGCTCTATGGGGAAGCCCATTGCCAACTTACGACGTCAAAGGTCCTAACACCTGGACTGCCTTGAAGCAGAACAGATGCCCCTTAAGACATCTGTCAACAAGGTTGAACCGATTAACATCGACCTCCCTTGTATATCTTAAAAGACAAAGGATGTCGCTGTAAATCGGTTCACCCTTACTGGCAGATGTCGGGAAGGGACATCTGTTGCCGCTTTAATGCAATCTAGGCGTTTGGTCCTTTGACTTCGTGAGTTCCCAATGGACGTTTCCATAGAGGGCGACATTTGGAGATGTGATACTGTCATACGCCTTATGGGATTGAGTAAAGTATGGCGTTTACGTAGCCTAGTAGAAAAACGTAGCGAGTACTAGCTGTCACGTTACTCATGGCTAACAAACGTATCCAGCTAATTTATATCATTGTTATATTCCGATAATTTAGAATCGTATAATTTTTGGAATTCACTGTGGGAAATGGAATTCCTCGAAGCCATGTATACAAGTAATTAGAATAATCAAAGAAGTAATTCTTAGCTGAATTCTGAATATCGATGAAGCAGCGCTAGTTTCAATATTTCACTCCCCTGAACTAATAATAACTAGAAAAATTATAAATAAAAATTTGTCACCAGTGAGGACCAACATAGCCTCTAGCATTTTAAGCAGGCATTACCATTCAACTGAATGGAAGGTACACCGTTGTCCCCGCGGAGTTCTTCTACCCAATTTTCTAGCCTGTGCAGCTCAAAATTCGATTAGACATCTTGTGTCAGTGATCGACACTATCTTCATCAATCGGTCACTGACACTAGATATCTAACCAAAGATCGAACTTCCATAGGTAAGAATAAGTTTTTCTTCCTAATTTTTCTAATTATTATTACTAGTACGGTCTCTCTTACGGATCGCAGTGGAATCCGATAAAACGGAGTAGTTTCATTCCTATGTCTTCAACAAATTTGAACAAGTTATATAAAGTTTTAATCTGATCCAAGAAAATCGGTATTTTCTCCCCATCAGTCATATTTTTCAGACAAATGATCACATATTTTTAAAAAAGAAAATACATCAAAATTTCTCTGGAGGGAAAAATCAGTTGTGATGTGTGGTCAGCGCTGCTTGGCAGCCACTATTCACTTCTCAAAGTTAGCGCTCTCTGGGCTATTTTAAGTTACTCTGCCAATGATGCAGTTAATAAATGTATCAAATTGGAAAATATTATCATATTACCAAAAGAAACAATAAGTTTGATTTCAAACTATTCATTCGAGAAAAGTATCTGCGTTATAATGGAATGGAAAATGATAACTTCCACCTCTGATTAATAAAATATGGTTTCTGAAGAATAATTACAGAGTATCGTCCTAAAGATATATGATACCAACATAGCAGGCATGGCAAAGACAGTGTGTAAGACAATAAGATAAATCAAAACTGTACAATACAAGAACCGTAAAGTGCACATTCTCAAAACAAAAATATTTCAAAGCGGTGTTATGAAACAACTTCTATGTACTGCTCTGTACAACATCTATATCAAAAAGTCAGCAGCAAACATAATATTATAATTCGAACAAGTATAGCGTATACATTATTTCCATTTGCATTAACATTAGATACATATTCTATAATCGTTAGTGTTGTAGTTGTATATCATACATTAATTTGTTTATAATAATGTTAATATTTAATACACCCTGACTCAATATTTCAATAATTTAGTTATCTGCCATTAAACAGCGAATTACCCACACTTGCATGAGTAAATACATTATTTATCCTAGGAACATTTTCATGAATATCGAAGTAACTTGCCAGCAAACGCATACAATTATATATTATTATATATTCTTTTGATAGTAGGGTCGTATCAAAATTTAATATATTTTGTAGCAGGTCATGTTTTTTAATGATGTCTGTAAGGCTAAGATTACGAAAACAGCTAATGCTACTATACAAAGCTCAGATGATAACTGTTAGTGCTACTCTACAAAGCTCAGATCAAAGACTATCACTGGAGCAGTCCAGAAAATAGCAATAAATCTAGTGGATCCATCTGACCTCACAAAGGGTCTCCTCAACCTGTAAAACCAAGGGCAAGTCTCTATTCCATAGATTCTAACATGGTAGATGTTTGATCGAGCTGCCTTGCTTAAAGGGATCTATCGGGCACATCCTCAACACCCCATAAGAGCCTAAAATTGTTTTCGAAGACCTCCATGTTCTGAAATGGGCCTTAAGGAAGTTTCTTTGCTGATGCTTACAGTTTAAAGCATTCCAAATTCAATGAGAATATACACTTATCTCCTTGCAGCGCTTCTGGGGAAACTAAAACACTCTATATGGCATTTTTAAATAACTAAAGAGTCTCAGCACCTGCTCGTGAGGAAAATCATTATTTCTTCTCATAACTGCATAACGGATAACTTGCTAATTATCAAACAATTTCTGACATTTCAAATATTAGTCGCAAAATTATGTTAATGTAATTTCTCTCTGGTTCATTACATTTTATACTAGCCCTTACTGGGAACCATCTATAATTGAGTAAAATATCTTTACCAACGCTTCGTGCCTTCTTGAAACAAGCTGCCAAAGCATCCGAAACGGCAAGAGATATATTTCAGTCGATCGTATGTGGTTTCATTAAGCGGCCAGAAGAAAATATATAACTTTTGAAAATTATGCTCCCATAATCTCACATTTCCTGCTGAATAACGGAAACCACATGTATAATTGAAAGAAAAGAGGCTTATTTCCTTTTGGCTGCATGGCAGAATCTTCCAAAGAAATTAAAGGATCTAAAAAAGTGTTCTGTTAAAACGGAAGTAAGTTTTCAAATACATTTAAAAAATAATTACAAGAGTAGTTCAAAAAAATCTTCCCCAGAGAGGCAATTATAAGCTGAGGCTCAAAAAAAAAATAGTGAAAAAGTCTTTCATGTGCGGGACAAGGGCTATTTAAAATTATCTTTTTCTGAGTTTTGCAAATGTTAAATATGGTTATATATTTCAATAGGAATTTCTACAAGAAATGAATCTATTATTTCGCCTGTAGCAGAAATATTTATTTGAAATATCTTATGATAAGATCGTGTGGCCTCCAGAGTCAAGCAAAAATTTTTTACGGGACATGCTACAACCAACAGCACACAGAAATGACAGTAACATCGATAACAAGATTCAAAAGTAGTGTTTTATGGTTACCTCCTCATTAGAAATATCACTACCTCATCAACAACTCCTATTAGCACTCATCTTAAGCTTTTAGACAGAATAAACAATATTGAATCACTATAATCTTCATCAATATTCTGTATAAGCACATTACAGAGCTGTGTGGTTTCCTTGTGTTAAAAGTGCACACTCCGTTGGAGGAGCAGATAAACTAATTTGCATGTTTAATACGGCTAGGCAACTGTTACCATAGACGCACTGAAAAAGAATATTTAATCACAGGCACTTTTTCTCCTTCTACCAGAAGGATACCATTGCTAGGCTCTCGACAAGTTGAGTACAGTAACTGTACTGCCTGAGTTGAATAAATAACATAAGGGGGCAATTCTCTATAAGAAAAGCGTCAGTTGAGGTTATTCTGAGAAAGGCAAAGTAACTGAGATCCTCCATAGCGCTTCTTAGCTAGAATCGTGGGCCATACTGGTGGCCATTTTGGTGCCGACCCTGCACCAAATTAGGACCCCAGGAATTGTTAGGCTTTTTGATGATCATTTTTGGATTCAGCACCTCTAAATACATGAATGCACCGAGTCTTGTTCAGCCCAAAGACAGATCTTGAGTCTTACAAGATAATATTTCCTACTTTGCGAAGGTATAATAAAATACTGATCGATATTAGGGACACTATTTATGACTCCAGAGGGTAAATCTGCCGCATATAACCTACTTAATAGACTGAAAAGGATTAATCGTCACAGTCTACGATAGTTTTTTATGGATGGATGAATAGTATATCAACTCCTTGTTTATACAATTTTTCAGACTACTGACTGTTTTTTACAATCTTAGAGGCTGTGCTGATTTTCACTCATTCTCTACACCACTCGGACGAGAATATTGTGGTATTTATTTTTATCTCAGATAACATAAATCTCTTGCTCAGGTCACCCCTGACCCAAGTATAATTTTTAAATTATGCGTCATCTCGTGATTAAAATAAAGTTAAACCTTTTTGGCCCGGTAATTAAAACTTACTGTTTTTAATTACGGCCCAACGGTTTTATCTTAATTACACTCCGTGGGTAAGAGAGGATAGAAGGGAGGAGTGGATCTTTTGTATTTTGTCTCCCTGTGTGAGAACAATTTTGTTCCAATAAGACTTCCCATAAATGGCTCAATTTAAATATCTATAGCAATACAAAGAACCCGTCGTATCAGGTTGAGGTTATCAAAGTTACACGCAGTCGAAGAAAGTCAGTCAAACAGAAAAAGACTCATACCTATTATACCTCAGTTAATGGAAAATGTAGTTTTTCGCTATGAACTTCAATTTCTTCTTTTTAACTGAAACATAATCATGTGTCAGGCAAATGTAAAAAATTGAAGAGGTGGGTGAAAAAATATAAGAATGGATCTAGGGTCTGGGATCTTACTCTTATCCGCAAAAAAAACATCTAAATATAATTGGAAAAATCAGAAAATAATGTATCATTGTTGAATGCTCATCCTCTGTCTTGCCAATCCGTCGATTTAAGCCATCAGACTACGAGTACGTTCATAACACATTGATTCAAGTCCGCGAATATCTCTGAATACCTAACTATGGTCAAAAATAGGAAACCGATTTTTTCTAAATCTTAGTTTGTCTTTAGACATATCTCCTCTGAAACATTGTATTATTCAAACTTGCCTCTAGATGTCTAACCAAACTGCAAAGTACCATCTTATAGTTAGATGTTCAGAGAGATTTGCATGGTGGAGTGATGGAATCCATGGGTTACCAAGTCAGTGTAGTCTAACTGGCTTAAAGCAATGTTACAATATGTGGTATAATTAGGTTCGGAAAACGCTATTACCATATTTATCAAGGTGGTGGGTGAGCATTTCTAACTGTGCAATCACAGGAAAGTGAGGTTAGACAAATACTGGTTAAAAAAAACTAAGAAATATTGCGGACAGGACCTAATATATTCCTGGATTTTTGTCAATCCTATTTTTGTCTTTGATCTCCCTTTGCTGTTTTTGCACATTTGCTGAAGTCTCAGCCATAGTTTCTGACAGCTATTACTTGCTTTATTATTATATATATTTATAAATATTTTTATTTTGCAGGTGAGTACTTCCATGATTCCGTGATTTACAGCGTGTCAAATATTCAAGTAAGTGCAATAACTTTTCAAATAATAGTGTAGCCGTTACTAATGACTGCAGAATTGGGTCAACCTTATTCAGATTCAGCTACGACAAAACTTTGTGTAAGATCCGATCCCAACAACAATGTAAAGAAATGATTCGACGATCCACCTCTGGTCAGTTTTTCAAAACCAAGGTTTTTTTTCAGATTGATACCATATCGTTGTCAAAACTGAAGACTTTTCCACTAGACTATAGCTTACGCTACGTTGCAATAGATATACGATATAAGAACCTATTATTGTCCCCCATAGAATCAAAATCGCATCCTTGCCGATCACGATCTATTCTGGAATTCCATTCCCGGCACTAATAACCGACAAATCATCGGGGAAGTCCTGGCGGAAATACGAAGACGTATTATGACTTCCAACGCGGCCATCCCTCCCGACCACATCCCTCTGCTACCCTGCTCCTGCTGCTGTCGTTCAATAAAATTCTACTGGCATCGTTAGCTCGAGTATTCCTTTATGGCCGTCCAACTCCCTTTTATACATTCCGAACAGTCGACACCGAGCTTCTTTCTGCTACAATGTTGCCAAACTCATAATCATACCACCAGTCTGATTGCTTTCAAACGATTAGCTGTTCATCGCCATAACTTCCCTCACTAATCCACACGGGTTGTAACACAGAGATTTTAGAAATAAACAAATATCTAGGACCGTGCAGCCCTTTCAAAACATGTAAAATGAACATGCAGGTCATGGTTTTGACTTTTACCATGCACGTTTCATAGAATCTAACAGGAAAGTAATTACTATAAGAGATGCATCTAAAAAAAATCTATATAAAAAATGTAACAAAAATGCTATGAACTTGAGATGTGACGTTGACAGCTTTGGAAATAAATAAATATAAATAATAATAATATAAATAGGTATGCATTGTGATGATACACATATCGAAAACATCCAAAATGGCATTTCCTGAAGATATATTGGAGCAAACATGCTTCATGCTGAATATTTGATCTCTAGGAGCTTTTTGGAGGTTCTCAGAACTGTAATATAGGAAATCTGGCAGCAGCACAACCGTCATCGCTTTTAAGATAGATTTCTGCGCTTCTCTTGCCTAACTTTGGGAATTCCTTGCTTGCTTTGAGTCGTCTTTCTACGGGGATCGTCTCGTTATGACGAATTCGTTGAATGTTGTCGAGTAATTAGAAGAAGAGGGGTGGGCTTTTGAGCATAGGAGTTTACTGTGGAGATAAGTAGAAAGTTTGAACCTTATATTAACAGGCTAAATTCATTAGATTCCAATGAAACTACTTTGAGATAAGTATATGTATAAAAATTTGTAATATTTGGTGAAACCCAGTTATTACCTATTTCTGTTTTGTGAATATCAATAAATATATACATTCACTTAACAGGGCCTGAACATAGCTTACGACGGACAAATCTGTATCTGATAATAATGCTGCTCGCCTGGCGTACCTTTTCCACCAATCAGTAAAAAGCTACATCAATAAAAGACCGAGAAGGTTCAGTTTCGAAAACATCACATCAACCCAATGATGCAGGTCATCACCACCCACCGAAGGACGACCGAAAAAGTGGGCATTGATGGTTTCGGGAGGAGCAGGTTAACTTGCTCATTTGAAGAAGATTGAAGATATGTTGACACAACATTACATACAGATTGCTAAAATATTGATGAGATTAATTGTAAACTGTACTGTATCGGTGATGTTCCACTTTTCCAAAACATTTGACATAGTCCATCCTGAAATTCTGTTTAGTTTCTTTAAATCATATTTAGATAATCGGAAACGGAATGCCGAAAACTTTCATCACAATGACATTAATTTCTTCATTGATGACGTCTTATATTCAAAATTATTACTTTTTAGTTCGATTAACTATAAAAGCATGTTTTTTTGGTTTCTTAAGTTGCCCCTTATTCATGGATGAATTTATTCTTGTACTTTTATATTTGGAGCCGCTGCTGAAATTAGGCTTGATGGATCATCATTAACGGGTCTGAAGCGTTTTCTCTCCATTTACGGGGCCTCGGATGAGTCCTGTACCGTTATATTCCAAAGATTCTAAAGATTCTGTTCCCTCTGTTCTCTTCTGTGTATTAAAGAGAAATATTGAATGACATTCGTATTATAATCTTTCGAACTTATTGATTTATAAAAATAAATAATGGGACAAACTTATCAAAATATTGTATTCTCATTGGCCCTTGGAAACAATCCCAAGCGGTCACCCATCCAAGTACTAACCACACTTGACACTGCTTAGCTTCGGAGAGCCGGCATTCTCAGCGTAGTATGGTCGTTACCTTATGTAATTCATCATTTATCCGGGTATTTAAGCTTTAGATACAATTTGGATCAGATGTAATTTGTAAATAGAAAGCAATAATGAGACAAACGTATTAAACCATTTATTGCTATCCGTCCTTCATAAGTGGGCAAAATTTATAACTAATCAAACGTGTTGAAATGAGTAAAATTAGTGTGCGAAGACAAACATACATACATACATGTGAATCTAATATAAAGTGTTAAATACATCTACGCCCATCGTCAGTATGTAAGTTGTGTAAAATAATTTACCGACCCACTTCCCAAATGGATGGCTATAGCATGCACAATAATTTCAACTCGTTACTAGATTACTGCAATTCAACAGCACTATAATAGAGACAAAACTGCTTTGTTGCCGTAAATGGATCCTCGAAAGAACCACTGTGTTGCCTGCCTAGCTGTTGTGTAGGTAACTATGGGGGTATAATAAACTTTGCTTCACAATTGGTTCCAGCCATAATGCTGGAAATGAGTATAATGAGCTGTTGTAGCCTGTGCATAGGAACTCATTGCTAAAGGAATAAAAAGCATTTCAGTCTGCTATAAATGAAATACATAATTGGCATCATAATTAATTCTGTGAATCTATTGATAATAATATCTTGTCTACTGTTCATAATACAGATTATAGTTAGAGTTAATTATATTTAAGATTAATTAAGCTTAAAGCAACCAAAAACACGAATTTATCAATGATCAAAAATTAATCAAACTAAGAAGAAAAAGCATCATGATATAAGAATAAAATGATTACCGAGAAAATAATAATAATAATAATAATAACCTCTTTATTCACGAGTACATATGAGAGACAAAGGCAGCGAAGTTTAGCCTAGGCTACTCTTACACTTAACTACCTTTATCAGTACAGCGAAGTAAGTGCTCGATGTTCGGCACTATACATAAAAAAAAAGAAATATATTTATATAATCCCAAATAGAAAATAAAATGAATACTAAGTATTTAAATTACACTACTACTATATAGAGTATATACACGTATGCTTAAAAAAACACAGAAGAAGAAAAAACACAATTCATATAACACATCAGTCTATAGCAAGTAGAAATGTCTTAACCTGCCTACGGAAACTGTCTAGAAACATGATCTTGTAGCTACCTTGTAAAGTATTGTAAAGTACGGCAGCATTATATGAAAAACAGCGATTAAATAGTGTCATAGATTGTGGTGGTATTCTGATCACAAGGCGCTCCCTAGTATCTCTGTCGTGGACTTGGTGGCTGAACATTATTTTTTCTCGCAGATAAACGGGTTTTGACGGAGCCATCAACTCGTGTAAAAACACTAAGTATTTATACTCTACTAATTTATCAATTTTCAACCACTTCATTGTCTTGTATTTATTCCTAACGTGATCAAACTTTCTGAGCCCATGAATAAAACGAATGCAATTATTCTGAATAATTTGTAACCTATTCTTCATGAGCTGATCTAGACAGGGATAATACAAGATATCACAGTGGCTCAAAACTGGTAACACTAAAGACTCGTACATTTTTTTTCCCAATTTAAAATTAAGTAAGTGGCGATTTGCATATAATATCCTCATTCTAGCACATGTCTTTTTTGTCAGATCCATGACGTGGCTCCTGAATCTCATTTTGCTGTCAAGCTCAACTCCTAAAATTTTTGCTGACTCTGTATGCTGCAGTGGTGAGCCATCTAGATGCACTTTAAATGCGTTTTCCACATTTTTTCGCTTTGCTTCTGAACAGAATAGCAATATTTGAGTTTTGCCCGGGTTTATATTCAAATTGTGATCCCTTGAGTAATTTTGTACTCTGCCAAAATCTAGTTCTAATAGGGCAGCAGCATCCCGTGCACAAGAGGCGTCAAAATAGTGGATAAGTTGTGTATCGTCAGCAAAAGTTTGCAAATCGGAATGTATAACAGATTTGTGCAGGTCAAAGGTGTATATCAGAAATAACACTGGACCGAGGATAGAACCCTGGGGGACTCCTGACGGTATTAAACTGGTCCCTGACAGCCTGTTAGGCCACAGAAACACACTGCGTGCGATTTGAAAGATAGTTTTTGAAAAACGAAATGGCCACATTATCAAACCCAATGTATTGCATCTTAGAAAGCAAATGTTTGTGATTTATCTTATCAAACGCTTTTGAGTAATCTATAGAAACCACTGACACTGCCATTTTTTTATCCATAGCTCTGATGACGTTATCACATAAATTCAGTAACGCTGAGGTAGTACTGTGATGCTTTCTGAATCCTGATTGGTTTGGAGAAATTATATTCGAATTTTCAATATATGTTTCTACTTGTAGCTGAACAGCCTTTTCTAAAACTTTTGAAAAAGCGGGTAGTAAGCTTATAGGTCGAAGATCAGTCAGATCGGTTGGTTTAGATTTTTTTGGCGTTGGTAAAATCAGTGCTTGTTTCCAGGCTTTGAGGAATGCTCCTTTCTCAATACAAATGTTTATAATGTGCATGACATGATAGAATATCACTGGTAAACTAATTTTAATCATGGTTAGTGACAGTGTGTTAAAATCAATGTAGTTGTAATGAAAGCGTGGGGTGCTTTGTACTACATTTTTACACTAACTCATTTTTACAATAGACCTAGTAAAAAATCGATATCTATCACCTGACGCTTCTATCACAATGACATTAATGTCACTGGGCTACAAAATTTAACTATTTATCTGTTAAATGAATTGGATTAGCTGCTTCTCATGGAATTTCTTGCTCTGATTTCAAATATGCATAGCATTTGTTTATAACGGGCAAGGTCTTTTTGTAATATCAAATTTAGGACTTCATATAATATTACAAAGTAGTTCATTTTATCAAATATACTTACATGTATTAATCTATAAAATATAAATCAAAACGTAGTTTTTGACGTTTTTCTGCTGTACTTGGCTTGAGAAACATCCCTTCTTAGTGTACAGCAATACTCTGCAAACATCTTTGGATTCCATTTTCCCGGATAAAGTTTTTCCATTGTTGCAATATCCTGGTGGAATCGCTCACCGTGTTCGTCACTTACATCACCAAGATTTTCGGGATATATATATATATATATATATATATATATATATATATATATATATTAAATAAATTTATGTACAATAAAAAACTGAGCCCGGTGCGCAATTTTTGTTGTTATATTTGGCATTAGCACCGTAAAGTACATAAGAAACAGCTGCAAGAATCAGTTTAACAAAATTACTGTCGACCAGTGTTTTTAGATCGACTATCGAATTGTCGTTGGTTCTTTATGAGTGTGCAAAACTTAAAACTAATCTGACGTTTTGAAGTAGGTGGAAATAGCGTTCGAATATTCTGTTACAAACAGAAATACATACATACATATGAAGGTAATATCAAGCGTGTTGAAAAAATGTTGGTCATAAAAATAGTTTCCAGTACTGGGAATCGAATCCGATCCTCCTGGATGAGACACAGGTATCCTAGCCACTAAACTATACCGGATTTGTATTTCATATTTTTAAGATAGGTTCATGTGATATCCAAATGATCTGCATATAGAAATTTTGAAAACGAATTTGAAAATGAAAAGCAGTAATGGGACAAGCTTATTAATTTGTTTAATTGTCATCAGTCCTTGATAAGTGTGCAAAATTTAAGATTAGTCTGGTACTTAAAAGTGGGTTAAAATAGCGTTCGGAAGTTCTCTTCAAACATAGATACATATATACATACATACGTAGATAGATACACGTGAAGCTAGTAAAGACGTGCTAAAAAACGGCGTCGTACTTGCAACCTCATCACTCACAAATAAAAATTCTGATTCGGATTTTAGAGCTGTTTATCTTTTGAATTGTAATAAAAAAATACTGAAACTATTTAAAGAGATATTTAGCAAAATTCCAAATATTTAAATTTTTCCGAAATCTGCAATACTTTCTTCAACTCGATAAGCAGTTCTGAAATCCTACTTGACACATTTTTTTAATACTAAATATTACTGTAGTAATAAATTATGCTATAATGGAATACTCTTTAATAGTACACCAAACTGAAAATTATATCGTTTTGGAGTGACAAGACTTTGTGGAACATCGATAGAAAATCCGGGCGTATGCATATTAATCCATTCATGTCAGTTTTTATTGTGACTGGATATTTTAAAATGTTTAACAAGCTACCAAAGGCAGACCTTTTACTTAGGAAATCCAAAACACTACTGAGCAATATATTTCGTTTGACTAATATAATGGTAAACCTTCAGTAATATCTTATTATCAAGGCAATCTGAGAGCTTTGAAATTTAATTAAATTTCACCCCAATTAACAAACAACCGTAACTCTATTTTGGTACATATCCTGCGGTGCAGTTTACTCAGAAAATCTAAACAGCATACAAAAGCATGCTTTGTTACGAAAATGGAGAAGATCCCTCAAGCTCGATTATTTGATCGTTGTCGTTTTTACGGACAGATACCTGGATTCAGATAGATAAAGATTATTAAGTAAATAAATCACTTAAGGTACGACCCAAGTATGTCCAAAGACCTGTACCTATATAGATTACAATATCCTTCAATAGTTTAAATTATATAATAATGTCTAAAACACAATTGGAAATACGTGCTGTTGATTCGTTTGATATGCTTGGAATCTCGGATCACCTAGCAATCATTTGTCAACTCAATCTCATATCTCACAATCGACGCCCTAGGTATAAACTGTTTTGCGATTTTCGTATCTTCAATTCACAGCTTTTCCAATGTGGCCTTCTGAAGGTTAACTGGAACCAAGTTTACTCGTTACATAAAATAGACGAAATAGTAGCTTATTTCAATCATGCAGTTTTAGAGGTTTTCAATAATCATGCTCCCACTCGGACAATAAGAGTAACAAAACCGCCAGCACCTTGGCTGACGTATAATATTAGGTGTATGATAGCTTCAAGAAAATCAAAATATCTTGGAAAACATCAGACCGGGAGTTTTATAAACAACTCAGAAATTCTGTGAATCAGGCTGTCATTCGTGAAAAACAAGGCTATCTTAACTATGCTTTGAAAAATGAAGATTCCAAGCAAATGTGGGATAACCTACGGTCCCTGGAAGTACTTAGGAAGAAAAATACACCTGTTTTTCCAGCCCACTACTCAGATTTTAATGCTATCAATAAAAGTTTTGTTAAAACTAATGTCATTGATAAAATTGAAGCTCAGCGTATGCTACTAGACAAATACATGCCCCAAAATACACTTGGCGATTTTTATTTCACTATTGTTAATGAAGATACTGTTAAAGAGTATTTAAATGGAATCAAGAGTAAAGCTACTGGATCAGATAATATATCTGTTCGTATGCTTGCCATGGTTGAAGGTTTTTTGCTGAAATATATCACATACATTATAAATTTTTGCATCTCTCGCGATGTTTTTCCGGTTGCTTGGAAACATGCCGTTGTCTTACCACTGCCAAAATGTTACAATCCTTGTAGTCTAAATGATATCAGACCAATAAGCATTCTACCAGCAATCTCTAAGGTTCTTGAAATGGCATTGAAATATCAGATCTCGCAATTCGTTGAGGAGCAAGACATACTTGCTTCAGTACAGTCGGGTTTTGGATCTCAGCAAAGCACTACGACGGCTCTTTTATCGGTTACCGACGACATCTATGGAAGTGTTGATGAAGGAGAGATAGTGTATCTTACGATGCTTGACTTTAGTAAGGCGTTTGATACGCTGAATCATGAAATATTTTATAAGAAATTATGTATTACGGTTTTTCTATCAATGCAGCTAACCTTATTAAGTCTTACTTATCAGATCGTTCTCAAAGTGTCCTAGTTGAGGGATGCAATTCAAAAATTCTTCCCAAAACGTGTGGAGGTCCGCAAGGTTCCATTTTAGGCCCCATTCTTTTTGCTATCTACATATCAGACTTTTGTAAATGTGCCAAGTTTTCATTTCACCATTATGCTGATGACACCCAAGTTTACATTAGCTTCTCAATAGCTGATTGGCTTATTGCTATGAATAGGTTAAATTGCGATTTAAATGCCTCGTATGAAATTTCTGCTGCACACAATTTGATGCTTAACCCTAATAAATCGGTCTCGATGTTCTTTGGCAGTAAACCTAGACGTACTTTAGCTAAATATTGCGTTAACGTTAGGATGAAAGGAGAAAAGATATGCATTATAAATGAAGCAAAAAATTTGGGACTCAGAATCGATGATGAGTTAGACTTTCCTCGCATGTAAATTATTTATGTCAAACGTCGTACGGTTATTTAAGACAGCTTTATCCAAATCGTCACCTCCTTCCAGCAAAGATCAGGCTCAAACTCTGCGGGTCACTGATAATATCTAGAATATCGTACTGTGATTCCGCGTACGGACCTGCCTTGAAAATGGTTGATGCTAATCGTATTCAGCGAATACAAAACTCATGTTTGACATTTTCGTTTGGTGTTCATAAGTACGACGATCATATCAGTGCTACATTCAAAGAATTTGGGTGGCTTAAATTAGATGCAATGAGGAAATTACATTTGGTTACTCTAATACAGAAAGTCAGACTCTGCAGAGCTCCTATCTATCTATTTAATAAATTAGCACCTCTTTCAGCGCATAATCATTGACGTTACAGATATACTTTACTAATACCGCCACATTCTTCGGCTGTTTTTGTCAGAAGCTTCTCTTACAATGCCTCTAAACTGTACAACTCTCTACCAGATAGCCTTAGACATGTCTCTCATCAACTTAAAAAAAAAAATATTAAAAAATCTACTAATAAACTAGATCAGATGCCTTTGAAGTTTTCTCGCTACGTCTTAGGCTACCCTGTTATACTTCATAGATCAATATATGATATACGTTATTATAATATTGTTTTAGCTACTGTTTTCAATGCCTTTTTTGCATGTAAGTTACTTATCTCTTGTACAAGATTAGTTATTTTTCTTTTCTTCATGTTTTTCTTCTTGTTTTTGTTAGAAGTATATTTTGTGCATTTTGTGTAGGTATATTGATTTTTAATGACATGTTTTGTTTAAGGTTAAGGTGAAAAACAGCTTGTAGCTGACACTTCCCCTATTTACCTCCGATGTAAATAAAGACCAGTTATTATTATTATTATTATTATTATTATTATTATTATTATTATTATTATTATTATTATTATTATTATTATTATTATTATTATTATTATTATTATTATTATTATCATTATTATCAAGTAGATCGACCCAGTACAACGGTGGAAGGGTCCCTTAATATACTTTTAATAATTTCAATAAAATATTAAATGAAAAATGTTTCCACGGGCGGTGTGACAACCTATTATTTTTTAATTATTACAACTAATTTTGCCATTTGCAAATAAGGATTCACTAATACATTTTTTTTTAAAAAACATCGTTATAATGTGTAACTTGGCTGCTAACAGTCTGAGGATTATTTAAGGATTAAAGCGAAACGTGTCACAAAAAACTACTTTATATTGTGAAAGCTTGTCTGTAAATCGTACAGTTTTATCTCAATGATGGACGACTTTCATCTAGTAAGAGCATCTAAAATCCACTCCATTCGGGTTGTTATGTGACGTAAACAGGATCGCGAGATTGGGTGTATATTAATACATCTTAACTTTTACATTTATTGGTTGCCATAAGTATTTAACATGACCCGCCACTTACTAATTATTTAATCAGAAAATAGAAATGACTAATATCTAAATGATTCAAGCCTCCATTTTCCTTATCACGCCCTCAAATAAAATGAACAAATCATAATCTAAAGATATTATGCTAAAAAACTTGACACATCATCCATCCAAAAAAAGACTATTGTCAAAATGACCTATGACAAGAAAAACCTAAGAATACGAATTTTGAGGGTATTTTATGATCTCTTGGTTTATAGCTTATTATCCTATCTCTGCCGCCAATGCATCGATTTTCGATATTATAGCGACGCAGCCATCTATATAGGTAGCACATCAGTCGTCAAATATCATCAAAATCGATAAACCTGTTGCTAAAACGACAGGGTGACAGAAAGGCGAGCAAAACGACGAACAGACAACCGACGAAATTATGAGACATGGAATTCTGTGATGGGTGGCATTATAAATCATTCAAAATACGTATTATCCAAATTTGGAGAAATTTTGCTCATGCGCAGCTGGTAGAGTGTCGTTAACAAACACTGATTATAGGAAATGGGAGATTTATGACACAATTCTTCAAGGTTCTTTGACCTTCTTCCAGTATCCGTAACTGTATTTATACAGTTACGGATACCGATTCATCACACTAGTCTTCCATACCTACTGACTATCATTTTTAAGCTGCTGGATGAACTACTTTGACTAAACGGCTTTCAAGAGATTGAATCTTCGCATCCCATCCTGAACAAATATAAATTTGCTCTGAATTAAGCACAAATAATATTTGTGCTCCTCGTTCCTTCGTATTCCGACTAGGCGGTATCCGTACAGCAAGAAACTTCGACTTCAAACGCGACGTCCCACACACTTTGCGTAGTCCGCCATGTGAGTAGAATTGGAACGTTCATTATTTATTTTTGCTGTTGCTTCGCCACCAAAGCGTATGCTTTCCCTTCTCAAAGCTGTTAATTAAATTCAACAAAAAAGGATCAGTTCTGCTTCTGTATACATCCTCCCTACATAGACGTAGTGTGTGTTAACGAGTCGTGAGATATAATTAATTCTTCAAAAGCTGATTTCATCTGACCATTTGACGGATTACGCAGTTTTGCCTTGGAGGGATTCGTTGGTCTGATGTCATGCTACTAATTAGAATTTCTTCATTCTATCTCTTTAGCAATACTACTACATCTGTCTTCTCGTTTATTCTAACATTCAAGGTACATTCATTCTTTTGCGGCTTCCTATGACTTCCAAATAGAAGACAAGTTCTTTAGCGCACGATTCCTTTAGCATTTATCTAATTAGTGAAGCCTACCCATAGTATCACGATCCGTTATGTTTTGTTTGGAAAAATATGACCCTCTAAAGTGGCGCCTTCGATTTCACCCTAACATGTTTAGAAAGAAATCTGGAACAAGCTTGCTACCACTATACAATCTAAAATCAACGACACAATGTGATAAATTGAGTACCATGACAGCCCGATGGTTCCTCGGTTTATAAATTGCAATATCAATTTCATTTTTCGGACAGGATAAGCTTTTGAAGCCTTTATTAATCAAAGTTATCTAGGAGATTTTTCTATGAACTTTCTTCACCCGACGCTCTCCAAGATTTTCGCATAGTCATCGAAACCTCTTGGTTATCCACTATATACCTCATCAAAATAATGCTGCATCCTGTCGTAGGGATAGCATGGTATTAATATCCATATTGAAAGCATACACTCCTATAGGATAAGCTTCTTTGTCTATTTTTGTCCTCATCCCCATACACTTTGCTTAACATCACCTGTCTTAACATCGGTGGCATTTCCATCTATTTTCTTATAATTTTGCCTCCACTAACCTCTGACCATTAGCTGCAGGAGACCTAGACAAGTCAAAATGCACACCAAAGCACTTCCTGGGGCTTATAGACTTAATCGAGAAATACCAGTAGATCTGGTAAACACTACTGACCTTACAAACGACCGCACAGCCTGAAACATGGAAGAAAAGAGACTGATACTCTTCTGTAGATACTACCACTGCAAATGTTCGACCAAGCTTCCTAGAATAATAACACCACGAGTCATCAGTACAACAAACAATAGATAGACCCAACGGACGCATTTTCTCCAGACCAAGCTTTCAACACATCGAACGAGCTTTTGACAAAGTTAATACTTTCAAAGAACATTAGCGTTGTAGAGTGAACTGTTGTGGAGTTTGGTCCTCCTTTGGTTATAGTTTTTGCCTCTTAATTTCAATGTAACGTGGCATTTCTCCTTCTGCAGCACTTTTGTAATACGATAAGCTTTCTGTCCTTACGAGCGGTTATCTGTTGAAATAAAAGTTTTTTTAATCAATCGTTCTTTTAAATACAGATAAATCAGGATTTAGTTCAATACGCCTGCTGGATTTCTATGTTTCAATTGATTTATTGCCCAGTGAGGTTAAGGACTATAATAATTCTGATATTCCATCGTCGTTATACCTATTTCAAACCGAGACCATTGAAATATTTGGATTTTACTAGATAAATATTTACATTCGCTGGCAAATGTATTTGACTTGGTAGTATAAGTACTGTACAAATTCCTGTTATTTATGTATGTATCCCTCCTCGTATATCAATTAACGATATAAGTAACTGTTACATACATACATCGAGCATTATGTATACACAGTGCAGAAATCAGGTCATGATAGAGAAAGTGAATCGGTAAGTTTACTTATACCCTGTCTATTCATAAAAGCGTCCCAATACTGACAAAAGTCGACTTTGAATAACAATGCTTATAAAAGTAGCAACTGATATAGTATAGGATCTTCGGGCGATAAAGGTGGGTAGAATTGAAAATAAGTAGGGGAAAGGGAATACGTTGACTGAACATTCCAACATGCGTAAGTTGGCGACATCGAGTGAGAGCTGCGAGCATCCAATAAAACAAACATGAAGTACATGTACATGAAGTAAAAAAAATAATGCTTAGTTGATATATTACTGGGAAAGCGAAAGGGTCCACCATTTATTTCATAGACAGTTAGACAATAAATCCATACTTATAGTTGGCATTCTCAGCATGAAGCACAATAAATGCACGTTTAATCTATGCTCTGAAATATATGCTGCGATTTGTTCTTTTGTTCTTCTCACTGCCTTCGTTAATTAGAACTACATATGACTACTAAACGAACTTTACTAACGTTTTTGTTTAGTAGACAACAACTTTTAAGAGACCAGGCCATCTGCTTTTTTCAATTCCTCAGCAAATTGTGAACGCAGGTAACATCAGGTTGCCTTACGGTTCATTTTTGTATTACAAATTAGTGACAACGATCGTTTCCAAATTTTTTAAATTAATAACAGTAACAATGGCAACAGAAGTAGAAGTATTTTACTTTCTAAAAAAGATATATAGTTTTAATTTTATTGATCATTTAAGGTGCAATTGAATATTCAATAATTCTTGCACATTAAAACAAAGTCGAGTCCAAACTTTTCCCATAATCCTGATTATATTTCTTCGTTTCTGAAAGTATATATTTTTGATATTTATTTTGGGTGTTACTAGTAAGTTCTTGTACTGTTCATAATATTAAGAGATATTTATTTTTTCTTGTTTTTTCCTATATTATTGTACAATTATTACGGTGAATTCAAAAAAAGGTTGTGAGAGCTTCAAATTACATAATCAGTTCATTCTTCGTGCAATGATATCGGAAATAAGTATAGTAAACTGTACAATAACATTTTTGCATAGTACATATTGAACGAATCCTCATATGGCTCCTCAATGTACCCTGACACTATTGAGAAATTGCAGAAGTGCGACCATGCCTCCCCGTCAGAATAGTTGGACTGTAGCCGCAAGGATTACCTTAATGCAACTACAAAAGCTGAAGTAATAGAACGAGTAGCTTTTTCTCTTAGGCTTGCTCCTATTCTGATGAAATTAGCTTGTTCTTTGGCGTGGGATTATTGATTTCTTGCTTGTTTCGCCTTTAATTGGATCTAGACAAAAGGTCCTGAACAAACTTGTTCAAAATGAATGTCTCAGCTGTAGTTTACTACGACGCCAGCATGGTATTATTTCAGACAGAACCTCTAACCCCTTGTACTAGGCTAGTCTTGATTATATTGATCAAACTGAATTAGGTTGTTGGTTAATTGGTTATCCAAGCAACAGATGGAAACAGTTAATCCTAGTTAATGGAACTGACTGTCAAGATTTAAAATGCATTTCACTCGATAGTAAAAATATTATACAGTACTTACAGAGTTGAGTTTAGCATGTAGAAGAATAAATGTGTAAGAAAAATACAGAAGATGAAACACAAATCTTGGAATGAGCGCGCAAATCTCCCAACGCGTGGCAACACTACCCTTTGGCAGGCTCGTGTTATAGTATAGTAAAATTAGCATTTCAAGTGGTCAATAGTTGTACGCAAGATGTACGTAACGAATTCTGGACAGTATCAAGGTATTTCACCATAAAGTTGTTCATAATAAGGTGGGATACTATGCTATAGTGGTTCTACGGAATCTTCCTACATTTATGAATTTAATACGTAGGAAGGGCTTAAGTAGTGATTAATGTTAATTAATTAATTAATACACAATAAGCTAAAAAGTCATCATGTTTGTATTGCATGTATTTTTTTGCCACTTTGACATTTCATTGTAACTATCATCCTGAAAATTTCTATTTTTCATACTGTTCAGAATAAATATTACAGTACGACTATTTTTAAAATGAGCCATCTTTATTTTCATTATCGAAAACTAAAATTATAGAAGCAGATAATGCATTCTGAATCACAAATAATTCAGACAAATGTATTTGACAACTATTTAGATATATTTGCAAACTACAATTTTTTGTCTGTGATATCAAGTAAATGGAGGATCAAAACTGTTCGACATTCCACAAATTGTTGAAAAATATTGCACTCACTTCGCACATAGCATTAAGGGGTCAGGTCCATACACAGCAGCACATTTGTCTTTCACCTTTCATCTTATAGTTACACATTGATTCTACATGCTAAAGGAAATTTTCCCAGTACTATATACAAAAAATGTAAACCGGAAAATCGGCAACAATAGGTTCGATGAATCACAGCTGCTCATTAAAAACGACAAGATAAAAGTACTTTTTCAAGAATTACGAAAATACATATTTGTGTAAGAAAATCTTGCTCGAACAAAAATAAATTTATATACGTTATTCTGTCATGTGGCACTGCAAATGTACAATAATATGGAAGCAATATTTCTATGGAGTAAAAAGAAATCCGAGCTCCAAAGCGAAGACTATTCGTATGCATTTTTCATATTACTTCGGAACGAGCAGGAAACTCCACAAGGATTCCGACAGTCGCCTTAATTGGCATCCTTGTGCCTTCATCGTCCCCTAACAGCCAATCAGGGCATACCAAGAAACCAGTGGCGACCCATGTAAGTTTTTCAAGTGACAGAGATCTTTTGGATTGTAGATACCCTCTAGCCACTATAGATGAGCAATCAATGGATAGTTCCGATAGTGGCGAGTGTCTACATATTCACAACAGCTTTTGAACAAGACGTGTGTAGCAGCATCTTCCAATGACCCCTCAGAGAAGAATGACAAATGGATAGTGAACTTCTTATCTGATAGCAAGCGTTCATTAATTCGAATGGATTTGCATTTCATCTCTTCCTACTACAATGATTCGATTATCCCGCAAGTATCGGTTCTCGCACAATCTCTGTTTCTGCTCCACATCAGCGACCTGATTTTTACCACAATAAATTTGTCCTACACCTGAAAAACTGTGACCATTGTTACGGAAGATTTTAAAGTCTTCATTGACTGCTTGTGGGTAGACTGATCTGGTAAAGTTTATAATGGAGGTGTCACCTTCGCGCATCGTCAATCAGGAGGTACTGGATAAATGCTACAATATCTGTTCAGAACAGGGAAGTACTTCTCACCGCAAACCTTTCTTATGCTTCAGAGCACAGATTCGTTGGTAAGGTGTCTATAGTATGACTTGCTCTATCAAGGAATGCCTTTTCCAGTCCTCTGAACGTTGGTCTGCAAGAATTCCTTTGAATCTCTAATTAAGGATCATGCTAAGTTAGTAACTAAGCTTCTTCTTATTGCTGAAGTATGAAATAAAACAGGTGGCATACAACAACACCAGTTCTCGACGAGCCGCCATTGTAAGTCAAAGACAGCAGGCTCTTGCTGAGGGCATCGTTGTTAGAGGACGGTCGGCAACCGGGGATTAGGGCAAAGACGTGGAAAATGAAAAGAACAATGGACAATCGGTCTTGAATTACCGTCTGATTAGGTGCACATCGTCGATGCTGAAGCTGCTTCCCTTGTGCAAGGTGCACGAGCTACTGAATGGGCCAATTTGGACTACGACCACAATCATAATTTTGTGGGGGACAGAAGTCTGCAGCATGCGGAACAGATAAATTTAATTAGCATAGACACAGTCAGTTGCAAATATGTCGTTATAGGATGTTCACGTGTGCGATGCTATATCATCGTTATCATGGATACTTGGGCGCCATGCCCGTATACCGTTGGGGCGTACTTGCAAGAAATAATTGAGTGGGAATTGGACATGTCATATGCATGGCAACATAGCGTAAATTACGAGGTAGTTATACTGATATAGATCCCGGTTTTAGCAGTTCTCCATTAATAGAGAAATCTACCAACCTCACCTAACTGTGTTGTATGTCAGTTTCAAAATATCATAGCAAGCTAGGCTTGGCAGAAACCTATATTACTTCCGCGAAACTATAAAAAATGTCGAACAGTCTCTTATTTAAGGAGACCGAAAGTGAATATAGAAGGTGTAGCTGCAGGTTTTACTGTTTTGTGTTAATATGTTTGACAGTAATTTGGAGGGCAGATAGTATTTCATACAAACCAGTCGAATTGCAGAAATTTGACTACGACATCCTATCAAAGACAGTTGATGTGCCTCAAAATATTTTCTACAGATATGAAATATTTTGAATGAAATAAATAGAATATACCTTCTTCTAAAATTTGTGTATAACCTATAGGTTTGGATAAGCCAGATAAGAACTCCATTTCAATTATACCGGAATGGACAAACAAGGGGAAAGATAAATATCGTTAATATTAAGTTCAACACGACGCTACCCACCATGACAAAGTGCAACAATCACAATCGTGATATCATATATAACCAACAAACGAGAATTTTTAATGTGATGTGATGAGTGTGTGAGAGTCTCACACTTAAGAACATTAAGGGGCTGTTACAGGATTCCCTGTCAGTGAAGTACAACATTGAAAACTTTAAGAAAAAAGTTCGATTATCTTTTCATGGCAAAATAGCTAGCAGCACGACGATTGAAAATATGTAATCCACACGAATACCTGAATTAGAATGAGGGCAAACAAAAGTTAATAGAAACAAAAATAGGAACATTCGAGTAAAATGTCATAGTTTCCTCCAGAAAGCCTTCTACGAATTAAGCGTTGGGTTAGACAGCGTAAGTCGGGCAATATCTTTCAAAAATGCATCTTTTCTAGCTACTTTACTTGATAAAGGAGGTTTGTAAATTCATATACATTCCGTGCCACTTTAGCCAAAGCCGGTGAAAAATATCTTTCCGATACTAAAAGGAGTTTTATGTAGTAGCGAGAGACGAAAACAACTCGGCATATTAGGTTGAGAAATGGCCGACCGTTTTAATATTGTAAAGCAAGTACTTGTTTACGTGCTGGAGACGAGGTCGCGATACAAAAAGGAAGAATGTCTTCAAGAATATGGAGCTGTGTTGAGCTCACAAGTATGGCTATTTGTTTATCAGAGGCTGTGTTTTTATCATTACCACGATAGATTGCTTACCTGTTAAACTTATGCCGTGTTATATGTTTTGCAACAATATTAAATTTAGAGTTTGTACGAATCAACAACCGATTGAGATAGTACAATAAACTCAATTTTTCATGTAACTCAAAAAGGTCCCTTTCTTCGATAGGGTCCTGTAGATTTTATGTGTGTGCATATGGCCGCGATTAATTCTGAAAATACTGTACGCATTGGAATTATTTTTTTCTTACCTGTGAACTTATGATCTCCAGAAAATCATTGCTTACTTTTATCAGTGGTTCGCAAAGTTTAAATAATTATTTTCTAACTTCATTTAAAACTAAGCAGTATTAAATGGAATGCAAAAAATAAACAATACGGCACTCCAGGCTTCTAGTAAGGTAAGTTAACACGGAAGTGAGTCAATGTTTAAACCACAATAACAAAGCATCTTCCGGAAATCGACCACTAGTTTTCACAATTCATTTCATTATTTTCCATAAATTTGTAGAGGTTTTGAAGTCACGGTTTCTTTTTCTACTTTTTTGCAAGTATCGCAAATGCTAACAGAAAATCGATAAAAGTACAAAACTGCCTTTTTCTTTATTTTATACATGACAGGCTACAGACATGGTCAGGTCTTAGCAAAGCTGCACGAGCGGGCTACACATTTTTATTGTTTTTGACACTGGTTCAGTCACTAGTCTCTCAACTGCAGTGATATTTTGGAGTACCAAGTGACTCACATATTAACATGGTACAAAGAAAATACGGACCTAGGTGATCTTGCTCTACTAAACAATCAACTGTACCTTTGTACCGGAATTTCCACACACCGATAAAAAATGCATTGTTTTCACTGAAAGAATTTCAATACCTAGTGTCAATGTCAAAATGACAATTAAGTTCAGTGCCGATTCCACCTAACGTAATATTATCTCTCTTGCATAAAATGTATTTGGAATGCAAACTATTAAATATTACGAAACACGCAAACGTTCCAGTCATATCTATTGGGATGTAGCAAAGAGGAAATAAAAAAGGAAATACTGGAGGAAATATGGAACTGAACAAAAAAATATTGTGAAATGCTTATCTTTCATACCTGATGTTAACACCTCTGTTATTTTTTGATGGATCATGAAACAGACATCATTCCATGTAATTTAATTTTTATTTGAGAGTGTACTACACAGTATGCTACTACATAAATATTATATACACTACAAACGTGGACAGTTATAGATATGCCTATCTTGTATACGAGTATTACTTAGTCAGCACTACATCAGTACAGCAGGCGGCCAACAATAGAGAGAGAACATACGTTGTATGAATTTTCATCAGCTATGTTTTATATATTTTTTATATTTGACCAATTTTTTTTCTAAATATTAATTTAGATTATTGTATCATACATGTTAAATAAATATTGTAGCTAAGGATCCCATTATCTGGCTCTGCCAGTGGAATATAGTGTTGTACCACATCATGCGACCAACTCTTCTTCTAAAGTGATATACAGTCCAAATGTTGGTTATCATCCTGACTATAGCTATTTCATTCACCGCAGTTTTGAAAAGACTTGTCGTATTACCTACTTTGTATTTATCGATTGGTAGTTGTTAAAAAAGTAGCTGGAGTAGGGGAGTTGCTGATTACTATATATTTCGTTGTGTTAAGCTTGAGACCATACCGATTATTTTGTTCATAAGATATTATAACAAGGTCGTAGCTGGGAACTATTGCTGCTTGAGTAGTTTCGCGATTTGCACCCATTAATCTCTCCTAGCCAAAAAAATCCTGGAGAGCAAAAAAGACCTCCCTACTCCAGCCTCTTCCCGCCCATTGAGCCAACGATTCTGCGCCACACGCGGGCGCTTGTCGCCCTACCCCTGCTACGAAAGTGATTATAGACCTTCTAAGCTATCTATCAGAATTTCCGAAAACTCTCCTCTATTTTTATGTTTGTTGCAATAATACACATCAATCATAGACAAAAGGATGGATGGAATTTAGTGAATATGGTAGCTAAGCTTGATTATTTCGTACACATATGATTCGCAGTTGACACTGTCCACTACCCAAATCGACATGTCATATCATAACCAGCCTATCGCTGATGCCAGCGTCTGCATCACTGATTATTCCCATTAATTCGCCTATCACGCAACTTCACTTTGCATCCAGCGAAATAGTGATGGATGAATTGTTTGTCTCCGTGTGGGCCTCATTTTCCACCATGTGGTAAGCACTGTAAGAACTCAGAGAGAGACTGTGTTTGCTATATATATTTTCGCCTGCCAAAAAAAACTTAACATCTCAAAATGATGCAAGGCCGAAAAGAACTCATTAAATTTCACATGTTCGTCATAATCCGATCATAAACGACGTCATTTTGTCCTCCGTGAGCCTTGACAACACTATGCATACTTCGAATTATCAGACTGAATACCTAGTACCTAGTAGCTGGCATATATTCCAAAGCATGTATCCATCCATCGAACAAATAGTCACTTTCGAGAAAACCGTCCATATTACGGGCATCATTTATGACTCAATTGTATGTATTTCGACGCTAATGCATCGTTTTTCAAAAATATCAATTACCTTCTAAACATGTTGCTTCCTAGATCTGATTCAAATGAATGCAGCCGTAACAAAAATTTCAACAGACTGAATCATAGACCAACATATTGCAACAAGCTCAGCAGTGGCAGCTAGGAAAGGATCGCCCTGTATGTGCTGCAAGTGGGCTGTTGTTGAAAGAGACGTCTAGAACGCCTATATCGGAATCGGGATGTTTTTGGTTATCGAACTTTCGAGCTAAGACATTTCATATATACAGTCTGTCTTCAGACGTTTAACAGTCAAGAATCAGAAGATGTGGACATAAATTAGAGTATAAGTTGTGATAATAGTCGAAATAAACTGCTTTATCAGCATTACAATATAAACCGAACCGCAATAGGAGACCTGAATTGTTTGACTACCCTTATCAAAAGGCAGGTAAAGCATTGTAATCGTGAACATTCCGAAATATCATATTTTCTTGCTATTCATCACATATCCCATGTAGATTGTAGACGCTCTTACTTGTCCGACGATGATTTTAATAAGAATCGAAATGCGTCACTACAAGAAAGAGTATTATTTGTGAAACTGTGTGAAATCTACACAACTTTTTATCTAAATCACATATACGTTAGGAAAAATTAATTTAATAATTTCCTTCTGTCTGCCTCTCGTCTGTCTGTCTGTCGAATATGTGTGTCCAGCCCCTCTACAAGTGCGAAATTATCATTTACAGTTCTATAAAATTTTCTTACAAACGTACTATTGCGACAAGGACAAGAAATGATAATGATTATTTCTGAAAGAGTTGCGGGGTAGAATGGGTGGGGGGTTAACATAATTTTTATGATTTTGGGAAAAGATGTTCTATTATCTACACACATCTTAGTAAATGGATTAAATGAGATAATTCATACCGTTTCTATTTTATCGGCTTTGAACAGATTGCTGAATATTGATTTTGCCAATCTGTTGCAACATCAAACACATACTCTACTGTAGTGAGTTGTATTTTATTAGGAACCTGTTCATTAACTAGCGGAGATTTGGTACTTAGGAGTTTCATAGTTCTTTCTATATTTTTCAAGTTAACGTAGAGATTTTGCTATATTCCCCTTCCAACGATCCGTTTAACGAGAAGTCTCATACCTTTTTATCCTAGAGAAGGTTAGAGTTTCCTCCTTACACCCCTATATAGAGTAAATCCACTAACCACCCAAGACTCTTTCAAGCTTTAATCAAAAATCGACCTGTCCCAGAAATTCTACGGTCAAGTTTTTATGAATTCATTATCACCATTGAGCAAAAACTATATTATGCTTTTATATGACAACCATGCCATAAAAAATTGCTCCGCTTTGTTAGCATAATTGGAAGAGTGCATTGCCGCAGGGCCCAAAATTGGTTATATTTATTATGTCGACAATAAAATTGCACACGTCTATCGAAAAGTAATAATGTTAAATTTACGCACATTCAACATTTGGTTTGTTGATGTCGCCTCGCTGCCAACAGAATCATTCCATCGAATAATTTTTTTGTTAATTACATTTGACGTCCGCTCACAAATTCAAATTGTGAAGTTATTCTAAGCCGGGCCTTCGAATTTAGAGCGGTATATGCACCTTGATGAAATAACAGTACAATAAATAGTGACAGATAATATCAACAATAATGGTTTTGATAATTATGCTCTGTTCTGTTAGCGCTGGGTCTCTAAAACTTTAAAACAAAGACTCATTTCATAGTGCTATTATATTTCACAACGACCGCTGTAATTTAGGTTAAGAGAGGACTAAAAGGCGTTTTGCATGAGCTTCCAATATTTCGTTTCGAGCGCTTATTTTGCAAGATTATGGGACAACTTTTTCAAAAATAATAGAGAAAATCTTAGTTCTATATTCTTGGGAAGGCCTTTTCCAATTTTTGATACAAATTTTAGATATTTTCGCAAGGGCTCGTGTCAGCGATACGGCGCCACAATCTTTCGTTTAAAGCGCTTGATTTTGAACATATTGGAGATTCTTTTCATGCAGCTAACAGAGAAGGGACGGCTTTATGCCCGTGTGAAACCCTTATCTTGATATTTTGTTCACTTTGGTTATCAAAATGTTATAAAAACATGAAATGAGTCAAAAAGTCAACAATAATAATATGTAATTTTGTATCAAAAGTTGCAAAAAGGGCTTCGTTATCAGCATAGAACCAACCTTTCTCTATCATTCACAAACAAATATCCTTCCATTATCTTGTAAAATGAGAACTGGGAACCCATGAGTAACGCTTTTTATTCTAGGTAGAGTCTTTTCTTAAAGTATGACTGAAATTACAGCCCCTGGACACCCTATCAATATTTAAAGCAATCGCACTGAACATGAAACATGTTTTGACCAGAGACATTAATGCGCGACCCCAATAGGAGAGCGGCATCAATTTGAAAGCAAGATGTATTCGTGTTTACCAGCTTGACTGTAACGGTTCGTCTTTACTTTTTACACTCGGAACTGTCTCGTCTAGGGAGGAACCTTGAAGATATATAAATTCGCATTTAGAAATCCGAAAAGAAAGACCCAGTGCAGGATCTTTTCTTTTCTTTCTTTTCGGATTTCTAAATGCGAATTTATATATCAAAAACTCCATCTTGCGGAGAAAAGCAAGTTGTGTATCACGAACCTTGAAGAGTTACAAACCTCCACAAAAACAATTTCCCATATTATTGGAAATTCATCATACTTGCCAAGCATAAAGAGCAAAAAAACTTCTTTCCTGAGACATTATCGTAGCAAACACCTAAAGAGCAGAAAAACTGCCTGACACTGCTCCGAGAACGAGAAGTTAACATACCCTACGTGGCGAGAGGAGGAAATGGAATTAACAAGCACTGCTTTTGCATATGATCTGAATGAGTCGAAACTGACCATTATCCAAGACAGAAATATGTTCACATTCCTTGAATTTCTGACTCCACATCTGGCTCTCCGCCTTACACAAATTTCCAATAACCATTAGTCCATAATTGTGTTTTACTTCTCCCCTTGCTCGCAACTTTCTTACGCCGCGCCATATAGCAACAGTCCTAATAATTCCTCGGCACACGATTCTTTTCATTACATAATGAAATTCCGCAAAAAAGCGAATCAGCTTGATTGCTTTTCATCCAAAAAACATCATCCCACAAAGGCATCGCCTTTTAATTTCTTTTATACGCGAGCTTTGCCGCACCCTCCAGGAAAATGGATCCATAAATTATATGGGAGCAAAACTGTTGCCGCAAAGATGTCCGTGCGTAGATAACGGGAGGATTTTAATATTTCCTAATATTTCCGTTTATTAGAAATACTAGAAATAATTCGCCATGTGATTGCCTCTCATAATTTGACATCAAAACACTTATATTGGTCATGTGCGGTTCCAGTTTACGAACAAGACAAGTACAGAACATTATTACTGCTATAGTTATCATTGCTGTGAAGCTCACCTTAAACGATAGTGGAGTAATTTTTTTTGCCAGTTTCTGTAGCAAGCTAAGATGAATTTTCCTTTATTTATCGTAACAATTGTCTTTTGTTGCTGCTTCAACTATCACTGTTCAGAGTCAGGTCGTGGAACGCATTCAACGTTAGTAATTTTTTTAACTATCATATGCTATCCCTGTGACAGGTAAAATTCTCTTGCCGATACTGGGAAGCCGGTTCGTGATCAGTATCCCCAATCATCTAGGATGCTAGTTTTCGTATTTTTTCAACAAAATTCATTTATTTGTCATTTTTTTTCATTTTAATATCTACCCCCATCTTATTTTTTACTTTCTGCCGCCACTTCGAGGTGGAGGAAAAGCCTTTTTCATTCTATCTGATGAAACATACAAATTTGGTTAATCCTAGATTTGCGCTACTTTGTATCATTATCTAGTAAAAAGTGTTTTCCGGAAAGATACAAATGAGGAACGGCTATAAAATTAATTTTCAAACATGTGAATGTTTGGTCTGAAAGGGAAGCGGGAGTATGGTTCGGGGTGGGTGCCGCCATCGATAGGATATTTTGGTGGTTACCCCTGCCAAATGAGCACCATGCGAGTTGTGAAGGTCTTAGTTTCCTCCACTTGTTGCTGGCAGGGAGTGCTCCTTGAGTTTTTCTCTGAGTCTCGCGACAGTTCCGGAACTAAAATTCGTTGAGCCGGCTTTGCTGGTAACAAACCAACCAGAATCAGTATACTTAATGCAAGGCCAATTTGGCCTTGCCCTTTATCCTCCCCCAGCGCTATACTTAGTTACGCGGCGAAATCGTCTCCAGCATCCCCAAAATACCCAAGAAGCAGGTTCTCATTTTGAAAATTCCTTTTTCAGAATTCTGTCTCTTTGCTAGGGCAGTGCGACCGGAAACTGTGCCAGCGGCGCAAAATGATGGACTGGAAGGGCAGGAAATGCCATCAGTGAGGAAGTTCTTTCGGTTTAGATCTATCTGGGAGGTTAATGTCCAAATGAACGCAAATTAAAGTAAACCCCCTGAGTTCCATAGTTCCCAGCCAAGACACTGAAGATTTTGGGAGAATCTTATACGTGTTGATCTAATTGGAATGAGCTTTGGAAATATTGGTTATTATGACTATTTTGTATTTATTTCTTCTCTCTAGTTTGGCTTGTTTCATGGTATGCATAAGAACAACTTTGAAAATTAGTTCTTCTAAGGCCTCTTACATCTCAGGATACTCTTCGATAAATACAAATTCCAAAACTCTGGATCTATTCGCTGTGGCATCGAACTGTGTCCGAGCCTCGACACTATAGGGTAATAGTGGAATTATATAGCAAATTATCGTTATTTTCTTGAACGCCATTCTGTCTGGGGTATCGTCAGGCATTTGCTATCTTGCACTTTTTTTCTCTGAACACTTTTTGATTGAATTGATTGAATTCCAAAATTGATGCCAGTCCCCAAGTCATATACGCGTATATGTACTGTGTGGGAAATACAGCGTCGTGTTCATTCACCATTCGAGCCCCTTTCTACCAAAAGTGCTCAGAAATGCCTAATCCTTCCGAAATAGTGGCTTAATGCCCGAGTAATTATTACACAATCGCAGGATAGACAAACAAACTTGATCAAAATTTACCCACACACTTCCAATGACCAACTTAATAGTAATAGAACAGATCACAGACGCCGCGTCGTTCTTTATTTCCGTCCTCTTTCAGAGCAACTGAATTTGGTCGCGTATCAAATTGTATAAATCAAATTCCGGGCACAATAAACTTAATGGAAACATGACCTCTATCTGTTTCAATTCCTCGAGCTGTGCATTACGATAATTTCATATCGCCTCGATGCTGGCGGAACAGACGGCATCATGTTCTCCTTTTTACGCTCTCCGCATGGCAGCACTCGCTCTTGAGGCTCTTCACTTATTGTTTCGATTTGATTAAAATTGCGCATTGTATACAGCTTTTTTCATTGGAAAATTGCCATAGACTCGACCCGATATATGGCACCAGACATTTATTTAAGCGTATGCTCTCCACTATGCATCAGACAAATATCATTTTCGTGTAGCTATATTAGGACAGACAACAGCTATTAGGAATACTTGATAGCTTATTTAAATTTGAAATGGATAAAATGATACTTTCAATAAAAAGACATGTGTGAGGATCTTAGAGTGAGCATAACAATCAGTTAAAATTTCTAGAACACAGCTCAGCAATTAAGAAATTGTTTGCTTCACTTAAATGAATCTATAATAATCGGAACATTCTTCTGATTGGTCGGAGAAGAATTTTTTAGATAATTAATTTTTAATAAGCCTGATTCTAGTGGCGAAACTTCTGCAATATTGCACTGGCGGTAGCGACGCACCAATGAACGTGATGTGATGGGGCGTGTTTCGTCCTATTCAGCTGGTAACCGTGTTGTATTCAAGGCACTAATGAATATTGCCTGCTCCGGATCAATTTAATTAGAAATTATACCACAATTAACATGTTCGTCTGGTCGTTCGCTGCATACGCCATTTTGTACAGTCACCGTTCGCCTGGATGATAATAATTATTCATTAATTAATTGCCTTAGGTAATGATGGCAGAGTTTTCTTTGTATCGGTATGATATCGCTCTTAATGACAAATTCAAAATTTAGTTCAAGAGGATTAGCAGCTCTAAGTTTCGATCACAATCACACAACCGGATATGAAATACAGAGGAAACTTATTTGAAGCCATTTTTTAAGAGACTATTGCAACTTTTCTAATTAGCCGACCTCCATACCCAGTTCAAATGCATTAATCTGAAGTAATAGCCGCTAAAACCGAAAAAGAACTGATAAATCACCTTAATAGAAATGAGACTTCATCGTTGATGAGAGCATGAGATTTCCTTCGAAAATCTTTCCGTGTTAATATTACCCTTCTATCACTAAATCGATATTTCAACTAACACTACCAGGCTTAAAATCGTATGCATGATGAAACGTCTTCTACCAACTCCTATTGATTGAGATCAGCCCTTGTATCACCATCTACTGCGATTTTATCTTTTTATTTTCGTTTTATGAACCTAATTCCGTCACCACTGAACAGATTTTCAAAAGCTATAAATTTCGTCCGTCTTTGTCACACTAGTATCCTAGCGTCAAGGTCTCATCAAAATGCAGAAATTAATTTCCGAGTTATAGATGGTACATGGATTACAGGACGGAATTATAAACAGACACACCAACGGAAATGAATTACAGTCTTGACTGGAATCACCTTCCATGGCACGATTATGTTGCTCACCTTGCTAGGTAGGCGTCACAGAAACTGAGGGTTCTCTTCCACTTCAAGAAGTTATATTCTCCGGTGCAGTTACTGGTACTATATAAGGACCAGATCAAGCCATCGCGGGAGTACTGCTCACATGTATGGGGATGCACTCCATAGCACTCCCTGAAGCAACAGAAACAGACTCCAGAAATGAGCAATAGGTCTAGTAGAAACGCCTGACCTGACAAAGGACCTCCACAGTCTAAAACGTCGAAGAAAGCTGGTTATTCTGTCCTGATTCTATATAGTCATGGCAGATGTTCGACGTAGCTGTCTGGCATGATAACACCAGGAATCGGCAGTACTGCAAAGACTAGATGACCTCATTGGGCGCATCCCCACCAGGTCGAGCTTATAACGCATCGAAAAAGCCTATTCCAAAAGTCGTCCTTTTGGAGAAATTCCGCATTGTGGAATGAGCTTTGTTCCCTGATGATTACAATATACAACGTCTCAAGTTCGATATGAATAGACATTTAGCTTCTCGCAGCGCTTATGGAGCGCTATCTGCCTTTGGGCAAGTTTTTCTATAAAAAACAGTTATTCGTGATCTAATATGTACATGCCATAAAACATCAAGAAAGTGCGATGTCTCGATCTCAAAATTTTTGGCACTCGTCAATAGGCATGGGAAGTAATAAAATTATATCAACTAGTCAGTAGTTGAGACATAGTGAGAAATTGGTACATGTTGAATATAGTATTTACAGGAATGGTTGTTTTCCATATCTAGCAATTAACAAAAGCTGCATCCATGATATGCGTTTCATTAAAACAAAAACAATAAATGCATCGACAAGGTCCACTCATGACACGTGCACGCTATAATGTCATTAAAATATTCCTGTGTGGTAATTAATTTTATAATTTTTCGCGTTTTATGTACAAAACGCCGCTGCTGTACCTACAACAACTGTGCGTTTTATGGTCTCTGAATGCCACGTGTTACACTTTTATAGTTCAAGCATCCTCTTCTATCCTACAGTTTCAATACTGACATACGCTTAGTGATTTATGGTGGAACAAGAGCACCGAGATGTCTTAAATTTCAGGTCAAATCTTTATATTGGTTTACTTAATTATTAGCTCTTGAAGAAGAAATATGTGGGAGGTAAGATAAAGTTATCGCCTGAGAGTCGTGTATGTCTTACTGACAAATCACATCCATGAAGATGAGACCTGGTAGACCTTGAACATGCTTCAATGCCAACAAATAGCTTCGCGTTGAGTGCTTTCACGACAGTGTTTAAGCAGAAATATTCACCATTTGAATCAATGCCCTAGATGATTGGTCATATAACGAACTGACGAAAGCATGGTTGGAAAGAGATGATTGCAGGCAGACCAAGAGGCTTATAGCAGGGGCCAACAAACGTAGGGAGCTGTGACTGATAAACAGAAAGAGAGATTCACTCCACCTATTGGTAGAGATCCTCACATGCCACCGTAGGTTAAGCAAATACTGGTCACTCCTAGCAGTGATAAAAGATCCAATATATCAGAAGTGCTGGGAGGAGACCTCGTCACACTCCCTAAGCGACTCTACTGTATACCGCAGCCTTAGAGCTCAATTGTTGGACACAACGGAGTTGGCAGAGAAAAGGTCTTCTCGGCGGAATGGTCAGACATTATGACCTTTATCAAATGGCCTGATAGGTTCGTCACTAAGGAATCGACAAGTTAGCTTTAGTTTGAGTGATGATTCTCGGGTTGGGCAAAAAGGACAAAAAGTGCCCTACTTGCCAGGCTTTGCCTGTTCCACTACCACTAGTGCCATCTTAATCAGTGTGGCCACGTTCCTAGTAATTATCAGAAACTGTCCTAATTTCGGATTGCCATTGGTAATTGGCAATTGGTCATTACTATCCCCTCTCAATCAACAATATTAATATAAAATTGATTTTTATCCATATTTCCTCTAAGATCCTATTATTGAAAATAGGCAACCATTTTCCCGGTTTTATGGGTCATTTCATGTTTCAATGCTTCTCTTAAACACAGTAAGACTATTTAAAATTGATTTAAATTTCTAAAAATCTCAATTTGATTTTTTCTTTTAGGTTAAGCCTATATAATAAGTATAAATTTCATGTTTATATATATATATATATATATATATATATATATATATATATATATATATATATATAGATATATATATAGATATATATATATATATATATAGATATATATATATATATATACTTGTAACTCGTGAAAGTAAATTAACCACCATCTGTCAGGAAGAAAAACGAAAATTCCAAATTTCTTTGGCAATTAAATTTTATTCGAGAAAAAATCATCTCAGCGGAATTGGCAGATATCACGACCTTGAGTTCAAAAGACATTCATCTTTTAGAATACTTCGTACAACAAGCTGTTATTTCCTCTCCTTTCTTTTTTTGTTTCATTCATCTTACGCATATCCATCTTTTACCACAATATGATCCTCTTGGCTTTTAAATTAGAACATTCCATCATGATTTTAATTAAAGCCGCATATTTCCATTTGATTTATTAATACCATGAAATAACTTTTTATAAGAAAAAATTCTTTTGTGTTTGCTAAGTGGTTAGAATACATAATGAGTCTGATATTGAAGCTCTCCAAGCTAGGTATTTAAAATATTCGATTTTCCGAAAATATAAATAATGCACCTGAGAAGTATGCTAATTCGTATGGTTTGCAGCTCAGTTATAAGAGACGATACGCCAAATTATAATACAATAAATTCTAGGATAGAAAAGGTTTGTATGGTTCATCAGTTAATATTATTGTAACTATATGAACACCGAAAAATTACCTCAAATGACTGTGCCCCGGTGCTACTCAGACTATAGTGATACGGTTTTTGGTTTGGACATATCATTTTCTGATGTAACTGTGGGAAACCAACCCACATGTTCACCCACCTTAATTGTATTAAAAATTAGAATGGACATCTACGATGTACAGAGAGGCCAAGAATTACCGAATACACGACAAGACAGATGACAACAGATACCAGATGTGAGTTCCAATCCTGCCACCACCAGAATTTCTCTGTTTCCTAATTATGAGTTTTTATTAACAATATGTCTTCGTATTACCGATAAAAGGATAATCCGTAGTCTTTTTCCAATATGCTGAGGCCAACATTCCACCATCTTGACTCAACAAGAGATGCTTCATAGGCAAACTTCGACTGAAGATTGTATCTGTCAAACTTGCCGCTAGATGTCGTACCTGAATAAGAGCCACGTCTAGCTGGAAATTCAGAGAAATAGTGGTTACCTATTGAAAGTGATGTTTACGAATCATCCTTGGTTCCAATTACTACTAGTTTAAATTTGCCTAATGGCTTTACTAGAATTTTTTCATTTTTCCAATTATTAGTTTGTATTTAATATGCCAAACTGGCAGATTTCGTTTACCATATGCCTATGTCGGAAAATCACATTCAAATGTAAGGCAAGGTCAAGGAAACATCCAGAAGCGGTACAAAGAAAGTAATAAGTATTGTAAACTGTTAATATTACAAATAATAGCAATCAGTATTGAACCACTGGAATCTGAATCGAAATCTCGGTATTTAATTAAAATAACATAGAAATTGAATATGTCAATATAATCCTGTATATTTCGCTTTCAATTTTTTTCTGTCTGTTGATACTGTAGCCGTTTAATCAAGATGCCATCGTTGGAATTTATATCGGAAACAGTTAGTTAATCCTAACGGAGGGCTTCAAAGAGAAATAACGTTCACTTCGCTGTACATTAAATCGGCTTAAGCAAACGCCGCCCATCCATAAATCCTCCGAACAGAACAAAGGATCGACTTATCTGTATAGTCGCCACCCCTAATATCTACCGGCCGTAATCGACCATCAAAGCCCCTTAATTGTTTCTTGTGTACATGTTTTCATTTTGCGTACAGGAGGATTCTCTACTTGTACTTCCCACGCCGATGGGTAGGGAAGTATTTTAAACGCGAAAATTTCCGTATTGGATCCGACGTGTATTTATGTCTGAAATTATGAAAACTTTAGAAAAAATGTAAATTACCGGATTTTTTTACTCACATAAATAATGTGCTAATTTTTAAAAATATACCATATACAAACATACTTGATGTCGCTTGGAATTTAATATAAATCGAGACAATCGTAAGGTTTGAATACCAAAAAAAAATTTTGAAAGCTCAAATTAATATTGAAGGTAACCTTGAGATTTGTCACAAAAGTAATATACTTGAAAAGAGATATTATTTAGCAAACAGTGTTATCAAGCCGATTTAAATGAGAATGGGTAACCAACTAGTTAGTCTACAACTATCTACAATATACGCTGTTAATTTGTATATAACGCTCCTAGTGCAAAACTAAATATTTGATCAAGAAAATGCGAATATTGGGCACATACTCTTGATGACATACACCATTCATATACCTGCAAACTTGAGCTATGTCAATGAATGAACATTCCGTGTGATATTCATCATTAAAAAATGATTTTAATTAATTCTTTGTCAATTGAGAAATGGCGTTTAAACAGCGTAAAATGAAAAAAATCCAGGTTGTGTTCAATTTTTTACATCCGTTTCAGTGCCAACTATCTGAATATCAGATTTCTCTCGAAAAATAATGCAATTGTACCTATGTCGACAGTTCGATGATTCGGTCATTAACCGACACACGTTGAAGCGACAACGAATTGGTTCACCGGTTGTCTGCTCTCCTCACCATTCCTCACCATTCCATTTGAGTGAAGTATATCAAAAAAACCTCCTTATATATATATATATATATATATATATATATATATATATATATGCCCAATTTTGATACACCCAGATAGGTCAAAGGTGAGAGCAGAACTATTTTTCTGAGAAACTGTGTGGAACTTTTTTGTTTAATCAAAATTAATAGATATTTAAGAACTGCTATAACAGCTACATTATTGGCATTTTCCGCGCGGTCCTGGGTGATAACTATATCACCTCTTCTATAGTAAATTCAGATTAAATTTATGTCGCGTGGAAATAAACACGGGCCGAACTATCGGATTCTTATTGGCCAATACACTATATTAGTGCGAGACACTTTGAACACGTTCATACATCAGTTGACAGCTCTAAATAAAACGATACCGCATACGTGACGCAATTAATTTTTATATACTAATCGTAACTAATACTATTTCAAGATACTTACAAAATAAACTATAAACGATAATGAAAATCAACCTGTTATACGAAAAATACAAGCAAAACTTCCATACTCCTAATAGACATTATTTTTGTCCGTATCCAGTTTTACAACTCATTTACGCAGAGCAAATGTCTAAATTGTCAAATGACGTCTCCACCAATATAGCGCATTCACCATATATTGCAAGCCTATTGAAACGCGGGAAAGTAACGATCGAGCCCCCATGTTTGGTTTGACGCGTCGTACATGTAATTTGAACAGGGTATAGGCAGGTATGTCATACAAAGCGATTGATGAAGTTTATTGACCCGGTACAGTGTTAACTTAGTGGAAAATGTTTTTTTAAATGAAGCGTATGAATGCTCGATAGGACCTTATGCACGTACATATTTTTTATTCCCTTGTTTGATGGCTCTGCTAATCAATTCCTTAGTTAACAAAACATGCGTTTCTTGAAAGATAAAGATATTCGGGGACACTTACCTAACTTGTAATTAGCCTGTAATTATTGCGCTCAATTTTCCTTTACCTTATTTTTTATGCTTTTCTATTGACCCTCCATTATGTCCTTATGATTTTATTGTTCTGGTTACTTTCTAATGCTTGTTCTGACTTTGTCGATGGCGCACCTAATTATTATATTCGCCTACAATTCATACAAAATCATATTTTGAAACTCGAAAAAGGCTTGGACTATGGCGGTGTTCAAATTAGACACCTTCTGGTTGCCGGTCACTTGCTATAACCTACTAAGCTAAGCAGATGATTCCGTTGAATTCCTAATTGCTCAGGCCGAACTAGCAGAATTACGAGTCTGATATCAATGTAATGTAATTTATCAAAATAGTGGATTGGCATAAAACTACAAAATAAAAATATTTCTAATAATATTGTGGAAAAAACGGTATGAGAACGTCTCTCCCGCCCCTCGTCCCCTCGAACTACACCCCTAATGGCCAATCATGAAGAAGTGCCTCCACAGCCGAAGGTGTAGTTGGAATATATAATCCAAGTGGGTCATAATATGACTTTGCCCAACTTTACTTAGGAAAGTCATGAACGAATTGCCCTGTATAGGTATTATAGATCGCTCAACACCTTTAACGGATACAAATTACAATTTAATGTTCTGGGCAGGCGAGTTCGGAAGTTATACTCGTTAGTAGCAGCAGGAGTTTAGTGTTTAATATTTAGTCGAAAGGAAGTAGGTTATCGTGGCCCAATATCTGTTTTCCTGTTCCACAAACTTTCAGTATACACCTTGCAAAATGTCACTGCAAGAATTAATAACTGGCACTTCCGCGGCAAACGTGATTACTATCCTTCATTATGCGTTGGCTAAATGGAAATGTCTGTGTTTTAATTTTTCATAGAATCACTGACAACGATTTTCGCTCAGTTAGTCGTGCGTAACACGAAAATAATCGGAAGTATATGGAATATGATAACTGTACTTAAATATTTCAAGCATAAGCGACTCAAAAGTTATGGTATTTGAGATGGACGTTGTGTGTTAACGTCACGATAATACATATACCACTGATTGCCTATGCCATCCTTCGGTCTGTCCATTAACTTTTATTTAGAATCTCAGCAACCACTTACAGATTTTGATGAAGTTTGGGAATGATATAGGGTCATAGTAAGCAGTGCTGCAATATTTAGAATTTAATTTTTAGAACTGAGGCATTGACAGCGGCGTTACTAGCAAAATAAGCCCATCAAATGGTCCCTAAAATTTGTTTATGTAGCTTCCAAATTTTTCAGCAGATTTTGGACACAGTAAAACAAATTGACTAGGTTTTGAAACATGTTTGTAAGCTTCAAATATAAGTTTTTCACGTTTTCGATTTCCTGATGCCTTTAGGGCGTCACCAAAGAAATATTTGAGGTGCTCAAAAACAAATTGTGTGATTTGTGTTTCCTGTGTTGTGTGTCGATCTAACCATAGGTTCTTTGTCACCCCATAATCTCAGTAACCACTGCAGCCATTTCAATGAAATTTGGGGAGCATTATAGTGAAGGGCCATGGTAGGAAGTGGTGCTTATATTTTTTGAATATGAAGCCCTCGCGACAGAATGAACGGCAAAGATAGAAAAACCATCCAATTATCCTAAAAAAATTGTTTTTTTACATTTTTCAATATCTCATTAATGTTTAGGCGCACTTGAAAGAAGAATGTCTAAGTTTATAATATTGTTTTGTAAACCGCACGCTTTTTATACGTTTCTCATTTCCTTGATCTAAGAATCCAACTCATCTTCCTCCACAAAAGTTGTTTTTTAGGAGTCACGTTTCGCTTCAATGAATATAAAACTAAAGTACTGTAATCTAGCGTTCTAGGTATCCTGTCTAGCTGATATTCTATTAAATCCTTTTACTTCTTTTTCATCTTAGGAGGGGACAGGAAAGACTACGTCTTACTGAAAACAGAAATCTTACTCATTCATTTTTGTTTGACTATGAGTTCAGTGTCTTCTCAGTGTTGATAGACTCCGATCCAGGAGTATTTCATATTACAGTTATATTATTAACTACTCAATATTGCAACCCTTGATGCAACATAAGGTTTGATTCAAGTTGGATAGAATGCAAGTATAAAGTAGCAAAGTATCATTTAATAGGTCAGATAACATCGGTGCAACGATATGCATGACCGCAATAATGGTTTAATGCAATTTTATAACGACGTTTAGTTTTGTACATTCTGCTGATTTGGCCGGCTGATCAATATTACGTTCGGCTTGGATATGAACCCGTATTACACATAAAATGATAGTGGCGTGCTGTTGCATATTACATGGTTTTGCTTCAATAGACGGATGTAGCGAACAAGCAAGGGGCACAGAAAATCTCTCAAATTATATGAAACAAACCATGATTTTTAATATTGAAATTATGTAAACATTCAAAGGAAGGAACTTAACCAAAGATTTACATACCTCTAAATTTTCTCTGTATCACGTACAAGGTTGCGGATACCGTCATTAACATTGACGTGCAGTTCTGGAGTACCTGAACAACATCGTCGACGGCTTCCGAAAGCCTACGTCAAACATATGTCCCTGCTTTTATATATCGGAGGTTTCCGATAAAGTGCGCCATAAGTGTCTTCTGGCCAAGCTTGCTGTCTATTGGATATAACAGATTAGTTTTCTTAAGTATCGATCTATACTCGTGGTGGTGAAAGTATATGCTTTCTCCAGGTAGCTGTTCTTTCTCCAATGCTCTTCTTGTTGCACATTAATGTTGAGTTTCATGGTAATAATGCTTGATCCAATCCAGATGATAGCACCCTTATGTCTTGCAAAAAAGTTTTTGAGTGTCGATCTGCAAATCAAGGTTTCAGAATACTCAGACAATTACACTATAAAGAAAATTACTTACTGAGGCGTCATCTTTCGTCAAGCATCAGAGGGTTAATATGAAAAAAATATGTCCTGGAAAGACAATGTTGTCAATCTTGGCTGTTAGTGACGTTAGTGGAAGTTTTCTTTCAACTATCAAAAGTTACAAACTACGATCCTACTTCTAACCTAATACCATTGGAACGTACAGGGTCAATATACTAGCGCCAATTTTTGTATTGGAAAAATCGTCGGTCATCCAACGTAGATCTGTTGTATATGTCCCATATGAGTGGTAACCTTAAATATGTGACCCATCTCAGCCAAATCATAGTACGCCATTGATTGTGTTCTGATGGGCGTGCTACAATTAATATCGAATGTCACTTCAATTAAGGGACTTAAAAGCGGCAGCGCAGCATAACGCAATCCAAATCGGCGTTGCTGCACGATAATGACGCCCAGCACTATTAGAAATAAACAGCCATGGTTGAATTTATGTATCAAGGGTTGCATTGCGTGGTGTCAGCCCGATACCGTTTTTCAATTGGACAGTAAATGCGGTTCGTAATTACAGTGGTGGTAGTTCGATATAGATATATCTGAATATCCAAATGCATTATCTAATGTAGGTTACAAGGAGTTACGCTTGGCATTACTGATAGCTCGATATGACTAATAATGCCTTATTCGCAAAATTGTCAGCTGTTTTTTTATAATGGTTTCGAATCTGTACACTGTGTTTCTTCATCAGGGGTCTCACAGTGTTGAAATTCAGCTCCACTGCAATTCCTACGTTTTATGAATCATATATGTGACAGTCTTGATTGTGGCAGATTCTAGTTTGTTGCTGATTGAAATTACTTCATGAAATCAATAACGACAGTGACGGTGGATATTTACAGCGTTTGCTATTTAGTTTGGAATAAGCGACAAAAATCATATATAACTATAACCATTATCAAGATGAAGTCAGTTGAATTGAAATAATAGGTGTTCATCTAAAAAAAATCAAAATCCAATGTAAAACAAAAAATGCGCCGGTAAAAAGATGAAATACCTTATGCTCGAGATGCTACAAATCAACAACTAATGTAAGAAACATGATTGCAAATTACTATTTACTAAGTAACATTCACTAAAAAACAATTTGTTAAGTGTATGTTCTCCACTATGCATCGGACCGGCTATAGACATGTATCGTCTTTATCTTAGACTCGTCAGTAGTGTGATAAGGGACCTCTGTTTCCGCTTCAGAGTAGTCCAGGTGTTAGGACCTTTAACTTCGTAAGTTGCCAATGGGCGTTCCAATAGAGGGCGACACTTGGAGATGAGTTGGAACAATTTGTTTTAAAAAGTGTCATCTTAAGTACCATTTTTTTACATTTAGCTTCAAATAAATCATTTGTGTTTCATGGAATAGTAAATCAATATTTTCAATATTAAATATTATTATTTAATCTGTTCACTAAAACGGCTTTCATCAAATTAATAACTTACTCTCATTATGAAAATCACCCCACAAAGTATTCTAACATCTTCCATGATTCATTTATCTTTCAGAGATTTTCATCGTCAATTTTAATTAAAGCGCCCAATTTTCATTCTGCGGCTACATGTAATTTTTAGTTCAGTATCTGACTTTGACAGCAGCATAGTATAAAAAACTCAATTCTATCAATAATTATATCGTAGTAATCATTTAGTTATGATAAACAGCAATGTCAGTCGACTACTTCCATTGTATTTGATTAGCATTACCATTTGGCTTAAACTAACAAAACCACCACATGCTCTGAGTTGTTTGAATTCAATTTGTGTCAGGACCGAGTAGCAGAGTGCAGTATGGGCGAGATGATGTTGGCATACACACATGTGCGGTCATTTGGAGCTTATTGGGTTTTGGGGACCAGCTGATTGGGTATACTGACGATGCGGCTGCCGTAATCACCCCAAATGGAAATAAGACGAGTCCTGACTAACATGGCCTGTAGTGATTTTCACAACTAAAGGGTATTAAAAAAACTGAATCATACAAGAAACATTACCTCATCTCCAAAAGAAAAGGAATATGTGTAATGCATGTATCTATTATCTCGTAATCTGTTCTACATATTAGAATCCATGTATATTTTTTCTTATAAAAAAAGGTCATAAATTGCTGAATTTTTTTTAATAAGGATTCACCATTTATAAAGTAGTAATTGGATACATACACCGACAAGAAATGCTTGCAGTTATTTTCTTTAAACTGGTAATTTCTTTATATTATGAAGAAATCACATGTTTCTATAGATAATTTCTTGCTAAGGTAGAGCGTCTATCGCGCTCCAGAAGCACTGCCAGAGAATAAATTATTCGCATTAACAGTGGAGCGTTGTAAATTCTCTCAATAGCCCCTTCCACAACGCTGAAGTTGTCCATAACAATGACTTTTGGAATAAACTCGTTTGACCAGGTGAAGATGCGCAAGCTGAGCCTCTTTAGTACACGTCGAAGCCTTCAGGTTGCAGTGCTTTAACCCTGTACTACTTTGTACATTTTTTCTGCTGGTGCCATATTGAATTCTATTGGTTGTAGCCTAGGTTTCTCAAAGAGTTGCTTACTCTTGTGACCTAGTGCATGGCACTCACAGAGGACGTGAAAGGCTGACTCTGCACGTTCTCCTCATTGTCTGAAATTAAGGTTTCCATTATAAAGACTTAGTTTACACAGGTTCTCTAACAGGCCACAATGTCCACTGCGAAGTCCGTTTAAAGAAATTAGTTCACTAGTCACTTTTGAGCATGTTGCTTTAATGAATTGTTTCCTATACCCATATCCTGTCAAGTTCAGTATGCCTTGTTTTGAAGCCCCACCCGTCCCTCGACTGCTAAGTTTAATCCTTGAATTTATCATTATCATCAAATAATTGATATATACTTCTACATTTACACCAAATCTATATGATGCATGTTAAATTTTAATTGAATTTCAAACTAACGAAATGATTCAGTATGGTGGTGGCGTCGTGGTAGTTTGAGCGATATATGAAGCGCGCACCATAAACATACAATAGCGGGTGTCTAATTTAGTTTAACATTTATCACTCTGTTCGCTATTTATGTGTCATTAACATTTATTGTTCTATTCAATATTCGATGTCAGCGACCATTACACATACGGCGATTGGGTGATGTAATTCAATTATATATTATATCTTCCCACAGAAAAAAGTATATTGCTGCCCATATAAAGAAATGAGCGGTGTTTGGGTATTGTCGATCAAATAATGCTGAGGATCTTCAAAGGTTCGTTCGAGATGTTGGTAGTCCTCGCTGTACTGACGACTGTTATCTGAGACTTGGTCGAACATCTACCATTTCCCCATGGTCTATAGAAGTGGGAGAGGTTAGATACTTTTCTTTGATGTTACGACTGTGGAGATTAGCCTTAGGTGCTTGTGAACTAGGCCCTGAACTATGAAGGACGCATCCCCTTACTTACGAGTACTATTTAAAGAATGAAAACAATGATAGTTGATTACAATTTTTACTAGCTTAGATAAATTGGTACCTTAAGATAGTTGCTATATAATTATTTTCCGTCAGCTATCTCCAAACAAAATGCAGATATAAACATTGTGTAATTAACAAACAGTATCACAAATAAAACTCTGTTTCTTCCAGTCACGCGTTTCGATTCATATTTAAATCATTACCGGACTGTCAGATTTGACTGCTAACAAGGCTACCTAGATTACTTGCCAACTAATTAACTAGATCCTATCATGAATACAAAATTAGTGCTCACAAATTTAGCATACTATTTATCTTGTCTAGCTATTTTTCTACTAAATTATTTTTTCCTTTCTTGTGTATGTCTTAGGGGAAACATTTTTTTGGCAACTGCATTTCCACTAGTATTAAGGGAAACCCCTATAAAACCTTAACCATCGCCGTCAAAATGTCCTTAAGGTGTTTCTTGTGACAATCTAGGTTATTTCTTAAGATATTTCACATTTTAATATATTTTATTTCCTAAGCTATTTCATTCTTCTTAATACATTCTATAACTTAAGATATTTCAGGTGTGAGTGAATCTTGAAAACGAATAGATGAAAGCTTATAGTAGTCTATCGATAAAAATTGACAGCGATGGTTAAGTTTTTATAAGAATTTCACTTAACACTAGTGTAAATGCAGTCGCCAAGAAAATGTTTCCCCTAAGACAGATACAAAAAAGGAAAAAATAATTTAATAGTAAAATAGCTAGACAGGATAAATAGGATGTTAGATTTGAGAGCTCTAGTTTTGTATCCACGATAGGATCTAGTTAGTTAGTTGGTAAATGATCTGGGTGGCCTTGTTAGCAGTCAAATCTGACAGTCCGATGATGATTTAAATATAAATCGAAACGCGTCACTGAAAAAAAGAGTTTTATTTGTGAAATTGTATGTTATTACACGATCTTTTTATCTGCATGTTGGAAGAGTTTCACCTAGTAATAGCATCTAAAATATACATGAAGAATGAAAACCAACACACAAAAAATCAAGCATCGGGCAATGGTAAAGCTGAGAGATTTAAACGAGGTTGGAACTGTTTGGGCACACCTAATATCAAGTTTCAATATACAGAGCAAGTAGTATCTTGAAGAAGCTACAAGAGCGTTCTCATTGGAGAATTGTCTTGAAAAAGGACATGTTAGGGTGAAAATGGTGTAACACAGTCATTATGAGGCAAACTTGGTTTTAAGGATATTTCCATAATATTTTTTTTCATTGCTACTGATGAATTACTGTTATGTGTACACTTATACGTATTTTCATAGATATTATAGTGTAACAACTTCTGCAAACATGTTGATTATACATTATTTATATCAGTTGTTATCTAGTACGAGTCTGGTAAACTTTGGTCTTTCTAGATGTTCATTTTATATATGTTATATGGTCTCTGTATCTTATAGTAAATGCTCTAAGCTGTTTGATCTAAAGAAAGGGCATTATAAAATTCTCAAGAAACTTTGCGTTCAAAATTCACATTTTAATCTGAATGATGGAAGAGTTATAGGGAAAGTTTCACAAAATAAGAACATCTAAAATTTGAAATTTGCTTTATTTAGCACTTAGTAGATTTTGTACGAACCGGAGGCGTTGACAAAACTAAATATTTTACTTGGCACACCTCAAAAACTTGGAAAAAACTAAAAAAAAAAAATCTTATACTTCGTTACAGCTAAATGGCTGATACCTGGCAGTTAGTTAATATGTATTATCTCAATTGTACGAGTATGAATCCATACACCTAATGGCATTATTGCCTGGGGAAATTCGACATTAGCAAACAGAATATGAAATATTAATTAATGATATTTAGAAAAAATTAGAAAGAAAAAATTTGTCGCCAGTGGGGATCGAACCCACAACCTCCTGCATTCTAGGCAGGCGCCTTTACCGTTAGACCATGACGAACTGGTCAGGTAGAACGGCAAATGCGCTATGGAAGGTACATCCCTCCTGTGCAATTCTTCTTCCTAATTTTCTAACCTATACAGCTCGATCTTTGATTAGACATCTAGTGCCAGAGGCCGATATTATCTTCGGTCGATAACTAGCAGAGTCCATCAAGTTGATTTGAACCAAGTGCGGAAATCTGCCGCCTTCAGAAGATACTATTACAGAATTTTATCGGATTACACTGCAATCCGTAAGTGGACAACTAATGATATTTAGAAAAATTAAATTCTTTTTTTTCTTTCTAATTTTTCTAAATATCATTAGTTGTCCACTTACGGATTGCAGTGTAATCCGATAAAATTCTGTAAAAATATTAATTAGTTGATTTTCTGTCAGACCAGTACTTGAAAATGTTCTCATCGAAATACATGTACAAATCCATATTATTTGAGAAACAAAATTTGAAATTATATGTAAAAAAATTCAGGAAATAGAGGAAGCAATTAGCTGAAATCAATTAGGCACAATACGCCATAATATGAACAAAGTCCCATTTACATGGCTCATATACTTTTTAATCGTTTTTGAGAATGCTTCTAAAAGCTTCTTGTTTAATCGTACTTTTTATAATATACAGGACTATCCTGAAAATATTTTTTCTGTCAATTATTACATAGTCATGTACAAGTACATTATGAGGAATTTCCTGTGTAATTCGACACTTTTTAGTATCCTCAAGTTAATATCCCGGTGGAATGTCAAGAAGAAGTAATTCTTATTGATGCTTTGGGTTAATCATTCGTTCCTGGACAGGAAATTGAGCATGACCAGAATAGAATTTCCAGGCACTGCAACATGTTGTGCTTTGAAACGTAACCTTTGAACAGACCTCAAAAGATAATTATCGATCTGACCGCGTGATTAGGCTGAATCGCCGATGGAATTGGATTGCAGCCGCATTATCGCTAAGGGTGCATACATATTTAGATGGCGTACAATTCAGATCGTATTGAATTGAAAACGTACTTACGTGGCACCCAATCAGCTGCCATTAATAGGGTCGCATTCAACATCTGATTAGCAATGCCTGATTCACAGGTACCTGCAGCAAATACTTGGACCACGCTTTTACAAGTCGTTGTTATTAAGATGAAATTGTGCAATTTTTACGAGTATAAAAGGTTTCACAAATGACACTCTTGTTTTTATAATGCGTTTTGATCTAGCCTTTAAAGCATCAACTTGCTGCAAAAATTGACAGTCTTTTATCTTTTATGCACATCAAGGGGTGTAGTTTTTTACATTTGCACTAGTTTAATCGAAACCTCTATGAAACCTACTCCACCTAAAAGTAATTGATGTACTGAGATATCCTATTTTTCAGGATATTTTACTCCTTAAGGTATCACCTATCTTTGGGCCTAAAGTGCTGACCAGCAAATTTCACTACCGGATCATTCTTTTTTGAGGAGAAAAGTAGGGATTGATGTATGTAACTGTTACTGTTGAACGATCCTACAAATGTTAAGAGACTGCGCCATTCCAGAGTAACAAACGAACACACGAGAACAAAAACATCAATTTTGATGCAATAATACAACTCCGCACTTTTACTAACGAGTTAAGAAAACATGAAATTGCTATTTTTCAAGATCGTATTATAAACAGCTGATTACTGTCTGAGGGATTATCCAAAATATGGGTGTTTAGAACACGACTAATCATTGCCATTCAACCAGAAATACTGAGCTATTCTAGGTACATTTTGGAGGGTATGATAATGATAGTGGAAAAAAAATGAATATATAAAAGAAATTCGGTCAAGAATTGGCCTAACCAAAAATATTTTCAATAGAATGACGGAGCCTTGTGCTAAAGATCATATTCTGCATCTCATGGTCTGGATGTTGAAATGCTACGTATTCTTGGAGCTGCCAGGATTTTGAAACAGGAGGTTAGTTACCAACTGAAGAATTACATTTTGTTGTAGATAATTATTCAAGGCAATATACAGGGAAGGAGAAGCAAAGTAGGAAGATGCATTTCCTAGTTGAGCAATTTAAGACAGTAGTGCAGATGTAACTCTGTTAAGATTTTCAGTACCGCAGCATCGAGGATATGAAATTAGCTGTGATGATAGCCAGCCTCATGAAAGGAGATGGCACTTAAAGAAAAAGAATTTGAGGTTGTTAATTTATGTTTCTTAAGGTAATATAAGGCATATCCCATACTTTATTATTCTTCTTCTACTCCAGTCCTCTATAGTAAGTTAGCTTTGCCTTGCAACAGCAGGCGGCATTATACAAGGTTTCCCATAATATAGCCCAAATAATCGTCTTGCGTTGTTTTATGGTATGCATTGGAACTAGTTTTTGGTGATATCCTTGAATGTTGCAAAATTTTATACTACTGAGATTTCTCAGGTGCAGGTACTCATACTCAAAAATGTATATTTCATGGAAGTTATTTTTTCACACTATGATTTTATTGATACTATTTACTGAGCTTATTTTGTAGTGATTCAATGCATGTTAATAGAAAATCATAATAAAATAAATGTCTATGGATGAAGAAACTATGGTTTGCTCCTGGTATACGCTCCCCACATCCATTACTCGGTGCCCCCTTCTCCCACCCCTTCAACAATGTAGTTCCTGGGCATTTAGCTGCGTTTCACGTAATTATGTGCGGTCTCGAATACGTGCCACAAAATATTGGTTCCTATGCATATACACGATAGGCCATGTACTCCACTGCATTTAGCCTATAACTCAACCATATTATTTTTCTCAATATTGGAGGCACATGATTTGAACTTTTGAAAAATAAACACAAAAAGCAAATCATAGTTATGTAATTTCTCTTCTCGTTCTGGCACCGTCTCCAATAGGAGGTTATAAATTATCACTGCTGATTTCATTTTTTAGTTGTCTGGAACTCAATGTAAACCATTCTCTATGATTTTGCGTTGATCCTTTATCTTACCTTGCATTATTGTCCGAATACAGTATAATATAATTATGTCATCTCATATTATGTCGTAAGTATTCTGGATTATTTAAATTTTAACGCTTTTCACTGCCTCTTCTTTCTTGTCGATCGAAGAGCCTCTCCACGTTTGTAATTCAGTCCACCCATGGTAGCTTATCCATTTATAATTTCTTTAAGCTTCCTGACTGCTGCTCCATCCAATAAAGATAAAATGGCGTATCAGACAAACTTTCGCATTGTAAGATTTAAATTTTTATCTCTATTACAGAAAACTTTTTTAAGTTCAACAAAGTTGGGTCTAGCAATTTTTATACGTACTGCTCTTGCTTATTCAACGTCATAGTTTCAAAACTTCTGTATTTTTCTACTCTTTCTACTTGCGTTTTTTGCTAGTGGTGATGTTTACCTTTGCGTTCTTTGTGATACCATATATTTAGTTTCCCTTAAATTGATTATATATTACAAATTATCCCAACGTTCCAAACTTTAGATCAGATCTGATAGATAACTTTAGCATTTCCTTATGGTACATGAAACTTTAACTAAACGTTTCGAACTGACAACCAATGTTGATAATGAGCAATGATCATCGTTGAGAGTTACATTATTAATTCAAAGAATGTCTAAATACTGTAACTGTAAGCTTGCTCCTCCTTCTTCCTTTATTGCTTCTCAATTCACTTTTTTGAAACTTTGCCTAGTTTTTTGAAGATCAGACCGACAGTATGCCAATCTGACTGAGTTATTCTGACATGAAGAAATATAGTATATAATATAGACCCAACGAATCTACGTCATCGCGGATTTGAATAAGAATTATACACGCATTTAATATGCGTATAGCGTATTATGAAACCCTCAAGTCTGACAAAAAAATCCTGTGCAAAAGTGCATTAATTAATTATTCAAGAATCGATAAATCAAAAAATTTAACATGATGTCGGATTGGATAACAAATTACATAGGCTTGTAGGGGGCGACGTGCACTTTAGACAAAAAATCTAGGTATGCCCAGGCCTGTACCCAGAATTTTCTTTTGCTAGGGGGCGGCAGTTTCAGAAGCGATGAAAGCTGCAATGAGATCAGCGGTAGCAGTTAAGCAAAGATCACCCTGTATGTAAATCATCTAGAAGATGTGACCAGTTAGTTGTTAAATCTGACATCTCGAATATCAAGATTGTTCTAAATTTCGTTATGGAATATTTGAGATGGGCATCTTTGTACATATTGGAGCATTATGCAGTCAGTCAGTCTTCATACGTCAAACCGTTAGGAACTAGAAATCGTCTTCTTTCCGAATTTATTCCTTCTACCTTCTTTCTTCGCCTGGTGTCTAGGGGATCATTACGACGAAAAAGTATTTCCCTTCCTCCTCTCCCTTCTCATTTCTTCTAACTTCGCCCGACTTCTGGGAGATCAGACCGACAAAATGAGAAAGTTAGTGAATAACTTTAACATGAAGGCGTAGCTCCTATGGACCGCATTGACGTGGAATGACCTTTCCTTTCTTTCTCCTTGCTTCTTCCTTTCTTGACTTCGCCTGGTTCCTGAGAAATCATACCGAAGAGAATGACAATCCAACTACGTGACTACGCCCTATGGTCCAATTAACCACTTAGATAATATAAAGGGAATATGGGGAGGTAGCACAACGTATAAGTACTTGTTTGAATATTAAATTTATTCAACGACTACTATTGCTTTTGGGAATGCTTAGCACTAAACGATATTTTTGTTTTTTCAGTCGCGCGATCCTCAGCAACCCAGACCTACTACCAGACACCCCATGGTCAAGGCTGTTGGAGCACGACTTTTGGGGGACACCACTCAACGACAGTGGCTCCCACGGCTCCTACAGACCGCTATGCGTACTCACATTCAGGTTCAACCATTGGATGGGAGGATTCAGGCCGTGGGGCTACCATCTGGGCAACATACTGCTGCACTGTCTCGCCACCGCTCTACTCATAAAGGTGATAATAATTATGTTCACGTATTTCCAAAATTTCAACCAAAATTCATTGAGGCTCAATACATTCTACGTACTTATAGTCAAATTTGCGTATAGCGGGTAGAGATACCGCATTCCTGTATTTTTGTATAGTTCCACACCACAGGGATTAAATATTTGATATAAGATTTTTCGGAGAATATTAGGGATCAACAATTCAGGAATTTACGTATATGCTAGTTGACAACACAAGAAGGGAAAGTACTACATGCGCAAAAATTAAGCTCCTAGGTGCTTTCGCATATGTTTCCAATATTTCCAGGTTTCCAGCGCTCTTTTTTCAAGATAATGGAACATTTTTTCAGACTTATAGAGAAAAGTTGGTTCTATAACCATGCGAAGCCTTGTTTTCAATTTTTGATACAAAAAATCTTAGATATTGTCGCAAGGGCGCACGAATCAGCGGTAAAAATATGTTTATGTACGGTGCCACAATGTTTCGTTTGAAACGCTTGATTTTAAACATACAGAAAATATTGTTTAAGCAGATCATAGAGAAAGGATGGCTCCATGCCCGTGCGAAGCACTTTTCTTGATATTTTGGTTACCTTGATTACCAGGTTAAAAACTCATCCTAAATGAGTCAAAACATATTAATAATAATGGGACAATATCTAAAAATGTATAACAAACATTGCAAAGGCTGCTTCTCACGAGCATGGAATCAATCTTTCTCTATAATTTAAAACATTCTGCGATTATCTTGAAAAATGTACGCTGTGATCGAAATATTGGAAACACATGCGAAACGCCTTTCATTATAGGTAGACTCTCCTCTTAAACTCTTTCTCCGAATTATACATTATCGAATAATTAGAAAGAAAAATGGAAAAGACCATGACGATCAGCAGTTTGGTTTCCGCAACGCTTTTGGGACAAGCGAAGCTCTTTATTCACTTAACATACTTTATCAAAAGTGCAGAGGTCAAGACAGAGACAGACGCCTATTTATATTTCATAATTATGAAAAAGCCCTCGATAGGATACAACCTGCGAAGCTGATGGAAATATTACAAAAAAAGGAGTTGACAATCGTGATACACGAGTAATAAAAAATCAATATTAGATGTGGGGCAGATGCATAAATTGGCGATTATACCAGTACGGGAAGCCAAATAGATTGCGCAGTGAGGCAGGTCTGCGTCCTGTCACCATTTATGTCTATATTTTGATGAAATCTTTAAGAAATACTTCTAGGACCAATCATGTGGCATAAAAGTGAAAGGTGACCTGATAATAATATCAGGTATGCAGAGGATATTTAATCTTGATAGATCTCGAGCATCTGGTAAATTCTGTCAGCGCGGTAGAGGAAAAACTGAAATTGAATAGCAGAGTACACGTGGTAAACGCTTTTGCAGGGCACTGAAATCTGGATTCTGAAAGCGACCATTATTAATCAGCTATAACGGATGTAGGAGCTACGGATATCAGGGTCGCGGAACGACCAAACGAAAAAGTTCTTCAAAGGGCTTATACTATTCGAGAACTATCAAGCATCATAAATGTTAAAAAACTTCCTATCAATATCACGTCCATCGCGATAACCAGTACCATATCTTGCAACTAATAGTGATAGGCTAGATAAGAAGACTAAGAGCAGTTGGTAGAACATTTGCGACTGGATAGCTTCTTCACTGTCGAAAAACTATTTAAACTTGCACAAGATCGAGAAAAATTCACCGGAGTAATTGTCAACCTCAGGCAGATCGAACAAGGTTTGATTTTTCAAAAATGGTTGTTTTGGCCAAAAGAATGTAGATGTCGATACCCAAAAGTGATCGAGAGCGCAAAAACATACAAAGACGAAGCTTAGATACGGTTATATTTTTGCTGCTTAATTTTCATAAATATATGAGAAACTTAATTGAAGAAGTTGCAGGATGGTTAATGGCAACCTTGTTCATCTTGCTCTAGACCTTTCAGATCATTAGGAACTTAATTTAATTTTATAAGAAAAGACTCCCAGGGATGAAAAAATACGACATACAATTATTTTACGTTAGTAAAGTGATCTAATTAATTCAACCTCCAAAAGTCATTTCATAGTCAGGAATGTCATATCCTAAATTATAAGGTATCCATAAAATACTTTAAACTCAAAAATAAATTGTAAAGCTGGCCTTCGCGTAGTAAAAAATCAAACCTTTAAAAGTCTCCTATTTCCAAGGCATCAGATTCATCTTTAAAACCATTGAGGTCGTCGGTTTAACGTAGGTATCAAGCTATTCAGCTTTTGGGTGACCTTTAAGGGTTTGTTTTTTCATTTCCGGAGCCAAAAATAAATTAACATTAGTGTGATATAGATGATTAAATCCACAATCACCGTCGGATAGCCAGATGAATATCCTAAAAGTATAACGCTTGAACTTGTTCGAATTTTTCTAATTATCAAACCATTTTGTATGTGACCTTAATATACCCTCTTGATGGATTTTCAGGGCAGATTTATCATCGAATCCATCGGAGTGTATGGCTTAGCGTAAATTTCAAGCTCTTCAGGCTTTGTAGGACTTCCAGACATCATTGTATTTTATGGTTACAATAATGTTTTTATTTTAGGTGGCAAGGCAGGTGCTTCCTCGCTCAAAGTTGAAGGTGGGCACAACAGTCGCCGGTCTCGTCTTTGCGACTCATCCCGTTCACACGGAAGCAGTAGCTGGAATCGTTGGCAGAGCAGATCTAGCGGCGTGCAACTTCTACTTCTTGTCTTTGCTCACCTACATAGCCCATGTGAGGTACAGAGATGCCACAGCTCACGCCAAAGTGTGCAACAAAAACCAAACTGGTGAAGCTAAAAGGTACAGACGGCTGATTGTAGCCCTGCCGAAAAATGTAGTGAGCGCAGGATGTCAGTGGACGACTTGCAGAAGTCACAATGGGTTGTCCAAGAGCTGTGATAGAGAGGTAAGAATTTTTCATGGTCTTCCAGTGAGAGAATTTGAATTTGAATCATATAAATACAAAAGGCACACATTGAACCTCGCATTTAACGATAAGAAAATAACTAATAGGTATTTTTTAATTCTGTTTTGTACTTTGATAAACCCTGTCGAGGCAGCCGAAACGCCAGTAAACATATTAGTTCATACGTACGTGGTTTCAACTAGCGCCCCGTGGAAGTACTGTTTGTAATCGAATCTCGAAATCGATTTATTTAATGGTAAATACAACTGAGGCAAATTTATTTGTTGAAGTTTTTTGAGGTCGCCAGTCATTTTTCAATATACGTTTGAGGGCATAAAAGTTGAAGGTGGCTCATTCAGGTAGGGAGGGATATCAAAATCCGGTAATCCTCTCTGCTTGTCAGATATACTTTTTTTGAAAACAGCTGTAAATTTTTACAATATGTACGAGTATCCGACATGAATATAGTAGGTTTACTAGGCATATCGAAGTTTTCGAGCGAATTTAAATTGTTTGAGGTTTCAATGTTTCGTCGTACCTTAGGAGGTAGTTTGCTTTACATATAATAGATTATTTTTCCGTGGTTGTTTCAAGTAGAATTACTCTGTATTTCACGTGCAGTTTATTGAATATTGGTCACTGATCCACTTGAAGTAAGCTTTTAAAATATTAGATATAATGGAAATTATGGGCTCCTGGAAATTATGGGCATTTCTAATATTATAAAGGATTTATTTCTTCAACATTTCACAATATCGACAATATCAAGACCTATACAAGTGCAGCATCAACCTACTTGTCTCCATTTTTAAGCCACCGCATTCCATTGATTCATCGCATTTGTTTCTGATAGTTTCACTTTGCATGTTCTCAGGTGGCGATCATAATGAAGTTGAACAGCAAAGATGGCTGCTCTGAAAGCTACAGACAGTGGTTCTACATGACACTGACGCTACTATTTGCTGCAGCTGCGATGTTGAGCAAAGAAACTGGAATAACAGTGCTAGGACTCTGTTTCGTTTACGATATTGTCTATTCATCTTATAACACAAAGGTAAGATTGACGTTCATATATATTTAGAATTGTGCCTGCTCCAGCTAGGTCGTCGTTCTGGAAGCTGGGTTTTCTAACACTGCACAAAGTTTAATTTTCCGGAGCAGCTACTGCTATTGGCTTAGATCAGACCATCATTTGATCCCATGTATGGATATGTTCTTCGAAACACTCCCTGAAGCTTCTAGACGAGCAATACGTTTACGCCATTATAAGGCACCTCCACGGTCTGGAATATCGAAGAAGGTGACCAATCTGATCATATTCTACAGATTCTACCGTGGTGAGCCTTTGACCGAACTGTCCGTCGAGCACTATTACTACCAAGAAGACTATAAAAGCTCGACAGCATGTCTTCAATCTCTTGAAATATAATACAATCCACTGTAGAAAGGAAGACAGAAAATCATTTTTACGGTTACTAATCTATCAATTTATCTATAAAAATACATAAATCCAATTGAAAATATTAAGATCAGATTACTTTGAACACATGTATATATATATGCCTACCAAATTATTAGCGACCATTATTCCACAGGGTTTAATTTTCCATTAGGCAGTGTATTAGGCCTACTGATCGGCTAAATGTCCCACGTCGCGTCGTCAGAAAGTTTTATTAATGTATCTTCGAATGAGAATTACATTTGAAGATTGGTGTATAACAAAGCCTAATGACAATACTATTATCTTTTTTTAAAATTACATCAGTGCTCGCCAACCTGTCGATGGCGAGCTATCGGTAGCTCGTAAAGACAATTCTGGTAGCTCTCAAAACATTTCTAAAAGGTTTACATTCCCAAATGTAATGCAACTATGCATTTATTTAGGTTGGCTTATGGCTAAGTTGTTCATTGTCAAGATTAGAAAGGTATTTCATCACATTTCAGATTACTATTATACTTTTTTCACGCAATCTGTGACGTCGCAACGAGTGTCTTATTTTGGGGTATAAAAAGCAATCAATATACGATTTTCCTATTCCGGTCCTTCAATTGTGGACTATGTCCCCAGCTCCTCCTTCACTCAATTAAGATACATAGTTATGTAGTTTCATAAAAAAATCGAAGCAGTTTCGACTGATTCATTCTCATTATGTCCTGTAATTCGGGTTTTTGGCTTTTGCAAAAGGGTCCCGACAGGTGCATTACATAGGGGCACTGACATGGCTACTCCGGCCCTGCAATTGCAGCAGACATTACAGTCGGTATATGAAAGGAAGGTAGGTACGCCAGTGGCAACCAGTAATATCCCGCAATTGGATCTATCGAGCTGGTTGGGAATATAAGACGGTAATCCCAGTGGTTCTTTGACCCGTGTACGATGCGGAGAGCTGGAATTGCTGTAATCGGGCTCGACCAGAAGACCATGCGCTCAACCGTGATTAGGAAGCGATCAAGTATCCACGGGGTTTGGATGGTAATGAGAACTCTAGTCAGACGTTAGCATCTGGTATTGATGTGTTCAATTCCCGTGGTTCAGAAAACAATGACGTTTGCAGAAATCTAATAAGGTAGACTCACTACGTACTACCTACGCTAAACGATTCTCAGTTCTCAGTTTGAAAATATAATTTTCCAATACAACAAAATCATAATTCTTCGCAGATTTTAAAAGTATTACTGTTTTGTTTGGAGTCTTGGATGAAGAGAGACATGCATGTATTGAAGTGGACAGAAGAGTCATGCTTGTAATTAACGTAATCTCACCTCTTTCGACATCATTTCAGTCAATAATCAATAGAATATATAGCTAGAAGCATGTACAGTTTACTTCAAAAACTTACTGGCTACGACCAAATACCTTTGGTATTGCACATAGAACTACCCACCATGGAAAAATGTATCAAGTAAACCGTGGTAAGACACATAGCGAACGCTCGATCTCTGTGTCGAATTCCGAGAGAGTCTGACACTTTAGACGAAGAAGTCTGGTTCGGCTTTGTAAGGTCATCGCCGCCAAGTGCCCCTAATTCTAACGTGGCGGTTTGCCTAAGAAATGTTATTCCAATTATTCAGATGTATTACTCGTAGAAATCGAATATCTAATCGAATTCTAATGTAACTTAAATTTGTTAAAAACACATCAGAAGCTTAAAGACGTCCAACAAGCTTTTTACCTAAGAGAGATATAACAGCTTTCCGCTTCACTACGAAGAGACTCAGTACTGTACTCAAACACTAAATACTCAAACCCAATACTTGAAACATGATTCGCTACGAGATTGCCTCGTGAACTGCAGGAGCTACTGCTGAGAGCTAGGAAGAACTCCTGACATGCTATAAAACTCCACAGCAATACTAGCTATAGTAACTTTTTTATTAGGTCACAATTTACTTGAGAGTGTAATTTCGAAGTCGTTCCAGTTATATGGGAAATAATTATTCCAACTTTAATAATGATCAGACTTAAGTCATGTGGAATCATGACTCAAATCAACAGTAATTTATATGTGCGGTAAGTCGCAGAATCGAAGCCACGTAAAAACTATTTATTCGAGCAGTTTCCACTGGTACTTTTCAAACAGCATTATTCGTAGTCAAAAGTCTATTGCATGCTCTAAAACTAACAAAAAATTAAAGATTTGAGTATTAAAAGCTATCTATTGCTTGTTGATTTTAGAAACTGCATAATTTTGACGCATACAGTCTCGTTTTTATCATTTGGGGATGCGCTATTTAGTAAATTCTGTATTATGAATAATAACTTAACTCAAAAATAATTCTTCATACCTATAAGAATAAAACGAATAACGAGAAAATTAGTGTCAGTGTGATAAAAGCGTGGCGTGCTTTGTACTAGATTTTTTAACTAACTGCATATTTTCATAGAACTGGTGAGAAATTATAACAATTGATTTTGAGCACATCACTTCTGAATGGTATTCGCTCCATCTAGGAGGCCCCGAATCTAGTATATTCCAAAAAATGTATCTCCATAGATACAGTTCAATCATATTACCACCTATTAAACATGTTGTTTTATGAACGAGTAAACAAATTATAAGGTGAATTCGTATCATCACTTCTGAACGTATTGTTTTATTGAAATAGGTGATGGGATAGACTTATTAAACTATTCACTATTGTCTTGCCATCGGTCGTTGCTAAATGTGCAAAATTTGAAATTAATCGGTTGTTTTGAAGTGGGTAAAAATAATGCGAAGATTTTGTAGCAAACATACATAGATACATACATTCACGTGAAGCCAATATAAAGCGCGTTAAAAAGCATATATTTTGAAGAATCGACCAATTGACTATTCTTCTTTTTTCTTGACATAAGATAACAATGGAGCAGCTGATTAAGTGAGGCTCTAAGTATGAAATGCATAAGAAGACGGTATTTACAAATTGAAGCTCAGTATGGTTGTGTAAGAAAACTTCTCATGTGAAGCAACTGGCCAGAAAATACATCGACGATAAGATGAGGCGGGCGTGAAATCACTTGCAGATAATGCCTCTCAACAAATATTAAATAAAATCATTGCAACGAATATCGCTATACTGCAGCAAAGTAGAATTGATCATTCCGTTCTGTCGATTATTTTGTGTTTACCAGTGCTTATCTTAGCACCGCAGCCGTGTCGGAAAGTGGATTGGATCGTTCTAAGCAGATGAACGATTGCCGAGAATAGACGTATAAAATTTAATATATCGCTTTGGAACCAACCCAGTGTTATAAAAATACACAGAACATCATTCGACTGCAATCCTTCCACTTAGATTCAATCCGACTTATCTGCTCCTGTTGTCTTAAATTTCATTGGGAGGATTCCTTACGATCCCGTCAGCGATAGCTTAAGACTTATGTGAAACAGTAGATGAAGGTCTTTGACATGATATTTCGGATTAATGTAAATAATAAAATCCAAGAGAAATACAGCATTTACTAATTTATTTATTTATTAATTTATTAATTTATTCATTTATTCGTTTATTCCTTTATCCATTTATTCGTTTATTCCTTTATCCATTTATTCGTTTATTCGTTTATTCATTTATTCATTTATTCATTCATTCATTTATTCATTTATTCATTTATTGGTTTATTCGTTTTTTCGTTTATTCGTTCTTTCGTTCATTCGTTCATTCGTTCATTCGTTCATTCGTTCATCCGTTCATCCGTTCATCCGTTCATCCGTTCATCCGTTCATCCGTTCATCGGTTCCTCCGTTCGTCCGTTCCTCCGTTCATCCGTTCATCCGTTCATCCGTTCATCCGTTCAACCGTTCATCCGTTCATCCGTTCATCCGTTCATCCGTTCATCCGTTCATCCGTTCATCCGTTCATCCGTTCATCCGTTCATCCGTTCATCCGTTCATCCGTTCATCCGTTCATCCGTTCATCCGTTCATCCGTTCATCCGTTCATCCGTTCATCCGTTCATCCGTTCATCCGTTCATCCGTTCATCCGTTCATCCGTTCATCCGTTCATCCGTTCATCCGTTCATCCGTTCATCCGTTCATCCGTTCATCCGTTCATCCGTTCATCCGTTCATCCGTTCATCCGTTCATCCGTTCATCCGTTCATCCGTTCATCCGTTCATCCGTTCATCCGTTCATCCGTTCATCCGTTCATCCGTTCATCCGTTCATCCGTTCATCCGTTCATCCGTTCATCCGTTCATCCGTTATTCGTTTATTCGTTTATGCGTTTATTCGTTTATTCGTTTATTCGTTTATTCGTTTATTCGTTTATACGTTTATTCGTTTATTCGTTTATTCGTTTATTCGTTTATTCGTTTATTCGTTTATTCGTTTATTCGTTTATTCGTTTATTCGTTTATTCGTTTATTCGTTTATTCGTTTATTCGTTTATTCGTTTATTCGTTTATTCGTTTATTCGTTTATTCGTTTATTCGTTTATTCGTTTATTCGTTTATTCGTTTATTCGTTTATTCGTTTATTCGTTTATTCGTTTATTCGTTTATTCGTTTATTCGTTTATTCGTTTATTCGTTTATTCGTTTATTCGTTTATTCGTTTATTCGTTTATTCGTTTATTCGTTTATTCGTTTATTCGTTTATTCGTTTATTCGTTTATTCGTTTATTCGTTTATTCGTTTATTCGTTTATTCGTTTATTCGTTTATTCGTTTATTCGTTTATTCGTTTATTCGTTTATTCGTTTATTCGTTTATTCGTTTATTCGTTTATTCGTTTATTCGTTTATTCGTTTATTCGTTTATTCGTTTATTCGTTTATTCGTTTATTCGTTTATTCGTTTATTCGTTTATTCGTTTATTCGTTTATTCGTTTATTCGTTTATTCGTTTATTCGTTTATTCGTTTATTCGTTTATTCGTTTATTCGTTTATTCGTTTATTCGTTTATTCGTTTATTCGTTTATTCGTTTATTCGTTTATTCGTTTATTCGTTTATTCGTTTATTCGTTTATTCGTTTATTCGTTTATTCGTTTATTCGTTTATTCGTTTATTCGTTTATTCGTTTATTCGTTCATTCGTTAATACGTTTATTCGTTTATTCGTTTATTCGTTTATTCGTTTATTCGTTTATTCGTTTATTCGTTTATTCGTTTATTCGTTTATTCGTTTATTCGTTTATTCGTTTATTCGTTTATTCGTTTATTCGTTTATTCGTTTATTCGTTTATTCGTTTATTCGTTTATTCGTTTATTCGTTTATTCGTTTATTCGTTTATTCGTTTATTCGTTTATTCGTTTATTCGTTTATTCGTTTATTCGTTTATTCGTTTATTCGTTTATTCGTTTATTCGTTTATTCGTTTATTCGTTTATTCGTTTATTCGTTTATTCGTTTATTCGTTTATTCGTTTATTCGTTTATTCGTTTATTCGTTTATTCGTTTATTCGTTTATTCGTTTATTCGTTTATTCGTTTATTCGTTTATTCGTTTATTCGTTTATTCGTTTATTCGTTTATTCGTTTATTCGTTTATTCGTTTATTCGTTTATTCGTTTATTCGTTTATTCGTTTATTCGTTTATTCGTTTATTCGTTTATTCGTTTATTCGTTTATTCGTTTATTCGTTTATTCGTTTATTCGTTTATTCGTTTATTCGTTTATTCGTTTATTCGTTTATTCGTTTATTCGTTTATTCGTTTATTCGTTTATTCGTTTATTCGTTTATTCGTTTATTCGTTTATTCGTTTATTCGTTTATTCGTTTATTCGTTTATTCGTTTATTCGTTTATTCGTTTATTCGTTTATTCGTTTATTCGTTTATTCGTTTATTCGTTTATTCGTTTATTCGTTTATTCGTTTATTCGTTTATTCGTTTATTCGTTTATTCGTTTATTCGTTTATTCGTTTATTCGTTTATTCGTTTATTCGTTTATTCGTTTATTCGTTTATTCGTTTATTCGTTTATTCGTTTATTCGTTTATTCGTTTATTCGTTTATTCGTTTATTCGGTTATTCGTTTATCCGTTTATTCGTTTATCCGTTTATCCGTTTATCCGTTTATCCGTTTATCCGTTTATCCGTTTATCCGTTTATCCGTTTATCCGTTTATCCGTTTATCCGTTTATCCGTTTATCCGTTTATCCGTTTATCCGTTTATCCGTTTATCCGTTTATCCGTTTATCCGTTTATCCGTTTATCCGTTTATCCGTTTATCCGTTTATCCGTTTATCCGTTTATTCGTTTATTCGTTTATTCGTTTATCCGTTCATTCGTCCATTCGTTCATTCGTTCATTCGTTCAATCGTTCATTCGTTCATTCGTTCATTCGTTCATTCGTTCATTCGTTCATTCGTTCATTCGTTCATTCGTTCATTCGTTCATTCGTTCATTCGTTCATTCGTTCATTCGTTCATTCGTTCATTCGTTCATTCGTTCATTCGTTCATTCGTTCATTCGTTCATTCGTTCATTCGTTCATTCGTTCATTCGTTCATTCGTTCATTCGTTCATTCGTTCATTCGTTCATTCGTTCATTCGTTCATTCGTTCATTCGTTCATTCGTTCATTCGTTCATTCGTTCATTCGTTCATTCGTTCATTCGTTCATTCGTTCATTCGTTCATTCGTTCATTCGTTCATTCGTTCATTCGTTCATTCGTTCATTCGTTCATTCGTTCATTCGTTCATTCGTTCATTCGTTCATTCGTTCATTCGTTCATTCGTTCATTCGTTCATTCGTTCATTCGTTCATTCGTTCATTCGTTCATTCGTTCATTCGTTCATTCGTTCATTCGTTCATTCGTTCATTCGTTCATTCGTTCATTCGTTCATTCGTTCATTCGTTCATTCGTTCATTCGTTCATTCGTTCATTCGTTCATTCGTTCATTCGTTCATTCGTTCATTCGTTCATTCGTTCATTCGTTCATTCGTTCATTCGTTCATTCGTTCATTCGTTCATTCGTTCATTCGTTCATTCGTTCATTCGTTCATTCGTTCATTCGTTCATTCGTTCATTCGTTCATTCGTTCATTCGTTCATTCGTTCATTCGTTCATTCGTTCATTCGTTCATTCGTTCATTCGTTCATTCGTTCATTCGTTCATTCGTTCATTCGTTCATTCGTTCATTCGTTCATTCGTTCATTCGTTCATTCGTTCATTCGTTCATTCGTTCATTCGTTCATTCGTTCATTCGTTCATTCGTTCATTCGTTCATTCGTTCATTCGTTCATTCGTTCATTCGTTCATTCGTTCATTCGTTCATTCGTTCATTCGTTCATTCGTTCATTCGTTCATTCGTTCATTCGTTCATTCGTTCATTCGTTCATTCGTTCATTCGTTCATTCGTTCATTCGTTCATTCGTTCATTCGTTCATTCGTTCATTCGTTCATTCGTTCATTCGTTCATTCGTTCATTCGTTCATTCGTTCATTCGTTCATTCGTTCATTCGTTCATTCGTTCATTCGTTCATTCGTTCATTCGTTCATTCGTTCATTCGTTCATTCGTTCATTCGTTCATTCGTTCATTCGTTCATTCGTTCATTCGTTCATTCGTTCATTCGTTCATTCGTTCATTCGTTCATTCGTTCATTCGTTCATTCGTTCATTCGTTCATTCGTTCATTCGTTCATTCGTTCATTCGTTCATTCGTTCATTCGTTCATTCGTTCATTCGTTCATTCGTTCATTCGTTCATTCGTTCATTCGTTCATTCGTTCATTCGTTCATTCGTTCATTCGTTCATTCGTTCATTCGTTCATTCGTTCATTCGTTCATTCGTTCATTCGTTCATTCGTTCATTCGTTCATTCGTTCATTCGTTCATTCGTTCATTCGTTCATTCGTTCATTCGTTCATTCGTTCATTCGTTCATTCGTTCATTCGTTCATTCGTTCATTCGTTCATTCGTTCATTCGTTCATTCGTTCATTCGTTCATTCGTTCATTCGTTCATTCGTTCATTCGTTCATTCGTTCATTCGTTCATTCGTTCATTCGTTCATTCGTTCATTCGTTCATTCGTTCATTCGTTCATTCGTTCATTCGTTCATTCGTTCATTCGTTCATTCGTTCATTCGTTCATTCGTTCATTCGTTCATTCGTTCATTCGTTCATTCGTTCATTCGTTCATTCGTTCATTCGTTCATTCGTTCATTCGTTCATTCGTTCATTCGTTCATTCGTTCATTCGTTCATTCGTTCATTCGTTCATTCGTTCATTCGTTCATTCGTTCATTCGTTCATTCGTTCATTCGTTCATTCGTTCATTCGTTCATTCGTTCATTCGTTCATTCGTTCATTCGTTCATTCGTTCATTCGTTCATTCGTTCATTCGTTCATTCGTTCATTCGTTCATTCGTTCATTCGTTCATTCGTTCATTCGTTCATTCGTTCATTCGTTCATTCGTTCATTCGTTCATTCGTTCATTCGTTCATTCGTTCATTCGTTCATTCGTTCATTCGTTCATTCGTTCATTCGTTCATTCGTTCATTCGTTCATTCGTTCATTCGTTCATTCGTTCATTCGTTCATTCGTTCATTCGTTCATTCGTTCATTCGTTCATTCGTTCATTCGTTCATTCGTTCATTCGTTCATTCGTTCATTCGTTCATTCGTTCATTCGTTCATTCGTTCATTCGTTCATTCGTTCATTCGTTCATTCGTTCATTCGTTCATTCGTTCATTCGTTCATTCGTTCATTCGTTCATTCGTTCATTCGTTCATTCGTTCATTCGTTCATTCGTTCATTCGTTCATTCGTTCATTCGTTCATTCGTTCATTCGTTCATTCGTTCATTCGTTCATTCGTTCATTCGTTCATTCGTTCATTCGTTCATTCGTTCATTCGTTCATTCGTTCATTCGTTCATTCGTTCATTCGTTCATTCGTTCATTCGTTCATTCGTTCATTCGTTCATTCGTTCATTCGTTCATTCGTTCATTCGTTCATTCGTTCATTCGTTCATTCGTTCATTCGTTCATTCGTTCATTCGTTCATTCGTTCATTCGTTCATTCGTTCATTCGTTCATTCGTTCATTCGTTCATTCGTTCATTCGTTCATTCGTTCATTCGTTCATTCGTTCATTCGTTCATTCGTTCATTCGTTCATTCGTTCATTCGTTCATTCGTTCATTCGTTCATTCGTTCATTCGTTCATTCGTTCATTCGTTCATTCGTTCATTCGTTCATTCGTTCATTCGTTCATTCGTTCATTCGTTCATTCGTTCATTCGTTCATTCGTTCATTCGTTCATTCGTTCATTCGTTCATTCGTTCATTCGTTCATTCGTTCATTCGTTCATTCGTTCATTCGTTCATTCGTTCATTCGTTCATTCGTTCATTCGTTCATTCGTTCATTCGTTCATTCGTTCATTCGTTCATTCGTTCATTCGTTCATTCGTTCATGCGTTCATCCGTTCATCCGTTCATCCGTTCATCCGTTCATCCGTTCATCCGTTCATCCGTTCATACGTTCATTCGTTCATTCGTTCATTCGTTCATTCGTTCATTCGTTCATTCGTTCATTCGTTCATTCGTTCATTCGTTCATTCGTTCATTCGTTTATTCGTTTATTCGTTTATTCGTTTATTCGTTTATTCGTTTATTCGTTTATTCGTTTATTCGTTCATTCGTGTATTCGTTGAACAAGTTGAAGATGCAGAAAAATCTGAAAAAAAGACACCATTACAACAAAGGAGATTGAAACGATTTGCTGTGTTAAAAATTGGGGACGTGAAAAAACTGAATGCACGGAGTGAAGGTAATATAAAATACTATCTTCCATCCGATGAACTTTATGATGTGATTGACGCAGCTCATGTGGCTACCGGTCACGGTGGTCGTGACAGGATGTTAGCCGAAACATCAAAAAAATATGCCAATATCACAAAAGAAATGATAAGCTTGTATTTGTCTATGTGTAGTGTCTGTCATCTATATATCATATATATATATATATATATATATATATATATATATATATAAAATATCGGCTTTAGAATATAGATACTCCATAACATCTAATCCCCCATTCTCATGTGGACCTCAAAGATGGAAATTCTTGCATTCGCCCTAAGCGGACTACGGGGGATCCATCTCCAATCGACCAAGAAAAGGGACCGTATTTATTCGTGGCATTTTTCCTGGCTGTTCTTATCCTTCTGAAACCCAACGACCGCATAAAAAAACTAAATCGTTGTATTCTATAACGAGACGTTGCTTGCATGCAAATCGCTAGGAATCTACCATCATCAGCCTGCTATACATTGTTCACTGCCCAGCAATGTTGCCACGTCCCCAAGAGTGGAAATGAATCTATATACCTTTATGCTTTAGAAAACAGACAGTGACGTCACTAATATCTATTTGCGTGTTGAACGCTTTTTGGATCTTAGCGCATTGGATTTTTTTATATAATCACCAGATCTGAGGCCACTTTGTTAGTTGCGCAGGTACCGCAATATCTTCTTCTAATTTGAAAATCTATCATGTGGTTGCCATTGATTCATCTTTACTCAAGCTTGCCGTTGATTGAAGCCGCATATCGCATATATAACCAAGGAGCTCTAAGATCAATTTTCAGCTCTTTGTTGAAAACTTCCCTATTTCTTTGACCGGATAAATAGAAAACAATTAACTTGTTGTTTGATAAGTTTGATTGAAATCAAATTTGAATTTTAAGTCTCCGGCTCTAACGAAGGAAAAAAATGTCCGATTTGATTTCTTAAACAATTCCATCAGAGCTGGCATCACTGTACTCTTCAAGATATAGCCTATCAGATGGACTGTCCCTCCTTTTAGCACGAGTCAAATTTAAGATTTCCATTTGTGATAAGAAAGTCGTAAAGGAAATCCTGGTAATTGGAGGGAAGGTAGCTATGTTTACGCAAGCCTGCGTGATAAAACCCGAGCTCTGGCCTAATTGAATAGAAACAGTTGGGTACCTGGCTAGATCCTTGTTATGCCGACCGCTGGATGTTATGGAGAACAGATCCGTATCAAAGAATAACCAGATTCCAAGCATATGAATTGTCAGGAAAGTGTGTGAAAGGAACTGTCATCTTAAGAGGGGACTCTATGTAGGATAAAAGGAGTTTCGCAGGAGTTTCTAGTATTTCGTTTCCAACGCTCATTTTTTAAGAAAATGGAATGATTTTTTCTTGCAAATGATAAAGAAAGGTTAATTCTATGTTCGTGTGAAGCTCTTTTCGCCGTTTTTGATACAAAATTCTAGATATATAGAACCAACCTTTGTCTATCATTTTCAAGAAAATCTTTTCCTTACTGTAGTACTAACGGAACTAAATTATTTCTTCAGTGAGAAACTAATTAATAATGATTTACTTACAAATATTCCTAACAAACTGATTGTATGTATTGTAATTTCAATAATAAGAAATGTGTGTTATAGTATGTGATGTTTTCGATAATAGTTGCCTATTGTCTTCAAGTCTGTATGCAAGCCTTTTTTTCAAAACACGCCATAACATTTTATCAGATTCATTGTGAATCTGCATCGTCAATCTTCCCCTTTGCACTTCACCCTCATATTGTCCTGGAATTATCATTAATAATCTCCCTTTTTTTATCATTGTATGCGGTTTGGACTTTAACGCATCTGCAAATTGTTCTACCATAATATATAAAATTGGTAACAAATGATGCTTGATTTCATTTTCCTTGTCAAAAGGCTCCAACTGACGATATTGCAAATTTCTATAGTTTTCAAGCATTCGTCAAACTTTTGAGGGAGTACAAAGGAGTAATTCAATTCAGACGCAAATATAAATTAATTTTACATACGTAAATAGAGACTTCTCGTGGCCGGGGAGACATAGCCAAGAAGGGTGTCTGTTATTCTGAATAACAAACGTCCAAGGAAGATGTGAGAAAGATGGAGGTCTGAACTGATATGTGTACTGGTACTCGCGACAATGTCCCATTGTCAGTTCGCTCATACCCTATCTTCTATTTGATATATCTATCAAGTCGCGAAAATACTATCGTCCATGATCTTAAACTGCTCTGTTATGTTTCTCTCGATTGTGAACCTTAGAACAGAGTTTTTGAGATTCAATCTAAATACTATAGTCTTCTTTCGATGAATTATACATACATATACTCACCTCTTGAAATGTAGGTTGTAATTTTCTTTTAGGAAAAGCTTGTTAAATACAACCTAGTAATATTTTCACAGGGGTTCAGCCAAATTCAGTAAGCCATCCTGTAGTCAGCTATTATTCATATGAGATACGTCGTTCTACTTTGTTCATCATAGCTCTTCATTTGGTGCAGCTGTCTGCCAGAATATGTCCTAGTGGATTCTTTGGCGCAGTAAGGACAAAACATACACATTTTTACTATCCGTCGATACAGCTCTTCTACACACGACATGAGTCAGTGAAAACAGTTTTAATCTTTTTCTGAAGACGCTAGGTGAAGGGCTAAATACGTGTTTTGTGCAAAAAAAATTGGAGTGGTGGGTCGTATAGTAGTAGTATGAGCTTTTCTCCCAAAATTCCTGTTAGACCCTATAGTTTATAATCGTTCCGACCATAAGGTTTCATATCTCATAACAGTCATAACACATGTTCCATTGACACCAATAATATATATGCGCTGTATAATATTACAAAAGGGCGATAACCTGATGTTCAACGAAGTACGTCTCTGCCTGAAAGGCTGTAAAATTTAAGGTGTGTACAGCTGAGCAGAGTTTGGCGTATTGCTGTACAAACAACTGAATGTATTCGAGCAGCAGCGGAATCGGAAGGAAATGCGAGCACCTACATAGCGGCTTTGAAGTAGAAACGTGTCGCTTTACAATTGATGCAGCATTGCTCCGCCATCCTGGAACAGCCATCTGCAGATCTTCTCGTTCAGTTCTCATAGCCCAAGAGATGCAGAATCGGATTCTCCAGTTTCTGAATATCAAACCTTACATACTCAGACACACATTACATCCTGTTTTGAAGCTGAAGCTTGAGGCTATCCTATATAAGTAGAAAGTAAGTACAGTTGCCATTTTATCCGCTTGATTTGGAGTATGGTATAAGCAACTGTGTTTGTCTGAATGACTGAAAGGGATTGCAATCCGTCTCTCCAGAACTTTGTGCCGAAGCCGTAGCCAATTTCCCACGTGATATCGCACAGCGGAGATATGCTTGCTCCAACAACCAGATAATTACTGGCCCAGATGGCATGTTTTCCAGCTCAGGCGCAGATAGAGCAGTGGCGTGCATTTGAACGTACCCCACTAGATGCCTTCGATCGTCCTGTCACCGAGGTGCGGTTATCCAGCGACTATGGCGTCAGCACAGAATGCTAAAGATACAGGTTCGAATGCCGTCCGCGCTAAGATTTTTTGTATATTTTCTCAAGCATAAATTGTTTATTTTATCCCCCGTAACACCAGTGCTAGAAACCTTGTATACCCATTCCTCCCTCTCTGTGGCTCTTGGGCTGTTCTCAACATTGAACTGAAAGTGGAGGGGTGTGTCGAGCATCACGTACCGTAGCAGTGTCAAACGACAGACCGGTGGTGGATCTGTCCTCCATTCTCCACATACAGCAGGTGCATTTGATTACCTCGAACACGGCACGAAAGAGGATCTCGGGACGTGTCGACACCGAATTGAGTTGCACCCGATCTCTGGACGATCTTACTTTGTTACTGTGACCCTACCAAAGAGAATGGTAGATAAGGTAGATGAGAAAAGAGGTATTATATGGAAAGAGAATCGACTTGTTGAAATGAATTTATGATGCGAGCCATTTTGGTGGGGAATGTATTGGTATCTAGCAAGCTAAGCTGTAAGAGGTGGGTGGATGATCAAATGCGGAAAGTTTGAAACAATTAGTAACTGAAATGAATTTTATACCTTGATTTAACAACATATTCAGAAAAAACATGTTCTTTAGGAACCTTTGAAAATGAGTATCATACATTTTCAAATTTGGTGGCTGCAATATTGTAACTACCCAATTTTTCAAATAATTAGACAAAATCTTAAATATTTTTCTATTGTTGGTAAAGTCTAATATAGATGAAAATTTGTGTAATTTACACACAGTTTCACAAATAAAGCTTTTTCCGTTCAGTGACGTGTTTCGATTTACATTTAAATCATCGTCGGACTAAATATGAATCTAAACGTGTCACTAAAGGAAAAAGAGAGTTATTTGTGAAACTGTGTGTTAATTACTCAACTTTTTATCTACATGATAGAAGAGTTTCACCAACTGAGATGATCTACAATCTACATGAAGTCCAATATAGTATTTATAAGCTTTTGACCCCGTAATTCTTTGTACTTGTTAGATATACATTATTGTTTATACATTTCCTTAAAAATATAGGGAACATAGATTGAATTTTAATAGCTGTAGACTTCGAAATTTTCGATACGTCCGACCTATAATAATGGTGTTTTAACCATTAAAGCTTATAGCAGGTTGTACTGCATTTTAGGACGTTCAATCTTTTTTGTAAGAGGGCGATCCTCTTCCACTGTTTTAGTGACGAATGCTACAGCATACTACATTCAAGATAAATAATTAACCTAAATGATGCGACCGTGTCATTTTAGTTAACTCTGTATTTTCTGTGCAATTGAAACGCTTATATTTTGATCATACAACTTTTAAGGTTCTTCCGGTCTAAATTTCTCAAATTCCATAGTGAATGATCATTAGTTGAAAATATCGATCCAAACCTGTGTTTCCAAATCGATATAATAGGGTCAACCTGCTTGACGTCATTTTCTTTGGAGCTCTTAACTGCAAGTGGTAATCATTGAACTTAAGCTTTCACTATGTCAATTTTTTGTAATTTTACGTAATGTTTTCATTTTAAAAGTGCAAAGTAAATACTAAAGTTGGAACCGAAATTTGAATGGGATGTTTTGATGGCATTAACGTCGCATGTCATGTTTTCTGGGCGTCGTTAGGCTAAAAGCAATTTATGTGATAGTTCACACCATGCTAGAATGTTTTTACGCCCACAATGTTCCGTTGGCATAGCAAAACACATCCGCCATAAAACTTTATCGACCTAAGCGGAAGTTTGGGCGCTGATTTAACGCGCGGCTTAATGACCGCTCGCAGCGCCCCCTATATGTCTACATGTACATGGGTTGTACATATTCGTTCTGCCGGCTGGCGAAACCTCGGCATACCTTTGCATACATTTGGATGGGGACCGCGGCATTTGCACAGTAGGTGCTAAAGCTGAGCTTTACATTTTTAACTACGTATCAGTGGCGTTAGAGCAAGTAAAAGCCAGAGGAAATATTGATTTTTGAATAATTTTATTTATGTTTTATTTATATATAGTTTTTATTTTATTTTAAAGAAGAAATTGTGTTTCCAACTTTCTAGCCTGTACAACTCGATCCTTGGTTAGACGTCTTGTGCCAGTGGCCGATACTATACGTGAACATTGTGGAAGTATGTCAGTTGCGGATGGAGATATAGTATCGGTCACTGGCACTAGATGTCTGACCAAGGATCGAACTGTACAGGTTAGAAAAATGGTAAGATGAATTGCGTGGGGAATGTATCTTCCATAGCGTATTTGTCGTTCTGTCTGACCGGTTCCTCATGGCCAAAAGGTAAGACGTCTGCCTAAAATGCTGAAATAACATGAACTCACCTAAGTGTCGCCCTCTGTGGTGACGCCCATTGACATCTTACGAAACCAACGGTCCTAACACCTGGACTGCCTTGAAGCGGCAACAGATGTCCCTTACGATATCTGTCAACAAGAGTGAACTGAGTGTGTGTGGTGATAAACCCGTTCTGGATTTATACAAAAAAGCAACTGTACTATGCTTTCAAGCATCCCAAATTGATAACCAAGCACCGCTATCCTTAAGAGAGTTAATTAGCGTTAAAGTCATTGTATCTCCCAGGGCACCCAGGCAGCTAACAGGCAAGTTCATTCACGGGTAAATTTATGGATAAGATACAAGATGATGCATTAGTAACTACGATGAGACTACAGATCTCAAGTATTCGCATATTGCGTTACCCGAACCTCCTGAAACTCTTGAAGTACAATCTTATATAACATCAACATTAGAACGCATTCGCATCGTTTCTCTTAACTTTACGTATACACCTGAGTACAGTGTATGTACAGCATCTGAGGCAACAAGCGCGGGCAAGCCGAAAGGCGACGATACATTTCGCTTCTGTTGCCTTAGCAAACTTCGGCGTTTGGCAAATATTATGGTTCCGGTATAATTCATTACTCGTACTCCACGCAGTGATTTGGTTAAAAATGAGATTATGCACCATACACGTGTACTGAATATACAGCTTATCCTGTTTAGTCAAGCGTCCATGGCTCCGGTCTTCAATAAACGCAAGGCATTGCGTGATGCGTCAAGTTGGTGGTTGAGTCTGCATTCCATCAATCCAGGATGAAGGGATTAGTTTCCAGTGAACCCACTTGAAGCCACGTACTCATGAGAAGATTATTTGCAAACAGTGTTGTCAGATATTTACAAATGCTTACAATTGCTTACGGACGTTCTCTTACTACTACATAAACATAAACAAATAAGAGGCGAATTGCACTCATTTGTAGAGGCTCCTTATATCGTATTATTTGCGTAAATTTGAATAAAACTAAGTATTGCTGCCTATGAAAATAGTTGTTAGAATATGATGGAGCGATTTTGAGGTTTTTTTTATGTGGAGGGGGAAGGGTATTAGGTGTTATTCAACAGAGTCGTAAGTCTTTTTTATCGCATGAGTTACTAGATAAAAAGCTTTTTTATGCATAAATGAACAACTTGTCAGAAATTTCGTCATAGAATCGTTAAAGTTGAATATTTTTTCATGAAACTTGTTACAAATCTTTTTCAGAGGTCATCTAAAAAAAATCTCTGATATGGATTCTAGATTTTCCATCCTCTGAATGTAATCTAGTTTATCTTGATTTTCAAACTAAATGAGACGTTGGCATCGCTTAGCTCCAAATTGGCTCGGTTTCAGGTGGGTTACTCTGCATATACAAACCGAGAAATTTACTGACAGCTCTTTACTAGCGACTCTTCCTGAAACACTCCATACTAACGTAGGGTCACCAACTTATATTTTAGTAGTAGTGTCTTCGCTAATTCCAATATATCATTAGCAAGCCAATCATCCTTGGCTTCCTGAGAAAGGTTTTCCTAACAAACGCAAAACCTAAATTATCAATTCAAATGACAATACACAGAAATTGCTTGGTTAACAAAGTGTCCAATTTCCAAGAGGATAATGGAAAATGGTATTTCCATCCAGCGAGTGGCAAAGAATTACGCTAGAAGAGAGAGGTATTCACTGTTTCCGAATTTCATTTGCATACATTTAGAGTGTGCTACTTCCATGCCTACCGACACTTTACGCGTCTTTTTAATGACACTGTTTGTTCGCCTACCGCTGGGGTGCATACTAATGCCACATTCTCACTAATAATGCCAGAAATCGGTATGACAAATGAATGAGTGATCAAAGGGGCTGTCACCCACGAAGTCTGATTTCTTGTAATTGATGTAACTCTTGATTCCTTGTATCAGAAAGGAAGATTCATTTAGACTCAAAGAGGCACATAAACACATCTACACAAATAAATATACATTTTGTGGCATGGGAATAGAAGCTCGTTAGATTTATGTTCATAAATCATATAGAGAACAGTTTTTTCACCGGTAAATGGTAGCTATGAAATGTAATTTCCGTCGAGCAATCCTTTATTCCACTAGTTTTGTAGATAGCTCGAATCTCATTTAGATGTCTATTGGCAAGGGCAGACAGCATCCTCATTGAATTGCCTAAGACATTTCCGTTGTTGAGCCAAATGTAAACCCTACCGTCATCTTCCATAAAAGAGGCTGAAATTCCTATCTCGGAAGATAGAGAAAGACATTTGTTTTGTAATTAATCGAGATTGAACTATCTGCATTCTTCAGGTTTCAATCATTTTGCTACCTACCAAAAATTTGTAACCACGTATGAAATCCTCCTTCCTCGATGCAATTCTTCTACACATTTCTAAGTTGTAACGTTTGTGACAATAGTGATACCTGTTTGCATTCAAACTGGGGATGGACTCAGTGAGCTCGCTAAATTGGAGCACTATGATCCCGCAAATACACAGATTTGCTGGAAAATCGCAAAACTTCATCAAACAATACACGCATAGCCTATTTTGGATAGACGCTTCGAGGTTTCCTTGCCGCCGACTATCTTGGTTGTCGATAGGCGGTTATTGTAAATATTAATAAAAAGTACCAGCTCGCTTGCAACTCTAAATAATGCAGTGACAATGGTGCTAACTTCATGACGCGTTAGACTAAAGATTGTCTCGGCGACATCACATTATACAGAATTTTTCATAGGCATCACGTAAAGGCATAAAGTCTATCACGCTTCATAAGCGCTGCTAGGGGATAAATTTCTATCCAAATTGACCGAAAATTGCTGTAGATCGTAACCATCTGTCGTCTCAATCTAGAACGCCCAGGTTCTCCAAAAGAACGACTTTTCGGAAAGGCTCGTTCGAAGCGTTGTAAGCTTGATGTGTTGAGGCTCCTCTAGTGTTTAACGTACTGGCGAATGTTGTTGCTTTTAAGAGAGACAGATCAGCCACCCTTCTTCAATGCTCTAGACAGTAGAGGTCCTTGGTAACGTCAGTTGCATCCACTAGATGCACTGCTGGTTTTTAGATTCCGGAAGCTTTAAGGCTTTTTTTTGTTTGAGTCTATCTTGGCGTTGGATATACTACAGACGTTTGATCTGGATATATTAGAATACTGATTTTATCATGACGTTTTCACAATGAAATCGTATGGCTTCCGTCATCTTATCTTCAACGTATCTAGATTTTCGTATTCAAATTCCGAACTGTCTTATCATAGTAGTTGTTTTACTGAACTGAAATTTCATGTAGAAAGAGACAAACAACTAGCAGTGGTGTAAAAAGAATTTTGCGACTTTCATAGCAGCAAACGAAATGACGTTCTCCACACACAGAAAAAAGACCAACACGTATATTTTGTGCTCTCCGTCGCCTTTAAAGAAGTTTTGCTTTGATTATGCACGGTGAACAGATAAAAATAAAAGAGCATCGGGCGCTCCGGCAAAAGGAAATGGTGCTGAGATACATTGTGCGAGAGAGGTTTGCATCTGTGTACGCTTGCTTAGATACGTCACATAAAGTTTGCCGTTCTATAAGGTTCATACTGCGGGGCGCGCTACGTCTCTCATTTGTACAAAGTTTTTTGGTAGCTTTATACAGTGTGGCCATATTTATTTGACAAAGAATACTGCTGACTGCTGGCTTAAAATGTACTGACCTAATCACTGCTGCCTGTTTTGTGGTTGTGAATAGTTTTTTATTTAAATCCATTCAAAATACTAACTAGACTAATAGAAAAAGTAAGAGTTCGTAACTATGAATTAAAATGGTGTTACGATACCTATCTGTCTGTTTCTTCCCTAATTGATAATAAATACTATTGAATTATGTAGATATCAGATGCTCTTGCTTGGTGTGAAACTCTCCCAACAAAAATCAATGACAGTGTAGTTTATAGATGCGTATCCCATAAAACAACAGAAATAAGAGTTAACTCCGCTTCGAAAATTTTCAAAATCCAGGTATTGGCGAGTTCGAGAATGTCGTGTCGAAAATTTCATTGTTCACGCGTCAGCAATGGTATAAACATCGTCTCACTAAATGACTTCGTCAGCGTCGACAATGTTCACAGCTGATTTAGTACAAAACCTATTTTATGTAAACAAAACTGGATAAATTGCACGCCAAATCAGGATCACAAAGATCATCTCAGTATTCACCTGATTGTTTAATTTGGCAGCTTTATAAGAGAAGGATCTTCGAAATATACCGCCGTTACCTCATATAACTTACCGTATATCAGGGTATTTAAACTTTACATTATTTAAACTAAATGTAATTCTCATCAGAAAGGATTTGGAAACGAAGAGATATTGTGCTGCCATCGCTCTTTAATAAGTGTGTAAAATTCAAGATTAATCTGACGTATTGAAGTGGGTGAATGAACGTTCTAGGATTGCATTACAAACAGTCATACATACATCCATACACATGAAGCTAGTAAAAAGCCTGTTTAATGCCCAAGTTTGTCAAGATCATACTTCCTCGCGTATAGTCTCGTATGATGCATCTCCAATTTCAGAGATACGGTAACAGTTCGCATATGACCTGGAACGAAAATCTGCATAGCACCCCATTCCACCATTTTATTATGAACGGTTGCTTATCCTCCAACACATTTATCTACATGCACATAAATCAGATGCGTCGGTTCCTTTGCGCTCAATATCATGTAAATCATCGACTTGACTCCAGAAAGTAATCTCTGGCAGATCCACTGAAAAATTGAGATGAAACAATATCCCCAGCCAACGTCGACCTAATATTCGCACCAGCCGAAATCAATGCATATCATTTCCTCTAAACTGTTTACAGGGTAAACGTTTGCCAGTCGATAACAGTCTGCCGACGTTTCCTCGTTCTCAAACTTCGCGCTCGACTTTCCCTCCCGCCGACGTCAACAGACCACAGATATTTGTAGCTCACTGGCTAGATTTCTTTGGTTTGGAAACAAGTCTCCTGACTTTGACAACAATAAATTCAATAAATTGGAACGAAACTTATCATGCGTATAACGTTATCAAAACAATATGTATTGTATTTCATTTAATAAAAATGGGCACTCTATCCATCGTTTTTTCACAAATAAACACTTTATCGGCATCATCCACATTATTATTTCTATCAAAATTTATAATTTCCATACATGGTTGGTTTTGGGATTTTTATCATACTACTTCAATCGTAATAATAACGTGTAATATAAAGTGTATGCTCTCCACTATGCATTAGACCTGCTATAGACTTACATGTTTCGTCTTTAGCCTAGACTCGCAGGATAGGCGGGCGGTCTCACTGCAGAGAGCAATTGGGTTGTATAAATGTAGCCCAGTCAAGGGTGTGATAGCAACATCAACATTCATCTCCAAGCTTCGCGCACTATGGCGCAGCCAATTTGCAACTTACGAAGTCAAAGTTCCTAACACTTGGAATGCCTTGAAGCGCGACAAATGCCCCTTACGACATTTACCAACAAAGGTGAACTGATTGTCAGCGACATCCCTTGTTCTTCGTAAGCATTATTTACAATGTACCATTATCTCGGCTCGTTAACGTCAGAAGCTGACAACAGTTATTGAGGCATCTTCTGACGTGATTAAACCGAGATAGCATCGTACATCATACATATGGGGCTCATATGAATGAGAAGATCATTCATTCGAAGGAAACTGCAAAACTGGTCTACATCATTAATATCTAATCCAAGGATCAGTTCTTCAGTGGAGTAACTGAGATATAGTCCTGGAACCCAGACCATTTTTCAAGCAATTTATACTAGGCGAAGCCTTTGTTAGACGATTTATTTTACCGATACGCCTAACAACAATCACGTTGATTTGGTGCTATATGAAACTTTTAGTAGCATTCTATTTTTTAGCTGGATGTTGAGATAACTGTTTGAAGAATTTGATACAGATTTTGTTCTACAATGTAAATATTTTGGACTGCGGTATTTCTGTCCTTAAACATGAAGCACTTACTACACCATGAAAACTATTAATTATCTGCAGATATTTTACTAAGTTCGAATTGATCACGTTGTTCTACAAGTAAAGTATTAGGTTTCATATACAGGGATCCGCCTGTGTGACATATGTTCGAAGTATGATATATACAAACAAACAGGTAGACAAAAAGAGGTGAGCATAATATTGCATTGTTATGCAATACTGAGTTACGGATGAAGTTTGATGCTGGAGACAAACAAGAAAGCAAGTTAATAAGAACGTTGATCCATTGCAATATCATCTAAGTTTACTGCTAAGAATATAGGAACGATTATGTCTTACTCTAAAAGATGTGAAGATATTTTCTTCATATTATATGATAACTGGAATTCAACCAGACAGCTTGAGCACGGGTGAATCGGACATACAACTATTATAGTATATCTAGTACGATGAGTAACTTCTTTAATTATTGCGAAACGGTGCATAACAGCCTCTAAAAAAAGATTATAATAAATAAATACACCGTCCACTGCATCTGCATCCGAACATGAAAGCTCTAACCTTCACCATTCCATGTAATAAAACGATATCAAAGTTACTTTTGCAGTGGTCTAGCTGCTCGATGACTGTATGCGCTGGCGACCGTAAAAAGTTTCCAATTAAAAAGTTCATAAGCTGTATACTTTATCCGCATGCGGATCTGACTGTAGCGGCTGGATGCAAAGGTCAAACCAATGCAAAAGGCTGGCCTCAGGTTACGTGTGTAAACTGGTGAAACAGATGTGGAGCCTTTAACAAGGATTTTTTAATTTTCATACTGCAACTACCTCCGGCAATTTTTCAACTATATTATTGCGAAAGTACACAAAAAAGTGACACGCGAGCTTTGATACACAGAATCGCTATGCAGCTTATTCACATACCACAGGGTAAGAAACCAGGGGTAATCCTTGTATCCTGAAATCGTGTATTGCGGCTGTGAGTTTGAAAGATCCTCGACATGTCAACATCGTCCTCAAAACAGACATAAGCGCATGTTTGCAGCCAACATTTTAACAGTCCAACGATGGTATTGGTATTGAATCAAAACGCTTCACAAAAGCAGTTTTATTTGTGGAACGTTTTATTCAAATGACGCAATCTTATCTAATTGATGAAATATTTCAGCATATATAATCTATATCATTCTTCAGATATCTGAATGAGGTCAAACTAAAGTCTTTTAAGCCCTGACTTGGCTTTTTAGTTAGCCAGATCTGAGGAGTAGAAACATTTCAGCAAGGGGAACAAGCTCATTTAGAGGCATGTGGCCAAAAAGAGAAAAGTCATTCCATCTCGTACTAGAGTCATCTAGCACCACTGGTGGAATTATTGCCTAGCCATATATCTTTACCTTCTTCTTGGTATGCCTCTTCGGTTCAGAAGTCGGCGGCACTAATCATGACAGTTCATACTTTGTCGGCAGCAACTCCGCATAGAACCACTGTTGATATTTAACGACGTTCGAGGAACCATAGCCAAGATGTTCTTCCTTCTTCTTTTACCGACTCCCCGCTTTCCCTAATCAATTGTAACAATTCATATATTTCTTAGGGTTTTTCACGATATGTCCAAAATACCCTAGTTCGCGTGATTTTATCGTTGACATTAATTCTGTTTCCCTGTACATGCAAGGACTGTCGGAAGGTGACATGGTACCTCCCAGGTATTTTCAAAACTCTACGATACAGTCATATTCCGGATGCTTCCAGTTTTTTGCATGAAGCTTCTGCACTAGTTTTCATCACTTAAACACTTTCACCATTTAATCAATTCAATCCTAAACTTTTCGATATGACATTATATTTCTAATTAATGAGACCAGCTGTCCATAAATGATGTTCCTAAGTAGATGCATGTCATACACCACCTTTATTCAGATTGTGATACATAACTTCTCTCACTATGCAGAGGTAATCGTGATACACAACTTGCTTTTCTCCGCAAGATGGAGTTTTTGATACATAAATTCGCATTTAGAAATCCGAAAAGAAAGACCCAGTGCCGAATTCGAACCCGCATCTCCCGATGTCATGTCGGGCGCTCTGACCAACTGAACCAACTGGGTAGATGACATCGGGAGATGCGGGTTCGAATCCTGCACTGGGTCTTCTTTTCGGATTTCTAAATGCGAATTTATGTATCAAAAACTCCATATTGCGGAGAAAAGCAATTTATGTATCTCGATTACCTCTGCATAGTGAGAGACTATGGATGTTCGAAACAAGAGGTCTGCTGTTGGTAATGTTACCAACCCAAACACTGGCGCTGCGGCACCTCGAGATACGAACGACGCGCGCAGTTTGAAATTCGGAAGGATGGCTTTGTGGGGGATTCCGCCTAACATATCATCCGCGCTCTGTAACGACTGAACAGCTACCCAGTTGGTTCAGTTGGTCAGAGCGCCTGACATGACATCGGGAGATGCGGGTTCGAATCCTGCACTGGGTTTTCTTTTCGGATTTCTAAATGCGAATTTATGTATTTATTCAGATTGCTGTGTAAATTTACGCACCCTAAGATAAGCTCGACACAGATTGAGTATGATGGCTATCTTCAACTCACATGTGAAAACTATGTAGGGCTCAAAATCATACTAATGAAAATCCCAACGCAAAAACACCAGCTAGATAGTACTGATAGATCTAGGCACCGGATAAACTCCTCTCCATTAACTAGTCTTTCTAGCTTCTATGACTGGCTTTGGTTAGACGCATCTTAAATGAAAATATCCAATCGAGTTTCGAAAGTACTGTAAGCTTGAAGATTTATCAGGCGCTGTTCAATGCGGCGCGTAATTTGATTAACTACCTAGTAGGGATGGTGTCATGGTTGAAATCACAGAACGAGTTTTGGGAATCGTATAAGATTCCTTCAATCTTGCAATTCGTCTGAATCCAGCAACCATCACCATGACAAAACTTTTATTTCTATTCTTCGGCACATAAATCGCGAACTGTAGCAGCACAAAATAAGTTTGGCATCTTCTCAAGGAGAACGTCCATTTGCTATTTGCTCTGTTTCAGTCGCTTCGATTGCTCCGGGGACAATTTTCTGGCAAACTGGTGATTGATGAATCGACGTACGTTTTTTATTGATACAAACCGAGACACATTGGCGGAACATCACCTGTGTCATTCTGATAGATATAGGGTGACCGGATTTGTTATCAACTAACTTCAGTGGATTCAATTAACATCGTTTGCCTTCCATTTAATTTTCTCTATAGCGCCGATTTGAGCAAACGTATTTTTCTAGGACAGCGAGATTGAGGAAATATTGTTTTATACGGAAGGTGCTCAAGCCCCTGTCTGTAGCATTCCGTGGTGTCTTCGTAGCCACTCGGCCACGGCACTGCATTTTTGGCCGATTTAAGGCCATAATGCAGTAAACTAGCGACTAAGAAATATTGGAAACATAGGTTCGAGTCCCATCCACACCAAAAAAAATCTGAACCTCTCTCACTTCAAGAATTGTGTCTTTAATCTCCCTTACCTGTATCTACATATAATACATACAAACCTTCCAGTTAGGCAGTATTGAACAAACCACGCGATATTTCTATAAGTATTATTGAATATTAATAGGAAATTAATTCCATCTATCAAAATGTAAAGAACTGAGAAAAATAGTCTGTTTCTGTTTGTGTGCTACGAGGGTACCTCTAAAATTTGATATTCTTGTGAATTCGGGCAATACCTTATTCCAGCGAATTTTAGCGTCGTTAATACTGTGTCAAGCTACTTGACTCGATTTTTTTTTCGAGTGCCCCACTGGTCTTTGTTTAGTTTGATATTTTCTTAAGGGAGTATCTTAAAATACATTTTTCGGGATTTTGTACTTTTTTTTCCTGGCTCTTAGAAGAAACATATTTTTTAATGTCTGTAGACAAATCAATGCAGGTTTTCCTAATAGTGTAGTCAAGAAGACCAGATAGTAGAAATGCAAAAATATACAAGTTCAAGACTTCTCTGTTCATACTGAAACCATTTGCCTACAGGCAAATGAATAAAATAAGCCTGGGATGCAAAATTTCAAAGGGACAATAAAATATTATTTAAACGGCTTGAGCATACTCAGTTTTAATTTAAAGGTGCTGCTACTGACATAGAGTTTAAACGTACTAGCATTTCACCGAATATTATTGAAATCAGCCAGCTGGTTTTTGAAGTTTGAAATAACTCTCACCCTCAGCACCCTGTATTTTATAAATAAACTTTGTTTGTTTATATTGTTACTTTAATGTGAATAAACATAGTTATTATAGTAGTCCATAAGTTTATTTAAGATATAACACTTTTCTGTCAGAAAAACTAATATTCAGATATTTTTACTAAACTTAATATAAGCTGGACAGAAAATTTTTCATTGTTTGCTATGTAAACCGATTTTAATACCAAAATTTTTTATCTCCCCGTGTTTTGGATTACGATAATATGTCATGTATGGCACTTATTTATTTTATATCTATTCAAATGAACTAAAATCATTTTACTTCCCGAATCATTGGTCGAGGAAGTGTCGTTATTTTTAAAAAAAGTATTTCCTTGATGTTTCATGACTTATAAATCACAAAAATCCATGCTACTTATTTCTGTCTGACTGTCTGTCTATCTGTCTGTCTCGGCCTGTCTGTCCGCGACTAAACGCTTTCATCTTAAAGCCAGGGAGTTTTGAAGTTCCCGTTTCCAATAGAAACCTAATAGCTTAATGTTGAAATCCGACAAAAATAATGCGAAAGCTGCCCAGTTAGTTTAGTTGGCTAGAGCATTTGACCGGCCATCCGAAGATATGTATGTGGTTCGAATCCCGCACTGGTCTATTTTTCCCGATTCCTTAATTCTGAGTTACACAATTAATTCTTAATTATGTAACTTAGTGCTGTATTCATCGATCAGCACATGCAGATATTTGATATGTGATATTTCGCCAACCACCCTGTACGTTGATTAAATTTCCGGGGCACACATTAATAGACTTATACTTCCATCAATGTTAATGTGTGGAAAATATTTGGATTCCTCTTGTCCCCCTAACAGCTATAATTTGCAACTAAATGTTTGGAGGTACAAGGCACTTTTGGATTGATCGTTATTAGATTATAAAGCGTAGTACAATCTAGGGACGAATACTTTTGTGCTTCATGACGTTACAATTTTAAAAATATATAATAACTTGGAAACCTCATCGAATATAGGAACAGAACAAATCTTATTAGATAAAATTGTGCAATTTTCACACAAAATTTCTCAAATAAATGTTTTATGACATGTTTTGCTTTAATATTTGAAGTATCATCACACCTGTGACGTAATTCACATAACAGCCTGTTTAAAAATAGTGTTGAGGTCATTTTTTTTTGAAGTTCTGCCTATACATCGGATGTTTCATTTACCGTTTTTGTCATCGTGTAATCCTAATGACCGCTTTCAAATTTTGGGAAAATTTGAGAATGGATATGGTATGAGCCAAATACACTTTTTTCACATAGCGTTGCAAATCAATAATAAACCACACACACAATTTTCGATAGCACTGTTACAAAAAACTGGATTATGATGCACAAGCAGAATCACTACGCCTTAAAACGAAAGGCATATGTGTGAAAATACTGAATACTGAGTCGCTCCTCCATTCGACTCCATCTTTTCCTGTGATGTTCATACTGTATATATGACACGCCTCTGAATGGAGTAAGATCTGCACCAATGCAATAGTGCATTTGCCGATCGTAAATGTATCGTGAGAAATATATGGCGAACATACGACGCGGACCAAAAAATAAATCAACGATTAACGTTTTCAAAAGCATGTTCATGTGCCATTTGGTTTATTGTTTGTCACATATTGTTTATTGGTCGTACAGTGAATTGCACTTTTCCCAACAAAAGAGTTATGAACCTGTTTATTGGGTGAAGGTTGTGATTCTATTTTAATATTGCATCAGAAAATTGTGCATGAATTATTTGTGGATATGAATATATGTAACGTGAATATACCAAACTGCTAGTATTTTCAAATGCAGCAGAAGGAAAGGCAATTATGTTATCTTTTTAGTTACCACATTTTAGATAACACTGTTGTCATACAATGCAATCATTATGCTTCTTGTTTTTGTAGTGTTTATGTTAACAAAACCAGTCGCTAGACAGTGCAGGATTGTTTTTTAACAGACACAAAATAAACATGTAAATAAATTGGTCGACCACAGTTCATATTCGGTGGTGTAAATGCGCTTAAGCATGTGCGCCACCTACCAAACCAAAAGTCTGTTACACACAGGATGCAACCCACTTTACAAGGATACAACAAAATGGTAGTCCTTCGTCTGTTTGAGCACAAAACAGCAGCAGTGTAGAAAGGAAAGCCCATTCATCCGATATAAGGCGCACATGTTGTCGATGACCTACACACTATAGAAATAGCATAAGGAATACCACGGGGTTCTATGTCATTCGGATCCGTTGGTCTCAGTATATGCAGGTCCTGTTTCTTCTTGAGCAATCTGTTCTAGAGTTATCATCAAAAAAGCACTTCATTTATTTCAATAGAAATGTTAATAATAATAGAACTTTTGTATTTTTATCTTTCTTTACATAAATATAGAAACATCCAAATTTATAGGAAGCCTGATAATTTGAGATGAGCCTATATGACGTCCGTAGGTCCGTCTTTCGGTCTATTGGCGTTTTCGCAACCGCGTGATCTCAGTAACGGCTGCATATTTCGTTTATGTTTGGGAATGGATATGTTGGTGGCACAAAGCATATCCTGCTACGTTCTTTTTTAAAGCGGTGATTGATAGCGAAGTAAATAAAAATAAAAAAATACTACAACTGCTCAAAACTTTAGTAAAAGTTCAATGAGTCAATTTATTTTAAGAGGTGAGTAACTTCATTCTGCTCAAACAAATTTAGAATATAGTTTTTTTTTGGAATTTCTTATCAATCGATCTTTGAGTAGTCACTTTTGTCACTATGCAATTTCCGTGCCTGCTTTGCCGTTTTTTATTAAATTGAGGGATAGCTATGCTGCCATATTGTATATGTTTGCTCTTACTTGGTGAAACTCCTCTATCACCATCATTGAGATAAAATTGTTGAACTTATAGATGATATTCCACAAAAAAAACTTTCAATTGAGAAAGCTGGTGAATCGATTCACAGTTTTATATTAATAAATCTGTTGTGCCAAATCCTCATTGCATGAACCAATATAATAAGGCATGAATTCGTACTAGAAACATGAATTTTTTAAAAGTACTGAGTCTATCCACGTCCACGTCTTTCTTATTGTTCCAAATCAGAATTCAACTTCAGTTCGTATTGTTTATAAATCCAAACGAAAATGAGTTGAGTAAATGGCAAGTTTTTTGTATTTCAACGACGGCAATTATTGAACAGGCTGTAACACTACCCGCCTGCTCAAGAAAAACGATTTTGTCGCTTATGGTTGGCGCTGTTGCGCTTTATATCTGTATCGTCGCGTAACCACAACCAGTTGTAATATTATACGTTAATCCCATTTGCTAACCACCGTATGCTGTGTGTTTAATACTACGCTTTAATAGTCGTACATTCTGCAGGATTGGACCGGTGCTGTAGTTTACCGTACTAGCAATGCGATTTCATCTTCCATGCCGGCCTATCTAGGTCAAGTCATGGAGAATGAAAATAGCGATTCTATGAAAAAATTAGTGTTGTAGGTGGTTTTAGTACTTCCCATGATACGGTTCGCCTTGATATGATAAATTCTAGGTATTATGAGGTATTTTTCGTGAACTAACTTTGTTAGTCTTTGCACTATTTCGTTAGTCGGGCGAAGCACATATCTGTTGATATTTGCTAATTTTTATGGCTGTCATGTTACTTAAAGGAAATATTGAAATTTTCGGGTTGATTCAATACATTATAAAAAGTCTAGATAAGGCCTGATAATTTTATTTTTGCTGGTTTGCTGTCAACGCATCGATTTCGGAAGATAATACAGCATCGCCTACTACCTGTTGATATCATATCCCGAACAAAAATTTCATCCTTGCGATGAGAAAAACAACAGACAGAAAGAGTTATCGACCGACAAACCGACCAATCAGTAGGCTGACCGACAGATCGACTGACAGATAGACCGACCACCACCTAATATCACTTGCAAGTCATTTAATACTTCCTGACGTAGCTATTTCTAGCCCAATATCAGCTTCTCTAAACCTCGCTTTACATTTTTTCCTTTTTGTGATTTTCTCCTGTAACAGTATTTGAATATACAATATATTTTGCCATCTCTGTTTACCTAACTTCTAAAGCTTATTATGTGGTTGTCTCTCTAATTCTTCATATACAGACTTTATTGACGTTTCCGCTGCCTTGGCAGTCTTTCAAAGTACAAATGAATATGAAAGAAAAGATTTTGAAAATATAATGACATTAATATTAATGACTGCTTCCGGGTAGCCGTTTTGTTCTTAAAAAGAACTTAGTATGAGCTATAAAGAAAGGCCATAATGCATATGATGCATTTTCACTGTTGATAAATTAAAAAAAAAAGTATGCGCGGCCACAAAAGAACTATAAAGATGCACGTCCTATGAGATTGAATGAAACATAGAGCAGTGCAGTTCTAAGGCAAAAGCTCAATACCCCCCATTTGAGATCCAAGAACAATCCATTTGGAAACCTGGACAAAAACTAATGCTGTACCTACCTAGAGATTTTAAGAACATTGCCTAGATCTGTTCCATTTTGGTTGAGTATGCTTTCTGGTAACCTAAACTAGAAAAGAGGCTGGCGTTAGAACCCTCGAAACCAAAATACTTTGAGAAAAATTACTCTCCTCTTATTAATATATTGTTTACTTTGGTATGAGAGAAAAACTTTGTGCAGTATATTTTTAGGCATTGTGTAATGTGTATGTATGATAAAGGATAGGGCCAGCCCACTCCTGACTGTTCGGGGCAAAACACCATGCAAATGAGAGGACTATGAACATGCTGCGCATCTGGTACGGATCGTGAACCATTCAAAATTTAGTACATCGGATTATTCATATTGTTTTGTATATTATTACCAGCGGATTAATGGACATCTATACGGTTCGATGATACCCATTTTGTGTAACACATGATCGAGAATTAATCGAATCACACGAACTGTATGGTAATAAGCCTGTGGCATTGAGCTGGGCACCAGATTTTGGGAATGCTAAGCAGCTAAATGCAGAAGTGTGGGTGGTCTATAGTTATAATCCATATTAATAGAATTATATTCGCAATTCGACCGATCATCATAGCTGCCATGAGATTGAACCACACACGAATGACTGAATATGCTTACTGGCGTTTCGGCTGCCTGGGCAGCCTTTATCAAAGTACAAAATAGATTTTATATTTCTCAAAACAGCTGCAGTCATTTATATATAGTTAATATGATTAATAATGTCACATCAATCACTGCACAGTTTCTCCACTCTACACTTTTTTTTACACGATACATATTTCGCTAGCTATGTTAGCATCTTCAGAAGAAGGTTGAAGCTATTTTTAATCTTCCCTTGGAGAAGCTAACACTCTAGGAAACATGTGTTGGGTATTAAAAAATATATTGCCATGTGCTAGAACTGTGTTGTGTTCATAGTTAGTGTGCCAATGGAGCTAATATCACACGATCTAACTCTAGTTTAAAATAGGACCATGTCTTTGGTATTTAGTCCGATATTAACTCCAGTAAGGTCAACATTCGAAATCAATTACTTGGTGACGTTCGCTGGCTGCAATGGATGAGTCGCCGATACCATCTTTCCACTCCTACTTCATTAATACAATCTCGGTAAGTTTCCTCCTCCTTCTCCTTCCTTCCTTCCGTGCTCTCGGTCCCTTTCATCCATACCTTTCCAGCTATCCCCAAAAAACTTAATCTACATAGACAGGGATGTGCGGTGTCATTTTGAACAAGAAGTTGAATACACACTTTTTGTTTTCACTCTCTTCAATAAAAATTAAGCCCAGATTTACCGGCAACGCTGTTATCACGATATCCTGTTTCAGACACTACGCAGTGAAAAGACAAAAAAAAGTAGCCTTTAGTTTCCAATAAGCACAGCGAGTTGCTTAATCCGTTGTGTCTGTATGATATCTGTCTATTTATAGCCATGCAAATAGTTACCGATTTTTTTGCGTCAATATCTGTAAAGGTGGATTTTTCTATAAAACTCATACCCATATTTCGAAAATATTCCAGTAAGCCCGGCATGACAAATTGGGCAAGAGTTCGAGTACAATATGATTCTCAAACTATGCGTGATATACTCCTATCTCTTCGATAACCTCCTCGTTTGATGTAATTTTTACATTTAGAATCATATGTCTTGATGTGTGAGAACAGAAAGAGTTCGCAGTAAACCGGATGGGGCGAGTACAGTGGGTAGAGCAACAATTCGTAGCGATATTTGGCCATGATAATTTGAGCCCAATATGCTGCTGCATTATAGTATTGAAACAACTATTTTTCCTTAGGCAACTGGACTTGATATTGATTTACTATCTTCAACCGCCTTCAGCTTAAACCACAGTTCACTTAAAGACGATTGAAGGTATTGAATCAATTATAAAATGATTTTTCTCATTTAAATAGGTCTCCATATATTTCCTAGTGGGGATCAACAAATAAAGTTCAGTTCAAGTTACAGAAAACTCGTTCAATGAGCCTCACAAGAAAACCATATACTGGTTCACCATGGGTAATGATGGAGTGACTCCTGATACGCCAGATATTTCCGTCAAGCTTCTGGAAGTTACCATCAGCGATAACATCTCCTGGTATGATAATCTTGGCGGCCATGCTAAGTCGGTATCCTATAAGTTAAAGCCTATCGTCCGCCCCGCAAAACTGCATTCACCCGGAACAGCTATTGCTACACTAGAAGGCTCAGATCAAACCTTCTCTGGACTCAGGACTCAATTCAAAAGGGACAGAGCAATTTATCTAGAGAACTTATGAATTAACTCATACCTGGAACATCGAATAGAAGTGGCTAATATTTCTCTATCCTATACCATAGTAAATGATCGATCGAGCTGTCTTGCATCAGTACAACAAACAATAGAAAAGCCCAACTGGTGCATCGTCAGCAAGTCGAATTTCCAACACCTCGAATGAGTCTCTTCCCAATCTTTCTCCTCAGCTTTGGTAGAATGGCCTGCCGGGGAGCTACAATCTACATTATCTTAATGTCAATGTGAATAGATATTTATCTTCTTGCAGGCCTTCTAGACAGAAGAAGCTTTCTATTTTTCTAAGAGGTTACCTGTACAAATAAAAAATGTCCACTATACAGTAGTTCATTTTCAAAATATCATTTAAAGATGAATTTGTGCGTATAAAAGTATGCCGCAGTGTGCCACCCAACGCCTGTGCCACTGGTAACGTTCGAGAAAGGGTCCTTCTTAGGTGCTCCCTCTACCTTAGATAGGATAACTTTTCGGATGTTAATTAATGGAAGGAACCTGACAATTTTTGATAACCTCAACCCTGCGTCGGCTTTAGGGTAGCACCCAAATAGTTTATCATGTACGAGATGAAACTGATAAGTTTTTAACTGTAAGCGGGTTTGCTAGGCAGGAAATTATGAAGTAAAGTCAAAGACCTTAATGTTTGGAAAATGAAGGATATTATGTTCAAATGCAAAAGCACCTCTCAGGTTCAAGGATATTATTAGTTTTCTTAACTTGATTTACTATACGGAGCTGGGAGGTAACTGTAAATAATGATAACAAGTAAGTTGGCTCGGTAATTCTCACGCATTACCCTTAATCTATTTGAAAATACCAACAAACCTGAATGATCAGTACATTAGTATCAATACAGTGGCTACTGAGATTACGCAGCACAAAAGACCAACAAAGCAAGACACAGAGCAACGGAAACGAATATATTTATCTAATGTACCGTGGCCATTCTCGTCTTCACAAACAAAAATAAAGTCTTGGCGATTGACCCTTCGCATATATTCAAAACTTAAATAGCTTTACCTTTCGACCTTTTCACTGTGGCAAGAAGTCAATTTGAATTGCATAAATAACTAAAACTATTACAGAAATATACAGAGCTTGAGCAATACACAAGATGGAAGATAAATATTCTCTTACTAAAAGGACAATAGGTATTTCGGAGGAAACCTTTTTTCAAGGTAGCCTCTCGAGAATGAAGAAAGACTATCACTCTCCAGTTGAATTGACATTAAGACGCGGTATATAGTAACAATAGAGAAAAAAGCTCTCCGATAGCTCATTCCAGAAAGTTGAGGTTCTCTAAAATAATGACTTTTGAGAAAGGCGCGTTCAAGGTGTTGAATGTTTGAACTGATGAGGACGACAGATCAGCCACTTTTCTACAACGTTCCAGACTGTGGCAGTGATTTATGAGGTCTGGCGTGTCTACCGGACGTACCGTTTTTTATGAATTTGGTCCAGGATCTTGATGGAGTGCTCCAGAGTACATCAACACATATACGAGTACGAGTAGTATTCCAGGTAAAGGTCTTATCTGAGTTTTGTAGAATAGTGTGGTATGTCATCTGGTGTAAGAAAATTTCTCAACCGAATGTGAATGCCCAGGTTTTGGGATGCCCACCTAGCCTAGCCAGTGATTATTTTGCGCCCTCCATCTCCACTGCTGGGAGATCAGCATGTTTTCCTGTCATGTAGTTATTTGAGACTTCTGTGCCTTCAACTTATCCATTCATTCATCCCAGTTCGATTCGACACTATGGTTCATGTTTCTAGCTCTATCTTTATTTAATTTTAGATCATTTCAGTACATTCTTTTATATTGTTTTTCCATCTACTTGGCAAAGTAGGCTATCGAACCATCCTTCTATAAATTATTTATAGAATGCTTGAATAACCTTAAGAACGGTATCAAAACTTTAAGTGAAGCTTTTCAAATTCCTAATAATAGCAGCGAACGAATATTCCAATTCTAAAAGTGTTAGAACTCTCAAGAGTAACGCAGAGAATGTACCGTTGTAACATCGTCTGCATGCAAATAAACTCTCAACAAACTCGTTTTAAATTGGACACACGATAATAGTGAGTGACATCAAGACATGAATTAGTTATCAGTAATCCATCGATGCGGTCGTTTCTCAAGGATCTATTTTTGCACCATCGCTCTTCTTGCTGTATACAAATGACTTGTTGGAGAAACACCTAATTCAATCAACAGTTTCGCAGATCACAGCGCCCTTATTTCCTGCTTGGAAGCGATGGAACCACTACCACTTTGAAGGACTTGATCTCAGCAGAGGTCGAATGCTGTCCAGATAAAGGAGGAACTGGGGAATTGGGACCTACAGGAGACCCATACAATCACTCTGACAAGAAAATTTAATGCTAGTCTGCTAAGTATGAAATGGAAATCTTAAGAATATTAACGTCAACAACAGAATCTCTTGATAAGAATGAGCAAACTGACGTTATTTATACTGATTTTATTAAAGCGTTTGATCGGCTAAACCACAAACTGGTGCTGTCAAAATTGGGCGGTTTAGGCTTTTCAATAGCTCTAGTATGTCTTATCTTTCAAATCGTAAATTGTATGTTGAATACAAAGGATCCAAATCTGACAAATTGTCTCCAACATCGGGTGTCCCACAAGGATCCTCTCTAGGACCATTGCTATTTGTCATTTCCATAAATGATATTGCTGACGTCATTGATTGCAATTTTTTGTTGTACGCAGATGACTTGAAAATTTATGCGAGTGTTAGCAACAGTGCCGTTAATGCTCATCTTCAAAATAACCTTGACAAAGTTATAAATTGGTGTAATGAAAATAACCTTACAATGAATTCATCCAAGTGTACCAGCATGACATTATATAGAGACCAGACAGCATTGCCAAAAGTGAAATGATACAAAGACCTGGGAATTATTTTCGACGCGGCTCTTAGCTTTATTCCCCACGTAAATAGTCTTATATATTCTGTAAATAAAAGTCTTGGTTTTGTGTTACGCAACTCACGCGGCTTTGACACTATCAAGGCCCTATTCATGCTGTATAACGCATTTGTAATGTCTAAGCTTGAATATTAAAGAATCATTTGGAATCCCTCCTTTGTGTCAACTTGCGACTCTTTGGAGAAAGTACAACGTAAGTTTCTCAAATACCTGTCATATAGAATTGACGGTACGTATCCAGAAATAGGAGTACCACAGGATACACTATTAAAAAGGCATGGAATATTGAGTTTAAATGATAGGAGAAAAATGCATTCGTTAATTTTTTTATTCAAAATTATTCATAACAAATATGACTATCCATCTCTTCTCGGTCATCTCACATTTAACACCCCCAGGTGTAGCACTAGAAATAGTCTTACTTTTTACCTATCAACCCCCAGAACCAACGTATTTCTGCACGCACCACTACATTCGATGTGCAACTGTTATAACAGACTACAAAATAGAATTGACATTTTTAATACAAATGTGCCATCTATAAAGGCTCTCTTCAAATCTGGTTTATAGTTGTTACTATTTTCTGTGCAGCTGTTATTTACTATGTTATTTACTTTGTTGGTTACCTTGTTTTATAATTGGTATTTCAATCACTATTGTAGGTTACCAAAAGCCTGAGCGTACTAAATTTGAATCCATTTTAATTAACATAAGAAAATATTTATAACACAAACTTTAACTTGAGTGGCTATGGGCAAGGCAGGCTCTTGTTCAGGATGGTGTATGACATGGGGATATCTGAAAAGAATAAATCCTTCTGAGTACGCTTCTACAACATTCCAGACATTCACCATTGGATTAATGTATTAAAGTTCAAATGTTACAATGGGCATTAAACGTAAAATATCCTTTACAAATGTCTGAAATATGCTACGTACTGCGTACTGCGCTCTGAACGTAAAGTGTCCTCTCTTAATAACTGGTGAACCCTTGCCACCAGACTAGTGAACCCTTGCCACTAGCTTTCTCTTAACTGGTGAACCCTTGCCACCAGCCTAGTGAACACTTGCCACTAGCTTTCTCTTAACTGATGAACCCTTGCCACCAGCCTAGTGAACCCTTGCCACCAGCCTAGTGAACCCTTGCCACTAGCTTTCTCTCAACTGGTAAACCCTTGCTACCAGCCTAATGAACCCTTGCCACTAGCTTTCTCTTAACTGGTGAACCCTTGCCACCAGCCTAATGAACCCTTGCCACTAGCCTTCTCTTAACTGATGAACCCTTGCCATCAGCCTAGTGAACCTTTGCCACTAGCTTTCTCTTAACTGATGAACTCTTGCCATCAGCCTAGTGAACCCTTGCCACTAGCTTTCTCTTAACTGGTGAACCCTTGCTACCAGCCTAGTGAACCCTTGCCACTAGCTTTCTCTTAACTGGTAAACCCTTGCTACCAGCCTAGTGAACCCTTGCCACTAGCTTTCTCTCAATAACCACTGTACTGAGACGTGTGATGACACCAAACGTTCAGTTACAGAGGCTGCTCACAAATCATTATAGGTAAAATAACTCTTTATAAATCGATTATGAAAATATGCAATGTGGAGAACGCATACTCTGTGAAACAACTCACCCTTCAATGTAGCTCCAACACCTTCACAATTTCTACAACTATTTAAATTAACTATTAAGACTCGTATTTGATTAACGTTTATCGACACTCTACTTCTGTTGAAAGATTCAAAGTGTCAGTGTCAACCCAAATATTCAACTGGGTCTCTACGATATTGCGTATATCTAGAATACTATGAGGTAAAATATACAGGGTCTTACACTATATTGTCTCTCTTATATTGTTTCTAAACTGTATAATCTTCTGTGATCCTACCAATAATTGGTTTATCTGTTGGTAGTGTACTTAAATAAATAAATAAATATACTACAAATTAAAATAGTTTTTTAACTGGCCGTTTACTATGTAGCTGACATGAAGTGATACATTAAATTAATCAATGAATTAGACAAGATCTATTTATCCAATTCTTTTAAACATTCTGAAATCTAAAAAAGTTCTAAATTATAAACTGATCACAGTCATTTCAAATTCTTTGTATTCTCTTAATCCAATTTAGTCAGCAGTTCCAAAATTGGATACATATTCCTTATGACATGATTGAGTGGGAAAGACAGCGTCAAACTACTTGACCGCATTTTTTCTCTTGATGATTGGTAGCAAAACTTTGTGGCAAACGACTATCGAAGAACCGGCAAAGTTTGCGGTGGTATTTCCCGCCACAGCCAGAAACAGATTAAAGTGCAAACAGCGTTCCGGTTTTCCTAGCCCGAAGCAGATATTAAGGAAAGTTCGTCGGAAGAAAAAGATCCACTGTTTCAATATATCCGTACCGAGAACGGATCGACTATGCTGCATAGCTGTGTGTTCGTCGAGCCAGCCCGCAAAATAAACAGCTTCTCTGACATTTTATTGGATAAAACTCATTTTTAACATACTGTTTGCCTGGCATCCATTCCTAGCGAATATTGCGGAATTGCGATACGCGGCTGCATTCATATGGAATGGAAATTTTTCTTCTGTGGATATCGGGATCTTGTTTCATAGGATATGATATATTGGTCGTGAAAAAATGCGTTTCATGGAAAAAAAAATTTCGAAAGCTGCCAAAAACTTACTAAAGAATTTTCGAACAAATATGTTTTTATCATTTGTTTTATTTTGGTTATTTTAATAAGAATGATGTGTTTATATTAACTACCACTAAACGAAAACGAATTCAAAACAAATATACATCGATACACACATTTCAAGGGTTTGTGCCGTATTAAACATGATAAGGGTTGACTAGCATCTAGAGCTTTAATACTACCCAGGTGTTAATAGGACTGTATTTCGCTCGACCAAAATCTTGCAAAAAGTTGATCAAACTCAGTTTGGTAGTCTCCGGGAGGGCGTCAGTATACTGCAGAATGATATTAATAGTTTTTAAATACACTTATGACTACAGCATCAGGGTTGGAACTATCAAGCCAATCTGATTTCCTACATTTATATGAACAAGTATTTGACGTATAATTTGGGTCCCCCTGTAAATAAGAACCTTTAGAAACTTTCCTTATAACTGCCCTCTGTGGCATGGCTTGGGGGCGAGGGTAAAACTGGGCCGCAGTTTCCAATTTAATCTCCCAAGCGGTAACGACGGGACGAGGTGAGGCATAGCGGGGAAAAACCGCGAAACCTCATCCACTGAAAGTTTTCTATATGAACGACTAATAGCACAAGCAAAATAGTGTACTGGAATCAGTAGCTTGATGGCAAATTATTGAAATATGGGTGAATGTGCATCAGGAACATTCACCATTTTTGACATTAAGCCATATCGGAACAGTTCTGAATGAATTTTCTCCGTTAATTAAAATGCCGTATCGCTGATGTAAAACTAAAAACCCGTAACTGATTCTTTACCCGCGGAAATAAGAAGACGTCATTAGGCGCTAGGTCTGGACTATATGGCAAAAGACTCGCTATTTTCTTATCTTTTGGACATTCAAATAACATTTTTTTCGAGATGCAGTGAGAGACCGGATGTTATCTTAATGCATGATCCTTCATCCGTTTGCCCCCCCTCCCCTGTGTTTGCGGTACTGACGTCTTTCGGTGTTAATAATTATGCAAGGCAAATCGTTGGAACACTTGCAAGGATAACATGAATCTAATTTTCTATTTCAGGAACGTTTTAAGAATATGAATGACATTTAGCTCCAAGTGTCGCGACGCATGCAGTTGCCCATTACAAAGTCCAATAGGCCTCACAATTTAGATATTGTATAGTGGTCAAACATCGGGAAAAGGTTGTCAAAAGTCAAAATCAAGGTCCTTACTCAAAGCTTTCAACCGCCAAAATATTCAGTTCTTCATAAAGACTAGGAGTTCGCCTTAAAATATCAATAGACCAGCTGCGAATAACTGCCTCCTTGACTATTCGGTTAATTTTTACTTGATGATACGTGAAATTAATTTTTCCAAGTATGAAATCAAGAAAAATAACCGTATGCAGGTTATATTCTGATTTTGCAACAAAAAGGTGAAAAAACAAGACATATTGTTTATTCAAACGTTTCCTTAACTATAATAAGAATTGTTTCTATTCAATTTACTTTGAACGTTTATTTCAAAACTTATTTTCTAAAATGTTGAATTACCTATAAAATCGAATTCTAATTTTTTTATCACCATTTTTCAATTAAAAATAGTCATAAGTCATCTTAAGACCTTCAAACATTATGATCATTATGAACATAAATCATTTTCTGAATATTTGGACACCAAACTGAATTCTATACTTAGATTTCGAAGTTTTTTACTTTGGATTCGTAATTACCGACCCCGAAAACACCATAGTGCATATTTTTGTGCAAATTTCCGAATTTTCGTATATTTGGACCACCTACCTCTTCCCCAACCACTATGGCGATAGGTGACCCCCAGATATAGAGCAACAGGGGTGAACTAATATATAGCGTTACCCTTTGTTCTTCGTAAACACTTCTATGGTGCACTTTTCACTTCATAATTTAATGACTGATGCTAGACGAAGTAACACATTATACACGTGGCCTGTTATAGACATGCGCTTCCCTCTCTGATCTCTGTCAGACCACCGAGATATATTGATGAGTCTAGACAAAAGTTTGAATTATGTAATTACAGTCACATTTTGATGTGCAAAAGTCTGTCGATTGATGAAGTTTTCCATTAACGTCTAAACTGAATGGCCTGACAACTTAATGCCTGTCTGATAGCTTCGTTGATATAATGGAGCACATGTATAGTAGTTTATTTAATACTAAAAAGAACTAAATAGAAACACCAATCTAAGCACATACAACCATTCTTGAGGTTTTTGCCGGCACTTAATATAAAGGAAATAAGATGTTTGAGTAATAACTCTTCGCTTTAATTTTAACTCTCTTTATAGCGTTTGCTATTTCAATTTTTTTTTGTGAGTATACGTATCTATTTATATTTGGTTTATAGGCCTTTTATGCTTTTTAATCATCGACGGCACGCTCATCCATGAATGCGCGATAGAATACATCAGTATATTTTTTTCCTCAATCCCATGTAGTCTTAATTAATGATAGAGAGGTTAGATAGTCTCGGCAGACTAGTTGAAACAGAAGCATCCCCAATATTCCCAGAAGCTTCTGTTTTAATTAATGATCGCTAAAAGTGTAACATGTTTAATTTAAAAGTCAAATACATAGCAAACTAATAAAATGATTACAATTAATTGCATTATATATTTTCTGACCTAAACTAGATATCGCGAACATTCTATGCTATAATAACTGCACTACATCTATATGTTCTCTATAGAAATGGTAAATAAAGGCGAATTCAACTCAACTGTAATTATGAAGTATAATACGCGCTCTGCTAAACAAAACGTTAGCTGACAATGGTAGCACAGTACATGAAAGAGAACCCGCTGTAATATTTTTGGATTGGCCACATCTACTTTGCAGTACATCGTTAGCCTGGCCATTTACTACCAAGCAGGACAATAATATAAACAATCTTCCAATATCTCTATGATTCCCACCATCGTGTGAAGTGAGGTACAGAGTGTGTACATTCTGAAAGACTGAATAATGTACATTTTCAGACAATTTTTATGTTTTCTGTAAAATTATATAAATTCCATTCCACTAGTTTCTACTCCACTCCACTAGCTCGATCTAGTCCTTGATTGAAATTGAAATCGCTTCAAGTAAATTACAGACTGAATCTATAGTAAAAAAGGTCAGTAAGTTTGTAATAGTTGCTGCTAAGTAAAGAGCAGAGCAATATGGCCCATTTAGACAGAAGTTAACCACTCTCTAAAATCCCGTAAAACTTAAAAACCCTTCAGTGGGTCAAATTTATAGCTATAGAACATAAATCAATTATTTAATGCAAATGTTTGTGTAGTAGTAGTATTAATGAGGAGGCAAAGCCTGGCAAGTATGCCACCTTTGGCCATTTTTGCCGACTCCGAGGATCATCACTAAAACTACGGCAGACATGCTAGTTCCTCAGTGTTGAACCTTCCAGACCTTTTAATAAAGGTCATGATGTCCGATCATTCCACTGAGTAGCCCTCTTCCCTGTCAAACACCTCAGGCCTAAGGCCGCTGTATACGGAACACTAACCCAGGAAGTAGAACGAGGTCTCGTCCACCTCCCAATACTTCTGACATATTGGGTCTATGACCACTCCTATGAGTGACAGGGTTTGGGGCCGATGCATCTGCCCCTTGCTCTCATCCCAGCCAAGCAGTCTATTTTCTCGTTACCTGGCAACCCGCTTCAACCAGGGACCCACATGAGGGTCACGTTCCTAGTATGGACTTAGCGTTGGAGGGCAGCGTTGAATTCCTGGACCAGTGATTTTCTGATGCTAGGAGATGCTTCCACTCTCAATGCTGCCTGACTATCGGAGCATATATAGATGTCATGCTCCGTGCCACTATTGTAGTTCAGCAGAGTATGCCAATAATAGGAGGGCAAATGTCTCCGTCTGAAAAACCGACGTATGGGTTCCAACGCTACGCTTACCTCCGCACCTCTACCTCCCAGGCACATTCCCGCACCATTGAATCGCAACTGCTTTGAACGAGATCCGTGGGTATAGCATACCATACTGACGAGCGGAAATCTTATCTTCCCTCTCGCCCACTCTTCCCTAGAGCGATGAGCGAGAGAGAATCTCCTATCGAATCTTATCCTATCGTTGGCCCTTGCCATTCTGACTGAGGAAATGGGAAGGTCGCTTTCCGTCTTCTCCTCTAACCTGACGTGTCCCACCAACGCAGCTGAAGCAGTCCACGAACTCATTCAACTGCATTCTCAGGTAGGCCGCCATGGCGCCTCGCTTACTCCAAAAGTCCAGAGGTGCAGGTGCACCATACCAATCGCCTGTACTGAATCCTGGCCCTGATCACCGACCTGTAGTGCCAATGCAGTAACTGAGGCTTCCAGTACTACCCCCAGGTACTTCACTTTACTGGCTAATGTCAGTTGTGAGCTCTGTAGGAAGGGCTGTTTAAAGTCTCCTTTGTTCTTCCTGCGTGTGAAAAGAAGCAATTCAGTCTTGGCTGGGTTGACTGAGAGGCTTGTTTCCTCATATCATCGAATGTTTATGTAAATACCAATATATGATGAATTACCTTATCCAAAGGCTCATTAATAATATATATCTTACTGCATAATTTTGCTAAGCAACCATAAATACTAGATAGTCGTCAAACCACTTCATTTAAGACCGACACGTGTTTCGATAACTATGTTAGCATCTGCAGAAGATTATTTAAGTAAGATTGGTTTTGTGGTACTGGATATATTTATCTTAGAGGATTCTGGACAAGCAGAATGTTTCTTATATGCTTTCAGAAACTGTATTTGCATTAACTAACCTACTCTTAGTACAAATTTCGAAAAAATCAAGGTCGCCTCCAGAATGCATGAAGTATGTGAAACGGCAACGTTGCACTCCCAGCAAACTAGATTAGTGGTGTTCACCTCAGATCCTGGAACAAGAAATCATTCGAACTTACCTTTCCCTTTAGCATATTTCAAGCATTTTGGAGGTGAACTTTGTTTTTTCGCAATATGTACTTACCTTATGATATAGCTTCAGATCCGTTGACCGTGGAAGAATTTGGATATGCTTTATTAACTATGTAACATATTAGGGGAGGTTTAAAGCAGACACGTGTCGCCTTTAACTGAAGGGGTCTGGCGAGAAGTTGGACTGTGTAGTGTTTACTTAAGTATAAGCAAACTTGGGGTATCAAATCAATTGTTAAGGTCTGCCGCTGAGATAGTGGTGTCAAAGTTACACGCCACCTCCGTCGTTGACCCCTACATTCAATAAGTAAGCTTTAGAGCCGCGTCTGTTCCTGTTCACGTCCGTGGCATTGATCCTGCAATAAACCGGATGGCGCGGTCTTTCTCTTCTCCCTCCCTCTCCCTTTCTTCATCTCCTTCGTCCCCCCAGGAACGTGTTAATGTGTCACGTCCGCCGTGCCACGCCAGTTGCCGTCCCGACTTGTCGCCCTAAGGCTTCCACGCCAAGATTGGAAAAGTTCCGGAGACGCTGGAGCGAAGAGGGGTCGAACAGAGCCGACTCGTCATGGTCCTAGCTAGGGAGATGACGACAATTAAAGTGATTTTATTTATGCCTAAACAGCCATGAACATGAAATGGTCTCTTTATAATTCGAAACGTACTTTTTTGTTTTGATGAAACCTTGACAATAAGGTACTATTGTTTGACAATGAAGAACCTTGTAGTTTTTGAAAATCAGATCAGTTACAACGGATACATTTTTTGATATTCTAGGACAGGGATCACCAGTTAGATTCGTTTGGGGTCCGTTTTGTGGTCTCTTCTGCATTACTGTCATGGTCCGCATTAAAACATTATGATCTCTTACTATCATGGTCGTGAGATGGCGTGCTTTTATTGCCGTTAACTCCAAGAAGATTGACAGAAAATGATTATGGTATTGGACATCCAAAAGTCTGATTTCGCTATCAGGCTGCAGCTCTGAGCCATTGGCACATTGAACTGTATCTTGTAGATTTCTATAGGAAAATTAGATATAATTTGTCAAAGGGAGTATTCCAATGCAGATATGAAGGCAGATGTATCATGAGGGACAGATCAGTAGAAAAGCACCAGGTCACCGATCGCGTTAGGAAAATGTGACCAATTCAATTGAACGATGAAATCCGGTTGCAAATATATTGTTTTCAAGGATTCATTTTAAATTCAATGGTATTGTGAACGAAACCTCATAAAATATTAAAATGCTGTAGGTAAATGAGGCTAAGCCAATGAATAAATAATTAGCATGAAAATAGACACACAGATTTTAATATTTATCATGTATCTTTTCCTCGAATCTAGTTGATCTTTCTGGCCGGATTCTACACTTAGGTATTCTTAGCTCTATCTGTAAATATTCGGATAGCTCTTTACTTCGTAGACATAGTCCCGTATGCCAGTTATTTACTACTAGTTAGACTTTCATCTCATAGATTTCTCTATGTCTCTCTCTTTTCTGACATTTTCCTACATTTATTTCTGTCACTTTGATAATCTAGTTGATTAATGTTTTTAAGTTATATTGAATAATGAATGTGAAAAGTAGTCCCAATAGGACGATTCATAGCTCTACCAAAAAGTAGCCTTGAGGTAATTATTGGATAAATATTCCATTTCACAAGACATAGTTTACTGCATGTTACTTGGGGGAGTTCATAGTCTGAGAGGTCGCATGCCATTTAAAAATTCACCAAAGACAATCTATAATTTATTACTTGTCTGGCGTACCACTAAAGAAATCCTCTGGCCTTGCGAAAAGAATAATAAAACCTGATTTGTCTTGTGGTTATTCTTCTGGTGATATAGGAAGTGTAAAATTGGTCTCTAGGTGCTGATCTGGACACTGAAAGATCGTCAGTTACAGAAATAAACTCGTGGTCAGACAAATTGAAAAACTGAAAATGTTCGGTTAGACCGTATATCGCTATTGAGAGAAGGGCTGCCTACCTACAGGACCTTTCAAACTAGGAGGATACAGTGACGTCACACATTTAATTAAATACTTGGGCAATAAATATGGCGTTCAAAGTATATAATCGGAACTCAAATATATGTCAAATGGTGTCACTTCTTCAACGATTCCATCGACAGTTCTGTAGAAAAATGTGTTTTTTTTAAAACAGGTACTACTACTACTCTACAAGGCTAAGATCAGAACATCTCTAGAACACTGCTAGCATATGTGATGTAGCACTCAGAAGCACTTTCTGAAGCTTCTGAAAAGTGCGATACCTTTCATGGACGCGCTTTATATTACAAAGAATCTCTACAGTCTAAAACATCAAAAAAGACGCTGACCTGTACCTATTCTAAAATTGATTCTTTTAGAGAACCTTTACGTTATAGGATGGGTTCTACGACGGCATTTACAGCATTTTAAGGCCAATCTAAACAAAAGAATTTCTACTCTCCACGCTTCCTGGGCACGATGGGCTTCGTGGTAGGCTATTTTTGAAAAATTAGAAAATTCACAATTGGAAGGTAAAATGAATGGTGACAGACCTGAAATAACTACAGGTGGACCATAAGCTCAGATAAAATCCAAAACTGCTCAACGTAGAAAGATCTTCTCAAAAGAAGATTCATATATCAGATTTGTCTCTGCAAAAATCACCTAATCTTTACTATCGTGAGCATACATCATTATCGATCAATTTCTTCTCAATCTTACTAATTATTCATCGTATATTTGCAGCACCAGAATCTCGATACTCATAGAAACTTTTGCGATTTTGATTTCTCGCAATATTTGCTATTAAACCGCCACTGGAATGGAAAGTGCGGGGTATACTCTTGAGAGACGACGGACGTCGAGAGGCCATGTTGACTGCCAGGTCACTGACAAATTGCGATGGGACCTGCTGACACACGTCAAATGTATTATTGAAAAGCAATGTCACACAGCATAGGGGTAATGAAGATATTTCCTTGGAGACGAAGCCTTAATTTTTTTATAACTACAGGCACAAGGGGTTTCAAAACTTAATGCAATACTGGGATGATACCTTGTGGTATATATACACTGTTGAGGAGATGCGGCAAGGGACAAGAAAACCTTGATTCTCATTCAAGATTATTTCAAGGTGAAGAATAATATTACAAATGAATTATAATTTTTGACACCAAAATTAAGAATAACAAAAAACATCACCACAAATATGGCCTTTGGCTTTGCTTGTCATTGTAGTCGGTATGTCGTTGCCCTTGACCTCAAAATGAATGTTGAAAACCGTCGCTGCACGACATTAATGTAAAATCTATTGGCACTCAGTCCGTTTTTTGAAACTCTGTGTGATTATGACATCAGGTTTCAGAAATCTTTGTCAAAACTTTATTCCGAGATGAATTCTTCGTCATGTTTAATTACAGAAATAATTTGAACGCTGTCAGAAAGAAACACGGATAGATCATATATCGATGTTTAAGACATCAATAACACAACTTTTTTCATATGTCGAAAAATTTTCCACATCCGGATCGGACTCATCATTTTTGATGTCTGTTAAAAATATTAAGATCAGTGGCATCCTTATAGGAAAGACACCACTTCTGACCCTGCAAACATCCAACTGATTTCTCTCGGATTTGGCCTCTACTTTTATCCCCGCTATCCATGTGCGCCCCATAGCAGCAGCAAGGTGTCGCATCGTCTTCCTTCTTCCCCTCTTTCCTCTCTTTCTCTCAGGTCCATTCTCGGCATGTTTTACTAGCCGATTTACCCGAAAACTCTCTCAGCTTTTAGCATTTTATTTGTTGATACGGAGAAGGTATTACACACACGCCTTTCCCGGAGAAGCTTATTTTCCTTTTGTCAGAGGAAACTTTCGAGCCAAAGAACCTTGCCTGGAATTTTGTACGCAAGATGGGTTGAACCTTATCATGTGGTGTCTTACAAATGAAGAGGTCATTTAAAAAAGTAGCATCGTTTGAGTTGATGCTTTGCTTACACAATACGGTATTAGTTTAGAAACAATGATTTGGATTGCATTTTGGAAAGGTTGATGGTATGGATCACAATTCAGAAAATATTGAAGAGAGAAGCCTGAGGTAATTAATTATTCAAGGAATTTCAATATGCTCGGATTTCAGGAAATTTTCCAAATACCCTGTAAAGAACTCATTAAGTTCGATCAACATGTTACAATGGTACAATTGCACTTGGAATACAGAGTTAAAGTACTTAACTATTTAATTTACTAAGCTCATTTAAGTGAGATGTATCGTACAATTATAAGTCCACAACTACCAAAAATAAATTTCCTTATCCTGAATGCAACTATGTCAATAATCATTGTACTTAACAAATAGGTAGTACCACTGAAAACAAAATGTTTCCAATGGTATCAGGCCTACTTGACTTAGTAAAATTCCAGTGTGCAGCGTCACTTTGCGCGATAATATTGGAGATAACTATTACTATCACTTTGGTTTTGTCTTTTTGTAGCTGTACAGAACCGAATACCCCCAAAAATTATCTAAATACCACTGCGTCATGAATCCCTTTTGAAATGTTTTTATCTTATTTAAATCGAACTCAAATATATTCAGTGCGTTAATAATGCCCATGCTAAACGTCAATTTTAAAAACTAAATAAATGAACTAAATAGGAATTTTAGCAACGCTGGTGCACTACGCATAATCCAATTGTTTATCTAAATTAACCTCTTTTCCAGTTTATTTTACGTATTTTCGATATATACAAAAAACAATCATTAGCCGCAGTTGTCAATCAGAATGCCTTAATGCACCATTTGCTATCCGAATTAATTTTAAAGTTTCACATGACAGAATGGTGCTATTTAATAGTACAGTGGAATGATTGGACCAACTAGAATTAATACTAGAGGCACTGTGGTTAACATTGAGGTAAAATGAAATAAAAACAACTTTCTCATAATAAATGTTTTGAGGGAAAGATGGCTGGAACTGCACCATAGATTCAAATTCTTCTCAATTTCTTACCTTCCAACGCAAAAAATGCTATGATCCAGAAAATTCGATCTATCGATCCGTCTGTCGAGCTGTTCGTCTGTCGCAGGTAAACAAGGTGGATGTAAACAGGGAGTATCCTATTTGATATGACTTCCAAAAGAACCGAGTTACTGCAAACAACAAAGGGGTGTAACGGGAGAATCCTCATCAGGTCGAACCAATACGTCGAACCAACCTCTTCCAAAAGTCGTTCTTTTGGAGAAACTCAGATTCAAATTCTTCTCAATTTCTTACCTTCCAACGCAGAAAATGCTATGATACAGAAAATTCGATCTATCGATCCGTCTGTCGAGCTGTTCGTCTGTCGCAGGTAAACAAGGTGGATGTAAACAGGGAGTATCCTATTTGATATGACTTCCAAAAGAAACGAGTTACTGCAAACAACAGAGGGGTGTAACGGGAGAATCCTCATCAGGTCGAACCAATACGTCGAACCAACCTCTTCCAAAAGTCGTTCTTTTGGAGAAACTCGGCGTTGGGGAATGAGCTACCTGGGAATTTGTTCCCCGATACTTACAGTCTGCAGCATTTCAAGATCAATGTGAATAGGAATTTATCAATTCGCAGTGTATCTGGAGCGTGATAGGCTTTCATCCTTTTCAAGAAGTTGTCCATAAAAAAGGAACTTGCACTTCAGCTAGTGTTGTTCAAGTTCAAACATAGCAGAAGGTCGAAGCTTTTTCATTTGATTTATCAACGAGTGTAAAATAATAATAACCCATAAGAAACAAATAATGACCTACTTATGGATGTAAACAGAGAGGTGAAATGGTCACTCAATTGTCTGGTTTGCAAATATAAGAGTAGCAAAGATCAGCCACGTATAAGCGAATTCATAATAATTGATTGAGAAAACGAAATATCAATTTAACTCTCTGCTCTCGAGATGCAGTACGGCTGAACTACGTAGAAGTGACGTCAAGAGGCTCCTTTAGACATAACAAAAATATGTCAGTGACGCGCGAATCTAAAATTGTATAAAATTTATAGTTTTGAAGGTATATTAACTTTTTTTAACTTTTGTTTTATCTTGCTCAGATTTTTATTGAAACAAGTATAGTCAGCTGCGAATAGATGTGCGATGCCTTAAGAAGCTTCAATTAATTCAACGCGCTTGATTCTTTGGGTTCAGACAAGTTTCCCTACTTTCTTCACAGGAAGCCTCGAAATGTATAAGCTTCAATAGAAATAATAGTACACGATGATTGAACGATCCATTTACCAATTTTTTTTATTCGCAGTTACTGCGCTATACCGAGACAAAGCATTGATGAAATGTGTTTACATTTCATACAAACAGATGCAAAATTAATAATATTGTTCAATCTATCCATCACGTAGTTTTATGTTTGCGTTTAATACGAATAACGTGGATAGTCCCCAGTGGTCGTCGAAATTACAATATTTTTTCAGTATTCAATCATAATGATTAGTATGAATAAACATAGATAACCATGGAAGCTTGTATTGATATGAGAATGAAAGATATTTTACATGTGAATACTTTTCAGTTAATAATTTTTTTCGTTTTCCTCATATTTACAATGGGATAGGACTCAGTCATAATATCAACATTATTTGCACTTCACATGAATTACTTTGTCTTTTACAATACATGTAATCCACAGTTTCATCAGTTTCCCGAATGACAGTCCTTTGCAGGTAGGCCTCTATCTATCTCTTCCTTTGAGCCTAATTTATCAACACAATAGCACATTAGTATAGTCAATAGAAACTGGAATCTCAATTTGATCTTCAACTCCTTGTCAGGGTGGGGAAGGATAAAAAATTTTAGGGTGTGAAGAAAATTAAAAGAATAGTAATCATGTAGATTGTAGATGCTCTTACTTGGTGAAACTCTTCCATCATTTAGATAAAAAGTGGTGTAATTAATCACACACTTTCACAAATAAAACTGTTTCTTTCAGTGATGCGTTTCGATTTTTATTGAAATCATCGTCGGACTGTAAGATTTGACTGCTAATAAGGCTACCCAGATTACTTGCGAACTAACTATCTAGTCCTATCATGGATACAAAACTAGGCAGAATAGATAGTATGCTACATTTGAGAGCTATAGTATATATCATATACGAGGGATCTTGTTTGCCACCGAGCCTATCTAGTAGTCCAGTATATTTCTGCAAAAAATTGTATGGCATTTCAATCTAGAATAGGTATAGTAAATAATAGTTGTCATATAACTGAAGTTGTATATGTTTAAAGTACATCTTATGCCAATACCTCATGTAATATTATTGTCATTAGGTGGCTGTCATTTTTCACAATCTGACATGGTTTGAGCTATGAAGGTTGTCCTGTGGAAATTATTTAAGTGCATGGTGCTGAGGGTGTTTTCCCATTGTCCTACTTTCAAGTACACCAACTCTTTGTGTAATTCCGTACCTATTTTATCTTAACATGTCCCATTTGAAGCTCACAAATATGCATACCCACGTAGATATCAAGCTTTATGATCAGAACATTGGCTTGCCAAAACTATTTGGGCCTACCAGCTCTGGAATCTTGATCCAAACTGCGTGCTGTTTCTGACTGCCCCTTTCAACAAAAATGAAAAATGCATCCAAAGCGAAAGAAGTCAATTTCAATACAATATATAATTTAGGGAGAAACTTAAATATATGCCAATCTTAGAAGCTTTTTCAGGTAGTACATAACATTCAAGAAAAATTTGTATTTTTATCAAGTATTCCCAGGGAGTTTTGGGAAGGCCGAGGTGGCACGCTTTTACGAGAACCACGTTAAAATTGTATGCTCGAAACTTTCAAGTGACTTACATTCTCCATTTTTACCAAATTTGCATGAAGTTTCTTTCTGAGAAAAGGACGAACTCCAATATCTGCTACAATTTCCGATTGCGCGACGCCTCAAACTTCCGCATGCATCCGTAAAAGTTTGGGCGAAATGTCCGCGGAGGGGACATTTATGTATTCCGAATCGTCCGACTGCCAATCCTCATGGGTCAAAAGTATTCTGTAAACAGTAGCGACGGGTAAAAATAGCCGGCCAACTGAATAATATCTATGAGTAACCGGGCTCCTATTTTTACAATCATGAACAATTAGAAAATAAAAAAAACAAGTTGATTGACCCTGCACTTGATCCTCTTGGAAAAAGCGTTCATTTTTTCTATAATAATATCACCGTAAACGAAATTTGGAAGCCCGTACCATGGAGAATGAGCAATTAACAGAAAACAATAAACTGTCAGAATGTCTCCAAACTGCTATTTTGATGTTCGTCTTTCGATGTACTTATATGTAACCACTCACGAAGGCAGAAAGTCTATTTCACTCCAAAAGCGCAGCGAGATTATAAAAATGCTGCCCTTTGTCATGCATATGTAGAGCAGTTAACCTTCATAGAGAGTCTCGATGCGTTGTGCTCTGTATATTGAAAGAACTCACTAATATCCATTTTTACATATTTCACAGGATTTTGAGTACAACAAAAAGTTTTTTTGAGTCTAAGATGAAATTCACGTAGTAGCAAATTAAACAGAGTATGCACTAATATGCAAATTTACAACATTTTTCTGCAGATTATGCTCTTGTTTGCAGAAATTCCTCCATCATTAAATTTTTTATCTGAATTTTATTAGCATACGATAAACATAGCTAGAATTGACCAGACGTTAGAAGTTTCTTCTACCGATTATTCAGATACAGACTCACAAAAAATTGCAGAGGAGCTAAGAGTCAACTTACACCGAAGAATAATGTTTCCTAGTTTGAAAGCGTATCATTCCCGCACCAGAATGACCGAGTCAATCTATTTTTCCTAATTTTTTTTGTCTAGATATGTGTATGTGTATGTATGTAATTTTCGTAGCAATAAGGCAGCAGTTCATCGACGGAAAGGCGATAGTCATAAGTTGTCGGTTGTCTGACTAGTTTCCTCACCATCACTCTCCACTGTCGGGTTAACCGATTTCATTTCCCAAGTCGACTCGCGTACGACGCAGGTATGCCGAGGAAAATTTAATATTATTTCCTAAACGGAAAATACGGTCCGCTAGGTACACCGCTCGGCAGCAAAAGGCATGCCACATAAAGCAATAGCTTGTCTATCTCTATCTTATCTATATAATAGATGCAATTTGATTGGATCGTTGAAAACTATTCATAGATGGTACCGCTTCGTCTTGTTGAGACACATCAGTACGATATAGCCTCCGGATGAAGAAATTGAATCAGACGACATTTCTGTTCAGTAATGCTGTGCATTCTGATAAATGAGTATATATTTCCGGAATTCCTACGCCTGTATATTTATCTTATGTTTTTACTCACCGCTAATTCAAACGACATGTAGTTGTTAAGTGTATGCTCTCCACTATCCATCAGACAAGCATGTTTCGCCTTTAGCCTGGACCCGTCAGTATAGCCTGGCGGTCAATCTGTAGAGAGCAATCGCTGTAAATGAGTTCACCCTTGTTGATAGATTTCGTAAGTGAAAGCTGTTGCCGCTCCAAGGTAGCTGGACCTTTGAATTCCTAAGTTGCCAAGGGACGTCCCTCATAGAGGGCGGCACATGGAGATGAGTCGACATGTAGTCCATTACTTAGCATTATAAAGCTTTTCGGTATCAAAAACTTTTACCGAACTATGAAATATAAAAAATTAAGTTTCTCAGTTATAAAAACACTGACAGTTCGTCATCTAAATTAAGTGAGGAAAGATATGAACATTATACTTCAATTACATTATAACCATATAACCATATAATGAGACATATAAATACAAAACCAGACATTTGACGTGTGAGTAGTCCTGAGTAAAATCCTAAGACCCTGCTTAAATCATAATTTCGATCCCATAAACTACTAGTTTCAACCAAAATACTCGATATTTTGATTTGGGTGCATACCGCACCATCCACAAATATGTTAAGTGTAAAAAAATAATATCTGTCTGGTTTTGTACCTAAGGTTTCCAAAGATCTGCTTCTTCATTTGAATAAACCGCAAATGGTTCATGCATCTATATAATATTGATAGCATCAACTATGACAATGATAACAAAGGGTTGTAAAATTTTTAGTCTTTAGTCAAAGGAATGCCTTTCATCGATGAACCAACAAAAGTAAAATCTGATTGAACAGCAAACAGCTTAACCATGCAGCATCGCCGGCTATGAAGTCGAATAATTAGTAGCAGTGTAATTATATTCTTCTGGCAACGATTTGGATAACCACATATGTGGGTTAGAATCCCACCACTCTTAGATTTTTCTCTGTCTTTCTAATTACTAGTTCATATTTGACATTGTCTGGCTGCGCCCCTGGTGCGAGACATACTCGCCTGAATATTCTGCTTTAGTACGGTAGAATTCAAAGTTCTGGAGGTTATGAGAAACTTTTTCCGATACGGCCGGAAGTTTAAGGTGTCGCGCAATAGGAACAGCTTTTGCTGGCTTGCTGTACACTTATTGCAGTTACGAAGTTCACGGAACTTTAGTTGAAAGCGCCACAGCAAGCGCAGGTAGCAATCCTATCAAGTGTGTATTGTATGTGGTATATGCTCACAAATATTGACGAAGCTTCGGCTATGCACAGAACTGTTAATAGACTCTATGACCTTACAAAGGATATCCAGTATAAAGCCTTAAAAATTGACTGATCTTTCTGTATTCTATATCCTATGTAATGATAACTGCCTTTATCGACTATTCAAATACTGATTCAACCAATTTTGGGATGAAAAAGTGATATAAACTCTTCAGTAACCATACTTCCACACACATAACATTATAAATTCAGGATATTAGGTTTTTCTCTGTTTTCCTGTCAGTCTGTTTTTCATTATATCTGATCACGAGTAATCTACGTTACCGCTGCATTGATTTTAGTCAAGCGTGTAAGAAGATCTGGCGAATTTTTGCTTGCAACTTGTTGAGTAAGTGAATAGCATTCACGGATATGACAACTGCTGTTCATAAACTGGGAAAAACACTGGCCTACTGTGCAAGTCAAAGACATATAAGAAAGATAAATGGAGCCAGTTATTCATAATTTGTTTATTGTTTAGACGCGAAGTTGTAAGTACAGGAGGAGGACGAATTAGAATATGACGGCGACCAAAGAGTTAATTTATATCTGTGGAATTTGACATTTAGATTCAATGTCTTCTTTCGACAAACAACAGATTGTTTAAACATAATTATTCATGGCAATGTTTCAATCACCAAAAACATTACGTATTTTTCACTGTGTAAGCACTGCCGCGTTGGATATAATAAATAAGTCGATGGAACTGTGGCAGTACCTTAGCCTGCTATGCTGCTATGCAATAAACAGGAATGAAAAAATTGTCGCATAACCAAACTATATAATATAGTTAGGAAGAAGGTAATACACTACAATGAATATTTATTTCGTCTCTGGAAAAAATATGGAATACTTATAAGGACACGTTTGGAAAGATGTCTTTCACGAAAGTTTTGGTTTTCAGACAGATTGATAATCATGCACTCATAGCTTTTTCACTAAGAGCTTGTTCCCGACAAACAGAAGATACGTATGTTTTTTCAAGGTTTCTAGTATCTGATATTTTAACAGTACTGCTCTCGTCTACGACCTGCAACCTATGAGGTAGCTTTACAGCTGTCATATTATAGAACCAGGCTGAATACAACACAATAGCATCCATATTCTATTGTGCCGACATGACATTCTGGCATACCAGTACACGGCTTGTCTGGGCTGCAGATCCGCAATAGCAATATATTACCTCGTTATCTGTCCAGCTGAAAAGCCTTTAGTGACCACTTTTGCCATCCACACAGCCATATATAAATAATATCCCCGTCCACGGCTAGTCCATATATACACACACACTCTCTCCAGCCCGCTCTCTGCTATTTTCATCTTATCTCCAGCTAGCAGCAGCCAGCTCTGCCGGAGGGAACTCCGGAAACACAGCTTCGCATGGACGTACGTCAAAACGTTTACCAGATGAGTGTTGCAAAAGATTTGAGTACCATCTTTCAAAAAACAATAGTAATATGATTTACTGTTATTTAGTAAATGCATTTTTTGGATGTGGTTGAGGTGAACATTGTGACCAATTTTTCAGTCTTTGAAAATTCAAGAAGTCATGTTCAATTTCTTCGTCAGATACCGCTGCATATTCTACAATTTGGCAGCAGTATATGTGTGAGTGCCTGCTTTAAGGTACTTTTTCCAATAGCCACGCTAATAGACCCTACTTATTAGTATAATAGCAGAACCCCGCACACTGCGGCAACACAGCAGCCTCTTTCTATATTTCTTGCTGTCTCACTCAGTCCTATACTTTTATCGTTCAGGCAAACGAAGGGGAACAGCGTTACCATGTGTCGTAGTAAAATCCAAAAGTGGTATAATTTCTTTTTGGATAGAAAACAAACGGTGCTGTATATCGACTTAATACATTAACGCGAAAAGTTTACTCACGTATTATTTTATATGAAATGGGCAATGGGTTTCATAGCAGAATTACATTAAGCATTTAGTTATATAGCTAGGAAGATAGCAATAGATCTTTCGCTGGAAAAACGACTTGATGCACATTATCAATGAGTACTTATGCATGTGTACTAGTTTTCGGTAGTAAGCACGGGAGGCAATGTAATCATATTAGATATATCAAAGTTCAAAAATGTGACTCTCAAAGTTCTGTATTTAATACAATTTGCATCGTTATGTGCGTCGATTTGTCAAGTTGTCGTTCTGTCGGTCGGTATACCTGTCAGTCTGTCTGAGGCTCTTTCTATTTTCGAGTAATCTCACCAACCACTGGACCCGGACAGGTGTATTATATTTTTATTAATTAACACCTTTTTCATTACAATTTTATTGTATTACAACTAAGGATGTGTAATATGACTACTATTATTATTGTTTTAGTCATAAGGTACATGATAGATTAGCCCTAAGACATCTTCCACCATTATTAGACAGCCCAAGTTGTTATAACTTCGACTTCATAAGGTTTCCGATGGGCAAAACCACTCTGCGCAATCTCTGCGAGATAAATATTACTATTAATGTAGAAAATTATGATCCGCTGAGAACATAGCTATTTCAAAAGTTTGATTTCGGACTTCCATTGTCTATAATTTTTTTTGAGTATCACAACGTTTCGATTGATATACTATCTTCAATCGTCTCCAGGTGAACCGAAACGTTGATACTCAAAAAAATTTTTAGACAATGGAAATCCGAAATCAAACTTTTCAAATATCCACCTATATCTGACTTTTACATTTGTGACTTTAATATAAACAATGAATCTTCTTTAGGGCGATGTAAAGGTACGGCTATCCTGCCCTTTAAACCTTGAAAGAAACAGAAAAAATAGAATGTTCCTTGTAAATAGTTAACTAAATATTCCATCAATATATAGGTGAAATATAGATATTGTATTATCAACATGGATTAATCTCAAAACATGGCACAGTATCTTTATAACATATGAAAAAAATACTATTCTATTAGTTAATAATTGAGCATAATATTTCACTACAATAAAGGTACAATAAATATATGATGGTATCAATATCAACAATGCAAAAACACATTATTTAGAGGATCTAGTGAGATAAACTGAATTACGGCTTTCATATTTGCCGATTAAAAATAATGTTTTAACGTATTAGATGAAAGCATCCAATTCAATTAGCATTGTGGCAGATCCTAATGGATTTTATATTATATAATATCAGCAATACATTTATGAAAAAATGTTTTATGAATATGCATATGCGTTGTAAAACGAATATTTTGTAAATTGAGAAAATCGCTAAATACCAATTACTCGTTGATAAATGGAGGGGGATGGATATGATTAAAATTTTTTAGACTTCATGTTACGTTGTGAGGTTTGCTCTTTTTCATCAACTCTTCCTAGTTGTCCATAGTGCGCCCATGAAACGTTGTGAATCTCCCGCCTCGACACGATTTAAATAGCCCAGCCGTATTTCAGCATCAGTATCTGTGATAGCGTCACAAATCGAATTTCCTCCTCACGCGCCTCGCTGTTTCTTTAACTAATGAATTATTGTTATTTAATGCAGCGTATAAACATGTCCCATCCGTGACAATCTTGATTCCTATGCCTGTTTATCGAGTCCGCACAGCCCGGAAGATACATACAATAGGAGTTTCATTACCGTGATTAACATAATCAACTTGATAAATTGTTAATAGGACAATACTATTATTAAGTGTTAGGACCTTTGACTTCGTGAGTTGCCAATGGGCATCCTTATAGACAGCGGCACTTGGAGATGAGATAATAGTATTATTTTTTTTTAAGTGCCGTCTACTTCTATGAGGTTGGCTATTATGAGAGCTAATTTTATGTTCAATACTGCGGGTCCGAAGAGTTCAGCAAAATTTACCTAATTCGAATTGCAATATTCTTGTAAAGATAAAGATATACTCACGACAAGAACATGTGTTCTCATTCTAAGATAATTTGATTGATAAGAAAACTATGATTTATTCCAAGCAATCAAGGTAATTCCAATACTACTTGTAAGAAAATATTACTCAAAATAAAAACGTAATTGTCTTCACAGCAAAGATTTCAGCACTTTTATAAGAAATATTCTATTTTATTTTCATAAAGTTATATCTTCCAACAAACCCCGTTTGTTCCGACCAAGGATAAAAACATGTAGAAATATGTTAGTCATGATTCGAATATGTTCACTGCTTTACAAGTACACCTCTATGCGCTCCAAGTAATTCATTTTTTCACATCGCTATCTTCGTCAACGTGTCAATTTCCACGCCTATTTGTTTTCCATTGTCAAAGATGAATGAGAAAATAAGAAATTGGGCTTGTAACCATGGTGATGGTCTTATATAAGCTTACATGTGTTGATGTGATATGTAAGTTGCGAATAGGCTCCATTGCTAATAGGGAACTTATATATTCTGAATTAATTACAGGTACATATTTCGTATATTTTATATTTATCTGTACAATACCTGTCAAACTTGAATAAGGAATAGTACTCTATATGACGCAAAGGAAGTTAAGACAGAGGTCACATCTGGTACAGTTTGAACACTCTTTTGGTTGGTTAAGGAACCAACAGTGGCTTGATTAGCAACTCATCAAACTCACGGAATGCTTCGACCAATACTTTTAGATTCTTACTAAAATAACGACAATATTTTATAATAAAATTGAACTAGCAACCCCAAGATTATGATGTGCTTTTCTCAATAGTATAGTATACTTATAGATAAGATATTTTTTGTGTCCTTCCAAGATCATCATACTCGTGTTCAAATTACGAATCGGTATTCTTAGCACCCGGCTTTCCCAGCTTAAAATGCTTATTTAAGTTAACCCTTTAAGATTAAAAATATGGTATGTATATTTACTATAAGATTATTGCATCTTTCCGCACATATAAAAATATGCTATACTTGAATGAAGGCAGAAATTATCTATCTAGTCATTTAGTTTTATGTGTACTGTCTGCCACGTGGTGTAATGATGCAAAAAATACAATGAACAAATAATTTTTTATCTGACCAGCGGTCTTCCAGTTCAATGCGCGATGGGTAAGAACGATTCTGAGAGATGGATAGCATGAACAATAAATACAGCTTAAGCCGGATCCTTACCATAGGAGCATTTGCAAACAGTGTTTTCAAACGATTACCAAAAATTGCAAATGCCTACAAACATATTATTGTGCCCATTTAGATACACATTACCAAACAACACCCGACTAAAACTAAGAAAAAAACTCATGGTCCATTTAACATCCATTCACTGATGAATAGGAAAGATACTCATCATTCAGTTTTATAAATTTAACTTTTTTTACATGTAAGTAAATTAGTAAATTTTCTAAACATATTTTTTTCATTGAAACTGCATCTGCTTTAGATTCAACGACTTCACAGCTTTCACCTTTAGATACTTAAACAGTATCGTCCACATATTAAATTAAAAGACCTTTATATTGAGTGCTCTTGATAGAAACAACCTTCTCAATAGCAGTGCGTCTACATTTGGTCTTGGCTCAGCATACCCTCGCATATTGCTTTATGACAAAAATTATGATGTACAATGCTTATCACCCCCTGCAAGCGATAAAATTGAAATTTGTTGTACGCCGTAGATACCGCGACCATAATTTACTGCCCGCAGAGGATAGCGAATATGAGGGTCTGCAGGAGGGGTGATGTGGACCTCCCACCTCTCCGTTGTTCAACTCTGGGTCTATCGATATATGTATTATTCATGACGGTATACCTATTATGGGTGGTAGTCCTTTGGCAGTGTAATTTTCACCCTGCCGAGGTACAATCTGGCATCAAAGAATAATAGTATCGCTCTTGTATTGCTGGATCATGTAACTGTAGTCATTTCGGGGTAGTTATGATAATAATAATTATCTGTTACAGTGATTTACTTGAAAATATGCAAGACGGAAAGACATATACCAATCTGCATTCATAAAGTCGATAAGAAATCTCGTCCAGTTCGTCGATCGACATTCCGGTCGACTTAAAAAACCTGGAAAGCAAAGAAGATGCCTACTGAACTTTAAAGAGATCTAGTACAAAAAACCTGGAGAACAAAAAAAACTAACCCTACCTGAGACCATGAAAGAGCGCCAGAGGCACAGGCCTCCCGTATATCTGGCCTCAACCTAGCCTATGATCTTTGTGAAGGTATATGTTCATATCAATTTCCATCTTGCGGATTAACTGTGAATAACTGTAATGAATGCTTACGTGGTGATACTACGATTATTCGATACAGGAGCATGTCAGTAAAACGCGATCAAAGATATTTGCTGTCCCAAAACACTTCTGTTTCTCTAGACGTGCGTACATAGCTCGGTCGGTCGAAAGTCTGACGGCAAACATTAGATGTCGTAGAGTTTTATCGTAGGTTGGTGTTGTTCGAGTTTTTATCTGTCATCGAATATTGTTCAGATATCCGCATATTGATAGTAGTCTTTTTAAGTGGTGAGGATACATTTTTTTATCACGTACATTGGACAATATTATACTACAAATTGAAATCTACTCCATACAAAGAATAAATATATTGCTATTTAACATTAACAAGATTATTAGCGTAATTCCTTAAAGTGATATTGGCCTGAAAATTTTGAAACTGTAAAATTCTCACTCCTTCACGTCATGGCGCAGGACTTAGCATGAAGCTATATAATATTCTGTTGATAGCTATCAGTACAGCAATGAGTATGTATTTTTGACGACCACCTTTTCTGCGAGTATTCCATGGAATCAAATACTTTTCACTTCTTACCCTTTAACTTTTCAGCTTATCACAAATCACTTAAGATCTACTTTGCACAGTTTTTTTCTCTAATCCTCTATATATATATATATATATATATATATATATATATATATATATATATATATATATATATATATATATTATAACGATATTGGAAATCCAGCCTATAAATCTACAACATAGGTTCTTATTTGAAAATCGATAAATAGTAAGAGCTTAACTTTAAACGCTTACAACCGCCTTTTGCAGTGCTTTCCATCGCTCGAAAAGGAGCTGTTTGGAGAGGCTTACTTTAAGTGTCTCGACATTAAAGGTTTTTCAAAAGTAAACCAACTTGTATTTGTTCTGTTAGCTTTCATATTAGAGCATCACTAGAGTAGTTTAACTAAAACTAGTATTTTTAACTTCTATTTTCATATAGCCAGCTGATAGAAATATATGCCTTTATAGAGGAATCAATATAATTTGAACACTATGTAGATACATGTCGGTACACCAGTACCCCCACACGGAATATTGTCAAATCAGGAATTCAGTATTGATGTAAGATATCTGTCTGATTCTCTGACAAAGAGACCGAATATACATCAGGTTATGAATAATGCATATGTAACGGTTTGAAAGAAGAGCGAGATGTTTTAGACCTAGAGCAAATATTTCAACTTAACGAGATTATTTCACCAATGCTGGTTGCATAAATCTTGAATGAATCGTGATGAAGGCACGAAAAGTGAAATTCGAAGAATAGTTCACTCATTTTATTTTGGAATATAGATACCCACACTTGATACGATTTTAATGGAACCTGATCGGGATGACAGTAAGTGGTTGATGACAAACAAACTTTCATGGACCACTTTAAAAAATATGAATTTTACCTAGGAAAAGCCTAACCTTAAAGCACTTTTACTGGAAAGCGATGAAAATTTTTGCTGGTAACGAAAATGGTTAAGAAGTATGAAGCAGTACAGAGCAGAGCCAAAAAAAAATCTTAATCTTAATGAGACGTGGATTGACGAAGGTTATGCCTTTGGCTCACCATTTTCAGTTGTTGCGATAGATAACAATAGGTAAAACCCATAAATTGACCCAAACCCGGGTGGTACTCTCTGCATTAGATAAAAAGAAAGAATTTTACAATGAAATCATTGCCAAACTATGAAAGTGGCTTGAATATTCAACAATTCTTTCAATGTCTGCCTTAATCTGAACGACATGCCTCCGCCAAAGTAAGGTCGCTAGAGATTGTAGAGCTTTATCTAATTCCATGCAGAAAATAAAGTGCAGTCATGTAAGAGTGTTGGAGAAAGGAAAGATCCTTGTAATAATGCTAAGAAACTAAATCATTAGAAATCTACTAACATAATAGTAGAGCCTTCGATCAAGTAAGCAAAATGAGATATCTGTTGATGTTCCGGTAAGCTCTTGGTCTACATAGTGCACGTTTCTGCTGTATCGGCTACCCGGGCGATATGAGCCCAGTAAATCACACACAGATCATTCTTCGGTATCTGACAAATTTCAATTTTATCAACAGAGAGAGCGAACAGGGAAGTTGGCAGCAAGCGACATATCGTGACGTATCACCACCCACCAGGCAACCTGCGTCCAAGCGAACTCAGTAACTCACATACAAAGCTGCTGCCCCGAGATTGAAGTATTGATACCGATGGCGATGAAATCGATCCACTCTATACGGCCCAAAGGATGTTGCGGTTTAAAATATTCTTTTTGCTTAAATTTTCTCACATCTTATTATATATATATATATATATATATATATATATATATATATATATATATATATATATATATATATATATATATATAGATTATATATTTTCACTTCCGCTGCCAATATTCAAGAGAAGTATCGTAATCAAGAATTTTTATTCGAGATATATTTTCTTGATGTTTCATGACGTGTACACCACGAAACGAATGATTTGGATCGCTTTTACCATCTGTTGGCTAATTCCCGTTTGGATGAGTTTTATGATTCATACTAGAGTTGCTAAGTTTTGTCAAAAGCTTGCCCAAAGCGACGGTTTAAATGGATATTCATTTTTGTAAATATATTTATTGGAAACAAATCAAAAATGAATATTTTCTCTGGTAGCAGCTAAATATTATGTACGTATTTTGAGTAAAATGGCAAAATCAAACTAAAAATGAACCTCGATGAAATCTAGAGACAGCTGCAAAATATACACTGAAGATATAGTGAAGTAAAATTATATTTTGCGTTATTTTCAAGACGTCCAAGTAAAACCTTTTTTCAGTCCTTTGTAAATACGGTGAAAATCATTGGCAAGACCTGTAAATATTTGTTCAAGCAGATAGTTGTATCTTAACTAAGCCTTGACGATCTTTTCCGTGTCAGTCCAAATACTCGAAATTTAGGAGAACGCTACCTCAGCATTGCTGAATGGTCGACATACCCTACAAAAAGCATATTATGTTACACGTAACATGTGTGTATAAATTAAAATGCAAATTGACATGTTCATTTGTCTGCATCTGTTTTGACGTCTTCGCCCAGAAGGATGTACAGGATGTTAACCGGAGACCAGAGAATTTCCGTGAAAGCCTCTATACACATGCTCGATTTTTTATGCGACTCATTCTTAACACAATTATTGAAGTGAAAAAAGTTCTATCTGAAAGGTCCAGATAGACAGAAGATAAATTCGATTTTCATGTCAATAACAAGAAAGCTAGCTTTTGACTATGCTTACCGAACGGCAACCTGCCGAGGGATTGAAAACCGGGCATGTCACCCATCGCTATCTCAAAGGTGGCGGCTACATTTGATCGTACTCTGAGAAGTTTTTTAACGGAATCAAAGCAGGCAGGACGTCGATATGCCGCCAGCGAACTGACAGTTGGAATTAAGGGATGAACGCTAGTTGCTGCTAGCCATTCTCATTTAAATTACCTTGATGACATTGTACGCTATATGATATCTTTTTGCAAGTAACTTCATTCTCTGATGGATTTCAAAGTTTCCCTCTATGCCTATTTTGCACTTTCTGACGACAGTTTTTCTACTTCAAGTATCGAAGACATTAAATTATTCGATACGTTTACTCAGTCGCATTCGCAATCGGCTGTGTAGAGGTCTTACAGCTGCTTAACTATAAAATGACACCATTTATTGTCTCTGCTCACCATTTCCCTTGTGTGAACCACACTTCTTATGAATATTCCATCACAATAAGTTTCTGCATTGTATTCCAACGGGCCTCTGCTCATCATAATTTAAAATTTCGAAGAGATGTGGAGATGGGCAACAGTTCCTTTTTTAAATAAACCGCAATATATTACGATCTCGTGACTTGGAGCATTAAATTTCAGAAGGAGGAGACTGGTGTCAGTATAAAGATATGGGCATGGCTGGTGGAAGCTTCTATCAACTTTTCCGGAGGGATGACAGGGTTCTATTCATATTTAGCTCAAGTTTCTCTAAGGGCAGAGATCGAACCACTTGTTAAATAAAGCTGACTAGAAATAAAATCAAGTAATATATACAGTACTATAATGAGATCGAAGCTAAAGGTCAAGGTTATCTAACGAAGAGTTGCTAAATTAGCGTCCCGGAAGCAAGGAGTTCTCTTCTCTCTCAAAAAGCTTTATTTAACGGAAGAGCTGCTACTACCTCACCAGACCAGACCATATACATCAGAACAGCTACTGTTTCTGCATAACGCTATGATCGGATCATCTCCGGATTGCTGCTCATATGTGTCCCGCAGTTCCTGAAGCTTCTGGTCTCAGTCTAGAAAAGAGCAATATATCTAGTGGAGACGCCTGACATAGAGGAACTCCACACTTTGTAAAATGAAATAAAAATGGCTAATCTGTCCCTAAAATACCTTGAATTAGCCTCATCCAGAATGGTTCCTTTAGAGAACCACATCATTGTGTAATGACTTGCCTGAGAGCCTTTTTTCGAATTGTTACAGTTTATAGTCAAACAGTACTGACCTCTGAACACATTCCCAAACACTGAAAATTCGCTAAATGAGAACAATATAAGTACCTTTTTTATGAGTAGTCATTCTTACATCACCACTTGGACAGATTAAAAGGCATAACTGAGTAGCTCAATTGATAAAAAATGTCTGTCAGGCAAACAGTAGCATGCTTGGTTCGAATCCCGCCGTAGACTGGTTTTCTTATTCCAACATTTTGAATGCGTATTAGTGTTTTCTCGATGTTGCGTATTAGCAAATTGAGTAACTGTCACGATTTCAATACTTCTTGCACTATGACGAAAACTTTTTCAGGTTGGAAGGATTACGTGTCGATTTCACCATATTGCTGCGTAGGTCCTTAAGAATATTGAGTCCAGACGAACGTTTCCATGCTTAATATAAGATGTAAACATAAATAGGAGCACGATTTCCAATTTTGTTGTCTACAATAGACACTTTTGTATAGCTACATAAATGTTGACCTCCAAATGACATTGATTTTTGGAGTATTAGAAGTTCAATATCAAATAAACAAGGCTTCTCTTTGACCGGAATTCGATGCTCTAGACTGAGACAGTACAGCAAAAATACCTCCAGACATTGAAATAATTACTAGACTAGGTGTACAACCAGCCAAAGATAATTCAACAGCTGACACCTCCCTGTAAAAATTCCTGGAAACGCTGGATAAAACAAGAAGACCATGAAGTAGGTCTCACGAGCAGGCATAAAAATACACACAGCCAGCAGTCATATAAGCCGTCTCGGCTCTGAATCTTAAAGTCAAATACCATGTAGAAAGTTTACGATGGAAGTGTTAAAAAACAATGTAGTCCTAGCACCGCACGGCTCAATTCTCTTACTCCACGTCTCACCTCAATTTTTGCGGTATAATAAAAGTATAAAGGCAAGAGAAGGAACACGGTATTGCTTTCCGTCCTCCAACTGAGACATGCATTCTCAGTTTGTATACAAGCGAAGAAAGTAGACTGCCTGGACAGGATGGGAGCAAGGGGCACATGCATTGGCCCCGAACCCATCCATTGGCCCCCGGGTATTAACAGAGGCCAGGTTAGTAATGCCCTAGATGCTTGGGCGTATAACGAACTTGTCAAATCATTGTTGGAGCGAGATGACTGCGGGCAATCCAAGAGGTTCATAGCAGGCCCCAACAAATGTAGGGAGCTATGGCTATTGATCCGGTGGAGGGATTCACTCCACCTGTTTGTAGGGATCCTGTGAGGAGGTCACGTGCCTCTTCAGTCTGCAGTAACCTGCGTGGAAATTTCCACGCGGCATCGAATGTCTGATTTGCTACAGCTAAAATGACCCATAAGGTGCCCTTAGAGATTCCGTTACGTAACGTAAGTCGTAAGGACCAGTAACAAACTGTTCCTTGTTTCCGTGAGTCGTAAAAATTTATTGCCGCGTTTAACTGATAATAGATGATTCTATATCATCGGCATTATCAACAATATACAAACTATTTAACTTCAACTGAAATAGATTAAAATAGTATTCGGTTCAGTGAAGTATTGCTTTGCACCATTTTATTTCTCGAAAAACACATAAAACGCCTGACCAGCAAAATAATTCTAAAAATAGGCGAGGGCTGTGCCGATAAAGATATTCGATGAGAAGCAGATTTTATTTATATTAAACTTCTGGTGGTAGAGTCTTCTAATAAAGAACTTGAAATATGTTCTCAAATAAATAAAATGAAACTCCTGTATGCGATTATCCCAGAAGAAAGACTGGCAATTACCTTACAGTAAGTGAGATATCAGTATTTCAAGGCTTTCAGCTATTTTTTTACAAAGATCCAGCCTAAGAACTGTTACATGTCAATATATCGGCCAAGTTCACCGTCAGTGTCTAAAATCGTCCTTATTTTGAGGCAGAATGGATCCGAGATAACTGAAAAGGCCTTAGAAAATCTAGTACATAGTAATACTATGTACAATTTTGTTTGAAAATGTTTTGTAAAATTTATCAGATAAAACAGACTAGCAAAATAAATGTAAAATGAAAAACTGATGATTTTCGATCAATAATTCATTAAATCAAAAATATATACATTTCATTCGCTATTAGTGAGAAATGTCACAATGCTTAATTCAAGTAAATATATTTGATGCCATAATGAGCCATAACTTCAAATAACTTCAGTTCGTTATCTACGATATTCTGTGAATAAATTAAGACTAACAATATATTTTTTTGTTCCAGGAGCAGACTCGCAGCCTGTTGATCCTCGTATCTGCCCTCTCCATCATCCTTGCAGTCCGATTACAGATCAAAACTCCTCAATTCTCCCAAGCCGACAATCCCACTGCCAAAGACTCCTCCTTCCTTACTCGCTTCCTAACTTTCACCTACCTCCCCGTCCTCAATTTCTGGATCTTGATCTTCCCAAATAATCTCAGCTTCGATTGGGGAATGGATGCTGTGCCTCGCATCACCACTCTGAAAGACTCCAGAAATCTGGTAACCTGTCTCTTCTACATCTTCTTGATTTATGTTGTGAAAGACGCTATACGAGCGGTGATTTTTACCAGAAGACCCCTGGTGAGGTAAGTCGATTTGACATCTTATCCTTCAATTTATCTTAACTTGACTCCACGCTTAGTCATAAAATTATTTAATGGCTAAAAATACCTTAAAATGACATCAAGGAAGATCTTCGGTTTTCCGTGCTTTGCATAACAGCTAATCTGACATTTCAGACAATCTTGTTACAGAAAATTTCTCCGTTGTACATAAAACCTACTTCGCTTCAATAACTAAGCAAAATAAACTGAATGCTATATTTTAGAGCCTTGGTTTCATCGTCTTCTTACACAACCTGACTATATTTGTCTATAGTGACAATTCTTTCAAAATAAAAAGCTGCATCTGTAGCGCCCTGGCAGATGTATTAGAGAGAACCAAGACTGCCGAGATATGATGCCCCTTGCGAGCTTCTTCAAGATCAAATTATATTCCAGGGTCGAAGCTGTATGCGATATAACTACTTGGTCTATCGTTATGTATCTAGTCATTCGCCAGAAAAAGTGCTCTTAATCCTGTAACGAACGTTCCATTAAAATCGCACATTTTCATTCTTGAAGCAAAAATTATTTCGATTATAGTCTGATTCGCACCAGTGGCATTATATAGAGACAAACTAATATTTGAAACAATCACAGGAAACTTTCTGCTAGTGGCGGCCTTCCGACATTCCGTGTGGTCGTCCAGGCCGTTAGACTACGCTACCCTGGAAGCACATGGATTAAAGCTTATTATGTCTATTTCACTGTGAAACGTAAATAATTTCTCCAAATGTCTACCTATAAGTTGCTTACATCTAGGTACTAACTGTAGTGGAGAATTTTGCTGATGTGAACAAGATCTGTTAGTAACTTTTCATGAAATATGAATGTCTTTAATCGAGTATCATGATATACTATCCATGTTTAGACCAGTCTACCAAAAACATAAAATAAGTACTTCAAAACAATTACTTATCTGTCTTTAGGCTGCGAAAATTTGATCATGTATCAGCGGAGTATCCAATACTTGAATGAAGATGAATGATTTAATTAGATATCACTATTCGGTTTTCATACATACATTGTTAATCTACTCACAACCAGCTTAGTAAAAAGAAAAAATCGCATCTAATTGGGATATTCATACAAGATTGCTCCGTGCCAAAATTATTAGAACACCGCAACATATCTCAACACTGTTCAACATATGAAAATCATCATCCGCAACATGTTCCTGTTGTCGAGAATCTCTTTTGTAATTAATTTACCGTTAACCAAATACATTTTCAAAGATATTCCGACTTTCTTAATAATTTCTTATTCAATATCATCTACTTTTGAACGTGTGCCAGTTATATCTCATATATTTTTATCTTATGACATTGCTAACGTTTTTGGCTTCTGTGCCTTTCTGTTGAGTGTAAGAGAGGCAAACTCTAAACTTCGGCATACGGTAAGCTTCATTAAAATTCATATTTTAACATGGAATACTTATCTTTTTCGCAGGCCACTATACACCGCCAAAGACCACTGTGCTGTCTGCCAACCAGCCGCCTACAATCACCACCATCACCACCCCCACCATCACCACCACCAGGACCTGCAGCAGCACACAACCTCCTGCAGGACTTCCAACAACAACAACAACACCAACTTCCACTCGAGCTCATGCTTGTGTTCCTCCAAAGACTCCCCCCATCACCATCACAGGCATCTCAGGACAGTAAGGAGTGATCAAGCGGCACTCTTTTCTCTTGCTTTCCTAGTGCTTCCCTTTGTGCCGGCAAGCAACGTACTGTACTATGTGGGCTTCGTCATAGCGGAAAGAGTTCTGTATATGCCCAGCGTGGGCTTGTGCTTGTTACTGGGACTCAGCAGTTCCGTTTTGTGGAACTCGTACAGGAAGTACAGAATTGTGTTTGTGTGTTCATTTGTGGCGCTTCTAGCTGCGTTCAGTGCCAGGACTGTGCTCAGGAACTTGGACTGGAAAAGTGAGGAGGCATTGTACAGGTCGGCAATACCAATCAATCCACCGAAAGGTAAGATTTGTTGCATCAGATTGTCATCCCTTGTAGCCTATATGTTATATAACATTTCACCGTTTCATGCTGCATACCAAGAGATGTTTTACTTTTTTCCTAGAAGCATGATCATTAAACCACCAGGATAAATATAGTAAAGGCCTTTCAAAAAGTGATATTCGACCAACAGATAAAATTAATTTATCAATCTGTTTAGTACTCATCACCATCTTCATTAGATATTGTGACACACCCAGACGGAATGAGGAGTTGAGATAATGAATTTCCATCAAATTAATTAATTTCATCGAAATAGGCAGGACCAACATTTAGAAGGTACATTAATTGGAAGTGGGAATGTCAGGAACAAAATTTCACATTATCTAATCTTGTCACTAACATTAATGATTAAAGAGTAATTAAACATTCATTAGGAGAGTAGTCGCCCGTATTGTTGGCATGTAAATTTTGGGCGTTTTATCATGTGTCGAGTCGGCACTATGAAAATGCTTACCATGCATTCCGCTTAAGTTCAGTAACCACTGCAGCGATTTTGATGAATTTATGTATATCGTTTCCTCTGAACATGCGTCAGCTGATGCTTCTATGTTTTTGGAACTTGGTGAGTTTGAAGGCGGAGTCATGAGCAATAAAACAAACAAAAAATCTCTGAAAAATCATTTTTGGGCGTAATCGAAAAAATTAGGATGCACAAAAATTCTTAAGATCTACGCTTCATTTTAATGGAATTTGACTATACGGAAAGGCTATATAATGTTAAATTTTGGTGATTCAGGAAAAAGTAAAGATTTTCCAGAATTTTTTTTATGTTCCTTTAGATCATTTTCGGAAGTAGTAAAAAATATTTTTTGGATCACCTCAAAGATTTTAAAAATATCCAAGTTCATGCCTACTTACTGATGGTCATTTTAGGGCTCAGTAAGGAATAATTTGTCGGCTCACTTTTCAACAACTTATTTTTTTTGGAACATCGTATCCAACCCAGTGATATAAATTAGGGCTTGCTACCATCAAACTTCTCATGAATTTGAGTATTACTTTTACCTAATCCTATTGAGCTTATTATGAAGTTTTAGGCCGCTTTCGACTATACCATACTAAACACGTACTAATCCTCGGCAACCACTTTGTTAGCTATCATTCTTTACACCACATAATCTCTTGTATCTCATACAGTTGACAGCCCATCATTCCCTCTCCAAATAGGGAAAAGTAATTCTGCTCACGCTTCACGCAAAGTCCTGACAAACTATACAATATTATACAGACGTATAATTCCTCTGGGCAAACATGTTCCGACCCGTTGTCATTGTCTTTAATCCAACAGATATGAATTCATAACGCAGCATGCGTCTCGAATCCCCAAAATTATATACGGATTTCTGAAACACCACAGCGGTGTAGTCATAATAATTTAGTCTGAGGGATTCTCAATCTATTAATATCATTTGGTATTCTTCGAATCTTGAAGGATTGAATTTATTGTTTAAATAGCAGAAAATAAAAACTGACGCCAACATATAATCGTTTATTAGTACATTATTCAACCTCCCTTCCAAAAATATTACAATAATATGTTACTCTCACAGTTATTCTAAATATCTGTTTTTCATACCACTCCATCTATTTTAATATATTATGTTCCTAAAGCAAATGCCTCCGAAAATGCAAAATCGATACAGTGGTTAGTGAAATTAAGCAATGACAGACAGCCAAACCAATGAATGGGCAGGGTTTTGATAAGTATGGTAAGCCTATAATTGTATTTTACACTTATCAAATGACACAGAACTCAAAAGGATGAATTAAGTTTGATTTAAACATTGCTAATTCCAAAAAAAGTCTACGCTAATCAGTTGCCCAAAAGCATACAAAAATTGGGTTTGGAGGTGATGATTCTTTGTTTTTTGTTTATTTTCATTTGCAAGCATACCGATTTTGAACAGTATAGCAGGGTTATATATTTTTATCAAAATTACTTCAGCACTTAGTAACTGACTGACCGCGCGAAATAGGTTTTGGTGATATAAACATATATACATCACAAAGCGACCAAATAATGTAATGTCCCAATTCAAAATAATTTGCGATAAAAATACTTGTTTTGCTTATGTGGGTGCGAATTGAAAAAACTACTAATTGAAATACAATTTATTATGCTATTTAAGCACAGGGATTTACCCGAGTTTTATTCGTGAAGTCTTTTGTTTAAATTATCTTATCTCAATTATAGAACCGTATTATTACTAGCTAGTCATTTTTTGTTCTGTATTCTGAATTTTTATCCAGTTGTCAGTTCATAGTTCATGGTCTTATTTCCTATCATTGGAGCTATATGTTGCAAAATGGATAAAGCATTTATGATCTAAAAAAAATTGAATCATGCTCTGTCGTCAAGCATCGTGAATTTCAGAACCAGATGTATCAAATTAAATAATTAAATGTTGAAATTGTAATGATATGAACTGTTACATCTGAAATAAAACTCTATTTCAAGTTTTTATTGTCCAAATAAACATCCAACATCTGCAAATCAAAAATGGTTGGGTTAAATTTTTGGTGAATAGGTTTGCATAACATAATTATGAAACACAATTAAAAACAGCATTAACTGCAAAAGGAAATACAAGAGAAGGTCTTATTTAACATCGAGACTGTTTTGCATGCAATTATAAAATTTGATGTTTCCATATTTTGTTGTCTGATAGAGGCTGTATCAATAATTGACCAAAAATAGGCACATAATCCCTCCCTGTATGGCCCTTAAAATAGCATATTTTTATGTGCAATAAAATATAGAATAACAAGTGACAAGTGTAATTTATTGCTAAATACTCGTATTTGCTGTCACACTGAAATGGTACATAAACAGAATGCCTTTGTATTTGAATATTAATTGTAACTGCTCAGCTTAAGCTACGGCAAAAAAGATATACTGCTTGTTATTCTATTTCAATTATCCATGAATATGTTCATAAACGAATGAGCAATCTGTTTCATTTCCTTTCCAGCTTATGGTAACCTGGGTAGTATTTTGAGCAGCCAAGGCCGAACGGTTGAAGCTGAGAGAGCATTCAGGATGGCACTGGACTACAGGCCTAACATGGCGGACGTTCATTACAATCTGTAAGTTCTTCTTCAATGTTTGTACCCATTAAACTATGAATCAAGGGAAACTATATTTGTTTATGGTAAGTGTGTTTCTCTCGCCAATATTTTTAAAGTTACTGAAATTCTATGACTCAGTAACCAGCACCTACTGTCGAAATTTGATAGAATGTCACAGGTCATTACAAATTTTTATTCCTAAGACTCGACTGCTTAAGGTCGACTGGCTACCGCAGTTTGGTAAAATGCAGCCACAAAACCTGCATGGAATGCTGGAGACATGACTTCGAGTCACGTCCCCTCAAAAAGGAAATTCTTTATTTTTCTCAAACCAACAGAACAGAATCTCTAAGATCAATTCATTTCTATTCGCTTTTTTATTATTTTATGTGTATTTTTTGTACTGCCGTACTGGTGTCTTTTTATGTTACTTAGTAAAACAAGAATGAAAAAATACCGGAAAATACAAATAATGCTGCCAAATATTAGAAAACCAAAATAATTACAATTTCACAATTATTTATCATCTCTTATTTAACCTAACAGTATTGATTTCAATTTTATTCAATAAATGGGTAAACTTGGTTCTAAAATTTTCGATTGAAGATGAGAAATGTATCTGTCACCATCCTTAATTATGCTTAGATCGAATTATCAATTGCATCGGTCTAACCGGAATTTTAAAGACGATTTGTCTGCAGCTAGACCCGAATTCGATCACCACGGAAAATATTACGGGAAGGGGATAATGTAACGACATTATCCCCTCGGATATAGATCGCCGTAAGCTGGAAACCTTATTTAAATTTTCCTCACTCAGCTGTGCTCCATTTACATGCCCCGAGATTTATTCGGACGCTATTGCCACATTTGCCTATTCTATATGACGCAGTTAATAGCAAGCCTCCCTCTCTCCCTCTCCAATTTCGTGTCACCGTAAAGCTAGGATATTTCCTAGTTATGTGCATTTTCCACATATAATCAGGATTCTATAGTTTATAAGCATGTAAGTATATAAAGTGGCTCAATGAATTTTATTGAGGCCTTCTAAAAATTTGGGCAGCAATCGAGCAGCAACTTTTTGATTAGAACGCCTCTTTCGGAGAAACTTATAGGATGTCCATGTGTCAATTTTTTTATCACGTTTTCTTTTGGGTAGTCAGTTTGTCCATCAACATCGATATTTTCGCTCTTATTACTTTGCAGTGCGACCTAATATAATTTTGTTCAAATCTGGGTAATTTTGAGCAATTTTGATTCAACATTACACATGTGGTAGAAATTCAATAATTTCATGAAATGTATTCATTTATTTACAACTGAAAATATGCCTAGTACGATTTGCTAACTACACGTGGTAATTCATATTCATTCGTAGTATATAGTCTAGTACATGACATCTAATCAGTATATTAGATAAATTAAGATAGTAGTGGAAAGGAATCAATTGGTTTTGAAATGATTACAAACATTTTCAAGCATTGCAATGTCCCATGTCTAACTGAAATGACCTGATAGAGAGCGTAGGACAAACAAACACAAAAAAGAACTGTATATATGGCGTAAGCACTATTGCTATTGTCGTCAAAAATGAATGCAGAAATTCCAATCTGGCGCAGCTGAATGCCTCTTATCTTACCCCCAGAACTCAGCAAAGCTGCTTTCAATAGTAGCGGATTAGGTATTGGACCCCCTGTTTCATATGCAATGAACAAAAAGGTCATTCAGCGATTCAGTGGCGTAGAAGAGACAAGTTGAATGAGTCAGCATCCGTGAGTAATTACATATTGAATACAATATTCTGAAGTCACAAAAAACATGATTTTTTTAGTGCTAACGGGACCAGAAGCCGTGTCGCCAGATATTCCATGCTGACGCTGTATCTGCTCGCCAAAAAAAGAAGATCTGGATCTCCTCAAAACAAAACCGAGGAATCTGAAAACATACGAAAACGAGGTTTGAGAACGTTCTTTTGAGATTTTGATATTTGCCCCACATGTAGAACAGAGCGATTGGGCTTCATGGAGAGTCTAGAGTCTACGCATTTGATCTATCTAAGGCTTTCGATGACGTGTGGCATGAGAGAGTTCTGCTCAAGCTTTCTGCCTATAGATTTCCATCTGGTCTATGCTAGTGATTGGATAGTTTTCTCAGGGACCGATCCTTGAATTTAGTGGTGGATGTATGTGCTTCTGACTCATTTGCTATCAAAGCTGGCATTCCATAGGGGGTCTCCTATCTCCAACGCTCTTCCTAGTGTACATCAACGATCTGTTCGAGATGACATCTAATCAAATGTACAGCTTTGCAGATGACAGCAGCCTTGTTTCCTGCATGGAACCGGGTTAGCTACTATCATACCAAGAGACCAATGGGAGCATCATCATATGTCCCAGACATCAAAATGATTGTCGAATAGGGATCTACAAACGAAGTCCAGTTAAACGCATGAATGTCTCTTACAAAAACTCTGACAAAAAGGTCTCATGGTGGTTGGACAGCCATAGATATCAAGGGACGCCCAGTACTTGAGTCATCTTCCATCAAGATTCTGGGAATCAACATCAACAAAAGCATGTCATGGCACGAGCATGTTGCCAGCCGCCCCAGAAGCTTGTCATTCCCATCCATTTCAAAAAGTTGTATTCACCAGAACAACTACTGTTACTCTGCAAGACTCAGATCAGATAATTGCTGGCGTACTGCTCGCATGTGTGGAGATGCGTCCCAAGCACTCCCTAAAGCTTCTGGACAGAATCCCAAGACGAGCAGTACCTCTAGTGGATGCACCGTAGCTTACAAAGGCTCTCCACAGTAAACGTCCGACGGAACTGTCTCGCATAATAACACCAAAACGTGACAGTACAACAAACACTAGACAGGCACCAATGGCGCATTGCTATCAGGTTGAACTCCCAAAACCTTTAACGGGCCTCTTACAAAAGTTGTTCTTCTTGAGAACCTCGACTTTGTGCAATAAGCTGCCGGGGAGGTCAATGTGACTAGAAATGCATCCTCTCGCAGTGCATTTGGAGCGCGATAGCCTTTCTGCCTCTCTGGGAGAAGTTATCTGAAAAAAAACGTCATCCGAATTTAATCTTATAACTGCGAATTTTCATCATTATCGTATGCCGCACATGCGTGGAAAGTAAAACTCGTTCCGATACGGGTATAATATTTTCTATAGAAAATAAATATAGTCACTCACGGGTGATTCGCTTTAAAAGCTCTTAACGCGCCACTGCTATCAGCCTCCCAAACCGAATCCCCCACCAGCGAAAGACACTTCGATCCGGCTCACCGTATGCATATGAACGTCTCCTTAATGGAAATAAATAGAGATCAGAATAAATTTTGCATTTTCCATTGTAGTTGCGGCTTAACGGCACTCTAACATCACAGCCACCGGTAACCGAGGACTATAGAGAGCCGTTCGTAGCTTTCTGCGTATAGGCTGACAAAGCTTCGGGATTATGAAGGATGGGCCCCTTGGACAATGCCGTACGCCTTTTTGCTCCCCTGTATCTTCGTGAAATGTCGACATATTGCTGAAAATATTCTGCCTTATAACGTTTCAGAATAAAACACAATAGGGTTGGAGGTTGCGAATGTGGCAAACATAAGGCTTGTGAATGTCCGAAAACAAACATGTAAAAAAGGTAAAGCGACTACTAACGAAGGGTAGTCACTTTTGTTACCTGAGCAGCCTTGAAGGCTTGGCCTGAATATCAACGGACGGTGATTGTTATAAACAATGAAAAGGAGTTTGAAAATACGAACCTTGACTGACCAATGCTCAGAGGTTTAAAAGAGACGTCATTTGATTCTCGGTCTGTCGCTCTGGCGGTATGTCAGGACGTTATTATGTTAGTCTGTCTGTCGTTAAATTTAGTCAAATGAAGCACTGATAAATTGTTAATTTTACTGGGAAGTACCACATCCTCAATCTCAAGATTGGGTCAATATCTTCAAAATCAAATTTAATGATGTAAAAGTTTCACCACGAGCAGCTACAGTGTACACAATGAATGTCTACCTATCTTAATATCAATATTGGTCTGACTGAGAAGATATCTCACGTTCAGCATGCATCAACCAACGTAACGCGTTATTCCGGTTAACTCTCCCACTCTGGCTAAACAACTCGGAGTAGGATCCCTTTATCTCTCGAACCAAGTTGGCGTGCTCTGCATTTTGCGGCTAATACAACGCGTCTGAAGAGAGATCAAACATGGCGTAATGGAGCAGCTGAAGGGACCACAAAAATAAGACGTATATGCACAGAGAGATCCAGCGATATATACAGCCAGTGGGTCGCTGAAGTTTGTCAGTGGAGAGAATCGTAAACAACTCGAACAGTTCGCTAAAGAGAGATGTTGTAATGACTGTACGATCCCATGGCTTATTGTTTTGTGTTTGTTAGTGGCGTAGCATCGTTAAGGATGAAAGGGATGACGTTGATACAAAAAAAAAATTATTTCGCTTTTATTAACTTGACCTGTATGTATATATCAACTTCGGGGAATCATTCAACGTAATTTCCACAGATTCCAACGTGTCTGCTTAATTTGAACATTTCTACACCTATTGAGGGTCGATGACAATGAATAATTTGGAAAATACTTAAATCCAGTAATTATATTGAAATATTCACAAATAAGATTAAAACAAAATTTTGGATTATAAATCGGACAAATAATTATCTGAATCAGATAATTTGAAATAATATTCTAAATTTCTATGTCAAAGTTTGAACTTGAGAAAATTTGCAACAATATTCGTTTCCAGAATATACATTCTAAAGTTGAACGACGATTATTATTATTATATCTCGATGAACTGTGATCCAGTTTGGGTGAGTATGCTCTAGGAAAAGGTTTTCAATGTTCTTCAAACTTACAGATGGAACATAAGTTTTCCCCAGGTTTCCTTATGCAGGTGGACCTCAATTCAATGGATATTACAATGCTGCCTTGGAATTGCACTTTTTTATGTTTCGTTTTATATTATAAGACAGACGGCGTTCTACGTCTTGTATGGCGGTGCATTATTTCTCTTGTTTTAGATTTATCAACAATGAAAATGCATTATTTGTATTCTAGTTTTTCATAATAGTTGACATTAAGGTCTTGTTTGAAAACAAAACTGTTACCCTGGAAGCAGTTCAAAATATAAGTGCCATTGTAACTTCATAATCTAATGCTTTCATTTTGTGCTTTGAAAAAGGATAGACAGCCATAGATTCAGTTAATATAATTCATGTATCGTTTGTCATTTCAATTAGCTCCCAGTAGAAATTATAATGACGCGGAAAGACAACCACAGAATAAGATAAAAAAGTTATATCAACCATCCTTATTTTATGATGGAATTGTGACTCCGATTTTCATAACACCCTATATGTCATAATTTGGATAATATACCAAACAAAAATAATGTGAATTAAAATCTATAAACATTACCAAATAGAAAATATTATACCTATGCAACAGCTTTTGTTGAGGTAACTTTTCCTAACTCATAAGAAAGCAGAAAATCGGGAGTTGCGCCACTTTTGCCCAACCCTATATAATTTAGCCTGATGTGTTGGAATGAATCTCCTATTCTACGACAGGTCATGATTTTCTGTCCATGTTGTTGCTTCGTCACAAGCAGCGCTTAATTCCCGACATTGTTCAGAGAACTACCGAACACTAGTTCTTCTCGAATACCCACGCATAGCTCAACTGTTGTCGACATTGTCTGCATAATCCGTTCCCTTATCAAATACATCGTAATCGGTCGATCAGATAGTTCAGTGCAAGCGAACATACACTTACACATGGCATGCCAGTGATGCCAGTGAACGTTACGTTATACAATTCTCATTTTGAAATACGGAAAAAGTGGCCTAGTGCGGAATTCGAACCACACACCTTCCGATTTCCGATCGGATGTTCTGACCGATTGAGCTAACTGATTACCTGCCCTCGGATTGCAGAGCGCGAATGATATTATAAACTAGTGTCGCACATCAGATTCGAATCGTTTTCCAATCCGAATTTGATCCGAATTTCTAAACATGCACAATCCGGATGCGGATCTATCCGAATGTAGGACGTTTTTTCGTTATTTGTTCCCTTGTTAATTTAGATTCCTGAACTAGATTTGTAAGGCAGAAAATTGTTTCGTATGTTTTGTTTTTGTGCGGATCGGGTAACTACTTGTTGTACTTGTGCTTTCCCCATTCGTTGCGAAGTCATGATCTACATGACCTTTAAGTTTATATATTGCTCGTGCAGAGAGAAGCTACCTTCCTTCGGAAAAGATAGACTAGTCTTTCATATGAATATATGAATGATTCTACATCCACTTAAAATATATTTGTTTTATGATCCTTAATAGGTAACTACTATTTTGAGCTGCAAATTATACTACTTCTTTCATACATTACATGATAAATCATTATCCAAATTTCGGATCCGGATCCGAAATCCGAATCTTGGAATCAGATATAAATCCGGTTTCTGTATATAAATCCGGATATGGATACATCCAGATCCGGATCTTTTCTTTGAGGATCCCCAATCTGTCAAAAATTGGGATCCACTATTGGAATCCCATTCCTCCTCCAAATTTTAAACTACGCACGGCCGACTTCAAAATGCAAATTGTGTATGCGGAAGTTACTGGACAATTCAACAATTCTAGCAAATCGTGAAATAAAATTCCAGGGAAAAGAATGGAGTCGGGTGAATGGACTCAGTATTTCTCACAGGTTCATGTTTACCTGGAGCACATAGCAATACTGTATTCTGCTAACTAAAGTATCATATTCCATCATAATTCAGTTGTTCAGTATTTTATCATTTAATCCCTTTCCGTTAAAAGGGCGAATAAAAAATTGTACATGTTTTTGTTGCTCCTGTTTGACGTTTTATATTGATTCGTGCGTTAGGCTTTTAATATTCAATATAATATTGGAGAGCTGTCATCTCATTATAAATGTGATGTCATGTAAAATAAAGCAATGTTCTTGGCCATTAGCATATCCAGCCAAAATTGCGCGAAAGCTGCAACTGACATGCAAACCGATAGACAGGCAGAGTTTCGAAAATAATTTAAACAAGTAAATGTTTTTGAGCACGTATGAAATTAATTCTTACATTCACACATTTGAGGATATACTTCTTAGCTTAATCTTAGGATGAATAGCCTGTGAAACATAAAAATGAGCTTTGTAAAATGTCCGAGCACGACAAAAATATTCGAATATGACCTCATATGATCGGTAACTCCTGAAACACCAACAAATGAGCTTGGAGAAACTGCCATCTGTTTTTTCAGATCAACGGAATTGAGCGAGATATTTTCGTTATGTAGATATCATAAAACATCTAAGACTCGAACAATTTCCCTCGCTTCTACGTAAGAGGAAAAGCGAAAAAGCGAAAGATGTCAGCAAGATGCAAGTAATTATGAAACTGCCAGACAACTTGACAGAATGTTCAGCTGATGAGGTAGTGAAGGATTAGCAGCAGCAAGAAGTGGCAGGGGAAGAAGATTAAACTCGAATACGACAGGCTTAATGAAACGCTAAGTCCGAACTGGAAGATATGAGGCACAATGTCGCATCGAGACTTCTGAGTGATTACCATGCTCTGACAACATACTCGCAACTGGATATGTGAACATCCGAGATACCGGGTGTAACACATTTATTTTTATTTCGGAGCCTTAGACAAATGAAAATAAATCAGAGTGCGTTGATCGTAGGACGAAACGCTCCTTGAAAATATTTCAAATTTTATATTTTTTGTCAATATCACTGGTATTTTATAGATTCAATACAGCAAGTATTCTTTTATATAAAGTAAAATGTAAAAGTTAGAATTTGTTAACTCCGCCATTCTAAAAAAGAGTAAGTACAAGAATCATGTTAATGAGTAGATTTTCAGTTGAAATTTAATTTTCTCATCTTTTACTATGCAAAATCTGTAGCCATTTGGATATTTCGAACAGAGAAAAATAAAGTAAAATGTAAAAGTTAGAATTTGTTAACTCCGCCATTCCAAAAAAAAGTAAGCACAAGAATAATTTTAACGAGTAGACTTTCAGTTAAAATTTAATTTTCTCATCTTTTACTTTGCAAAATCCGGAGCCATTTGGATATTTCGAACAGAGAAAAATAAAGTAAATATAAAGTAAAATGTAAAAGTTAGAAATTGTTAACTCCAACATTGTAGAAAATTTTTTTACAAAAATAATTTTAATGATTAGATTTTTAGTTAAAATCTAATTTTCTCATCTTTTACTATGCAAAATCCTAAGCCATTTCGATATTTCGAACAGAGATACCACACTATGATCTGTCAGCCGTACCCAAGTCCAGAGTTATTTTCCATCAAGTTTCTGGAGGTGGACAACCACACTAACACAACCTGGCACGACCATGCTGGCGGATTTGCTAGATCAACAGTTCAGAAGCTGGGAATTCCCTTTCTCTCCAGAAAATAGTGTTTACCGGAACAGCTACTGCTGCCTTAGATCAGATAATCTTTAACGTACTGGTCACACATGTGGAAGATGCGCTACGAAACATTTTCTGAAGCTTCTGGACGCAATTCCGAAGCAAAGTACCTGACTTTCAAAGGACCTTCGACCTCAGTTAAATCATATAAAAGTAAACATAATGCACTGCCTCACCTGGAGATGGCCAAACGCGTCATCTGTATTACAGTGCCTCATATCAGTTCATACTCGGGATTTTTTTGGAGACAAAAGCGTTTCCCTGGAAGCAGTCAAAAATATCAATGTCTTGATTATTCTCTTTTCGTACTCTAATATTTTGCTTTCGAGGTTCCCGGAACGTTGGTGAATATATTTCAGTCGTTACTATGTGATTTCAATTAGCGGTAAGTAAAGAATATAATGCAAAAGTCAAATCTGACAGTTCGACGATGATTTAAATATAAATCGAAACGCGTCGCTTACGAACGAAAGAGATGGAAAACAAAACTACCTGTCTGATGAGAGTACCCCAAATGCTCCAAAGTGCATGTGCTCCACATAGCCGGTACTGTTCGGGAACACAGTACGATGATGAACAGAAGAATAGGATGCGAAGCTGTAAGAATGTACACATTGCGAAAAAGTAAACTTCGCATCCAGAGTAATGGAAATATGCGAAATGACAGCATTGGACTGCCGGCAATGTAGATGGGGAGTATCATAAAACAGTACATCATACCAACCTTTTATATGCCTTGATCACAATGCGACGTTGCCCTTGGGCATATTTCGGGGATTGTGTACATTACTTTTTCGCAATGCGTACTAGTTATGAGAGACTGTATCTGTACCCGTTCCTTCGGGTGTCTTCGATTAACTGGAGTAACGACTAGTTACTTTTTTCCATACCTATAGCATCTCCGCTTGTGCTGCCACGGATCAAATCACGGCGTCAACCTTCGGTAGCCCCAGTGGGATTTGCAGCTTATAAACTGAATATGAATTCGCAACAAGGCTATAAATGTTCGCAGTATGTTCAAACTCATTCACGGTATGAGCGCGCCTCTGGTCCATATACTTTCCTTACATCCATATATAATATTCCTTCTATTTCGTAGCCGCATCGCTTTGGCGTTTGTTATAAAAAATTCACGAGATTCTCGTCGTAAATTTCCAGAGATCAAACGGTCTGGCTGCGGATTTTCCATACCGCGTTGCCCGAGATCCACATAGCGGCACGGCAGCGGATTCATGCAGTGGAATCTCTAAATATTCATAATGGATACAATTTATATGGGCTGGTCTGTTTAGATACAGGATCGCTCGATAGAAATAGAATCTTAAGCGCTTGGTTGTTAAGGAAATAACGGGAGGCGCAGAAATGTTTGGCCTAAATGAATATAACACTAATGAAACTTGCTAATCTGACGTGTTAGCTGTTAAGTCAGTGATGCAAATATTCGCATTAGTACTGGAATTTATTTATATCATAATCCGAATATTTGGATTCAAATTATTTTCTATCGATTCATTTTCATTGCTTATTATTAGATAAATCCTTGGTAAATGTGATATTTAGAGATGTATCATACTCACGTCTGTGTGTGTCGGTTTAATTGACATGTGTTTACTGATGTGGTAGTAGTAGTATATAGACACATTTAGCTGTGAAACCATGGACAGTTAAATTGATCATGGACAAGTGGTAGTGTACAAATGAAACAGAAGTAGCCTTGAAGGTGTATCATTTCAGAGTATCACATAATTATGGATTAGAGCAAATGTTCAATTCCATTACGGGAAATCATCAGGCACATTTTCATCTTCCAGTGTCGGCACCGGCTATTATAAAACTTCTAAGATGTTCGTGCTTAACCCACATTTTTCTAGAGATGAAATATACGTTCCACATGCCTCTGATGGTCAAAAAAGCATTTCTTTGGTCTGCGCCCCGTCTCACAAATTCAACTGTATGTACTACATCATGGTGCAGTTCTACTTTTCAAAATAGAATTTATTAACCCAATAGATATACAATAAATTCTAATTTTATTCCTAAATCGCCCTAAAGGTATCTTTATCATATTAGTTATCATCCAAATAATGACTAGAAAAGCGCTCGATTACTCCCATCACTACATGTAACTGTCGTGTGCACTACGCATGTTCCAGGTTATCGTCTCTCAGTTAGGGACAAAAATGTCTTCCCAATCCGACCAACGTCGACCGGCTTAACCAGACTGCTAACCTCGTCCTTTCAAATGTAGTTATGACATCAGTGCAAAACCAAATCGGGGCAAATGGGTAAAAGACAAAATCTGTAACCGAAATTTCAGCTTTCATAAGGTTTTTAGTAAAAGCATCAGTAAAGAGTAACAATTTCATCCTGGCTCAAAATAAAATTAAAAAATGTGTACCAACCCTTAGGTTCGCCTTAAGCAAGATAGAAATGGCAGAAGACTAGTATTTTCAAATAAGAAAATAGGCTATCTCGTAAGATTTGGTTGACATGTTGAAGTTAATGGTTTAGTTCATTACTTCCACACCCAAAGGCATATCGTAAATGGAAAAATGCCGTAAGAGGATAATTGTGTATTCGCTTCGACTTTGAAACGCTGTGAACTGTCACTGCCAAGTAAAAGGCTTATTCCACAAAACTGAGGATCTCCAAAAGTCATTTTTAGGTAGAGACTTCCAGGTATTGCACGATCGATATCGTGAGTGAGAATAAAATTCTAGTATTAATTCTACTTATAGCTTTCGCTGGTAGCATCCAAGACGACTCGGTTAAACATCTATTACGGTCTAATCTATCAAATAGGGACAAATTAACCAGATTTGTAATATTGAGGGTGTGCATTTTTAGGTAGAGACTTCCAGGTATTGCAAGATCGATATCGTGAGCAGCTCATTCCAATTCTAGTATTAATTCTACTTATAGCTTTCGCTGGTAGCATCCAAGACGACTCGGTTAAACATCTATTACGGTCTAATCTATCAAATAGGGACAAATTAACCAGATTTGTAATATCGAGGGTGTCCACTAGACGTAAAGCTCTTTTCTGGGTTGAGTTCACATGCTTCAAGGTATGCTTCGGAGCATATCCCTATACATATAAGCAGTACTCCAAAAATGATCTGATCTGAAATTGTAGCGTGATTTTCTAGTCTGGGTAGTTGTTTAAAGGTTCTGTACGTTGAACTGAAATTATTATCTGCGAACCCAATAACTCTACCCTCACTACTCATTTTAGAATGATCGTTAATATATACTACACGTCCTCCAGCTCCTTAATCCAAACGTAAATCCTCCACCGCTCCACTTTTCTCTCCTCCGTAATCCGTTCAAGTGTCTGGCTCATCAGTTTCCCATCTCGGTGTTATCGCTGTGAGTCCGCTAATTACTACCAACTTCTCGACTTCACGTCCACCCCCTTTCTCCACCCCACGCCTCAGTTTCAGCTTCGGCCGGTAGTCCGGTGGCAAGATCGTTGGGATTTTTATCCAGATGGGGTGTTGCACAATTTGAGCAAGTCCCTTAACTAGAGAAGGAACGCGGTGCTGAATTGAAAGGTCAGTGTGGCGCGCAGACTTGAATTTATTTGTATAGTAAATGTGTTATTAACTAATGTGCTTACTCGATGTAGATACATTCATTGGTGCATGAGAAATCTTATCGACAGATCTTTTTATAAAAACCTTAGAACACAAATTGTATAGCGCGTTTTTACCTAAACTCATTATCATTGTGCTTGTGTTCTGTAACTCACCATTTAAGAATTTTATGATGCTGAAGTTCTTGATGTCAATGGATGTATCGAGTGAGGGAAAATCATGATGAGACTAAACTTTCAAAACTTGAAGTTTATGAAATTAATAGATGAGGTAATTTATTTACGTCAACATAATGGTGTCCCTGGAGATACACCATTTCGAATGAAACTGAATAAACATTTAGTAAATATTTATCGCTTTTCAGTACCTATATCCTGATTTCACATAATGACATATTGCTGACAAAGTATAACGTACAAAGAACAAGATTGTTGTGGAATGCAGATAAAAAGTTGTGTAATTTACACACAGTTTCACAAATAAAACTTATTCTTCCAGTGATGCATCACGATTTATATTTAAATCATCATCGGACTTTCAAATATGACTGCTAACCAGGCTACCCAGATTACTTGCCAACTAACTAACTATAGATACAAAGTTAGAGCTCTCAAATCTAGCATACTATTTATCCTCTCTAACTCTTTTTATATTGAATTATTTTTTCCTTCCTTATATCTGTCTTAGGGAGAATATTTTTTTGTCAACTGCATTTACACTAGTGTTAATGGAACCCCCTACAAAACGTTAACCATCGCCGTCAGACCGACAGACCGACAGACCGATTCACCGACAGATTGACAGACCGACAGACCGACAGTCCTACAAACTGACAGACCGACAGTCCGACAGACCGACAGACCGACAGACCGACAGACCGACAGACCGACAGATCGACAGTCGTACAAACTGACAGACCGACAGACCGACAGACCGACAGACCGACAGACCGACAGACCGACAGACCGACAGACCGACAGACCGACAGACCGACAGACCGACAGACCGACAGACCGATAGACCGATAGTCCTACAAACTGACAGACTGACAGACCGACAGACCGACAGACCGACAGACCGACAGACCGACAGACCGATAGACCGACAGACCGACAGACCGACAGACCGACAGACCGACAGACCGACAGACCGACAGACCGACAGACCGACAGACCGACATACCGACAGACCGACAGACCGACAGACCGACAGACCGACAGACCGACAGACCGACAGACCGACAGACCGACAGACCGACAGACCGACAGACCGACAGACCGACAGACCGACAGACCGACAGACCGACATACCGACAGACCGACAGACCGTCAGACCGACAGGCAGGCAGACAGACAGGCAGACAGACAGACAGACAGACAGACAGACAGACCGAAAACCGACAGACCGACAGACCGACAGACCGACAGACCGACAGACCAACAGACCGACAGACCGACAGACCGACAGACCGACAGGCCGATAGACCGACAGATTTACAAACCGACAGACCGACATAACCAATTTGATTTTAAATATATTGTTCCAACCTTTAAGATTGCGAATGTGGTTTTCCCAGTGCAATTAATAATTTATCCATGCTTCCTTTGACAAAAATTTTCCCACAGACAGACCCATAGATCGAGAGACTGACAAACCAACATATTAAGGGAAACGTCTAAGAAATATCAGCTCATAGCATCTTGATCGCTTGACCTTGTAAAAAGAAGCTTGGAAATCAGAAAACCACAAGGAACCATTGAGTCATAAGCAAATCTGTTCCTATGAATAAATAAAACACCGTCCAGCAACTTATGAAGATCAACAAGGATCAAGCACCACTTATAGACGTCTTATCGCAGAGGAAGCAATAATACTTTCGTGACTATCGATACTTTGCACACCATACAAATGTTGTTCACGAAATTCGAAGCTGTCGGCCATTCTGAGTAATATTGGATGGAATGTGCGTCTCTCTGCCTCGTAAACATGGAAATAGCCCTTTACGTTCTGGATTGCATGCCAGCGAGGGCAGCGCAGCGGTTAAACTTCCAGCGCCAGTAATCTCACGTACGACATCCGATGCGCGACTTTATGCCCTCGAATGTCTCCCCATGTCGTTGTCGTTAGTCCGGATTGTGCACGGATTCCACATTAGACGTCCCAGGAATGTAATGCGATGGAAAAATGCATACAAATAAAACCGATCTTTGTGCTCGACCGAATGGATGGTCGTAAGTTTTATATTATGTTGAACGTACATAAACGTGCAAGGAAGTTCAGAGTGAGCTTCGTAGTACCATAATAATACTCAGCATTAAACAATTACTATCTGCAGACAGCACCTAAATGACTGGTTATATCGAGAGTCCGTAAAAACATGACTGCATAGGTACGACTGTAGTAGGTCGGCTAATAGATTGATACCACTGTTAACTGCAGATTGTCGCCGTTTTTGTTCTCCAAAAATCCCTGACTTCCTAGTCACCTACCCTGAGGTCTCTTTCTACCATACCATGTCCAATATATGTTTCCCATTTTAGAGCAGGTCTTCCCCTACGTCGTTTTCCTGGGGGTTCCCACTCTAATATTCTTTTTGGCCATTGCAGTGCTCTGTTTTCCAATTTTTTTGTAATAGAGCATTCTACTCCCATTCGATGCCATATTCCCAAAGTTCTTATTTTGTCCTTTCTGGTTACTTGTAAACATCTTGTCATAAAGTCTAATTCTACTGTTCTTATTTTATTTCGTTCTGTTGCTGTCATTGACCATACCTCTGCTCTGTATAAGGTAATATTTAGTACTATGCTTTGAAAGGTTCCTTTTTTATTTTCTCTAGAGAGGGTGCTGTTCCATATCAATCCATGAAGTGCTTTTATCGCTTGCTTTCTGCGTGCTATTTTCATTTCTATATCTCGTACACAAGTACCATCTCGATGTATCATAGATACCAAATACTTAAAAGTCTAGCAATTTTTTATAATCTCGTCTTCTACATTTAAATCAGCCCTCTCCGATCCGATACACATATATTCTGTCTTACACATATTTACCTTTAGTCCCCACAATTCGTATTCTTCTTTCAGTTTTCGTACCATATATTCCATGTCTTCCTTTTCTTGTGCAAAGATACTTTTTCATGGATTGATATGCCCATCGTTCCACATTTTCTATAATGTATATATATATATATATATATATATATATATATATACATATAAATTTACCTGCTTTCTGCCTTTGTGAAAGTTGTATAAAAATATTTTACGAATAAATAAGTGTTGGATAAACTTTTGAGGCTCTTTGCCGACCTCCGTGGCCAGAACAAAAACTAATATGTTGATCTCTTGGTGTCGAACCTATCAAACCTCCTAATAAAGATTATTATATGCAATCATTTTGCTGATTATACTCCTTTTTATCAAACTCCGTAATGACAAATACCTCGGCTCTAAGGCATCAATATAAAGCATACTCATGAAGTTTCGTCCTTCTCCCAGCACGTCAGATAGAAAGGATATTTTTCCACTCTCATAAGGGATCAATATCTCTTCGGTCTGTAGCTAGCCGTGAGAGTCTCTATCAGATATCAGGAGGTAAAGCGATTATCTATCCGTGTTGAACAGTCACAGCTTCAGACGAACCTTTTAACCGGACCGAAAAAACCAGTACTGCTCTGGTATCTGCTAATACCCAGCATGAGTTACAAACCAGTGCATAAGCCCCAAGATATGATGTAGTTGTTATTTATTGTTTTTTTTTTTGTGGCTCAGATACAAAAGCAGTGGTGATTGTTTGAATTCGCAACAGACTATCGACTGTTGCAAACACACAAACCCACCACTGTTTGCATCCCAGGCATTTCAAAATGTGTTAAATGAATTTCAAGTTGTATTGCCGTATCGAGTGTCACCGATATTTCCTATTGCGTCGAATACGTCGTTACAAATATAACTCTTCTCAAAGGGATCAATAACGCATTATCATGGCGCGCCGCAACGTTTCCTTCAAATGCTCTATTAATATTGTCATGTGTGGTCCTGCATATATATTTTTACCGATCATCGATGCTAGATAGAAAATTGCCCCTGCTGTCGGTTTATTGACTCAGCCGGCAAATATCAAAGCCAAACAGACCTTGTTTGAAGAGATATGAAAAGAGAGAGACGGATATCCGGAGTATCCTAATACATGTGACGTTTGATATGGAATAACTCTTGACTTTTAATAGAAATGTGGGTTCATTTTACCTTCCCGCAGATAAGCGGAAGTATTGTATCACAATAATCGCTGGTGTAGTAAAACATGGCATCGGTTGATGCTGTACTTCCCACTCAATGGTGAGAAATTAATATTTAGACCGGATTTTGGAACAATTGTACTTTTGTAACTATATTTGGAAAATGTTTATAAAAATATTCTATTTACTATTTCAAAGTTCCAAAAATTTTCATAATATTCCAGTTTTCTAGAATTTTGATAATTTCTAGGGATTTCCAAAACCTGCTTATAATGGATCAACAAAATTGAAATAACTTTATGCCACCACACGTGAAATCCAAGGTAAACCTACATTTCATCATTATTTAAGCCACATAACGGTAGATTGTAGTAGTACTTGCTAAAACCGATACAGAACCATCTTTAAAAAAGCCAGTTCCGCTCTTAAACGCCATACTACACATCCTTGTGTAAAACATATAAATGGTTTAAATTTGTCTTAAACATCGGAAGTGCATCACAAGCCTAGTTCATAGCTAAAAAAGCAGTAATGTCAGTGAGTTGAAGGCAAAAGTGTAAACAATCATCTAGGTGTAACAAATACAGATAATTACTGGTGTTCAATGTTTATTGATGATAGATGATGATGTTTTTGTTGCGTAAGCGTAAAAATATTATCCATCTTCTTATATGGCAGGTATTCCATCCTAAATCCTAGCAAACATGCTGGAATCCACTTTGCAAATAGAGAATAGTATTTCGAGAGCCACCAATCAACGCTAACGCCCTCACGGTCCCTAAAGAGGGATAAATAGTAGAAAGCCTTAGCAATGAGTTAATGTCATAACCCATCTGATAACCAAACATTCGGCAAATAGCTTGCCTCAAAAAATTCTGTCCCGGGTACCCCTAATTTGATTATTTGAAATGTTCGTTTTCCATCTCCTTACCTCTAGAGACATCAACTTGTAGTTTGTGTACATTTTTACTTTTTAATATCTGATGAGGCTCAGTTTCAAATAAAAGAGCTCGATTCCATTTCGATGGAAATACCTTGTGATACTTTGTAGTTTATATTGTGCATTACACTACAGGTAGGCAATTCAATAGTGTACAGAAGATGTCATCGAAATTAAATAAAAGGAATTCCTCAAAACTAATAAATTATATAAATAATAAGTGAGTAATTATTGATATGTCATTATCAGGAATCTATCTCTGACACACAGAAGTCCTGATTAGGGAACGATGCGATGTATGAAGGCCCATCAATAACTATCCGTATTAGGAATTGTATCTGAGACTTCTGAGTATTTTTGAAAAATGTTTTGGTAGGTCACAAATTGAGGGTGGCGGATAGTGGGAGGTCATCACCTCAATATTTTTTTTGCGTGCGTATTTGCCGTTTCATGATCTATAAGCCGTACTTATGAATCAGAGATAGTTCACAAATTCACCTACAAAAATGAGATATGCTTGGATAGATGTGTAATATCACAATAAACCATCCGACTCACGAATATGGTAGACACACATTTCCTACAATTTGAACGCCGCGCACGGTATCAGTGAACGACTGTTATCTGTGTTACCAAGTTGTGCGAAAAAGCAAAAAATTAGCAAATTGATGCAAGAGAGCTAATTTACTTCACTTGTTTTAGGATTTATTACTACAGATTATTAAGTAATTCAATAATAATCATAAATGATTATGAAATTGGGTTTTAGCCTCATGAGATACATGGGGTCAAGTCGATCTTCAGTTTTTTGCATATAACGTTCGGATTTTAGGACTGTTGATCCACTTTATTAATCTTTCTAACATTATGAAGACGCGCAAATTTCCTCTGTAACTGAATTGACAGAATAAGTTTATTTCAGAGAACAATGATTTGGCTTATATCTAATGGCTTTCCGTACGACGTATAAAGTAACCATTTTACGAGCTCTTTTCCGGAGCAGTCCGTAAATCATAATTTTCACGCCCTATTTGATGCATACCGTGCACTTCACGGCCCTAATCGCTTTCTGAGAGGAGCGAAAGACAAAAGAAATAATGTTTCCTGTTTCCTGGAAGCCGCCAGTGCCAGTTTTATTGCCCTTCTCTGGAACAACGGTCGCGGACGGAGGTTACGGAAAGAAATATGCGTTCGGCTGAAAACTGCGAGCCCGCACTCCATCAGATTGAAATGTGGCTACGTAAATCGGTGAACGGTTGGGGTTTTCTCGATGTAAGGGAAACGTATTTTTAGCCATATGTTTACTGCCAGAAACAGAACGACAGTTACCACAAAATAATTTTAATAAAATTAGATTCTTTTCCTGCGATGAACGTACAAGTTCTACAATACCTTGCGTACTGAAAAAGTTAGTAAACTTTATAATTTGATGCAATATGTTTTATTGATATTCGATGTTGTCTCAATCTTGGAAATTCATGTCATCTAATTCCATCAGTCTGCCTATAGCCATATTTATCACCGAGTTGTCTCAGTCATTGCTACCTTAATTTTCATGAAATTTGGAATGCGAAATGGTATGAGGTCATAATAAGTGATGTTTTTTATTTTTGACAGATGTTGATCTTTTTTGGATGTAGCAAATTAATTTTTGAGGGGTGAAAAATTTTCAAAAATTCCAAGCTTTGTTTCGTATTTCTCCAGTTTCTGATGAACTGAACTCCACTCAACAATTCAGGTGGATCATAAATTTCGATACTTTTATATTTCAATGCTCAATATGTACAATAATTACACCTTTATTCATCTTCCAAAAACTAATAACAATACATTTCTAATCAAATCGACTTTCTCAAAACTGCATCTCCTTTATATGAGTACAGTTCAGGTACCACATTTTGCTGAACAATGCGCCTCAGCGAGAAAAATGCAGCAAATGGTAATGTGAAAGTGGAGTTTAAACACTTGACGGTTTTTAAACATTTCGATGAATCCCGATAATAGTGTAAAAAAAATAATAATATGGGGAGCTATGAAGATATAGCCATACTTTTGTTGATGATTAGTCCGCCAATTACAAAAAATAAATTCCTCTCCAAATTGGTATGGTAGTCATGACGGTGTGACATTTATTATAATGTGTGATATGATGATTTGACTATCGGACATCCAGGAAAGTTTACAATCGCGAATTCGTCAATGACGTGAGTAAGTCAACGACAATTGAGTAAAAAACTTTACTTCTTAAACTATGCTAAAGGGAAACATCGCACTACATGCAAACGGTAGGATGATCTACTGGTAAATACCCTTTATGTGCCTTACCGGGACTGCGTGGTTGCCCTTTCACATATCTAATGAATTCGGGAGGCGAACTTAGTTTTTTCGCAGTTTGTTACCTCATGGAACAACCAGGAAAATTTCATAATTACGACACTAAATTTCTGGTATATAAAAACTATAGGTAATAACAATTCACCTAGGTTCCCAATATAGAGAATAGTTTCTAGGCTAATGGACAACATTCCTATCCGACAATGAATTTTTAAGTGAGCACTTCGTGCAATAGCACCATTACACCGTCGAACGTCGAATAAACTCACATTTGATTCAATAAAACGTAACGTCTTATACTTTACGAGTAACCTGAACTGCTCGGCGGACACGGAATTGTGCTATATATTTCGGGATTTATTCCCTTTTCAGGTCGTCAAGCTCATATATAGGAGATTTATCCCTTTTTTATTTTCGCATTCGGAGTAGTATCGTGTATAGTACGAAAAGCAATATCAGTCACATTCAGTCGCTCTCAGGACTACAAAACAACCCTTTGAACAACAACACCATCTAGCCCAACTTGAATCATCCCTGCAGCCTCCAGTATAGTTCAAAAATAGAAAAGATCAGTTAGATTTATACTTCCCAGGCATACGCGGGAATGAGATGTCATTAAAATTCGTGTCACTCATTTCTGTCGCTCTGTTTGTCTATCGGCGTTTTTTCTTATCGCGCAGTCTCAGTAACTGTTTAAAATTTGTAGACAACGTGAATGTTTGTCCATATAATTGTGAGTTTCACGACGTTTTGATTGATTTACTATCTTCAATAGTATTCAATTCACCGGAATTAACAAAATTATATACAAAATGGAAGTCCGAAACACACCTTTTATTCTCAGTAACTTTTGGCTCGATTATGATGAAACGTGAGAATCGATATGATTTGAGATTGTAGTAGGAAATGTGCTTTATTTTTTAGAGTGGGTGCAATAGCGGCGAGATTACTAGCAAATTTACGAAAATATATCAAAAAATCCCCAAACTGATTTTTTGCGTATCTTACGAGTTCCTGATCATTTGCTGGCAAGTCAAAAGAAATATTTTTGATCGGGTTGAAAAAATGTTTAAATATCGTAATTTTTTTATTTTTATGTTCCTGGCCGCTTAACTCAAAAATATGTTAGTACATATTATACACATGTTATGAATGGACAGCGCCACCGTGCGCAGGCATGTTTACTTGCCGAGTACGTTACTATGTTTTTGCGCTATTGAGTTACTTCATTTCTCGAAAAACAATCTGTTTCGTTAGTCTTGCACTGTCTAGCGACTAATTTTGTTGACATCCAATTATGAATCAACCCAATGTATGATATTTAACAACAACAGAGATTATCATATCAACAGTACTCAAACAAGCATAATAATGGAAATAAGACAGACTATTCTCAATAAGTTTTTACTGTTGAAGATCTACCTTTTGCACTCATATCACAAACTGGCCGTATTGACAAATTCAGAAATTTTCATTCATCTGTTAAAGTAAGAGTAATGCTCATTCAACTTCTTACTTGAAATGAGAGATGGTGAAAGCACAAAATATTTCATCTCATGAAAACATTTCTATGATTTTTATTGCACAAAATATAACATAAGGATCATCAAGATATAAAGTGATCTCAAGAATGGATATCTGAAACAGTTTTTTTGTTTAACACCATGTTTTAGAGTAAAATGCAAATTAATAGCATAATCAAATGTCTAATAAACCTTATTAACAATCTAATACTTACTAGGTATTAAGCATTTTCCAAACACAGAAATGCCTTACATGCGCATTTTTATTCAACCAAATTATAGTTCAATTTTTCGATGAAACTGGACACCATTGCTCACGCATTGCTCCACAGTAGTTGTTGTGAGGACGGTGATAATCGGGGTCGGCGGGGTACGACCTTCTATGTATCCAGATCACACGATGCACAAGATAAGAGCGCAAGTTAGGGAACGACGACAAGATAACAGATTGATTTCCTGCTAATGAGAATAATAGAGATGGGATATCGAATTTAGCGATAATGAAAACTAGGTGAAGATCGGAGAAATGTGAATGAGTAGAGAATTATTACTAGAAATAGAATATTATACAAGTCGGTTACATGTAAATGTAGTATACCATATAAAACAGAATTGGTAAACGGTTGAACCGTTACATTCCTCCAACCGGTAATCGCTTTGTCAACGCGCATTCTCAGTAGTTGGTTCTAATAAAATGCTCCTATACTTTTTAATGTAGCAGAAAATTAATGGGATAGACGTTTTTTCAAAGTCTATGTAATATTAGCTTGTTTACAACATGTAACTTGGACAACTATGATAGACGCTGGATATGATTTTATATAAACGTATGGCACATTAAAAGTAATAATAATTTTTTTATGTATAATTTCACTCCTTATAGGACATCTTGAAATCTATTTCAAAGTTGGTATTAAAAGAACTGCCTGCAGGTTCTCTAGTGTGTTAGAAAAGTTATAACAATTTATCTAACCGACTTTCCCCATATCGATTAAAACCCTGCGCCAATGATTCTAATAAAACACGACAAACAAAAATTAGAAGTTGTAAGTTTCGCCAACTTTGCAGTAGCAACTCTGAAATTTCTAATTGAAACTCTTTAATAATGTCACGCTTGTGGAAGAGCAGTTCGGAGAGCAGAAAACTTAGATTATTGCTCCGATATAAGTCGCTGTAGGCGGTGTAGCTCAGATGTCAGAAGTTTGCTCGGAAGCAACGCGATAGTACGTTCTTATTTGATAAAAGATGTACACACACCTGCAAAATATTTAGCGTCGTTGTTTTCCCATATTTTCAACCGCATTTTGTGATTGACAGTTGGTAGCTTAATGGGAAAATACGGACGCCAAAGACTTTGCAGATATGTGTTCCGTATTTTGAACATCTTGATTTTTAAATTAGGAAGGTTCATTGACATAGCAGATAGGTTTTTTCTCATGGATAACAGAGTGATCCATTGTAGTCACAAGCATTATTTAATTTGAGACAATGTATTTGTTTGATATTTCGTAATATCTCCATCACGTAACTCCTTGTTACCTGTTTCCGTCGACCTATCAGTCTATTGGTCTGTCTGTAGGTCAGTCAGCGGTCTGACCGTCTATTGGATTCAATGGCCCTACTCATAGGCGTTTTCCAAGTGTGCAGTTGAGGGCACCTTAATGAGGGAGCTCTTAAGGGTTGCCTCATGTATATCTGTTTTATAGTCAACAAATATCCCTGCCCTGCGGAAAATAGGAAAAAAACGGCAAAGTCGCTCTCTATCAAATATGGAAAAAGTTTGCTTATTTTTGGTTACATAAAATATTTAACGATGATGTAACCAAAAACTTGAATCAGGCTCCAGAGCTACAAACCTGAAAATTGACAATTTTATGAACGTAAATCGCAAGAAACAATTAATGAATAGGGAGAATGGATTAAACTCTTTAATTTGGTTTGCTCAGATCATTATTAATTAATGATCCTGTAACGACCAGCACTAATAATTTTGAAAATCGATAGCGAGCTTAGAACAGCTGCTCATTATAAAAAATAGAGGGATTTATTACGTGTCTAAGGTAGCTTCTTAGTTAGGCGGTTGTTTCCCATGATTCTCCATGAATCCGATAAGTTCTTCTTTTATTCATTATTATCAGATCAGATCATCAGATGCACAGAATGGGGCTCCAACACAAAGTAACGTTAAAAGATACCTCTGCTTCAGAATTTGACGTATAAAATCCCATTAAAGCGACCATCCGTCAGACATTTACCTATCAGGTTGCCCTACACTTGAGTACCCCTAGTAACTTCCCAGCTACTGTATAACAACATAACTAATTCTCAAGATTTTTCAAGTTTTAAGCAAAGCTCAAGCAACAAGTATGGATATGCCCCTTTATTCACCGCGCAATATCAGTAACCACTTTATCGATTTTGATGAAATTCTGGAGCCAGTATTTTATAGGCACCTAGAAGGCAATGATTTGTGCTGTTTGAAGATCCTTACGATAAATGCAGCGTTACGAAATATAATAATCAAGTGTTTTTCCGAACATATGTCTGTATCATTTCATATTAGATATTGTCGGAGAAGTATTTCTCACGACCATGAATTAAAAGAAATCGTAAATTACAAAGAGGTTCAGGTTGAGGATCTATGAGGATACTTCATAGCAAATTACAGTATGTCATGGATGTACCATTAATAAGCTTCTGATTCTTGTTCTTGGGGACTTAATCATTAAGACCTAATCTTGAGGTCTCTATCTATCATACTTTTCGATGATATCAATTTCTGTATGGACGTAGAAATATTTGAACATCCTTACATTTATCGCATAACTAACAATAATATTTGAGACTATAAGTAGTAATCAAATTCATAGTATAAGTATAGATTACTCACTGAACGGATGTGTAAACAGGGGCAACGATTCCTTCATATTACCGGAAGAGAGATTTACAGTGAACCAAGATATAACAATAGATAGATTCAGGAGAAACTGCAAGACACCTCACAGAAGCTGATAAAAACACCTCTGTCTTGTAGGTATGTCAAAAACCTATTATTATTTCTATGATTTCAAACGATAAGCTTACTAGAACAGGTTGATAATATTCCAATCTAGAAGAATGGGATCCCCTTCGTTTTGATTCTGGTGGGTCAATCTCACACTGAACTCACTCGAATAAAATTGTTGCAGTACGCCACTGTGCCAGTCAGACACTCGGCGCATCTTAAAAACCTTCGATAATTGGTGAAGGCGTCAAGAGCTCAGAATGCGGGTCTCGTCTCCAGGGGATAATCTCTACAGATAACCGGTGCTCTATACAAGATTAGAACGGAAGTTCGAGTCGACGGTCACTTCCTCTTTGCACTCTGATAACAAACTACAGGGTCTCAACTTTCTATAAGTAGGAAATAGTGTGACAGAACTCAAATTGAGGGTAGCAAACTTTTTTATTGGTCCAAAATGTTTTATTTGATAATATATCTTTTTCTGGTTCTTCCTGGATTTTTTCTTTCTGCCAATACGTTTCCTACCATCAACTCTTCCTTGTACGAATATGATGGTTTGTAGTAACTGATATCTGCATTGATGGTTCTAAACAACTACAAGTGGTCTTTTTAAAGCTGCATCAGGATAATCCATTTGAATTAGCTCATCTATAAGTTTCATTCAACATATATAAATCGTTTTGGTTGTATTCGTGGCTTCTTCCTTTAACAGGGCTGCTCTGGTCTCCAAGCTTATCCTGAAATCAACGTGTGAATTATCCAGCTGTTCTTCGCATCTTCTGTACTTTCCAGCTTGAATTATTTTCATACCTGACATTAGCGTTACAGAATCTGAAGTGCCACAAATTTAGGTCGAGAGCGACATTAATCTTGGAAATTTCAGTCTCATTTTTCCCATACCATTACTATAAGTGTGGAATCTCATCGGGAATCCTGGTAAGAATTACACCTTCCGGAAAATTGTCACTGATTCGTACAGCTGTCAAAATGGTATAAGTGTAGTTTTATTAGCAATAAAGCCATCAATATGTTAATTAAGAGTCCATATTTAACCACCACCTCAATGTAAACCACACAATAATGCGAATCAGCAGGATTTTTGTTGTTATTCCTATATCAAGCATTCTACCAGTGTGGCCTAAAAAGTACTAATCATCTGTGCAAATATCTCATAATACTTCACAAACAAAAATCCAATATTTGTGTGTCAATGTACACAGTCAATTTTATGGTACTTTCAAAATAAAACTAAACGCGACTAAATGTTCTTAATGTATTTTAATTTAGGTAGCATTTAACATTTAACATGCTAAAACTGTTCAATTTCTCTGAACGTACCAAATAAGCGACGACATTTTTGCAAAAAAAATTATTTGAAACTTCAGTCTATTGTTATAAGTCTATTCATTGATAGTTGTTGAAATATAACTGTGTGTGGGTCAATAAAGCGGTGGTATAATGAATTTCAAAGTGGTCTACTTTCGTTGAATGACAGCTTTCAAGCTCCTAAGTCAAAAATGGCAATCATAGGAAGAATTTCCGGAACATGATTAAACTAACTCGATACTAAACTGCCATAGACATTTCAAGAAATTTGACAAGATTTATGTATCAATTAACACTATTTTAAACAAATATTTGTAACATCCTGTAAGCTTTGATCTAAGTGGATTCTCCAAAACCTGATTTCAGCTCAAAAAGAAGACCGTATAAGATGTTGTGATCTATACTGGATAGCTTTGACCGCGCATCGCCTAATTTAGCTTACAGCATCATCACAGGTGATTAAACATGGGTGTATTGCTATGATACCGAAAATAAAGTAACAATTTTCAGTTTAAATCTATAAAAATGATCCGGCTCCAACAAAAGCCATTTCTGAAAAAAGCAGAATCAAAAATATTGTCATCATTTTCTTTGGAAGTACTAGATATTCAAATAAATGTGTATTTCAACATGAAGTTTAACAAATGAAACTCGCTTCCCTTCAGAGACGCGTTGGGATTTATATTATTATATTTAAAACTTCGTCGGACTCTCAGTCCTTATCAATATCCGCGCATGTTTTATCGAGCATGGAAATAACATTTAACTGATACATTTGTACATGCTTGTCGATATCGACAGCACAATATAAGACAAGCGCTGAGAAGTTGAAACTTGAGTATTTCTTGAAGTATCAAATATCATTTTTTAAGGACAATTCTTCTGCTCGACTCCACATCACAAAACATAAGGAGGAAAACTTCGATTCGCAATAAAAACGATAACATGTAATAAAATCGAAGGACGTCTACTTAACTGCCTGCTCAGAATATCCAGATTATTTGGAATATGTTCCGGAGCTAACGACTGGAAAAAAGCATCAACCCTTATTTCATATAATAGTGCGAACGAGCCGAATAATAATGACGTGAAAATATGGTAGATAAATAGGGTTATAGAATGGGTATGAAAAGGTGGGCCATTTTGCCATTGGATGCAAACTTAGTAGTCTTAGTCGACCCTCCCTTAGAAATAATGATAAAGTCAGAAATCTCAGGTATTTCTGGTGAAAGTAACAGAGAAGTGAGAAACATTAAACATAGTATTAATAGTTTCACTTTGATAATGTTTTTTCCAATAAATTTAGTTATCACCTGTAATATAATTAGAGTAGGTATTTAATCTAGAGACCGAAGCTACTTGAAATATTCCATCATAAGAACTGTTTAAAAAACAGGATAAAGATATATGAATGCGTGAGGTTGAAGGTTATGATAGAATAGAATATGCTATAAATAAATAAATTTTTTCATTAGGCTTACAATAGTAAATGTGGAGTACCTAGATGCCAATATTTGAATCCTTGTGACAAGCTCAAATTAATAGAAAAAATTGAAGATTGCAGTGAACATTTTTCAGGTTCCTGAACTGTACAAATACACGGACAAGATAGATAGGCTAACATACAGGTAGATCTAAATGAAATTCAAAATAAATGACAGGTAATCAAAACTTACAGGGATATTTAATTTAGAAGTAGATATTACCCTGAGAAAGGTAATAGTGTCTAATGGAATCACTGGAGCTGCGTTATCATTTTCAGAGGAAGATCAAAACTCGGTTATCTGAAAAATATTAAAACTCATTTATAATCATCCCCTGAAAATGCTAGCTCGTTAGCGACACTCGTGTCGGGATAGTGTGATAATGTAATGCTAAAGAATAAAACAAAGTAGGTACCTCCCCAAATCGAATCATTAGATGCAACTTAATTCATATATAGCGAGGTACGAAGTTGATTACTTATACAGAAGAAATTAATCATTCAGCATAACTTCTCCAAATGAGCTCATCATATATGAGATTGCCAATGATAATGAAACAGTTGAAAACAAGTTGACAAGTTTTTGATATATGAATAAATTAAGCCTCCCTGTCAAGTTCTTTGCTCCATATAGAAGTGCGGTAAGCTAGAAGATCTCCCGTGGGTCTATACTTTCGGTAGCCATACAGACGATCTGAAGCTGAAAACTATATTCATTATGTTTAATTAGGAAAAGTTAGACGGCGAGGTGAAGTAACTACTTCCATATAAAACACGTGTGCAGCGGGCATATAGGTGGAAGCCTACCTTAACTAATTTTATTAGCAAACTTTGCGGTAGCAGGGATGTTCTGCTGGCTGTATACAACTTCGGTTAAGTTTCTTCCAGAAAATAATGACCTTATAATGCTGGAGATCGTTCCGGGAGTTATACTCTTTGCCTGTTACGACTTCAGACCTTTGGGACTCGTTACAGTGGAGACAAAAGACGCATTGATTACTCAGACTAGCGTTAGAGAAAATCGCATGAGCTTACAGGGTCGGCTTGTGTCAAAATACAGCAATAAATAGATATACAAGGGAAGCTTGATTTTTAACATTCAATGCTGTCAATGTGTATGTATGTAAATATAACTATACGGCAACATTTATCTCAAAAACAACTCTGTGTATCGCATACATATAAGCTGCCACTGTACTTCCCACGCAACTGGTTTCACTTTGGATCAAAGATTTAAATCGGATTTTGATGCTGTTCGTCTTTTTAATTAATATCAATAATTTAAAATATTATCTTTATTCAAGTAGAATCTAGTCATTAGCAGTTATTCCAACAGAAGCACCACAAACTAAAGTATTACAGTAAGCGTGGCAAGCTGACAAGCCGGAAGCGTCTATCTATATTATATAATATATAGACTTCTTATCCGACCGTGCACCAGATATATCGCAACTTTTTGAAGGGTTGCGTGATTTCAGTACTAACTCTGCTTCTACTAGATCATTTAAAAGTACGAAGCATTACGGGGGTCAATATTTCATAGAAGATACGTTTGCCGACACGTCAACATGTATTTTTTTCTTTAGTTCTCCCTATCACCGCCCTCACTCCTCAACCCCGTTTTGACGCCCCCCCCCCCCAAAATAGTTTAAGTTCTCTATTTTTTCATTCTTTGGAGATAACTACTCCTCCCATTGAACCAATTTTCAAAAAAATATTTTGATTTAATCAAAAACCAAAAATTACTTTCTGAGGGTTAAAGAGGGGCCAACGATTACGGAAAAGAGTACAAGTAAACAGACAGATTGACTGCAATGAGGGACATGGTTTACGTGATGTAAATGCTATGAAACATGGAGAAAACGTATTTAACCAATTTTCCCGATAAAGTATATCGCAGGGTTTAAGAATACTAAATGATAATGCAGACTTTCCAATCAAATTGATGATTACTTATTTCTCTAAAACATTCTTAAGTAATTACGAACTGGGCTTGGCTTACTAGCGAGTCAGTCTTGACTTAATTTTTTATATCACAGCTGAATGTAATTTGGAGTACATTAACGATGGACATCGTTCCGCTGGAGTGATATTACTCATCGATTTACCGGCGTCTGAGACTCCTAGAGAAAAGTAGAGAAAGACAAAAAAGTTGGAAAGATTTGCCGGCCTGCGTCCCGCCGTTCGATGTCCGAAAAAAGTGAAACGGAATTGAATCTGCTGAAACTCCATTTGTTGACGTCACTTCACCTCTCTACTCTGAAAATTAATCGTCCAGGACATATACGTAGGTGTTACTGGGGCAGAACAGGGATACTGTATTAGAATAATCGTCTATACTCTATAAGTATCTTATAAGGTACATTCTCACTGACGCCATCGACATCTCTCTGAATCGCTCTCACTCCAACAGCGCCGCGATATGGAGCAGAGATATGTATATATGAAGTCACCTTAAATTGGTCTGGTACAGTGACCGAGCGACTTTAGAGGAATGCTGGTGACCCAGGTTCGAGTCCCGCACCAAAAGCATTGCGTTACTGCAATTTGTATCTTTTATCTCAATTTCCTGTGTTTGCACAGTTAGTATTCCTTCGCTTTTTCTATCTTGCCCCACGTATGAGACTCTGACGAAATCGAATGTGCAAGTGGGTGTCCCAACACTAATTTTTCAAAATTAAATTATATTTAACCTAAACTGATGAAACTACTGGTTACTGAAGCTCTGCAACACCTTTAAATATGACAAATATACAGATTTTTTTACTGAATGGATGTATCATAAATAATAATCCGAAAAAGAAATGCTTGACAATGAAATTCCTATACGTGAGAGGTATGTTCAATGCTTCTTGATACTGCACTTCATGATAGTATATACCTGATTTGGACTTTCAGATAAGATCAGTATGAAATTGCTCTTTGAATTAAATAGTTTGGAAAATCGTATCCCAAGCCGAGCCACCTTCCATTCGAGATTGGACTAACGACTGGACGACTAGGTTGAGGTAAAGCTTTCAAGTCCTCTAGGACCATAGAAACTACTATTAGAAGTAGAACAAACGTGCTAAACTACAATATCTGCTTCCCCACAGGAGATTTCCATACACAACTCACAAAATTGTTTCGTTATATCTTCAACTATGATCCTCGGAAACATTTCTGTGTAAGCCTATGGTTTCAAGCACTCAAGAAAGTCAAGTGGGGATTTCTCGAAAGACAGTATGGCATCCTTTATATATTAAATTGCAACTGCACAGATTTAAGCTCTTAATTGATGATACTTTAAAATATAAATACAACGACTAGTATACTTCTCTTTTGTTGTCTCCCGTCCTTTCAGTAAAACAATTGAGAAGTAGACGAGCTTCCTTGATTTGATATAATGTAACGCTAGACAATTAATTCACCTGTTGAATGATGTATTCAAATCTCCTCTGGGAAATTAGATATTTTCATTTGCATGTTGGTGCTACTTTCTCCTGTAGTTAGATAGACTATTTGTCCATTCATTAGTCAAATCCCGACTAGAAAATGTCTTGGTTTGCGTTACGGTTTTCCAGATTATTTAATTCAAAGAGTAATTTGATGTTGACCATATTTAAAAGTCAAGATTAGACATACCAAAGTGATGTGTGTAATAATTTATGATTGACTTAGTGTGAATTACTATACAATTATTTTGTATGACTGACACTTTTTATAGGCGCTCCAAAACATGAACAAAGAACATTTTCTTATTTAGTATGTGCACTATGATCTGTGATATGTTAGAACTTTGAACAGCGCTCTATGGTATCTAGATTCTGTTAGAAGTTGAAAAGAGATTTATTTCATTGATTTGGAGATACTTCATTATTAGATTGTGCTTAATTGTATCGTTTGTATATGGAGACGATGGCAGGTCATATGGAAAAATCGAAACCCAAATTCATCGTCCTTTAATATTTTTCTTGATTGCTGTTTTTTAATTTATACCTAATGATGAATGTGTACATATGACATATTCATTTAAAATTTTTATATACGCCATCACTATTAACTATTAAGTTGTATTTAAAAGTCGTCAAATGGAGCAAGCTATACAAGACTTACTTGCAAATCTTGTATAACCTGTAACAGTGTGCAGTTATTTGCAGGTATTTGTAAACGATTGACTAAACTGTTTGCAAACTTTCTTTAGATGAGTACGTGGCTTTATAGTTATTATAATAATGACAATTAGCTTTATTATTGGTCTGCCGCCACAGGAACGCTTTTCAAAGCTCTTAAGATTTTTTGTCATTGATAGTCATCTACCATGAGAATTATAAGATATCAGATCACTACCTTGTAAGCTATAGAGGGCTCGAAGATAACATTTTAATTTTTCTAATTACTGGCTGCCAATAGACTTTTGAAAGCTATAAAGGTTTTTGGTTATTTCTATTGTAAGTTATTCAATACGTAAATCAGGGAAATATAATATTTCGAATTATAAATTATTCGAATGAGTATAAAGTATTGTCTTGAATTTGTATAGCAGCCACGAGGCACTTATTTTATGTTTCCTGTTTCATCCTATTAATTTTAATACCGTGGAATGAATTTAATTAGTCCTTTTAACAAACCTCACCCACTTCATTCCTCTGGGTTTAGAAATAATACCGGTTGAGGTGAAGTAAGGTTCATTCTAGGTAAACGCGCTATTTATTCTAGGTCTTTCAATACCTGAGAAGTTTTGTCTCGGCTGTTTTGCCTCCTTTCACCCCTTTCCATGTTTGACTGTGAATGGTGCACTAACTTCATTAGGGAGAGAGTTTATTCAGGTCTTTTCAATTTAATACCCAGAATAACATGTACTTCTAGTTAGCATTGCCGTTCGTTAGAAAGTTGGGCGATTAGGCTAGGTGCAGCAAAGATGATTTCTATCGTACATATTTATTTCGAATTCTGCATCATAACGAAAATATGTGTAGCCAAAAGTATATACTTACGTGAGCCCACTTTTCGGTTTGTTGGACTAATTCTTTATATTTGATGATTTTTTAATAGCTCAATAACGAATATTTGATATACTCTGCTGAACGCTTGAGAGAGATTCGCAGAACACTAGGTTGTGGCGGTTAAGAACCACCTGTTCAAGGTATTCGCCCGGACAGCTGGAAATGTGGGTTCGAATCTTGCCACTATCAGGTCTCTTCCCTATTTTTTATGAGTTCTCTGGAGGCTGAGAGAATTTTTTAGTGATAATTTCAAACGAAAATTCAAATTTGTCACACTTCTATGTGCTACAGTGAGTAAATTCGTAGCATATGGGGTTAAATGTACCTCTGGCTCAGAAAATTGTTATAAACTGCAACCGGTGCCGCGATACTGGCAGCTGCTTTTTCATTCGCTTAACAACATAAATCTTCATTCTTGAGTCGGGAAAGAATGTTCTCACATTGTTTTTGTACACATCAACAGACCTACAGGAATGCATGCGGAGCTGAATTTGAATAATGCGGACATTTTGAAATACTATCAAACCAACTTCTCTAAGTAATGTGTCTATAAGAAATGGAGTCAAGTAAATGATGTCGGTACTCTCCACAGAACCATAACTTTTTATATAACTGGTAGCGATAGTGTTTTATGCTGGCATGAATAGAATTATCTCTCCACTATGCATCAGACCTGCTATGCATGTTTCGTCTTTAGCCTAGAGTCGTCAGTATAGCCTGGCGGTCTAATTGTAGAGAGCAATCGAGTGGTATGATACGTAACCCACTTCTTCGTAAACACTTTTACGATGTAGCGTTATCTCGACTCATTCACATCAGAAGCTGATAACTGAGATTAAATGTTTACGAAGAACAAGGGATGTCGCTGTGAATAAGTTAACTCTTATTGACAGATGTCGTTACTGATTGCCGCTTCAATGCAGTTCAAGTGTTAGGACTTTTGACTTCGTAAGTGGCCAATGGGAGTCCACAGAGGGCGACACTTGGAGATGAGATGTTTGAATATAGTTGCCCGTTGTTTATAATTAAGTTACGTAGAGCCCTATGGGATCCCCTCGTTGTATTTTAACTCTCGAGGAAGAGGGATTAATGAATTGTATACTTTCTTAAGTATAATCGCTGATCGATTTACATTGGCGTAAAAAAGCGTGAGGTACTGTAATCTCTATAATTTAATCATTATAAGAAATACTAAATTGTGTATTGTTAGTGCCTTAGAGTTTCAATATTCATAACAAGATTCTTCGGCCACCAGTCAGCCAATATTTTTTCATAGAGTTGGGTCATGCGCATAAATAAAGTTAGAATTTCATAGAAAACGTATTCCAAAGATTGTGTGACTTCTTGAAGTTTTTTAGAGCTATTGATGTGATCAATCGATACAGTTTGTTCACAAGTCACAAAATCGACTTTTATTTGTGGAGCCTTCTGTGCAAATTGTACAATATTATATTAATCGTGCATTATTTTCCCTTAATGCACTTCTTGTCCGTATATTCTTATTGCTATATCTCTCCTTCACCATGTATATATCGTAAAGCATGCAATGAAAAACCCTCTCGCCACTTGAATGCCACATAACCGAAACAATTCATAATTCAATTAGTTTTTACCCATTTCCCCATCGGTACATGTCTGGAATTGCTCCATAGGGAGCACTAAAGGAGACACGGAGCCGTTGTGTTGAGATTAAGGACATGGCTTGAGGACATGGGCCTTCGTCGGGACATATATCAAAATTAAACAATCGGACAGGGCCCGCCTCTGCTCGGTTTAAGCATAGCGGGCACAGGCAAACTCGAAACCCACGGAGTGAAAGCACAGCAAAGGCCATTCGGTTTACGCCTAGCGCATGTAGAGTTAATTATTCTTAAAATACGTCTGCCTTGTGTCCCCCTCGAGAACGTACTTGCCGATAGCCTACCAGCGTTTTTCGCGTCAAAACGCATCTGCAAATTATATTAGGCAAATCTGATCTTCTGATACTCTCATTTGCCGTGGTGAAAGCTTGCAAGTGTGTTGAAGTTATTATCCACAAAAATATCTGTATTTCATCTTTGGCGTCTGATCAGTGTTCAAAAAAATTTGATTGCCAAAAATTTTAGGTGCTGGAACAGTGATGTCTAGAAGTGCTTTAGGCGTTGGTAAAAGATGTTCTAGACATAGATGATTATTCAGCCCAATAAAGATAAATATGGAACTGTTTCAATACGAGTAGCAGTAGACTTGAAATTTTACAATACATCGACTTATGATGCATGTCCAATGTTTCAAACATATTTCAATTATTCGAAATCTGTTTTTGTTTCAGGGCGTACTTGGATTTTTTTTATAAAGGGGTCTGATTTGTTCCGTTTCTGTTTTAGAAGGTGCTATTGCTTTGGAAAAATGACGTCAAGTAGGGTGACGTTGTACTTCCCACATATCCGTAATGGTATCACTTTGAAGATAAAGATGTGAATCGTATTTCGGAGCAGTCAGCTTTTGAAGGTCAATAAAAAATATTAGAACTACTAGGAGACCTTAAATATTCAAATTTTAAATATTTTCATTGATAGTTCTGAACTCCGATGAAAGAGCAAACTAATATCACTACACGTAATATACAGAGTCAACCACCCGGACGGTATTTTTCTGAAGACTAAATACCACTCGTTATTATTTATCATCCTCAATCAGGTAGAATTCACGAAAGCACTAGAGTAAACTTGTCAACCTGACAAAAGTCTAGGACAAGTATCTATATTACTACTTATCCGATCGTTCAATTCATCTGTCAGTAACACTTGCACGGTAGACAGAATGTACCTTGCGTTATTATATAGAGACGAAACTTCAGTATTTCTCTGCTGCCACTGGATCGATATCTGAAAAAGTACGTACTATTACCATGGTCATGATTTTATATATAACAGAACGTCTTCCACCATCTCATTATTCTTTGGAGATACTCCTATCACTTCCCCCACATCTTAACCCCAATTCTTCACACCTTAATCTTTTTACAAAATGATCAGGAACCTTGGCAACGTCTACAAAGTTTTTGTTTTGTGTTTACGATATCTTCGCCGCCACTGACCCGGATTTTAAAAACTACAAAGTTTTTTCATCCTAGTCACGCTAGTAACTTGTGTGCAAAGTACTAGGTACTTGTACTTTCCGAGTCAGAGGACAAGGAATTCAGTACCTACACATAGATAGACAGAAACGAAAATGAGTGACTTGAAATGCTGGAAATATCTACAACAGTAAATTATGACTTCTATTCACTAGACATTTTTAGGAATTTTATATAAAATATTTAGTTCTTCAAAATCAATGGCTTTTCAATTTTAGCTCTATCATCAGATGAAAATGTGATCCAAATAATATTTTCTGAGCTGATATCATAATTGTAATTCTGATTGTATTCACGCACCTACTTGATTGTACCGCTTTTAGAATAAAATTAATAATAATAATCAAGCATTCCACGATATCTTCGCCGCCACTGACCCGGATTTAAAAAACTACAAAGCTTTTTCATCCTAGTCACGCTAGTAACTCGTGTGCAAAGTACTACTTGTACTATCCGAGTCAGAGGACAAGGATTTCAGTACCTACACACAGACAGACAGAAACAAAAATGAGTTACTTGAAATGCTGGAAATATCTACAACAGTAAATTATGACTTCTATTCACTAGAAATTTTTGGATTTTTATATAAAATATTTTTTTCTTCAAATTCAATGGCTTTTCAATTTCAGCCCTATCATCAGATGAAAATGTGATCCAAATCATATTTTCTAAACTGATACCATAATTGAAATTCTCATTGTATTCACGCACCTCCTTGATTGTACTGCTTTTAGAGTAAAATTAATAATAATAATCAAGCATTCCACAAAAAAAAAGTCCATTTACAAGACAAGCAGAATTCTCATTAACCCTATGGAAAACCAGTAACAATAAGACACCGAATATTTGTGATTCATAGGTAAAAATTCATTTCTAGGTTGTTTGATAATACCTCTCAGAGGCTTTATCTAATGGCTTACCCGAAAAGGTGCAGTAGTGCAAAGAAACAGAGGCATCATAGAAGTTAACTAGGAATAGTAGCTCCAACTTATTGTGAGCAGTTTATACGGAAAGCTTAGCAAAGATAATATATAATGTCTTAAAACTAAATTACATCAAATCTAGAGCATGAAAGTTTTCCACCCCTCTCCGGGTAGATTTCATCACTCTTTAGACTTAGATATGTATTTTAAAAATATCCTCTGTACATTTTGAAGACTGGCATTTTGAAATTTAGAGTATGGCTTCCACATTACTGAAGCATACTCTGGCCTGGAGCGTACATAGGAGAAATCAAGTACTTTTAAGGCATCTATATGACTTGCTGGCTTCAGCAATTTTCATTCGTATGTGCTCAAGGACGAGGAGAAGTTGGCAGAACAACCAATTCTAAATAGGTATAAATCACCCCAGATGCACGGCAGGTAAGGTTCTTGTATCAATTAGGTGTCTCTAAGGTGAGCACACCTTGTTATGAGGTGTCGGAAATACGAAACAAAAGCAGCTGCGCTTACAAGGCAGCCAGTTACTGAATTGATGAGCATGGAAACTTTATGAATACGTACGAGACCCGACGGTAATTACAGGAGAACAGTAGGGGTAGTTTTGCTAATGACGCTTGCGTCCTTTCAATACGACACCCAAGTCAAGTTGATAATGGATATGTATTTTTATGATAACTAAGTGTTTTGTTGTATAACGGTCTTACACAACATAGTCTCCCAATTTTTCATTTGCATACTGAGTACTCTGCATCGCCAAACCACCGACTATAAAACCATATAGACAAATCTATTCAAATTTGAGCTCACTGGCTAGAACAACAGCTCCTGTATCGTGAGCATTACGGCGTTGATGGTGAAAAATTGGGGGATTGGAAGAAAAGCATCTCTTCACAACCCACTAATATCCCAAAATTTCAACAATTCTCTGGGACATTCGACAACATGAATACAATATTGCTACAAAAATGTTGGCCTCGCATATTTAAAGAATTTTTATAGCGCAAAAGAAAGTATTGTATGGTTAAGTTTAAATAGTTTCATTATATCAATGATTTTAGACCAACCATTAATTAGGCATGTGCGGCTTAGTGTCTTCTCACAAAGACCCCTGTGCAAAATCTTCAGGTCCATAGGGATAGGACCTTACGTTCCATCACAAATGCCTCCTGATATGTTCCAGACAACGCTTCGCAGAGACCTCGACACTCCCTACCTAAACAATTACGTTAAAGAATTTGATCGCATTGAAACCTTTCGTTGCGCGAATCACAGTCTAGTAAACGTTCCAGGCCGCGAATCGCACTGTGGTTAACACTGATCTCACAACAGGACTAAACCAGAATCGAAATTAATTTTGGAATAAAATTAGTCAAATGTCAAATTAAAATACCAAGGCATTTCTCTCTCCTCCTGATTCTCTCATCTTTCCACTCTTTATTCCTTCCTTTATTTCTTCTTTTTATTGGCAATGACAGACCGACTCAAGGGCACCGACCTAACAGGACATAACCAATACTTGTGAACAATGGACTTGTTTAGTGTGACGTCACACGTAAGAGCTGGTAGCAGAGGGCACTGTAATAAAAGATCTAGGAATTATAGTGCTGATGGATTGTCGACATTATGCATAAATTAATTACGGTCGACAGAATGACTGAAATTACATACATTCAATTTTTATTTACTTTTTGAATTCAGAGGCATATTTAAGCTCGCAATGTGCTTAATCTATATAGCTAAATTGCTAAGTAATACTCTTGCGTACAGACAAATAATGTTGGAAACTTTTTATATTAAAAAAAGAAATGTTATTCAGGGCATATATTTGAATTTAATGACGCATGCGCAAAATAAAATAAACCTCAAATTTGTGCAGACAACCATATAAATTCCACCCTAGTATGAACTGGCGATAGAGACAGAGCGAAGGGAAGGAAAAGAAGCACGTAAAAGCTATAGAGATAGCATGTTACATGTAGTTTATCTAGAAAAATCAGTAAAAGTTCAGTTTCCAAGTAGGTATACAACATAAAGAAGCTAAACTAAATTAAACCTTGTACGTTAGAGTTTTCATGCTTGCCCTGCACTTCTCCTCAGACTACAGAAATACCATCATCGTACAGCATTTTGTTGACAAATCCCGCTATCTCCGGAAAACACAAATATTGCACTCGTGCTAACTAGAGAGCGACCAGCAATAATTTTAATTTTGAATATTTGAATGTTCACAAGTCCTATTAGTACTTTTCAATTTCAATTTATTTACAAATGTATTACCATCAAGTGACATTTTATACATAGACATATTTTGATATGTCTTATTTATATGGTCCAATAATTTTTTATTGTTATATAATTCAAATGACAGAGAAATAAATCAAGCTCTGAATGAACTTTTGAACTAATATTTTTTTATCCAAATAGGCAGAGTACATAAGGCTCAAAACAGAAAGAACAAAAAATCTACAATGTCTTTACGACAATGCGCGGTGTTGTCATATGCTGTTTATGACGTCACCATTAAACTGGTAGATTCTATAGAAACTGTAGGAACGCAACATACCATAGCATGGCAACGTTGCACTTTCCCGTTAGCGAATTTCTGTATAACTAAGTGATAGCATCGATGCATGTATAACCGATTTACACGTAGCTACACGGCAAATTGATATAGTTGCTGGTATACCGGAGATTACCACCAGAGATTACACGCATTCGCTCTTATCTAAGTTTATACAAGCAAACAGGTATAACATTGAGAAGACACAAGATTCGACACCTTATCCAGGTTAGATGCTATCTGGAAATATATTTATTCTATATAGATAACCGTTCGCAAAAGCAGATTGCCTATCGGGCTCCAGAAACGCTACGAGAACGAGTTAAAAAAGTGGAAAAAAAATATTCTTGTACCTGACGGATGGTGTAAACGCTGCTGAATAATCTTGGTTTGAATGCGGATGTTGTTTATTATTTGGTTTGATTTCCACGCTGGGTCTGCTGTACACATTGTAGTTGCTATTAAGAAGGCCGCTTGCTCCAGATCTCGTCGATAACAATGTAGCTCTCTATGTATGACTGTAGTGTGTTCCCAAACAATTCTGTGGTGCACAGTCCATGTATGATTCCAGATTTCTTAGTTTTAGCCTGCTGTGTGTAATTCGAAGATTTTTATGCTACTCAGGATAGTGTTCTTTGAATATCTTGTTTGAACTCTAAAATCTTAGTCCGACAAACAGAAGAGCTAAGAAGCGCTTATCATTTCGAAGACAATCTTTAATGGCGCTTTTTTAACGAAACACTTGCCCTCGAGACGGCATCACCGTTTGAAATATAATGGCAATTTTTCTTGGACGAATTTTTTTATTTTACCATATGAAGAAACGATTTTAAACGACGGTAAATTTTACCATCAATCACTTGAGCCATGAAATTAGTAATAATTAAATATAAATAATAGTTATTCTAATAAATTTAGTTCAGAAAAAGAACCAAACATATTTTTTCAATGTACATTTTTTATATAACTTTTGCACTTCAAGATATGATATCATAGATATTTTGTTAATCCGTCTCGCCTCTTCCTATGACACAATATAAGATAAGATAGTTATTTTAATATAATAAATTGAATAAAAACAATAAGTACGTGGAACGACTAAATTATTTAACCAGATGTGGAAAAACAATGAGTTTTGTAAAATAAAATGGCTTTGATATCAAGTGGGAACTTTATTTTAAAAATATGCCTTCAACAACCAAGTACATATGCCACCGTTTTTTTAGGTTTGAATTTGTCAAAATAGATACAAAAAATGGAGAATTTTCGTATGACGTGGTAAAAAATATGAGCTACTATTCGAAAAATTTCGATGATTGTTGTCTCTCAGACGGTTCAAAACGAATGTCAAGGAAAGCACGATAAACAATTATCTTTAACCTGTGTGGGACTTACATTATTTACTTCTCTTTACTTTATATATATATATATATATATATATATATATATATATATATATATATATATATACTGGATCTCTAACAGCGAACAATAAAATCGGAACCTTAATACTTAAACTGCGAGATTCGGCTTCGCAGCTCCTCTTCATTCACATTTATCAACTCCTGGAGGCGAAGACGTACGAATTTACTGCCCTCAAGGGACTTTCCATATATAATCAATAGCATATCCAGATGCCTGAAGTCGATCGAATGGACCAAGGAGACTAGAAAGGCTAGAAAGGGGCATCCAAAATTAACTTTCTTCTTTCCACCCATAAGCGAGGGTATTTTGATATTTTCAAATCAAGTTTATTACGGATTTTATATCAAGATATGGTTGTGAAGGAAGATTAAAAATGATGGGAAACAAAAGAACAGTTTTGTACTCAGTTAAAGAAGCTGACTCTTTCGACTAGTCTACACAGATTGCAGCCACGCGACATCGTACAGCGGCCTGTGCAACGTGTTCTCCAGATATTGCGCAATTGGGAGTAAAAGGAACTCAGAGAAATGGCTGGCGCGTACGAAAACCTATGTTGAAATGCAATAGACACGGGTTCGAGTCCCTTCCGCAATAAAAGCTTTTCTTGTTTTTTTTCACTCCAAAATTGAGTATTTCATCTCGATTATTGTATAACTTATACACTATCATTCACGAACAACAATCCTTTTCATTGACCCATTCCACAATACCATTTGCAACACCCATGGTCAGACTGTCACTTTGCAATAGCCACTGTCACTTCCTCTGTGTCATTCAGGTGGCATCTGAAGTGTTGAGTGATATAGCCATGGTCCATGATGACACACTGACAGTGATACTTGGAGATGTGTCCGCACAGAGACAAACAAAAAAATTAAATGATGGTCGGGCAATACTTCAGTCACCCTCCATGAGGCTTCGGGGAATTGCTAGATGGTCGTCCCAAATAGTCTTTAACAGAAATTTCTTCTACTTACCAATCAAGAAGTTCAGCAAAATCTCCCTGTTCAATATCTTGTCTAGTTATTTTTGACCTCTTCGGTTATTGCCTCCTGATGTGAGTGCTGCAATTTCAAACTTAATCATTATTAAGGGAGTACGAGGAATGGCTGTGTATGTACAGCATCTCAGGGGATGGGATAGGTCAGTCTGCTGGCCGTATATGCTAGAAGGTGCGGATAGTAAGCAAATGAAGATAATAAGGATACGGGTAGGTGAGATATGAAAGAGAACAAAAAAAATTATTTGGCGGCAAGGTACTAAGAAGACTAGGAATTCGGTATATAGTCCAAGGCAAGGATTTTGTGCATTATCATGCGCATTATAATAAATTAGACTCTAGAAATGAACAGATGTGCTTGCTATCGATACAGTTTCGTGAAGGTTCATGCGAAGGTACAAACATAGGATGTTTTGTAATCACGATATACGAGTATTTCGAATTGTCGGAGTAATATTTTCTTGATTTTTCATGACAAATTCAACGCGAAAAGCGTCACTAATTCCCGTTGTCGGCCCGTCTGAACCACGTCCGGTAACTCGGAAGGTACGTTTAGTACTTTAATGGCACTTGAGACTAAATTACTAGTATTACAAGTATAAAAAAGAAGAAATCACTCAGTGGAGACAAAGCTATATTCAAAACGCAAAGAGAAATTCAATAACTCTCACTGTTACATAGTTTTTGTAGTTCTCCGAGGCCACTAATCATTTTATTAAACAGTTTTGCACAGCCAAAAGTTGGGAATGGGGAGATCATAGAAATAACTCATGGTAGAATGTTATAATTTGATATCGATAGTACTTTGTATCTTTTCAGATATCTATTCAATGGCAGTAGAGTAATACTAAAGCTCAGATCCATATAATAACGTTCGATGCTGATGAACGGTAGGAATAGGTGTCTATAAATATAACATATATAGAAGCTCCTAGCTTTTTTCACGTTGTCTCGCTTATTTTTAAACTGTTTTGTCCTGTCCAGTGTTTCTTGTCCACTCTATAACTCAGAGAGCACTTTTCTGATTTCGATTAAATTTTGACATTAAGTGACCACTATGGTAACGATGAAAAAGCATTAGAGCTTTTGCAAATGGTTCTAGTAGCAGCGTAGTTATCTTTAGATAAGATAATAAAGTTTGAATATAATATACATAAACATTTTTTTAGGTTGGAAAAGGACACTCTATCACCTATAAATATTTAACCCCATTATTCTCCGTACTTATTAGACATATTTCACATATTTATTCATTTTTAATGTCGTGAACTTCAATGCATTTCACATATAAGAGAAACTATTTTCGTTTTAATTTTTTGCAAATTAATTAGCATTTTATGGAGCAGTTAATAATAATAAAATATAATATAAAGTAATTTATTCCACTTCTGTTCTAGCAGTTGTTGTTAAAGATTACTGAATTTTAACAGAATAAGGATCGAAAGATCATAAATAATTACGAATGTGCTATTTAGCCTTTAAAAAAATGGAATCTAGTAGGTTTCCTCAATGTTCCACATGCAATGGTGCTATGACTTTATATGAAGTTTCGACAGTATTTTAACACCGATCTACTGAAATAAGTACTGTAGATACTGGAAGTGATAAGCATTTTTAAAAAACTCGAAATTTTAAATATGTTGGAATTATAAAAATATATATATATATATATATATATATATATATATCAATTTTCTAAATATTTCTTTCATTCATTCCAGAAGGGCAACAGTTTTTGAATCCGATTCAACTTATGCAAGTAGTAATGGTATGTGGCATTGTAATTGTTGCTAACAGGGTAATAATTACAATGATGACATCAAAACGCAAACTTCGAAATTGACGCCTAACGTGGCTGACTTCCGGGGCCAATCTGGGTTTTCTTCTTGCCCAATCAATAGGAGTAATTGGAAAGCTTATCACAGCTCCCATTCTGTTATTGAGAGAACAAATTCTGGAAGAAAAATGAATCTAAGGAACGTCGATACAAGGGATTCGTATGAAACTTTATTTTCGCTTAGAAAACTTTTACGGTCACTTTAAATCAGCTTTATATTGAAGCGGGAGAAACTTTTTTTATTATCTGATAGATGAGTCGCACAGTTACCCTCATAAAAACTGGTAATATTGACGGCTGCAAAGTTATGGCTATGTTAACGCCGAAAAAAAGGTGACCGATGAGCCAACATAAAAGTTTTATGACGTAGCAGATCATTAGAGTAAAAATGGTGGAACTGAAAAAAAATCAACCCTATTCTGCTTATTGGAGTATCTGCCAAATGTACGATATCATACGAGAACTTCATAGGCAGTCCATAGTGGGTCAATATTATGATGCAACGTAGATTGCCCCAAGTTGTTCACTATATTGCACAATATTTGTTCGGCTTTCTGTGGTTACACGGAATATTATATTGTGATTTGTAATATTTTTATTATCAATCATTAATTATTATTTCTCTTCTGAAGGGGGTTAATTTGTTACGATTCTGTTTCAGCAACTATTACTAAAGATTATTGCATTTCAACTGCATTAAGATCATAAATAATTGCTTGAACTGCTATTTCGCTTTTAAGAAAAATTGCGTCAAGTAGATTGACTTTGTATTCAGTACGTACAGTGATTTCACTTTCTTGAAGACTGATTAAATCTCAGGTCCACATAAACTTTTATAAATATCAAAGATTACGGAAGAGTCAAATATTTTAAGAATTTTTTAAATTATGAATGATTAGAAGTACTCCAAGATTATCGATATTTTTTAAGATTTTACTTCAAAAGATTAGATTTGATACAAATATATTCATTTTAAAACAATACCATTGCATGCAAAAGCACAATGTCAGCATATTTAAGACCATTATTTGCACAGGTGTAGTTTTATATAGCATCCACAGATACATATATAAATATTTTGTTTCTGACTTCTGAGACGTGATCCGTATGTTAGCAAAAATGACCCACGATAACACATTCATTACTTAGTTTAATATCGACAACAGGTAATCAGAAGCGGGTTTTAGCACACAGCTTTAGATCGTGATCTTTTGGATTTCTCCTTTTGATTCCATCCTCTTCTCATGGATGCTGCCTTCACAATCGTCTCTAAAAGCGGCAGTGCCTTCAAAGCCTGACTGTTCCTTTAGGGATGCACTACGGCGTCCTGAAGCTGCATTAAAATTTTACAGTCGTGCCTTGCTCATCATTTATTTATAGACGCCGTCTACTCCCCCATCAAACATTCAGTGCCTCTCTACCACTTCATTATATTTACTCAGTCTCAGTATCTGGCACTGCCATCCCTCTTTTCAGGCTGTGCTTACGGAGAACTGTTAAATGCCTCTGTTGAATTGAATCTGGAAAAAAGCAGATGCTAATAAATTTATTGTCAACATCAGGTGAATGTCTAGGATAGCTAATCCGTAAGATCGCAACTAATATATAAACTCTTACTTAGAGACTATGAAGAAATGTTCTTTTGGCATGATTTTAAAGTTAAAATGGTTCAGCCACCTTTATACTAAGTGAAAGAGCAACCTTCATTAGTAGGAATTAACCATTTTGTGTAATGCATTTATGGTTCCAATATGCCGTACCATGTGCATTAATACAGTACAATTTCACGTTTCATAACTAGCTATACATAGTAATGCCTGTCAAAACTATTATCAATTTCAAAATGCCGTCTCTTCACATGTCAACTTACAATATAGCTATTCATGTAGCCAGTTATCAATCGACTTATTTTGTTCAAGCGCAAGCGTGCTATTCTCAAAACTGTCATAAGTTTTGAAATATGTCATCAAAATGTGTCAAAATTATAAACACCTTTTATATTGTATTATTATGTATATTATGTGTATTATATATTATTATTGTATTTTCCAAAACGGACTATATTAATGTTGTAATACACACCTCCACCACTTTCAATTGATTTTAAATTGATATTATAGCATATTGACGAGGCACAGCTTTAAAGTGATGTCAGTTCAGTTCCAAACCTCGTTAGATGCTCATTCAAAATACTTTTAATAATAAAAGACTCGTGTGCTTCGACCGTTCAAATCTGAACGTCGAAAGATTTGAAAGAGCGCTTTCCAGATATAGCATGTTATTTATATCAACATGGGGCAGGTATATCAAATATTGGGTTTATTACTTTAGCTTCCCCGCTTCTCTTGAAAATATTTACAATAAATTTTGTATGATGACATCAGCCAGGGATGTATACAAGTCATAAGTTCCTATGTAAGTATAATTCAAATCCGCTCAAATTAAAACAAACACTAAGCACTCAATCTTCCCGCTGGCAGTCCGTTAGAAAAAGCGTATTTCATTGAACAAATAAACGACGCTCCAGTGAGAAAAATATCGAGAATAGCGAATGGCAAAAAGAGAAAGATCTAATCGGGATTACGTACAGCTCGACGACCAGGCAGAACCAGAGGGATTTATAGGAACCGGGAAATCCGCCAGCTTCTATCACTACACCAGCTAGATTACGTGGAAAAAGCTACAAATAGACGCCAATAATTACTTTTTCGAATAGCTGTGATGAAAAAGCCCACAATGACTTCAAACTCGCTTTATCCGTTGCTCACTGTAGTGGAAATCATAGTACGTTAATGCAGTATTTCCTCATTTGTTCACAATGCTTAGTGAAAGACGGTTTACAGACTGGAAAAAACTTTCCGTTTCAAAACCGAATAATTTTTTTTATAATAACTAAGAAACGCTTTAATAGCTGCTCAAACTAAAAAGTAGAAAATATTTATTAATATAAGAATAAAATAACGATATTGCAACGAGATCAGCGGCCAGCAGCCAAGAAAAGATCGCCCTGTATGTGAATCGTCCAGAACATGTGTGCAGCTGTCAACAGACATCTCGAACGTGTCAGATTGTTCTAGATTTGGTTATGGAACATTCGAGATGGGTGTTTTCTGTATATATACAAGTATCGAGCAGTGACAGCAGTCAGTCGGTGATGAGACGTCTAATTGTGAAGAACTTGAAATCGTTGATATAAATTAGTGAATAAGATGTTGTTGTTACAGTGGAAATAAATTAGTGTTAAAGAACGTTACAATATTATATATTATTGTGATAAAATTATGGTCTGCTTTGTACTATATTTTTACACTAAATCTGCATTTTGGAATAGCACTAGTGAGAAATTATGACAAATGATATCGAGCACCCCACGCATTTATCACAATGACGTTCATTTTTCCGTTAAAGATTTTATTCTTATATTAAAAATTATTGTTTACTTTTTAATTAGATTAACTATAAAAGCGTAGTTTTTTAAACTATCATTTATTTATTCATGAATTTATCCTTGTTGATTTGGAGCTGCAATTATGCGGCTGCTGGAATTAGGCTTGCTCTTCAATGAATCTTAATTAACGGGTCTGAAGGGAATTATCCCCGTTAACAAGGCTTTAGTTAAGTCCCGTATCGATATATTTCCAAGATTCTGTCTATAGTATTCCGTTTAAAACATACGTACAAACACGTGAAGCTGATATAAATCATATCAAAAGGTAAAGACATTTTGGTACATAGAACTGCAGAAATTTATCAAATTTTGCCTTGCTGTAACTTCCTTACTAAAGATCATAGAGCCTCGTTTCAATTTTAGCTCCTGATCAGAAATCTCTGAACTTAATACCATTATTTTTTTTCCTGGATCCTAAATCGCATGTATGGTGTCACATTTCCAAGGACAGTTCCTGAAAAGATTTAATGATGATAGATAATCCTTGAAAAAGATTTTACTTAAAGATATGCCGTTTTGACAACGGTTTGAAATATGGTTTATGCATAATAGTTATTCAGCATATTTTGGCATCTAAGCGCGATAATATTTGTATTAAAGTTTCCATAATAGATCAAGAAGGAGATCAACTATGACCCTATAGGTCTAAAGACCTTCGTTTATCAAACATCTATCCAAAATGAACAAGAATAAATAGACGAAAAAATATATTCTGGTAGGAGGATTAATTAATAGATTTTCAAGAAGTTCTGTGTTGGTTACCTGGTGGAGAGTTGCATATGAAACATTTGGTGTAGGAAAATGAGTGTATCATGTCTTCCTTGTCAGCGGCGGATACATCTAAATGAGCTGGAAACTACTAGATATGATCAGATATTGGCATCTACTTGAATGAGCCTTACCATATAACTGCGAATAATTGATCCCACAGGTCTAAAATATCTAATATCCAACGGTGTACTGGTCGATGTATGCAACAAAGTTACTAAAATGTCTGTGCTATCAATCCGGTTACTCCATCAAATACCAAACTACAACAACAACACCAATTAAGCACGCTATCAAGTGACCTGTGTATAGATGTGCAGCTAGAGCAGCTGAAGCTTAGGCACACTCCACATTGCATCCCATCTCTGACGTTAACAATCAAACTTTCCACCGTTGCTGTCATAAAACTTTAATCTTCTCCTCAGCCCAACAACCGGATATTACATAAAGCTGCTCAAATGTTAGGATGTTGTGAGGTTACTGGGAATATTTGATTACCATGTTAAATTCTATTTAACCTCTATTTCAATGAGGGACAGTCGGGAACGAGCTTACATCTCCTGCTTTCGAAGCAGAAGAAGGAGAAGAAGAAGATCGCATGCTGGTCTGCTAGCCGGACAGATGGAAAAATTATCTTCTATCACGCGTCTGGCGATTGACATCAATAATAACATGTCCTAATATATTGCTGGTTTTACTAGGCCCACGCCTTGGAGCTGGGTTTTCTTTCCGCCCCTAGAATTGTATTTAACGGAATCCAGGAAATATACGTCTAGTGGATGTGCCTGGCATAACAAATTTGAAAAATTAAAGAAATGTGGTTGATTTATCCATTTTGTATACATTCTGCCATAGTAAATGTTCGACCGAGCTGTCTCGCATGATAAAACCATGAATGCAACTAGCGGTAAAGGGGGCGCCTCCAAACCGGGTCAAAATGCCAACACCTCGATCAAGTCATTCATCAGATATTTTTCATGAGATTCTACTACAATCCCTAAAAGGAACTGAACTGAGACAGTTCGAGTAGATTTACTTTTCATAGAGTATTTCTAAATGTCCGTCAATAGTCATCGTGGAATCATAAAGGAGGGTTTGATCATGGCAACTAATTGTACATATAACTGCTCAGTCCCCCTTATATATAAATATAAAATACAATCCCCCATAGCCTTTTCTAATGATGGCTGCATCCGCATTTGATTCGAAAATGTTAGCGCCTCCTTCAATTTGACTGAAGTATTATTTACTGATGTCCATCAACTAGTAGCATAGTGTAGTGATAATGTGTTCCATATCTGAAACTAATCAACCACACCGATGACCAACAAATGGGTGAGGACCCGTTTGCTTGTGATAGATGTAGATGCAACAGTTGATTGACGCATCACGAAAATCCTTGCTCCTTGAAGTGTTTGCAATGGCTTTTGCGCGATCAGTTTCTCCCTGAAAAACAAACTTGTTTCCGTTTTTTTTTGAAACTTTTAAATGAAAACGTAGCACAAGAGTCAACTGCTAGGAAAACATATTTTCAGAAAAATAGTAACATATCAGCAACATGTATTTTGCAAGCAGGCAACCTTTTTACCTAGCCCTTCAACCATCAAATTTATTTTAATGGAAATGAGGATAATGTGATACGTTGCTGAAAATCTACAGCACAATTGGAAAAATTGCAAGGGTGTTTAGGTGGGAAATTATCTCCCTAAAAAACAAAATATTGTTTGTAGTTGTTTTTCAGAAATATAATTCCCTAGCGATTATTCCTTGTGTTTTTTATTGAGCCTCGCTATATGAATGATCCGGCATCACAACTAATAAACATGAACGATCTAGACCACTACGATGATGATTATTTTGGGAAGGGAGAAACTTTCAACAACAACAACATCGCTGAGCAATGGAAAACTACCCTGTATTTTTCTTCATAATTTTAATTTATTCTAAAACCATCGGCAACGTCCCATGGAGAGAATAAAATTAATTTTCTCTCCATTGGTCTGACGCCTAAGGCATACCTTGAAGCGTCCCCCGGAATTTCTGGATCTTTCGAGTGGGCTTTTAATTTATTACGTAGGCACAGGGGGTGGGGGTGAGCACATTTCGTAGAATTATAGGGGTAGCTCTGTAATTACGTAATTTGTATTGCCGACACCAAAAAGATTTATTATTGGGGAGTATTTCATTAGTCGTATAGTCTATCGTATCACGCTTTCTGTGAATTTTGCCATTGATTTTTGATCCGTTGAACTTTCGTCCTGTGAAGACTACAGTATATCTGTCAGATGTGGAATGTCATGTAATTTATTCTTCTTCTTGGAGTGCCTATTCGGTCCGAATACTGGTAATCATTCTGTAAATAGTTACTTTATTTACTGTAACTCTGAAAGGATCAGTTGTAGTTGTTGAAAACCAAGTGCGTAGATTTTTCAGCCATATGATACGTCTACGTCCCGGTCCTCCTTTTCCTAAGACTCTTCCATGGAGCATTTGCTGTAATAGTCCATATCTGCTTGAGTTTCTAATTATGTGTCCCAAATACTCCAGTTCTCTTGTTGTCGTTGTAGTTTTACTCACTGAAACTATTCCATATTTCAGATAAAATTGTGTAGTTTCAATACAACGTGTCACAAATAGTCTGATGATGGTTTAAAGATCAAATCATAATGAGTCACAAAACACGAGTACTTATTTGTTGAATCTTGCGTTTAGATTATGTGTATTAAGAAAATGCATCACAAAGGAAATAACGCTTTGTTATATCGGCAGCATAAGCTGCGTCTAAAAATCTGTATCAGTCAATCCGGTCTGGCTACTACTACGCAATTGGTTAACCCACCACAAAGACAGAAAGCCTATCCTCCTCCAAGGACACTGTGAGAAAATAACGTATTGATATTAATCGTAAGATCCTGTGAACTGTAACTATTCCAAGGTAGCTCATATAATCGAGCGAACATTCCAGTAGGAATTCATTTGGATAAGGCTCATTGAAGGTGTTGTTAGTACCACCTGAAGCGTATGAGCGCATACTTTTATAACTATAACTATAACTATAACTATAATTCATTATATAGCTTAATAAATGAAATAAGCGCTTGACGGGATTCATACTATAATTTGTAATGAATTCGAGTTTTTTGTTAACATTATCATTTTGTGGTTACAACAACTGCAACCATAATTGATTTTCATATCTTTTGTACCGATTAATTTACAATAAGGAAAATGTTCCATATGAAACTTGATATGCATGTGACTATATTATGATTTTTTCAAAGCTGGAGTAATAATATATACTGAATAACGAAACAAAATAAAGATAGCATTCATCCAACATTTTTGACAAAGACGAATCGAGGCGCGCATTCACCAATTTTGCACAAATTCAAAAGCACGGCATTACCAGGTTGAATAAAATTAATAAATAACTACTCTGAGTGTCCTGCGCTAAGAAGACAAATAATATATACAAATATGTCGTTAGATTGTACAAGGAATCTCTCATATTCTTCGAAGCTTAAAGGATTCCGGCTTCTTTCTCTTATGTGCGACGTGTGCTCTGGTACAATGTCGGTGTGTTTGAAAGCCCTACTTCCTTCAAACTGCTTCGGAATATCCGAAACGTGACTTCTCTGTATTCGACATTCCCACTGGCTTTGCAAGAAGTGCGCCCTCGGTTGCGTCGTTTTTTTCTTGTCTGACATTTTGTGCGCTACCAGCCTCGTAGAATTGGCTAATACGTTGAGGTGCATTGAACGTTAGTGCACCAAAGACTGATAGATCTGGAGTGCTGCCGGAAAATTGTTGAATTGTAACGGTTCGTAGTAGAAGTATTTGTTTCTCTAAAGCTTAGGCTTGCACTTACACGTTCACAAAATACATAACATTTCCACTATTTTCGATTGGAAGATTCATCCATTAAACGATAAAATAAAAATAATATCTGACAAGTCTGCTTAGCATAAGAATACTTTTTTATTGACAACTATACTGAGTTAGCATCCGAAAGTGTGTTTATACACGAATGTAAAATCAAAGCCAATCTAAGAAGTGAGAAATTCCAGAAAATTTTTATGTTCGGACATGACTCATACCTGCATTTCGTGTTTATGACTTCGACCGCTCGACCACCACAAGGCGGTTTAAAGACTTTAAAACACATTGATAGAGAATAACTAACCGCCCAGGTTCTCTTGTTTAATAATAAGGAATATTATTCATTCATTAAAATTTTATTAATTTATAATAAAGCATAACACCAAAACAAAACCATGAATAGAAATAAAAACTATGAATTTAGCTTATATCCCCCAGATCAGCACTAAAAAAAAGTGTGGGACTACATAACAACAAAATCACATATCATCCTCCATCCAAACACAACTATATATTTATTTATAAAATTGAAACCAAAGACAGATGATTGGGAAAAGGCATATGATGTATACAGTAGTGACTGCGAAGGAGCTTATATTGGTGGAACTAAACAATATTTTGAGAACGTAATTAATAGCCAAGCAAAATCATCTAAAAAATAACAAGGCTCTTTCAAAGCATGTAACGCAAACAAGCCATGCATTTGAGTTTCATCATGCATGTATGATCGAGCAGGAAAATGATATTATAGCAAGACATGCGTCAAATAAATTGTCTATATAAAAAACAACAATATTCTTATGAACCTTGAATGCGTCGTTGACAGCTTAAATAATACTTATAATACTTTAATCTAGTAACGATTTTTGCATTTTTCATATTTTTATCTTAGTTCCTCGTATTTATTTTTTGCTTGTATATGATTTTCTCTGTCTATTGTTTTTATAAGCTTTTGCTTATTAGAATATTTCCCGGATCTCTAGAAGCAGCTTCAAATTTTGTAATCTGTTCTCTAAAATGAGGGTTTTCAATGCTGTGGGTCCATTTTCTATTATATTTCATTTACTGTGATATTGTAGAATTCTATCATCAATCACCGCAGGCTTTATATACAACAAATACAATAGACAATAGTTTCAAAAACCTTTTGGAAAAGTCTAGCCTGCCATTTAGATTTATTTTACAATAAGTCAAATGATCACTTTCAAAAGTTTGATTTCGGACTTCCATTGCCTATAAAATTTTTGAGTATCACAACGTTTCGATTGATATGCTCTCTTCAGGTGAACTTTTGAAAAATCCACCTTGTCCACAAGTTTCAAGCAACAGTCAAATGATCACTTTAATTATTCGCAGATCACAACCACAAGTTTACAAATTTTGAAAGAGTTCTTACCATTTTTATTTTCAGCCACCTTTGTAAGCTATTTTCAGCAAAATATTCAAACATAAAACTCCTGTCTCAATAAATGGCAAACAAAGGACACCATTTAGTAATCCGTAGAACTTTGTCAGCAATAGTGATTAGTGATCGGAGGGTGATTACCAGCGGAAAGCGCACACAGTGCTCGGATTGTTCCCGCAACCGTCGTATTTTTCCAATTAGCGCCATTTCGGATCCCCTCCACTCCTCTTTCATTCGATGGATATAATCAAACGCGTTCATCTCATTAAACGAGAAATGCTCCTTCTCTCTTTTGCGTGCTGGTTTCCTTTCCCAGTTTCATGAATTCGCCACGTGCACCGATAGAACAGAGCACTAGAGCATTCAAATGTATTGCAATTTTTGTTTTTGAATCAGTAGTAAAAAAGGAAGTAAAAAAAAGTTCTGGAATTTTATTTAAAAAACGACTTCTTAGAGATTAATGATTTGCCGCCCAGGCTTATTTTCAGGAAATTTTTAATAGTTTACTATTAAAAATTTAAAATCTATTATGATCTAAAAAGTTTCCAAGATTTACAAAATTTCAATAATACTAAGCATAACTACTGTTCCAAACTTCACTTTGAGTGGAACAACGTTTTAACGGTCTTATCAAAATCTTCAATGAAATGATCAACAAAAACTTCTAAATGTATTTACAATTGAAGTTCTGGAATTGCTATTGCAACAGATGCTCACAGTTAAAGTTAAACATTTTTACATTTTTTACCTTCACACCTCGTACAACACTAAAAAAATGCTTTTTAATGTTGATACAAGGAATAATGAACCATCTTCATTTTACAAAAATTTGCTAGGGCGTTCCCTAGATACATTCTCCAACTAATGGCGATAAAATTAGGCGTGCCAATAAATTCTCTGTATTCCGTCTATGAATCGTTACTTAGCTATTTCAAGAGTAAATTAAACTATGGAAGTATGTTTAGAATTAAACTAAAACTTACAGGATACATCTCATATGCCATACTTTCATTCATACAAATATATCCTAAAGACAGTGAGTTGGGCTGCTTTACCTTCAGCTTATATTTAGTCTTAGACCCTGTTTATATATGTGAATAAAATGTTTCGCATTACATATCAACCGAACCTCTTTTGCATCTTAAAATTTTAAAACATAAGATTTCTTGAATATTCACATAATATAATCAGGCATTAGAAAGATCTGATAAGAGAGTCTGTAGTCTGCCTCCCAACAAACAATTTATAATTCTTCATAGAAAATCACCTTATTTGTTAGCAAATTACTACTTTTTCGCATATGAAAAAAGCTTGACAGCGAAAATGTCTAGAAATAATTTTTGTTCTTCAAAGATTAGGATTGAATTACCTGAGTACCGCCTTTGAAGATAGTTGACCCTCATAGTTATGATGTTTGCTCATCAATTACCAATTTTGACCTTAATTTATGACTAGAAAAATATTTGTTGTAGTCGTTGTAGCTTCTTAAATATATAAATTTGTTTTCAACTGCACTACGTCAAACGTTGCGCTGAGTATTTGGACATATTTTTTCAATCATCCATTGCAGCTTTGCTCGGGAAAGCAGATGTTTATTCCCAAAATGGACAAACTTGATTATGTCTGATCCAGCTTCGCCTGAATGCTGATTCTATGTATATTTGTCTACAGATCAAACATCCGTTTAGTCAATCTCCTCACATCAACAGCACATAATCCTTACATTCTAGATCAGTATGTAGTCCATCGCCTCACGGTAGCTTCTTCTTTCTCGTCACGTCTAGTTCGATCTTTGCATCGCAGTGTGCCAGGTCGTGTGAGCCATGTCATTACAGATGGTCTGTTAATCCCATCAAGTTTGCGTTGGGGAACAGAGCACGTGGTGCTTACGGTGATATATTTTTCATGAGAAGGGTAGAAACAGAATATACATAACTTCGCAATACTATGTAGAAGCATACTCAGCTTCTATAGGAGAAAGGTATACTTGCGCACTCTATCAACAAAAAGTCTTAAAACATACTTATCTCATTTTATCAAAACGTCTTGTCTTTATTGGTGACACTGCTGATGACTCCTAAAAAAATCCAAAAACGCAAGTAAATTGACGCTATACTTCCCACGCAATGGTATCACTTTGGAAACTAAGATTTAAATCAGATTATAGAGCTGCTGACTTTCGAATTTCAATAAAAACATATTGGAACTACTGAAATAACTTCAATATTTAATGATTTACAAAAATTCCAATTTCAAATTATATCAAAGCCATGCCTCCAATGAAATAGCTTCAAAATTCTATAAGTATATTCACTAAGCTGATATCAAGCATGTGTAATAACGGTCAAATTACTTGACGATTTACACTTAAAACATTAAAGCGTTAACATCACTTGTGTAATTATTTTAATTGAGTTAAAATGCAGAAATATATAGTTGCTGAAATAGAAGCAGGACAAACTAAAGTGTTACAGTGAACTTGGCAACATGTCAGTATTGTTGTAATGGTATCGCGCGTTGATGCCACTGCACCTCAAAAATGAAGAACTTCCGAGGACAACATTTCATCATAGAATATCTTCTATCAATTAGTAACTTTTTTGAACCCTCCCTCACATTACCTCCCACCCCAATTCAAATGTTTAATCTCAAAGAACCATTTTTGGAAATGATCAACGGAATCGACCAAAAAAAGTTTTCAGAGTCTTTAATTCTTTAGTATGTTTTGGAAAATAACCCCACTGCCACTGCACTGACAAAATGTTCAACAGCTACACCTGCTCTTTCTCCACCCGCGTAATACCAAGAAACAAAGCTAAATAAATTCTCAGACCAAGAATATGTGCTTTCATTCTTCCTATACGAGTATGCGCGCAACTATAATAATCTAAATAAAGTAAGAATACTGTATTTTGATCATATAGAGTAAATTTAAGTTAATATATTCAATTCAATACTGGGAGAGTCCTGGAAGTGAAAAGACCTAAATTTCTAAATGACCATATCATAATCTTGACACAAAACAGAGAAAATATCACCTAGAAGAGTACTATAGTTTTGACATTTCATGATCTTGGCGCAAATAGTTCAACTTCATTATATAATTTATTATTTGCATACACATTCTGTAATTTTGATGAGCTACTGTTGGATAATAAACATTAAAAATAAGAAACAAAAAGGTATCAAAATTGTACCATGTGATTTCTTTCTTACATTTATCTGCGCAATATAGTATTTTTAATTATTTATATTAAAAACATTGTAAAAAATATTTACCTGTAATTAAGCCAAAAGATATACGTCCACCATTTGTAATAGAACTTATTCACAACTCACATATCAGTCATATCACATCAACATCTTTACACTTGTATGAGTCAACAGCCACAATCCCAATTTTCAACAGCAAATTCATCCTGAGATGGTTGGTAAAATTGAATCCAATAGAAACTAACAGGCGAGGAAACAGACACACGCGTACCGCTGAATTGCCATGGACGAATATGGCGATGTCAAACAAGTGAATTACTTGGAAGGCATCGCAAGATGTTCGTATTCTTGATCGAATTAAATGGAGCTCCGTTGGAAAATATGATAACTTTATAAAATAAATATGATATACTTGTTACAAGAGCATTGAAATATTAGTTGTGAAGAAAATTAGATTTTTTTGGAGTATATTTCTCCATAATGAGTATTAAATTCGAGAGTATACTTGTATTGGTTCACATTAATGATAATTTTTTTATTAAGTAAATTTTCTTAGAGTAATATCAAATATTCTTGTGAGTATATCTTTACGAAAATATCAAAATTCTTGAATTGAACATTTATTTCTATACCTGTGGCAACGCTGCGCTGCCACTTTCTCTATATGCCCGTCGCTCGTAAAACCTCTGCTTGGAAGCGGCTTGCTTTAGAAATTTTGAATCAAAGGACTGAGGAAAAGTGATCCAACTTCTCTTTTGATCAATAAGCCTTTGAGCAAATACTCCATTGCAGACTAACTTGGTAGCCTTTATGGCGTAGGTTACGGTACTTCAGAACGCCACTGTATGAGTATCGTGGTAATGCTCATCTGTTTACCCTTCAAAACGCCCTTGACTATATCTTCTATCAATTTGAATACTACCTGCGATGTTGAGTATAAGCTCGCGATGAAACTGGCAACATTGCCGTTGAACGCTGTGCTTACGATAGAAGCTTTTACATGTAACACGTAATGGCACCGAAATTAACAAAGATGAAGGCCTGTTAGTTTAATCAGCCGTTATACAGCTTTGCTCCACTCCTCTCTATACATATACGAGTATATGTGTACATGTACATACGTATACAGTTATACATATGTGATCAACCGCGTCCGCTCATTCACAGAAATAATGGATGGCTTAAGGAATTCTGGATGAATGTGCATTTCCTGGAAGGTATGTTCGTTGCGGACATCTCTGAAGCGGAGGGAGAGCTTATTAGGAAATGGAAGTTACATTAGATGATCTGAGCTTTAAATATACACACATAAAAGTAAATCCTCAGACGAGGAATATTAGCTTCCATTCAAGTATACCATATATGCACAAAGCTAAAATAATATTAAAGTAAGAGTACTGTATTTCTGATCATATACATTTAACTTAAGTAAACAATAGATAACAGTTCAAACCTGAGAAAGTAAAAATACCAAAATGTCAAATAGTGCATAGCATCTTGGCACAAAAGAAAGAAAATCCATCCTAAGGGAATACTATAATATTGACTGAAGGATTTCATAATCTTGGAGCAAATAGCTTTATTATGATATTTTGTTTTTCTTAGAGGAAGAATTTAAGAGTATCGGTAGAAGCATTCTGTAATTTTGATGAGCTGTTATCAAAGCTTCTGTTGATTCCTTAACCTGAAAAAGAAGAACCAAAAAGCGTCAAAACTGTAGCAATGGCACCTCTTGTTACCCTCCTTTGCGTCATTTAGTATTTTCCCTATTTCAAGCTTGGTACAGATAAACAGAATATAAAAATATGTACCTCTAATTAAGCCATCATTGATAATAGAGATTATTCACAACGTGTATATCACAACAACACCTGCACACTTTCATGAAATCCTCACAACCCCAACTTTTTAACAGCTCATTCGTCCCGAGATGGGATTGATAAAAATAAAGAATAGGTAGGAAAACAGGCAGACGCGTACGGTTCAAATCCCATTGCAGTAGGTGGTGTTGTGAAGTAAATGAATTACTCGGAGTGAATTCCGAGATGTTCGTGTTCTCGATCAAATTAAATGAGGCTCCATTGTAAAATATTATAATCTTACTAAAAAAATATACCTATAATACTTGTTAGAAAAGCATTAAAATCTTGTTGTGATAAAAATTATATTTTTTGTTACTGTATATTTCTTTAGAACGAGTATTGAATTCGACAATAAACTTTTCTGGGATCAAATAAATTATAATTTTCACATCAGCTAAATTCTTATAGACTAAGATCAGATGTTCTTACCGTCAGTATATTCTCACACGAATATCACAATTTTTGAATTGAGAAATTATGTGTATACCAAGCACGGATTTCACTATTTGTTCAAAAAATTAGAATCAACTGGAGTGATCAGTAGCACCTCGGTGTGTTTTCCATAGGGTGTGCATGAGTTCAAACTTTGCAAGTATAATTAAAGAACGCTTATCAAGTTCTTATTGAATTTTATTGTGTTGCGTAAACTTTAAGGGTACCTTTAAGCAATGCTCCAATGGAATAACGTAACAGTAACGTAAATGATCTCGAAATAATATATGATTGGCAGCATAAACATTTCGCAGGGTCATGCCCATGAGATAGCGGCTATGAAACATCATTGTCTGACCTTATGACGTTTTTGTTCTGGCATTTCTATCATCACCCTGGGATGTTCTTAGGCACTGACCGCGCCTTACTTTATACATGGATTGCTGTTTGTGTTTGGTTAAAACATCTTCTTCGTTTACTACTTCTCCCCACGAAAAAGCCCAGAGTGATTGCAAATTTCTTGAATTTGAAATATTATTTTGAAGATTTTACGTGCTATCTACAAAGTTAATCAAAATTGGTTCAACCAAAACGTCAACAGAACGACAGATAGGTATAGTTAGACAGACATACAGAACCCGGCAGATGAAAGTAACATGATACCTATATTAAGTAGACACAATATCTCAAATTCGATTTTTTTTCGCATTTACAATTCTTTCCTCGCCTAAGGACATAAGGGACATAAAAATGAAGGTGAATCAATAGTCCAACTGATTAGATTAACTGAAAAAAACACAAGACTGTATCAGTAGTGCATGTAAGTCTGACGTCTGTACCTACAACCAGTATTATGGTACACGCTGAGTTTTTCCTATAACAAGCATTATCTAGCCCTCCATTCATGTGAGATCAAGACACACGCTTAACCTTTTCCGTTCTATTTTGTTGCAGGGCTTTACTGTTGCAAGAGAAGAACCGCCTTGATGAGGCAATTTTGAGTTATCAGCGAGCCATCCACTTCAGGCCGTCGTTAGCGTGTAAGTTTTCAAACTAAACTTTATTGTCGCCTTCCAGCTTTACTATCTGCGGTGTCGAGAGGAAAATAAGAAAGAGGGAAAAAGTTGACTTTTAAGGTCGAGCCATAACCGCATCTTTAGTCGGGGTACTAATTTTATAGCGCGTGGATTCAGCCAGGGAGGGAGAGACAGATTTTTAAGTGATATCACAACAGGAGCTTTTGTATATGCGTATGTTTATATATGATCGAGTAGCTTGCATTTGAATACCTCATTTTTACTAAAGAGATGAGCACTCACCTCGAAACGTCGCGCACAGTGGCGCTGCACATTGGCATCTTACGAAGTCGAAGTAATAACACTTGGACTGTCTTGAAGCGGTGACCCCTTATGACATCTGTCAACGATGTTGTACTGATTTACAGTGACAACCCTTGTTCTTCGTAAACATTTTCTAGGATATACCGTTATCTCGGCATCATTTATGTCAGAAACTGACAACTGATATGAAATTGATGTTCCTATCACACCCGCCAGGCTATACTGACTAGTCTAGGCTAAAGAAGAAGCAGGTCTGATGTATAGTGGAGAGAATACTTATTCACTAGAGTGCTTCCGTTCACTAAAAAATTTTCACCTGCTTATCTGAACTTTACAAAGTTCAGATAGTTTCTTTTAACGTTGTGCCTTGAGATTTCTCATAGAGTAATAATATTTATTGGTGTAATTGTGTATTTTGAATTTATTTTCTAATTCTTTATGAAAATACAGGCTATACTGGATTTTTGCTTCTGTGTTATGAAAATTCCATTCAAAATTCTCGCTTCCACAGGTAATTTACTATGTTTTGCTATATTCAAGGGATAGAAATAGATTTTTATTTCAGTTGAGGGTAAAATGCAATAAAATCCATTCTTACTTCTCGTCTGTTATGACCTCTGATGGATTTACACCAGATATAGTAATAGTTGTTTCACCACTCAATTATGCAACTGATGGCAACTATACGACGATACAAGTTGGCAACATAGCAAACCAGGCCACTGGACTGTCACGTCTTTTTGACAATGACAGGTCTTTTACAGCAGTCATTTTGGCGTAGCAGATTTCTGCGAATTTCTATTTTAAGATTAGTATGTAAAACGCTTCCTGCTGTCATAGTTTTTCAAGTCTGTGCAAAGGGTAAAAACTATGTACCTATAGTCTAATTATATCTCACTGTGGCTTCTGGCATCGTTAGAACTGCATGTTTACTACCAGTACCATCAAAAATATTAGAAAAGATAGTAAAACCGTATCTCGAAAAAATGCTATAATTTCCGATACTCAATCCAGATTTAGAAAAAATTATGGCACAACCTCTGCACTAGTAAATCTGCCAGACAATATTTTAAAACAAAACACAAAATGGTACTGACAACGATTCCTATACGTTATTTGAAAGCATTAGATAGCATAAACCACGAACTATTACTGAGTAAATTGGATTATATAGGGCTTGACTGCTTTTCGCTTTCATTCTTCATAAATTATTCTAATCACAGGACGCAATGTGTGCCTCAAGGCTCCATATTGGAGCCCCTGTTATTTTTAATATATGCTTTTGACTTGGGCAAAAGTGTGAATAATTCTCATATCCAATCATCTGCGGACGATACCCAACTGTTGTATTATTTTAATCCTCAAAGATAATATCGGAATTTTACAAAATGATGTTAATAAATTGATGCAGTATTCCTCAGTCCATGGCCTCCTTTTTAATCCAAAAAATCTAAAATCTTGTTGTTTTGTACTGGGAAAAATAAAAAAAATGTAGTCCTAAATCTAAAAATTCCCTAAAATAGCCAAATTTTACAGTGAACTGAAACAGCAAAAATTTTTGGTGTTATACTTGATACAAAGTTGAGAATAAATGAACATGTAAAAAGTCCGTCGAAAAAACTTATTTGAGACTACGTGCTCTTATAGCAAACTGATATTTACAAAATTTCAGAGTAGGTAAAAAACTGTGTGTTATTTAAATACTATGTACTATCAGGTAATTCAAAACACTTTTGTACGTTTCATCATGTATCAGCAAAGTATGCAATACCAGATTGGTTGAAAATAAATGATTTAGTTACCACTCACCACTCTGTTTTCATACATAAATAATCAACTAAATAACAATGATTACTTATGAAATTTTTTTTATTCAATCAGCATATTTATACAAGGTCACTCCCAGATAAAATTATTAGATTACCGCAACATACTATAACTTTCCTATTCAAACGTAATTTCTCTTATAACGTTGCGGTCATATATAATGAAATACCCAAAACATATAGAGAGTATTCCTTAGAGTCTTTCCGTCAAAAAATGAAATCTTTTTTAATCAATTTATCAACAATCTAATCACTTAATCGAAGATATCGAAGATATTCTGAATTTTTCAATAATTTCTTTTATAATATCCTCCCCTTTGAAACGTATACCAGTAATTTCTTTCTTATATCTGTTCGTAAAATGTTTGTTGTGGATATGGCTTTTTTTGGATTGTTGAAATCTTCTGCTTTTCGGTATATATGGTTAATTGTGAGAGTAGCAAATGCCAGATAGCTTTGCCATATAGCCCTAACGTTAGCTTTGTTACGATATTATTGTAATATCAATTGAGACGTCTATTATTATAATTGTTATTATTTGCTCACCTTGTACGTCACCATGACATATGACGTGAAATAGGCATACATACAACAATTAGACAGAATACTGCTGGACACCGAGCTGTACTGACGTGCGTCTAGATTAAAGCCGAAACATGCATATGTGTGACAGGCTACGTGAATAGTTGAGAGTAAGCATTTAACATCAATCATACCCTTACAAACAGTACATATGAAATATGTATGTAATAAAAACCCCCTGCCAAATTTTTCGAATATACACTAACGCATGCCGACCAACCCCTGGAAAGAGCAAAAATTGTAAATAAATCTTGTTATACCCAGACCCGACCTGGAGCCGAACAAAAGACCCAGTCGAAAAATAACCGACATTTATTTCACTTATATAGGAGCAAAATGGCGGGATGTGGAACGGGCTGGCTGGCTAAGGCAGATTGACGTTCGGGCAGCACTTTTCAACTTTTCTTATTACGTTTCACGCTTGCTTACCTACACATATGAGAGTTGGCTGCCAACACGCTGCGCCTCGTTTCGGGAAATAAAATAACGAACACCAAAACTCCACATTTGCCAGTTAATCTTGAAATGTCAGATCGGTAAAATTCAATCGGGGATTGAAGTTTAGAGCTCTTTGTTCAGGAAATAACACCGATTAGGAAATGTGATAACCGCATATCCTTAAAGTAATAAACCAATGGTTGTTTTAAAGTGTTAGGTTTTATTAAATAGTGATTTGTGTATAGAGGCAATAACTGATGACATTTTGGGTCCAACAGAAGTCATTTCCATGCACAAATTTGAGCCAACAAGAAATACAGTCTTATCCAATATTTATTTTGAATTTTAAGCGCTGCAGCTAAACCACGATCACAAACGGAGGTGGTTGAGGATAGATTAAAAAGGCAATGAAATCGACAGAGTCGAATAAGCCGTAATCGCAGTACAGCCTTATAAAATACTTGTGAATAATTTATAAAATATAAAAGTTGTATAACCAAAGAGGTTTAGAAAAGTCCTCTTGAAAGTATTTAGATCATATTCTACACTTATTCCATCTTCCTTCATAAAATATCTCAAATTTGAAAATTATTGTAAAAAATTATTTGATTCACATTTGACACTTTCTGATAGAGGCACTTGCCTGTCTTGTGCCAAAAATCAATTTAATTTCCTTTCAAGCTTAACTTCATAGTCGATTTAGAGTATCTGCCTCGATAAATTGTTTTGTCCTTGTTTTCTAGTCTACAAAATACAAAGACGCCAAAAAATTTATAGTTGCCACTTGGGTTGTGACAGAACAGTAAAGAGATTGAAAAAATCGAAATAACCCATACGTGCACTAAAAGGAATTACGCTTGCCGAACACAAATGCAGGTGTCGCATCCCTGAGACGCCGATCGATCGACATCAGTTGGCTGACTGCCATGCCAGAAATCTTATGGCTGAAAGCCCATTTCATATACTATTTAACCCTCACTCATCCTCTCACCCACATACGTGGAGCCGGGCAGATGTTTGCTCCACCGTTCCACCAAAGCGGCGTTATCAGCCGTTTTGTATTGGTAAATGTATATGAAAACAAATTATTTGATATATTTGTACTAGATGACTTTCTTATTTTTTAGGTAGATTCATGACTCTTGGATCCTTATATCTAAGCGGTTTCTGATATTTCCTATATCCTGTACATAATCTTGGAAGTAGCCAAATACCTGTTTTTCAAGTATACAACCCAAAATTTCTCAAGACCCTAACGTGGAATGACTCCCAGCTCACCAACAATAATTGCTGTTTATGGACTATGTTTAAGGAGAGCTTGAAATGCATCAGTATTAATTCCTCCATACCATTGTATCATTATTATGTGGGTCGACTAAGACCATTAGAAAATGATTTAAGTCAAATATGTGACCATGCCACCAAAGTCATGTAATGCGACTAGATCTACGACATTTTTCTTCTAGAGATAAAGTGTTAGTTGAATTATTGAAATCCCTCAGTATGTTATGGCTTGATTTCTATTCACTTGAATTTTTATAGGAGATTCCAATCATATATTTTGAGGGTATAGCAGTCGTTTGAATTATGTTTGACCAGAAATATTTTAAAGACTGCTATACAGATTTTCCCGATGCATTGTCATCTGTGCTAAAAATGTACTTGCTTGTACTGTTTCCTAAATATCACACGTGGTGATAATAGATTCTACTTTTTTAGATGTTATCCTATTGACTGAAATTTCTGCGCAGAGAACGGTCTGAAATACGAAATGATAACTGAAGAGCTATTTTCAGAATTGAAAAGGGCAGAGATTTGTGTATATCACGGAGTTCAGGGACCAAACACAAAACTCCATGTGAGGCAACTGTAATACACAGACTATGTCTATCATCAGGAATCCGCATTTACTCGCCGCACAATGTAGCCGATAACATTCAAGGAATTTTAGTAGAACTCCAACAGACCAATGTTACGTTACAAGTTGGTAGACAATCATGGCACCGTACTTCTGATGAATGCAATATTGCTGGCACTCACATATAATATCAATTTCTGTTTCAAAGCCACTAACAGTATATTTTGACATACATTTATTTCGATGTATTAATAACACATTATACATTTTTTTATGTGTATTACTTATGCGAAACTAGAAGTGCCTTAGAAATTATTTGCGAAGCTAATCGTAGAAAGCTGCTTATTATTTTTTCTCCTCAGGCCCCTCTAACGTTGGCAATTACATTTGCGTTCTTCAGCTAGTCTAAATAGTTGTTCGGCACTACGTATTCCGGTTCAATCGCAAATGTTCGTTGGCCATGACATCTGCTTCCTTCGAGTTCCTCTGCAATTCTCGATTTTACCTTTCATTATTAGCTGGAGAATTTTGTATCAATCTTCTCTGAAGAAACGTTTCCTATACTGTAATAAAGGTCGTTTGGAATGAAGATTATTATTATTATTATTATCTTCAGTCCTCTCACAAGATTGAGGTGCACTCAGGTACTGACGGGCTGTACCAAGTCAAAACCCGAGCTATTGCTCTACGTTGAGGATGTTTCGTACAATACTAAGGCTCTTGAGGATCACAGTATTTTGGAAGGCTTTGTGTAGATTTTCCTTCAGTCCCAGTTGCTGTATGGGTGGTGTGAATATGGTTGCTGTGAGACCCGAGAAATAATGAGGGGAATGAAATAACTTTTTCTTGTTTCTAGATTCATTTAATTTCTATTGCGAGATCTGTGTATTTAGATATTTTCCCAGAATAGGTGCTTTGAATGTTGTTCGACATCAGGCCTATTAGCTGGGACTATCTTGTCGGTATGTTTTTGGATGTCCCAGTATAGTTTATATTGATTTTTTTCGAGTACTGATGTTGGTGTATATCTGTAGTATGGATCTGTGTGTTGTATTAGTCTGTATGTTGTGGATAGTGCTTGGTGTATGACTTTTGCTGCATGGTTGTGCCTCGCTGTGTAATCAGTTCCAACAAGAGTTTTGCATGCGCTGGTAATATGTTCTATCGTTTCCTTTTTTTGGTGGCATTGTCTGCAGTTGTCATCTGTTATAGAGGGTTCCTGCAGCCAGGTGTATGACTTTTTCATTGATGCTGTTGAGAAAAGTAAAGATACTCAGATCATTCGCGAATAGTAATGGATGTAATATATTTCCTTGGCCCATCATTCCACATTTTCTATACCACTTTTTTAAAGATTATTATATATATATATATATATATATATATATATATATATATATATATATTAAAAAGTGTGGATGATAAACAATATCCTTATTCGAGACCTTTTGTTATGTCGATTGTTCATGTTAATTCATTTCTTTTTTTTTTGTGCTTTTGTCTCCTTATATAGTCTTTGTATTATATTAATCCATTTTTCTTCATCTTCCTCATTGCCTCCCATAGTTGATTCCTGGGCACGCTGTCATACGCTTCCTCTAAATCGATAAAGGTGAATGTGTTTCAACGTTTTTTTTCTTTGTCTTTTTCTATGACTTGTCTCTCAATAAATATATTGTCTAGACATGATCTAGCTTTCAAATGTCACGATTGTTCCTCGCTTAAATTATCAATCTTTTGTTCTATTTTTTCTTTTGCTACTGCTGAAAATATTCTTACAATTAAAGGCATGACACTGATTCCTCTAAAAGTATTTGTCGATCGTTTGTCTCCTTTTTTAAATATGGAAGAGACGTATGATAGATTGCATTCACCTGGAATTCCTTCTCCTCTTTCATTTTTATTGCTTGTTGTTTTTTGCCCTTTTTAGCGCTTCATTTACATCTTCTTCAGTGATTTCAGCTTCACCGATTATGATCATTGTCATATCTTGTATATCATATTCCTGTCTTTTGTTACTTGCAAAAGAACACCTAATCTGATTTTTTGAGATACGGTTGGGCAAAGTACACAAATAAACAATGAATTTTATTTGTATAACCTTGTGTGTACTAATATGAGGTTAACCAGTTTTCTCATTCCGGCAACTTGATTTCTTATACAAAGTATTGATACGATATATTTCTCTCAGTGTATCTCGCTGCCGTCATTATCTCCACCTAGGAAGTTTAATAAGTCCGCGTGAAGTGCGTTCTGTTACGCGTGCAGCGGCCATTTTGGAATGGGAGCATCAGCTTCTCCCCTTTCCAGGCACTAATTATTTCCGTTTAATTATGAACGTTTGTTTAACTTGCATCCTCCCTAATTAAGCGGTGTTGGATGCTTACTATTCACAGTCCATACAATTCTGCTTACTATCTGAATATAACGGAGGTTGAGGTGTAAATTAGTAGTGTGTTAGTATTTATCTTACTTGTCCTGGATGTTCATTAAACGCCACAAGTGACTTCTCAGTGAAGTGCTCTATCGCCGAAAACAAGAAATTAAATCTATGATATTACAATGACATTGACAGTAATTCTACATAGAAGGTAAAGGGCATATGTCTATTTGCCTTTCCCTCATACCCATGTTTCTCTATCCTGAGGATTATACAACAAAAAGTATCAGAAAAATTGGAACAAGTTCTCATCTCATCTCCAAGCATCGCGCACGGTGGCGCTGCTTATTGGTAACTTACGAAGTTAAGATTTTAACACTTGGATTGCTTTAAAGGGGCGACAGGTCCGATACACAGCGGAGAACATATGCCTTAGATCTAAGTAACGCCCTATTTGTTTTGAGGAATTCATGGAACAATGCAAGCACTACTTTGCTAGAATGTGTTGACTCAAAAATGTATGAATGTCAATCAATCACGTTCAGTTTGTAGTTGTTGTAATAAAGCTTCCTACAAACTCTACCATAATAACCTAATGCAGCTTCTCGAGGTTGGAAATATAGGTATTAAGGGCATCCGTGAGATAACTTAATGTTAAATTAAGTAACGACTGCAGAGGGAAAAGATATAAAACGCGGAGTAAAACAAGTATTTGAAGTATTGTTACCACTACTGTTTCATTTACACTCTAAGAACATCGCTCAGAAGGCATCAGACAAAACAACAATTATTGGAATAAAGGAGACCTATTAATAACGTACCGATATGCATCAGTAGATTGAAATCAATGAACAAGGTGGTCACATTGAATGTTTAAAAGCCTAAATTTATTATCATAAGGAAAACACACGAAGAATATAGATAATACATTGTTAATAAAAAAAAATAGTGTAGAGAAGAAGTGCGACCAAAAGATATCCAAACTAGAAATATATTTGAAAAAAGAAGGAAAGTACTTTGTGGTAAAAACCTAAGTTTCAATCTTAAAGTCAGGATGTCTTGATTGATTTTGCTTCTTAATAGAATTGTAGCCACCTTCAGGTGAAATGTAGGCAGATAGAGGAATTTCAAATATAAAATGTACACCTAAGATATCCAATACTGACGTACCTGACAAAATTGGAGTGAAGAAATGACTGATAAACACAATAAAGATAACAAGAAGAAAGTTAGAAAATTTGGGTCATATGATGATAGGGGAAGATAACACTCTGTTGCAGATAATCATTGAAAAATGCAGGGTAGTAGAGGCAGAGGAAGAATACGCGTTTCTTGGTTAGGCAATTCATGTCAGTGGTACAAATGCAACTCTGTCGAGTTGTTCAGGGTCGAAGGCTCGGAAATTAAATGAGCTCTGATGATAGGCAATCTTTTGAAAGTAAGATACGTTGAAATCAAGTATAGGATAGGTTCCAGACGTTTCTATCATTCAGCTGTTGCTATTTATTTGACTACTGGTGGCGTCTGAGTATGGTTATCTTGTACATGTTAAATATTCTAAGCATCCTTACACTTAGATAACTATCTGCCTGACGAAAGCTCTAGTAGCGAACCTACACAGGATAAAAATGAATATCATCTGTCTGATCATACCGGTAGCGGATCCAGAGGGAGCTATGTGCGTTATAACTTGCCCATATCCAGAAAAAACATTCGCTAACGTGAGCTGATGTTATTTTTTGTTCAAAATATACTGCTTAGCCTCCTTTCTCAAACCCTGCACCAAAGACTTTCCCCCCCCCCCACATATCACTCCTACCTTTCCACCACTGTGTTCAATCACATAACATTTGTTTTTTAAAATAATATACAAAATTTCGTGAATTCTGCTTCATTTTTTTATACTGTTAAAATTCCACGTTGCTTTTTTTCCACAGTAATTATATTGCAGAAACCACAAAAATTCACCGTAGTGGCGGATTTACCTTTTATGTTTGAGCGTTTTTAATTTGCATTTGCATTTTTCTTTGTTTGCCATATTGTTCAGCGAATTAATGCGATATGGGGCAACAACAAAAAAATGTAAATCAATACATGAAATTGCAGGGAGCTCTGTATTTCGTGACCGGGAATCAATAGTGCTAATGCAATCAAACTGAAAACAGGCAAAAATATGGATGCATAAAACGGATATTGGATGACAAATACGAAAAACCTAATCAACAAATAATCAAGGTTTATTTTTTCAAATGTAGGCATTTTGCGAGAAATCATAAAATGTTCCACGAATACCCAAAATCCCAAGTTCGATAACCGAACTATGTTTACCACAGGGGCAATAGGAGAGAGATCTTTTATGAATAACCTGTTACAGAGGCAAAGCGCATCGTGCTCTAGAAGCGCTGTGATGGAATGAATGCCTATTTACATTGACCTTAAAACCACGCTATTTTATATAATAAAATCATAACTTAATGAGGTAAGCTCGTAAATTTCAAACGAACGAACTGAGCCTGAACATTTTCCCACTGATTTGCGAGTCTTTGATTCAGCATAATACTTCTATTATTATTTGGTAGTACTAACTTATGTCTAAGGCACTGGTTAACCTGTGGGATAAGTAAATTGTGCAGTTTGCATACCAATGAATTCTTAATTTAAATTTAGTTTCTTATAATTACCATCATTGGTATAGTACTGGAACATCTAAGTAGTTTACACCACTTGTTTGGATATACAGTTCACGCAAATTGAGTTACACCCCTAAAAGTGTCATATAAAAAACTTCGGTTTCCTCGTCGCTTCACAAAATTTAATATATTTTCATAGAGCAAAGTGAAGTGATGCAAAGTAACCACACAGTAAGAGGGGTAATTGCCTTGGCTAATAAAAAGCGCATCAAACATTCATTGTCCGTTAAGTGGCTGCAGCAAACTGAATTGATTACTCCTCCAGCTTCTATCCGCCATTCTACGTAGTCCTATTTAGATAGTAGGAGGCTACGATGCTTGCCTCCATGGGCGTAGAGTGTCCTGGAGGGGCATTCGTAGTGTTCAAGTCTCAAACAGTATTCTGGATTGTTCTCAAATGGAAATTTTAGTGTGGACTAGTTCTATGTATTTCAAATTTCACGAGAATTGGAGTATTGTAATCGCGAAGAATTTCGAATTTGGAATATTCTATTTTCTTGATGCTTTATGAAATCAGAAAAAACAATTTCATTCATATTCGTCGGAACCTCGGTCTACCTGTACCCTGTCAGGTATTTATTGAACCTTCTGTAACTCCGAAATTACGTTTTGAGTTTGAAATTTGACACTGCGTTACTAGTGTGACAAGCAGCTTTGTACTTTTTCGGATTGGATTGGATTGGATTGGAATAGAAGTCTATAATATATATGATATAGGTAGGCGCATTTTTGTATGTTTTAAAAGCAGTATCGTAGCTAGGATATGGAAACCGAAACTCGCGTCAGGGATGCAAGCTACATGGGCGTAAAATCGTGGGTTGGAAGGACGGAAAATGCCAGTATGGAGATTTTGTTTTGCACTTTAGGCTTTTGGGCAAATGTTCCTAGCCACGACACTACTCAAAAACTCAAACTTAATTTTCAATTGATAGCTCTAAGTGTAATTACTGAAAATTTTGGTTTGCAATTTTTCGAGTTACGGTTTTTGATTATGAACAACATAGATAAGAGTTACGCACTCTATATTATCTATCTGACACCTGGTCCATTAGCTCTTGGTGATCAGTAGAACATGGCGGCACTGTAGTTAGCAAGAGCTTTTCAGTTCAGTAGTAAATCTGTCAATTAACCTTTTTTAATAACTTAACAGCGATACGTAAAGCAACACAGCAACTATAAAACAATATTCCAGTTTTGGAATGTCAGTCAAATTGAAATTTGCCCATTTTTATGGTAATTATCAAATAAAAAACTCTTTTATCTTCGTGACATAACCTTTGTCTTCTATGAGTGGCCCCTCATTCTCTAATGCACTGACCAGTCGGGCAATTTCTGTATAAGTTTCCATATAAAATTTGAAATTCTATGTATCAAATTTTGTTATAATTCATCTGATTCTACTGCACTATAAAGTATGAATTAACTATTCATAAAGCTTCCTGGCTTCTGGGTTGGGTACACAGCGAGTGCATAATGGCAATGATGCTGGCACCAGAGAAAATGACACTCCCTTTTAATTCCATGCGCGTTACCCTGAAAATTTCATCAGATTTCGCTGTTGCCCTATTTTACGATCCTGCGTTTGACCCTCATCGTTATTTGCTTATCTAGCAACGCAGCACTGAAGCAAGAATTTTCAGTTTTTCTCGATTTTTTTTATTAAATATATAGAGTTTCATGTCTTAGACAGTTATTCATGGTTCAACTGCTTTAGGTGGAAGGATACTTCAACAATGAAAGATTATAAATGTGGCTAAACAGACGTATGCTTAAAATACCTTGGACTGATTTCATCAACATCAGAGATATAACAAATGGATTGACAGATCGAATATGCCCTTAGCGAAATGCCATTAAACGTTGTACTGTCAAAAGTCTCTAAAATCATTGATTTCCCTTGAATTTCAATACCAAATGGTGGGAAAAGAATGATTAATGAAAAAGGGTACTTTTTAAACCTAGCAGCATGTTTGTGAGCCTGGAAATCCACTATATATAAGTGAAAATTTCTATTTCCCTTATACTGTTTTTTTCTTAGTTGTAGGCCCTTTTTATAAAAGGGGCTAATTGTATCGCTCTGTTTTAGCAATTACTATAACAGATTACTAGATTTTAACTGGGCAATGATCACAAATAATTACCTATCAAGCCTCTTGAAAAATAACCTCGTGTGGTGGTAACGGTTTATTGAAGATTTTGAATTAATTTAAGAATTATTGTTTAGAAATATTTTAGAATATGTTGACTTTTTCAATCCTGTAAATGTTTCTTAAATCAATAAACATGATAATAGCAATAACCTAATAACCTAGATCTCCCAACTAATACCATTACAGTGGAAGTAGAGCTTCAATCTACTTGACACCATTTTTTTAGTTTGCTAGTATATCCGCTTTCAAAAATCTAGCAGCAATACCTACTTTGGATGACGCCAGAGCCCGTCGATCCCCAAAATTTGATTACAATCGATGCAAATCATGAATAGCGAGAAGTTTCAACTGACAGACAGATCAAATAAATAGGTGACACGGATTTTCGTGATGCAAACAACATAAAACGTACAAAAAACGTATTCTCCCGAATTCTGGAAGTGATGCCACCGCATACTTTCCTCACACTTATGCGAGAGACAATCTAGAAGGAAGAATCACCTGATAAGATTATCAGGTATGTGTGATCATAAAATCTTGCCGTTCTGTTCTTATTATATCGCCAACCAGCTGATTCCAAATCTTACGACACATTACCGCCCTTCCGTAGCCCCAAGGGAATCGTCTGACTCAAATTTGTAGCGCTAACAATGGAGGGGGTGTGCAGAGCATCTGAATAATTACACCATGATAAAGTGAAAGAGGGAATAGAAAGTACCGAGCTGGAAAGGCAGTGTGAAAAAAGGAAAGCAGAAACACCCGTGCGGAATATATTCATCTTGTTTGCACTCGCACTTTTCCCGCTGTCCTGCGGGAAATACTCGTATATTGCCAGGACAGCCAATATTTTTATGGAAAAAGTACGAGTATTCTCCTGGGTGAGAGATGAAAATGGAAACTTGATGCGGTTGCCTATTATACTTTGAAGTATTTGCTTTCATAGTAGTCCAGTGCCAATATATATAAATGGCGTAATTTGAAAGAAACTGTATCTTCATTTGCGATGCCAGTTGATATTTTAGGTCTATAAAATAAGCACATGATTATTTCAGCATTAATTACACTCCTAATTATTTATTTCAGTGGCGTACGTGAACCTGGGCGCAGCTCTAGTTGCCAGCGGCAGGTGCCAGGAAGCAGCTGCCATTCTTAGACGAGCTGCAAGGTTGGACGGTTCAGAAGTGAGAGACAGACGGGAGCACGAAGCGGCTAGAGTAGCTGCCTTGTTGAGGTTGGGCTCTCTCTATGCTGAGCAAGGGCGACTACATAGGGCGCTGGCAGCGTACAGAGAGGCTGCTGACTCGCTGCCTAATAATTACCCTAAACAAGTAGGTCACTAAAATTCACTAAATAATCAAAGGAAGAAGTTATGATGGATGAAACGAGTAGAACGTTAAAAAAAGTAGATTTCATGTGTTTCACGAAGGATGCGAATAAACAGCACTAATGCAGTCAAAAAATGGGACACATATGACTGAAATTAAGGAGTAGAAGAATACCCCAACAATACACAGCGATACATCTTAAACTTGTCAAAACAGGTGCAAAGTAATTCATATGAAAAAAAAATGTTCCGTGAAATGTTTACTTTTATCAAAAAGGCTTATTCTTCTTATTCTAATTATTATTTCTAAAAGTAGTAATTTCAGTTTTTTGTGAATCGTTGAACCGTAACTCACATGCGGGAGTAATTTGTAAAAAATGTACAATGAATGACTTCACCCTAATTCACAATGATACCGACGCATCGATATAGTTGTCTAATATGTTATAGTCAAAAGTGGGCTGTGCCGATGGATGGCAGTGAATAAACTACACAAGAAAACTGTCACAAAAGTCGTGCAGAAAACATTCAAAAACGTCTTTTTGAGATGTGTGCGTCCAACTAGTTTAGGCATAGATCGACAGAAATGACCTACAGCTTTTAAGTGATTATATGGTTGTGCGGGCCAAAAGTTTTTGTAAATAAAGTTTTATTTTTTATAATAGATTATAATGCGTATTGCACTCCAAAAGTGCTAAAAGAGGATAACTGTCTATTACCATCGAACTCAAAATGTTGTAACTTTTAACCAAAAACGACATTTTCCTAATGATCGAATCTTGGACTCGTTCTGAGGACGCGCCCGTTGGGCTACTCTAGTATTAGCTGCATTCGATCAAAAATCTGCTATAGAATAGGGACAGATCAGCCAAGCTTCTTCGAAGCTCCAGACTGTGGTGATTGTCACACACTAAATATTTTATGCTGGAAGTATTCTGTACAAACGTGGCAGAATGTATGCTTATTTATAAAAATAGCTATCAGCACCAGTCGCCCATCGCAGCAGTCTCCACTGTGCCGCATCGACTACCTGTTTGTTTGCTGTGTTAGCTATCATTCTATACGTCCATCACCAATCGTCATATATGCGCCTCTCGTAGGTACCTCGATCATACCTGGCCCAGCATATGATTCAAAGAAAACGAAAAATTAAGGAACGCCCAAACATCGGTATTCACAGTACAACGGTATACCTCAAGGATCAGTCATAAGTCCTACACTTTTCTTAATAGCTGTCAATTCTATCATAAATCAGATAGAAAATCCAGTCCAACTACGACTATACGCAGACGATATGATAATCTTTGTAAGGGGTAGAAATCTAACATCTAATACAAACCTAATACAGAACACAATTCACAACTTGGAAAAATGGTCAGGGAAGACCGGACTATCATTTTCGCCAGAAAAGACAAAATACATCATATTCTCCAATAGAGCAATAGAGAGCAGAATACCATTGAAACTAAATAATATGACACTTGAACAAACACATGATATACAATTTTTAGGACTCATATTTGACCGTCAGATGACATGGAAAAAGCACGTTGCATACTTAGTCCAAGCATGCGAAAAGAGGATGACCGTATTAAAATATTTAGCCAACAGGCACTGGAGAGCTGAAGGTAAATCGCTACTGAACGTATATCGATCATTGATCAGATCAAAAATAGACTATGGTAGCATCGTATATGCCTTAGCCAGTCCTTCTGCTCTTAAACCGTTGGATAGTATACACCACCGAGCACTTCGACTAATATTGGGAGCATTTAAGACAACACCCATCCAAAGTTTATACTGTGAATCTGGAGAACTATCATTGAGCGACAGAAGGGCGATGCTAAGCCTAGCGTACGCCACCAAAATTGCCTCAAACAAGAGTATACCAGCCTATAGGAACATAACCCAGATTAATGCAGGTATAAGTAATAACCACTCCAACACAATCTACCGGAAGTCATTCCACCAGAGAATATCAGCTTATTTAAGAAAACTTGATATCTCCCAACTTCCTGTTCCCACTCTTGGAAATAATAAGAACATCCCACCCTGGATCATACAGAGGCCACACGTTAACAAAGAGCTCACGAACAAGACTAAAACAGACACTCCTAAATCAGTAATAACTCAAAAGTTTCAGGAATTAATCAACAAATATAAAAACTATGAAGATGCATCAAAAATCGATAACAAAGTAGATACAGCTGTTGTGACTTCTACTACCACCCTAGCAATAAAATTACCAGACGCAGCAACGATTCTAACAGGTGAATTGTGTGGAATACTAGAAGCACTGAAACTAATCAAGAATAAGAACATCCAAAAATCCATGATTATAACGGATTCACTTAGCTCTCTAGTATTAATTGAAAAAATATACACAAATAACCATCTGGTACAGGGTATCAAAGAACTCCTACAAGAACTACAATCACAAAACCACAATGTAGTCCTCATATGGGCACCTTCCCACGTGGGAATCAAAGGCAACGAAAAAGCGGACAGGCACGCAAAAATTGCAGCAAACCTGAATCGAACGTCAGTCATAAGCATTCCAGCCTCAGATATCAAGGCATTTTTAAAGAATAAACTTATCAGCATCTGGAACATCAATTGGCAAAACCATCAATCAAAACTGCTAGAACTAAAACCCAAATTCGGACCATGGAACACAACCGCAACAACCAGGAGACATCAAACACTAATCACCCGGCTTCGCCTAGGACATACCAGGGCCACGCATGGATATTTAATCAATCAAGAACGAGAACCTATGTGTGAAGTGATATTGACTGTCAAACACATATTAGTGCAATGTCCTGTATTAGAGTACTATAGAGTGCAATGCAATCTCAGATCATCAACTCTAAATGATATATTAGGACCAAATTGTAACGTTTACAACTTGATAAGCTATTTACAACAAACTAATCTATTATATAAGTTGTGATATCTCAGCTATTACCGCTAATGGCCATTAGGTCGATGCGGTTAAATTTAAAAAAAAAACATCGGTATTACAAAAAGATTTGATATATTTTCTTACCAGCATTATTTGTCCGTATTTATCAAATTGAGCAATCTGAATGCGTACCGTGGTGAATCCACAAGCCTTAATTAGGTAGGCGATGTATTATCAAAGATCTCTTACTGTACTAAATGACCATTAATCCGATAAGTTCGACTTGGTTTTCTACTGAATGGAAAGTCAGTTATGGAGCGACATTTTCCGAATTGCGAAGTACTTGCTTATGCAGGGTATAATCGCTCAAAGTAAATTTCCGCTATCGCGAAGCCTGCAGAGAGCTTTCATCAATACCAGCGAGAGATTTTCCGTGTGGGCTAGACGATGAATTTTAAAGACGGTGCAGCGCTATTGCTTCCTAAGCAGCGGCTTCCACTCGATCGAGTACCCATTCATATTCATAATTAAGTATTACGGCCAAATTGAACGACGAGACGTCTTGCAATCAGTTAAAGGGAGAAACTGCTCTTGCAATTACGTTAGAGATTATGCCTAAACACATATACGGAAAGTATTAGAGTAGCGAAAAATTTCGAATTTGAAATATATTTTCTTGATGTTCACACTCACTGCATTTTTTTAACATTGGGCTTTGGTTATCGTCTAAAACCTAAAAAGGCACCTAAGCTTTGTTTCCCGACGTTTCCATTTCGTTGGGGAGGAGATCTTGATTTTTATGTGTTGATAAAAGACGTTATATCATCTATAAACATTTCATACGGTGATTCTCTGTTCTTGTTAGGCAAAGAAGAAGTTTGTTCACAGATTTGCCTTCAAAATACAAAAGCAATTTTTTGAAAAAATGTTTTGAGACGTTTTAGTTAGTAATATTTTGATCTGCTTCCATTTTAGCGACTACTACTGCACATTATTAGTTTTCGTCTGTAATAATGATCATAAATTATTACAAAAGTATTACTTATCCTCTTTAAAATATCATTGAGTATGTCAATTGAAAATTTCAATATTTTTTTAATTCAACTCTAAACTGATAATATTGCATGGGAGAAACGTCATTTTTTATGTGATAATACGATATCTAGATCTTAAAGAGCAATCTAAGATATCTAAAAAGGCAAAATACTATGAGGAAGAATGGAAAAATTATAATTTCTTTCAGAAGCTGATAAATCGTCTATTCTGTAAGTTGCAGCACAGGCCTTTTGGGAAACAGTAGTGACTGATAAGTCATATGCACGAAAAGCAAGCACTGTCTTATTATTAGTTTGTCACAATAACAATTGTTGAATCCATATTTTTGAGGGCGCCGAACGCGTCAATTTCATTTTAAAAAGCACTGAATACAGATCCATTGTATCCAAAACGTAATTTATTTTACACAGAAGTACTGTAAATTACAACAAATATACACTTGTAATATTACTAAAAATGAGTATACGACAGCAGTAAATATAAGCGTAGGTATAAATGCAAAATCTAGCATTTGACATAAAAGGAAATATACAAATTACAAAATATCAATTATACCTACATGGATTCCGTATTATATAACAAAAGTTTTCTGGATTACGATTATCAGATCCGCAAGGAGATAAAAAAACGTTTCAAAAGCATTATTCACAGTTAGAAATTTCCAGTCACGTGATTTCGCGATGACCACCATTCCATTGGCATCTTATCGTTCTCTTCGTTCAAAGTTAGATTTTATTTTGCTCATTTACCAATTGATAGCATCTTTTATAATTTTACTTTATAACAAGCCCTTGCTATTATTATCTCAGTTGACGCTATCAATCGCAGTCCATTTATACTCATAAGCAAACTTTTACAGGTGTCAGAAACAACACAAGACATGTCTAATATTTTAACCAAAATATATTTAAATCAACAAGTCAAATCTTGAGTACGTTTCACTTCAAACAATATATTCGTCAAATGTATGATTTTGCATTTATATACTGGACGAAAAATTTTATGTCGACTCATTTATAGTAATACTTACTTATCAACCTACATACCTAAATAGATTGGTGGAAGATTTCTGGCCGTTAATGTAGGTATGTAGATAAAATCACGATTCTAGAAATACTACTTATTTTTAATTTTATTTATCCTAGTGTAAACCAACAATATTTGTACAATTGTATTAGAAACTTAAAAAAATATTTATTATACAAATTAGGAAAAAATTTCCTTCTTCTCAGACGTGAAAATTGTATTGCTTCACTGCTGCAGAGATTGTGACTGATAGCGTGTTTGTAACATGGAGATTAGAAATGATTCTCAAAATATAAGACATCTCCTATAAGACTAGCATTTTTGAAATATTGAAAGTTGTCAAAATGATTTAAAAAATCTTGAAATAAGCTGAAATTGGAGCTTGGCTTCTAAACTGTCAAGTGGGAATTCTTCATCCACTGACAAAAGCCTTGCTTGACGGTATAACTAAATGTATCTGAAATATGCTACCAAAAAATATCGAAAGTCAATCGAAACATTTCAGCAAATTTACATATACCTACTTTTATAATTAATACTTCTGGAAATTTTGAAAGCAATTCTTCGAGTACTATTCATATGAAGCATTCCCGAAAAAGTACCTAAATTTTGAAGTTTCACATTAGGATACCCACTAAATCAGGAAGATTCGGCTATAAAACAATGGAACATAAAACTTAGTTTTATAAGATTGCCTTTTAAGCGTGTATTAATTTTTATCACAGACTCAAATTTGAGCTCACTATCAATGTGAATATAATTATTTTCCTACTATCGGAAAGGTCTTAAACAAAAAATGATAAATTATTCGCTTGTGTTCCTCATTAGTATCGTGTAAAACTATTCTCAAATTCCGATATTCGTGAATCCTCAACTGCTGAGCTGCTAGTTCTAATTTGTACAGCAGGATATAGTGCACCAAAAAAAGTGTGAAGATTGGCTGGCGGCATCAACTGAGGTCTTCGTCGGCCATAAAACCGGAAGTATACTACCTTCTCGAGAACATCACGAGGCGATCGGAATTTGCTGGGAATACACCGATCTTTTACGAATTCCGGATGTTAGCATCGCTGCTCGGCGCGGAAATATACTCCGATTAGCAATCCAATACCATATCAGAAAATATATTCTTAACGTATGTTTCACAAGACATTCACCAATTATTTTTATCTGAACAATTGCTCTGTGAACAGTTTTTCTCTTCGAAGAAGATCTAGATAACCTGAGTCTCTGGTGAGATGTGTGAAATTCCTATTTCCTAAAAATGAAAGTTGTTCCCTTTGATAAATGTCTCACTTCTCTATAGAAAACTGAACATCGGTTGGAAAATAGTCGGGCATTTTCAACTCTTTGCTTGTGCACCACCAATAGCAACATTTGCAGTTGCAGTATGTTACCTAGTTCTAGAGAATAAAGCACTATAGATGAAGTTATTGTCCTCTGCGATATATAGTCAACTTTTCATAAACATGATGATGCAATTTAAATCCTCTTTCGCTCAATTCGGTCTTTTTATACTGTACAATTCCATACGCAGCACGGGGTACATGTCACTAGAGCTTCTGAAAGATCCAGAAGACTTTATTGGACTGAGTAATACTATACATGACCCAAACCGATCCTTGATGGAAGCATTTCTAGCGATGAGTTTCTGAAGGTAGTTACATTAATTTTTCACAATAGTAGTTTAGTTCATGGCTCAGTGGCATCATCTCCTTCGCTTGCTTAGATGCATGTATTTGCCGCTAATTAACATCCATTAACTTTTTGTCTAATCTAACCTATAAAATTCCGCAGCTGTAACTGTAATAGAATGGAAATGGAGTTGTAAAGTTATTTATAACTACAAGTTAGGGAATGAATCTGGGGGGAGTGTCCATATCCGACAACCCTTGAGGAAATGGGACTTTCAAGGATAAGCGTTAAAGCAGATTTCGTTAGCTTTCTTATAGATTAGCCCTCGCAAAGGCAGACAACCTATCATGCTCCAGAAGCGCGCTGCGAGAGAATATATGTCAATTCACATTGACCTTGGGGTTTGTCAAAATAAACAACCTTTGGGGACAGCTCGGTTGACGAATGCCATGATAATATCTGAAAAATATAGGAAAATAAGCCAGCCTTCTTTGATGTTCTAGACTATAGAGGTCCTTTGTGAGGTCGAGCACATGCACTAGACGTAGTGCTCGTTTTTTAATTATATCTAGAAGCCTCGGAGCGTATCCGCGAGCAGTACTCCAGCAATGATCTGCGACATGTGGCAATGAAATGAATGACAGATCCACTTACACTGTCGGTATCAGAAGGAAAGATGAGACAGTGGTGTGGATTGAGATGAACATCTTTGGGCAGTTCCATCAGCACAGGAAAATTATAAGGCCTATGGGCAGAGATGGACGATTCTTTCTCTCAACTTTTAGGTTGTCTGGCTCCAACACCTTCAAACACATCCTACTTGTGATGGGGGTGATACTACACTATACTGAGATCTGGAGTTGTGGAACCAGTAGTTGTATGAAAAAGGGGTTCCTCTAAGCAGCATATGTCATACACCTGTAATTCTAGATACCAGATCTTTTTGCTCATCTATCCAATCTGCCGAATTCGGGCATCTAGCATGTTTACCAACACTATGTTCCTCAAAGAACCACAAACGTGTTAGCGAGCACCACTAAAGTCACACACAATTATTATTTCACTCTTTCAGCGACTGATGTGACAATTTCAGTTGCGTCTGGGTAGTGGCGGTCTAATTAAAAAAAAAGATCCCGACGCCAATACAAAAGGGAAACACGTCTTTCCTTAACTGCCTCAAAATCCTCGACCGCCCGAATAATTGCCGAGTTGTAATTTGTCCAGATCAGCGGCGCGGCGTGCTGAAGCAAAATTAGATTCTTTGGATTTGTATCTTCATCTAAGCAAGTTTCGTGACTTCAATGTTTATGTGGGCTGTTGTTGGCTATAACAAGTATCGATGCTTTTCGAAGCTTAGTTAACAAATTATCAATACCAACTTTGCATCAGTAGTAAGGTTTAACCACAAATGGGTCAATGCTTATTATAATAGCATATTTTTTACCGCTTTGCAGAGAGATTTTTACCTATTTTCTTTAACCAGCATTCAAACATTCTTACAAAAGCTGAATGAAAATTGATTTCTAGACAATGAAGCTTGCCGAATTATTCCAACAATGCCTAGCTGCCTAACATACTAAAACATAATCTGTTTGATCTCCTCATTTCTTTTTATTAACTTTTTGACTTGACTTGTCTGGTTTCTGTCACAAACGTTGACTTAACAACTGATACTGAGTCAAAAGCTCAGGCCCTACAGACAGTTCAAGCTTAGGCTCGAACTCCCTTAGCACCGTTGTACGCCGCTGATGTCAAATCCATGCTCGTGACAATTTAAAGACGACCATATTATATTTGAGGATAGAAAGGAGCAGCAAAATTAAAAAAGAAGTAGCAATGGCCGCAAATCGTTTTGTAAGACTTCTACAGAACTAGAGAGACATCGATCTGTCCCTAGCATAGCAGCGCAAGTGATAGATAAATTGATATTTTATGCAGGAAGTCTAAAATCTGTTAAGAATCATTTTGGAAACAACTATAATGCCAAAATATCAAATACAAATACAATCAGGAATTAACAAACTTTTTTCAGGTTTGATTTATGAGTTTTTCTGATTTTTCAGTCATATTGAATGAGAAAAATCCATGAAATTATTTATTACGTATCTACCTAAATTTTATATAAAATTGAATTGTCACAATCAAAAATATGGCAAAATACGATAATCTACCTGTACCAATAAAAAATATAGCTTAGAGTATTAACTATGTTGATATATTACAACATATATAATATTTTTTCTAGACAAACTTCACCAAAAGTCTGTATTTCATCTCCGGATTAACTAGCAAACATAGATGAATATAATTATTTGTATTGGATATTGATGGATGATGGAGATAATAGAAGAAAATCAACATGGAATGAATTAAGAAAGTACAAATAGTAAGCCGAGAATGCATAATTTTGTTCGTAGTACCAATAAAACATAAAAGACAAATCTTAAAAATTATTTCTTATTTGGTCACTCTTAAATATCATTTGAAAAATTTTACTGATCGTAATTTATTAAACAGTATGACAGATTTTTAACTAGCTCCACTGCAATCAGTAAGCGAACTAATCATATTAGAAAAAAAATGAAATAAAAATTTGTCATCGATGGAGATTGAACCAACAACCTCCGACACACTAGACGGACGCGTTATCATTCACCTATAACAGTAGGAAATAAGCCGATAATTACGTTATTGGTGGCGTGTTTTCCAGATCGTGCGCGATTGGGAGTAAGAGAAACGCAGAGAGCGAGAACGTACCTTACAAGACGACACGACACGAGTTCGAGACCTGTCCACACCAACAAATGTTTTTGTTTTTGTCACTTCAAAATAGTGCATTTAACGTTTCTCTCAGATTTATTTATTGCTATTCGATGAATGAAAGCATTTTTTATATTCCAAGTTATGTTGGATTAGTACAATGGTACTGTCTGAGTCCTTTCTATCTGTTCTTTTAATTTATTCATCGATTTCTCTTTCTTCGAATCTCCGGGGGCAAGTGAAATATGTGGGTGTTTAAATTGTGACAGGCGCCATTGCCACATATAAATGGGTCGGAGTGCGATTGGTAACAGAGAGAGTCTTTCTCAACTCCACCGCCACCGTAAATGGGTCCAGGATTACGGCGAGCGAATACCCGTTAAGGTCGTCGCTATTGCTGGATACAGACAAATTACGCCTAGCACAGCGACGTAACACAAGGTTCTATCGATGACACTACTTCGGACTTCCATTGTCTTAAGTTGGGTCACAATGATTTGTTTGAGGTGGTGTCCTCACTCGTTGTCATGTGAAATAGTCGGCAAGATCTATCCGATGCTGCTTTATTAAGCATTAATATTGCATAATACTGGGAGATGTTTCTCCCAATTCATTCACCCCCCCCCCCCCCTCACTTTTCTTGCCAGTTTCTCTGGTGGTAATAACAACATTTCAAGAATGATGTTGCTAAATTTGTTGGCAGGATGAAACTAGGTCTTGCTTCGCATCGTACGAAATTACGAAATGAAAATTTTGGAGACGGGACGAGTCAAGACATGATCTTGCCTCATCTTGTTTGGTCTCCGTTATCCCGAGTAGTCTTGGTTTTTGGGTTTACCTCAATTTAGTTTTCAACTATCGGATGGAGTCAATGAAAAATAATGAGGCTGCACAAAAATCGGTCAAACCCATGGACTTTTCATTAACAACCCATTCAAAATCCATCCAATATCTTTCAAAACACCACACAAAGAATTCGAACCGACCAACACAGTAAATCTCAACCTACAGATCCTCGTTATTTTATCGAAAGCTTGATAATAAGTTGAATAACATCAACACACTCAAAACTTTATGACCTGAAACACGTGGCTGACGCCTACCGTTGTCACGGCAATCACAGATGAATTCTCATTTTGATCGATCGTTGACATATCTTTCCAACTGTTTTTGGCTGAAGACCATGGAATTCAAGCTACAAAGATGGACCAACGTTATTTCGCTGAGTCGCTGCAGTCGAAAGTTCCAAAATAGCTCTTTTGTAGTGTTTTTTCCTCTGTAAGTATACATGCATGGTATTCACTCCAAAAGACTATGAACTTTTTGATAAAATTTACGTTTTATTTTATTCTAACAATTCATAGGCACATTTCACCAGTCCATGGGCTGTGATGCTGTTTTCTGTCAATTCGGAATTCATAAAGCAATTATTAAAAATCGAATGCATTATTCATTCATTTCAATATGAAGGTAGTATATTTCTATAGAGGAATACATTTTCGACCACCATTTTGAGTCCTTCCGTTGTATTGACTTACTGTAGATTCGGCAGGAACGAATGATCGTATTTCCGCAACAATTAGTAAATAGTCAATCCAATTAATTCATTTGATTCTGTTGGAAATGTGTACAGTGTTGTTCTAAATTGGATAAATTAATACTGAGACTTCACGACTAAGAAACATGAGTGATTACAGTTTGTTGAGTTTCAAAGACATTTTCATCCATTGATCTGAATAAAAATTGTCAAAAAATTGTAATACATAGGTATATTGTTAAATCTGTAGAAAACGTGAATGTTTTGGTAACACTGCTTTGAGCCTATGGCCAAAATGTTTTAATCAACTGAAAGATTATTCAAATTTTATCTATCCTCATCCTGATTTTCAATGTTCCCCGCACATCCGCTCCTAACAACTGAAGTAAAATGAATAATGGCATAACAAAAACTGTAGCTGTAGAGGGCTTGTCAGTATTTGCAACATGCAATGGTTTCAACTTAGTGTTCTAACATACATTATTCTGCAGACCTTGTTATTCCTAACGCCAAAATTATTCTCAAACAATCTTTAATATTTTATCCGTATTTTCTAGTTTCTAAATAAACTCATTGCTGGCATAAGACGCCAATTCGATTCTCACAAAACAGCGCCCAAATGGATTCGTTTTGTTACAGAGCGTTTTCAACGTGCTGGGAGAAACCTTGGCTCGATTGGAACAAGACGAAGAAGCTGAAAGGTGGTACATTGCAGCACTTCACGCACAACCGGATCATGTCCCAGCTCACATAACCTACGGAAAGCTGCTTTCCAAAAATGTAAGAATATTTTTAAGTAGATTGAAGATGTTACTACTTGGTGAAACTGTTTCATCACTGATAAAAAAAGTGTATAATTCCGATACTGCGTTACACTAATAGAAAATTAAAATTCATATGACACGGTTCACTTCAATCTTCAAAGCATCATCAAGCTGACTGTTTATTTTCTCTACCCTGGCACTTGTAAACTAACTAACCCAGTCGTACCATGAATATAAACTAAGACCCTCAAACATAGCATAGCATTTGCCCTGTGTATCTAATGTCGTATCATATTCTCTAACTTTATCATATCTATGTATTTTTCATTGATAACCCCTCGCAAAGGCATAAATGTCTATCCATCATTGGAAACCAAAACTATCCGGCAGCACATTCCACAACGCTGCGGAGATACTCATTCAGGGTGGCCCCCTCTAATGTTTGTTGCACTGATGACAGCTCGCTCGAATATTTAGGTCCTTTGATCAGGTACATCCTCTTTACGTATTACACTATTCTGGATAGTATCCAAAAGCTTTAGGATGTGCCTTGGAGCATGCGCCATACATACGATCGGATCCTTGTGATACCAGTTACTCTCTAGAGCAATCAAGAAACCCTAGATTCCAAAACGCGGCCAGCAACATGGCTATTATTCGAATATCTCCTCGTAGGCTTACGTAATAGTCTGAGCTTCAGCGTCAATCATGCATTTTTTCAGGCAAAACCATTCAAAGATGTCAAAAAACAAATATTACGTATGAATGAAGTTTTTCGAATGCTTAACCGAACGTCAAATGACCCTACTGATAAAACAGATCTAATATAGTACTTTGAGCATAACTTGATTTTCTCCTCAGTTATTTTTATTTCACGACTGGTCTTGTTCCTGCCCTTCGAGACACTTAAGATTAATATACCACCATCCTTCCGGCAAAGTTGACAAAAACTTCTACCGCCTAAGTCCATGTCTGCACTAACACTAGTTTTCTTTTTCGAATGGTAAAGTTCCAAGTAACGACATCATAGTATATAGCAGTTTATTTATAAAAAACGTACTGCAGTGCAGAGCATCTTCACATCTTTAACATTTCAAGTTTTGATGAGTAAAGGCTCTTTGCTTGTTTCGCTGAAATATGCATATAAAGTATAGTTCATACCAGTGCCGCGAAAAGGATGCTGAAGTTTGGTAATTGCTACACTAGCTTTGAAGCCTCTACATACATGCCTGATTGTTTATGGCAGTTTCGTATTTTGATGTGCTTGTAAAATTGATTGCAGATAAGCAGAGCCTCCGAGGCCGAACAATGGTTCCAAAAAGCCCAGCGATTGGCGCCCAAGGATCCGGGCGTTTACCACCATTACGGTAAGTAAAATTTGCACTTGCTCTTTGCCTTGTCTGAATGACCAAAGGCTTACTCTAGATATATAGTCTAATTATGATCTATGAAATGAAAACGCTTACATACAACAAGAATGCAATAAATTAACTCCATGCCAATACGTCCTTACTATTGGATCGTATATGCAAGATTGATTAGTTCATGAGTGCCTGGGTAGCGGTAAAGAAGAAATTTTAGGCGAAAGTATAGGAAAAAACCCGTTTTACCATAATATTGCGAATAACCGATAAATTGCGAGTTAAATTACAAGTAATTTACAGGACTTCAAATATCTGGTAAATGAAACAATACTACTTGTTATAGTTTAATTTACTTTCAATTAGAATAAATCAAGTATCCAAAAATCAATTACAAAATATGCTACAACTCCGCAACAGCTTCTTAGATTAGGCGAGTATTTCTGAACAAGATTAACCTAAAATCCATCAAACGTCCCTTAGTAAACTTCGCTTCGTGTGCGGCAAAGTGTGGGTAGCAGTCGGTCCAGCTAAATTCGGAAAATTATTTTAAGGGTGGTAATTCAATTTGACTGTGTCCGGCGACAAAGTTGTTTAGGTTCCACTGGCCTGTAGCTGCTCCAACAAGGACAAGAGACAGAACGAGAGATGGGATCCGAACTTAATCAAATCAGGTCGTCCCGTAGTGTAACGTATACCTCTGACAAGAAGGATGGCTGACACCGTCGGCTTGAGATGTTCTTTTGGTTAACCGTAGCATTACCCAACGTAAACAGTAAGGAGAATTATTCTATTATGATGGTTGCGTTTGTGTAAACCGCCTAGCACGTATGCAGAAATGTGGGATGAAGACGTATTTTTGGATTTAGAAAAATCCAGATTTTTGTTGGTACATATGGGACTCGAACCCGTGTACTCCAGTCGCTCGGCCCCCACCCACCCAAGTCGATAATTTGCTAGCCATATGGGCATATGCATCTTCGTTGTGAGATATATAGTGCTTTAACCACCGGATTTGCACAACTACGGATGCTGATCCGACTAATCTTCCACAGGTTATGTATGCTTGAACTGTAGAGAGCAATTACATTCTATATTCCTAACTCAGGTAAGGTTGTGGTAGTAACATTTATCTCCAAATGCCGCGCAACGTGGCATCTTCACGAAGTCAAAAACTAAAAAGCTTAGATACCGCCTTATAGCGGAGACAGATGTTGACGAGCTTAGGATAAAGGCAGAACATAGATGACTATAATAGATCATAATACGTATAGTGTAATCGTTTATTAGATATATTAGGGATGCTATAAAAAGATAATAAAAAACTATAAATTTAGAAATCATGAGGGTACGCCAGGAGAGAATGACCATCGCACCATCCCTGTCTCGAAAACTAGTAGTAGCCATCGCATAAATACGTTCTAGGCTAACGGAAATAGAATCCTCTAGACTAAACATTTGGCCCTAGTAGAGAGCGTTTTCGTGAAACGTAAGCAGTCCGTTAGAAGATTGAAAATTTAAGAAGTTTTCTTTTTTATTAGTCGAGTTTAAATCGAGTTTCAATGTCGCCATTAGCGTGAGCGCTTTTTTCTCCAATGACAAAGTAGCCCACCCCCACAAAAGTTTTCTAATGAAACTTACTGGAACTGTTTACACAAAGAAACCCCGAAGTTCAGACACAGATATGAAGCAAATGTGGTCAACTAAACGAAGTCTTCATTGTAAGGGAGTAATATGTAAATAAAGGTCAAAAGAGGGTGTTCGTAATTTTCCAAGCGCCAGTTAGGTTTTATACCTTTTTCGATAGATTGTTTCTTATTATTATCATTATTTGAAAAAAAGAACAAAGGTGTACAGCCCAGGCTCCGATACACCAGGCCGTTATTGAATTTCCCAGCAATGGCTCCCCACACTGTGGAGTAAGCCATCACTGGGTTCGCAAATCGTGCACACCAAGTAGACGGGGAGAACCGAGGATGACTGTTTACTGCATCCTTCCGGCTAAGATGTTCGACGATGCACGGTATAGATTTTAAATCAGAGAGCAGCGTATTTATCATCCCACCTAAGGATCCAATGACTAACAGTGTGGTTCTGGCCAAAGTCAGCATAGCTGGCTGAGGAGTTCCTGATGCTTAGTTCGTTTGTCCTCCTTCAAGATGGTGTTCATTAGCAAACATCTTTTTTTGTTGGTTGTCGGGCTGATTAGCTTGCACAAGCTCGAGCGTGGGGAACGAATAGTTTCGGTATATCCGACATCTCTTGTTCGCCACCACGGACTCAATATCCCCTGGAGCGTAGGTGTCTTATCTATACCGTAGGAGTGCCGATAGATGTAATCAGTGTTATCCTACACCCTACACCCTGACAGGAGGTGCACAGGCGTATCTGGCGTCCTTCAGCAAGCTCTACAACTGATATCCATACCCATAACCCCACTACGATATACCGGGCTCGCTCTAGGCGTAGGTGGTACCTAAAACTAGGGTTCATCCTGAAGCAATGCCAACGCAGTTCCAGGATAGGTTATATAAACCAGGATCTACGAGGAACAGAAATTGCAGCCTTCCACTACGAGTCCTTGCACTGTTGGTGTCCCGCCTTCGTGCGCAAAAGCATTTCTCTTCTCAAACCAAAAAAATGATATACCAAGGTCTTGTAGACACCATCCTAACAACCCATTAGGAAGTCCTCCGACTGCGACCCACTAGACCTTTAGAAAGAAAAGGTCAACTGCTTAAACGAACCATGCTCTTCTGGATGTTTTTAGACTATTTCATGCATGAGCTCCTGTTTGTGAAGCCTTAGAAGGAAATTGGCGATTTGATTTGGGTGTTATTATTATAAGTAAATTGCTATTTTTTATTTAAATTAGATCAAATAATTTTTATTCTTAATTTTTTGACTTCCGCGAAGTTACGAGTATATCTAACTTATGAACATATCCTATTTTCTTTGCATTTCGATCAAACTTTACCATTTTCAATTCTTAACCAGTTGTTTTTTATTTTTTTAGGTATATTTCACTTTTCTCGGAAAGAGTTTAATTTGTTTCACATCTATTATGACAGATTGCTGTATATTTGTTAAATTGGTGTAATAAATAATGCCGAAAGTGCTGTCTTGCATGTTCAGAAACGGCGACAGGTGAACAGATGTTTAATTCCACGTACTTCAAAAAAATAGTGGTTTGTCTTCAGTACTGTTGGATCCCCTTGAGGTCAGTTTTGGAAATATAGAAATTATAAAAATAGTGCAGTATTTGAAATGTTCAGGATTCAATAATTAATTAATATTTCTTTCAATTTAATCCTTAAAGATCGATGATTCCAAATGGGATTCAAACCTTCATCCTAAGACTTGTAAAGTACAACGTGAATATGCTTGATACCGTTACTTTTCTTCTCTCACCGACAGTATATTTCCGTACCAAGCTACTCTGAACAGTTGGCCTAAGCTGAAGGATTTTAAACTTTCCCTTAATTCTGTTGGAAAAAGTGTTAGCGCTGATGTATCCAAATGGCCCGTGAGATTAGACGCAGATGTAGGCAAAGTTGGGTTTTACTCTCCGACAACATGAAAACAAAGGACTAGCTGAAATAGCTGTCAGCTAATCTACTTAGCAAGCACTAAGTAATGCAGATGCATCAAAACAGAGTTACTATATTACATAATCAGTTCAGATTACTTCTGAAGCTGACTAGGCAGTGGAGCAAAATTGAAAACGTTTCGATAGTTTCTGCATCATATTTGAAATTACCAAATAAAGAACCAATAAACTGTTGAATAAAATAATTAATATTGACACACATCGAGCACTTATTAGGAGGAGAACAGAATCTTAGTTATATTTGTATTGATTGCTATTCAAAACAATATGCGATTGACGAAATAACTTTACTAATGTTTCGGCTGTCTTGATAGCATTCATCAAAGTACAAGAAATATAAAATTTAAATTTTCATATTATAATAACATTCAAAACTCCTTGATTACTCCAGGAAAACAATTTTATGTTTTTTAAATAAGAACAAGGATATGAAAAAAATTCTGATCCGTGATAGTTCAAGACATAGTTTGGTACTGTTGGTTGGTTTCTTCTATTTCGGAAGCGCCAACTTTATCTATTCGACTTTCAATATTATTTGCTCATCACAAACATCATTTTATTATACCATGTTATTAGGTTACCTACCTACAACGATTAAGATTATGACAGCATTGCTTCTTGACGAGATGGGAAAAGACAAAGAACGGAAAAGCCTACATGGCCGATATTTTCGAAAACATTGTTACCAGGTTTACGAGTGTTAAATATTTGGTAATTTTAATAGATATCTCACTTGGAATAAAATAATCTCCACTGTTACTTTCATAAATGAATGAAATTGCAAGGAAGACACATGAAACAATAAATCAGAATACCCGTTGTCAAGGCCAAAACTTCATCGGTATCTTGCACCAATATTGCCAATATATAAAATTAGATTCCCTGAATGTGTACGGCTAGATACTACGGCTTGTGATATGAATAGAAAAGGTCATCGCAGTGCTGTTGCTTAGGTAGTTTTGGTTTTATAATCACTGCTGTTGCTAAACGCAATACCTCGGGGACAATTCATGATCGGATGTTAGTAAAATTCGTCGCTATACAGTGCAAGAGCAATGGAGCAGTTTTTCGACAATTGAAGCAAGTCAACAGCGCAAAATCCTGAAATAAGCTGCTTACCACTCAAAAGTATAAACAAATTGGTCTAGTTCAGTTAATAGTCGATGATTTTACCTTATTTATTATCCTTAGTTATCAAATTCGATTCACGTCGCGCCATCTTGCAGATTCGTAAAACATTTTTCTGGCGACCGGCTTTGCAGTAACTTCAGTTACAGTCACCGAGCGCGAGCAAACAAGCCGAAAGCTGGTCTGTGGGGGAGCGTATCCCAACCACCTGTTACTCCACCCTACCTCGCCATGCTGGAGTGGGTGACACTCGGCTAACTATCAACAGATGTCTCTTATAACACCGCGGGAGGTGTCAGCGTAGAACCGGCCATAATGGTCAGACGAGTGCGTTATGCTGGGATGGATAAGAATGTACAGGGTGGCAATAATTTCGAGGATGGATGATTTTCTCTTCTTTTTTACTCTATTTAACGCTGCTTCGTTGGTCTGCATAACTGTCTAATGTATTCTGAGCATTCTTCTATGCAACCACATCTCTAACGCGCTGCTAAGCGGTTAAACGTCGTAGCATTTACAGTCCTGGCCTCAGCTCTATATAACAGCATAGACCATATATAAAATTTGAACATTCGTTAACACATTTCCCATCATCGACTTTGACGAATTTGATTCGTAGTGATATTTGCAAACAAAAATTTACTCATATAAGATTCATTAAACCCCCATTTGTTGCAGTTATCTGAGATCTATATACTATATATATCACAATCTTCGTAACCCATGTAGGCCCCGACAACATGCCAGCAACCCATTGTAGCCGCTGGTGCTATGTACAAAAAGCTTATACAGATACGGACGCAGTGATCGATTTTCAATGCATTTGCATGAAACTAAACGTATCGCACTTTGTCATTGTATTTACTAACGGATGTGTTTTTCATAGCTCCGTGCCGTGTTAATAACTTGGTTGTAGGGTTATTATATGCAGAATTTAATTTAACAAATTAGAATAACGTATATCATACGAAAATGGTTACAGGTAATAACTAGGCTAGGTTTCATTCACACTTCTTTCTCTATTTTCTGAAGGGGCGCTCACAGCTTAACACAAGAGAGGTTCGCTCACACATATAAATATACCGCTTAGCTTCATTTCACATAATGCTTCTCCTTATACATTTAATACTTAGAACTCACGTATCTAGCTTGTTCTGTTGCTTGATTGTCATGCGTAAGAAAGAAAGAAATAGATAACGAGTTTGTCGAAACTTTACCGTCAACTGCTTCATCTAATAATATAGCTTTTTGGAACGCTAACAAGCTTGGATCAGTACTGCGTATCGCCCTCTTACAGCGCGTAGCAAAGAGTTAGGTTATTTATACTCTTTATATCGCAATGGTGTACAAAGGAGTTTACTGAACAGCGCGTTTCAAAAAGAAAGCTTATGCGTCAAAATTATGTATTTTCCGTTAAAATGTATGAGAAAAAAAATTATTTTGTTAGAAAGTCCTCAGGAATAACAAATTTATTAGCATGAATTTGTTACTGTTTTCTTGCATTAGAATGTACAATAGATATTGCATCCTGAATAATACTAAATAAATTAAAGGAATATTCATAAAATACATTTCAGAATCTTGACTGACACTTCCACTTTTTGGTGCAAATTCACATTTAGAAACTTAGACAAGCTAGGTACGTATTCCCTTCACTCGAACGCCGATAATGTTCGGTGCGCTCGCTCGAACTTCATTGCTTTTTTGAATTTCAATCTACAGACATCGTTCGTATTTCAAGCTGCACCCCAAATACCAGCTCTGCTATACCTCGAGATATGAACATCACGCACAGATGTAAATTCACGTCATCGGCAATCTAGATCAAATGAACGGAGTACCTGCATAGCTCAGGTGGTAAAGCACCTGACCGGCAATCAGTAAGTGTGTGGCTTGAATCCCGCAGCAAGGCAATTTTTTTCGATTTTCCAAATGACAGATTGAATAAGATATTTTTCTGAAATTCTCTGTCGTTCTACGATAAATCGCGTGATTCCTTTCATATAATCCGGAATAGCTATAGCTTTGATTAATTCGATTGGAAGGCAACACAAACTAAGCAAACCAATGCTGACCGGCAGGCATCCAGCAGCCGTTTCCTTAATTACCTCCTGCAGAGCTTTTAAGGGCAGCGTTATTAGCTACATTAGAATCCACTTGCTATTTTGCAGATCGTCCTCCGTGTACTATGCAGGATCCTTTCTAATCTATAGCCGGTCGTATTTCCAATTTCATTAAGAGATCTGTATAAATAGACCAGTTAGAGTGCAAAGAGAGCCTGCATGTTGATCATAAGCGTCGTAACGTGAAAATTCAAGTTGTTTATTATGCTTGTTATAACAGTTGTGGTGCAAATCTCAAAAATTTCAGTAGGTCGTATGTGGTTTCAGTTAATTGTTAGTAGAAACTGTAGGGCATTAAGGAACCCCGATGAGTGCTAGCAAAATCCTGTTTGAAATTAAATTAATTAATTATTGAATAATAAAAAAATCCTGAAATTTAACAAGATGTCGGATTGGATAAAAAAATACACAGGTTTGTAGGAGGCGACGAGCACTTTAAAAAAAATCTAGGTGTGCCCAGGTCTGTACCCAGGATTTCCCTACGGACGAGGGTATCCGTTTAAAAAGTGATAATATTGATAATTGTTAATGCTGCAATGAGATCAGTGATCAGAGGTAGCAGCTAAGCAAATATCACCCTCTAAGTATATCATCCGGAACATCTCAAAACAGTCATTGTGGATGTCAAGATTGTTCGAAATTTGGTTATGGAACATTCGGGATGGGCATTTTTGTATATATTGGAGCATCGAGCAGTGAAAGCAGTCGGTAAGTCTTCAGACGTCAAACTGTTAATAACTAGAAATCGTAGATTTAAATTTTAGCTCATGATTTTCCTGGCAGACTTGGGAGTTCCATAATACCCATACGCATACTAAAGGCTTGTGTAATTCTTATGTATATCGGCGATGACCTACTATCGAGTGTCACTGGCTCTTAGACTATGGCGCGTTCGGAAATAAAATTAGGCAAGGTAACCGCGCATTTATAAGTATCAGAGAGACAAGATGAACGTAAATGTTTCTTTATCCTCTATTAAATAAGCTAAAGGACGTAGTACTTTTATTTTGACGTTCCTTGAGAGCATTTTGTAACGACACCACTGGCAGTGCGAATTCCAAGCAAATCCTGTAGAAATTCCTCAGCAGAACTTCAATTCGCTCAAGCTACTTCTATGAGGAGATTTAATTATATACTGACTGATATTCAGTTTATACTGAGTATTTATGAAGTTTCGGAACATTCTGGAATGTAATGTTCTCTCCACAAATCTCTCTCTGGAGCAACAGCACAGCAGCCATATTGGAGTGATACGTCAAAGGGATACAAAAGAAAAGGGATATTCTGGTGTAATAGGATGTGTCTGTCATATTTATAAACATTTCCTGAACGTTAAGGAAGCCTAGGCTATGTGAAACTATAAACTAGTTTTTTCCTAAAGGTTGTTGAAGACCTTACGAGGCGTCTATAAATTCCTTTCACAATAACATTTTTCATGTATTATCATTGACGAGTGTCATATCAAAATAGCCGCCACTACAGCTGTTGTGATATTTTCCCAGAGATGGCGCTACGATCGCAGCAGCAAAAGCGCAACTAGAACTGCTCATGCAACACGCGGATCTATGATGTCTTAGAATTCTTTGCCATGTTTGAACTTCTAAAATCACTAGATTTTGTTCCGGTAAAGCATAATTTGCTTTATCTGATTAAAAGTCTGCTCTATACTTGAACTGTCTTTTCAATTACGCCCTCCCATCTCGATGGTCCTACCCCATATAAGGACACTATATTGTATTTGAGGTTTTACGAATGCAATGTGTCTCTCTCTTAAGTTGAGGTGTATAATTCAAATTCAACTAATTTTTGTACAATCTATTGGTGAACTCAGTTATTATGTATCGTTGACTGATCAATACTACTTATTCTAGGCGAGTTTCTGGCATCATATCGAAGATACCATGAAGCTGCAGAGATGTATTCTCAAGCAGCTGAACTGCGGCCTGAAGACTACGAACTGGCTGTTGCTGCAGCAACAGCTGCCAGGAGGGCAGCCGACTATGCACAAGCTGAAAAATGGTATCGAAGAGCTGTTGATATCAAGCCCAAGGTAAAATGCATATGTATATTTTTATTATTTTCACCAAAAAGCAAACTCGGGTCTTACGCTCAATTGAGCATACCCCTGAACGAGTTAGTGTGTTTTTTTCAATAATATGGAGTACGCCACAGGAAATAAAATAAGTCAGATAAGCAGCTTCAATTCAGGGCCATAATTAAAATAAATATAAATGAATATTTTATTACTTTGTATATATAATAAAATAAAAAACTACTAGTAGTACTACGTACTTACAAAACTGAACATAATACTTCAAATTCACAATGAATCAACAGCTCTCAACATATCTTAGATATCGGTAGTTCATTAGTTTTGGTAATTAAACATGCTTGAACATGTGGCAGAGAAATGGTAAACGCATTTGCAAGAATGAGGCCAAAAGGAAAACTCTTGGGATCTGAACTGTCTCTAGTGTTAGTACCCTGAAACCAAAAATTGAAAAGAGTCAGTGCAATACTCACCTATTCTAAAAAGACTGATCTTGAGGATTGGTATGAACAGAGGCACAACGCACCCAACAGCCTCTTTCTTTCTCATTAATTCAATCATATGTATAATTAGAGAATGTAATGATTGATACTATCTCCACCATTGTAGTTCAGTATAATGTATGAGAAGTATCTCTAAGGATTTCAGTGAAGATCAGTGTGTGATGTAATAAATAACTAAAGTTATTCTTTATTTACAGGACTCTAAAGGTCATACAAACTTGGGCGCTATTTTGCACTTAAACGGCAAATACCGTGAAGCTGCCCTCAGCTATAGAAAGGCATTGAGACTGCAACCAAACGATGTGACCACGTTGGCCAATCTGCACAAACTACATACTGTGATGAACTAGATGGGGGTTACCGAGTCGTAATCTTGGTAGATAGAGATCGATTAAGGATCTGCATACAGGTCCATGATTTTATTATTGAGCAGCTAAAGACCACATGGATAGTTTCTGACCGTTATCATAAAATTGTTTTGTGCCTATATTTGAGGTTATGTGGTGAGTGAAAAAGTCACAATTCCTGTTGAATGCTTGTGGAACATATTCTATTTTTTTTTAAATTGTGGTTGTGATACAAGGATTAGAACATTTCTTTTTATATTAAGTAGTAAATTGGAATGAAAAGTCAAAATTTTTCATATTTGACCGAAGTGCGGGCGCGTTTAGGTCATCTCCCGCTGACTGCTGGCTCTGGAAAGTCTATTTTAATTAGATGGTGAGTGAAATGCTCCTATGCCTGCTCATGAGAACACCTAAAAACAAGGTGCATCAAACTTAAAAGAGATTACGTTTGCAAATGTGACCACTATTCACGCAGTATTTATTATGAATTCTAACTTAAGGCAGATATATTAATTTATCCTACCTTCGCATATTTTGTATAAATATAAGGAACTGTGATATTGAAGGTTGAAAGCCAAATAAACGTTCGTCAATTATGTTCAATTTTGAACTATAGGCGCTATATTCTAGATAACTTCAAATAATCTGCATTCCGGCATTAAAGATCTATTTATAGCAGACAGTAATTTACGTCATTTTATGGAGTGTGCTCAATCATTCGTTCATGTGTTAGCTTGTGATATTTCCAAGGCCTTAGGCAGCAGGCTTTCTCATCCGTTGTGGTCAATGAATTTCCATTTTCTATCAAATGAACAACAAGGAAACATTAGACACAATACTGAATAAATAAAAATCCACAAAACTTGTGGGTGTAGATGAGACTCAAACCCATGTCTCCATCATACCGTGCTAATGCTGTAGCTACTTACCCACCACGATGTGTACCTGAGGTATCATCATAAGGTACGTTCTCGCTCCCGTCATGTCTCTCAGTTTCTCCCACACAAAACCGCCCATAATCTGTAGAAAATGCCACCCAAACCTCCTTCACTAAAAATCATATTATGTATCTTTGTTGTGCGATGGCCCGTGATTTCACCATATGGTAAATAATATGGAAAACATGTCGGATGAATCAGCATCCGTAACTACCCAACGTAGGTTGAATCCACAATTTCTTAAGATTAAAAATCTAGAACAGTGCTTGATGTGGACTGTGCTCAAACCAGTGTCCACAGCATTCCGTGCCTTTCCGTATTCTTTCGACCACTGCACTGCGGTACGTTCTCGACGGATTCTAGTGAGGCGGGTACAAGTTCTGTCCGCAAAAAAAACCTTTGGATTTTTTCTCACTCCAAAATTATTTCTTTCATTTTTTTCATAATTATTCCGACTTTTCTTCCATCAACAGATCTGTCCTTAATGAACTATTTTCGAATATAAGTTCAGTCAACACTCTGTACGCAGACATTCAGAGTTTTAGACCAATCTATTCTCAGATAAAAGATTGGTTAGAACTTTCTGATAAAGGATCTGTAGATCATAATTGCTTAAAGATTTCAGTACATGGAAACGCCCAATGCTTCTGAGACCCAATACTGTACCTACTTACTCAAATAAGAGATACACCTCTACGACTTGTACAAGAACTAGACTAGAATACTGCTGTCATTGCAGTTTAGAGACGAGTAATCTGACTCATCGTCAGCAATTCCTTGGAACACCACCTCAAGCAACATTCTCATAGATTTTCTACCAATATACCAGAGGAAACTGTTCTTCTAAGGTCTCTTCTACAATGCTGCTGTTCTCTGAGGCAAACAGATATACTTATCAGGCTGTAGATTTTGAATCCAATCCATGGTTCTAAACATTGATCATTACAAAACTAAAATCAACAGGCCAACCTTAACTTTCTTATACCAGGCAGGTTTAGCCTTCGAATCTGGTCAAGGGTATACAAAATTGATTAGGTGCATGCTATATTTGTGTTGTTTGGATGACTGGTATATGGAGTTGGATCCACATAACTACAACTATAGGCGCTTAGTTTAACTAGGTACTGTTCTTCAAATATCTGCAAATTTTAGTCGCTCATTTTATAGAAAACATAAACATTGGAAATGGCTTTTAAATGTAAAACAAAGTTATTCACTATCCAGTTTGCAGAACTGATTTTAGGAGCTAAATTGACAATTGACTGACAATTTTTCGTCAAACGGTAAGCAAATGGCGTACTGTTAGTAAGTAGTTAGCGCAGTTGAGGTTGTGAATAGGTAAAAATGGGTAAAAATGTCCATAGTATAATGAGTGAATGTTTATTGATAATTAATCATACCATAGCAACAACTAAATAGAACCCACTATATATGAAATGCAACTTGAATATAATATATACCGTTTGAGTGTGATCCGCGAAACTGTGTTCTACATAACAGCTTCTCCTCAACACAATCTATGAAAGGAGGAAAGGCCAGTACCAGTTCCATACATGAATGTCTTAAATATTCTTTGCTGGAATGCAAATCATTCATATCCACACTGTGAACTAAAACTGGGTGTTAGCGAAGACTTGCAGGAAAGCTGGTATAAACTCACGACAGCACGCCATTTGTGACAAAACTTTTTGGAGTACTCTTTCAAATATACATCATTCACTAGCAAATTTATTTGAAATATGTTTGTTTGCTTACCTTGTAGATATTACAGGTTGAATGATAGTACCTAAGTAGAAGCTTTTCATTCTTTTTAAGTCTAATAGGACACTAGTATTTAGTCGCTTCTAGCTCCGAATTTACCATTTCAAACTGATTTACATCGAAAAATTTGAAGTAATATTGATATGCTTGTAATTTTTAAAATAAACGGTTGGGGATCGGTCAAAATAACATGTATGTAAGTCGGGCAACATACAAATTTATTCTTTTATATAGTATGATTTATTATTATTGATAAACATAAAAACTGTTGCTCTACCAAACTTCAAAGTGCTAATGTTGAAATTCGGTTCACTCCATCGTCTTTATTTCATATGACTGTATGTTAAGCTCTGTGAAATCATCAATTATATTATTTTTAAATAGCTGTACTACATACGAATCATTAAATTACCTCCTTTTGTATTATATCCTAAGAACGAAAAATGCTTGCGTTGCTAATAATTATGTCTGTATCTATGTCTTCTGCATCATTTTCATATAACGAGTACTGCGTTGTATAATATTTGCTACAGGGACTCTCTCCCATATTTGTATTTCACTGGAAGGGAAGAAAATGGAAGGTGGAAAATCATTATGTTGACCCAATCTTACGTTTTAGAATCAAATAAATTAGTCTGTGAAGCATTTAAAGCATGACATAAAATATATACGATTCATTCTCGTAAAAGCTTTCAAATAAAGTATGCTGAATCTTCAACTGACACTAATAAGGTTGTCGTTAATAACTACGAAGCTTCCATGTACTTTCTCCAATTTTTTGGGTGTTGGTCTGATATTTACATAAAAATTTTCCACTATATATATATTAATGTTAGTTCATAAATTGACTGGACAATATCGTAGGATAAGACGTCTCAAATAGGTTGATCTACTCATCACATCTTCTACTATATAATTTATTTCAGCAGATCTTACTAAATATATTACAACCTACTTTCAGGTAAAAATATCCTGAGGTGTGAATTCTGCTTCCTGCAACTTATATTAGATATAAATTTGTTGAAATATGTTTGCCATTCAAGAGACCATGTGATAAATCACTGACTTTTTCTCGTTGGGTTTAATGCGGCATTTTCTATCTTCTCTTAACTATTTCGATTAAACAAAAGTTTATGCAAATCAAATGAGCTTTATTGTTCAGCGACCACAACACAGTAGAATGATTTTTGCAACAAAATAAAGGAAAATTACAAACCACACCAGACTGCGTAACTGAAAGGTCTTTTGATAGAACGTATAAACGTATCAAAAATGTTTCAGAATAACGGCAACAGACTGTAAAGAAATCCTAGCAAATGAGTATAAATATTTTTATTATCACAGCTTTAATCAAAGTAAAAATTACAAAATATTGATCTAGATTTGGTTTGAAACATTTGTGTGTAATATTAAATAAAACTGATTATAATAATGCAGAGACTTAACCTCCAGCATAGGACGTTTGAAATACAACATTTCCAATATCATAAAATCCTGGCTAAAGGATTAAAGCACTTATTTATATACCAACATTACATCCAAATAAGATATACAAATAATAATTCTAAAATACTTTACTACTTGGGAGCCTTTATGATGTCGGACCTGGATCAAGACCAGTAAATTGATAATATGATGGAATTAGCAAGGCAGTGATTTTTTAAATCTAGATCGATATGACACAATAAAAATCTTTGCTTAAATTAAGTCTGGGATACCTTGAATGTTGTGTGTCGTCACAACTGCTGGACGGGATAGAATGTGGAAATTCCAAAGCGCAGATAACAATATAATTCGATATATGTCTCTACCAAAGGATTTTAAAGATACCTAAACACCCAGAATAACAAATGTAGGAGTGTTAGGAAGGATAGAACAGGGAAGAAAGCTTGCAATAACGATAAAAAGAAAAAACCTAGGCCATATTTTGAGAAGCAGCAGATATTAACTATTACAAACCAACAACAAACTATAAGGTAGAGTTCATAGAAGAAAAGGTATTGGCAAAAAGAAATTCCTGGCTACGGTAGATCAGAGAACAGACACAAATGAACCTAGATGTATTTATTATTGTTAAAGATTCATTCAATGAAGTGGTCGCTAGGCTCCGATAGGAGAAGGCACTAATAGGAGAAGATTAAACTATCACACTTATCGTTAGCTGTATAAAAACATCTCTACAGTATGTCTGAATTGAACAGAACATAACCGTGATGAATAGAGCAACTTTCAATCAACTAAAAGAAGTAAATATATATTCATCGAAACTATGTAAATATTATATTTATCTTATCTCTGATCAACCCATATACGTATTGTATTATAAATTGAAAATATTGAAACATATCTTTACGACATCTTCGAAGTGTTATTTGGATTTGTAAAAAAATATACATACATGTATTCTAATTACTTAGGTATTTAGCTAGCTTTCAGTATTTGCTGATTGAGGGTTAACATTTTGCTGTAAATACAACCTTGTAATTTTCTCCCACCAGTAAAGAGGGGTTTCATATGTTCGGAGATGTTCAGACCAGACTGTGTAAGTCTTTTTTTTGTCAAATTTTATTTCTACGTGTTTGGTATTTTTCAGTATTTTTGTCGGGTAATCCTCAAAACATCACAACTGCCATTATGGCAGGAGAAAAACCTCTTACAATTTTAGAGACACGGTCCGGTAATAATGGAAATACTTCTTAAAGGTGAAATCACAGTATTTTTGAATGTGTTGATGATTGAGCAAATATCTGTATGAGGGAGGGGAATGTATTGATATATTACGGAGCTGATTCTGGGAGACATTTATAATATTAGCAAACCTTGATATCTTTCAAATTAGTAGACCTGCTATTTACTATATGAATATAGGAAAGGATATATATATATATATATATATATATATATATATATATATATATATATATATATATTAGAAGCAGTCTTTTAGTCTTTTGCCAACAAAATGATGTTGTCACTGGGAAGCGGCAGTTATTGCAAGGTGTATTCTTTAAACTTTTTAAGCCAAGCTTTCGGATGACTATGCATCCATCTTCAGGGATAAGGGGTGTCCAGGACATATCCGTTCTTACAGCAAACGAGCAAGAAGAATTCCACCATGCTTTAGTCCGTGAAGTTTTTTTTTTTAAATCAATCAATTTTAATGTGTTTTATTTTATGATTGACCAACAATATGTTAATTCTCACATTTTAAGTGACATGTTCCTTGGTTCCAGGTACCAAAAGTACGTCACGATGACGTCGAAATTTGGTGAAAACTTGTTACTTGACATGATTGAATGCCACATATGTGTTTATATTTACTTTTCACATATTCAATACACTTCTAAAGTCTGTTGGGTTTCCCCTGACTCAGCCTGAATTTAGTGCATATAATTACAACGTAAATTACGACAAACGGCCAACTTCGAGGAAGCAATAACCCTGAAAGTTGAAGTTTCAGGTGTGAATCGGATTAGTTGGAGACCTATTAAACTTACGTTGACCGTGTTCTCACAGTTGTTATAACAAGTATGAAGTACGTGTTGAGTATACACACATTTCAGGCGAGTTTAACAGCACTTCTGTTACTGATTTCCCAGAAATGTCCTATTTAAACACATTTAATGTTCCAAGTAAAACTTGAATATTCTTGAATGCTGAAATCTAAAAAAAACATTTTAGATGGGTGCTATTCTACTAAATAAGATTCATAGGTTCCATGGGGGAACCAATTGTACATGTGTAGACATTTCATACTCTGTTTTGACCATAGTGCATCAGAAAACAGAAAATGGTCTGCGTTGATGGTTTAGAGAAAAACTATTATGGTAACCTTGACTTTATATCAATTACTTTAAATATTATTCCATAGTCAAAATGAAATTCACATTCAAAAATTCTATATCTTTTGTCGAATTTCTTCATTTATTTATTCAATGATTTCCAACAGGAAATATATAAATATAACAGCTGCATGCAAGGTATATTTCCAATAGATCATTAGTAAAAGTCTCAAATAAGAGATGGCCTAAATTAGACACCAGAGGTGCCTCAGATGTTGCTGTATAATTATCAGATTTGAATGACCTTACTCAACGGATAGGTTTCCTTCAAGGCATGCATAAGCTCCGGTAAAACAATTGACAGGTCAATCGACTTGAGTTTGACCCAAAGTAGGTATTGATCAATCTGACCATTATCTATAACATCGGATATAGTCATACAAGTCAAATTTGGGATTGAATCTCCCATACATGAAACCTTGCGACTTGACAGAAATAGTACCTTTTACAGAATTATAAATAACATTGCAAAGGATAACCTCAAAAGACTTGCCAAAGTTGCCAAGTATAGTATAGCTATCTGTATATAGTTGCATATATTACCACAAATTTTGAATGTTGCAAAGTTCACAGATAACAGTATCAGATTTAAAAACGTCACAGACAAAACTTGTAGTCATTTTGACACATGGAATATTTTAATCAGAATTGAAATAACAATAATGACTTGGTCCATAATCTTTACATCTATTTTGAAGTCTACATCATGTTTTCAAATGGATGTCTACGAGTATTATTTTTGTCAGAATTCTTGATGCTCCATGAGAGGCAATTTTCTATTCCTATTCCTATTCTATTCTATGCATTAACGATTCTGTCGGATTCTAATCCTTATCTGTTGCATGAATGATACGAGTATATCACTCTGTATGTGGTTCATAATTGAAACCACATTTCTCAATACCAATGTTCTTCTAAGGCTTTTCAGCACAGAACCACTGCTATTCTGATATTGTTTTACTGGCATCTGCATTTTTCACTATAGTTTCAACTTTTCTGCTTTGTTTATCTGCGGTATAAGTTATGAGATTTTTCGTTTCCCTCTGAGCATACTAGACAAACTTCCAGACTCACATTCTAATGCACTAGTTCTGTATATAAGAATCTCTGTACAGTAGCCACACGAGACTATATAGGTTTGTCACGAAAATTGCGGGACTTTGAATACTGCTTCTTATATATGATTAAAACGAATTCTGTTATTTACATTATTTTCTGGTCGTAATTATATTGGATAAAATAATCCAATTGCAGAAAAGGTTTTTTATAAATAAGTAGTGGAAGTGAAATGTTAACCTGATAATTTGAAAATGGTGTCATCTGTAGTGTAAGCTGTGTTTGTGTATATACATGTATCTATCTATTGTTATTATGGAATAAAGCCTAGCTTATTTTGCGTACATTGATTTTTATTCATACCACCTGACCACAGAAAATATATCTGATTTATCGAGTAGTTTGATCGTGGCAATCCCTAATTCATATCACTAGCTTAACAACATTTATCTCGAAGTGTCGCGTAGAGTGACGCTTCCATTGGCAACTTTACGAAAGTCAAGGTCCTAATATTACGGACTGCCTATAAGCAGCGCCACTCTGCGCAACACTCGGGCATAAATCTCGGTCGGACGAATCTCTATAGTAGTTCAAATGTATAATAGTGGAGAGAATACACTTACTATTACTAGTCTAGTTATATCGTTTCCAAAAATTCAACATGAGACGAAAAATGGTCTCTTGAAGTTAATTTCACTAAGCAGACTACATCCGAAATTTTTATCAGAGGTTTATACAACATGTGAAAATGCGGTTTGGATACTCATCGAAACTTTTGACACTTCCAAAGAAAGTTTTTTGTAACTACACCTAAAAACGCTTAGGAATTCAAAAAATATAGATAACGAACTGAAAGTAAGTCTTGCATTGTTTAGTGCTACTAGAAAGATCACGCGCATCATAAAACATCCAAATCACATATTAACTCAAATTCTATAATTTTTACGATCACGATACTTCCTTCGCTTATATATTTCGGATAACCAAAAATTATTTAAGTACGACTAAGATTTCCGCAAAATCGAAAAACTTCCAAAAATATATTCAAGCAACATTCAATGTTTTCTACCGCCTCAAAATCAATGCAGGGATGACATGAATGCCAACGCTCAGAACGACAGACAAACCGAGAGACAGAATCAATACTATGTATATTTTTCATTTCAACAGTAAGGCAATATTTCCCCTTTATTTCGACGGTAACAGGAGCGCCCTCCATTTCAAACTTCAAGCGTACACTGTGAAGGGTCGATAAATAGGCATTGGTATCTTCCAGCGATTTCTACAGCTCAGCTTGCGCCATCTATCCGTTTAACACTACAGTACTCCACTGTCGTACTGGACTAATCGAAAGGCGACACGCAGTTGACTTTACCGCTGAAAACCTGAAACGGCTAAAACGAGAAACGCCCCCGTATCAACACAGTTCCCAACATTTTATTTCAGTTTATCTCCTGTCTCCTTCCTTTGCGTATGTTGGTCCTTCGGGCCGGATGATGCCGCCATCGACGGTGACTTGTGACCAGAGGCGCCGCCTCAGGGGCATCCATCACGACGCAATGGTGCAATCACATGTGTACAAACAAATTAGTGATTTAAGAGTAACTTAAATTGAATAGCAAACGGTAGCGGATGAAATTAAATGCTTCCGTACATAAAAGCAAGCGAATAATCAACGCACATTCTTGCTCATTCTGAACATTTAAATTTTGTTCAGAGCGAAAACGTTTTTGCTTGTTGGTTCAACATAATTTGATTGAAAAATTTTAAAAAAAGTTAATCTTCATTCACTTTTTCTAATTTATCGAATTTTTAGTTTCGGATGATGTTCTTGATAAGATCCTAACAATTCCTCCAAAAAACTGACATTTTATAAAGTTTACGGAATTTTGGAAGGTCGTCGGTCGCGGTCCAGCTACTGTCCTTTCGTCGCCGTTGGCGTTCAGATGTATCGGGTTCGGGCTGACGACCACCTTTAGTAACCCTGCCTGGCACAGGCTGAAGGCTGAATTGGAGCGGTTTGACAACGTTTGCTTTAGATGTAATACTAGTTGGATGAATCGACTTCCGTAAATGTGGAATAGAATCTTGGAACGTGAAAATCCAAAAAAAATTAAAGTACGGCTAGGACTCGAACCCGTGTCTCCAGCACTGTCTAATTCCATAGACCGCCTGACCACATCACTGCCCGTAGATATATCGACATGAATAAATTGAAGGGGAGTGACCCAACTTGTACTCATTCCATAAACTATGACCAAAGGGTCGGATCCCAATCGCCATTGACCTCTTCTACCATATGTACAACTCCACCACTGTCGGTAAATCCGGCGCGTGCGTACCCTGCGTCCCATTCTCCGTCCTAACGTCAGTCTACCGCAACCCACCCAACTCGAGGATTATCATCTTCAACTCGAACCACCCTCTTTTTTTCGAAAATATATAACGCGATCCATTTAAAAGTGCGCGTGAGACAATTCTGATAAGTACATGGTTTCCACCATGTTACTGTGTTCCGTCCTTGTGCTTCTGGCTCCTACGGTGCTTACGGTAAGTGTCCGGAATATCCTAGTTCATGCGCCACACTGAGCGGCATACATCGATTTTTATTACAATGTCCACAGAAACTACTTTATGATCATATTACGCCTCTTGAAACTAAACTCTACATCTTAATTCGATTCATGATGGGCTTATAACTATACAAAGACTTCCTGGAAACAGCGTAAATGTATTCACCCTTATATACTACGTGACTTTAATGGAAATATTGATTTTTAGTATAGAGTCGTTATATGCAGTGACAAAACACAATTTTGTTCAGGATGTGGAATGATTTGGTTATCGGTCAGCTAGACCTTAAAAGTGTTATATTCACAAAATGCGTGGGCTGACAGGTAATTTACTCTAGTGAAGACCTGAGAAGAGAAATTAGCACATCAAATGAAAAAGATCTTGATAGTTTCGTTCGCATTTTATTGTTGAATCCAATCTGTATTGCTGTCTGTTAATAGACAATAGACAATTTATGTAATTAGGACTTTGTTGTATAGAAAATGTTGAGAAGTTCTATATCCTTGAGTAATTTTTAACAAATCACCATATGTAGGTACCTAAATACTGGAGCTGAACCACGAATGGTGAAACTCCCTCCACCTAAAGCCTCAAAATAATGTCCTTCTTTAGTTATCGCTTAGTAACAAGATTAACATACAACATTTCAAAGTAAACATCACTGGGAAATAATTTCTTAGAGCCGTCCCTGTACAGTGTCAATATAAACAACTGTTATTTGTTAACAACCCGTTTCCGAATAAGTACCATACTCAGATACTATTTATCTTAGATTTCTAATGAAGAAGTTCAGTTTAGTAGTTTAGGAATTATTTGGACTGCAAAGTTGTTGAAACGTTTTCTGACGTATTTTAAATATTCTAAAATGTACGGAATTGACAATATTATTTAGGACAAAGCTCGAAATAGAATATGGAGCATGAAATTATTCCGGAAGGATTTCAATAAATAGTTAGTTTTCCTCATCATTCGTGAAAATATTTTTCATAATATATAATTTCCTCATTGAATTATAAAAGCTGCTCATAGAACTTGATTCGACCGCTTATACCTCATAGCCCTTAGCGGTTTTCATTTTCCACAGACCCCAAATCACAAGGAAATGGTTATCTGAGACAGAAGTACGTAAATAGAATAGAATACCATGAAATAAGGATTTCGCCTAAAAATAAAAAGTATCACAAGTGGTGCTACCCATTAACTTTTTATGTCAATCGAGCCCTCCGGACTTTAAAGGTCTTTTCTTTATGACTTAATGGTGCAAACAACTTGGACTGCCTAATAGCAGCGATAGAGGACCGACGACATCTACAGCAAGAGTGAACTGACTTAAAGCCACATCGCTAGCCATTCGTTAATACTTTAGAATTCACCGTCATCGACACTGCTCTAAATATTTCACCAACTACATACATACATACATGTCGTCCAATAACTCGTTACTACATGAAGCTCCCTAAACGTTAGTATATTTTCCGTTCATTGGAATGTTTGACTCCATGCGAAATTCTATTCTATTCTCTATTCTAACTTATATTTCAATGAGTTAACAAACAATCCCTTCTACTTTTCTACGCGCCAAGCTTGGCATAAAACGATGAAGCTTATGTACATACTCTCCACTATACATACCTTCTGTAGACATGCATGTTTCGTCATTAGCTTAGACTCTGGCGGACGATAATAGAGAACAAAAGCTATCCCGGGTAAGTATATGATAGCTTCTGGGACGCCGACCTGGCAGGGCCAGCCATATGATCGTGTAAGCACATGTTATTCTTAATGTTAATTCCCAGAAGCTTTATGGAAGATCAACCAAGTGGTACGTCCCTTCATTTTCAGAGCTCACAGACCAGCACTTAACTTTCTTGTCAGTATTGTTGTCAAAGTCTTTTGTGCGTTAAACATCTATTTGCAGATTAATCAGAAAAAAAAATAAACATGATAAAATACCCAAATTAAAGATTGTGCTATTTTGTGAGGTCCCTGATATTAAAAAAATGAGATAATCATTTATATGCGCTTATGAGATGGTTGGGGAATATTTATTAATAAGTTTGGGTAATAGTTCATTTGTTATAAACTTGTGATTTTTATAACAAATAGTTGGTCTTCTCACGAAGTAATGTGTCTACCAAAAAATAAAATCTATAGGGCACATATTGAATCTTCTTCTTCTTCCTCGGCATTTTCCCATTACGACTTCGCCGTCTTTGCCCTCCATAAATCCCTGACTTCCCAGTCACCTACCCTGAGGTCTTTATCTACCATAGCATGACCAATATATGTTTCTCATTTTAGAGCAGGTCTTCCCCTACGTCTTCTTCCTGGGGGTTATATCTTTGAGTGACAGAGCGGTCAATCCCTATACTACACAAACCTAATGCATATGAGCGGCCAGCAGATCAATGCTAATGGTTGTACAGTTTTTTCAGGAAACAGCCTTATACGTGGTGGCGAATGCAAATATTTCCAATGTACGTATTTACTGTCAATGCGGATGATCTCACAGAAAGACTGTTGGAGATAACCCCTAATCTGTTTACAATAACATGTCTAGGCCACCATTGCTTTGTCGGAGACCCAAAAATAGGAGGTTTGCTTACCCTACAGAAAATTATTAATACTCACTTAAACAAATACTAATACTTCCATCGGACTCAGATCAGACCACCAACAAGCACTCTGAAGCCTCTGCCTCCAGCACGCAAATATTCCTGACATACTTCCAATGGCTCCAAAGGCCGTGTAGTCTAATGGGTTAAGGCCACAACTCGGAATGCAAACGTGGATTCGAATCTCGCTACTACCAGATTTTTTGCTCCGATTTGTCTAAATATAAGATTCTCATTATACTACAACCCTTTTTGCGGATGAGGCTAGTATAGTAATAATATTTGCTTTAGCTGTCACCTTTTATGATCAGGTCCTTCCATTGATCAAAAAATAAAGAGGGTAAAAATACTTTTTGTACACACTGTATAACTAAGCCAACGAAGAGTCTAGTTTTTCTCAGAAAATGCAATTTCAGCCCGACCTTTTTGGAAGAACAATAGGAAATTTGAGAGCATGACTTGCCTTGCTGCAGGCTGTTATATTAAGGTGACATCATTTTCAACGTGATACAAGTGTGCTATCCTTTTCTTTATATATTGACACACCCACTTGTATATATCTCAATGATGCTTGTGCATCATACATAAGAATAGTGCAGATCAGGTCTTTAGAATAATAATTTGTAACTGCAGGATATTTACAGTATATAATGTATCATAAAGTAAATGTTTGAGAATTACATCGAATCTAGTTTATTGTGGTATTATGAGTTCCTATGTTTAACGATAAATTGATCAAACACTCTTATATTGCAAAAGAATTGCGTCGAGTAGGTTGACGCTATACTTTCCGCGCAGTTGAATCACTTTGATGTGTTTTTTAATTTTGATATTAAATATGAGGAATTATGAATATAGTGGAAAACTAATTAATTTGTAATATCTGTAAAGTATTCTAATATTTGTATAAAAGAGAAGACAAACAAAAATAACTATGCCGTGAAAAGCTCTTCCTTCCTTTAAATATAAAATTGTGTGTTTAACACATAATTATCACAAATAAAATCTTTTAAATGCGATAAGCTTGCGTTAAATAAGATGAACATACCGTATGAAGAAATAAAATGTTTCAGCTGCAGTGTTGCCAACGAGTTACCTAATTTAAAATCCCTGCCTGGAACGAAGCAAGTCTGTGATGGGACCCAATCTCATACCTGAGCAGTTAATAGGGTGGCGACACAATTAAAATGTCTCATCAGTTTACAAAATTGTAGTGTAAATCCTCACATCTGCATTTATTGCCGATCTATTAAAATCGTTTCAAATTAAAAAGTGGTTTAAGGAATTGTTGCATTGACTTTATATTCCGATTCATACAATCCTATCTGAACAAATAAGATTGTCACAAATATTACACCGTTATTTACCCTAAATAACATGACAGCATAGAAAGGAGGTGTAATATGCTGCCGAATATGGATCGCCTCAAACATTCAAATCGATTCCTACAACATCGAACACAAAGCGTCCTGGTAATATTTCGCTAATGTTACGAATTCCGTGGAATAAGTTCTAACCAAACACAGCGGAGTTTCGGAAAGCGAAACCACTTCGGTCGTGTCGCTCGCATGGCAAACGGATCCACATCAATCAATTGATATATTATAAATGTTTTACAAAGAGAGTTAGGATCCTTTGGCTTTGTTGTCTGGACTGGACTTTCATAATAACTTTTATCTGAGTTCCTAATAAAAAGGGTTGATTCCAGGCCAACTCCGCACTTACAAGGGGTTTCAGCATGAGTTTCTAGATGGGATTGCGGAGTAATGCCAGTTATTGGGCCTTTTTGTTTCCCATACATGACCGATGAAAGTATTTGATCGTGATGATTTTCGAGTTGAGATAATATGTTTTTTGGATGTATATATATCTATATTATGGAAATCCGTGTCACCGCTTTCCATTAGTCTATCTGTCTGGCTTGGTCTGTGATCGTAGCGTTTCTCTACATGTGCAGAGTTGCTAAGAGAGACATCTATAACGTCGAGATCTCTACAAATTGGCATGTTTCATATTATGGAATTTTTGAAATGGGCGTTTGGTATATGAATTCCGGATGAGAGTAGTCGAACAGTCAAAAACTACAAAACGGGAATTTAAATAACCAAGAAGTTATGTTATTAGTAGAAATGAATTAGTATTTTAAGAACGTTACAATATGTAAATTTCATTCCATCGTTTTGTTGATGTCACATAGAATCCCTAATTAAAATATCAAGAGCTAACTAGTCTATAAAGGATAGTATCTTAAATATTTATATTACACATATACCTAATATATAATTGTATAATAAAATTCACGTAAAAGGAGTATTACGTGAATTTTATTATGGAATGAATTGTGAAAAACGAAACGAAAAACAAATTTTGACCTGAGCTTTCGCGTAAATTGAGGAAATAGATACAATGCGAGACCCCTACAATGAGTACCTGTACTATAATGGACTGCCAATGCAGTGTTGAGTCGAACTACTTAACTTCATTTATATTTTGTTGTACTGTTGTTCCAGTTAAAATTTATTAAAGAATTAAAAGCTCGTTTGTAACTCAGCCAGCTGTGAATTTATCAGCAAACAAAAATTGTAATACATCAGAAATCTAGAGACCTCTTCATAGTTTGCTCTTCTCTAATCGCCATGACAACGGTATTCTGTATAAGCGATAATATAGCAAGCTACGACCTCAGGCCAAGGTAGAGAGAGCAGAAAATCCTATTACCGGAATAAATTTGAAAGGAGGTGTGTGTTCCAAGCTAGCCGACCGATCCTCACATTTCATTGACTTGGTAATCGGGGGCTTAACCTAAACGATGCTCCAGTATTGTAAACTCAGGGCGGTTTATATAAGCAGAGCTGGAAGGGGTAAGAGAGAGAGAGAGAGAGAGCTATATGCCCAATAGACAAGTAAAACGTGTACAAATTCATATTTGAAAAACTCTACAGAAAATCCTGCGTTACAGCGGAATTCAAACCACACAACTTCGGAATGCGGTCGAGCGCTCTAGGTGCACTCCTCTTTAACCCATTGTTTTTCCGAATTTTACATTAGTTACATTGACAATCCATAGATTAGGCACATAATTAGACAAAGAATTAAACTGAACTAGACAGCAAAAATTGTTAATGCTCTAAATTAGTACGTTAAAAATGTATGTGGTAGTATTTCGAGAAACCAGAAAGGAGACCTATATCGAGATATAAACTATCTGATCTTATATCATAGAATTCAGCCGGTTTGAGAAGACCAGGGGCAAAACTCTTGTTCCGTCCAAAATTCCGTGCGACTGAGAGTATCGGAAACTTTTTTAGAGCTCTTTATTTCTATTTTTGGCGAGGGTTGTAATCGCGAGAAATTTCGATTTCGAGATTATGTGTTTTAAGTATGTTTCATTACATTTAAATCACGAAAAACAAGGTCATTCATTTCTGTCGTTCTTCATGTCTGTCTGTTCTCCCTTCAGTACCCTTGGTCCCTCTATAAACAAGAAGACAATTCTGGCTTCTGTAAACCGATTAAGCGGCGAGAGAGTTATCGACCAAAACGAAGGAAAACTGCTCGAGCCTGGGTTTTGAATATTTTCAAAGCATCTGTCATCAGCTATAAAATAACTGCAAGAGTGCTGATTTGTTCCGTCTATATTTCTTTTCTCTGCATTCTATTGCTTATCGTTGATATTCTTTATAGCTTCGTGTTGTATGGTTCAAATACACCATATAAGGGTATCTAGATAGGAGACAGCCCAATATTACCTATATCAGATCCCAAAATTTCATAAATATCGGTGACGGAAATTATCTCTTTCCAAAATTATCGCAACCACGATACTTTCCTCGTTAAAAATATATAATATAACCGGATTTTACGAGACCAAACGACAAAAAAACATAGGAGTATAGAGTGACAAAGAGGTCTAGTAGATAGATTCAAAGCAACGGTACTAACAGGTAGTGATCTGCTTTGGCAAAAACTCTTTTTTTCAGACCAACCTCGAAGTTCTTTTTTAAAACAAATCTGCTATGACTTCTCCGTCCATGTTCGACAAACTGTGGATAACGCAGCACGTTGTTTGAAAGATTTCTAGATACCTTATGTCATTGCAGTAATGGGATAAGTAGATTGACACTTAATATCTTAAACAGAAGATTGGAGGATCTCCCACAGAAATGAGGTCAAATAGATAAACATTTCCGAGGCTCTTGATCGTTATTAATGAAAATTGCATAGTAAATAGGGAAGTGCGGAAGTGCTTTGCACCAAACTGGCCTCTATCTGTGGATATCCTATTGAAATATCACAATATAGACGGCAGTAATTTCCAATCTCTCTAATTCTGTATCATTCGGAAACTCGCCATTAATATTGGAGTTTTCTGTTGTGGTACTGACTTAATATATGCTGAAGGTTTGAAGCGGCTGCACAATTATTACATTGTCATTTTGTTAGTCGAAATCTCATTGATATTTTTGCACAAATATCGGAATTGATTATTAGTTCATCCGACGCTAAATTATCCATTATAGCAAACATTGTACACAACAATAATACTAGTGAGGAAACGAGCACAACAGTTCCAACAATTCGCATCACACGCTAAACACTGATAAACAAAAAATGTGACTGATGGTGCGAGGGTATGGAGTGCAGAGGAATGGAGGGCTATCTCATATGGGAGATCTGTTGGAAGCGTACAGATGTAAGCAGTAAATGATAAATCTGAATCACTCCTGAATAGTGCTAGAGTATCAAAGGAGTATGAAATGAATGCAGCAGTTGTAGACGGAGTGAAGTGAGCTGAGTTGGAGAATTTCAAAGTTTTGGTGACTAGAGTAGTTAATAGAATTACATTATCTAGAACGTCAACTATTTACGTAGCCCATAATAATTTCGTAAATATAAACTAAAGAAACAGCTGCGAGATAGCGTTGAGAGTGATTGGGTTTCGCGAGCTTTTAATAATTAATTAAGTAAAGGTGCACTATAACAAAAAGAAGTTATTCTTTTCTAGTTTACTTTTCCATCCAACTTTATTATTTTTTGGCGCTTATTTTAAAATTCACCCGTTTGCTACACTACCGCCACCATAATTTATCTACTTCCAATGGATACTTTTGGATACACATTTGCACCTCCATATGTCATAGTGTTGAGTTGTACAATGACGCTTGCAATGAGCATTCCCAGTACCCTATTGGCTCCAAGAACGCGACAGGACAATAAACTTGAATTTTGGTCTTTTCCGTTCTTGTTCCAGCTCAACCAGCAAAATGGAATCCTAAAAGTACTGAATACTTGTATAACAGTTAAATAACGTTGTTTGAAGGACTGTTTGTTTCTATCAAGCCTTTCATTGCGTTTATTTCGTTTTTTGAAGAAATTCGTTGTTTTATATTATTCTATAGTACATATTATCCTATAACGCATAATACGATTGTTTCTTTTAAAATTATATGATACTTTATAAGTAAACTTATACTATAATAACAATATTATTGTATAAAAGCTGTATAATGGACTATATAAGATCTACTTACATGAGTACGTCTTATTAGACCTGTATAATAAACAAAACCTTTATACGTGAACAACTTAATATATTATAAGAACTACTCTTCCATAAATGCCTTACAGGATAAAAAAGTGCATACACAAAGAAATTTATTCTAAGATTTGCGTTATAGGTACTACTGTGAACGTAACCTCACTTTTCTATTGAAATATTTTATTCTCTTGGGTACCAAATTCGTGTAAAATAATAATATGGATTCTAAGTGGAAAAAAATTACTAAACGTAGTGGCAATATTATAAGGGGCTGTTGAAGATACCAACAAAACTTACAAATACCTTTCAATGCCACCCAGCTTGAGAACATACTACTATCACCAATCACACAGGACAAAGCAGACAATAATAATATCGATGATAAGAATGTTGAATATGTGGATACACAAGTAGAAGATATACAATTTTATTATTTTGTGAAAACGAGAAAAATTTTCATATTAGAAAGCGGCTTATAGCTTGGCCAATCTCATATAATATAACACATTCGGCCTATAACGAGCTTCTAATACATTGCTATTGAATAATAATAGATCCGGCAATCTCTACCTTTCGCGACCCTCCATAACAGTATTACGTGTCAAAAATGGTTGTATAGTTCCTGAATATTCTTGGTTATATAGCGATTTTATTGTATACCGTTTCATTTTACAGTGTATAATATCATTTAAGGCATTTATTTGTGATAAAATTATTATATTATAGATCGGCATATTAAAAAATATGTGGTATGGCCTATCGTGGCCATTATTCACAATTGACTAGGAAACATTGGAGTAAATTGTAAAATGTGACTTTGTTATCATATAGAGAATCATATTCTGAAGTAATTTTCATATGCAGTTATAACCTATACTTCATTATTTTGCCAAATAAATACTTACAATCTATCAGTGAAATTTGCATCATACCAGAAACTTTCCAAATGATTTTATAAAATATTTTCAATACCTAAATCGACCATTTTCACGACCGAGTCGTTACGGTTACAATGGACAACCTAGATTTGTAGCACGACATGCTTAAAATATAATTTGGTTCTGATATTCTTCACTATAAGATAAATCCATTTTGGATAATGAACTGCCTAATTATAGAAAAATACAACGCATGATACAACCATTGTGCAAAAGTTCTATAGTGCCTCTTTAAACTAAAAAATCATTGAATAACAGCTGTATAAAGTTGCATAAAACAATCGTATAAGAGTTGCGTATACTTATTATAGAACTGTTCTACTACCAAAGTTGTATAAAAATGAACCCTTTTTGGTTGTATAAGGATCATTCAATGGTTTCATAGCACGTTATAAGAATTTCAATATCCTATAAAATATATCTTGTAGATGTTTACACAATCTTTATAAAATTAGTTTTGCTATACACATTTAATAACGTACAATTTAGGTTTCTTCTTGTTATTGTTCCCGTGCAATTGTGCAACCTCTTTCAGTTTACCTTATCATACAACAACAAGTAGTACATCCCGTCTATAGCGTCTATGTACTACGTTTACCTTCCAAAAACGTATATTTTTGGGTACTGTGTAACTATTTCGGAGTGATGCTCTAAAAATGTATTCAGAAGAAAGGCAGAAAAATAAAACTGCCTCTGGTGTGACAAACAATCATTTTACACTCTACGGATCATTCGCATCCAACGACTTTCATTAATATTCTTGACGGCGGATATTTTATACCGAGGGGAACCAACATCGTAGAACGCCCCAAAAAGCAATCAATTTCCGAGGAACTGCGTCCCCTGTATGGATTTTTATGCGTGGATGAGCATGGCTCAAAATATGCTTTGGCATTTAAAAATACACCTTCGCCTTCGAAGCCATGCGATAATGATAGGAGATAGATATATTTAATACCTACTTCTGGAATTCGTTCGGTGGACTTTTCAATCCATTTTCTTTCCCGTTTGATCTGATAAATGAAGAGAATCTCACAAAAATTCAGCGTCAGCGTCTACGAGTCTTGTTCTGATATCATTATACCGCAGAATAGTATTTCCAAGCAAGAAAATCGCATCTACTAGGTGTAATGCTTGATAGGAGGAATTGAATTTAGAAAAAAATTATAAAAAACTAAATCCTTTATAGTCAAAAATTTCCGAAATTTTCAGGTTTTCTGAAACTCCCATTATTTCCATAATTAATTTAAGTGAATCAGAAGTTGCAAAATATTCCATTAATAATGAAAAATCTATAGTAATAGGCGCTGAAATATAAACGGTGAAAATTTACCCTCTTTAGAAAAAAGCAATCTTCCCCATGAAAATGCCGTACCACAGGAAAGAGAGTTTAAAATCCATAGGATTGGATTTATGTGAAGATCTCACAAGTACGGATGATTGCCAGGGTCAAAGATTCATAGATGATGAAGCACATTTAATCGAGGCCAAAAAAATTAGATCACCCCCTCCCATTTTGACACCCCCACCCCCAAAATAACTTAAAATTATCTGAGGCCTGAAAAACGTTTTAAAAATAGCGTTCAGGGGTTGTATCTTTTCGTTAAGGACTACTCCGCCGCCAGCGAACTGATTTAAATTTTCTTTATCTTAGCCATAATAGTGTGAGCATAGTGTAAAAATTTCATAAAAATGAAAATCTCCGAGCTAGAAGGCTCAAGGTTTATTGGATATACAGACAGACAAACCGAAGGAAATACGTGACATATTTTTTAGTGATCTATATGTCGTGAGACATCAAGGAAATACTAAATCTGGAATTCATTTTTTTTCATGATTACAATACTTCCCCGCTCATCAACGTGGGAAATAAAAAGCAGTGACATTACAGCAGCGTAGGAATTACCGATTCGATCTACTTGACGGTATTCCTCTGCTGTACAAACTACAATGTTATAATTGAGTTACTTATGGTTCTATACTATTGGGCGTATCTGCGTCTGTCGCTAGTACATATACATATGATTTGTATATTCTTTACAAGATTATTGGGTGGCTCATTAGGAATTTTGTGTAACGTCGATAAAACAGCTGAATTTTGTGAGCCTTCAAGACATATTGTAGGGCTACGCATTGAAATAATCACACAAAAAATTAAATTTTCAAAAATGAATATATGTCTATTCAGATTGACCTCAAATCGCTGTAAACTGAAATGGTCAACAACAAACCCTCCGGCACCCGTTTCCACAAGACTGAGATTTTCCACAGAAATAATTTTATGATTTTTCGAAGAAGCTCCTCAAAGGGGAAAATATGGAGAAAATTTGACCTCAGTAACATTTTCTGTTGTTCATATTAATCCTCAAAAGCTCGTTGGACCACTTTTAGGCGTCCCCCCATCTCTAAGGTTGGCTAACCAGCATGTGATTTTCTTGTCAGGGTAGTTGTGTGATTCTCGTGTTGTTGAACTAATCTCCATTTATGTAATTTTAAATGTCAGCTAAATCGGTGTAGCGTTAGCTTAGAGCTAACTGCACTATTTGAGAAGACATAGGATCTATTTCTTAATTGATTGCATATTGGGATGGTAATGTGCTACAAATGGGTCTAGTATCTAATTAATAGTAAACCATTTTTTGACTTAATTTTATTCGAGAACTGCATCCGCAGATCCATGCTAATTTGTCTATCGTAGTAGTTGTAACAAGCAATTGTGTTGTAGTAGTTAAGATTCACAGTGCTTCTAGATAAATGTATTATAAATGTGGCATGTGTTCAGTCGTAGACCCTGCAGCTCAATTCTTTCTCGGTCCTTTACGGGTGTACCCGCTTTTGGATTTTTCCCGTCCTTGAGGAAACGCTTATGGAAAGTCTCGCTGTCTTGCCAATTCCCACTTCCCAGTTTCAGTCGCTGACAGAAATCGATACCGCTCCTTACCGTACGTCGAATCGTGAGGATGAGTCATGCCATGCTCTATCTAAACGGTGAGCGACGTATTTCCTCAAACATGGGCGGAACGGGGTCGCCATATTTGGTACATTTTATACTTTGGCATCATTTTAATGTATGATATTCACTTCCGGAACTATCCGGAAAAAAATATAGTCATCCAAGTTGATGATGTTGCGTCGCAGAACTTATGCAAGTCATCTCTGAAGTTTTTAAATTCTTATACCGGCCGGGAATGTTTTCTCTTGGATGGAAGATCAGTCGCGTGCCACTTATCCCTAAAAACTTGCCCAGCCAACGTATACGTTTATTGACAGTTACCCTGTTATTAACGTACTGATACGGAAATTGAAACATCAATAATCGTGTGTTCCGAAAGCATAGATCAACGGGAAACTGTCGACATCCCTCCAATACCATGGTTCTTAAAATAATTTTGAATTCTTTGTACTTCATATCTGTCTGCTCTTCGTTTCTACTACTACTCTGGGTATAGGGTGTCAATTCTTTCTGCAGGCTCTATTTGTACCAATGTATGAATTTTTTTTTATATGCCATAAATTTTTTTCTGTTTATGTCGTTTAAATCCTTGCCATTCTTTGTGGCTCTGTGCTTCCACAGTGGTAGCAATTTATCTCACTACTATATTATCTTTCTTCACTTTCTTGATTGTGATCAGCGCTACAATTACAGGACAATATTTTCCTCTCCACTGCGCCATTGTATGTATATATAAAAATAGTTGAAACACTGAGCCACTGGGGGACCTGAGAAATCAGTGCAAATGCCATGCAGGACTGTGCCTTCAAAAATGACGGGTGCAATCCCGGATAGTTTATATATTTTTTGCTCATTTTCTCTTTTTATATTCCCGTTCATACTTTGTATCTGCAGTATTTGGACTCAAGTGTTTTTGTTAATTGTTCCTCACTGAAAGGTTTGTCGATCGCTTTTGTCATCCCCTTCCATGTTACCCTATTACTCATAATATAATTAAGTATATGCTCTCCACTATACGTAAGACCTGATTTAGACATGCATGTTTGGTGTTCAGTCTAGATTCGTTAGTATAGCCTGGCGGTCTAACTGTAGAAAGCAACCACCGTAAACTGTGGAACAAGGTGATGACACGACACAGGGGAGCATCCCTTACACTAGCCATAGAGGGCCAGCGCTCCCCCAGATGGATTCTCGGGTTGATAAGACAGCTGGGCAATCGCAGAGCAGATGATTAACTGTCTCATCCTTCTGTTCACAATCCATAAATAGGGGTGTTTGACTAGAACTCATATTGGGGAGATATCGCCTTAGCTGGCTGTGTCCTGTTGCAGTGCCCGTAGCAAAGCATAGTTGTTCTCTGGACATGGACAGATTACAACAACATTTCGATAATTCTTCACTAGGATATCCGAGGCATTCTCTCACGAATAGTTAGCCAGAGATATCATCCCGTATATTTTTTAAATAGTGGGTATTTTCTTTCAATAGATTTTTCATCAGCTGCAATATTGCCTTTGAAAAGTGAGTGTCCTATTATCAAACCAACTCTTACGTTGTTGTCAGTAGAGGCATTCACATGTGCTATAATATTCCTATGGGTGATTTCACTTGCAGCTATAGTATATCTTTTTGTCAGATCTATATTATTATTCTAAACTATTGATCGGTGTCGTGATGAATGTATTTTTTTCAAGATTATATTGGGGATAGACAAAATAACGTTTTGGAAATCCAGAAAGCAAACAAGTAATTCCTTAGTGTCGGACCTTCCAGATCTTTTAATAAAGGACATGATGGTCGACCATTCCGCTGTGTAGCTCTCTTCCCTGTCGAACTCGGTTTTGTCGAACACCTCAGCCATAAGGCCGCTGCATACGGCACACTTTCCCAGGAAGTGGAACGAAGTCTCGTCGTACTCCTTCCAGTACTTCTGACAGATTGGGTCTTTAACCACTCCTATGAATACCAGGTGTCTGGTATCTTTCAATCTGCAGTGATCTGTGAGGATTCCTACCAACAAGTGGAGTGAATCCCTACTCCTGTTCATTAGCGATAGCTTCCTACGTTCCTTGGGGCCTGCTATGAACCTCTTGGCCTGGCAGTAGTCATCTCTCTCCAACCATGCTTTTGCCAGTTCGTTATATGCCCAATCATCTAGGGCATTACTGACCTACTCTCTGCTAATACCCAGCAAGGGTTCGGGGCCAATGCATGTGCCTTATGCTCCCATCTTAGCCAAACAATCTCCTTTCTCGTTACTTGGCACCCACCTGTGATCAGGGACCCACATGAGAATCACGTTCTTGGATTGGGCTTAGCGTTGGATGGCGGCGCCGCATTCCTGGACCAGTGATGATCTGATCCGTGCACTGTTGTACTTCTGCTGAGTATGCCACCTTTAGGATGGCAAAAATCTCCGCTTGAGATACTGACGTATTATTTTTTCTTTCATGGCTTTGATCTTCGAATACATTTCTTAGTGTTTTATTATTATCTAGTCCAATAATCCCAGGTATATCATTTTTTGCGAAGGAAGCTTCTTCGCATTCCCCATCCAAGCTTCGGCTATCAGTGGCCAGGTCTCCAGTAAAATTTTCCGACGTTTGCACAGTGTAGGATTTCATGTAGGTATAACTCATAAACAACGTTTGTTACAAGAGACCCGTGTAAACACGCTCGTTCTCATCAGGGCGGACATACTCGATTGCATGTCAGTGACCGAAGTATCACATCAGACATTCAGCACGACGACAACGTGCTGAAACACAAAAAGGGTTCTATTGATTTTATTAACCGACTTTGCATTGTGGGATATTTTCATATTTTAAATTATGATTGACGTTCATATTTATTGACCGTCACCGCTAAGCGATATTTTATCGCGCCCGAATGGTTGTTTAATATTTACAGCTGAAGCGATTTGTAGGGAACTATCAACATTTGAACTTTCTCACGTCTGAGTTAAAAAATGAAGTCGAGTGGATTGACTCAGTACTTCCCATGATGTAATTCGCTTGGAAATAACACCACCGTTATAATGTTACTTTTGCAGTCATTTTTACAAATTTGTATTCTTGTCATGTTTTTTTAAACACTCTACATTAGTTACCGCATCGAATGTATTCAATAAATCTGATCTAATCTGATTCAACAGGCCAAAAGATTTATGCATTTTTCAAGCTTTTCGCAAAATTGTAACTAATTAAGTTATATTTGGAGGTCGTTGTTAAAAAGCCATTTCCTGTGCTGAACAAATTCGACGAAAAACATGCTTATTTCATGAGGATTTCGAAATGCGCGTTTGCGCAATATTTATTGGCAACCTTATATATGTATATACATATATATGAGGTATTTCTAGAGACTTGACTTGACTTAACTTGAACTGGCATTTTTACAATAGTAGAAGGAGTACTGTCAAAATTTCATCAAAATCTGAACTGTTGTTAGCAGTTTTATAGAGGGGCCAAGGGTTACCAGACATACCACAGACAAGCGACAGAAAAAAAACAACAGATGGAAATAACTAATATAATTTCTTTTGAAATGCATGTTATGAAGCATGAATTTTTTACAATTACAGTACAATACTTCTAAAATGTAAATCGCTGTGTTCATTGTCTTTGACGAATTTGTAATATCTGTGTTCAAAGAACTGAAGATATTATGTAATAGATAGTCTGCCAGAAAAAAACCTTTTTCAATAATTAATTAATGCACTTTTGCACAGGATTTTCCTGGCAAACTTAGGGTTCCATAGTGCCTCATACGCATACTAAACGCGTGTGTAATTCTTATTCAAATACTCGTTGGCATAGGCTCAAGAGACATTGGCTCTCAGATAAAATTTGTGGTGTCTTGAAAAAACATACTTCCAGTAAGAAATCATAATTGTCTCTTTACTGGGAACTGTGCTTTTCCAACATTTCCGTTACCATAGACCTCTTCTCCAAATGGCCACTCAGCGATAATTTCCTTGGGCTGAACCGCATTCACTTTCAAAGGTGGGCACCAGTAGAACTGGCGAGACGGTGACCCAAATTGCACCAGATTCAAAAGAAACAGCAGTAACTCGAACCAAAGCGGTGTCAAATTTTATGCATACCTGCAAGAAATGCTTTGATGTGAGGAACATTTTGCACAAAGCTGAATAAGAAGTTTTCATTCACGCGCTCCTTGCGCAACTAATGATGTGATAAGTTGCGGTTTTTTTATTAATAAATTATATCCAACATTGGAGTGTGATTAACTCCAGAATTTATTTTACATCTTGGGTGGGGGGGGGGCGGTCAACAAATCTAAATGGCAGCATTTTGGATGTGAGTGACATAGTATTGCTGAGTTGCCATCTCAGTGATCTAACCGCTGATCATAGGTCCGTCTATAACTCGGCAAGTACTTTTTTCAGATTTTAGTTTGACATTGGGTCGCTGGTGTGACAAAGACGAGACAACTTTGTGGATTTCTGAAATCAGTTGTGAGGCGGCGAAATTATCATCAAAAAACGAAAGAACAGCACGTAGGACTGCATGAGCTTTTTGAAACAGGAATAGCAAATAACGTTGGCTTCATTTCCTATAATTATGAGAGGGCTTACTAATACGTGAGTGAAGCCCCAAGCCTTACTATTGGGAGTGTTCCCTTTAGGATGTTCCCGAAAATACCGAAGACTGTTCAATGTGTTGAAAACAGTTTCTCCATATCAAAATTAATTAAGAACTTTTGACGTTCCACATGTGGAAGGAATGACAAATATTTTTAAACGTTCCACGAATTATTCACATAAATGTTGGGGTTGTCGCAATATGGTTGTGGCGTTTGACTGAATTAGGGCAAGGACCGCACTGACTTAGCAAATACTGGTGACTTGATCGACTAAGACGAAATGAGTTACTAAAACCGAGTTATATTTTTGGAAACTAGTGATTTTATCTTAATAATATAAAAACTTCTTTCTCTGAATGATGGAAAATTTTCACCAAGTAAGAACATTTACAATCTAACTTTTCAAGGATGTCTCAGAATCAGAGAAAAATCCAGGTAAAATCTTAGCCTAGGTTGATGAATGACATTCGTGGTGAGCACAAACAGTTTTTGTTAAAGGGGTAGGTTGATCTGACAGACGATCTCCCATTATAACTGTTATTAACGCAACGCCACTGCATTCAAAAGCTTGCTCAGGTAGGCGAATGTATACACAAAGGAAACGGCGCAGTAGCACTCCTTATTAAATAGAGAAAAAAATAGAATGAAGGAGTGAGAAACAGTCTGCTGTGAAGTCTCGTTAAAATTGTACAATACAAGCTCTCAACCGCCTCATACTGCATTGAGCTCATTGTAGACCACGAAAATTAGACAATTTAGCATGGATTATTGTTGGGAACTGGTTGGATCCGAGGAACTTCCATTCTAGGCCTCATAATAAAAGAGGTGGTCAATATTAATATTTAATTTCCACATATTTATAAAGGAAGTATTGTAGACGAGAATATTTTCGAATTTGAGATGCTAGTGTTTTGGACGTTTTATCACTAAACATTATTTATTTAATGGTGGGTCTGTCTGTCGGTCTATCATTATGTCTGTCTGACTCTAGATATGCCTGCTCTCTAGTATGTCTGTCCGTCTCTCGGTCTGTCAATGCCGATGGTCAAAAAATAGTATTAGCTCAAATCCGAAAATATTTGCATTAGAATGTTACCCTCGCTTATGTATATGCGTGGTAAATCTGTTTCATGAGCTCGAGTATCTATACAATAAGTTTGATCGGATAAAAATTGTCTAATTTTTGGATGAAAATATTCACAAGGTAAATTATCTTTTTGAGTGACGCGTTTCGAATTATCTTCAAATGATTCTTAATATACTACTATCGATCTACATCATTTCGATTTTCTAGCCTTAATTTGATTTTTACTGGAGGGTTTACTTTCATCTGTTATTTTATTTCTATTGCATCTTTATCTTTTCTTATCACTTACTAGTACTACTTTCTTATTCTTTATCTTTCATCTGTTATTTTATTTCTATTGCAGGCGTTGGACACATCGCAGTCTTCAGCCAATGGTGTTCCAGGGAGCACAAGCGGAACCGGCAATGTTGCGAGTCACTTCGAGCCACAAGTGGCGATACTGTGTGACAGCAGTGCAAGAGGACCCGAGGCATACCATCCTAAGTACATGAGCGAACAGGGAGAATGGGTCTCCGATCTTTACTCGAAGGCTGCTTGTTTCAAGGACAAGATGGACATTCTCAACTACTGCAAAAAGGTTTGGAGAAATATTTGCTGTTTTCTTTTCTCCACGTGTCTCTCCTTCCTTTGAATAATTTTTCAACTCGTTCATATCGTTACTTAATTAGTTTTTTATGTAGCATGTTTGAGTGGTGATAACTGAAAAAACAAAGTTATTCCTCTCAAGCTACTATGTTTCAGCGAACAGCTCAAAAGGCTTTCATTTTATAGGATAATGAATCACAGAAATGTGGGCAAACATTTTCAGTAGCACAGTTGCCAAAGTTTAAAGTATACTGCAGGAATTAATTCGCCTCAAATAGTTCTAATTAAATTGAAATTATAATCGAAAAATATCCAATAGGAAGCTTCTGATGCCTTGTAGCGTTATGTGTGACTAAAATCTAAAAAAAACTGTCCAATAGTTATATTTCGCTTGAAGCCGAAAAAACTACCTCAAGTGCTCTCAAAGTAAATATACTTTTCCCGCAGGTGTATCCAAAACGAGATATAACGAACATTGTAGAGAGCAGTCACTACCTGAAAATAGCCTCCTGGTGCAGAACAGGATCTTCACCAGGAGCTCAAACCAGAGGAAAATGCAAGACAGCGCGCTGGGTCAAACCATTCAGATGCTTGGGTATGTAATATTCTATTAAGATACTTCATACTTGCAGCAGTAAAAGGGTTTTTGAAAAGCTCAAAATAGTAGAATGCAACTGTAAAATAGATCGCACATTTCACCCTACCAACTCTGTCGCTGCTGTAACAAGTGTTCGAATCGCATGCAAACTCCAGCAAGTTTATAGAGGCTTTAAGTTCGCTGTGTATCTACCTTAACTGGTAACATGCCTTCTGCGTCTATGATACTCTAAGAGATTTTAATGTAATTGGTTCCAATCAAACAGTGTTCGCTTTTAGGTGGATAATTCTTAATATAAGAATAAAATGATAAACGAGAAAATTAATGTCATTATGATAAAAACGTATTCCCAAGTCACCCATCCAAGTACTACTGCGCCCGACGCTGCTTAGCTTCGACGGTCGGATGAGTGCCGGCGTTCTCAGCGTGGTATAGTCGTGACCTTAACTAAATTATCATATATTCGGGAATTGAATCTTTAAATATAATTATTATCAGAAAATTTGGAAATGATCAGCAATAATGTGACAAACTTATTAAAACTATTGTATTGTCATTGGTCCTAGAGAAGTGTGTAAAATTTAAAATTAGTCTAACGCTTTGAAGTTGGTGAAAATAGCGTTCGAAAATTACGTTACAAACATATATACATACATATACACGTGAAGCCAATATAAAGTGTATTAAAAAATATTAGATCAGTTTGATTTTGCGAATAGAAAGGGACATCAGTCTCATAGACTGCCGATCACCAGCTATGCTCCAAACTTGCAAGTTACCAGTTGAGGGCTAAGGAAAGTTAATTTAACCAAAACTGAAATTAATCTGCGATCTTCTTTCTCTCAATTAATATTTGACCAAACAATTATTTACAATCGAATGTGTTATTGTTTCAGAGGGTCCTTTCCAGTCAGATGCCCTTCTGGTGCCAGAGAACTGCATGTTTGATCACATCCACAACCAAAGCAACTGTTGGTCATTCTCCAGATGGAACTCGACAGCTGCGGTTGCCTGTCAAGAGAAAGGACTCCAGCTACGATCGTTTGCTATGCTTTTGCCATGCGGAATATCCCTCTTCAGCGGTGTCGAGTTTGTGTGCTGTCCCAAGCATTTCAAAGGTGAGACGAATATATGCAATAATTCACGTCACAGATAAAAATTGGAAAGCTCACAAAAACCTCAAACTGATCCTACTCATCCAGAAAATATCAACTAGGTGGTTAAAAAATGACTATTTTTTCCGAAGAAAAGTTTCAACTGACAAAAACTGGCCAGCTGTAAAACTATATCATAATGATAAAATTGTTTATACACAAGGTTTCATAAAAAAAATTGTGAGACCTTGCGTATAATTTTCACAATTTTATATTGATCAGGGAAATGTTTACCAAGTAAACCTCTGGATACAAGTGCTGGAGTAGACAGAGGACTACTTTAGAGTTCGATACAGATAGAAATTACATGCAAACAGATCGCAAACGCTATAGTCAAGCAGATTTAAATGTACATAGAAAGAAAACTGACGTTTCTAATTTGCCATCTATATGTATTTTGTGCTTCTACTGCTAATTCAAGTGTCTGAAACATTAAGATCATTGATACATTCCTGTATAGATTAAATCGCCTTCCAAGTCGAGTTGGTGCGTAGAGACTAAGCGATTGGAAGCATTCGTAATGTGGTGCTACCAACACCGGCAAATTCTTCAAGTATCATACGTACAGCACATTACCAATGACGCTATACTATAAAGACTGAGGAACACGATTGAATTCAGGAAAGTGGCATACTATGGAGATATAATGCGCAACACGAAGTACCGAATTGCTGCGGTTAATCTTAACTGCTTTTGCTAGCTAGCACCTGTCAGAAAATGGATAGGCTTAACAGCAACAGATCTGTTCAGAACGGCAGAATAGAATGGGATAATGTGATTGCTAACACCAATAGATACTGACTATAGAAATTGAAAGGAAAACAACAAACATTATAAAACTATGTCATGTATCTTAATAATTTTACAGAAGCATCTACAGTAGGATGTATTGCAGTTCAATCGCTGTGTCGATGATGTTTAATGATATTAATATACCTGTTATACGACAATGACCTTTCAATAAAATATATAACATTAGAAAATATCCAAGAATGATAACATAAATTTCTTCCAGACAACGTGAAGTCCAAAAAACCACTGGACCTGACTATTCTGAAGAAAGAACACGATGCCTTTGATACCGTAGACGATGCAATGGACGATGACGATGACTCAGATGAAGATGACACGGATGACCTAGGAAGTGATAAGGATGATCTCGATGATCTATCTGACGACACGGAGCTGGCTGATGATCCCAGGATAGACGATGACGAAGAAGATGAAGACGATTACGATGACGATGATAACTGGGACACCACGCCTGGTAGTACAACTGGAGCATATAGGTTGGTAAAGTATACCCAATCAACTTCGCTTCTTGCGAAAATCAGTTTTTTCCTGCAAACTTCATAAACTCCTTATACACCAGGCGATACTCGTGACATATTTTTTTATTGGTAACCGCTCGCAAAGGCAGACAGTATATCAAGCTCCAGAAGCGCTGCGTGAAGACAGATGTCTATTCACTTTGATCTTCAAACACTGTAACTTGTTAACGGGAAACAAATTCTCTGGCACCCTGTTCCACAAAACCGAGGTTCTTCAAAAGAGAGAGTTTTGGAAGAGGCTCGTTTAAGACTTTGAAAGCTCGACCTGATGAGAAAACGGCCGTTGGGTCTCTCTAGTGTTTGCTGTTCGATCGAAAATTTTCCATGATAAACTGGGACAGATCAGTCATCCTCCTCCGATTTTCTAGACTGTTAGGGTCCTTTGAAATGTCATCGTTCTCGATGCTAGCAAGAAGCTTCAGGGAGCGCTTCGGAGCGCCGACCTATCAAAGTCAGATTACAATGCGACAGCGGTGTATAATGCAACCGATCTAATTGCTACAAGGCTGAGTAAAATATCTGAAAACTAAACGCTTTTTGCTTTATAGATCAAGCACAAGTGCACCTTTTACTTCAACAACTACAGCTAGAAGCACAACCGTTCCAACACCAGATCCGTACTTCACCCATTTTGATCCCAGGAATGAACATGATAGCTACAAAGCAGCACAGGTAAGCGATCACTTTTATCAATAAAGACATATCATCATTTAAAAAAAATTACTGAATTTCTCCTCAATCCTTTGAAAAGTACAAGAATGAAAAATTTTAATAAATTAAATTCACAAAATTGAAATGGCATTGACTCGAGTTAACTATCCAGGATCTTTTATTTGAAATTAGAGCTTAATATGATATATCAGTATGTCTTCCTTTGTTTGTATACAATTTAAGAACTCAATGACATATGACAAATGTTAAGAGGGTTTCCAATATTTCGTTTTCAGCGCTCATTTTTCAAGATAACGGAACGATTTTTCTCGCAAAATATAGAGAAAGATTGGTTCAATACTCTCACTACAGCCTATTTGAATGTTTGTAAAAAAAAATTAGATATTGTCACTTGAATATTGAAATTTTTTACTCATTTCGGATATTCTTTTAACCTTTACGCAAACGAAATATCAAAAAAAGAGCTTCCCATGGGCATAGAGTCGTCCTTCCTATATGATTTGCACTAAAAATATTTACAGTAGGTTCAAAATCAAACGCTTCCGACGAAATATTGTGTCACCGTGCATGAGCATATATGAGCGCTGATATGAGCGCCCTCGCGACAATATCTAAAATTTGGTATCAAACATTAAAAAAGGACTTCACAGAAGCATAGAATCAACCTTTCTCTTGCAATTGCAAAAAAAAATCATTCCATTATATTAAAAATAAGCGCTGGAATCAAACTATTAGAAACCCATGCAGAACCCCTTTTATTCTTGGTAGGGTTCCCTCTTAAAATTGTCCTAACCGATATCATATATATAAAATGTTTCATTTCTTCACAGGAAAGGTTAGAGGAAACCCACCGTGAGAAAGTAACACGAGTGATGAAGGATTGGTCAGACTTAGAGGAACGTTATCAGGATATGAAACAAACAGACCCAAGAGGAGCCGACGAATTTAGGCAACGCATGACGCAAAAGTAAGGACAGACATACATATATTTATAAAAACGATGTTAGCACGCATAAAATAAGATCTGTTAATATATACTCATGATAAACTATCGATATGTCTGGATACAGAAGGAAACCAACCGTCTCAACATGGATTATTACTGGAATACTGAAGCTGGAAGTAGATAGTACATAAAGAAGAAGAAAACTGAGATTTCAGACAAAAATCAACCAGGAATCAACTTACTTCTGAGGTTTCTAAGGCAGAAATCCCCTCACACTCCAAAGGCGCTGTGATAACAATCTATTCACACTGAAACCGTTGTTAATTGTAGTATTCGAGGAATTAACGCTTCTTAAATTCTGAGGTTCTCCACAATTACTTATGGATTGTTTAACCTGGTGAATATGACTCCATTGGGCTTTTCTAGTGTTTCTTGTAATGTTCTGGGTGTAATTATCCGAGACAAATATTGGTAGAACATGTACCATGTTTATAATCTCTGAAATACACACGTACTCTCATTTCTGGTTTCTGGGACCAAAAGCATCAGAGTGTGCTCTGGAGCCCATCTACTCACATGATTGCCTCATCTGAGCCTTTTAGGGTACTAATAATGGTTATTTCGGTAGATATATTTTTGCAGCGCAATAAAGCTCCAGCTGCTGGTACTGAGACCAAGCAATGTCGATCCTATGATCGTGTCAAGGCATGTTATTCTGTATTAACTCTCAGAAGCTTCCTGGAAGATAACTCGAATATTGTTCGCCCCTCCACCTTAACATGACTTTAAAATCTGAAAATTTCTCCAAACTTCAAGCACTAATATTCTAACTAGTTGGGTAGAACAAATGTCCATTGATTTGAAAAACGGAGCAATGTGTGACAGAAACTTGCTTTTTTTATTCAGATTCCAACAGACCGTACAAGCTCTTGAAGAAGAAGGTGATGCGGAAAAACACCAACTAGCCGCGATGCATCAACAAAGGGTTTTAGCACATATCAACCAAAGAAAGAAGGAAGCGATGGCCTGTTATACACAAGCTCTGAATGATATACCACCAAACGTGAGTAAAGTCTTTAAATCATCAAGATTAAAAGCACGACTACGAAACTTTACAGCACAGATAAATGTAAATTATATTCGTTCCATTGTAGATGCTCTTACTTAAATGCCTAACCTTTGATCGAGAAGGGCCTGATCCATCTAATAACTGGTAACTTATAGTTTTAACCACACATTGAGTAAGTGGCCCTAACCTGCGTTGGCGCACAATCATTTTGACAATCTGTTGATGCTTCGGAATAAAGTGAATTTTAGGTACTTCAATTTGTGGAACAATATGTATTATTCACACAATTCAATCCTGGAAATTTATTGTCGCGCTATGAACATTACCACTAATAAAACGATCTAGGTATCGAACCTTTATAATTTGAGGAATTCATTGATCGTTACTGAATAAATATCATCACGTCAAGGGTCATCGATAATCTCATAACCAGCAAATAATAATAACCTAAGGTAATTATTTCAAACGAGTCATCTTTCTTTTAGACTCACCGCGTCCAGAAATGTCTGCAGAAACTACTACGCGCTCTACACAAAGACCGAGCTCACGCCATCAGTCATTATCGTCATCTGTTGGCCAATAGCGCAGAAGCAGCAACCAGGGAGCAGCCAAGGATCTTGGAGAGGCTCACCGATATCGATAGAACTGTTAACCAGAGCATGCAGATGCTCAGGAGGTATCCAGATTTGGCCGCTAAGATTGGACAACTGATGGACGATTACATACAGGTGACATTCCTTTTCCAAAATACATACCCTCTAAAGCTTTCCTAATAAAGAATGTCCAAATAAAAAGTGAATGTTCTGTTCGTATAAATTTTATATACCTGGGAACTTTCCACCAAAATATATTTTTTAATAAATTTTAATGAAAATCACTCAAAATAATGAAAAACACTCATTATCTGCCTAATGTGTAATTTTGACGCATACAGTCTCATCCGAGAACACGCTTTTCAGTACTCTCTGCGGTATAAACGGTAAAATCCATAAGTAAGTCCATGCGTATGGCGCTATGAGTAAGACGGAGACTGATAGTGTTGATCTAAGGATGCCAGCATTCAAAAAAGAAAGTTAGTGTATGCATCAATTAGTTCCAAAGATTGGAAAGTGATCTTCTAGTTTCTATTTCTTAACGTATGGTAACAAGGGTACAGAACAAGCGAATTAAGTGAGCATCTAAGAAAATGAAGCTAAACGGTGTATCTAGTATATGTATAAGTAAACTTCTCACGTATGCCAACCGACGCGGCGGTATCAGACAAGGCGCGCCTCAAACCTCTAGCAGTTATAAATGCCTCTTGCCTATTTTTTCTATAGGCTCTCCGTTCGAAAGACGAAACACCAGGTTCTTTACTGGCGATGACGACAGACGCAGAACAGGCGATCCTAGATAACTACAAGTCCGAGCTGGCCAGCAAACAGGCAGAACGAGAGAGACAGAGAGTGCAAGAGAAGGAACGGAAGGAACAGAGGAAGAAGGAACGAAGCGAATTGCGGGAGGAGAAAAAAAGGGTGGAGGAGGCTCTAGGAAAGAGGATCAATGGAGGAGGTTACGATGCCGACGAAATCGAGGAGGTGGAAGATGAGCAACAGAAAAGCATCAATAGCCAAGTTCAGCCACAGCAAGAGAAAGAGATTGAAAAGCCAGTGGTGAGTAGATAGTACATTATGTTTTCTAATGCTCTCTTTGCTGCCTATGCAGAATCGAAGTAGTTGTTATGATAAAACTTTCGAATGTACGATGATAGGTTTTTTGGATGTTTGAGCGTTATTATTCGAGCGTTACGCACGATGGCGCTGCCCATTGGCGTCTTACAAAGTCAAGATTGTAACAATAATGTTATAATGATGTCTACATAACTTTTTGTCCGTTGGCGTTTTTGATGTTTCCAATTTACCGACTTTCTAATTATTCTCGGGATATTTGCATACATTTTTATGGGTTTATGGAATCTGAAAAAGAACCCGGTAAGATGAGCGTAATGAAATTTTTTAAGGAGCCTAAAATATTTAAAATCTAACTTCATTTTGGCGTAATCTCAATGACAATTTACAGTTTTGCCACTCGCCAAACTACATATTTTATATTTATCTGTAGACGCTAGCACAATTCTTTGCTGCCAGTCAAAATCTTGGTAACTAATATTATATATAACTGTTATTACTGAAACAAACGGTGAATACAATTTTCTAGAGAGAAAGGAAACTCCAGCTTCTGGGAACCCCAAACCTAGCAATGCCGGCAACTTGAACGCTCCAAGACATATTATTATTGATGTCAATTCCCAGACTTCTATTTGAAGACCTCTGGAGTATTGGGTGTCCCTTCATCTCCACGATTCCAACTGAAAATACGCTGTGACGGAATCGCGCAGATGCGGATTTAAGTGTAGCTGATGGCTATGCTTTTACGAGCTGTCAAAATGATAAATTTGGATTCATTTCTTCGCTGAAAATATCTTACAATATCTATTAGTTTTCCACACGTGAATTTTTTGGCGGTTACCATACGCTGATGGAGGTCCAGTACGCAATATTGACTGAATAGTAATTGACTTGTAGTCTCATAATTGAAAACAGTAATCTTGCAACATCTGAACTACAGAGTCAATCTCTTCTTAATTTAAAAATTTCCATGCTGTCGCATACGACAACCGTTTTTTATATTGCAGACCACCCAGCCCCCAGTCCCAGACAGCACAATCGTACTTATAGAGAATTCCAGCAGCATATCTTCGGTGTCAGCACCAGAGGAACATTCTGAGCACCGAGAAGTTGATGATGAAGCAGTCCAAGAGGCTGTGGAACAAGTGGCGAAGACTGCAGCTCTCAGACAGGAGCAGTCAGCGATCAGATCAGCCCATGTCATCAACTACGAAGGCCATGGAGAACCGGTACGAAACCTGCCCCTTATGTTGAAATATCCACCCAGTTTGCAATTTTCGAGGTCTTTAGATGCAAAACTGCAAAATCAATATTCACATTTCGCGTAAAATGTGTGAGATGAGGCGATCTTTCTACACAAGTTGAATGTCCTGCTGGTTAACATTTTACTGTGATGGCACATACTGTGAAATGTTAATCAGCAGGATACGAAATCGATCGGCACTGCAATGAAGCAATGAGTGAATCCCCTTGAGTAATTTCTTCACTGTTCCAACCTCACGGTCATGAGAATATTCAAAAACGTATCTATATTATTGCGTGGGAGTGATAAGTATCAAGTTAATCTACTTGACACCATTTGTTTTTGTTCCAGTCGTATGCGTATAGCGTCCGCCGTGAAGTGTACGGACGTTCCAAAGACGGCCGCAGCATCTACTTCACCCTAGCCTTTGCCGGTATGGCTTTGATGGCAGCGATAGTAGTTGCGGTTGCGGTCACCAGGAGACGCACGCAGCGCCATCCGCACAGCCAGGGCTTCGTCGAGGTGGACCAGGCCATCACGCCTGAGGAGAGGCACGTGCACAACATGCAGATCAATGGATATGAGAATCCCACCTACAAGTATTTTGAGGTTAAGGAGTAAGCACCCCCGGTGACGTAACATTTTGTTTTGTTCTCTTGACTGCAGCTTATGGTAAACATATGTTCAATTTTTAATGGATTCAGACGTTTTGAGTACGGTTCTTTCGATGCGTTACAAATGATAGACATTAGTTTCTGAGCAAATACAGAACACTATATGTAAGATGAAAATGACATACAAGTTGCTATTAATTTTATGCCGTGTTAGAATCCCTAAACATTCTACATGGCAGCATCTAAAGGTTATCTTACATATATCCTGGTCTTATAAGCCTTTGATACCAAAGATTGCGTTATGCCGAACCACATATATAAACAAAAATTCTAGCTGCGACATGAAATTTCACAACATACGTATCCAGAATTATGTAATACATTAAAAATGAGCTTCATTGCTGACAAGCCAGCTTCAGTCCAGTTTTAAAATTGCCGGAATGGTAGATATATACCCCTCTGTGCGTAATAGAATATTTATGGCTAAAAAAATTTGGACACATCCAAATGAAAGTACCTATCACTTTTTCCTGTTCACTAACGTTGAGATTGATCCAACTAGAACAATTTAATCATTTAGACTTATAGAGATTATGTATGGAAGACTGTTAAAAAAATAATTGAAGTGATCTCTATGGTTTAGAAAATGTAAAAAGACCGTACTTTCAACGTCGTATTGTTCAACTATTTTATGATATTATTTTTAAGCAATATACATTTACCTTTTTGTGAATATTAAAATGTTAACTTATATTTTTGTTAAGTTTGATATATTTCTTTTTATTATTTCCTCCTTGAAAGCAAACTAGAGGATTTCAAACCATTCCTATGATTGTGTTACATAACTTAACTTGTACTTAAATAAGCAACTTTGATAATAATAATTCTATGATATGCAGAGTATAAAGTGTATAAATTTTTCGGGAACTTGATAGTAATAATTTTTGCATAATGACAGTCCAGTATGTTTAAAGCAACAAATTGTAATCATTTATAAATATAGTAAGATACTGTATCTGACAAGCGTGCTGAATCAGAAAACTATTGTTCTATAACTTTCCAAAAATAAACGTGCATTGAAGCTTAAGCCCCCAAAGTGAATCAAAAACAGTTATATGAAACAAATCATAATTTCCATAATTTCAAAACAAAAAAAATTGATATTCTTTCTATATTTTTTCTGGGCCCCAATTGTATCCACATAGGATGAATACCTAAATTTCGGCTGCATCGGCAGCATTTATCCAGAGACATATATTGCAGCCGAAATTTTAGTAAAGTTATTTATTTAATCATATGTGATACGCTTGCATTAATTGATAGTTCCCTTACTGTAATTACTTCAGATGTATTTGTAATTCAAGAGTACACTTGTTGATCATTTCTCGTTGATCTCAAGGTGGTATAGCTTTAAGATTCATGAGCTCCTGACTATTGTGAGGAATTACACAATAAAATAATACCTACGATTTTATTAAATAGCAGTAGATGCAAATCTATTTTTGGAGATTTATAGAATGTTTTCTATTCTCACCTTTGTCTAGTAATTGTGGTGGTAGGCAAAATACCTGCGATATATTAACTATTTAGCTAAATTTGTGCATCACCACAGCACATATTAGTTAGGTGTATATGAATACCCTCCATCATTAAAGAATTAGATTATACATGGGATTTTGGTCAGGCGTTTGGAATATCAATTGAGTTGAGAGATGTTATTCGCTGCTAGCAGTGCTAACCTTGGTGAGTTCACCTGAGGTATCATATGTCTTTATGATGATTTGATTGACTGATTAGCTTTTAAAAATGATTGGATACGTTTTTAAAATAACTTCATGAAATTTGAGGTCAACCGTGGCGTAAACTTCCATTGTAAGTTTAAAATACAAAGTAAAGGTTGCAATTTTATTTTATCAATATAAAATACTTATTAGTCCAACAAAATATTGCATCTTAAATTTCAAATATATAAATACTAAATTATTTTGTCCAAGTTGGCCGTGACAGTATTTAAAATGAAACTTCATTGGAGACGTTAAAATATTCACCGACTACCTAGGCGATAGATATTTGAAATAAAGTATGTGACAGAAGAACTTTTCATTAGAATCTATCGAAAACAAATAAGTCATGCCACATAAAATTCATGATTTTTGATTGTATATGTAGTTTATATGCAGCTGGGAGCCTGAAACATCGTAATTGTATATCTTTTATATTTTTAGATTCTTACACATTCTAGAAAAAAAAACAGTTCCACATCCAGGACTGTCAAAACTTTATCAACCGATTTTTTTTAAATGCAGACTAGACTACAATTTGACTGATGCTGTGGAACATATCACTTCGATTAGGAATATCTTTAAATAAAAAATCTGATATTACACTAACATCTCGAAATATCGGAGTAATTTTAACGAAGTACTATGGATTGATTCTCAAAACAGCTCGACCAAACATCTCAAGCATAAGTTAGGCTTTTGTACAGTTATATTTTCCTTTGACGTCCAAGCTTTACTCACAAGAACACGTATGAAGTCCCAGATAATTATTTGTATATGTTTCGAAAGGCTCTCGAATCAACCCAAAATACATTATTGTATATCGACAGATACAGACATAATAAAAAATTGGTGTTGAATTAATGTGATCACTATAAGAGTAAGCAGCTTTTACTAGAAACGCTATGTAGCTAATATAATTCTAAATATTTGTGTATCTCCTCAAAGTGTACCTTTCTACCGCAATCGTTCTTTTTTAGGATGAGGCAATCACTATAGCAAAATATCATAAAAACGTGAGGTACACCAAAAATGTTCATCATGAATATTCTCAAGACCTATATCATTTGAGCTAAAAGGTAGATCAGAAAATGCTAGTTTTCAGAGCCATATGGAGATGGTTGATAGCTCATCATATGAGATAATAAAATATGCTACAATGATTGCACCAAAAATCAAATGGATGTGTTTAATAAATTGCGCTTTCCTTTGTAGAAGTGAAACTCGATGCACTGTTGCCATATTTTATAAGTATTTGGAAATGAATACAAGTATAGCTATCTTAAGGAATATGTGCCGCTAACGCAGCAGACTTTATGTGTGTGTTTTGTAAGAAAAAATTGCCGCTTTACATTAAATTTAAAAATCGTGGGTTGCAAGACGTACACAGTGTGGTTAAGTGACTTTGATGTCTTGCTTGTCCTTTTTGTTTCATCGCATGTAGCTTATAATTGAATTTTACAATTACAAGGAAGGCATCATAGTTTCTTTGCTAAGATAGAAATACTTCGTATTCACGTTAACGGATTTTTTACTATTAAGAAACGTTAAAAAATGAGGGCGATCGGTTTCAAAATTATATATTTTATTCACAGGAAGGATATGTCCAGTAATTTTTCTCTCAGTGTCTCTCATCGTGACGTCTGACGTTTGAATGAATCGTCAGATTAAACATAATTTATTAGTGCTATTTTAGGCCCAATTCAGGATTAGATCTGGAGTAAAGCAGCTCTAAATTCCTTGTGAGACAATGTGCTTCACTGCATGCTCAAGGTAAAATGTTCATAAAATTAAAAAGCATCCTTGAATTTTGTTTCCTCAAGAAAACTTGTTAACTATTTCAGGCTCATTTCAGGATGAGACCCTGAAGACAAGTCCTTTGTGAAACAATGTTCTTTATAGTCACCACAAGCTGTAATTTCTATAAAGTGTTGATTTTTACAAAAAAACTTCCCTAGATCATGCACCAGATATATATCTCATGCCATCGGTAAAAAATGTTCAAACAGCTCTGCAGCTTTTAACGTTTGTCCAGCATTCCCTAAGGTCTTTATTCTTTACCTCGATCGTTTCCATTATACTGATCATTGCTTTTTATTTCCGACAGCCTTGTTTGATATAAAAGTATCTGTGTTCGTTAGTATCCTCATATCCCTAAATAGTATTGTTTAGCGTTAGTGATATATGTTTTGTGGCCATGTAATTTTAAAATTTAATGTAATAAAACAAACTTATTTTAAGAAAACTGCGTCTCATTCTAATCCCACAGATGTTACAACCACAGGAGTGGCGCTATTCTTGAATTTGAGAGTGCAACTAACAAAATAAATGGGCCGCGTCATTCTCCTTTCAAGTGACGTTACTTTATTCTTGAAAATATCAAGAACGAGGGAGTTGAATACTCCCCAAGCGAATTATTAGTTCTTTCGGCCTCGGGTAGATGAAAATCAAACTGGAAGTGAGCTAACCGAAAAATTGCATGTTTTGGATGAAATTTCAACAATCTCAATTATCAGTTATAGGTATTTTATTATTGTTTTGGTGCTTTTAATTTCAAGCGGTAATTCTAATATGTATTCGAGACAATGGAAGGTTCTTATGATATGGTATTACGATGATTTTACGCAAGCAAAGAAATATATGCCAATTGGGAAAAAGTGACGCTTTCCAATTGTCGGATCGCAAGTTTATACAGCTTTTTTCGCACAAGGATCTTTGCCGGAATATTCTAGATATAATTAGACCTTATATCGAAAAGCCATCAAGAACTTCAGCACTTTCAATTCAAACCAAGTTGGGTAGCGAGGTTTATTTCTACCATTGTGCCCAATCCTTAACTCGCCCATTAGGTATTTAATTTAACATTATGGCCAATTGATTTCATATCGTCTGGAAGTCTGCCTAGTGAAACTAGGCGTAAATTTACTGGTATGCATTTCAGGCTCTACCATAATGAAATCCACTAACTAGACTCAAACAAAAAACTAACTACTACTACTAACATACATTTTTAATTACAACAAGAAAGCTGTTAGAATTATGGGTGAGATATACGTCATCCCTTTGAGCGATGTCAAACTGCCAAGCACGCCATCTACCGTCAAATAGTGAAGTGACTGAAAAAATTGACTCAATGGATTAGCGTTCGACATTCACGCGCTTAACCAATGTTTATGTTCATGTCTAGTCTATCTGATATTTGTATGTACTGTAGTGTAGTTGTAACTACCCTAAAGGGACTTGTTTAGTGGTAACTCAGTTACTTTTTGTCATCTTAGATTCTTTTTCAGTTTACAAGATACAATTCCTTTCAAAAAAATCTAAAATACTTTTTTGCCAAAATATGAAGGAATCAATGTAGTGACCTTGATTCTAGTAACTAAGTTACTCTGAAGTAAATGAGATAGTTTGTTCTGGTGCTTTGGTGTCCACCATAATGCACTCTACGACACCATGTTCGGTTTTGCACTGAATTCCGGTGGAATGAATAAAGTCCTTCTGTCTAAAGATGATAATGACTGATAATTTGATGATATTTGTTATTCTTGCTCCAACCTCACAGACAAATGTACATAAACGAGACTCCGATAGTGCATAATCGGTGTGGTCATCTCAGAACCAGTATAGAACTCTACTCCACTTTCCCCTATACTCGTATCTATTAACTGGTAACGATCATCTGCTAAATATCCATTCACATTCACATACTCGTGGTATGACGTTATAACCATAATATTTCGCGAACGACGTACATACATCTGTTGCAATTATAAAGAGCTAATAAGACAGGTAAACCTTGATGCACGATTTACATTTACATCTCAATCGGTCGAAGTTTAATAGTAGTTATTGTTGTTTTAAGGAAAGACGACATCCGAAGTAGAAAATTTCTGCTATCCAGATTGCATTGTTCAGAGGTAATGCCAGCTTTAGGCATATATATATATATATATATATCCCAATCGATAAGCAAATTCCCCCCAACCAACGGTACCTTCTCACAGTATACTGGATGATTCTTTTCAGAAAATTTTATTATCCTAGGATCATTATTACAAGATATTTATTGAACGTTGAATATTATTTTAAAGTTTGGAATGGAAAATAAAAATATTTTGAGGATTGTTTTATTTTAATTTCTATGAATGTTCTGAGAATATTCCAAGATTGTCAAATGAATTTTAAATGGTCAAAAAATATTCCAAAAATATTCTAGATATTCCATATTATTTCGCTGCTATTCTAAAAAAATTCGGCCTTTATTCATAGTTTCATCTAAGGAATATAAAATGGTGTCAAGAAGGTATCCTCGCGCAATGGTACAACTTTCGAAATACAGGTTTGAATCGGATTCTGTAGCTACCTTCTCGATTTTAATTAAAAAAAATATTGGGAATATTGAAAGACCTACCTTAAATATCTTATAAATCAAAAAATATGTAAATTCATAAATTTCATATTACAATATTTATTAAACCGATATCATTGCACGTGAAATACATACTTGAAGCTACTTGTCTAAAGGCTGTATGTCACTTTAGTAATTAGTTATTAACCTTATTCAGTTATAATGCAGTAATGTGTAGTATGTAGTATATGTAGTTGCTGAAACAGAAGCAATACAAGCCAGAGTGTTAGAGTAAATGTGGGAACCTGGCAAAAGCATATGTTTATACTTCATACTTCATTCTAATAGGAACGTTGGACAATATCGCCTAAACGGTAGGGCCAGATATATCGCGCGTTGTTATATTATGTTGCTTTAGTTATTACTGCCATTGGATCCCACCTTAAATATTACGAATAACTTCTGGCGTTAAATTTCATATGACTTTTAAGCTTAGTTAGTTCCAGTGTCTGCTTGGAATGACACTGTCTATAAAAATGGAATTGATGAAGTCTGGCTATCTGTCGTGAAATCTCTGGTCGACAAGAGCTTGTTTTTGAAATTTCGACATCAAAATATCTAATAAACGTGATCCTACTTTTATATATTTTGTAAACTTCGAATAGCGAGCAACGCCTGTATTCCGAAATCCCACACCTACTACAAGTTCGAAGAATAACCAGAATCCAGAGTCAAAGGTTCATAGAGTTCCCCATCCCACCCACAATTTGCGACTAACCCTCAACAGCCTCGGTAATGTCCAGAAATGAAGCTTGAGCGAATATTATATTTTTAGAATAATCTACGAATATCCAGAGTATTTATAACAGGGCCAGATTATGAAATTATACAGTGTTATCAGTAACACTGTACGTTTCTCTGTTTTTTCTCCTCGATAAGACCAAATCATTGCTAACCGATGGAGAGCTAAGATAGTCAGCTGCTGAATTGATCTTTCCATCCAAAGGTTTGCTCAGGCGAATCCTCAGCCTGTTTAACTTCCCTTATCTACCGTGACTTCGATCCATGGTTTGTTAAATAATGAGGTATCAAGTCATCTTCCTAGTACAGAAAAACGTGGAATTTCCTTCAATAAGTGAAGTCAAACCACTTCTACAATAAGCCCTTCAATTAAGGAAAAGGGTATCCAGAAATAATGTAACGCGTACCAACATTGTGCGATGTCGAGTGGTTTTGCCACATGGGTAATACTTCAGATTGTGTGCAACTTGGAACAATAAGAACTCGAAGAGATGAATGGTGAGCACGAAAACGTAGCTGACTAGACACACGAACAGGACATCATCGTAATGATACGAACTATAGGGAGGTTTGGGCCAATCAGGAGAGGGCGCATGCAGGAGAAGAGATGATAGCAGATTGATGTCTTCTATCATCTTGCCTCCTATGATATATCAATTGTAGAGAAGCACAAATTATATAGACAATAATAGAGGTTCGTTATGATACTTCATCACACTCTAACATTGTATCTTCAATGTGCCTTTTCTGTATTTAAATTGTTACGATTCATCCGACTCTTCTGCTGTAGCCTTCAATTGAATATAAACTAGGCGGAATGTCTGCGAATTTCGAATGAAGGGTTAACAACGGGTTAGCTGATGGCAATTGATTGTAAAGCACTTGACGTCACACGCACTGCGGTCAATTCCCATCGCGATGGTTTCGGGCCCTGCAAATTAATTTTTGCATCACGCACGGAAAGCCGTTAAAATATATTTTTTGATCTTGGAAATACATATATGAGTAGTCAAAATTCTTGAATTTAAAAAAAAATGTTTTTGTATTTCCTAATGTTTGTAATTACAACCATTTTTCATTTGGTGTAGTAGATCTACTAACATTTCGGCTGTCTCGCCAGCAAATTATAAAATATGAAAAATGAAATTAACTGCTTCCAGGGATATAGTTTTGTTTTTGAACAAAACCTTATGATGAAGTATTATGGAGGACTAAGAGAGGAATGATGGATTAGCATTGTTGATAAATCCAAAGCAAGTAGCGCAATGCATTACCAAACCTAGAACAAAAGGTGGTAACATCTCATAAGGTAAAACGGACAATACAGCATTTGAAACGTGGGTATTCAGAAGACAGAGGCATGGCTCATAACTAACGCTGAGTTCCTGAGATGGACGGTTAGAGATAGAGAACTCCAGGCTATAGTGAAGCGAAGAAATGCCGTATCTTGGACACCAAAACTCATCTCCAAGGGTGAACTGATTCACAGCGACATCTTTTGTTCTTCGTAAACACTATTTATTATGTAGCGTTATCTCGGCTCATTCGCGTTAGAAGCTGATAACTGAAGTGTATGCTCTCCACTATGCATCAGACCTTCTATAGACATGCATGTTTTGTCTTCAGCCTAGACTCGTGAGTATAGCCTAGTGGTCTAACTGTAGAGAGCAATCGGGTGGTATGTACATACTTAACGGGTTTTCAGATGAAAACATTCAGATGAATGTTCACAGGCGCGTATCTGAGGGGGGGGGGGGGTATGGGGGTAATTACCTCCCCCATGAACGAAAAAAATTGCCAAAGAAACTGGTGTAATATAAATCAGTAAACATTTGGTTGATTACAGTACTGTCAGAGCCATCAGTAAATAATTGTTCAAATACGCACATAAACATGTAAATTGTTGCTCGGTATAGAAAACAGCTTTATTTTGTTTCTCTTATGAAAGATTATCTTTATCTTAATGAATGAGTTTGTGTTATGAATTTTTGCATACTTGAACTCTCGCCGACGGCGACGGTAATCTTGATCTTGATCTTGACATTTTACAAATTTTCAATTTTCAACCGCAGTGATCCTCTCCCCTCTCCTATTTCAAAGTGAGCATTACCCTCCCCCCCCCCATAGGTTAATCCTGAAAACGCGCCCGAATGTTCATGAGTGCAATGTGTGGGAGTTAATGATGACTTTTATTTTCGACCTTGACAAAATTTTCAAGGTTTTTTCCAAGGTGAACCGTGTTTTTTTGAGGAGAACCTATATTTTTTATTGCAGAATCTTTCTCTACGAGTAAAAAAAATCTTTTGTTCACAAAGTTTTCCGACTGCAACTAAGTAAATAAAAAATACAATATTTATTCTTTTAATAAATTTTCCAATAATTACATAGTTTGTCAGAAATGCTTTTCTTCTCACGAAATCATAAATAACAAGTATCATATGGGAAACCTTTAAATTTATTATAACTAATGTCCAAAATGATGTTTCCGTGATACCCAAGCAGAATTTCTTTATTGATTGCTCTACAAGCATATCTTTATGCGTATCATATTTTCCAATGTAGTGGGAGCTTCTCGACTAAACAACTTTTAGATGGCCCAATACAACGAAATCAAGAGGAATTAAGTCTGGTGACCTGGCAGGCAACATAACGGGACTACATCCGATCCATCGATTAGGGTATTCCCGATCTAGCACTTCCCGGAAAATGCTGGCATAATAAGCAGGGCAGCTATCCACTTTGAAACCACATACTTGTATTTTCTTGAATGGTATATCGTCTATTATATCTGGTAAATGATGATGTAGAAAATCTCGATATTTTTGCCTACCCAATCAATAGAATATGGACCGATAAACCTGTCATCAATGATCCCACACCATATATTTGCCAACGAAGGGCGCTGATGTCCCACTTCGCTCAACCATCGCCGATTTTCCACTCTCCAATAGTTCACATTATTTCGATTCACTTCACCATGGGCTATGAAACCAGATTCATCTGAGAACAACAAACAACAGGGAAAAAATGAATTTAATTCTATTCAATGTCTTACCCACTGAAAAAATACGACTCAGTCAATAATGTTCCAAAATGATAACGACGTTGCCTACCATTGCGGTATGGAAACGTGTCGAAAAAGAACAAACATTTCGTTTTCTATCTACTTAAGTTACAATCGGATTAAAAAAATGTGTGAACAAAAGGTATTTGTTTTTTCTCGTAAATTAGGATTCTGTAATAAAAAATACATGTTTCCATTGAAAAAACATCGTTGACCTTGAAAAAAACTTGAAAACGTTGTCAATGTCTAAGAAAAGTCATTATTAACTATCCCCCATTGCACCCAATAACTTTCATCTGAAAGTTTCCATAAAAAAACACCGTTTTCGCACTCTGCGGCTGTCTCAAGTTAAAAGGACCACCTGGTATGTAGGAAGAAACATGCATGGCTCAAAACATCAGGGACCAGACAAACTTTAACGCCCACATGTTATTGATAGCTGTATTGAACCGAGAAGGTTATGCTAACATTCATTGATGGATATGGCACTTTCAAAAGATGTTCCAATGTCAACAAAACACAAGGGAACCTACAAGACAACTTATGATCCAGCTGTAGATTTGTAAAACTTAGAAGAAGTGATTGAAGAACATATACATCTTAAGCTAACTCTGAATTTTATGTCCAGAAGGTTTTCAAGCCACTACCAAAAAATATGTTGAAGCTGTTGGTGTAGTAGGTATGGACTTTACAATAAATTTACGTAACGTCATTCTTTATCGAATATACCGTATAGGTAAAACGATATGACGCTTTTGGGGGAGTGCTTAGACACTTTGTATAAGTTTATTGTTGTTTTGCATAATGGTTCCGGTTTACAGGCAGCAATACCGTAGACAATCTCCGTATATCCGGAGCAAATTATATATAATAAATGATTTATTGGTTAGACTTTCAAGGTTCCTAAGCTTCGGTTTTCAATAAACTACACTGAGAAAATATTTTCGATCATGTGTTGGTTGCATAAAAATGTATTTGTTTTTACAGTAAATGAGCAGACTGATTTTTCACACCACATACATAGTTCTAAGTATTGTTGTATATTGTGTTAATTTAGATTTTGAATATGATTTTCTAGAAGAATAAATGTATTGAAAACCGTTTGATAGGAAACTCTGGAGGAGCCTAACGGGCGCATCCTCACTAGGTCGAACTAACAGCGTATCTTCAGTGTCGTTCTTTAGGAAAACCTCGGCGTTGCGGAATAAGATACCGGGGAGTTTGTTCTCTGAAAGCTACAATCTATACAGCGTTTTGAGGTCAATGTAAAATGTAAATTTACATTTATCCTCTCGCAGTGCTTGGTGTTGTGTCTTGTGTGAGGCTGTCTATATAAAAAAGAATTGCTGTAATTTTTTTACAGGTTTTCCTCAACCCTAATGGAAAATGCCTTCACCAAGTAACTATATTCGCCTAATATATAAAAGTATAAAATGAAAGAGTATAGTAGAATTCGTCTTATAATCGTAATGGCTGCTAATTGAAACCACATGTAAAAACTTCGTATCGTTTCGGCTTCTTAGGCAACCTTCATCAAACAACAAACGGTGAAAAATGTTTGAAATTAGGATAACATTGATATTTTTCATTATCTGTTCATGAAGACTACCGAGTCAGACTAAATAAAATACTCATGTAGTTGAACCACATGAGGTTCCAATTAGTGACAAGTACAAGTATAAAATTAATGAGCAAGACAACCACACAACAAGTTTCGGTGGTCACATATTTATATTACTTTATTCGTAAAACTTACAATCCCTTATACAATTCAATATCAGTCAAACGAAGATATCCAAATGACTTTAAATATTTAATACCAGTCTTATGATAATGTCAGTTAATTTTTCCTACTATTCCTGAACGAATCTAGATATTTTATCAAATATCACATCAAAGAAAAGGTGGGTTCAAATGTAATCACCCATATTGCACTTGATTATTAGAACTCTGCCCTGGTGAACTTCCATTTATCATATCTTGTCTTTAGAAAAATAACCGATCTGGAGCCAATAGTCGGGTTGCTGTGAGATGGTCATGCTCTGATCATTATTGTTGTTCACCTCTTACCGTGAACGAATAGACTAGTTTGAATTTAATTCAACTTTTTTCTCAGTGTGTGCAACATAAATAATTTTACACAGATTAATCGCCTTTGTAATTTGTTTTAATTCACGTCAGCATTAATGTTTCTATTTGTTGTTTCTATCCTTGTGCTCTACATTTTGCTAGTGATCTTTTCGTTTAAATCCCCCTTCGCCGTTGTCTTGAGGTATTCATTTCTATAGTTTCACCTCCTCTATTAGAAGGATCAAAGCTCACTAACGTTTTGGCCAAGTCTGCACTCTGCAGTATTGTTGAAGTAATATCAAGATAAGTACACATATGTATATCATATGACGCGCTGTTTGATTTGTTTAATTTTTAACTTGACTGCTTCATCATATTGCATCAAGCTTCTGAGAGTTAACATCAACAATAAGATACTGCTCGTTTGTGTGGAAATGACAGAAAACACAGAATTATTTTGGTTCAATCCAGAAAAGGCGAATACTAAGTCTATGCGCCTGGTCGAATTTACCTTTTTAGAAACCTTCTCCACACCCGGGAATAGTTGTCGATCTGTCCCTATTCCATAGGTTTCACTATGGAGCAACCAAGCTATCTCTGATAATAACAACGAGAGTCAAAAGTATAACGAACACTATGAAGATCTCGAACGAATCTCTTTCAAAAATAATTATATTGGACACCCACACCAATCGAACAATAAAATTTGTTTCATAAAACCCGAGATTCGTTTCATCGTCGCACAACCCATGTATTTGAATTTGAATGACTGGTCTCTGTGAAACAGTTGAACAGGAAGTTTTCTCACAAAGAAATCTCATTAAACAGAACCTACTGGGATTCATGTGACTGGATTCTTAGTGTATTTGTTGTTCCCTCCCTTGCACACAAAGCCAAAAAATGAAACCTTAGATACAAAGGATTCATTAACATCAAATAGATTGGGTGTGTGTGGCAAATGTGATATTATTGAGTCTTCTACACCTATAAGTGTCTAATCAAAGGGCAGAAAAATTGAAGGAGAAACGGTCAAATCAGCACCCAGTGAAACATTTGGAAAACGGGGAATAGAGTAAATGGGAGCAAGTGTCTATATTACACAAAGAGAGCAATAACTTCAAAAGAAATCTACCTATATAAAGTTGAATGATGGATTCCTCAGTAGTACCTCGTAGAATAAGCAGCTGTATGGTTCTTGTGTGGCGTCGTACTATTTCCTTTTTTGGATTTATCAACAATGCAAATGCATCATCTGTATTCTAGCCTTCAGTACTAGTGAATACTCAGGTCTTGTTATAATCAGAATGTTACCCCGGAAACAGTCACAAATATAAATATGAATGTCATTATATTTTCAAAATCAAATGTTTTAATTCTCTTTTGTATTTCGTAAGTAGACATTCATTCGTTTGTTTGAGGAATCAACAAGCGGCCAGCAAAAAATATAGTGTGTTATACGCTATGTATTTTAATATTAAACAAAATTATTTAACAATATAATGAACCGAAACGTTACTCTGAAGCACTTCTGTACAATTGAATGAAATTATTAAACACATGTCTGTTCACAAATTCGCATTAAAAATCGAAGTCGGTAATATTAGATTAATTATAAATATGTATATGCTCAACAACTCAAAAACCTGCAAAGTATACCCGCCAATGATTCTTTTATATATTATTCGGAGAGCATTCTCATGTAGCCATGGAGTTCCTAACATTTACGTGATTTATTTAGGTGTAAACACTGCTCTTATCAATCATGGTTCTATTAATTACCGTCTCAGCGACAATTCGTTTTACGCTAAATAGTAACTTCAATTTTTTGCTTTTTCGACATATCTCGCTGCCTAACGATGATATGAACATTATATAATTTACATTTTCGGAAACTTTGGATTTATAAGAGAGATACCTAAATTCAATCAGCTGTCATTGGGTTTGAATTTTGAATTAAAAAGCAGCACTGTTTTTTTTTTGAAAGTTTGATCGATCCTGTGGTTTATCAATCTTCCTTATGTTCGATAGGTACTCAACGTGTTATTTAGACACCAAGCAGGAATTATTAGCCCATTCCACCATTCTGAAGACCTTTTCTGGCTCAGTCTTTCAAAAACTACTTTATTCATATTCTAGTCACACTGCGGAAGAACTTTGGAGCTACTTAGCAATTTGCCGCACCTTTTTTGGGCCATCTCATATAGTTTCTCATTTCTCCAATGTCTAAATTAAGATCACCTTGTTATGACTTCCCAGTTCCTTGAGGGTCTACAACATCTTATGACAAAAATATATGAAGTGTGTAATCCACATGGTCTCGAACTTAACACCACCAAGACTAAATATATGGTAATAAGTAAGTCCCCTACATGTTTAACCATTAACAACCAACAAATGAAAGGCCAGAGCGATATTCCTTAAAAAACCGTCAATTTATGAAAGCGCAGCAATCACGTTACCTCAGGTTCCTCAAATGTTACGTTTTCTCCGTGCTTCTGTATGGTATAGTCTCATGAACGTTGACTGAAGCCAATACCAAAAAGCTTGAGGCGTTTGAGTTCTGGATATCTCGTAGATTCCTGGAGATTTCGTTTACCGAATATATTACCAATCAGACCGCATCATATGAAAAATAATTGAGAAATAATTTAATTATTAAAACAGAAAAACCTGAAGGGGACAGGAAACGAACAGATATGGACTATTACAGCAAATAATCCAAGGCAAAGTCTTAGGAAAAAAGGACCGAGACGTATAAGTATTTAATGGCTTCAAAATCTAGGAACTTGAATCCCAACAACTTCCACTGGTCTTCTCAGAGCTGCAGTAAATAAAATAACTATAGCCAACCAATATTCGGACTTAATAGGCACCTTCATAAAAACTCTGAGACTGAGATTTTTCTTCCCACGCCAATTCATTATATTGTATTATGTTCTGGTAATCTGTGGGACATGATTATATAAGTCATAAAATACTTTGACTATGACACTAAGTCACTACTGTGATAAAGACGAAGACCAATGTAGTGTTCATAATGCGATTTAGTGAACCAAGGCATTTTCATTTCATTTTGAAAAATATTTAGAGTGTTCCAATTGGATTGAGATGTAGGGGGTCGTGAGGCGGATATCTCAAAAAAAATTGGTGTTGGTGAAAGACATTCTATCATCTATAAAAAATTGATCTCGGTGATATCGGATATTGATCCAATGGCAGCAGAGTAATACTGAAAATAATGTCACTGGTTGGATAGTTTTCCCAAGAATCGCTCCTTATTCATGGTGGTGGATGTATATGCTTTCGAAGCACTTGCCATCAATGCTGGTGGGATCTTGTCCTTTTTCGAACGCTCTTCTTGCTGTACATCAACGATTTTCTGGAAACAACATCTGATCCTATTTACAGCTTCGTTGATGACAGCACCCTTATTTCCGGACAAACCACTACCAATGATGATATTGAGAGAATTGTGCTATAGGGATATACAAACGGAGCTCAGATTAGCGCGCAGAAGACTTAGACAACAACATGGACAACAAAGTCGCATGCTGCCCTGCCAGCCGTGAAGATGGAGTGACACCCAATACTTGAATCACCTGCGCTCAAGCTTCTGGGAATTAACATCCATAATATGTCATGGTACGATCATGTTGCGGGCCTCGCTAGGTCGGCATCTCAAAAGCTAGGGTTACTCTTCTGCTGCAGGCAATTATATTCTCCGGAACAGCTGCTGCTACTATATAACGCCCAGATCAGACCATCGCTGAAGTACTGGTCGCATGTGTGGGGATGCGCTCCAAAGTTTGTAGACACAATCCAGAAATGAGCAGTGCGTCTAGTGAATGCGCCTGACCTCACAAAGGACTACACAGTCTAGAACATTAAAGAAGAGTGCCTGATCTGTCCCTATTCTACACGTATTATCATGGTAGATATTCAGCAAAGACTAGAGGAGCTTGTCGGGTGCATCCTCACCAGGTCGAGCTAACAACGCCTGGAACATGCCATTTCCAAAAGTCGTTCTTTTGGAGATCCTCGGTGTTGCAGTATGAGCTATCGGTGACTTTGTTTCTCGCTAGTTACAATGTAAAGCTTTTCAAGGTCAATGTGTATAGAAATTTATTCTCTCGGAGCTCTCATAAATCGCGATAGGCTGCATTTGTGTGAGGTTATCAAGTATTGCTATGGACGAAGCGTCAGATAAATAATTATGTAAATGTACTCTATCGCATGTCAGTGTTTAAGGTCCTCCAGTAGTTTCAATATGTTTTTCTTATTTGAAATAGAAAATCAACTGCTCCTAAAGCCGAATCAAATCTTCGTTTCCAAAGTGATACTATTGCCCGAGAAATACCTACTCGATGATTTTTTTACGAATAAGACATGTGCGTCAAGAGGCATGATATATCCACGCAAATTTGAATACTATTGTACCTGAATAAGGGATTTAAATACTCAAAAACATCGTACGTATCGCAATGGATTCTTATTTCGGAATTTTTCAACCATTTCCTAACCGATGCAACGAACAAACACTCAATCTGGGAGATAAGTGCAAAATCTATACCCAAGGTCACACGCCCTTCCGTCATTAACACAGATGTAATTACAGTTAATTACTAGCATAGTCACGAAGGTGTGTTCTAGAAAAGAATTATTATAAAATGTGTAAACAATACATAACACAATATAAAACATCGAAAAATTATACACTTATAACCGGCTCTGTGAAATCTTAGTTTTTTATATTCCATTATACAAAAGTTCGTTAACCATTAGTGAAAACCTTGTATGTGGGCATATTATCCCAGAAAGGGTAGTAATTTAACAATAATTTGACAGAAGGTACTTATATTACCATGTATTTCTTTGACCATTATGGTTTATACAAATAATACATAATGATTCTTGAGTCATCCTATAATTGTACTGGCCGCTAATTAACATCACATACGATTTACGAAATAACTTTACTAACATTTCGGCTGCGTACCCAGCCTTAAGGTACAAAAAATGAAAATGAAAAATTTAATTTGTGAATCGTAACGGCATTGCTTTGACTGTTTCTGATCAACAGTTTTGTATTTTAAATAGGGCTAGAATACAGATAATCAATTGTTGATTGATCCAAAATGAGATACAGTTTAAGTAAAACCCTGGTAATCATTTTATCAGATAAATTCTCTAGTAGCAGAAATAAATTCTGGACATCCTTTAGTGGGTTTATCACCCCTTCACCCCCAATTACGAAATTACGACGTGTTAGTAATCAAATTTTTAGCAACTCAGAGTAATTGAGATGAATAACGAAAATTCATTTACATAATCATCACGGATTTTCATCTTTCTGTCTGTCGGTCCATCTGTCGTCACTCCGGTAATCATTGGCATCTCAATAACTTGAAAGATTCCATCAGTATTTTGATGAAATCTAAGCTACTACTATATGGTCATATTTCTAACTGACATGAAATACGGCGCAGTACCTCACGAGGTCTCACGGAAGATTATTTTTGTATACTTTCAATGAAGTTAAAGAATCGTCATTAACAGGTCTTACAAATTGTCGATTCGTTATAATAATACATATTATTCACAAACTAATTATCTTTTCATGTGGATTGAAGGAATAATTCGAGAAGCAATATCTGCTCTAACGTTTCCGTTACATTTAGTATTGACCTATTTCTTCTGCTACAGTACTTGCCCAAAGAATATTAATTACAATATTTTTCTATATGCAAAGCTAGTAAGGTCAACTGAGCGATTATTTGCTTCTTGCCGACGTATGGTCACAGAGTCTAATTTTAAATGAAAAATTAAAGTCAGAAAAAAACTCAATTGGTCCATATATCCGTATATATCTCGAGGTAGAGCGGCATTGTATTAGTTGGGAAGTATTTTTTTCTAAATTCAAATTTGTATATCGGCTTCAGTCTTGAGAATTAGCAAGTAAATAATTGTCACGGTTGTTTCCTGCAAAGTTGTTTGGACTATTATTGTTCGATGCTGAGGTCTGTGTCCGTAACCATGCAGATCTCTGCTAACCAAAACTTGGTGCTGTACCTCAGGAAACGAATGAGGTGAGCAGTTTGAAATTTCAACGAATGGCACCTGAACCCGACGCGATGTACGTTCTGGCGCCCGTTCAGGGCAGTTGGCTGAAGCGTCTAGTCAGAAAGTTCACAGTTGTAATCCTACATTAAACCAGATTTTTCTTAGTGTTTTAAATGCGAATTTGTACAAAAAATGCTGTCTCAAATGCATCAAACCGCATCTTTAATGTATTATTGTAGATGTAAATACTATCGATCTGATTTGCCACACTGAAAGTTTTCCAATTCATTACCAAGAAATCCTTGATTGGTCTCTATGAAATTCGTTACAAGCAGATGATTACAAAAAATTACGTCTGCTGTAAAAAAATTACAGACACAACACGGATTTCGGCGGATTACAGAAACAAAATACCGGGTGACTCAGGGAGCTGGTTTTACATGAAACAAACAATTTTTGAGATTTTTTAAGTGTGATGTTCCTTTTGTTTTTTAATAATAAATAAGCTAAATGAAAACCAATGCATGTATGTGTCATGTAGTTGTATTTCTGTTTTGATTTCTATTTTCTACTTCCGCTGCGATTGACTAAATAAGTTTATTAACTTTTTGGTTGTCTAAACACACAGAATGCCCAGGATCTATTCCAGAGTTTTTTAAATACCAGTTTGCCTATAAGACATTTAACTCCCCCGCCACTTCCATCGATATGATAACAATATCAGATCAGATGATTTGCTATTTTTTTTTACTGAAAAGAATTAATTAGCAGACTTGTTAGCACTATCCTTTTATTATTGATCAAGGGTACAAATACAAATACTATCACTTTAGATACACCTACATAGTAATGATTGTGGTACTGTGTATAATTCGGAGCAAGGTTGACAGACCTTTAGTTTATTGGCGATGTCCGCAATTCCTTGACCAAAGACATCATGTACAGTCGACAGACCCGACTGAAAATGAAGACTTTGTAGTTTCCATATTAGTCATATACTGACCGACAAACTTAGTGGACAACTTTTCTCGTTTTTGCGGCTTCGTTGCTTACAAGGCGTAAAAGCAGAAGATCATCGGAAACAAGTATGAATACATCTTAAGAAATGTAATTGAATCAACCGTTCTATAAACAGCATATCCTTATTATGGTTACAACCATTCGAAAAAAATCACATATCTTGAAATGGCTTGGAAATAATTCTTCTAAAAACAAATATGAGTCAGTTTCTGATTAAATGACTCAAGATAGGTCCAGAATATCTTTTTGATTCTTTTCATAACTTTTTTTTGTAAAATACTGTTATGGTTAATACATTTAAGCATACGAATTACTTTCAACGTATTTCTGCTAGAATATCACCCTGTAAAGAATCACCTCATACACAAATGTTGCTGACTTTCTTGAATGACTTATTACGTGCGAAACCACTTGACCATCTGTTATCTGTTTATTTCTTATGAACTTTAAAGATACCGGGTCTAAGGGTGGCAGACCAGCAGGTCGATCTCCGTTATCGTACGTTGAGCGAGCTTTTAAAAAGTGAGCTTTGTGTGTGTGGGTGTGGTCTTCGGATGTGATTCTATCAAGTGTATTTACTGAGAGTGTTTTCTATTACTCGACTATACTGCATGGCATGTGATTAATCTAATTGTAGTTCCCATATTTCTACGGAGCTTCTTGGGAGGTAACTTGCACTACCATTACCTCCGATACAAAATACGTCGTGGGACACACACGAGTTATTGGACAATCCACGAGGACATAATGTAGATTGGTCTGCATCATCCATTGCTATTGTGAATCCATAACGAGCCTAACTTCAATGCGGTAGGAGGCTGCCTTCAACTCGATATGGGAGGTAGATTGCACCCCCCTCTACCTGTGTCATTATTTCTGGTAATGTCTCCACGGCAATGTCTTCACAAATTTTTTGGAGGTGCGTACTTAGATAGGTCTATCGACCAGTCTTTGTGGCAAGTTAACTGATGTAGTCTATGTGCACTTCTGTTGGCGTACTCTTTAGTGAAGCTAAGATGCACGCTTTCCAGTCCGCGAGGCAGCTTTGGGTTTGCGCTGTCCTCTTGTATGCACAGATGCGGATGAGTACCATGTGGAGGTGCTTATAGTTTGCATCTGCTGTCGTTTAGAAAAAATACTGACATAATCCCCAGACTATGTTGGTGGCTCTTGATTTATTTTGAAGACATCTTGAGCATTACTGCATTGGTTGGTTATAAAACCAGTATCATAGCAGCTAAGCTATATAATAACAGCATAGTAGAGTTTTGCATGTCATGTAGTGGTTGAGTGTGGAGGGTACTCAAAGACGTTTTTTCAAACGCAGGCTTGACTCCGACAGTTCGATCCTACAGCTATCAGAGGCTCAGAGATCTATCAGTAGGCAGTAGGCAGAAGAGCATTTACAAATGGAGTTCAGTTTAAGGCACAGAGGCTCATCAACCCTACCAAAAAAATTGCTGCCAGCCATGGCACGATCATGTAGCCGACCTTGTGAGGTCAGTGCCCCAGAAGCTGGAAGTTCTATTCCGATGCAGAAGGCGGTATTCACCGGAACAACTTTAGTATTTTACGAAACTTAGATCCGATCATCACTAGAGTAATTCTAGCATGTCTAAGGCAAAGAGCCGATATTTCGTCTAGGGAAGCAAATATTTTTCAGGCAGTAGTAATGCTCATAAATGTAGGTGCCATTGATGTTCTTAGGTAGAAGAACGTTAATATGTCCATATCAACTTACAACTTATCCACTTGCTCAGTGAGTGTGTTTGGGTGTGGTCTTTGGGTGTGGTTCTACCAAGTAGTAAGTGTACTTACTGAGTGCTTTCTATTATTTAACTGTACTGGATGGCTTGTGATTAATCTAATTGTAGTTCCCATATCCCTATGGAGATGAGCTTCCTAAGCTAATGATAGTAAATTTTAGTATTTATTGACTGATGGTTTTCGATATTATCATTCACAAATCGATGAAGGGTAGCCAACTTATAATCTCTGCAGGTGGGACATCTCCAGAAGTATAAATTGCTGTGAGGAGCAGCAAGGAATGCATTCAGATTACTTAGGTTACTACAGGAGGGCTTAGTTATACTACAAATACCTGAACTATCACCCATCGTAAAAGTTGATCTTGAGTATGCATTCAGATTACTTAGATTACTGCAGGAGGACGCAGTTATTTGTACTATTCCCCATAGTAAAAGTCGATCTTGGGTATGGATTCAGATTACTTAAATTACTACAGGAGGGCTCAGTTATACTTAAAAGTCACTGAACTGTTGCCCGTAGTAAAAGCTGATCTTAGCTGCCTGTCCATACACCAGCCCATAGGATTAGCACTTGATTCGAAGTGCAGGACCCTCCAGAAGTATGGCGAGGGACATCTGTAACTGTGTGCACTCTTGTGAAGCCAAACTATTGCACTCTGGAGGCAAGAGACCGCTTCCCCTACTGTGTGATACGGACATGGCGGGATCTTGGGAGGTAACTTGCACTACCATTACCTCCGCTCCGCACGGGGACAGAATGCAGATTGGCCTCATCATCCATTGCTAGTGTGGATCCATATCGACCCTGGCTACCATGCGGTAGGAGGCTACCGTTCGACCCGATATGGGAGGTAGATTGCACCCGCCTCTACCTGTGTCATTATTTAGGGTAGTGTCGCCACAGCAAAGTCTTCACAAAGGTTCTGGAGGTACGTACCTAGTTAGATCTATCGACCAGCCTGTGTGGCGAGTCAACTGATGAAGCTGTGAATTTTATGTAACAAAGATGTCTTCATCGTTGAACCTGCCACAGTGCACAATAAATGTCCATAATGTATAATGATCCGTGTTCATTACAAGCAACGATAATCCTACTGCTTCCGCATAGAGATTTATTCTATCGTGATCATTTAGAAGCCGGTCAATTCCTTTTTTCCATGAAAACTCTCAAGCCAGTCTAACTCTGCCGGTGATGATTCGCTTAATTGTAGAAGCAGTTCCTTGATATCTATCACTGTAAAATTCTCAAGCCAGTCTAACTCTACCGGCGATGATTCGCTTAATTGTAGAAGGACTTCCTTGATGTCTATCACTGTAACAAACATCGTTGCAGACGAAAACAGCCTGTTGTACCCGTTCGCTGATTCTATTCCAAATATGTGGTTTTCCAAATTTTGCACGAAATGGCAAAAACGTCCTTGAATTCCACAATTTTTATTGACGACACAAAGTTCATGCATTCCTTTAGATTTTGAGGATAAAATGAAGAATACATTACCGAAAATGCTTTGTACGTAAGTGCAATGGACAGACAAAGGAACTACATCAAATACAAGGCAATATTTGTCTTTGTTTCACCATCTTGCACCGGATTTAAAAATTATCGTGAGTATTACGTGACTCATTATAAAGCGCTGATAAGATATGCGGGATATTGCTACACTGCAACTGATACTTATCTTACGACTTCAATTTTTAACGAGACACCATTTACAAGGTCACTTACGCAGAGAAATAAACCAAAAGGAAGTTAACCTTCACATTGATCTTATAGTCACATTCTACGCTACTAAACCAACAGTATTATGAATTACATTTTTTGCAATTCTACATTGAATACAAATTTTCCATACTCAACGGACTATTTAGTGGTTATGAAAAAAAATTGACTAAGTAGATTGACTTGGTACTTCTCAGGTATTTAAAGCCGCCAATTGACCCTTGAGGAAACCTCAGTCAAAGGACCCTGGAAGTTATACATAACTGGAGGAAAATTCAAAAATGTATTTTCCCAAAATTTATAAATTTAAAACCCTGGGAAACTACTTGGGACATTCTGATTTTTGTGTGTTTTTCTAATTACTCCTCCACCTTAGTACAAAATTTTGGAAAATAAGGTAGATTCAAATAGTACTACTACTACTAAATGGTACTGAGATTGGGAGTGACAGAAATCGCAACAGACAGACATATTGACTTCGTTTAAAAAGTATTATACCCAATAAATTTGACTCGCGTAATTTATTATTGAAGCACATCCAAAGATGAAGTTAGTTAAATTTTTAAATGTGTATACGGAAAGACTTTTTTCCAATATGAATAAGAAAATTATTTTGCCTATTTTAAATATCGGAGTACGATGAGTTGAGAGTTTGCTGATAGGAACTTTGAACTGAATAATGGTTACACGATCGAAAAAGGTTCCTTTTTGTACATAGATCCAAATTATTGATAAGCTGTTTAGAAAAAACGGTTCCTACTAGCTAGCTCTTGGAGACCGGCTGATTAGCAGTGGGAAGCAGTAGTCCACCCAGCAGGCAGATGGAACTGTGGCATCATAGAGGAAAGCACAGAAGAATAGATTCCATTCATATTTCTATAAAACAGCACCAGGTCATTAACCGTTATGGGTCATCCAGACTAAGCTCCCAATCCTATGTACGGCACATGTGAGAAGATATCTAAATGAATTAAGACGATGCATTCCAAATGCTAACGGTTGTCAGTAGTCAATCAGCCCCGTCCAAATGAAGCACCGAACGCAAACACAGGAACATGTAAAAAGACTTCGAGCATTAGAAAGTAGCTTGAGTTCGAAGGTTGAAATGCTTTTCTCTGAAATGCATGAAATATGATGGAGTCAAGGCCTTCCTAGATTTGACCCACTTATATAATGGAGAAGATTGGATGGTAAACACATAGCTCTGAAAAGATATCCTAGCCCATTGCCAACAGCTAGTGAAATAAGTGAAGAGACAGACATGCTCGTGTTAATTCACGTCTTCGGTAATGTTGCTTCCACAAGCCTGAATGAAGGACTTTTGGTTAAGCTTGCTTAATCATCAGAACTTGGTGCAGACTTAGATGGTCTTGACAAAGAGTTTCTTAGAGGTTCTATATATTTACGTCCCCAGGCAGTAATAACTTTCAGGTCTTCCGTCAGAGAGAAAGTATTTTCTAGAAAGGCAAAAATGTCTATATATATTGACCTTGAAGCGCTATAAATAACCAATGGGATACAAGCTCCGGGCAGGCTCGTACCCAGGAATTATTTTCAGGGGTGGTTGGCAGATACAAAGGCGACATTATTATGGGGCTAGTTTGCTTTGTTTCTATTTCGCTCCTACTACAGCTTACTGTATTATATCTGAATCATGATAGGGATCATGGGCGTCTCGGAGAATGAGAAAATTTAATTATTTAAATTCTTAAAAAATGACGTCAAGCAAAGTACGATTTCGGATTTCCATTGTCTATAAAATTTTTCAGTATCACGACGTTTCGATTGATATGCTATCTTTAATCATCTTCAGGTGAACTTCAGTTCAGATTGAAGACAGAATATCAATCGAAACGTCGTGATACTCAAACATTTTATAGACAATGGAAGTCCGAAATCATACTGTTGAATAATCCACCTTATCTACAAGTTTCAAACGACGTCAAGTAAATTGACTCTCTATTTTACGAGCTGTTTTATCAGTTTATTGAATGTTGTAATGAGATTTTAGAGCTGCTGAACTAAATATCGAATTTTCGAAAATCGGAAATAAATGTGAATTTTGAGATTACAGATGATTTAGTTTTACTATATAATATTTTTTTAAGTTCAATCTCAAATGTCAACTTATTTCTAAACTGATAGCATTCCATGGGAAGTACAGCTTTAACCTACCAGACTCCGTTTTTTTTTTGTTTTTGACACTTCATCAACCATGCACCAATTTTCAAAAATAAAGTCATCATCATTTTCTAGTAGATACTATAAGCCTAAAAAGACTGGAAAATTTGAAAAAATTAAGCACTGTCGATCATGCTATTTGAACGAAACTCCAAGGTCTAAAATGATATCACTAGAAAGGTTTTTCCTACATGTATCGCTGAAGGTCTCATACTGTCTTTCACTGGAACGGTTAGTGCGAAAGATTATTGTCATCTAATCGAATATTCAAGGCAGAAATTACTATTATTGGATATTTTCCACAACTCTTAAACATTATTTCAGACTGTGGCACGAGGTGTGAATATCAATATAAATGTATATGTAGAAGACTATAATTCAAACATATTTAATTTCGTTCATTTGATAGCACGTGGCTTTATATGCATAATTGTAACGAAAAAATTCCAGTAGATAGATTCTATTCCAAGAATCACTTTGATTAGAAATTATCAATGTAAACTGGTTATGATTTCTGATTCTGATTGATCTGGTCGAACACTTCTAATTAAAATAGAATTTTGAAATTCAAATAAGGTTCCAAAAAATGCCTTTTTACGCCTTGCGCTTTAATCTCTAAAGCATCGTTACGTATCCACTAGCAAATATAAAACTAGAATAGTTCTTTTCTAACCAGCTATGAATAAAAAACTAGGACCTAGCTGGTTGTAAAGAGTTTTTTTACGAATAGCCTCTCGCAAAGACAAAAACCTATAGAGCTCCAGAAGCGCTGCGAGAGGACACATATTTATTCATATTGATCAAAACGACGACTTTTGCAAAAGACTCGTTCTATGCGTTGTAGGTACCACGATTGAGGATTCGAGCGGTACTTTAGTGATGGGCTGTACTGAGTCTAGTACAGCAGTAGCTATTCCGGTGTGAATAATTATCTGAAGCAGAAAATAGCACTTAGCCCCAGCAGAGAGAACTAAACCGGCTCTCAGGTCGTTAACAGAACTAGGAGATCAGAGCAAAATGTCCAGAATCAACATTTTCTGAGGTGTAGAAATATCTACGAACATTTTCATTACGCATGGGGACTTACCGAAGGGTCTGTAATCTGGGAGAGATGTTTATGTCTAATCTTGATGGTTTATGACCCAACACGCATAAGCCAATATCAAGAAAGGTCTTTGTTGTATGTTGGTATTTATGTATCTATCAATGTGAAAGAGCTTTTCAACATAATTATCACGAATACCAAGATTTCTGATTAATCTGAAAATATGTAAATAAGTATCAACGATAATACATTAAGTTGATATTTTTGTACTAATGTCCTGACCAGGATCATCAGGATTAAAAAATATAATTTTACAGGCTGAACATTTGTCCATGGTCTTTTTTTATTGAAATGGAAAAATTTTACCCCTCTGAGTATTTATAAAAGACAGAACAATAATAATTTAGCATAACATAAGTTTGATTTAAGGCTGAGAAATAAAAAAGTTACTTATTAACATGAAAGTAGAGTTTGTACAAAATATAGTAAGAATTACCCCTCCGCTTTTTTGCACAAACAGTGCTGTGACTTTATTTATTATAAAAATCGTTCAGTAGTATATTGAGATAGTGGACTTTTAACGCTATTGAACAAATTATTGATAACGAAAATGTTTATGACATTTATTAATTCTTTAATATCATCTGTTTCTCTGATTTAATTAATAATTAAGCCGCCGACAGGCTATTACACCTCCCTGTAAAAATTTGCTTAAAATCCGTTGAATTTTCCAGTAAGTCCTCACCTTGACCATGATTCATTTATCCACGGTTCATATGTAAGGTAGTTGCCCAATTCCAGCAAATTGAACTGTAACGATATAAACACGGCATCAGCAACTTGTTTACGTAATACTTGTATTGAACTCGATTTAGGATGTCTCTTTTTTGCAGTCGATTCTGATTAAACAGGATGGCGGTTCTGATGGAAAAACGATGAGAACGTAGCGTCGCTTTTAGCAAAAAAAAAATTTGGAGCAACTTACGGGGTCATTATTGGAAATTTACTGGTAGGTAAAAAACTTGGCTTACACGTGTTATCCATCAACTATTTCGTCTGAGCAATAGGAGGAATAAAAAAATGTCTACGACACATATCTTTATAATATAATATTATAATCACTTTTGATACTGGTATTCCTTATTCAGTTTGAAAAAGTTCTTTCAATCAAACAAAGGCTTAGTTTTAGTTCCCATAATATGGAAAATAACTTTTATTACCTTTTGTATTACTTAAGTTACACTGTTTGTTACATAAAGTGTACCAAACGAAAATCAATTTGATGTCTCTTGGTCGATCTGTTTGTCAATAATTCTTCGTTACTTGCGAATTTATCAAAATTTCGTACAAGACTGTTAAGTTCAACCTACACTACACAACTTTTTATCAGCAGAGGTTGAGTTTTGTTAGGTTTCTGAATTGTTGACCACTTAAGAAAAATGTTTTGATTACGTGATGAAACAGACGCCTCTAGACAGGCAGACCAATAAACAGACTGACAAACAGATTAAAGGGAATGAGCCGAAATCTAAGCAATTAACAATATTATTCTTACTCACCTTGTCGTTTTTTCTTGATACTGCTAGATTATAGTCGATATCAAAACCACATAAAAAATTAAAAACATATATACTGATGTTTCGCCTACGTTTACAGAAGATGTCAGTCTAACAATGCAGTATTTATTACAAAAAAAAATGCATCGAAAATGTCTGAAAACCCTTAGAGCAAACATCAAAAGATACACTCTGTAAATACCCATGAGAAACCTGGAGTCAAAAGTACGAAAGTTTTCCAAAGCTTAAGAGGGGACTCCTACCTATACCTATAATGAAAGGCGCTTGGTATGGGTTTTCCATATTTGTTTCCAGCGCTCATTTTTCAAGATAATTGAACGATTTTTTTTATTATTGAGAAAAGTTACTTCTATACTTGTACGAAGCATTTATTCCTTTTTTGATACAAAATTTTCGATATCTTCCTTAGGGCGCTCGTATCAACGCGTAAAATGTGTTCATGTCCAGTGACACAAAATTTTGTTTGAAGCGCTCGAGCTTGAACGTATGGAAAATATTTTTTTAAGTTATGGATAAAGGACAGCTCTATGTCCGCGCGAAGCTCTTTTCTTGATATTTTGGTTACTTTAGTTACCAGAAGGCTCAAAATACATCCGAAATGAGTCCAAAAATGTCAATATTCATGTGACGAAATCTAATTTTTTTATCAAAAAACGCAAAAAGGGCTTCCTACTAACATAGAACCAACATGTTTCCATCATTTGGAAACAACTCGTTCCATTATCTTGAAAAATGAGCGCTGGAAATGAAATACTGGAAACCCATGCAAAACGCCTTTTATTCTAGTTAGTGTCCCCTCTTAAGGTTTGTTTAAAGAATATCAAGTCTTAAGAATCTGCGTCCAATAATAAGAAGGAATAAAATAATGTATTATATTATGCAAAATGCTGAGGTCATAAAACAGCCAGTTCCTTTTTCTGTTGGAGTATTCCGACTACGAACATCAACCTTTCTGTTCTTCTAATTACGTCAATATACGTCATTCAGTTGGTAAATTTTATCTTATGTAAAAAACCAGGCAACCATTGAAAACAATAACAAAAACTATTAATTAGTTCATATATTTCAATCAATAGCCTTGATTTTGCTATGATACATACTTGATTACCAGTTCCGCTTATTTGGCAACTCATAAGGCAAAACGTATTTAAGTATGTATGTAAATACATTGTACTTAATCAAAATCGTTTTTGATACAGATCTAGTTGTAAACAGTGCGTGAGACAACAACTGCATTCGTCATGCCAGACGTACGTGATGAAACGCATGAACCGTTTTTTTGTTAGACTACTAAGTATCATTTATGTAAATTTGTCTCTTCAGGAGCAGGATTTCAACTCTCACCCCATTACCTAAAATAATATGAACTAATTCTGCTAATTATCTACAGAGGAAACTAGAGCCAGACGTCACGAAGTGAAATCTTCTATACAACATTTGACAAATAGAACGCATTAGATATCGGTATAAATAAAATATTGTACGAGTATGATATGAAATATCTTATGGACATTTTGACGGCGGTAACCCTAATGCAAATGCAGCCGCTAAAAAATATCACAGGATAAACAAAATGCCTGCTTTGAGAACTGAAGTTTTATATTCAGGATGGGACTAGTTGGCATGCAACCAGGATAGCCTTTGTGAACTGTTAATTTTGACAGTACGACGAAGATGTGAAAACGAGCTTCATTTGTGAAACCTTGTATTCAAATGACATAATTTTATCTCAATAATGGAGAAATTTGAAGAGCAGATGAAGATGTACATGCTCATAAAAGTGAATTTTGTGAGAAAATGGCTCATAACTGTAGACCGCGAACATTTTGAAATTAGATTTTCCTGTTTCTTCTAACTTTGGATTACGTGTTGTGATCGATACGCTACTATCGACATGTAAACATTATATCTCGTTTATATTGTTTACAAGTAAAGGAAGCTGACATACTAAAATACCAAAGCAGGTCTATCATTTATTACACGTAACTGGATAACAATGGCACTGTAAAAATTCCCACGTGTCGAAATACGCTCTAGAACAATTTCTACTTCCTTACAGAATATATATTGGACCTAATCAATTTCTTATATATTTATTTTAACCTAGACATAAACATGAGGATATGTATCATAACAACACATATTTTCCGAGACTTTCACAGCGCATTGCGCAATCGGTAAAGGTCTATTTTGTGTATACTGCCTTTTCAAAATTTAAAAATACTCCATGCAAAAGATACCATTAGGATATAACAGAAGATGGAACTCGGCGGTCATCGATATCATTGTGCGAATACTGGGTTAACATTGAATTTTTTGGACAGTATAAATACGTATTAAGAAATACTCTTTCATCTGGTGCAATGAAAATTATGTGGGACGATTAGAAAATATAGATGACATCAAATCTCAAAAGTTGATCATGCCACCAGTGCAAAAGGTCTGCCAAAAAGTGCAACGAAAATTGAGTTTGACCTGTGCAGGAGTTTTTCTTTTAATTTCCCGACTAGAATTTTGTTGATTATATTCCAACTTTTACGTTCAATCTGTATATACCCATCCAGAAAAGAGTTACTACCGATCTTTGGAAGTTAAATAAATAACTTGAACTGATATTAGGAGCATTCGACTAAGTAAAGATGAAGATGTACAGCATCACTTTTCGAAGCACTTAGAAAATGTTACTCTTGTCAATCTATTGTTATAATGCATTAAATATTCAAGTCCACTGAAATACTTCATGTTCCAAAATGCCAAATATCATAACCAAAAATAAGAAATATTTGAGTTATTCAAGTCTGAAATAATACACACGGTGCGAATTCATGAAATGTTTGATTAAATACTGACTAAACATATGTCGATTTCTTCAAAGATATTAATCGTTTAGCTATGATTTACGAGTATATTACATATATTTCACAATAAAATTGCAGAGAGCTTTCATAGTGAATGTCCACTTTGATAGTGAGTGATAGTATCTGCGTCATTTTTTCCATCTTTTGTATGATTTTTCAAATTATATCACATTTACTTTCGGCGTGTTTTTGCGTATCCGTTTATTAATTATTTACAGTTAGTTGATCGTTTGTGAGTCAGCTGGACAAAGAAACTGTGAAATAATTGGATACGAAAAAAAGTATTTCTATAATGCAAGGTTAGTATAATTTCTTGTTCGCAATACAGCTAGGAGACGATGGGAGTTCATTAGTTTCATTAAACAATGGTAAATCAGATATAGATAGCCTTGAAACTTTTTTAATTACGACCTGTCTTATCGCAAATTTTAATATTTGGTTAATAAAGATGCATAAAATTGATAGGTTGCGCTCAGTTCAGCAGACTCAGCTAAAATGCACACAATTAGAACAAAGAGACAATCATGCAGATAAAAGGATTGTGTATTTGACATACGGTTTCACAAATAAAACTCTTTTTCTTTCAGTGACGCGTTTGGATTTATATTTAAATCATCGTTGAACTGTCAAATTTGCCTTTAAAAAGGGCTACCTAAATTACTTGCCGACAAGCTAACTAGATCCTATCATGGATACAAAACTAGAGCTCCCAAATCTAGCATAGTATTTATCCTGTCTAGCTGTCTATTAAATTATTTTTCTTTTGTATGTCTCAGGTTAAATCTTTTCTAGCGACTGCGTCTGCACTAGTGTTAAAGGAAACCCCTACAAAACCTTACCTATCGCTGGAAAAAGGTATTTGACGTTTTTAGATATTTGATTCTTCTTAATACATTCTATGACTTAATGCAAATGCAGTCCCCAAAAAAGATTTCCCCTATAAATAGTATGCACATTGGAGAGCTTTAGTTTTGTATTCATCATAGGATCTGATTAGCTAGTTGGCAAGTAATCTGGGTAGCCTTTCTTAAAAATCAAATCTGACAGTCCGACGATGATTCAAATATGAGTCGAAACGCGTCATTAAGAGAAAAATAGTTATATTTGTGAAACTGTGTCAAATACACAATCCTTTTATCTACATGATGGAAGGTTCACCACATAAGAGCATCTTCAACCTACATGATCAAAGAAAAAAATGTTTTTGGACAATTGGTTTGGAACATTACAAACTATTGAAACCATCATCCCGTCTGTAAGAGATTGAGATTCTAACGGAATTAAAGGAAATAATTTGGGAAACAAAGAAGAGGTTACAGGTGGTACCCTGGCATAAACTAGAGTTGATCCAGTTTGGGTGGATAATTTCGCAATTACAGGTTGTTAGAAATTTAATGTTGTTAATTTAGTTTTAGTCGCATCCTCATACACTTTATTTCTGCTGTGATATTACGATTGAATGAAGCGACGCTGTACGTGGTATTGGTGTAATCCTTTAGGTAAGGAAGTCACTATGAAATGCTTCGAGCACTATCGTTAGAACACATATGGAACGATCAAGATGTGTTGATGATGCATATATCACATATATGACCAACAAGCTATTACGCCTGATATTTAAATAACAAACTTGGCGACTTAAATAATGTTCGACTTCCAGCACAGATACACAAAAAAACAAACCAGCACTACAACGTACACCTGCAGGCAGGAGACCTGGAATTTCATTAATAAAACACCGGAATCAGTTTTTGTCTATTATAATACTCCTTGGTGGATTCAAGTTTCCATAAGAAATGCTACTGTGAACTGTGTGTAACAATTTACAGAAATTACAGAAATGTGAATACAAAATGTTAAAGAGAGAACCAAAATAATATTACCTCAACCTTGAAACTAATATATGTATACAACAGCATAGAATGTTAATCTGCTATTTTAATAAATATTATATTATATATATCATTTTTTAATAGTATGTACTAATTTATGGTTTTACCATAAGTGATGGTATTCGTTTCTATAATCTAATTGTCAGGCAGTGAAAGTAACTGCTGCCGTTTACATAAGTAATGTGTGATTCATTCTGTTTTATTCTCCTGGACCATTAGCATTAGCATTAGCGAAGTACAAGTTTGGATTGATAAGTTCTAAGATTTCTACCCAAAACGGGCTAGAATGCAAAAACGTGAATAAACGGTAAAAAGAAAAACTTGCCAACTAACTAACTAGATCCTATCATGGATACAAAACTAGAGGTCACAAATCCAGCATACTATTTATCCTGACTAGCTGTTTTTCTATTTCAATTTCAGTAAAGAGATGTTTTTACCCTATAGATTTTTCGGAGGGGTGTGGTAGGGGAGGTTATGTCCACAAATACGCAAATCACAGAACTTACCCTGGATGCCACAATCTCTATGACACTGATGCTCATCGCGAATGCCGAATTGTGCATTAAACTTCGAACAAGTAGTTCGTGGGTGTGAATTCACTTTCGGTCCATAAAAACAAAAAAATTATGGGGAAAAATAGAACATGGCTTTCTTTGGGATCACATTTCATTGGAAATAATCAAAATGCTATTCAAATATATATTTCCAAACTGGTACCATTGCATGGAAAGCTCAGCGCCATACTACTTGACGACATAATATTTTTGTAACAACTATGAGTATGATTAAAACGACGAAAATCTCTGACGCTGCATAAAACTCTGCATCACAGTTAGCTTTTGAGTAAAGTAGACAGTTTGCTAAAGGAACAGCAACATATGATGGTGATCTTCTTTAATGGAAAAAAATAAGTATGCATCTTGCCTTGTGTTAAAAATTATGGTTTCATAAGCTCCTGGCAAGATACTATCTTCTAACGGCAGACAGCTTAACTTTTACAACCAAAGTCATCCACAAAGCTATTTGCCATCCAAGCGGACAGTTTAAATTCGCCTATATATGTACTTTTATGTGGTAAAACTCGTTATTGACCCCATTCATGCCAATGTCGAAGGCCAATGCTTAATTACAAAATTATTATCTCCGTTTCCTTACCTCTTGCGGTAACCAACACCCTAACATAAATCCGTAACTGTGCGCATAACAAGTACCACTTCCTCAAGATGCAATGCGGACAAAGTGATTGATCACTGTATAGTACAGTCAGCATAGTCTGCGTTATTTATTGCGTTATGAAGACTTAACAGACAAATTATATTAAAACAAAAATTGTGTAATTTAGGAACAAGATTTCAAGGTAAATTCGTCATATGTAACGCGTTTCGATTTAATTTTTGAATCATCGTCAGACTGTCCAAATTGACATCTAATAAACGATACTTAGATTATCATGTCAACTAGCTAACAAAGTCCAATCATGATATGATGATATAAAACTAGAGTTCTCAATGCCAGTGATCTATTTATTCTGTCCAGCTATTACTCTAATGAATTCTTCAATTTTTTCCAAGTCTTAGGAGAAATATCCTCTTGACGACTTCATTAGCACTAGGGCTAAGGAAAACCCGTAGAAAACTTTAATCATTGCTGTCAAATGTCTTCACGATATAACATATCATAAAAACATCATATTTAAGACTGCATGCCTCAATATATACTATTCCTTAAGCTATTCTTTCATTCTTTTGATATATTTTATGACTAGTTAATATATATGACGATATACATACATAACTTTTTTCCAAAGAACAAAATATTAAGAAAATTAATTGTGCAAAATACAATTGTTCATACTAAGGTCTTGTTTGAAGGCAAGACTGCTCATCCGGAAGTAATCAAAAATGTCTAAGTCATTATAATTTGAAGTTTAATATATATGCTTATTTTGTATTTTGGAAAAGGCTGTTGAAGCAGACGAAACGTTAATATTAAATATTACATATGATAGTAAGTGGATTCGTCTAGAGCTCATTAGAAAATATAATCACCAGAGAGACAAACACAAGATACATTTCAGAAATTACACTAAAATATTCGAATTCTATATGGATTATTATTTATGTAATAGATCGTCAAGAAAACCCATATTAACCGTCGAATATACTAATTTATGTGAAAAGACGTGATTATTACTCAATACATGTGCTGATATTTCAATTAGCTGTCAGAACAAATACGTATAATATGAATACATATCTACATGGTTCGGAAAAAATCAAAGTCAAGACCAATTTGACAGGGCTATATTTTCATCAGTGCTGATTTGGCCTTTTTCATGTCCTAGAAGACTGGCAAGAGATAGAGATATGATCAATTAATGTAGCTATCAGACTATTATTGATTTGTCTCAGCGTTCCGTTTACCGAAGACATTAGTGTACCTAGTTGTCAGCAGTACTTAAACGTTATTTATTTTTATTAGAGCTCACTTTAAGACAGACTAGTAATGGAAGCATTATTTCGAGATAATGCGACATATCTGATCACCCATGGTCAAGTACGTGTTCACTTGCAAAGGCTGCCAAAGATTTACATTTAACGTTTTCCGTGCTTGGGTAGCCCCTACAACAATAATAAAAATCAGATGCAATTCCATGAGTATTTTGGGTATGGCACCTTTGAAAAGTAATAAAATAAAATTCCCCAATGGTCTATTCCACCTGCTAGAACTGTAATTAGTAAGATCTCAATCGTTGAACGTTTATTTGTGCTACATAGAAAATATTTTCTTCCCACAACAACTATACAGAAGGTAAAGAAACATTTACGTTCATCCTGTTTCTGATATGTATTTATAAATGCGCGGTTACCTTGCCGAATTTTATTTCCGAACGCGCAATGGGATTTATATACTCTAAGAGCCAGTGACACTCGATTCTACGTCATCGCGGATTTTAAATAAGAATTACACACGTGTCTAGTATGCGTATAGGGGATTATGGAACCCCCATCTTTGACCGGGAAATCCTGTACAAAAATGTATATCAACGATTTCTATTTCTTAACTCTAGTTCGATCAATCTTGAATAAAATGAAATCAATAGATACCGAATTAACAATGCGTTTTTATGAAGATACACAAATTTAGATATGAACCATTCATTTATTGGGAAAAGAATGTATTATATAGTTGGTCTGCAATCTTAGGAAGGGTAATTACTCCCATTACTTCCCTTCCCCTTGTATACGCCCTTGGAAGTTACATTCATCGGATAGTCCTATCAATTTGGGATACCTAACAGCGATGATGCAGACTAATTTAAAAGGTCATCGACTCCAATAAAGAACGTACAAAAGCTATTTTTTTAATATATCAAATGATTTACAGTACATTGTCAATATCATTAATACTAATGGCATTCCTTATTCACATAAAATGAGGTAAGCTACTGATTTTTTTTATGGCTTTCAGGAAAATTGGAACATTCCACATTCGGCAGGACTTTCTGCATATTAATATTTTTCCTTTTGTATTGAAAGCTTATAAGTGTACCGAGAACGCCAGATGCTTGGTATGAATATATTTCTTAGAAACAATCAGAAGTTGGTAATTTGCAAGTCTATGTAAATACCCTTTAATTACACAGAAGCATTTGAATAAAGTATTGCGGCTGCACAGCGAAAAATTATTAATTGCTTTTCTAAAAGACCTGAGACGTAAGTGGTTGTACATAACTGTTAAGTTTGGTTGACTACATGGTCACAAACGCAATATGCAAAATCAGATTATAGTACGCGATGGTTATTCCGAAATGAATCACTGGAAATCATGATTCATGTGATCCACCTGTATTGAAAAATAGTTTACAAAACTCAGTGGTCGAGGTCAGGACAACTTTGTAAATTTCACAATAGCGACCAAATTATGTCAAATATTGTAATGCTTTACTTCCATAATTCCATTATTTTCAGAACACCTATTCTAGTGGATAAGCAGCTCAAAACTGCAATCATTTTCTTTAATAATGTCATATACCTAACTGCTCGTGAAATACAAGGTCAACCTACTTGACGCCTTTTTTTGGGATACTTCTTTATGATCCTTATTATTCATAATCTCTATTGTATTGAAATGTTGTTATTTTTAGTAAAACAGGAATAGAATAAATTGAGCTCCTTTAGAAATAAATCTAGCTACGTATTGTAATACCGCACAACAAGAAAAAAATTCATACATTTTAAATTTAATCATAGTTTCCACTGGCCGCTAATTGAAACCACACACGAATAACTGAAATATCTTTACGTTTCAGCTGCTTCTGCAGCCCTTTATCAAAATAAAATTAAATTAAAAAAAATACATTTCTGAAAAAGTAATCAAACACATTATTGAAAATATTTCAGTCATTCGTAGGAATTACAACAATCGTTTTAAATTAGTTTGAAACATTCGAAAGGCATCCAAAATCTAGCGTGTTCATAAATTGTGTATTGTATTATTTTATTCATTTTAAAATCAAATGTGTGAATAATCAAATGTGTCTAACATATATGAACGATTACCAGGATGAAATATTCACCAACTTCAAAAAAAAATTGGACATTCACAATCCCGCTCTCCCAATTTTTGACCCCTCCAAGCAAAGTTTGGATATCGATAAGAACCGTCCAATAACGAATTTTTTAACCTTCTTTATTATTTCTGTTTTTGTAGGAAAACTCTTCATAACTGATCCAATTTTTATTTCGTTTTCGTTTCTTTGTCCTTGCTCTAATACCTAATCAAATTCGGAATGGTACATCCCGAGTTTTAGAGGGATCATGGATTCCTAAACAGAGCACAGATGGACTAAAATGGGTCACGATATATACCGTAAATTTGAAATTTTTCACCCATTGGCGAGAGAAGTAATACTACTTTCAAAAAAGTTTGAAAGCGTATGAAATGACTTCAGATACCTATATAGGTATAATATCCAACCTATATGGATTTTTTCATTCTTAGATATGAGGATTCAGATTCTGACAAAGAAGATATGTTGTTGATAGGTCTCTACGTAATTATATTATATTGCATATGTGGGTATGTATATTCATAATATATTTACCTTAATTAGAGGAAATTCCTAATCACATCATCCATCGTGTTATTCGTTTTGTCAAAAATATCAGCTGGGATTCACCGTAATAGGAGGTAATCCTCGAGTAACGAATGAGCTTAGGTGTGCAGACGTGGAATTTCCCAATTTAATGTTTACGTATATCGAGAAGTTCATTAAATTTAGCAAACTGCTGAGATTTGATGAGACTGACAATGAATTCGTATTCCTGATGTTTTACTTCCTACGCGAATAAGCGGTTCTATAGTATTTGAAAAAATTTCCATATTCGGAGATATAGTATTTTTCTCACATATCATCACACATCCACCACCATGTCACGCATTTATTTCGGTCTGTCTGTCATCTATTTGTCGTTATAATATAATTGGCCCGTCTATTACTCGGAGAGTGCTATTTGAAATTTGATGACAGTTCAATAATAGATTATCATTGCATGGACTAACAAACTTTGAAAATCAATTCAATGATGGTGAAGACCATCAAAGAGAACTAACTATCAAACTTGTGTGATGTTGGACGTTCCCTAGGATCCTGAATATGACCATAATTTTTGGGGGGTCTGAGATTGAAAGTGAGTGCTGTAGGGGGAGGAGGATATCAAATCTTTGTTGGCAAAGACGTTCTATGATTTATAAACTTATGACTTTGATAATAATCTTTACCTCTTAGACATAGATGGTTGCTCAATACATTTGATGATAGAATGTGTCCGATTTATGAACATCGATTCATATCGAATGCAAGAGGATAAATGTCTATCCAAGTTAACATTTAAGCGCTGTAACTTGTTACAAGGGGAACGAATTCCTTAGCAGACCACAGAACTGACGGTCCCCAAATGAACTGCTTTTGAAAGAGGTATCAGAAGTTCATTCTGGTGAAGTGGCTCCATATGATTTAGAAAAAATGTTTTAATATAATGCGCTGTATCTTCTACTCGTATAAGATATTGGCCGGTAATGATCCTACTATTATCAGATACATATTTGAGATATCGACCCAGTGGCAGCAGAGTAATACGCATGCATATAATAAACCATAATGTAATGCCCCATATTTTCCACCGTTTCTGCGTTAACTGAGGCCTGAGACGGTCGCATAAATTAATATACATAATGGCGTTCGTCTTTTGCTAAGTTGCCACATTCATTGTTAGTGTCCAAGCATCAAGATTTTTTTATCAACTTTGCCGGACATTAAATAATTATTCTTTTTGTACAATATAGGTTAGTACTAGCATGGCAGTAGCTAAATGTACAATAATTTTATAAGGAGCCTAATTTTTTTTTTCTGATTTAGCGGTTGTCTTTTAAATGATGGCGTGGTTTAGGTTTACTCTGTATTTCACGTGTAGTTGGATCACTTGATTTTAGAACTGCTAATACACTAAACAACTAAATTTTGAAAATATTGGAAACAATGGAAATTGTCAAATACCTGAAAGTTTCTAGATTTCTTGAGTTTATAAGATTGCGTTTTTGTTGTCTTATAAATTAAATACTAACTATCCACAGTTACTTCCAAAATCCGATTCAAATTGTTACCTGTTTTGTGCCAATTTTCTTTGTAATAAAACAGTGTTGTGTTTTTCCGGAGGTGACATTTCGTTAAGTCCTACATTTTGAACATCTCTAATAAATCTAGTATGGAATCAGAACACATTTAATTTGGAGGTTGGAGGAGGTTTATTAATTAATGACAATGTCATTGCAACTATCAAAATTCAATTCATTTCAAGAATGCTGCTGACGTTGGGTCAGTAGTCATTTGGGTTTGATTAATAGCCAGGACAAGTAAGATTAATCAACTAATGAAGAGTTGTAATAATCTGAATGCAACTAATTTCCCAGTATATTGATCCTTCTCTCTACCACTTCACGAAACGTGCACTCCAGTTGCTCTTTGCGATATTATTCCAAACAAACAAAAAACGCTAATTAATTCAGCATCCCTGTGACCTGCCACTTACGGTATGGGTAAGGAATAATGCTGCGTCATCTATTGTGCTTTAATGTCAAATACCTGTACTGCAGATAAATACAATGACCCACTGATACGTCCATTAGTCATTTGACAAACGTCTGATACCACAGATTGGACTGTTAATAGTGATTAAAATGTTCCCCTGTCCACACAGATTATCGTGACAGTCTGAGGCAAACATTAACACAATAACGCAGGTTCGAAAGGTTCCATTCTTTTCCCATTTGGAATTGGGACATACCGCAGAGCATTCACTATATACGGTAGCTCCTTGTTATAGGATCTTTGGATGAAATCAAAATTACTCGTACTGGTACATGTGCAAGGCGCTGTCAGAAAGGTACCATTATTGTATTCTAAATCTATAGACCTTATGGTTGAACATTCACAAAGCAAAAACCTATCACATTCCACAAACGCACTGAGGGATAAATGTTCATTCACATTGAACTTAAAATACTGTAAGTTGTAACTATCAGGAAATAGATTCCCCATGTAAATTGTAGATGCCCTTACTTGATGAATAAGTTCACCATTATTTCATTGAAAAAAGATGGACTTTTGGAAAAAGCTTGTTCTAGATGATGAAGCTTCAAGATGGTGAAAAATATATATGAAACAGGGACAGATTACTCACTTTTCTTCATTATTGTAGATTGTGTAATGTCAGACGCATTCACTAGGCGTATTGTTCTTTTGCTAGAACCAAAAGCTACAGAGTGTGCTTTGGAACCTAACCCCACACATTCGAGCAGTTCCAAAAACAATCTGATTAGTAGATATAGTATTAGTCTCAGTTCCTGTGAATACAATTTGTTGGAGAGAAAGAGAACCTGCTTGATGGAATGCAGACCTTGCAGTCCGGCAATAGGATCGTGACATGACATGTTATCGTTGAAGTTAATCCCCAAAAGCTTGATGGAAGATTAAACAAGTGCGAGGAAATCATATTGTTGATTTAGTGGAGATCAAAAAAGTCTTCAATTTTTTTCTACTGGGCTCAGGTGTATGGCCTACAGCAGCCCCCTTCTCCTGCCCTTGCTCAGTACATCCATGAGCTTCACTACATTTTTCTAAAAAGCTAGTTAAGTAGATTCCTAAATGTTGATAAATCCAGGAACTTTTTTTCCTTTCATAAATATTTCGGTTATGATTAAGAAGAACAAGTGCTTCTTCATTTGTTGTTACATAATTATGTATCAGGGTTCTTAGAGAATTGCTGCTTGATTCAGCATATACAATAGCTTCGATCATAAAAATCAATGATAAGATCAACATTCTTCGACTCTTGAAACAGTATCTGCAGAATTCTCTTGAAGAAATATTGACAATGTTCTTTACTGCTCCTTTTTGTAAAATAAATACCCTTATCACAAGAGGAGATTCCCCAAAAATTATATTTAAGTCTAGAATAAATTTGACCATATTAAAATGAAAGCAAGACATCTTTATTTCACATATATTTTAGTCTAGACAATGCAAAACAGGCTGAAGATAGTTTATGGCACAAGGTCCAGCATAGCAATTCAAATATTCATTAAAATGAAGTCAGGAACTTCTTATCAATAGGTTGCTCCATAGAGTTTCAAGAAATATGCCACTATACGAAAAGAAAAGAAACTTAAAGAAAACAGTATAAATAGATAACTACAACGTGAACCTGAAAAAGAGTTGGGAATCCCAAGTCGGTGGCAATAATTAACCTACAACTTATGATTACTCTTATTTTCCCGCTATATCGTTATATGCGGCGAAGGCATCTGGTATAACCAAAACGATACACTTTGTAAGAACCAGTTCTAAGCGAGCTGGAAATTTTCAGATTGAATGATATCAAGAATATTGCCTGTCAGTAATCGCTACTGCAGATGATTTAGTTGTGCTTAATTTTTTTTACGCCCGTCGCCAAAAAATGCTCAGAATATAACCCATAAAATGTGTTAAATCGAAGTGTACAGTGTACTTCATTAACAAAATGCGTAATTATTGGTTGTACCATGAACCATCCACTACAAATCCATTGGTCAAGATCACATGCGATGAGAGTAACTAATCTCGAAATGAATAATATCATATTCACTCTGGAACATATTATTTGTAACAACCGACGGGACGTTCAATACTGAAATAGTGCTTTCCAAAACTGAAGCAATATGCACCTTCAGTACCTTTGATAAAACCAAAAGAGTAATATTTCAGTCGAGATTTAAGTAATTATGTAAGGTCTCCGAAATTACAATTTGTGGCCCATTGGAACACAAAGCTTCAGCCACATAATGTACGACGTCCTCCACTAAACTAAATAGTATCGTATAGTTGGCAGGAATGCTTGAAATGGCTGCCCAGGTTATATGTATCTAGCACCAGCATTAGTGAAACATGATATACAGCTTTACCCTCCTAAGCATTCTGAATATATCGAAACCATTCGTGCGCCATCCAATATTCAATAGGAGATTGCAACTTTATGCGTCACCGGACATATTATTTAAAAAATGTAATAACACAAAATTACACAATATAGTATGATTTAGATTTGTCCAAACATATCAGATACATTAACTCATTCGTGAAAAGGCAGGAAAGCATGTCCTGCAACTACATACCTGTGACCTCTTCTCTGCATCCTACCCAGGCTATGGCGGCTGTAATTGTCGTGTAGCTTTCGAAGTAACTGGACAAAAGCATGGATCGACAGGGGCGGCCAGCTATCCTATCCTTGGGCGCCATTATGTGTAGCAAAACAGTTCAAGTTTATGAAAAATGTCGAATCGTGGCACTTGACATATCTGAAGATTTCGATAAGGTGTGGCATGTGGGACTTCTAGTCATGCTTGCCTATTCTTGGATAGTTTTCTAGAATCAGGGACCCATTCTTAGAAGGCTCTCATAGTGTAAGACTTCTATTTGAGTACTCTTTCAGAAACGTTTTAAATAAAAAAATACTCAGGTAATATAAAGTTTACAAAATTTGTAAAATGTTTTCATGTAAAAAAATATTCAAAATTAAATGATTTCTGCGTCATCTGGTGAGACCGTAAAAAAATATAGCTCCACTGCTGCAGCGATGGTGACTGATGGAGTGCACAAACATATAAATTTGAGATGATTATTGAAATATTAGCCATCTCCTGTCAACAAAGTATTAAAAATTGACAAAGTTGTTTTGGAAAAAAGGCATGTAATTTTCTATAAATAAACTTCGTTTCTGAACTGTAATGTTAGCATTTTTCATCCAATCGAAAAAACCCTTAATGGATCGTCTAGAACAAGCTGACAAAATTTCAAGTCATTTGGATGCTTCGTTTTAGAGTTAAAACTGCAGAAAATTTGAAAAATACCATTTCAAGAAAAACACCTATAGATTCTATACCTACCTATAACTCAAAAATAAAACATCCGTTTCACTTCAGTTATACGATTAACAAGGATTTTCTAATTTGCTAAGTTGGAATGGGTATCCTATATGTAATATCAGTTGATTGGTATGAGGATAGAGGAAATTGCATAAGCCAAACATGGCCAAGTGAACTTTGTGAAGAGGGTAGCATATTGTATAAATAGCTTCTCAATACTTATTTCATATTTGTTCAAGCTCTATTCAATTAGCAAACTTCATCGCAGAGCCGCGATGAAATACATATTAATATTTGAGATACTGGATCATTTGGCGTAACCACAAACACTACAAAGCTTTACTAAGAGGTGAAACATAATATGGTATTCTTGATTTCTGACATCATAGGCGTGCGGCATGTCTAAAATTTGCTGGCTACGAAAGCTCGAGAAATATTTCTATGCATAGGTTGACAGGTTGACAGAAGTTGATTTGCAAAACCAAGACAAAGTTGGTGATGTATGACTCGATGGGAGAGATTTTAGAATATCGCTCAGCTTAAAATAATAAAGAGTACTTCAAATTTGATTTGAAATGTAATGCTTCTAATCCACTACATTATAACCCTGAAAAAATACATGCACCAAAACAAAGTTTTCAAATCAATATTTAATAAAGAACGTGATTATTTCTTCTTCTTCTTCGGCATTTTCCCATTACGAGTTCACCGTTTTTGCCCTCCATAAATCCCTGACTAGTCACCTACCCTGAGGTCTCTATCTACCATAGCATGTCCAATATATGTTTCCCATTTTAGAGCAGGTCTTCCCCCACGTCTCTTCCTGGGGGTTCCCACTCTAATATTCTTTTTGGCCATCTGTGTTCTGGCATTCTTTGGACATGACCGTACCATTGCAGTGCTCTGTTTTCCAATTTTTTTGTAATGGAGCATTCTACTCCCATTCGATGCCATATTTCCTCAGTTCTTATTTTGTCCTTTCTGGTGACTTGTATACATCTTCTCATAAATTCTAATTCCAGTTTTCTTATTTTATTTTGTACTGTTGCTGTCATTGGGTCAATGACCATACCTCTGCTCCGTATAAGGTAATATTCAGTACTATGCTTTGAAAGATTCTTTTTCAATTTTCTTTAGTGAGGGTGTTGTTCCGTATCAATCCATGAAGTGCTTTTATCGCTTGCTTTCCGCATGCTATTTTCATTTTTATATCTCGTACACAAGTACCATCTCGATGTATCATAGATCCCAAATACTTAAAAGTCTGGCAATTTTTTGTAATCTCGTCTTCTTCATTTAAATCAGCACTCTCCGATCGCATACACAGATATTCTGTCTTACACACATTTATCCTTAGTCCCCGCAATTCGTATTCTTCTTTTGTCATTTCTGGACGTATGGGTGCACGTGATAGATTAAATGTGTACAATGGAATGTCAGAAAATGAAAGCATAAGCTGTATTCAAAAGTCAAACAATGACATCAATTTATTGCTTGATACAGATATTCATAGCATATTCAATTAAGCACCGGTAAATGTGTATTTACTCACATCAACCACTTTTTACAATAGCTAACATATAAAACAATCACCCGTTTTATATAGGTAGTTGTAAAAAATAAACTATGACGGTATATTGTATATGGATTGGTTCTTAGATCTATCTATTTCTTAGAAACGTTTTATTATGCCAGGAATATTAATTTGAGAAATAAGGGGTTTGACGAAGCAAAAATTTGCTCTGAAATCAAAAAAGATCTAAGGTACTTATAAACTAAATTTGAAGACTCATAATTTCAGATTGAACTGGAAATAATTTATTAATGGTAAATATAATTCAAAGAATGGATTTGATGTTAGTGCTGATTTAATAACCCATTTCAGTGAATAGTTTTACACAAAACAGATCACTGTCAAAGTTTCTTGTCACTGGAAATTTTATTCAATAACTGACTCTTCGCCAGCACGAGTGGTTGACATCTTCAGAAGTCGGTGTTTGCATTCATATCGATAACATTGACCACTGTAGATGATAGCCACTCGTGCTGGCGAAACGTCAGAAAGAAGTTCCAACAGACGAATGCCTAAGGACGCGAAAAACACTCTAGGATTATCAACAGTAATCAGGCCGTTCTAGTTCATCCTAAGAACTATCAGGCAATATGCAAAATTCCTACATCATACTCCAAGCTGAAATTGCCTGGAATCGAATATTTCCTGTAACAGTACCACTAAACGCCACGCTGCGCCGCCACTGTGAATGGCGAGTGCGGACGTCCTCCTACACCCTGCCGACGACGCTCAAAGCGACGATAGCAGCGAGCGCCCCAATGTGGGGGGTAGTGGGGCCCACCAGCTACATATACCGGTGCCCCATTCGCATGGAGCGCATTCAAGTATCATTCGATCCGTTGTTGGTCCTGTGACCCTAACACCCGCAATCAAGTCGGCAGTGAAAATTTGCTAGTGCGATTTTCAGGCTGACCTTCCGCTCGGTTGCCGAACACCCACAAACAACCCGTCGAAATAAAAGCAAAAGAAGAAATGGCCGCGGTCGCTACAGCCCAGAAGGAGAGCGAGACCTTCTCCAAGAAGTCGTACGGGATAGAGGTGAGTAATGGATCTCCATTGGATTACGCATCCGGATCGTGGCTAAAGTGACAAAAAGTGTGTTGGAAGTTTACACATTGTCGATATGTGATACTGGATCCTTAAACGTAGCACTACACAATTTTAGCAAGTTTTTCACGCCCGATACTGTTTCGCTATGTTAGCATCAATCCTCAGGGAAGAGACTGAATCTTCCCTTAAAGATGTATACGAACATAGCGAAATGCGTATTGGGGTTAGAAAAACGGATTAGCTAGCACTAAGATTGTGTGGTATTTGTGTTTACACCATGTATTCAATTTGTTCGTATTTTATCAAACTACGACTAAAATCATAAAATGTACCTAAGGTGTGATTAAATCAGTACCTAATATTACGTAATTTACGGCTTCGAAAAAATCAGTCATATTTTTTGCAAATCAAAATATGATAGATCTTAAAAAAAATCATTAATGGAATCTGCAATATTTTGTCATTAAACTTTTTGAGTATATAACTTAACAACGGTGTGTTATGAATATTCAGTCTACAAAGCAAAGCGACACACTGAGAGGATCAGAAGGTGTAGTCTACAACATAAACTAGGCTTGCAAACATTACACTGTCACCAAAATATTTACTTCCAAGTGCCTTCCAGCACCAGAAATTATCGAGTGTAACCATAATGATCACTTTTGCGTAAAAGTGACAAAATTCCCGAGTCAAAACATACCTACCTTAATTGTCTGCCTTAAATCTAACACATAACACTTTCTAGCTGCTGTGTCAATGTTCAAATAATTGTATTGATTGAAATTATTCCTCAACAAAACCGTGAAATAAATATTCCTCAACTTTTAACTGTTTTGAGTGAAATTTCAAAAAATACCAAATATTTCTCCAGTAAAATCTCAAGAGTATATTGCTAATTTTAAGAATGATTCTTACTTCAAGAAATACAAAGAAGTCCTAGAGAGTATCGGAAACGCTCAAAATGTATATTGATCATATAATGTTTTAAAAATGACCAATCATTGAATAACCATTGTGAAAATGTTTAAATGTTAATTTTACTCACTGCCCAGCATGTCATATTTTTGATATATACAATGGGCACACTTTTTATATCGAGGTTTGGGCAACTGTGAGCAGGACACATTTTTGGATTACAGATACATATGCATATCAAAGAATGAGTTTCTAAGCATGCTGCATATTATTGACTTAAATATGTCAGTTACACCACATCAGTCAATAGTACCTCGAATATGTAAGTTGGACCCCTTTCCAGCCTAATGTCTTTACATATCTTGTTTTACTTTTGTCACAACGCACATGACATTAATACAGTTATGGTTATATACTTCAATACTCGATGAGAGTAATATTAGATGGTAGTTGGTGGATATGTAGCTAGTTGTAAATACTCTCCTTCCTCTAAAAGTTAGGCGTATGGTATGCTACAATGGAGGGTACAAGCTCTTCGCTTCTCATCCTTCAATTATATTCACTATATACCGCTCATGACCTAAGCTCAGTAAGTAATATTCTGTTTTTGTGTAGAACACATTGAAGAATAAACTAAAATGTGATTTCTCACATTTCCCATCGATTCTGTGGACGCTGGAACTCTAAAGACAATCCACGCACCATTCTCCTCAAAGCGAAAATGCATATTGGCTCCCACGGGAGGAGCCTTGAGGGATCCTCCAGCATCGCATGATGTGCAATTGTCCTTTAAGTATTTAACGGTACCTGGACCGAGGGACTCTTAAGTATCAAGTCACTACTATAAATACTGACAAATACCCTCCCTTCATTACAAAACAGCTAAATCCTACCTACAAAAACAAGTTAGTATAAAACGGAAGGTAACTCCAGCCTCAACAAGGAGGATAAAGTTATAAGAGTCCATATCATGCGAGAAGCTTGTTGAGTAAAAATCCCTATATTCAACATTCTCCCCTGCCCGAAAAACTTCAGTTTTCGGCGATGTATCCAGCATTGCAGTGTTCAATTCATTCATCATGGGGGCGGGTAGCATCGTGTTATGCGCCACGCCAAATGGTACTTGTCATTTCGGCTCTTCTCCTCATACCTATCCAAGGTTTCCGAATATTTTTTCTTCATGTAACTTGCCTTCCATTAAATACCTCAGAATCAAATGATTCCAATCAATTTTTCTTTACTTATTAGGTTGTAAATTTTCGTATATCCATCAACCACATTTGAGTAGATGGCTTGAACTATCCTCATCATCTGAACAATATTTCCTATTTTCTCAGCCACTTCGCGATTAGCTTCTTTGATATAGCCTAGCTTCTGCAAACCGCACATTGCTCCTCCACCACCAAGTTAACCGGCAGGACTTCAGCAACCACCAACAAAGCCTCTGTTGACTTGTTTTATAGACTTAAAGACCACCAGCAATACCCGCTCTACGTTGAAGCAGCTAGCCGCCTTATAACCACCATCCACCTCCACTAAATTATGAGAGTCTCCGAAAATTCGATCCACCTCCCTAAACCTGTTGCTGTGTGATCAATTTCGCCATAGTGGGTAGCACCATTCACCACCAAACGCTATAACATCACTATATCTCCTGAATTTGCTTGGTCCTTATCGAACGAATATCGACCCCAATGCAAGTGGTAAGTACAGACGTCCTCTTCCACCCTGACGCTCAGAAGTGCGACGCAGACGCCCCTCTGTGGGGGTAGTGGGGCTCCACCGCTACATATACGGACGTTCCATCAGTTGAAGCGTCATCCGTTCGGTCATTGGGCTGCGTCCCTTTTCACCCGGTCTAAAATTGCCGTTGGCGGTGGAAAATTCCAAAGTGCGCGGTCTTCAAGCTGATCTCTTTCCGATTGTCTAACTCTTCATCAAAAATGGCCACGGTTGCAGCTGCCCAAAAGAATAGGGAAATGTTCGCTATCAAGAAGTCTTACAGTATAGAGGTGAGTAAACGTGGAGTGGTAAAATTAGCAGCACGAAGTTGGTCACGATCACAAGGATTTCGAAATGAAATCGAGTTGGTAGTGATGTAGATTGTGGATTCTGATGCTTTTCATTGTTGGAACTCTCCCATTGTTATCTGAATGCAATATAAATTCCACAATTATAATACAACTAGTGACGTGTTTCACCTTATCCAGAAACAGAACTTAAATCTTTAGAATTTAATTATTTTCAAAACATAAAGGTCATTTGTCTGCCGCCATGTTTATCACCGCGTGATCTCAGTAAGCGCATTGCAGATTCTGATGACTTCGTGTGGGACACGAGAGGTACTGAAGCAATCTACATGATACTATTTCTTAGCAAACAGTAAACAAACACAATTAGTCTATATTTCTAAATATTGATTTGCTTTTCATCACTCGTATCGAAATATAAATGATTTATCAGATAATCTTTTTTGATCTGATTGGATTCTATATGCCTCTTCTAGATCTCTACAGTTTCTATACATTATGAGATTTACAAACAAATGGATTCAGCTGCTTAGTGTCCATATTAGAAAATTGCAATGCAGTTTTTGGTATAAATTCTTTTTCAGATATGCCAAATTCAAGTTGAATCAACAATAATGTAAATTTGCACTACCTCACATCTCCACGCGAAACATTTTTGTAACTTCAGACACATGTTAGGATCTCTTTAACTAGTTTAAAGATAGTCTTATCGGTAAATAATTTTCACAGATGTTTTGACTGAATATCATTCATTTTTCAATTCCCGCATATGAATTCAGCGGAGCTGAATGAGGTGATCGACGTCACGTTTTTAGAGTAGCTGAAGTCTTGGGGTTATCAGAACCTCCATGAATTGCCATTGTACATCTACCTTACCTATGTTGGTGAGACCACCCAAATGACATTGCATTACTCTTATAAAGACTCTTCAGACCTCATTACGTTTTCTACTGGCCGCTAATTATGATTAGGATAAAAACTGCTATGAAAACGTTTCTTTTGATAAATGTATTCTACAGATTCTACACTGTTGAAAAGAACATGGACACTCCGGCTCTCAGTCCTATTACTTTATTGAGTTTCAGTGGAAGCGTTACTCATCTTGTTTGTTACATCATTTTGTCTTGTACCCCTACATGCTTCCACCAAAACTGATGCTATCTGAAAGCTACTGATTTTCAGAGATAATTATGAAAATTAAAATTTAAAGCAATCTGCCAAAAAATCTTTATACTATGAAATAATGTATCATTCGCATTTAGAAAACTCGAAAAAAATCTGGGTAAGTCCGAGATGCCAACCACTCAGCTTTTGATTGCCGATCAAACGCTACAGTCAACTGAGCTAAACAGGCACTCTGATTACTCAATATCGCACGCCGATGATTTTGGGTACACTCCCAGATAGCAATCTTTCGTCCAATTTCAAACTCCTTCTAGATACGAATTTGTATCTTTAAAACTCAATTTCTCAATTTGTTGGTTACACAAAGTGGGCATGCTTGCAGGTAACTGCAGATAACTACAGGCTAATAGATTATTTATAAATATAACAGTACTCTCATTGACCCCCCTGGGAGATTAACTGCGAGTTATAAAAAAATAACTATTAATATAAATACTAAATAAAATGAAAGAATTTTCAAAAATCGAAAAGATATTCCTTAAATAAGTTGATAAATGGCATTTTATGCAACTCGCGTTGTATTGCGGGATGCGCCAGCACTCGTCCCCCGAAAAAACATACTATATCTAGACGAATCATTTTGATACCAAGTTTCATGGATAGTTAGTTTTTGACATGACAAAATCAGTTATAAATACATACTATTTATAATACAAACATCATAACAAGCCATATACTTGACAACTCTTAAAATAAATCAGACCTAGGCAAATATGATGACAACAAATATATTTATGTACCTAGAGAAAATACTAATAGCAATTATTATTGTTTCTTACAAGTAAGATCAAGGTTGTCGTTTTTATTTTTCGGATTACGCGGGGGTTTTAACAATTAAAAATCTAAATTACACTTTTTGCGCGAACGCTAATTTTCCTGTTTGAGATTGCTATATTAATGATAATCAATTATGATACAATTTACGAGTAACATTGAGATAATGCTAATGATAAATAATAATAACCTAACAATGAAATACTTTGACAGCACAAACAAAAATAAATGTTAACCGTTCGATTAATCGAGGTTTTTTCAGCTGTATGAATGACGTTTAGATACGAGGCGATTGAAAAATCATAATATATACTTTTAATATCGACAAACATCAATATTCTGTAGATATTGAGAAGGGTGGTATAACTGGTTCTCTTACAATATCGATAGGAAAAGATTGCGGACATTGTATTTCTATACGAAATAGTTTATTCATCCTGTTCATTTTCATTCACTGAATATAAGTTCCGATGTTCTTACGATTTTCTGAATCCTTTATATTCAATTTTATCTACCTACTCATAAATCGTAGGCTTGTCAGTTCAATTTTTTTTGTTACCTAGGAATTATTCTTTCACCTCCAACCATTTTTAAATCCATTTTCCACGTCTCACCACGGAGTTTGAGCTTTATCAAACATTTTTGTTGAGCCAACCTCATTTTATATTAGTAATGGATACACTGGATTCTGAAAGTAATCTCGGACTCTTGATGTAAATCCCTCTCTATACAGGAAATTTTTGTAGCCAAGGTATTAAATGATAATCTTCTGGTTGGTGGATAAAGTCAACAACGTCAATAAGCTGTACGAGAGTTCGAGTGGATGTAATAATTATTGATTCATAAAATTCGCTCCTTATCTATTCCTACCTATACCTTTCTATGATTATTCCATGAGAACTGAGTTGACCGTTTCAGGAATAGTCAAAATATGAGAATGATTGAAATTTAGCTAAAATATTAGTGATAATATGAGCACCCCAAATACAGCCTAGCAAAAAAATTAAAAGAACCAGAATATAACTGTTTTTACTTAGATCAATTTAGATTCTGGCCTGATATAATTATAAGCATTTCCATTATAGCAGCGACTAATATTTTACATCATAAATTGGTATTCTTACAGTATTAAAAGTACCTAGTCAATCAACTTGGCCCTATTTTAATTTTATATACATTAAAAGAAGAATAATTAGCAGAAATAGAAAGCTGGAAGTACACATTCATCAATCATGAACGAGAAAAAGGCACGGGCCTAAGAATTATCACAAGATGTTTGAATCCCCCAAAAAATTGAAAACTCATCCCATATCCATAACCCGTACTAAAATCGGTAAAGCAGTTACTGAAAACATACGATGACTTAAACAGTGGCAGACATACCACCAGGCAGATAGACGAGGAAATTAAGTGATATGGAATTTGGTTATGTGGATGGATATCATAAAACATCCAAAAACTCTCCAATTATATCATTATATCAATTTTGAAAGTGTTTGTTAACAATATTTTCAAGATGTATGTATTAAAGTAAAAATTAAAAAAGGTACAAATGAAATCTATCAATAAATACAAAGCTCAGAATCTTTAACACAGGTTTACACGAGATTTTTTTTATCAGCTTCGTTGGGGTTATATCACATAATGACAATGTAGCTCAACCCTGTAGCGCAGTGGTATTTAGAATTTAATGAATACATAAATAAACCCATTTTTCCAATTGTCAGACATTCAAAGGCATATCATGAAAATTTCAACACACCGCGAAATGCTTGCAAACTATTCACCTTGATATTTCCTTTGCTAGTTGCAATTACGAAATCTCTACTTGTTATAGTTCCTGAACGAGATTTAATTGATGATTACAATTAAATATATACCCTTCTTATATTCCGTGTAACTAATCTCCATTATATCAACTAATAAATAAGGAGCAAATAAAATCAAATAAATTACCAATTGCATTGGAATACACAGCAGATCGTGTAGAAAAGTCTCAAAAGCTAAGCATATTATACTACAAAGAGTTACATTGAATGATACTATTCATCTTGCTTGTTATGCAGGTTAATTAAAAACAAACTTTATGAACGTTTCAGCTGTCTCGACCGACTTTTTTAAAGTACGATCAGTGAAATAAATTAGATATATTTCTGGTAGAATGGAGTGTAATAGGTTTCATGAATACATAGTGATACAATTGCTTTCTTGACAAGTCCAAAATCGGGAACATAATCGCCCATTTGCATTTCATCACTATATCTCGCATGTGTAGGGATGCCTACGAAAGCACTCCCCAAAGCTTCTAGATACAATCCAAAAACGAGCCATAGTGGATGCGCCTGACCTCACAAAGGAACTAAACAGTCTAGAACATCTAAGAAGGGATTCTATATTATTATCATAGCGAATGTTCGACCGAGCTGTCTTGCGTAATAATACCAAGTCGCCAGTGCAGCAAATACTAGAGAAGCTCAACGGACACATGCTCACCAGGTCGAGCTTACAACGCCTCGAACAAGCCTCTTCCAAAAGGCGTTCTTATGGAGAACCTCGGCGTTGCGGCATGAGCTACCAAATACATTGTTCCCCGATGGTTATAATCACAGCGTTTAAAAGTCAATGTGAATAGACGTTTATCCTCTCGCAGTGCAGGCTATCTGCCTTTGCGTGAGCTTATCTATGAAAAAAACTTCTCATTTGTCTTATGTCCCTCACTTTGTACTTCACGAACGCAGATACACAAAGTAATAACATATCTTTATAAATAAGCTCTCATAAAGGTAGCAAGCCTATTGACATTGACTTTTAATAATTTTTAGTAAACTGTGATTATCGCGAAATAAACTTTCCAGCTCATTCCACAGCATTCTCCTAGAAGTGCCTCTATCGAGGTGTTGGAAGTTGGACCTGATCAGCATGAGCTTGGTGTCCTTTTAGAGTTTGAGCTGATCGCTCCAGGTATTATTTTAGGTCGAACATATACCATGACAAAATAGAGCCAGATCAGCCATTTTTCTTCAAAGCTCCAAATCTTTTGTGACATCAGATGAACAGGCGTATACAAGGAATGAATCGTTTATATCAAAATTTGAGTAAAGTAGTCATTATAAAACCGTATTGCTAATTCGGTATCTATTCCTATACAGATGAAAATAACAAACCAATAACTGATGTATTTTTACCTGCTTTGTGCAGTCATTTCAGTTTTTTTTATTTTTGGACAACTCTGGTATTATTGAATTAAAAATAAAATTTCCCAAACCTTGCAATGAATCATAATTAAGTGCAGATTTTTTGTACGATTTTCTAAATCCCATAACGTGACTGAATTTAAAATTCGACAGGGTAAGCGCGCATTTGTACGTATCAGAGAGAGAGAACGGACAAAAATGTTTCTTTACCCTCTTTCCAATGAGCTAAATTACATGGTATTTATCGGTTTGATCTCATTCGAAAAAACGTCACGATGCCGCAAGTGTGGCGGCTCAGAGCTCAGAGCACACAGACTCCACTGTTTCACTTACTCCTTCTCTAGTATAATTACTATCAACGTATCCCTTTTTCTGTTGCCTCAACTACCTTGATGAAGATATTACAAAAAATGATGAAATCTCAAACAAACCCCAAGCCCTTTTACCTCCTCCCTACCGCTAGACTGTGGTCTAGATACGCCCTTGATCAGATGTGTCTACGAAACGTATCGTAGGCTTTTGGAATGAGTCCAGAAGCATGAGGCAGCCGAAACGTCAGTAAACCTCGTTCAGTAATCATATGTGTTCAATAAACGGCCAAAACAAATAAGGTTTCATAATATATTTACATTAACATGAGTGATAAAAATATTCATTTTTATTAAGATGACACAGAATTTCGTGCGCATCTAAGAAGATTATACACCTAGTCAAGTGTATGATAAAAACTTTGGTGACATATAAATATGAAGTATCGTAGCTTCTTTTGATCTTGGCCTCATTGTAAAATAGTAATGACGTCAAAAACTGACCAGATGCAGCCAATTATATCCATCAAATATATATTAACAGTTCGTTCAGTTTAATCAACATTGACAGATATGATCCGTCAACAAGGTCGTCATCCATTTTACATACGTGCATGTTTGATGTACTTTCTCTATTTGACCGTGATCTTACATTCGTTCGTATTGTAAAATTTGCATAAAATGCTATTAATTATTATTCTACGGATTTTTAAGATTGTTTTAATAGGTGGTGTTAACCGGACAATTAGAAAAAATGTTCAGTATGCTTAATAGGAAAGACATACAGAATTATAAAAAAAGTAATACGCAGCAAGTGTTACAGGAACAATGTTGCAGATAATATCCATTGCAGCATTGTTGTTTCTATAATATTTATCAACTTTACTTCCCACGCTCAAAGGAATTATCATGAATGAATGGTCGATTTTGGAAAAATATCATTTTGGGATGTTTTATGGAGTCTACATCACTAAAATCCATGTTACTCATTTCCGTCTCGTCGGCCTTCCGGCGTTTTTTCACCGCATTGACTCAGTAACCACTGCAGCGATATATATAAGATTTGGGAATGGATGTGAGCAAGTAGTAGGCGTATCATGATCATGATTGTCTTTCTAACTCCTTGGTCAATAGTTACCCAGTTTGATTGAGTATGCTCTAAGGAAACTTTTTAACAATGCTCTACAAACACAAAGATAGACTATATTTTTTTCTCCGGGTTTCCTTGTAGGGGGAATCAACACGATAGCCTTTGAATGTTCCTAAATAAGGGCAACGTAATCATTATACGAGTATAATATCTATTCGCACACTGGGTACTACAATTTATCCAGTTATGTAACACTGACTCTTAATGTCCATACACTGTATGGATTCTATAAAGCTACCGGTTATAACGTATCAATACTAGCTTCTGGAAACAATCTTATTAGCAATTATGTTTCACCATTCGTCTATCATAGACTCATATAGCGCTGTCTATTTTATGCGCATTGTTATTTTATTTCATAGATATTTCAGATCAGTCACCTTGTTAGTGGTGAAAAGTACCAACATGACTAAAAACTCCCCACAACTACATCAATGAAAATGTCAGAACAATCGAAAAAGTCCCACCACCAATTACAAGAGCGTCTAAGGGCAATTTCCTGCATGCTTCCTTCAACCGCTTTACGTTTGAAGGGTGACAGTAAAGTGATTTCCTCCTTCTCTTTTCCAGAACGGATATCCAGCGCGGAGGAGGTCGTTGGTTGACGACGCCCGATTTGAGACTCTGGTGGTGAAGCAGACTAAGCAGACTGTTCTTGATGAGGCCAGGCAGAGAGCTAACGGTAATTACTATTTTTTCCAGTTCTTGCACGGTTACAGATCTATTTCTAACCTACTTTCTTCTACAGATCAAAGACTCAACTTTTGTTTAATTTTTGTCTCACTCCAAAATAGTTTATCTCGTGTTTACACAGTATCGGATGATGACTAATCGGTCTAGTATACCATACCTTTAAAAAAATGTAATCAATGCCTTAAAAAATGAACCTTCTCCTTCTAAGGATTTTTAACCGTGCCTTAAACTTGTCAGACAGTTTTGCCCATTTTCACAGATATCCGATTACTGAAATTACGCAGTCACAAGCTTCAACCGAGGAAATGACATAGTGACGGAAATTAGTGACATGTATTCTTATATTGACAATTTTTATGTAACTTTTTCTAGAAGCAAATGGATATAAGAATGGTCACTTGTAAATTACATTAACCAATTAGAAAATTGGTAAATATGTATAATTAGGGCTATCCATAGAAGACATATGCTGTGAAAATGTACATTATTATCGTGTTCCAATTGAAATTCATATATATCTATATCTATACATGTCTACAATATTTTTCTTATCAACTAAGGAGTCAGTTGAAATATATATTTTTCATTCGCATATTTATGTCGCTCGGACCTATTGAATATATATATAATTTAAATTTAATTTAATTTAAAATATTTTTTATGTTCTTGAATTGAATTAGATTTTGAAACGCAATTCATTTATATTAAAGCTTAAAGGTTTTTATAATTTTGGTGCCAATTAGATATACGACCGTTGCAATAAGGGCTTATGTAGGAATAAACCTCAATATAGCGTGATGGAACGTCGAAACGTGAAAAATAAACTTGCTTAAGAATCTTTTACTGATTCAAACAGCAATCTAAAGCTTAATATACCATATTTCTTTATCCTCATCATATGATGTACTCTAGTCAAGGCCACTTATCAGAAAGTATCTGATGTCCGCATGAAATACGCACCTAAGGATCGATTGTTTGCCCTTGAACTGCGGCTGATAGGTGACTGGAAGCGACGATTTCCATCAACCACTGTCAAGGCCGTCAGATATAGATGTTTAATAATTTCCCATTATCAGAACATAATCTGATTAAAGTTCTGTAGACATTCTCTTGAAGGAACGATGCTTATTGAAATTAGAGGTTTTTCTAGTGAAAATACGGCTTTATTTTTGTAAAGTATTGAAGATTGAGTCAATGCCTTGTTCTATGTTAAATGACGTCTACATCAATTATATAATATTCACCGCAGCGTTTTTGGAGAAATTGAGGGATTGATATGTCATATGGTTATAGTCAGGGAATAGTTTGAGTGAGAAAAGCGAACATTTTATAGTGCACCCCCACCCCCTAGGAATGAAGACTTTGGATTGATATATGGATCCAATTACAGCAAATATTCTGACGGCCACGGAACAATTGTGAGTGGCTTCCAAATGATTCTTAGACAGAGCCACTGGCTATTGCGTCCCCCATTTTCCTCAGTCTGCTCAACTGTCGGGCAAAAAATGTTTAATGTAAATACTTAATTCCATAAATAGATGAAAATATTAAAAAATTAATAGGTCGATTAAGGGCGGACTACATATAAACACAAAGGCGGGGGCACATAAGGGTATCTATAATATATTCTAACTGAATGACCCAGGGTGCTGTGTGAAAGAAATCCTGCACATTTTTAGGGGCACTTTATTTTTTATATACACTGTGATATTTCATAGAATATAGGGAACGACCTCCTAGAATTCCGTAGCCTCATAACTTTTAGCATGGCATTTACGCATGGACTGTGTTTTAGCAGTGTAATACTTACATTTCAATTTATTTTTTTTATTTTGCATGGTTTTATTGTTTTTTTTCCTTCTTATCCTAGACTCCAGCTTAGAGCCAGAACAACATGTCCAAGAGCAAAAGTCTAAACAAACCAATGAAGATGGTGAGTACTATAATTTCTATTGTTTCGATACTTGCTTCCCCAAGTCATGTTTCATTTACGAAAGTTTAAAGAGAGCAAATGCTTTGATATGTTCCTATATCATGTGAGGATCTGATAGTAATATACAGCAAGCCTGGCGCTTAGAGTTGTCTACCGTAGGCTTAATCATAATGGGAAAGGATGACGTATAATAGAACTCGGTCACCTATCACCGATATTGGCAGAAACAGATCCAGGTAGAGGTCCTGGTAGTTCGGACCGCTCCGAAGTATCTATGTCCTTATATACATTTGAGTGATCAAGCGAAATCGCTGCAATACCAATTTGACAATAAGGGAGCGTCCAAGTATTAAAAAAAATTACAAAAATTCCGCTTACGTATCGATTAAACGTCCCCTAACGCGCAAAAATACTTGATATACCCAACATATTTTATTTTTCATTTCTTTTATATTGAGTTTTGAATTTGAATCCCGCTTTGTCAAAGACTTTCTAGATAAGTTCCTGGATATCAGCAATATAAAGATCAGCATCACTGAGGTCGTAAGACGTAAAGACTTAGCACTTCCCTTGTTATATGTTGCTAATTCTATTTAATTCCATCGAATCAAACAGACGCAACTGATGTGTTATATCAAAATAATAAAATGAGAAGGAACTCATGGGTGAATGTAAATCAGTAGCTTGCTAAAATCATCCCTTGGTATCATATATTTTGATAAAACTTTATGTTAGTAATAACAGGGTATGATCGACACTCTTGTTTAGAAACATTATAAATAGGAAATAGGGTTTCCGCAGTCAGTTATGAAAATTCTGGATTGACGGTGAACAAACTCTACGAGTTTGCACCATTTTCTACCTCATTGTCACATCTAATATTGGACAACTGTGATTAATCATATAATAATGAAATTCAATCCTGTGTCATTTTTCATATCAAGAACTGACAATAATGACAATGCAATTATGGATACAAAATTTATGTCGACTTGTTGACTAGTCCTTCGCAGTATATGTAAGTTGCGCCACTAGGGAAGTCTTTTATATGTCTTTTGTATGCCTTTCACTTTGACTATCATTGCTTGATCAAGAACACTAAAACGGGAATGTACACACATAAAAATAAATTCTCAGACTAAGAATATGTGCTTTCATGCAAGTATACCATATATTCCTATATGCGCAAAACTATAATAATTATATAGTAAGAATACAGTATTTTTGATCATATATAGTTAATTTAAGTGAATACTTTCAATTCAAACCTGGGAATGTCCTCGGAAGTGAGAATACCAAAATCTCAAATTGAGCATATAATAATCTTGACACAAAACAGAGAAAATCTAACCTATAAGGATACTGTGTTGACTGAAGCATTTCATAATCTTGACGCAAATAGTTCAACTTCATTATATAATTTAATATAAGTATAAACATTCGGTAATTTTGATGAGCTGTTATTTTGTTAATTTTTGCTAATTCAAGTTTGAAAATTATTATACAGATAAACAAAATATGAAAAATATGTACTTCAAGCATGTGTGCAAAATGCACTAATTGTCGTCTATTCAGTGGCATCTTTTACAGCGAGCTTCAACATGAGGTTGACGAAATATTTTATCAGATACATCCACACACGAAGCATACAATAAAAATCTACATAAAATGAGAAGCTGAAAAGCTTTCAGAACAGGCCCATAATTTCAGAGAGAGGACGGCTAACAAGTGTAGTCGACAAAGAAATCTCGGCCGCATTCCTTCTCTAGACGCTTTTATGATGTCAAAAGTCAATTTTCACCCTCCATTTGTCCCAGAGAAGTAGATTTAATAGTTAAGTCGGGAAAATATGGCGTTAAGCACTGAGCGCGCCAGGAACCCCCGTTAATATAATGACACTACTCGGAATTTTTTAGATTTCAAGGGATTAAAGGATATAACAGTTCTATTCCAACTCATATGGATTTTCTTCATATGTCGTGCGGTTAGTGACATTCGCAGGTCGGCGTCCAAGATATTTTCCTGCTTCCTCTTATCTTTCTTCTTATTTCCCTTCTTCTTTTTCAATCTCCAGTATGAAGTTGACAACCAACATTCCAACTTTGGAACTACGTGCTCTGAAATTTTATTTATTCATTTCTAACTGAACACCTGTGCGCTTTCCCTGAACTATTAATATGACACTTGTTTTTCATGTCCATTTGTTTCAATATTCCAGTGTTTGTTAATCGGCTCAGCCATGATATCCTTAGCAGCCTTCTGTGAACTGTTGAATTGTAGGAGATCATCATCATGATAATGTACACTTGGTACGCATTGCGAAAAAAACAAAATTCGACACTGCCACGTTCACGTCCTGTGGCGTAGCCACTTTGCATATTTCAGATATTCTGGAGACGAGCTTAATTTTTGCTCGATGAGTACATAACATTGGTTAAACGTAAATACTTTCAGTACTAATGGCAACTCCTTGCTGCTTTATTTCCATAAAATTGATCTTTTCATCTAGAAACATTGATTGATGCTCATTAGCTCACTGATAGCATGGGTCACAGGTGCGGCATTTATCTCCACACACAAATATGTACTAAACACTAGACATGTTTTTAGGCTTCAATGCTGAGTTGCGCAAAAAGCAGCAAATAATCGTTGTGCATGCAGTGATGATAGAGATTGTTGTAATTAGTTTTTGATTTGATCGAATTTTTAATGTGAACCTAGGAAATATATAATATATAATTGTATGCAGCACTGCTTTCAATGCATGGAATGCCTGTAATGATAGCATATTTGACGAGACATAGCATCAAAGTTGACATAACTAAACATAACATTTCATTGTAATTACTGTCAATCAGATATAAATAACAGATGGGAAAACGGAATCTAAGAGCCTAATTTGTAGTTAATACTCAAGCCGAAGGTCTCTTGCATTCAAATATACAATTATTGAACCAGAATGGTCCAGTAGTAAAACGTTGCCAGCACTGCATGAAATAAAAAAGAAATTTAATGTAAATATAAAGCTACTTCACAAAAGAAAAGGTGATTATAACTGAAAATAGTTCATGGCCTTAATAAACTGTTTAGTGTCTTGATCGAAGTCAACTAAATTTGTTGCTTTGGTCGGCATGTGGTTTCTGTCATGGTACCACAGTCTGAATCTTCTGTGCTTCGGATTGTGAGATCTTCTTTCTAGAATTCTTTCTGATTATGCAACATGTTGCTGCCGCCAATGATTTCTTGATACGTTTTGTAATTAAATTATTATTCCAATTATATACAGATTTTGAAGATTTCTTAGCAAAAGCTTGAACATTTGGATAAAAAAATGCGAAAAATCATGCACCTGGTTGTATAATTCGGACAGAGTTGATCGTGGTATGTCTGACTTACTTTTCACATATTAAAATATCAGTGTACGTATCAATATGAGCTTATATCATTCGTATGGTTCATGGATTGTGTAGCTGAAGTAGTGACTATAAATACCGAGATCTAGATGGAACCGTATGCTTCCATTCATATGTTATTTAGAAACAAAACCACTGATACTCCAAGTCTAAAACTTTTGTATCAATATTATGTGTTTCTAACCGAACACTATGTAAAAAAATGTCTTGTGGTTAATAACCCCTTTGAGCCTTGGTCGACAAAAGCTTTATGGATAAGTGATGTTGGTTTTCGTTGTCGATTAAATCTTCAATCAGCCGTATTAAAGAACAAAACACTGAATGTAATGATATTATCTAATAATATGTTTTTATGCAGGATGTCATTTTATTACAAATGTAAGTCTATTCCATTGAACTCAGTAGCTGCTCCTCAATATTCTAATATGCGGTTACAGATTTCTTTACAATAAGTATTTTTATTGAAGTGCCAGTTTGATAATAGTATGATTTTTTTCAAATGAAGTTCGATAAACCTCCAGGAAAACTGTTGTGTTAGACTATAATTATTCTTTCAAACTGTATTTTGTTATAGCCTCTCACATTTAATGACACATAGAGATTCATTTATTTATAAACCGCTCTATACACAGATACATACTGTACAAAATGTTTGTTCTGAATACTCGAGTATGCTAATGTGTCCATAGTTCAACACAAAATGTATCTAGAAATTTTGCATTTCAGGTTTTGAGGTTTTAGGGCTGAAAGTTGCCTTGTGTTAACCTCCAATACTGATTGAAATTCCACTTTAATGTTAGGGTAACTTGAAATTCTAACACAACAAAGCAAATCACATTCAGCACAGCAAAATATACATAATTATTATTATATTATTTTAGCAACTGCTACTGCGGATTATTACATTTTGAGTTCATAAGTATAATGAATAATTTCGAATGTATTATAGTATTTTGCATCCTGTGATTTCCGGAATAGATCTAGATAACATAAATTCAATGAAACGTGTACCCTTTATTTTGGTTAATGAAGAGGAATAGATTATTTATCCTTCACGTAAAGGTAAAGATCCTAGTGGGCAACTTGAACTCTGTCCAATAGGGATGACAGATGGCCCCGGTATCTGTCAAAAGGATGCACTGATTTACAGCGAGATTTCTTGTTCCTTTTAAATAGTTTACGCGACACGTTGAGATAAATCTTGGCATTTTTTCTCTCTAACTCTTCCAGAAAAAAATATCTATCGACGCCCCTGTCCCACCAATCTTGAATAAATGGTCGCATAAAAAGTCCTTAGTATTCGCTTAACTTTGAACTAAAAGCTCATTCTTGCATGACGCGTCTTCCAACAGGCGGTACTTAAATAATAATTGTGTGAAGTCGGTACGATTTCAATAAATGCCAACAGTAGCAGATGCTAATAGCCACTCAAGATACGCGTAATCACCGTACCGTGGTGAACCTTGTAACATAACTTGCAGGAACTTGACATAATTTCGTGAACTTGAATCCGGCTGATCTTCGGAAACATTATGAAACAGTTAATAATTTCATAGCAAGATTTGCATGTGATTTGCATCGATAGAGGTGAATCATTTTTTGCCATGCAATTTTACTATTAGAAAGGATACACACTGCTATGACACGAAAAAATGGAGTCAAGTAGATTGACTCGGTATTGTCCACGCTGTAATGATCCGCTTGGATCATTCGATGGTATGATGAAATCATGATTTTACCAGATCCCCCTGGTAGGTGTTGAAGTTGAATATTTAGGCCTCTGTAGAGTTTTTGGAAATCTCTCTTCAGTATCTCTAAATATTATCAATTAATCTAAAAGGCAACAAGGAATTGAAAAACTAATGAATTGAAAGCAAATTCGCTAAATAGCAGCATTGGTGTTGGACTCAAACTTCAAACTCAAAGTAAAATTAGATTTGAAAGCAACTAGCCGTCAAATGTCTTTCACTACAAACTACATTGAACGAAATCTTGTGAAACAAGTAAAATCATGTTTGATCGCTTTCCTAAACTGTTGAAGTCCAAAAAACGCCCAAAACATAATGAAATGAAGTTTGCAGATTTTTTTTATTTTTTTGTTTTTTTAATAGCCTTGCCGTCAATGCGCCGATTTAAAAAACAAATTAACATTATATTCATAGCAATGAATGAATAACTAAATCGATGCAGTAGTTACTGAGATTATGCTGTGACAATAAAACCAACGGACAGACAGACAGACAAATGGATGTTCGTCATGAAGATGCCATAAAACATGTAAAATGAATATTTTTTTTTGAACATCAGTTTTGTGGCGGCAGATATATCGTCGAAAAATGAAGAAAAACGCCCCAACTTTTGTTTGGGACGTTCCGAGACCCTCGACCATTTTCTAAAGAAAGTGTAGGGGACCAAAAATTGGTTTTGGGGTGGGCTGGCCACAAAAATATCTAAAAAAATTGTTGTTGGTAAAAGACATTCTATCATCTATAAAATTTTGACTTCCATAGTACTTCGTACTTTTGAGATATCGATCCAGTAGCAGCAGAATAATACTGAGGCAACGTATCCATATAACAACACGCGATGTATCCAATCTACCGTTCAAGCGTTACTGATGAACCATCGGATTATAAGTCTATAAATTATAATATAGATAGGGGCTCCCGGCTTTTCTCAGGTTGCCATCTGATTTGTCTTGCTTCTGACTCAACAATTGGTAGGTGATATTACACACGCTGTATTCAACCTGCATAAGGTTAGTAGTCTACTAAATGCTTTTATCGGTTCTCAGGACTGTTTATCCAGTTGTTCTTTTGGATACTTTAGAAATTATTGAAAATTTTTTGAAGACTTGAAGTCTTTTAGTAGTAGACGCCATATTTTTGGTTGCACTGAGCAACTGGCTAACCTTTTTGTGTTCATATTCACGTACGGGACCTGCAACACGAAACTGCCTCTTAGCCGCTTACCGAACATTCCAGAACCACCTAGTCCGCCACTACTTGTTTCTGCAGATGTTATTGCTATTATTTTGATACAGCATTTTTTCATATATTTTGACTTATTTTAGACTCTGGCCTCACCGAGGAAGAAGTTGTATTGGCCAATGCAATTGCTGAAGGACCAGAGGCAGAAAAGGCTCTGCAACAAGCAGCGTTCATTCTACGGATGCGCGAAGGTATGAACTCCCTGTCGCGTGTACTGAAGGCCATCGAAAAGTATCAGGGCGCCGTACTACACCTGGAAACCAGGCCCAACAAAAGAGAGAATGGACAACTAGACGCACTCATCAAGGTAGTTAATTTAACGGCAAATTTAATTCAGTACTTGTCATTCTATCTCTCGGTACTGACTCAGATGTCTGAAAGTTTCACCTACTTGAACTAGTATTTATCAGATACATGATGTATGTAAATTTTGAAAAGTGATCAGAAGAGGTTGTAAAATAATTCTTTCAGATTGCGTTTATCTCTAAAGCAGTAAGTGTGACAAAAAATTTGATTGGACTAAAAATGTAGAGCGTCAAATAATACTGTCCCAAATTTCGAACTAACCGCGTCGTTCGTATCTCGTGATTCATCGACGGTTTGAGTCAGTAAAGCTGTCCAACCGAAGTTACTGACAAAAAAACCCTGCAATTTAAAAAACTGATGAGAGGAATCGACTAGTACCTCACAGCACTGTTTATGAGAATTACAACCCAAGAAAAACATTAACTCAATCAGCCTTGTATTGTGTATCACAAATATGGATACTTCTGTATTCTCCAGCTTTCATAAGGAAAACAAAAATGTACTTCTTAACTATGTTCCAATAGAAAATAATAACAGTTATGAAGTAAGAGAACAATTATAAATCGATTCGTAATGATTTTGAAAACATAAAGCCGTTTAATTATGGATTTATCGTGATAAAATTATTAATGCAGCGACTCAGTAGTAAACAGGTGACCCAATTACGGACAGCATTTCCAATAAGGCATTGAATTTTACAAGGAGAAATCTAGTAGGTTGTTACTACTGTATATATAGATATAGGAAGAATGAAAATAAGAATAATCTAGTGTTCGTTTGTGGACAATAATGAGCTATTAATTAGTTAAAGGCATTTCCATATATTTTTTCAGACTATCGTGAAGGTATTGCGTATGGGTGCAGCATTGTATGGGCATGGCATATTTAAAATACTTATTGCAAAGTACATACTAATTAATACAAAAACATTAATCAGACACAAACATTAATTGATCAGCAGTTCCCGTTATAACACGAAGGATAACATAAGAAAAACAAAATTGGAAAGAACTGATATTTTTTCTTTGTGGGTGAAGGAGAACCTAATACGTGCCCCATCATATGTCTGCATTAATTTCATCAAAATCGATGTAGTTATTACTCAGGTTATAGGGTGAAATAAATGATGACATGCCAACAAACACACTCACAGACAGACCGACGGAAATGTTGTCGTTGTTCACATGCTGTTGCCTTGTTTTTTTCTAGTGATTCTTAGAAATAGTTATATGTATATTTGAATGTGCAGCTTCCCAACAGTAATTAGCTTTGTCTATTTGGTGGTATAAATTAAACAAATAAATAAACACTTAATGTTTTTTTATCTCAAAGATGCTTCCTCCTATTTTTTTCAAATTTGGCTGCGTTATTCATTGTAATAAAACAGTAATCTAGCAGTAATTAGAAGATAGTTATGAGTTCCAGAGGTGTTTCGGAGGGCGGTCTCACGAATAATATGGTCACAAAAAAAACTTTTTCCTTAGTGTGTGTAGAACACATGTTTATATAAGGATCACCAAGTGAAACGACACCGATTTATATAATTTTCTTTTGTATAGATGGAAATGAACCGTGTAAATCTCCTCCAACTGATCAAGAACCTCCGCCAATCAGGTACCTTGGAGCACGTCACCCTGATTGGAGATGACAACATTTCAGCCAAGAATCCCTGGTTCCCTCGCCATGCTAGTGAACTGGACAACTGCAATCACCTTATGACCAAATATGAACCTGATCTGGACATGAACCATCCTGGATTTTCCGATAAGGAGTACCGTGCAAGGAGAAAGGATATAGCAGAAATCGCTTTCAAATACAAATAGTAAGTTAGCTAATTATCATTTAATTCATTTTAGTTTACAAGATTACACATTAAACTCCAGGAAAAGTAAAAAGCTGTATGTCTCATGCAGAGTCGTTCCTTACGGAAGTAGGTCGTCGATTTCCAATTTGAGGCTTCCTTATTGCATTGCATAGTCATAGTTGTTCTTTAACTTCCAAGTTTCCTTATTTCACTACTTCCACATAGATAGTATTAAACACTAGCATATAACACAAGATATTGTCATCGAGCTAGAATCGAACGTAAACATCAACTCATCTCCAAGTGTCGTCCTCTATGGAGACGACCATTGGCAACTTACGAAGTCAAAGATCCTAATACCTGGACTGCCTTGAAGCGGCAACAGATGTCCCTTAAGACATCTGTCAACAAGGTTGAACTGATTTACAGCGACATCCCTTGTTCTTCGTAAACACTTTTACGATGTACCTTTATCTCGACTCTTTCACATCAGAAGCAGACAACTGGTATTAAGAGTATTCTTCTCCACTATGCATCAGACCTGCTATAGACATGCATGTTTCGTCTTTAGCCTAGACTCGTAAGAGACATCTGTTGCCGCTTCAAGGTAGTCCAGGTGTTAGGACTTCTTACTTCGTAAGTTACCAAATGGACGTCCTCATAGAGGAGGGCGACACTTGGAAATGAATTGAGATTGCTATCACGCCCTTGAATGGGTTACATATATACCTCCCGATTGCTCTCTACAGTTGGACCGCCACGCTATACTGACGAGTCTAGACTAAAGACGAAACATGCATATCTATAGCAGGTCCGATGCATAGTGGAGAGCATACACTTGATAAAACGCCAATTTAATTGTGGTATGATAACTATAAGAATTGCAGTTTCATCATTGATGATGTGGAAACAATCACGAAAAAAATATGTGCCTATATGGATTAGCCTCACAAATCCATGTTTATCGCTCTATCTCTGTAACTGAATTTTCGAAAGTACAGTCAGATGCACTGTTGCCATATTGTGGAAATGTCGCAGAATGTAAGTAACGATCGATTCAACAAATAGTAATAACTAGAATTTGAGCGAATATTTTCAAACTAAACAATACTTGATTTTTCCGTCACACCATGAAGCTTTGATTATTCCTAATTATTGAGATATTCCATTTCATATTACTTTTATTCACTTCAAATTATTCCGCAGTGGAGATCCCATCCCATTCATAAACTACACGGAAACTGAGCACAAGACATGGAACGCGGTGTACAACACAGTTAAAGAATTGATGCCAAAGCACGCATGCGCAGAATACAGTCGCGTGTTTAAGCAACTCGAGGAAGCGGACATCTTCCAAGCGCAGCGTGTGCCGCAGTTGGAAGAACTCTCCAACTTCCTGAAACGATGCACTGGATTCACATTGAGACCTGCAGCGGGTCTTCTGACAGCCAGGGATTTTCTTGCTTCTCTTGCCTTCCGAATTTTCCAGAGCACCCAGTATGTCAGACACACCAAAACACCATTCCACACGCCAGAACCGTGAGTATAATTTTTATAACTTTTTTGTAAAAATGGACGGATACTACGATAGGAATACTCGTGAATATCACTCCGATGATAAATTATGTCAAATATTCTTTCAAATAACATAATTTAAAACGAAATCCATGTAAACGCATGCAATAGACAATAGGCACTATGACAGTGAAAACAGTGAAAATTATATCTAATTAATGAAATTGGAAAAATGCCTTCTTAAAATTGTCTTTTTATGTATGCAAGCTTTCTGATCAAACACCTATTTTTATATATATTAACGTATAACCTGTCGATATCTGCTGAAAATAAAATATTAAGAAATGACTATTCCAGCCTTGAGATGGCGAAACTATGTCTAATTTGCCGGTAATGCGACGTTGCCAATTCCCTTATTTCAGACGTTCTACAAGCTAAATTTATTGTTTCGCAATATGTACATCCCCTCGTGATGTTGATGTTCGAATGCGAAGGCGTCAGATTTTCGATATGCTACATAGCGATGTATAGGGTGCCGCTTCAGACTGTCATCAAAGAAGCTCCAGATAATTTGATTAAAAAGCCATTATATCGAGCTGAGATCGGGTGTTGGGCTAATAGCCCTTCCTTTCGGTTCAACTTTGCGATCGAAATTCCATATCATATAATAGAAGAGAGCGAGTTGAGAAATTTTAGATGGGCTTTTGATTCTTCATTTACATGGAAGCCTCTCAAAGACTGCCAGTCGGTGTAAAAGCCGTTTTTAAATGTAATTTGTTTCTCGCAATGTTCCATGGGCTTCGGCCAGAAATCAATGACGACATTGTTCGCGCATCTGCAAGAAAATACCAGAATAAATAATTCTTGGGGGATAGTATTATTTATTCAATGTTCCATAATTTTGACTTTGACGCAGGTGGTTTTAATTAGCAGTAGTATATAAATATGATCAGCTAAGCTGATAATTTGACAATAATCATTCTTATCTAATAATAAAAATAATAATCTGAATGAATATATATATATATATATATATATATATATATATATATTCATATTATTGCGGGTGGTCCATTTAACTTGAGACAGCCGTATAGCGCGGAAACGGTGAGTTTTTAGAGGGAAACGTTCGGATGAAAGTTCTTGAGTGCAATGGGGAAGAGTTAATGAAGACATTTATTTTCGACATTGACAGCATTTTCAAGGTTTTTTGCGAAGTCAGCCATGTTTTTTGATGGGAACATATATTTTTTATTGCAGAATCTTGCACAACGAGAATAAACAAATATCTTTTGTGCACAAAATTTTGAAATCCGATTGCAACTTAAGTAGATAAAAAATACATTTATTCATTTTATAAATTCTTGCTTTTCTTCTCAAAAAAGCATAAATAACGTAATTATCATATGGGAAACCTTTAAATTTATTATACCGAATGTTCAAAATGATACCCGCCAACTTCAATACATTTATCAATCCATTTTATGAAGTTTTCATGATACCCAAGGAGAGTTTCTTTATTGCTTGCTCTACAAGCATATCTCTTGCGTTACATCATATTTTCCAATGTAGTGAGAGCTTCTCGAATAAACAACTTCTTTTAGATAGCCCAATAAAAGCAAATCAAGAGAGGTTAAATCTGGTGACCTAGCAGGCCAGATAACAGGACCACCTCATCCGATCATCGATTCGGGTATTCTCGATCCAGCACTTCCCGGAAATATTCTGCATGATGAGCAGGGAAGTCATCATATTCAAACCACAAACTCGCCCTTTCTTGAAGAGTCTATTAGCTCTGGTAAATAGTGTTGTAGAAAGTCTCAATATGTTTGCCCATCCAGTGTTCCTTCAAAAAAATATGGACCGATCAACCTGTCATCGATGATTTCTCACCCTGCATTCACCAACGAAGGTATAATGTACGAGGTGTGTAAATTAAGTAATGAGACTGACAACGTAAGGTTTAATATGGCAACACTGGATAAATGTGGCATAGATGGGCGACAGGCGGCCATGTGAACCGCGTTGTAAGCAAGTAAGACTTTGAACTCCGTCGAGTCATTTGCTTAGCTGCTGTCGTTTTTCCAGTGAACCGGTTTTCGTATTGAGTTCTTAAAATCAGTGACATTCAGGTTTAGCTTTACGCTTGGATAAAGTAGAACAGATACTTTTTCAAAACTTCCATAGCCATACGTAGACAGTGTTTTATCAAGAGCCCAGGTTTTTTGGTGGTTTGAGTCATTTTCAGAAAGAAGAGTCTATGGGAGATAAGCCACGCAATGGAAGACATGAAGAAGTAGAACTACACGTTCCGACAAAAATATCGACAGAATTAGATGACACCACCGTTCATCAAGTTTTGATCAATGAACTGGGCATGACCCTGCATCACAACAATGGGCCTTGTCACACAACGATTTCCATAAACCCGTTTTTGGCCAGTGTCAGTCTCAACCATCGCAGATTTTCCGCACTCCAGTAGTGCATTTTATGTCGATTCACTTCACCATGGTTTGTAAACCCAGATTCATCTGAGAACAACAAAAGAAAAAAAGTCTATTTAATTCTATCCAATTTCTTGCCCACTAAGCAAATACGACTAAGTCAACAATGTTCCAAAAAAATGATAATGGCGTTGTCTATCGTTGCAGTATGAAAATGATTCGAAAAAGAAAATGTTTTTTTATCTACTTAAGTTGCAATTGGTAAAAAAAATCTGTCAACAAAAGGTATTTGTTTTTTACGTATATTCTGCAATAAGAAATATATGCTACCATAAAAAAACATCGCTGAGAAGTATTCGGCTTCTTCTCCAGTCCGATAATTCACTTCAATCATCTTTTCGATGCCTTCATAAGATGATTGATTTCCGATATCTAAAGGTCGTACTAACCAATATTCAAATCTGTTTCGACTACAATACTTTCCCCAGATGCACAGAGAATACCTCCATCTTATAAAGAAAGATTGAGCGCAATGCTCGCTACAAAACGGATTTCCGAAACATCCCCGGGGATCGAAACAATTGGAGAAAATCTGTACTGAGAGGAGATCCTCTTAGTTTTGACGAAAATGTAATTCCCGCAGAGTTGAAATTAAAAGAATTATTCCAGAATATCCTACAAGGCTTAACAATATCTGCATTAAAAAGGGAAAACGAAAGTAGCTTAGCAAGAGCTTTGAATCTTCGTGAAATGGTTGGAGGCATAATTTATTCTAACATGATCGGTTCATAACGAGCTACAGATATTATTTTTATGTATTATAGTTTGACTGTTGACTAATTACATTCGATGAGTGAAGACATGTCTATGAACTATGCAATTCTTTATCAAAATTAATGATCCTCTTCATAATTTTTGAAAGTTGTGCTACAACAACGACATTTATTTTTCTGTTAACATTATTATCAAACGGGCGCTACTTAAAATGGAGAATTAATCCATAAAATTCCATCAAGTTCGTGGATTGAACTGGAGGTCATTCCAGCTTGTAGATCCGCACTAACTATGATGATAATAAGTCACTAAAATTCCTGCTAGTTCTATAAAAATAGTTATGAGTAAGGATAATCAAAAATATGCTATCTGATAAGTTAGTTGGATAAGAGTACCATTGAAAGCTGATTATTTTGTTTCTTGAAGGGAAGTAGCAAATCAATGAATTTCAATAACTAACCATTAGTACTTAAACCAGAATTCACTTCTCGACAAGGACGTGGAAGATTGGGTAATTTGGGGGCAAGACCTGAAGATATTGTAAACGATAAACAAAGCGAAAGTAGAAAAAGTAATTGATGTTCTGACCACAACTACAATATAAATATCAAAAGCTACAGTTCGTATGAAAAAAGAAGAATCATTGATGTTTGTCAAAGTACTTTAGAATCACCCTGTTTATCAAAACACAAAATTTATATCATTCATATGCACAACTGGCACTGATTACAAAAAAAAGTTTTCAATGCTTCGTCCTGATTTTTTTAGATTTTTTCAAATGTATGTTGTATTATTTACAGAGATTGCATCCACGAAATTTTGGGACACATGCCTCTTCTTGGCGATCCCAGTTTTGCACAGTTCTCACAAGAAATTGGACTTGCCTCCCTAGGAGCATCAGATCAAGAAATTGAAAAGCTATCCACCGTAAGTATGATGACTAAATTTATAATAACCAATTGATTAAAACAGTAGGTGAAACCGCCATTTGTCAGGCACTGCTGATACCAAAAATTGAAGTAGCACAACAGGTTTCCTCTAAGAGCATATTTCGAGACTCCTCAATAATTTTAAATAAACTAGGGGTAAGGTTTTGAGAGAGTTTGAGATGTGGCAGGAGCTAATGAAATTATTTTGTATTCGAACTAACCCTATATTTTATTCATTTCACTTGTGTAAATGTGCTTATTTATAAACTTCAATTGTAGTGATATTGTAAATGCATATAGCTGTAGAAAATTAAGCATCTCTCAAAGGTTTGCGACATATTATTTATGCTTTTTTATTGCCAGATGCTTAAGAAAGGCATGTTACGCCTTTGCAAATATATTTACGACCTATAAAACCCGTCACGCATACTTTTATGCTATAACTATGCCATAATCACCTTTATTGTCGTTAACTTGATGGAACAGCACGTAAGAAGTATATTTTGCTCTCAACTAGTTCCCACCTGTGACTACCTATACATGTTTCAAAACTATGATGCCAAGTTAGAAGGTTTTTCTCTATATCTAGGGATATTTTGCTACAGTAGCAAAAATTGAGGTTTGAACTTTTGAACTTTTCAAGTTTCCTGGTTGATGTATCATCCATACCCACTCGTTAGAAGGTAGCTTACTCTGGTTGACGCCACATATTTTATAACTATTTATCGATATACAGAATCGTACTAGCCACTAGCCACCATCATAATGCACTGCTGGATTCTCACTAAAACCAGTATCGTCCGTTGTCCTTGACTGTAGCATTGGGTGTAGAACTAATTCTTCTTCATTCCTTCCCCCTTGCTGCGGGGGCCAAGGAGCAACTCGAACGCAGCGCTGAATGATCTAGCACTAAGTGATATTGCAGAGTGCACACTTATGCTATGTCATGCACAATGGCTTACTTCATCACGCAAGTCTATCCATTTAAAGAAAGAATTTGCGTTCGTTCCACCTGCCACAAACCACATTATTCTATTAATTGTTTCCTTTCCTCTCTGTGACTGCCAGTATTGTCAGTTGTTACCATGCTTTTTGTCAGCAAAAATCGGTGTTACACGATCACGTCATATTCGGTGACAAGTAAGGACAAGTAAAGTTGTGAGTTGGTGACACTTGATCAATCAATCAATGACAGATATCAAAATAAAATGCATAGTTTTCCTCAAATCTGCACAACCATAGTGCACAATTCAGATATCCCCTGTAGTACTAGCTAACTCTGCATTGTAAAAAGAAACGTGTAATAAGCTTAGTCCGAACAACAAAGGATTTGCAGAGAGTGATCAAATTTATTATTTAGTATAGTTTCATCGTAGTCATAAAAGAGGTCGTAGTAATGTGGTATACATCGAACTGAACGGTTATAGCGGGTAATTTGAAGCAGTTATCTAATACTGTTGCATGCCGTGTGTGATTATTGTTGTTATGATGTTCCTCCTTTTAAATTAATTTTCAAGCACATCCTTAAGTGCAATAAATATTATATAAATCTAGAGAAAATTCAAGAGACCTATTTGGCAACACCGCTGAGTTTCTTACTCGTCTTCGAATGCAATAGAATCGTGCATTTTCCCGGTATTGCAAACCATTTCGAATTATGATGATTTTGATTAATGCTAATGAATATCTGGAACCAACAACAAATATTGCAAAGCCATTTGTCGCAAAATAATGCGTTTATCATGTCATGGTCAAAAGCAGCTGTGTACGTGACCGAATGATGTTGAGATGCACTTACGTACTTGCTGAGGTGCACTTACGCATATTATAAACAGACAGTTGCGTAATAGATAAGAAACTAGGTCCTTGTTCAAGCTGGTAGTAATTTCTAATTACCAGGGATGATCAATGTTTGCATTGACGGCATATAAGTTTCAATAGTAGACCACTTATGTAAAATTATATTTTTGCGGAGCTGAATCAACTAATATTGACGCAATAAATTAATGATGATCTATCTACTAAGCTATGTACCTCTGAGTACTTGTGATGCGGGTATGAAATGATAATTGGTTTTTATGTCGTTTTATGGTATACCTACACATCACAAAACAATATTGTTGCTAATATGTATCAGCCTGTCGATCGTTTTGTTTGTCTGTCGAACTGACTGTTAGCATTCTTGTCACTGTGTAAATTCGGTAACCGCTATACCGGCTTTGATGAAATTTGGGTAATGCAATGTCACCGTGTTATGGATAATACAGAGTAGCGGAGAAATTAGCAGAAAACAAAAAGCTGTGAGATCTTCTATGAGCTCGATTTTATACTATATCGAATTTCACATAATTTTCTGGCATGATCAAAAAGCTTTTTTTGAAGGATTCGTGAATATGTACAAACCTCACTTTAAAATGGTTTAATTTAGGAAGTTATACAAAATCTTGAGGATTCATTTTTTAAGTCCCCAATGCAACATTGTATCCAAACTAACTATTTGAATTAGGGTATAGAATTCTGGCATAATGATCACGTCAGCCTTTATATGGAAACCACATACCTGCCCTTTCTTGGAGTGTTATATCATCTATTAGCTCTGGTAAATGGTGTAGAAAGTCTCGATATTTTTCCCCATCCAATGTTCCTTCAATAAAATATGGACCGATCAACCTGTCATCAATAATTTCGCAACATACATTCACCAACGAAAGGCGCTGATGTTCTACTTCTACCGTTGCAGTATGGAAACATTTCGGAAAAGAAGCAATGTTACATTTTTTATCTACTTAAGTTGCAATCGGATGAAAAAAATTTTGTGAACAAAAGATTTTTGTTTTTTCTCGTAGAGTAAGATTCTGCAAGAAAAATATGTGTCCCCATAAAAAAACATGGTTGACCTTGAAAAATACGCTGTCAATGTCGAAAATAAAAGTCATTATTAACTCTCCACTATTGCACTCAAGAACTTTCATCTGAACGTTTTCATCTAAAAACTCTCCGTTTTTGCTCTCTCGGGCTGTCTCAAGTTAAATGGATCACCCGGTATATGTGGGACGACTTTGTAAGCGAACTGATACGAGGGAAGTACCAAACCAACCTAACTAACTCACTTCTCTCAGATCTACTGGTTCACCGTAGAATTCGGTTTGTGCAAGGAAGCTGGAGAGACGAAAGCATATGGAGCAGGACTGCTCAGTTCGTATGGTGAACTGCTGCATGCTCTCTCAGAAAAACCTGAACATCGTCCATTCGATCCAGCGTCAACGGCCCTACAGCCCTACCAAGACCAAGATTACCAACCAGTCTACTTCGTGGCGGAGAGTATCGAGGATATGAAGGACAAATTCAGGAGATGGGTAAGTGTGTCGAGATTATTCATTCGATATAATGGAAACCTACATACGAGGGTCACGTTGAAACTTTTCAGATACAGAAAAACTACAAGGTTTTTTTAAAAAACTTTATTCTGTTTTTTATTCTCCTCCTAGCTGAATACATTTACGCATTCGGTAAAACCACTTGTCAAATTCTTGTGACCAACGTTATTTTAAAAGGTTGCTAATTTCCTCATCTAATGCAGCGATTGTCTCTTCATCGGTGGAAAAATGGCGACTTCGTAACTTTTCTTTGATCTTAGGGAATAACAAGAAGTCGCACGGAGATAGGTCCGGAGAATGAGGTGGGTGAGGCAACAGTTTGACACCCTGTTCAGCATAAAAATCGAGTGTTCTAGCGGCGCTGTGGGCGGGTGCGTTGTCATGATGCCAATGAATACCCTGCAGACCAGTCTTTTGACGGCTCATAGTTCTTGGAAGACTACAGGAACACATTTGATTATATATCATTCAGAAGTAACTGTCCTTTGATTTTCCAAGGCTACCATTGTGATGTATCCACTTTTCGATAAAAAAAAGATGCCACCATTTTCTTTCCAACACTCTTCGACGAATTTTCATTGGAGGCTGCTTTCTTTCAAGGCACCAAACTAATGACTGCTGTTTAGTTTCGGGATCATAATGGTATAATCATGTTTCGTCTCCGGTTACGATATTAAAAGTGCTTTTACTGTGCCCAATCAACTCTCATTGCTTTTTGTTCACTGGTCAACAAATGTGGCACCAATCTGGAACACCGCTTCCTTAGGCGAAGGTGATCATGAATGATTGTTCGGAACGCTGCCCATCCAATCCCCAGAGAAGCCCCAATCTCGGTGTAGGTTATATGTCGATCTTTTTTCACCATATTTTGCACAGCTTCTACAGTTTCCGGAGTAACAGCAGTGAGTGGTCGACCTGTGCGAGGTTCATCATCGAGTGGGACCCGGCCCCATTTAAACTCAGGCAGAGGCCTCAGAGAGAGTGTAAGCACTTACAACTTCAGACAAAATAGCTGCGCGCTCAAACTTGTTTAAACTTGTATAGATTAGGAATAAAGACTTTCAGCGCGTCCCTCGTATATTAGTTGAATATGACATGACAAAATTAGGATATTTAAGGCTCCTTCACACGAGAATGGATCTCTTTCACCGCAAAACATGTTGATGATGAATAAATCCGTACTGAGTCGATCTACATCCATTTTTTCGATCTATAACTTATCATAGATCTTTGAATTAGCTGGCGACCAAGTTTCGCAGAGATATTCAAAATAAACTGGTCCAGTGACGGTTGAAAGAAAGAAATAAAAAAAACATAATTATTGAGTGTTCCTGTAGATAGAAAGTTGTGTAATTATCACACAGTTTCACAAATAAAAGTGTTTTATTTATATATGATCATCTTTGCGTGCCTCACAAAGCCTTCTCATAGATTCTCGTTGTCTTCTCTTCTGTTCTTCATGATTTGTAGTTGTTTTTCTAATTTTTTATTTTATGTATAGAATTCATGGTCTGAATAGAGAGGCCATTTTAATATCAGATTTGTAAAGAGTTATACCATCATACAGATATTCACAGAGGTGGAGATTGAGGTGGGAAAATTGTACCTTTTCAATGAATATCTCAGTTTAAATAAATTAGATCCAAATAAAAAAAACACTTAATTTTATGGGTAGAATTCATGTTCTGAAAATCGGATCAATACTCATATCATATCCCTGAAGAGTATCTCACCGCCGTGAATTGGGAGGGTAGATCCACGGAAGTGAGGAAATTTTCCCTTTTTATCTCGGTTTAAATAAATTGTTTCAAAATTAATCAAATAAAATGATTTTCTACTTTATATTTTGCACTCCCTTCACTTTCAAATCCAAATATTTACTGATGAACAATAATGACGGATTATTCGAGATGCCACGCGGTAGAAGATCGCCCATAACGTTATCTGAACCATATAGAATGTAACTTCACGGAGGTGATACATGGAGTAAACGACATCGACTCGTATTCACATAACTTAAAATTCCATTTCTTTTCTCACTGAGATTCAATCTTTTCTCCATTCTTACATGTTTAATGAGGGAATGAACTAGAACAAAAATTCGATAAAGCGATATTTTTAAGGATAAGACATTATGACTACGCAGAGGAACCATCACGGAGGAGAGATTTTTGATTTATTTAGGAAAAAAGCTTGCTCTTGGAGTTGAAATTTTCTAAATTCAGCCAGGTATCTGTTTTTCATATTTATTTCTACTTCTCAAAACCTTATATATCGAAAAACACCAAAATGATTGCAATTTACAATATATCTTGATAACTACCCATATATGTCTTCTCGTACAGACAATTCTTAGCGCCATCAACTCAGAAGTTGTATGTTGCTATCGCAACCATACAGCTGCACAGACGTCGATCTAGTCTAATTAATGACCAACATGTCTGTAATAGACCTGCACTCTGTCAAACAGTTAACTAACACATTTTTTTCAATTCCAGGTATGCCAAATGTCCCGACCATTCGAAGTGAGGTTCAACCCACACACAGAAAGAGTAGAAGTATTAGATTCGGTGGAGAAACTAGACTCACTGATCCATCAACTCAACACCGAAATCCTCCACATGACGAATGCCATCAATAAAATAAAGGCATGTCCAATCTAAGGAGGTTCGATAATAGGCTAGACCAAACTTAAATCGTTTATTTCGACCTATTCTCGGGTTGATTTCGTTAGTTTGTGGGAAAAATGCGATATAAAGTTTTTTGGGCTGGTGCACTTTATTTATGTTAAAATACTTTCAGTTCCTGTCAAACTTATTTACATATTCGGAGCGTTGATAAAGCCCCTGGATATTAAAGATATATATCATGTATATTCATTACCTTTCTATTATGTATCTTCAATATTTAAAGCAATTGAAATATCAGGCTATACTTTTATAGCTTATAAAAAGACTCGGTTATTTTTCGGTTGTTAAACGGGTAGCTAAAGATGGGATTCCCCTAAAAAAACTAATTTCCTTGATTTTTCCTGTAATACTGTACTATATATATTATACTATTGTTTGTCGCCGTACTTCACTTCTCTCCGAAATTTAGTTGTTACAAAATCTTTTAAACTCATAATTAGTCCTTGAATTTCTCTATACATATACAGCTTCCATATCTTCAAATAGCTTTTCATATAAAGTATTATACAGTCAGAAAGCACGAATAAGGTGTCACACAGTGTAGATATAATAAATTATTATGTCTAGCCTTGACGATAGTATTACTGTACATATTCCTTCTTCCTACAAACTTTGTCAGATATTGGATCTAGAGAATTCTATTATCTGCATGTGAGTGTTTAAAGTTGTTAAATTATGACCATGTAATATATTTTATTAGGTTATGTAGGTAGTCAGAAAGTGAGTGTAGCTCTTGATCTCACTTCAACTACGTGCACCAATTTATCTGCGATAAAAAAATATTATTACTGTTATTGATACAATTTAGTCACATTTTTGTATAGAGTTTATCTTAGAGTGAGCTGGTTTTCGGTTGAGGTATAGAAAACTCCACAGTGCTCCTACACTGAATTAAATTGATTTTGAGAAGATTCTACCATTAAAATTCCGAATGAGTATGATTTTCATTTCATTTGCATCATGATGTTTTGGAAAAAGTAGAGATGCCTGTATTAACATATTATCTTCCTACAGAGTTTATCTACCGCGAATTACTAATGTGACTGTACTATCACGCCTTTGAAGTAGAGTACACCTGTACTACTGCTTTGCATGTTTTTTTCATGTATTATACGTAAATGTATGTTTTAAAAGACATGCTGTAAATGTAAAATAATATAAAGGACCAGCACGAGATTTTAACCTTACTTTACTGTAAATGTCTCACAAGTAACATGTATTGTGTGTATCATAAAAGAAAATAAATAAAAAGACATGCAACAAATGAAGAACTGCTTTTAGTGGAAAAATACATACCTAAATACCCAAAAGCCCGGGGCGCCGTCCTCAGACTGTGATCACGTGTGTTGATCATATACTTAATCCTGGTAGAATATCGTTTCTTCCATCAGGTTTCTCTGTATCAACAGATTTTTCCTACATTTGTGACTATTGATAAGACTATGTTGTCAAACGATAGTGACAATGGGATTAAGCATATACAGTATAAGTCTGTATTTAGTTTCCATTCTGGTTATCGAATCAACAAAAGCAAACCTAACTTCGATCAGCGTTAACTACATGTAACTACGCCATTCATGTCTCTGAATCACTATCGCTGCTACTGCGCATTGATATCGAACCACACCTCTCAGACCACTAAACCTCTGGTTATAGAAGCGAATATCTGTACGTATATTTGTTGTGCTTTGTCGCGTGATATCAACGCGTGAACAATAGTAAGGGAAACTAACCCGATTAGTCTCTACTATTCCATATTTGGTAACATGACACGGCAATGAGTTTTAGTTCCCAAAAAATCTGTATAGAAATAGTCACAGCAAATGATTACCAGCTACTTAAAATAAAATTTAAGAATGTCAAGTAGAATGGCACCGTACTTGCCACACAATGGTATCACTTTGGAAATAAACATAAGAATGCCTTTTGGAACTGTTGATCTTTTGAATATCAGTAAAATCTATACTAGACCTACTGAAACACTTTAAGTAATGTATAGTTTGAAAAAAATTGTTTTCAAATTTTATTCCAATGTTCCAATAATTTAAAGAATGTGGTTCAACAATTGAAAAACCGATAAACTTCGTCAATAAGCCGATATCGCTCCACGTGGAATACCGAGTTGACCTACTTGACGCCTTTTTTTAAGAGGCTAAGTAGCACATTCCTAGTGATTTGTCATCCCGTGAACTACGTCCTAAAATTCCGTGAAAAAACTTCAAGTGGTTTAAAGTTCGAAACATTCAAAATCCATCTAAAGTTTACAATATTCATAAGTCTGATGTATCATAAGATTTAAATTACTATTCTACTAACAATAAATCCATTATCATGGTACTTTGGATGGACGAAATGTGTAAGCAGTACGTAGTATTACTGGGGTCAAAAGATTATAGACGATATAATGCCAAAATAATGAGAATTCTTCCTCCCCTCATCACCCCACCCCCAAATTATATCCCCACCAAAAAAGAAAACGTCAAAATGCGTAGTTTAAGCCTTTTCCAATCTTGTCGTTTTTGTAAATATCTCACTGTGCCACCCATACACCGATTTCATGGTTTTTCATCGTAGCCCCAGTAATAGGACAGACAGGTAGACAAACCGACAAAACATGTCATGAGTGACGAGTAAAAGGAACTATGCTGCATAACTGCATTATTAAGAAAACATAGTTAGTACATACATAACCATGCTTTTCAGACTAGCAAATTGAAATTCTCATACGTCAATCAACAGCCATCAAATTGATTTCACCTTCATCATTACTCAACGCAATACCATCCAAAATCTTCAGTGAAAAGAATGAACGAACAAGGAGACCGAAACAGAGAACGTGATACGTGGACAAAAATAATGGACATAGTCATTAAAACTCCGAGGTCTATAATAAAATCCATCAAAGCGAAAATCCAACCAATTGGAGGAACAAAACATCCCAGCGAATTAAGAGCAACAGATTTCGAAGATAAGGAACATCCGGCGGCGAAAGTATTTGGGACAGATCGAGAAATAACTTTACCAGGTTTCCACATTGAATAATAATAATGAATTTGGGACGTGGTTGATCCCTGCGTGCACTTGACCCAATATTTGGTTCTCATCACCTACTTTTTTTTCTCAAGCGTGTTTACACCAGATTTCAGTGTTTCATACGAAAAAAAGGCGTTTCAGAACTTAGTTGATGATGACGGAAATTGCTTTATTAAGCAACTCGTGATTCAGTAGATAAAAAATTTATTTTAAAATGTCATTGAAATTTACAATCATATACGTATTTCTGAATCAAACAAGTGGTAATAATGTACTCCTTATAATACTGATTTTAGAAAAACGTGATATTGTTTTAGAATAGCGGGATATTTTTTTGTATTTCTTGATATTTTTGGACATTTTTGGAAAAAAAAATATAAAATTATTTTTCGATATTTAAAAAAATATATTTACAAAAATTCGACAGCTTCAGAATCTACCACCAACGCAACTATCTCCAGAATAATCTGAAGCATTACTAACTATGTGGAAAGTACGCTATTTTTCACCTACTGACAGAGTCAATGTTAGACTACTTTATTAACTTCCAGAAGATCCATTGGACAAGGGGCACACTTTCTACAAGTCAAGTACTTTCTTGTATCCAGAAAAGGAACATTACGAAAAGTACAATACACTCCAAGGATACAGCAGTAGTAGCGCCTTTTTGGATTCTCAGTATCAGCTATCTAAACAAGCTATATCAAGGCAATACAAATCACGACGCATGCTCATGAAAACTTCTGACAATCAGGAAAGTGAGTGTTAATCACAAAATGATATTTGAAAGGGACAAGATGTTTCTTCCATGAAACCCATTTTTCGTAGAGTTGCGTTAATTTTTTTATTAGGGCAATGAACTAATATAGTAGAATAATTCTGCATAATCTCAAATCTACCCGCGGCTATTTCGGAAAATTAAAGTCCAAGTTGAGCTGTTGACCACGATAAACGATTATAGTGGTGCATTATTTTGTTTTAGACATAGATCAGACCGTCGCATGTGCGGGGATGCACTCCTAATCACTCCCTGGAACTTCTGGACATAATCCAGAAACTAGCAAAACGCCTGTTCTTGCAAAGGACCTCCACAGTCTAGAACAGTGGCCTATCCGTTGATCGCAAGCTACCGGTAGCTCGCAAAACATTTTCAAAGAGGTTTACATTCCCAAAATGTTAATGAAACTAAGCATTTATTTGGGTTCTCTTAGGACTAAGTAGCTCATTGTCTATTACAAAACTGTCTAAGTAGCTCATCACATCAAAAAGGTTGGCGATCACTAGTCTAGACCAGCGAAGGAGGGTGGCTGATCTGTCTCTAATTCTATAGATAATATCATGGCAGATGTTCGACCTAGTTGTCTCGGAAAGTAACACCAGTAAACATCAGTACCTTGACGTAGTAGAATGAGCTACAGGGGAATTTGTTCCCCGATAGCGTTTCAAGGTCAATGTGACGTGTATCCTCTCGCAACGCTTATGAAGCGTGATAGCCTTTCTGCCTTTGCGTGAGGTTATCTAAAAATCTAAATTTATGTACTGAATAATAGTCAACTTTGTATTTTTTTCAGATGCAGACCTCTAGATGGAGTTTTGTTTCAAATCTTTTTAGTGTTTTGATTCAGCGATGATCCTCTACAATTACCAACGTTTGCTGTGGATATGTTTACGTTTGCGAATAAACCAATAATACACTGAAGATCCGAATCCACTTTCAACTTAATCTAATAGTTTTAAGTAATACGCTGGACAGGAAAATATGGTCAACAGTGGGATTCGAACCAAACACCTTCTGAATGAATTCAGATACTAAATTCTAAACTGATACCATTGCTTGGTGCGGTAGGGTTCCAGAACACACATTTATTGAGCATCGTTTCCTGGGGGCAGTGCTGTCAGGTCTACCGCTTTTGCGGTAGATCTACCCTTTTCAGCCTTCAGCTACGGCTCTACTGCATTGAACCTAATTTCTGCCGCAAAAACTTCTGAATCAAAATTTCAGCTTCAATTTGGCTAAACCCTCCACCATTGTTGCATTTCGGTACATTGCTGGTGAGGTGACAACTGATAGGTGACGGGTGACGCCTTTTTCATAGTGACACCGTTTTGGTACCATATTTATAACATCGTCCCATGGTTGCCACGATTGACATCCCTCTCCTCTCTGTACTCTGCTCTGTGTCGTCGGTGGTTCACTGGGCGACTGAACTATGTAGTGTGAAATTAAACGCTGACGCTGTTGAAGTAGTTCAGTCAATTGTTCATATTGTTCACTTGTTTTCATTTCACAATTTCACATGATATATACGTGATATACATTCATACAAGTTGTAGCTTTTTACAAAGGAAAAAAAAATTCCATCAAGTACATTTATGTCATGAAAATACGTTACCGACAAGCTCAAATACAACCCACTACACAAACATGAAGTCATCGAATGATTTTTTTTAAGAATCTACCGTTTTTTATTTGAATCTACCGCTTTTTAGACGACACGTCTACCGCTTTCAACATTTTTGACCTGACAACAGTGCCTGGGGGAGTAATCTTCTCGAAGCTCCCTCAACAGTCCCCTTAGGTCAGGGCCAGAAACTGAAATTTTGTCTTGTTTGGAAAAATGAATTTCATCCTATGAATCCTATCAATTTCCAACGATTTTTGAATCTATGAAAGGAACAAATAGTAATTCTGATATTAGACATTCTTCGCTGAATTCAATTGTGCTCAGATTTGAAATGCTACGGCGACGTCCAGCACCCAGGAAAAACATATTTTTAAGGTATTCCTCCCTTCGAAATTAGCACTCCACGACTCGTTAGGCTTTTTTTAAGGAACATTCAGTAGTCAGCGCCTATAAATATGTTTTTATGTAGTTTCGTCCAATCTTCAACAAGTGTATTTTTTGCTGTCTCAAACAGTTTCGGAACACATTCGTTCAGCATTCCTTGTTGGTGAAAATCAGTATACTTTGAGCGGACGAAATCCGAATATGGTCATTAGAAAAAACACTCAAATATATTTTAAGGCACATCGATCTTCAACGATTTTCGAACGCCGGCTGCTCCCGTAAAGGGAGCTTTGCTCTTTATGTTCTCGGGAAAAAACATTTTCAAGGAAGGGGAGCGGCAAAAAAGTTCTCATCAAACTGGACAAAAACCCTAATTCTTGGGAGTTAATCACGGATCTGGCTGGGCCTTAAGAAGGACTTCAGAAGGTCATTGCGCTTCTTTCTTTCCTTTGAATGGGCACCCCATGACTCGTTAGGCTTTTATCTAGCAGCCCCTGTTGGCGAAAAACGAGACAGTATACTTGATACTGTCTGATGAATATGGTCGTTATAAAGGCACAGCGCGTTAGGAGGGGGGCATTTAATTTGGGAGCATGGCCTTCGAGGCTCTCTGAAGCCTTGGCCGAAGAATTATCCAGAAAACGGTGTTCAGTCAGTATTTGTGGAAAATTAATCTTTTTCATCGTAAAAAGATTGTATATGTATCGTATTTCAGGATGTTCGAATGCCACCTTTAGACTCCCATTAAGGGGCGAAAAAGCTATTTGGTCTTTATATTACCTTCTATCCGATGAAAGACGTTCTGCTGAATCTCAAGGAGTGCTTATATTTGCGCTACGACGTCTCGTTCTCAAACAAATATATTAGTTGAGTATTCAAGTTTGAAGGAATCCCCCTCCGAATGGTCCCCCCGCGACTGCTTTGTACCTATAATAGACGTATTCGGATTTAGCGCCCCAAATAAAAAAGATGTATCATATTTCGTTCGCTTACTTACTTTCTATCGGTTTTTATTGATTTTTGATCGCCGGCGCCGCTTTTTGCCACAGGGCGAAAAAGCGGTTGAGCCGTTTATGTTACACTCTATCGATGCCAGGTCACATCTAGTCCTAATTCAACGTAGAGGGTTTAAACCGATCACTAAAAGATTATTACGAAAAAGATGTATCGTTCTTTCACATACCACCTGCTTCTCGGGCGGTATTCCAAGTGATCTGTATGGTCACCTTTACCAAAATTTAAATTTAACCAGCGCGACGCGCTAACAGTGATCGTCTGGCGCTCAGTTTTAGTACAATTTGGCAGTCGATTTCAGTTGAAGATTCTACACGAGGCATCCAACAACAAAATAAAAAAGACTACTGCCATGAACGGAAAAGGCATTCGGAGAAAAAAATCATGCCAATCGGAGGTGAAAGTTGCTGTTATTGGCGCGCCTGGTGTTGGAAAAAGTGGTAAGTCCCTACTTGAAGATAAAAATATGATTGCTTCCAGTAGTCGGCATAGACGGAGTAAGTTTGAGTAAGTCTTATGGGCACTAGATAGTTCAGAAATGAAATCAATAATTTTGTACATAAACAAATATATCAGAATCTGTAAAACTGAGAGTATTGACCATTAGATTAGGTATGTGTATACAATCAGAATACTACGTTATTGAGATACCACATGACGTGAGAGTAATAACAAAATATTATCCAAAATGTTGATAATCACTAGTGAAATATTATGAAGATACTTCATCTGTTTGCTAAGCCTGATTATAAATTCATACTATATGTGCCTTTCAAAATAATTTTACAAGCATAATCATATAAAATTATCATGGTCGAATTAATATAGTTCTGAAATCTGGATTCCGGATTTGTCTGACAAGTGGATCTAAATGAAACAACTCTAAGCTGACTAACTGAGTAATCTATTTTCTGTTTCTTATTCAACATCATGTATTCGTTTTTATTCCAAAAAATTGATATGGAATATTCAAGACGTTGTGTTTTCTTGAGTTTTCATGACGAAAAATCGATATAATATGATAAAACTAACTAACTAATGTCTACCTCAAAATCTATCAAGAATGTCCCAGGAGTTATTCCGCCATCCTGAAGAATGACTAACTACAGCTTTAATTATAAAGTTACACTTAGCTAACTTGTAAGCATATTTCTATTGTAATATGTAACATGGCTTGCGGAGCCATACACAACACTTTTATATGGTTTGCTAACGTTCAGACAGGTTATAAATATGAATTTCTGGTGGGCTGGTCAGTTTAGCCGTATTCTACCATTGTCAATCTGACGTATCTGAAACATAATTGGTCAATTGGGGCAAATGCCAAAATAATTACACAACTGAGGCATTGAAACCTTTTGACTACATGATGTTTATTTTGAAAGTAAACTCAGAACATGATTCTTCTTATATTCACTGCAACTGTCATTCATCACTTTCCAGGTATGAATGAGGAAAGTATTTTGATCACGAAAATTTTCAAATATGAAATGATATGTTTTTTGGATACTTAACTGCGTCGCTCATTTCCTTCAGCCTGTCGGGCGGTATGTTTGCCATCGCTTTTGTCACTGCATCATATCAGTAACTGCTCTATTGACAGCAGATAGTGATGCCTTATACAGCTCCAAACAATCGTTCTGGGCAAGCGTTGGCGCCCTTTATAAGTTTCGTGTGTTCATGATGAATGTCAACAATTGTAGTGGAGATGTCATGTGACTCGTCCAACGACGTCACTGCTACTTGGCGTTATATTTGGTGTATTTTGCTATCACATCCTTGTCTGAGGCTGCCTGCCACCGAGCTGCACCGACTAGGTCTAGGTTCAACCCACGAATAACCCGGACATCTACTGTGACAAGAAAATCACATCCTTGGAGGGACGCCGACAAATCATCTTCAATCAAACTTCTGGAGATTAACATTCGATCGTGTTACCGATCTTGCTAGTGTGACAGAAGCTGGGAGTTTTCTTCCGCTCCAGGAAATTGGATTTACTAGAGCAAAGACTGTTTGCATGTGAGGGGATGAGTTCTGAAGGACTCAATCAATGGACACGTTCCAAAAAAATTCAATATCTATAGTGAATACGCCTTATAAAGAACCGCCACAGTCTGGAACATGGGAAAAAAGTGTCCGAACTGTCCCTATTCTTTAGATTATTACTCAATAGATTCTATTATGTTTGACCGAGCAGTCACGCAGAATAGCACTATCAATACACGAACATCTCGAACAAATCTGCTGCAAAAGTCATGCTTTTGGACAACCTCAACGTTGTGAAATGGGCTCCCCCAACGGTTACATTTGAAGCGCTTTAAGATCAATGTGAATAGATATTTATCCTCTCGACGAGCTTCTGGCGCACAATAGTCTTTCTGTCTATGCGATAAATTATCTGTGTAAACTGGTGTCAATTAGTGAACGCTGTACTTCACACGCAACGGTAAGTTTGGAAACAAAACTTTTAATCGGATTTCAGAGCTGTTCATTTCAATAGAGGAATATTGAAAGTTAAATACCTCAAATATGTTATAATTTTAGAAAATTATAAATATTCCAAAATATCCAAGATTTCCAAAACTTACTTCAAGTATATCTAATAACAGTTCCGAATTCCAAAAGAAAATTTAAACTGATATCACCGTCAACCGACTTTTTTTAATGCAATCACTATTTAGTTATTCCGGTACAACGCAGTAATCTATAGTATTATCATTTGTTAAAACAGAAACGGGCCAAAGGGTTAGAATAAACGTTGAACTTGATAAGCCGGGAGCGTCTATCTATATCATATTATAAACATCTAATCCTACAATTCGTCATCGCTTGAATGGTAGACCAAATATATCGCGCGTTGTTATATGGATACGTTGCTTTAGTATTACCCTGCTGCCACTGGAACCATATTTCAAAAATTACGACGTACTACCGGAGACAAAATTTTATATATGATAGAATGTCCTACCAACACCTAATTTTTAGCAGGATAAGCTGGCAAAGAGTTCGAGTAGCTGGAATGCACCATACTAAAACAGCCCTAAACTGGTGAAACTGTCTATAGAAAGCTTAAAAATATATAAATGAATTTCTTCAATGAGCGATGAACTGTAACTATTATCATATCAAATTTACAAAAGTTATCAATTAATGTTCAAGTTTTATATTAATAGTTGAAAAAACAACGATGTTAAAAACCTAACTCCTAATTTTCAGCCACGCGAACCTACCATTTGCCAAGTTACCTATTCATGAAAATTCTCTTGAAAAATTATACTCTTCTCCCCCTGTAAAATGATCTCGCTAAGTCCGTAATTTTCGGTACAATTTTCATTTCATAATCCCGTCAGGTACACGTCAAAACGAAAGTGTTATGAAATATCGACAGCTGACGAAAACGAAAGTGTTTCAACATTAGACAACCTTATCCCAACGCATTGTTTATTATTGTTGAAAAAATTGTTAAAATCTGGCGATAAGCCAGCGTTCTGGCATACATTCATGCTTGACATAAACATTTATCGTCGATTATATTAGATATATTAATTGTACAATGTCGTATGGTATTTGATAAACGGGAACGATAAGTTAGTCTAGCAAAATATGCGGTGACAGTTAAATGATATAAAATCTTAGTTTAGGTGTTATGGTAATGGACTGTATGAAAACACTTCCTACTCATATAAACAATATAAATTAGGCAGAAAACTTTCAAGCGAAATATATACAACAGTTTAGATGCTTGCGTTACAGAGATGGTTTAAAAGTGAAGAAATATATATGATAGTGTAAAAGCCCATGTATTGATAAAAGAAAAATGATTACTTCTTCGACCTCGACTCGATATGGGAGGTACGTAGATCTGAGGTTAGTGTCTAGAAAATATCCATGGTATCTCCACGGAGAGCAACCGTCAACGCCACAGCTTTCTCTTCAGAAGCTCATCCGGATAATTGATTGAATTTTGATGAATTTTCCATGATTCATTGCGTTGGAAGTTCTTCAAAAGATGAATACCAAACAAACAATTGCAATCAGTAGTATCTATGCAAGTATATATTAAAATGTATTGATTAATATTATGTAATAGTCCAATAATATTAGGTATGAATTCACGATCTTTAAGTCAGTTAATAATACTTATACTTGAACAGCATGGTCTGAATGAATATATAATTTATGAAAGTCTTATGTAGCACCAGTGCTGTGGATAATTCTTGTTGAGATTAGGATGTCAGACAGATCAATGTGACAATATACAAACAGAACTATTTTGGACTCGCCTTGCCAATAGAGACAGTGTCGAAAGAGTGGCAGTAGAATCCTGTATATTTTTGTTGGCACTGACATTATAATAATAAACGTTAACGAAGTACCAGTTCTGTTTTGATGTCTGTTGTGACATATACTTCCACAGCGTAATACTGAAGCACCAAAAATATGGATAAGAATATTCATGCCTGCACACAAAAAGATTTCAGATGCATCATCATCTTATCTCATTTGGAAAAACTGACAAGTCTAGGATAAAGACAAGACATGTATGTCTATAGCTAGCTACATGTTATTTAAGTATCGACACAAGCGAAGCAAGTTTTTACACAACATTCATTTAGCATTTGTTCATAATGCCAATGCCATGAACAAATACCACTTAACTCCATAGAAGTGAATGGTTCCTAACCAAATACGATAACGGTACACCTCAAAAGGTGCTCACGAAAATCAAAGGGTCGAAAATGTTCCGTCTGGAGGATATGACTATTTAATTCCAAATTATAACTATTCTCGAATACAGAGTGATACATTTGAATTGTAGATATATCCAAAATGATTGACATGAAGCATCGTCTCTCTATGAACAACACCTGTCTATCTTACAGGAGGAAAAGTGCAACATACATTTCCCATTACAAAGTTTTATCGGATTACTCCGCAATCCGTAAGTGAATAACTAATAATAATTAGAAAAATTGGAAAGAAATACTTGTCGCCAGTGGAGATCGAATCCTCAAACTACTGTATTTTTAGGCAGGTGCCTTACAGTTGGGCCATGACGAACTGGTCAGACAGAACGGCAAATACGCTATGGAACGTGCACCCCCCTCGATCTTTGATTAGATATCTAGTGCTAGAAGCCGAAGCGGTGACATATTCATATACGCTCTGAAGGCTTGCACCTTCGAAAACTATGTAAAAAGGTACAGGTAAATAACTTTCAGAAGAGAAGACAAATGAACGCTATATAAACTACACATATTGTTTTGAGAAGGCAGGACACATTCGGTAATTTTGATCAGCTGTTAGATACTTTAGGTTTCTTAATCTTAAATAAGAGAACCAAAAAAGTGGTCAAACTGTACGTGTGGCTTTTTTTTAATGATGTGTACGCTTTGGTATAATTGTTGATAATATTACACCCACGAAATGGACAACATATCGAACATTTACGTTAATCACTGTTAGACATATTAAATTTTATTATTCAAACAATCGATTTTTTTTCACATATGTCGCTAACTTTATGATGCCTTGTAATATTTATCAATCATATCGACCTTTTCCACGCGAAGTGTGAGAATCTCTGAAAATCCTATAGGAAAGTGAAGGAGATAAATACCGTTCATATGAATTGTGCCACGAAGCTACCCAGCATGACGAAATGCTGCAAATACCAAGAAGAGTTAGTGAGCATGTCGAAACTACAGAGGACTATATCATGGATTTCCAAAACGTGTGAAAATTAGTGAATATTAAATGTTTGAAAATGATTAAAATTTTCCAATAGTTGAAATATTTTTCAGATTTAATTCCGAGGGTCACACATTCATATACACGATTCAAATATTGAGTTCTAAACTGATATCATTGCGTGGGAGGTAAAGCGCTAATCTACTGGATGCCATTTTTATGTAATAAATAATTGCTATATGTTAGATGCTTACCTCCATATAAAAAAATATATTTCGTATCGTAGTTTTTCTACGTCGATGTGCAATATATTTTATGTATATATAATATTATAAACGTCATTACGGGGGCAGTACACTTGAATCTGTTTAATAAACATCTCGAGAGACAATAACAGACAGGAATTCACCCACTTGGGCTATTTTTAAAAACTTCGGGAAGCAAAGTTTGCGAAACCAAAATGTAAACGCAGCATCTATTCATTTTAAGTATTTCAATAAAATAAGTTTGATTTCATTTTTCCATGGACAAACAACAACGAAGATGGAATGTCATATACATTTCAATGGTTTTAACAAAAATTTTAAACATAAATCCCTTACAAGTTATACTTTTTCCTCAAAAAGGGTATAATTCATTCCGTTTCTGATTCAGAGACTTTAACTATAGATTGCTGCATTTTAAATGCCTAGAGATCATGAACAATGATGAAAATACTACTTAGGCCTCTCAAAAAATTGCGTCAAAAAAAATTTGGGATTTTTTTGAATCATAAAAGACAGAAACCTTCCAATGTCAGTCTGTATTTCTAAACTCCCATTGCGTGGAAAGTGCAATCTCGACATACTAAACGTCATTTTCTCAGAATTATTATTCTAAGAAAGAAGCAATAATACGACGTGGAACAAGAAGAATACAAGAAGTCATCAAATGTTATGCACAATAAAATGATGATTTTAGCAAAAGCATTGATTAAAGACAATGGCAAAAGTCAATTTCTCAGCCTAAGTACGATAAAGTTGAATTTCAGCAAAGTGGCATATAAGGGGTGGGGCAAGAGGAATGCAATCTCTGCAAATAAATCTTTTTTTCTGTATTTCTTTCGGCTGTTTAGAAATGGACTTGGTTTTGCTCTTTAAGTTTGTCTCACGAGGAAATCTGTTCAATCATCTAAGGGTAATTGCAAATTGATTTCTGCCTCAGGTGGCAAAGCAAGTTGGTACGGCTCTGGTATTTACTCGGTTGCTTGACATACCTGGTATAAATGTGAAACCCAGGGCGCGTTTCTTAGTTATTGATATTCCCGCTAATTGAACTTATCTTGATATTTAACGGTTTGTCACACACGGGTGTATTTATTTAAATATCTAATGAAAACCAAAATTGTCGGACATTCCACAGTTATTTCAGTGTACATAATTGGAGGATTCCCAACTTCCATGATTTGCGTATTACAAGATCCAGTTTTTTGTTTATGTGTACAATCACGTATGCGTTATAAAGTGTGTATAAGAAAAATCATGAATGAAAGCAAATACACACAGTTGAATATAAACTATTTATAGTTTCATACACAGAAGTGAGTCTGGCGTATAGGAGAGCCAGGTTAGTTATGTGGTTTGGGTCGAATTATAATCTGAGCAATATACAGAGCGCGTTGTACTTCCCACAATATAAGCGTGTAATCACACAATAAGGGGGGGTCCACCACTTATTTTTAATTAGTTTAAGATAAATTAATTCTCTGTCATCGGAAAAGTACCGCTTCAATATTAAGGAACTGGATAAACTAACTCATGAAAGACAAACTGTGGGTATCGAGACAGGAATCTTAACAAAGGGTTGATCGGAAATGTACGTTTATACCGAACGCTGGATTTTTGTTCCTACTCCAGATTTTCTTAGCGTACGTACACATTGAGAATAAACAAAGTTCGCTTCCAGAATGCCTAAAGTTTGCAACATGGCAACGTCGCACTGCCAATAAGGCAAATGAAAGGTTAATAGGAACTATTGTTCCACGACGACAAGGTGAACACCCTTTATTTATATTATTTACCTTGACGCCAGTGCGACGTTGCCGTTTCACATAATTCAAATATTGTATAGGCGAACTCTATTTTTTCACAATGCGTACATTTACAAACGTACATCATTTAAACGCAGCCAATAATTTGACCATAAATGGTCCAAATATGACATTGGTCTGAACGCTAAGATTATTTGAATGAGTGAGACAGCAGGAATGACAGAAAGTGAAAGGAAACGCAATGTTTCCACTCCGTACCATTTTGTGCTAGTATAAAAATAAGAACGGTATACTAACGTTGCCAGTGGAAAAACTATCTTAAACTAAAAATGTAATGATAGTATTGGTTTCGTCAAGGATCTGGTGACCCAACATAGCAGTAGTACGACGCCTAAAAATATTTTTTACCATGTGTCATACTTTTATATGAGTTAACAGTGTTAGCAAGGATTTATTCAATACATTTTGTACCAGTCTTTTGCTAAAGCGCCCAACTTTTAAGCTTTCAAATATGCATATGCTATCAATGTAGAAGAGGCTAGGATATAATAAAAATGTAGATTTAATCGAATTCCTTAAAGTTAGTGTTAATTAAAAGATAAAATCAGACCTCGCACAGCTCTATATTTCGCTTATTACCACTCCCTTTCACCGCTCTCCTTGGACGTCCATGCCAGTCGTCCAAGAAATGAAAGAAGTTTGAAGAAAGGCCTTAGGGAGTTCTTCAAATCTCCATTGTTATCATCCCATGCAACCTGCGACGTACATATTACTACTATTTATGGTCAAATTATTAGCTGTCAGTATTACTGTCTACCTCTAGACATTTTATGGAACATCGAGTACGAATATCTATGACTGATTGCCGTTGGTGTGTCCCTCGGTTGGTCTGTCTTCTCGTATCCATTAGTTTAGATTAGATATTTAATAGATCTTCTTCAAAATATTTCTGAATATCTATAGTCGGTGGAATAAGTAAAAAACAAACAAAGGATCAAATCATCTTCAAACTCCAGTTTTGATTTTTTAGATCACCCCTACCTTTTCGGAAATACGTTTTCTGCAAAGAACAAAAGTCTCAGATTTTTCTGCATAGTCTTAGATTCTAAGTCAGGCATCTCTTAGTATCATGAAAGGCAAAAAAAAATTAAAAACTCATATGGAATAGTCTTAGCTAGTCTTGCTTACCTTGTATCATATTAATTGCAAACCTACCATTTTTGACAAATGGTATTTTATTTCTGAAACGATGCGTGTTCTGAATTATGGCTACGGACCCGTAAAGTTGGCGCCAATATTTTATTTTCATGCGCCTCTCTATAGCACAAGTGTTTCTCGATCCAGATGAAGGTCATATTTTGATTTTTTTCATTGAGGTGCATAGCCTCAGTATATGGCCTAATAAAAATATCGTCAGAGATCGAGATACAGTATTTTTGGAACTGAATTTATTTTTATTAGTCAAATGATTTATACCACTTCCTGGTAAATTCGACCAAGATGAAAGATTTTATTATTTTACGTTTTCGCGCTTAATATATGGGTTGTAAATATGAAAAATCGTATTTAAAGCAGGCAAAGCTTGAATTTTACATGCCACGCATATAAACTAGTAACGTCTCGTTGTTCCAACAAATTTCGACTTTGAAGTAACATATTTTTCAATATCCTGATGATGTATATAAAAATACGTATCCGTCGGTCTGTCAATCTATTGGTTTGTAGGCGTTTTTGTCCTCGCGTATTCTCAGTAGCACCTGCACCGATTCTGATGAAAATTTGATAGGAATATGATGTGAGCACGTATAGTTTTCACCAAAACGTTTCTCGATTTTTTTTCGAATTTGTCATTTGCATTTTTGTCACCGCGAAATCTCAATGACCACTTTACCAATTTATTTTCAAATCATCGTCGAACGATGATTTAAATATGTCCTGTGATTCGCCCTATTAACGTTTAAATAACTCAGGAGAATTAATAAACTGTAGATAAAATCTAGTCTCCATTAAGAGCCAGTCTACCGCTTTAAATTTATGAGAGATGTGGTCAAATTTAAATTAAATGAATATTATACAAGAATTTCGAACACATATTTGATATCATATTTATTTACTCATACTATTTTTTGAATGATTTACCAATAAATAAATATTATTAAGTATAACTATAAGTAATTTCATACGTTATAAAATTTTAATTTTTTACAGCTCTCTCCGTGCGATTCCTGACAAGAAGGTATATTGGAGAGTATGATCACAAATCAGGTCAGTAGAACCAAATTAGCGAATACAAATACGAGTGAATAGTCACTGATTAACAGGAGTTTGTTTGCTGTCATTTATTAGCTGCTGAGATCGATCAATCGGGCTACCACAAAATTGTCTTTACAAAAAGTCTGGCCAAAATATCAAAAAAGTAATTTCTCTAGAAATAGCTTGATTTCTACTTTTACTGCTTTTCAGTCTACTATAGAGCGGGGAACAAATCAATCGTACTAATCTTGATACTGGAAAAGGGCCTGAACTGAGTGACTTACATGTACATAGAGTATTATATTAGTATTATGAGAAACTCTGGTGAAACCCATCAAAATACTCGTATTGAAAATCAATATCTGTTTCAGAGACCAGATACAAACATGAGGTGTTAGTCGATAATGAACCTGTCCTGTACGAAATCTTAGATAGCTGTCCAAAGGTGAGCATAAAGTTCAAATATATAATATAATAATTATAATAATCTATTGATAATAATAACATCATTGCGCTTTAAGCTTTGTTCTCCAAGAAACGCAGAAAATGTCTTTCTGAGCGCCTGCTTCGTCGAGAGGGGTGAGGCCGACTTTAGAAGCGGGCAATTAATAAATTCCAAAGTTTCTGAATATATTACACAATATTGCGCACTCTCTTAGCGACATCCTGTATATTATTATGTATTTGGATAAGGAGAGTGAACAAACACCAGTTGCTATTATACCTGAGATATTCAGCTTTATGTGAAAATGCAGATTATAATTCAGGAAAGGTATCCGCTGTACATATTACAGTTCGGTATTTCGAAAAATATAGAATAGCAACTGAATTTTGATAGCAGTTCAGCAAATATCAGTCAGATGGTGCTCCCATTTTGCATGGATTTGAGAGTTCAGTTTTTATTTGGTGGTGGTGCTACTTTTATTGCGAGCAGCACTGGACGGAGAGCCCGTATCAGATTAGTGTATAATAATAATAATAATAATAACGTCTTTATTCACGAGTACAAATGAGAGACAAAAGCAGCGAAGTTTAGCCTAGGCTACTCTTACACTTAACTACCTTTATCAGTACAGCAAAGTAAGTGCTCGATGTTCTGCACTATACATAAAAATATATATATTTATATAATTCCAAATAGAAAATAAAAAAACTAAGTTTAAATTACACTACTACTATAAAGAGTATATACGAGTATGCTTAAAAACACACAGAAAAAAAACACACAATTCATGTAGCACATCAGTCTATATTGTGTGAAAACACTAAGTATTTATACTCTACCAATTTATCAATTTTCAACCACTTCATTGTTTTGTATTTATCCCTAACGTGATCAAACTTTCTGAGCCCATGAATAAAATCAACCAATCAAAAATTTAGATTGCGTTCTGATTTTTAGTGAATTAAATGTTGGAATAGCCATAATAGACATTTTTCGTATCTAATTTCGTGATCAAAAAGTATATCTTCATTTCAGAGCATCGACGATTTACCTACAGCTGACACCATTCACTGGGCTGATGGTCTTCTCCTAGTATATTCCATCACAGACAGACACTCGATATCATACCTGAGAAGAGTAGGATCCCTTATCGCTAATTCAGACATTCCGCTTTATATTGTGGCCAACAAGAACGATATGGTAAGGATTGACGAGTTAGCTTCGCGAAACTCAACCAGACTTCGATATTTGCAAAAGTGTAAATAGTTTTTCATGAGTGATTGGTGAATGTTAAGGGGCTATCTTAGAGTAAAACTTCAAAATTTAGGTTCTTATTCAGGAATGTTTTAGATAAAAAGTACTCAACCAATTATTGTTTTCAAAAATTGCAGCGCTATTGAAGCTTTTTTATAGCAAATTTCAAGCCATTTCTTCAAAACTTCGTCATCACACCAATTTTCAATATTTTTCAAAAATACTAGTTCATCGTACGAAGAACGTCTTATAAGTCACAATCACTTCAGCAGTTAAGCTATATTTTTTCAGTCTCATCAGATGGCGCAATGTGCGCATATTCACGTACCCACTTGAAACTTCCTCTTCACTTTTTTTATAGTATCTTTGTTTTAGCTTCACTTGAGAGAAGTAACTGCCGAAGAAGGCGCAGTACTAGCCAGAACTTTTGAATGCGGCTTCTCAGAGGTGGCAGCAGCAGAAATGGTCGCACCGGTCGCTGTTGTCTTTCAAGAACTGTGCAGAGCCGTACTAGCTTCGAGAAGAAAATCTAAGCACTCTCTTTTGGAGAGAATCATGCTTGGCACCAAACCAGCAAGCCTCAGAATGTACGTCAGGGGGAAAAGTGACAGCGCTTTGCCAAAGGACTGACAGGACTACATTTTGGATATTGGAGGATTTTGTCAGTAATTTTCTGAAACCATTGGAAGGCTTGTTACAATAGATACCCGATGGATGTGGTTTACAAGCAAGTTAACAAAATATGATATTCATATTTTGGTTGGATGAAATGTAGCGATTTGTTGACTATATTCGAAGCAAGCTAAATGCGCGCAAGAACATAAGTAATGTTGTACATATACAAAGCGTGTGGTCCAGTTTTATAAAACGGATGTGAAACTGGCATGGTTGCTATTTTTGTACCAGTTCAATTTTACGAGATACGTAACAAAATTATTATAGTTTAGATTTATCCTACCGCTTAGAGCCTAGAATATATCCGAGACCTCAAATATGACGGCACTTAAATGCCGTGAAATGGAATTAAGATATCCTCGCAATTCCTTGAGTCATGTCAATCTGAAATTGCTTCAGTAAAATTACCATGGAAATATGTTTATTATATTTATTCATGATTCACAAGCAACTATCTAGATATAGTAAGTAATGTAATCATATTGACTTACATTTCAAGGAATGTCTGTACTATTTATATTATTGGAAATAATATAGCATAACGCAATATATACCATATATTTATTATTGTAGAGTAACAAAAACGTCTATTAGGATAAGTGTAGTGAATTTTATAAAATAAATTTATCCAATAAGGGACTGAATTCTGTAAGTGACCATATACTGTGAGATATGTCCTTAAATTAAAGAGTATTTTTATTTTCAATTATTTTTTATAACCCTCAGATAACTACGTTAAGAGCCATCAACGATCATTTAAAACACACCAGGTCGAACTTCCAGCCCCACGAACAAGCCTCTTTTAAACCTCATTATATGAAGAACTTTAGTGTTGTGGGATGAGCTGCCAGGAAATTTATTGCCTGACTTTTAAAGTCTGCAGCGTTTCAAGAACATTTATATTCGCACAGCGCTTCTGGAACGATATAAGCTGTCTCTTTGTGAGAGGTTATAACCAACACTACCTTTTTAATAGAAAGCATAAAAATAAAACTCCTTGACATAATTTTAAACTTTAGTCAATAAAACATTACCAACAATCCCAAGCCTCCTTTATATGATGAACTAATTTCCTGTCCACAAGAAGTTCACGATTATCACCACTAAAATCAACCTGATATACCAAGCATAACTCCGTACTCTGAAACGCCTGGAACAAATCTAATGGCTTTTGTTCAATGATCCTACAACACTCTTCAAATATCTGCATGAATGTACATGGATACTTCTCCAAAAAATCGTTTAAACACTCTACTGATAGATCATATCGACCTACTGTGTTATACAACCAATACCTTTTATGTGGAAGATAATGAATTTTGTATACACCATCTTCATTTAGAGATTTAACTTTGCTTTTTTTATCAATTCTTAATGGTTGATCTTTATGTTTGAATATATCTTTGTCTTCTTCATGATCATTATCGATAATTTCCATAAGAGATAAGGTCATACGTTCCGTCATTTTTCGAATCTTAATTTGTTTTACGACAATATTAGTATTAGCACCACAATTTTCTACTCGAATATCTCCATCAAGCTGTCTGGCAAACATTTCAGGGCTCTTTAAAAACCTCAGTGTATCATTGCTAAAATCCTGCTTTATGATACAATGATACTTTTCTCCAAAAATTCCTGTGACTGTCTTCAAGTAATCATAAAATGGAGTCAAACTAGGAGCAAACTTCAAGTGAGTGATGAAATCGTGTTGCAGGTCTTTAAGCTTTTCCAACAATTGCTCATAGTTTTTCATTTCCTTCGTGAGCTTCGCAATTTCATCAAAATGAATGTCATAAGATTTGATGTGCTGCAAGTACAAGTCGCTATCAACTTTAGAGCTGTCATTTTCATAGCTCATAGGAAAATGATGCTGTTCAATCACATACTTCCTAAATCTCAAGTAGATCAACCAATCCTGTATATTGAAACATTTATTTTCGTTACTTTTTTCGCGCAGCAGTTTGGCAAACTTTGAAAGCTCGAATTCTGTAACCCCATCCATACCAAAAAGCAGTTTCATCACAAAAAGTATAAGTGATACACATCTTCCTTCATAATTTGGTATAGATCCCTCTGCTTCTCGCAATGGAAAAGTCGGATTAGTAACCGATATTATTGTTTTGACGGCTTCCAATATTTCATCTGGAACACGTAAAAAACCATTTTTCTAACTGTTCATAAAAGTGTAAAACGACATTCAACACAAATAGGGTCCCTGCTGAAAACTGATATACAAAAATTCATTGGTATTTCGTGACTGTTATTTAATCAAATTATATCGAGAACAGACAACATAATATTATCATATCTAGTTAGCTGAACCGATTATATTATTTATGATTCCACAAAGGTTTGATCGAATATAAAACTGGACAAGTTTTTCAATCTAGCCAACTAGTTATTTACAAGAATATAATTTTTTTCAGTACTTGTATCTACTAAATTCATAGTTAAATAATTATAATAACTTTTTCATGGTCAGAGGGAAAGATAATAATTTTAGTGAAAGGCTTGCAAAATTTGTTTTGCAATGTATAGACCATATGTACAAAAGAACATTCTTCTCATAATATCAATTAAATGTTCAAATCATGATATCTGACTGTATTCAATGTTTCTAGGAGAAGTTTTTTTTTTGCTTCATTGAGTATGAACATCAACTCACCTGGTAAATTCAGCTCTCTGCAGTATCGTTCACACAGTTTCACAATATCGGGCACTACAACATAGTGCAAGACACCTAAGAACTTTCCTAATTTATATGTAGTAGTCCTCATGCCATTGTGAGTCAACAACAGATTCTTTGAATTGTTATGTACTCCCAAAACCCTATCACTCATTTCATCTTGTAACAGGTGGCTATAGTTGTTGAAACTCAAGTGTCCTTCCCTGACATACCTTAGTAAATCACCTAAGTACAAAAATTACTTCATTGAGTAATGACAATATTATTGGTAGACTTATAAGTATAACACAAATGTTTAACAAGATTGGAACATGGAAAATACTATTCCTTAGAAAATTGTAGTAGTAGTGTGTAACTTTTGGAAGCTTCATTTAAAATGAAGCTTTAATACAGTATTGTTGATATTACATTATTGTGTACTTACCTAGTTGTATTTGATCTTTAATGATCAGAAGCCCTAGGTACAAAACACAATAGAGTTTCTCAGGTGATATAAAGTGAACACCACGTTTATACTTTCGTGATCTATCTCGATATGTCATCTTGTGACATTTTAGAGTGAGCTGAATATCCTTCTGATGCTCCTTCAAATGAGACTTGGATAGCTTGCGACATAGTTCCTTTTTTGCATAGTGGTTGAACTTAAGAGAATGTTCCATTGTCACTGAGCTGCTCTTTAGACTGGTCAAGGTTTCTGTATCTAAAAGACTGCTTTCTTGGGTAGACTTGAATGATGAATCTGCATAATCAGCCTGTGCTAAGGCACTCTACAATAAATAATATTTATTGGTTGATAGGCTTTTATTAATGTTTGCAATCATTTTGAGATTTTTTTTAATTGTTTTTTAATTTATCATTGAAACATGTATGAGAAGCCTTCCTATTTCATTAGATTTGAATATCCTTTCTGGAATCTAAAGTAAGTTTTCTAAATATGACATGTGCTAACATTTCCAATTGTCAATATTAAAGATAGTTATGAATCGCCTCTGCTAGACAAAAAATATGAATGAATACCTTTCTTTTGGTCCTTTCTCGTTTTAATGAAGAATGTGATGAAGCAGCATCTATATATAAGGAAGATTCATCAGATGTAGACTTTTTCCTTCTACGTTTCTTCCTTTTGATACCATACAAAATTCTTATATCTCTACAAATAAATCCATGGAAAGAATTATTACAAATTTTATACATGTTGCATCAATACAATTACCGTTTCACATTCACTGCTGGCATTCTGGGTTTTTCATCAACCCTTAGATCAAAAACTTGTAACTTTTCCAAATAGGCTATCCACAAAATCTTAACCACCGTCTTTAGATTCTTATCTGCACCTAACTCAATCATCTGATTTGTCAATGAGTGTAAAATAATGTTATAACATTCCCAGCTAGTGATTTTGCTCTCTTCTTTTTCCTTTATTGGCTTTTTAATTTTTTTAGAACTCTTGCCAATATCCCTAACTTCCTCTTGAAACACATGCTCTCTAACATCTTGGCTTTGAGTCTGACACTCCAGGCAATAGAAATAGCCAAGATCTTTATAAAATTCTTTACCACCACATGTCATACACTCCATTATCAAAAAAAATAGGATTCAATACTATAAGATTATGCGATAGTGGTCTCGATTTTCCAATGCGTTCATAGAAATAGATAGAATTGATAAAATTTGGATGGTCACAACCGGAAAGAACAAGCAATCTAAGATAGTGCCCTTTTTATATTCAAAAACTCCTAAAATGGCCCTTAACATACACACAGAGCACAGAGGTTGAGGTAGGTTAAGTGGGTTATGTTTATATATATTGGTATATTGCCCAACGACGATGAAGACATGCCAAAACCAAAATATTATCCTGCATGTAGAATTTAGAGGTTATTTACAAAAGTGACGCTTGTCAAAAATGGCGTTTGGAGTACAAATAGATACACTGATACACAATTCATTCGTATCTAATATTTGGTCACTTTTCGAATAATGAGGTGCAACTCTCAAGATTTTAGGTGATTGGATTAAGTGAAAGCAAACCCCATTTGCAGGGAATATTAATTTATCTTCATGTGTACACAGTACATATAACACATCAAAAACTGAGGCTACACGGTTTTCAGGCGAGGAAACAAGAAAAAGTGACATGGATTTGATCCGGGATCCGGCAAATACAGCGGATGACGAATTGCAAATTTCTTATGCTCTAGGTATGGGTACATATTTTGATGAAACGCCTAATAGTTGTCTACCCCCTACTTGGGAGTCGGCCGAACTCTTCGATTTCGTTTTCCCAGGCTGCGCGCTAGATGATTTCAAGATACCGATCTGCATTCACAGTACTTCGTTGAGGCCACCGACTATGAAGATGTCCTTGAGACACTCGCCGTTGTGACTTTTCTGTTTAGTCGAATGAAAAGTGTTTTGGAGGGCTATCGATTTTCAGGGATCGAAGAAATTCAGATGTCTTCTACCAACGTGTTTATAGCAATTTTTTAAGAAGAGAGTTCACAGTCTACTTCCAGAAATGGAAACTTGTTATGGCGAAGTGTGTAGAAGCTATAAGGAATTACTTTGACGAGGTGATACACTACTTGATGTCTTTTATAATTTTAAATTTAAATTTTTTTTTATAATTAAAATTATTCCAGGTTGAATTCTAGATTCCGTTAATCACCTGATAAAACCTTTTTCATTCAAAAAAACATCGGTGAGCGAAACCTTATTCCAATATATTCTCCTGGAATTACATGCATCACCAGTTGATTAGCCAATAAAACACTGATTTAAAATTCGATATTATGTGACAGTTTTTTTATTAACTAATGAACAAAATTTTCTCGCTTACTAAAGAAATTTTAATTGTTTGCAGATGACAATAGTATTTTTCATTTTTTATTGAAAAGAAAATGGCTAATCATTTGTTGCTGTAAAAAAGATCCTGTGTCTGGTAAATAGTATAGAAATAGAATATTTTTAAAATATGGCATAGTGATGTAAATACTCGGATGATCTATCTAGATATTCGGATATTCGGAATACCCGAATTCGGAATAACAAAATCCACGTTAGACGTTAGACCGCTAGGCTATACCAAAAAATGAAATATGAACGTTCCAAAACAATTTCAGTAGAATATGGAAGTAATTGAACAATTAAAAAAGTCAAGAACTTAAAGTGGAATGCCTTAATAGTGGCATTTATTTGAGAAAGGTAGGTGTACAATAATATAGGTGTTGGTGATTCTATAGGTTAGGTATATATTTTAATATTTGTATCAATAGATTCCTTACGGTGACCTCAGATGTAAATCAAACTCCGCGAAAGTACTTTGAAGAATGAGAAGCCACAAAGGGCACAAAGCAGGAAGAGTTGACTATGGACGCAACCAGAAGGGACCTAGATGAAAGATCTCTCTCAATGGAACTTCGGAAAACAGATCAATTCCTCCAGAAAAGTTTCAGTGAATTAATCCAAGATTTTAGTGAAAGTGTTGCTTTAAATGAGTGCAACATGAGATATCCATTTCTCATCCCAAGTTGATTTTATCTCATGATTGCAAGATAAGGTAGTAGATGGTCACAGCTGAAAAATCTGTTACCCAGATATAAGTGAACTATAATGCAACCAGACCATGAAATTGATTTTTGATTCTGAGAGCCAATATCATTATAATATAATTCTGAATTCATATGATGAGAACACAATTTTTTGTTTGTTTAATTGATAACCTCTCACAAATGCAGAAAGTGTTTCATGTTCCAGAAGAAGTGAGAGGATAAATGTCTATTTACATTAACTTGGAAATGCTGTAGGTTGTAACCATCAGGTAAACAAACTCCCCAGCGACTCATTCCACAATGTTAAGGTTCTTCAAAAGAAAGACTCTTGGAAGAGGTCTAGATGATCTGGTGGGGAGATGCCCATTGCATTCCTCCAGTGTTTGCTATACTAATAACTCTTGGATTATCGTGAGATACAGCTTGGTTGAACATCTACCACATCTGTATAATAAATGATCAGTTACGGCTATTAGAATCAAATAAAATTACATTTTCTTTAAACACTATTCATCTCATTGACAATTATTATTATATCATTATTTTAGTTTCAATTTTCTTACACAGTCAAATCTTCAAATGATGACATCATTTCAGTAATTCCCAGATGATGGTTTCAAAATGCTCATTTCTCACATCTTGCCTCATTATGAAAGAAAAAAACTATTTGTTTGCTGAATTGAAATGTATGTCAAAGCAGGTTTACAGTACAAATCAAACAAGATATACAAGTAGCAACAGCATTCCAATAGCTAATGCTGTTATTGTTTTTATGATTTGTTCTGCATTTGGCAATTTTAAATGAACAATCTGACATCACACATAGATTTGAAAAAATATGCACTTGATGCAGTTAGCAGTGTAAAAATTAGTTTTTTAAGTTTTATGTAATAGATAATAGTAAATTGTATATGTAATACTAGATCTTTTCAAGCAGTAACCACAAATACTAGACAGTTTTACCACTTACCAACCTCTTTTTCTAGCACTACTATGGTCTGAGGTTTTAAAAAAGTGGTTTAACAAGTGGTAAAATTGTTTAATCTCAAGAGTAGATTGAATCAAAATAGTTGAAATAACTATCACACCAATTTGTAATCAAAAGCCTAAAATATGTGGATGAACAAATTTTGTTTTTTTAAATTTTGTCCACATAAAAAAATATCAGAAATAATTGTTGTTTCTTCTCTCTATGCAGTAGCTTAGAACTTCAAAGTGTCACATTGATGGAAAGCATATTCAATAAATCTACTATCTATCTATAGACTGCTTACACTTGTGTAATCTTTCAGAGAAACAGCATGATTTCATTAAATGATAAGAAACTGGTAGAATGTAATTAATGACTATCAGCAAGTAGTAAGTGGAACCTCTTGGTTTTGATAAAAAATTTAAAATACACTTTGGCGACATATATTATATTTTACCCAAAAAGTATCAAACTGAGTGTTCATAAAAAAGATTCGCTCAGTACTGGAACATTTCTCAATGCAGTTACAATGTATCTGTCAAAACAGATATACGAATCAGAAAAAATAAATATTTAAAATCTTACAAATACTAGTAATTTGAATGACATGATGTCTACTTGTTTCGATGAACCAGAAAATTATATAATAGAATTCAGTTCTATCTTATGATCAAATTATTTAGAAACATACTCAATGAATATGTACAAACTTATATTTGCGGATATCCAGCTCATTGTATGCAAATATTAAAAAATATAACTTGTCAAATGTGTGAACAAATTGTTATTAAGAGTATGTGGAGGATGACTACTTTGATTATATGCAAACAGGATTATTATGTTAGCAACTGATGAAATAAGATTATTCATTATCATTAGTATGTCATCTGTGAATAATCATCCAAGGAGCCTAACACTCTTTCATAGTTGGTACAAAAAACCAATCTAGGAATATCTGCTGGTCTTTTCAGCATTGGCAAGTTTAGAAAATGAAAGATTTCTCATAGACTGTGAATCAATAGTTGCTCCTATATTTTCATTCATTGTTTTGTATAACTTTGGTAAAAATACAAATAGGTATATCCATTGTATTTTCCTTTAAAGCAATTTACATTATACAATTTAAAACAGCACACGAAATTCCACAGTTCAAATTCCTCAAAATCTAATCAATCATTTCTGAATAGAAAAAATAGCTCATCAGTTTAGTCTTTTAGATGCAATGCTTGTTATATCCAACTCGGCCAACAAACAATCCAGGATTATTATACAGTTTGTAAAACTACTGAAATAATTTTGTAGACAGTTTGTATATCTTCTTGATGTAATATTAGATATAATTTTTTAGAACAGAATTTCATGTAGGTAATGTATCCATGTTACAATATTTGATACTGTAACCTGTGACATAGTGAATCAAAAGCTGAATCTTAATTTTATAAATAATAAATAACTGATACCTTTCTCATCTTAAAACATTCCATTTATAATATTTTACATCAATGACCTAGCACTGGAGGTAGAGGGGCTGCTTTTTACACTTTAACAGGCTGCCAAACCCATTTCAGGGTTAGTTGGGAGACGTTGCTGGCTGCATCCATTCCATTTATAGGTAGAGGGGAATCCGCATATCAGAGACGCCAATCCAGGTCAGACCAATTGATACAAAATATATAAAGCTTTTAAAATGACTTTCCCCTTAGTTATACATGTATGCTATACAAAATTAAAAGACTTAGATTTGACAAATATTTATTTTCACTGAAAATATGTATTTTTATTTTTCCTTCCAATATATTTCCTATACAAAAGTTTTATGAAACAAGACCTTAAAGTACATTTGAATCTAGACGTATTTTATTATATTTTTTCTTCACTGAAAAAATGTGTTATTTTACAAATTGTTACATGGTGTTTTTTATCAACAGGATCCTGACACCTGTATGATGAAAAAAACGCATACTACTAGAAGTACTTTATTTGTCCAAAACACATGGCACTCAAAGAGATAATTTGTAATATAGATACAATTTTCATAGATTAACATAAAGCCAAAATACAAATACTGTTTTATGACAGGAATATGATATACTCTCCCAGGACCCATGCTCCATTTTTCCAAGATATAGGAATTTATAAGTAGTAGCATAAGCTGAAAAATTAGTTTAAAATATATTCCACTAGTATAATGGCACCCAGTAGGGTGTCACTGTACTTCCCATGCAATGGTATCAGTTTAGAAATGATAATTTGAACCAGATTTCGTACTGATGTTAGTTGAAATTGAATTGAAAAATTTTTCCAAAAATTCCTTGAGTTTCCAAAATTTGCTTCAAGTTGATCTGAAATCTGATGAGAATTTACGATAAACTGGTACAGTCTACATATAAAATACATGACCTGACGCAATTCTCAAGGGCCTAACTCACATTTACAACTTAGAAAATTAATTTAATTTGAACACATTTAGAAATACGTACGTCTATGCATTAGTAATGAATATAAATCAATATGTAATAGCAAATTTTTATAATAAAAATTGTGCGCGAAAGATTAAATATTTCATACTATAAAACAAACTACATAGTCGATGTTAGATAATCTGACAAAATACTTTGTACATACGTTCGATAATTTATATTTAAAAAACTTAAACATTTACAATGAAAGGTGAGATACTAAAAACAAGTTGTGAAAAAGATACCTATCACACAATATGGGGGTATTTCAGTCTCCGCTAATAGTAACATTCAAAAAAAATCATTGGAGTGAAACCATGTTTATACAGTATAATATTTTACATATGTATATTCGGAAGCTCTCGATGTAAACAATTAGGTTAACAGATTATCAACACGCAACATATTCTGAATCAGTGATGATTCTGATGCATATATCCTGTCAAAATACTTTTTTATTGTAGATTTCACAAATAAGGTCTTTACAAATAAAAATAATTATGTTGATACTTTTAGGTACTTTTTTATGTAAAAATTATTATTTTTACTTTTACCACAGTCATGCAAAACAATTTCTGAAAATATTGGGGCAACTATATTAGTAATTCGTGTAAAAACTATGCAATATTTTATTTTTTTGCAGCTCTGATGGTATTTTTTTAGAAATTTGCATAACTATTAGCTGCATATGTATATATTGTAAGTTTGGTCATTCCATTAAGTATGTCTCTAAATAATTTGTTCCTATAATAAAACTGAATTCTATCGCATTGTTTTAAATCTCAAAATTATCAGGTTCATTATAGTTCATTATAACAAACAGACTAGATCGTTCAAATTACTAATCTTTATAATAATTTGAATACTTAACTTTTTTTCTATATGATATATCTTTTTCACAGATACATTGTGTAATGGCATCCAGAAATATTCCTTTTATGAATGATTTTTTTTTCTAAATTATCACATCAACTTTCTAGGTAAAATATAGTGTCTTGTGCTAGTACTTTGGTAGAGGAAGATTGATGCCAAACATCAAGACAATCCACAAAGCATTTCAAAAGGTTCAGCTTATTATCACTTGCTGATAATACAGGAGATGCCAGTACATTTTTTATCTGCCCTTTGAATTAACTTTTAACATGAACTACACTCCACCAGTTTCGTATAGTTTGAGAAATGATGTTTTTCCCAAACACATGAGAGTTACAGATTTTTGTAAATAGAAAGTCTTATCATGATTTTCGAGTGGTGGTTTTTATCCACTACTAGCGTTTTGCTTACTAGCACTGATAATCGTCGGGCAGGCCAGAAATACCAATTACGCTCAGCTTTTATCGAAATGCTACATCGTACTGGAAATCCGAATGAGAATGATATACTGGAATATGCTCTTTGTATGTAGACAAATGAATATTTATGTGGATGGTGTAGATATATAAACGTAGGGGTTGAACGGTGGAGGGAGGGGGTGTAGACGTATCGGTTATGAGAAGGCTATTCTACCCCACCCCTCATACATAATGGATGGAGCCATTCAAGTCGACATACTGCTGCTGGAGACCGGCAGCTACTGCTATTGCTTCTCACTGTTTATTTCCCGCGACTTTTCAAGAATCGGATGTCCTGAAGAAAGAAGATTTTTTAAAATCATATGATGTGAATGACCCATGTTTTGAGAGGGAACCCAATCAGGGTGATCCCGATCTTCAAGAGAAGCTGGTTTACCTGAAATTACGTCACATTACACGCTTTTGCTCCATTTTATTGTGAGGTTTGGCATTAGAAGAATGTAAAATACAAGACATCTCAGTCAATTAACTTCTGTTCTAACGTGGTTCTAACCACAGGTTCTAACATATGTATATGATAACTGTCAAATGTTTGTATACAAACGCCATATTGAATTTTATTTGACAGGTCGTTCGTCGTTGGATTGCCTAATAACAGTAATAACAAATCACATGCTTAATTGTCAATTTGACGTGACGACTGGCAAGGCAAAAATTTACATTATTTCATAAAATTTGTCTTCCCTAATTCCTATCTCCATGATTGTATGGCATTAGCATTACATAAGTTGACTTTGAAGTTACATTTTGAAATCTTGAATTTTATTAATTTTCTCAGCATGTATACGTACGCCGGTTCAGTCACAAATCTGGCAAAATTGCCAAGAGAAGAAGTGCTAACATATTTAGATAAAATCGACACAGTACTTACAGATTGCGATGGAGTTTTATGGTTGGAAAATGAAGTCTTACCAGATTCCGACAAGGTTATGAACAAACTTAGAGAAATGGGGAAAAAGGTACTCTTTGTCACCAATAACTCTACAAAAGTAAGAGATGAATTTGTGACCAAAGCTAGGAAAATGAACTTCATTGTTGAAAAGGACGAGATTCTCTCCACATCCTACTTAGCCGCTAGTTATTTGAAGCTAAGAGGCTTCCATAAGAAAGTTTATGTTGTTGGATCAAAAGGGGTAGCAAAAGAATTGGATGCAGTTGGAATCAAGAATTTTGGAATAGGGGTATGAGATGTCTCATAATAATATTATATAGGGTAAGCAACCTAATTGTTGCAGAATTTGTTGAAACTATACTTTTCCATCTTTCAGTGATTCCTATAAATCCAAACTATTGAACAAAATATGGCACCTTAATAAATATAGAAGAGAGTTAGCTCTATAGTTTTATATTTATATAAGTAATGAAGTTACAACATTTCCAGTATCCATGGTATAGGTACTGGGTCTATGTCACCCTCCTCCCTAAAATCAAAATGTAACTCTACCATTGGGAAATAATAGCTGTTTCTAATTTAGATTTTCCAGGTTACTAATCATTTCACTGATTATTATTAATGCTAATTATCTCCCAGAAAAATACCTAGTTCATCCCAATATATACTTAGTCCTACCACATATATGAATATATATTTCAATTATCCTTTAGGTTTTATCAAAGTAATACAAAAAATTACTTGTCATGGTTTGCCAATCAAATCTATATTGAGAAAACAATTTTATGATTACCACCCTAGAAATACATTGTATGTCTAATGAGTAACAATGTAACATATAATAGAGCCAAGACAAGAAGACTTACTAGAAAGTTTGTCTGTATAGTTGTAGAGCAGCTTTATAGCATACACAATTGAATCACAATTCCTACCAAGAAATCGGAAAGCTCAGGACGATTCCTATTAGGTTGTTTATCTTTCATCAGGGAAGCAGCTTTTATAAAAATGTGTATTTCATGCTTTGAAGATCCTTATCTCAGATCAATAGTATATAAAATACTTTTGATGAAGATTGTAAAGGCAACATACATACAGGCACCTTCCATTTTGGAAACAGCTGAAATTTCAATGAAGATATTTATTTGTCTGTGGAACAATCACAGGATGAGTTTTAGTGGTTACATTGTCATTTTAGTTGTCTAGATAAGTGAAAGTCTATTCAAGCAGTTCATATACTTGAATCTATACCAATTATAAGACATTCAACATGCCAAAAATTGTATAAATGTAATATACCAATGATTGGGTGCTTTACCCTGCCTTATGAGTATGTCATATTTAATATACAAACCAGTCATGAAGGCGCTGTTCAGGGAGATATCAACAATTGAATTGGATTAATAAAGCTAAACTATTATGCAATGAAGTACAGGTAGTATGTAAAATAAAGGTGCAGATAGTCCTGATAAGAGAGTGTGCTTGGGGCTCGCACATTAGGGTTCAGAAATGGGCTTTGTGGAAATTTTCATCTTTTCAACACTCTTATGGCCTTAAATTTTTTTTCAGGTCTTCAGTTGGAATTTCCAGTAGATTCGGCTTTAGAGAGAGCCTCTGCGTTTGAAGGGGGCTCGTAAATGATAAGCTTTATTAGTGTTTTCAACTTTTCATACTATTTAAGGTCCGAATTTCAGAAACTATTGCTTTTCTACTCACAAATCAGTAATCTCTATTTTACAATTATTGTTTCAGGCAGATATTCTGCATGGTAGTCTGGTACAAACAATCGAACAGTTTGAACCTGATACCGAAGTGGGTGCTGTAGTAGTTGGATTTGATGAACATTTTTCATACAATAAACTGCTCAAAGCAGCTTCATACCTCAATAAACCACAGTGCCTATTCATTGCAACAAATACTGATGAAAGATTCCCCATGAATACTGATCTTGTGGTAAGTGAACTGTACAAACACATCCATAACACTAAAACAAAAACAGATACAGAACCCAATAGTTATATTGTTTCATGAATACACTGTTCACTCTACATACTTGCTAATATTGTACCTAATAAATCTCGTAAGAAACATTATCAATTTGCAGGTGCCAGGAACAGGTGCAATAGTAAAAGCCATAGAAACTGCAGCTCAGAGAGAACCAATAGTTATAGGAAAACCAAACTCTTTCATAGCTGAATGCATCATAAAAACTCATGGTGTTCAACCAAAAAGGACCTTAATGATTGGAGACAGGTAATCATACAAAACATAAAATGCTACAGAATTAGAATTTTCAAATCCGACAAAGTGGCCCAATGCGGGATTCTAACCACACACCTTCCGAATGCCGGTTCGACGCTCCGGTCAACTGAGCTAACCAGGCCCCCTCCTCACTCATTGCAGAACGCGAATTTTGTTAAGCGGAATCCCCCGAAAGATACTGTTCTAAATTTCAAACTGCGTTCGCCGTTCGTATCTCGAGGTAAACCAGCGTCTGTGTTTGGGTTAGTAAACATCTCCAACCACGTTAACCGACACCAGACCTCTTCATCGAACAACCATAGTCTCACTATATAGGCAACAAACGTGACAATTACTTGCTTTTCCGGATTAAAAAATGCTAATTGTATGTAAGCTTCCACCTTGCGGATGAAGAATGTTGAACAATGTATAGTGCATTGTTATATGGATACGTCTGACTTTGCCGGCACTGGATTGATATCTCATATACATGTCTAACAATAGGAGGAGTATTAGCGTGGTCAGAATTTTATACACGACATAATATATTATACTAACACTTATTTTTTTGAAATCTCCACCAGTACCAGCTGGCCCAGTAAAATTTTCGATTTTGAAGCAATCTATACTTTTCAGATGCAATACAGATATCCTGCTGGGTACAAGATGTGGTTTTCAGACATGTTTGGTACTAACTGGCGTCACTACTTTGGATGATGTAATGGAATGGAAACATTCGAGTGATAAGGAACATAGAGACCTAGTGCCTGATGTTTACATGGACAAATTGGGAGACTTGTTACCATTTCTTGAATAATTTAATGTTTAATGTTAGCAAAATTCTGGATATATAATGATTCAAAAAAAAAAATAAAACATGTCATATTGATTATAGATGCTCTTACTTAGTGAAAAATTTCCATTATGCAGATAAAATAATTTACTTAACACACAGTTTCACAAATAAAACTTGTTTTTTCACTGACACATTTATTATTTATATCATCGTCGACTGTTAACAGTCAAATTCGACAGTCCGAGGGATGATTTAACTGTGTGTTGAGTACACAATTATTTTATCTGTAAAATATATGTATTGATTGTGCAGCATGGCTTTCAGTTGAGGAATCAAATTCTTTCAGTGTAAAACGTGTGTTTTTACTGTTGTTTCTCTCTAGTCTATACACTTGTAAAGTTTGAAATCAGTCAAAAACGCATTTAAAGTTGATTGAATTGCAATATTGATGTAGTCAAACCAGAATAATATGGCAAGTAAAATATGAGTTGCTTTTAGCATTCCAACTGTCTGGAGAGGAGTCTTAAATACAGATCAAAATAAGAACTACTGGTTGCTCACTACCCTTCTATGGAGGATTATATCTTTTGATAACTGACTTTTGGCTGGAAGATGGCGCACATCTCCCTAGCTACAATAGATGTTTTTTATATATCTTCTATTCGATATGATAAATAAACAAAAATATTGGGACTGAGTATATTTCTATAAAATGTTATAAACTTTCAATACAAATATGGAATAAGCGCCTTCCTTTCAGTAGGAAAACCTTTGAATGTCGTTTGGTACCACCAATGGGTCAAAAGAATAGTTTCCACCTAGAAATAGATTTTAAAATGAACATATTCCATTTATTGACCAAAGTAACTCACCTGATTGATAATAACCCAAGAAAATACAAAGAACCAGGTAATATTATACCACAGCAGAATAGTCAGACAAGTATACATTAACATTTCAGCAGTTTGATGAGGTGCAGACAAGTACCTGAACCAATCTCCTTCTGGTAGACTATGACCATGCCTCACAATCTTACCTAAAAGATAATTAAAAGTATTAGGAAGGCAAAATGTTAGATATAAACCTTCCTCCTCTGCCCAAAGTTGAATGTTTTAAAGCAGTTGTGATCAATCGTTTTTTATCAAGAGAGCAGGGATGCATTAAGTAACGTTTTTCTCAGTCAATTAACCTAAATGATAAAAAGTTATCGGCGTCAAAGAATGATATCGGTCGATTTCTAGTATTCTGCCCAAAGTTGAATGTTTTAAAGCAGTTGTGATCAATCGTTTTTTATCAAGAGAGCAGGGATGCATTAAATAACGTTTTTCTCAGTCAATTAACCTAAATGATAAAAAGTTATCGGTATCGGCGTCAAAGAATGATATCAGTCGATTTCTAGTATTATGTTTCCAATACAATTAATCAAAGAAGAAGATAAACATTATGTATTTTTATTTTTCATATAGTACAAAAAATATAACACCTACAAATGTGATTTCACCTAAAATTAGGCACTTTAAAGTTCTAATTGCTTAAATATGGCTATTTTTAGTTTTTTTCTCCATTCATATGAGTAGGTAAGAACAATTCAAATCAAAGACAGGCACTAATCTACAAAACTACTAACCTTTTTTATCTTTTCTAAGATTTGCCAGTATTTTTGTGGTACAATGTTGATGCCACCAAGCCCAAAGATAAATGATTGTCACAAAAGAATCCAAGTATGACAGGTCAGACAGCCTCAGCTCACCAGAAAGGTGCTGTGCTGAAATAAATATGCTAGTTAACTATGTAAAATGCTTGTAACCTGTGTGAAAACATTTTTTCATTTGGAAAGAGTTATTTTCAAAAAAATATAAGAAATGTTGGTTATTTCACATTTTAAGATATATCTTGATAAACATAATGTAATAAACATTTCTCTTTTCTCAATCCAATTTGATACACAATTACAAATGCTTAATGATCCAATCTGTCTTCTCTAGCAAGTTACTTGTAAGTGAACATGAACACTCAATCATGGTAATGAGAACAAAACATAAAGTACTCACAGTTTTTGGAGAATATTGGTGCCTCACATACAATAGCAATGGCTGCTCCTGGATAGTGAAGAATTCCTACTATGTAATGGAGGACATTCATGAAGCTGTCCTTGCCAAACACAGAAACATAGTGAGTATCATAATATCTTCTGAAGACTTGCAGTGATAATAAAATAGTAGCAAGATACACCTTTGCAGATGGTGCTGAAAAAATTAGAATGATGTATAATTTTAAAGGTATCAAACATGTACAAGTTCATACAAAATAAATATATTGGTCCAAATACTGTAACCTACTTTATCATAAGAACAAGAAATTATATAGTGATATCACACTAATTTTTTTCATCACCAATCTAGCTGACTTATGACACTTTAGTATCACTAAACATATATTAATAACAATACAAGAAAATAGATGAGCAAAGAGATGGGGATAACAAGGAACATCTAGCAGAGATGGAGAAGATTGTATACTTGTAAAAAAATGCACAATAAAAATAGAAGTTTATTGGTTCAGTTTGACTTCTTGATTTACTCAATCAATGTTTCAACTAAATCATTAGAACATAGCTAAATACTTGTACATATTATTTTGTTTCCCCACATCGCAAAATTGAGAAAATATAATAATTGCACTAGGTGAATTTCAACATAAACAGCTGCCTATTTTAAATATCACTATTCTCACTTTATTTTCATCTCATTAGCAGACTAAAATATAAATTTATTACACTGTATTATAACAAAAAATCACAATTTTAGCCAAATTTTAACTTACTTTGTGCAATTCTGTCATGACCACAACAAACATTCAAAAAGTCAATAAACCACTCAGGAACATTGGATCTAACAACATAAACTCTTGTTGTCACATAAAATATATAAGTAAAAACTATCACAGCAACAACATAAAAATGTTTGAAGCATGCTTTTGGTACTTCAATTTTTCTGAGAAGCCCCTGGTTTTTATGGCAAGTCAGCTTTCCATACTTGAAAGTCCCCACTAGAATATTGGGCAGATAATCTTCGAAAAAATTGATCACTGAGCTGTACATTAACACTATTAATGAAATAGTTCTAAAATAGAACAGGATGAAATTCATTTTCAATATCACCTCGCCTTAACGATATGATGTCTCTTCTACAAAGCCCACGGCTGAAAAACACTGAAAAGCACACTGAAAACAGCTAGAAATATAACCCAAAGCTGATAAAAACTAGCAGAACCCAACAATCAAGAGGTCACCAAACAATTGACTGGATTAAAGTATAAAAGCAGCAACTATTCTGGGATAAGTTTGATAGAAGCATTAGAAAATAGAAGGTACAGCTAAGAAATGCGTTTACTTCTGTGGCAGTAGCAGTAGAGTATCACATAATAAGTATTAAGTAACACAAATGGTATCTAGTCGCCAAACCGTTATGTTGTATTAAATTTACAGTTGTTTATACTTTATAGTTTATAGAGGTTATGTAGGTTTGTACTGTTTGTAGGCACTTTGTAGGTATTCGTTAGCGGCGTTAACCACAAAACAGCCAACTCTGTTAATAGAGTAGGCCACAGAAGAGTAGGTCAGAGGCCAACAGGCCAACGACGATGGACAAATTCATCGTCCTTGCAGATATCACAAAACTGAAAACACCCCGTTGCAGACACCAAGGACGCAAAACATGGAAAGAACCTAATCCAAGGATGTCATGCTTTTATTGAGAAGCACGCATAAGTTAAAAGATATGGCTTGTTCACATGGGTCAAGTACCTGTGCTATTTAACATGGATAATTGGATAAGTAACTTGAAAGTACTAAAGTTAAATTGAAAGTAGAGTTGAGAACAGAGACAAATGATTTGAAAAAATTACTTTTAGATATGGGTGCTTTAATAATTTTCATGAATCCTTTCATAAGGTGGATCCATTTTATTGCAAGAATATATCATGCGTTTCGGCACTAGACTTTTTTCCCCCACTTTAGCACATTTCTGTGAATATGTAATAGCAATTCAAACCCGTTTCACAAATAAGTTGTTTTTTGTAATGCGGTAGATTTTAAATTCAGATCGTCCTTCGTCCTGGAACTCAAAATTTGAGAAATGATCAGACTTCAAAAACCTAGCTAGCGCCATCTCTTGAGCACTGGAAGAACATTCAAACTGCATACCTCTTAAAGACGTCCAAAATATACAGATAGAGAAGTCCGTTGTGAAAACGAAAACTACAATTTCCTAAGTTACAGAGATGATCAGGAGATGATTCTGCATGTATTGCCAGTGCCTTTCATTTCCAAATTTCACTTTTGAAAAGCTGCTGCGCATTTAAATTCAAAACACATAATTGAGACTAAGCTATATATATACATATATCAATATTTTCCTATCTTATGAGGCTTCTACATTTGAAGTCATATCAGGGTAACTGGAAAAACTATCAAAGCAAAGAACGTCACTGACGGTCACAGCTGACGATCTCAAACATGACAGACATTGTATTTGTGTCGCGTCAACGTTGCCGTACTTATAGCAATTCATTCTTTTAGTAATAAATTAAAAATACGTCAGTTTAACACAATGGTTCCAAAACCTTTTTTTCGCTCCGTTTTTTGATGTTTCCAAAAGTTATTTTTGTCCGTGATATTTACAGGTAATTGAATCCTATATCAAAGTGCAAAATGACATAAATTAATAAAAGTCCATGCTCTCCAGCTCTCCACTATATATATGACCTAGGTATACAGCATATATGCTTCGCCTTTATCGTAGTCTCATTAGTATAGTCTGGTCTTATTGTATCTAGAACAATTATAGGATGTATATTCCCAACACAGGTAATCGTGAGATAGCAACATTTATCTCCAAGTTTCCACAAATCGGTTATCACCTGTGAATAGAATGTGCAAGATTTTTGAACACAGTACCCTACTATGTATCCTATGTGGGAGGTTTCATCATAAGATCATAATACGAAAAAAAAAATCACTGCAGTTGGCTCTTGTCGACTTCCGAATTGTGAGTGGAGTATTCATCGAAATCCCAAAATTTATAGGTATAAGTTTGCCCGATACATTTTTTTTATTGACATCACATATCAAATCAGGTAGGAATTTTTCCGTAGCATGATAGCCTCGAAACCATGATAGGATTTTTAATATAATCGTAACGGAATATTTTCAAACACAAATTTGATCAAGATATCGATAGAACATAGATTGTGAAGAATTTCCTTGTGAATGACATTTCCTCTCTCCGTCTTTTACTGGAAACATCTCACATTAAATAGAAATAATCACAAAAGAATACAAAGCAAAATTGTTAGCAAAACACAAGGAATTGAACTAGCAAGTCGACTTCTCTGAACTGAACTGCTGTTTGGCGAGCCGTTAGCTCATATACCAAAAATCATTTGGCGAACAATATAAATAACGTCACAGACAGTTTTCCATGGTGACCGCTACACGATCCATATCATTGAAATACCCTGTATATTGTTTCACATAAAATGGAGGAGGGTGGAGGAAATCTATTCGAGATATGGCAACACCGCACGTTGTAGTGATAGTATTGTAATAGTGCATTTAAGTAGAAAAACCGAATTGGTGGAGGTGGTGCTTTTTGCTGTTGTCCTATTTGTTTATAACCAATTTTTTGAACTTTAAATAACCGGTTGTGCTTCACGAACTGAATAACTTCGACTCGTTAAAATATTTAGTGCATCAAGGCTGGAGTCCGAGAATGTGACGAGTTGCTTATCCCAGTGAGTTATGGACTTTTGCTTTCTTTTGTTACTCTTCTGTGTTGAATATATATAGGTATTCACTTCTCAATTTTGACTGCATTTTATTATTTGCTGCTTACTGGGGCGTTAGGAATTGCATAATTTGTTTACGAAAAACTTTGTTATTGGTCGAATGTGCTATGCCAAAATAGAAAGTAATGGGTCAGGTATCCACTTCTGATTCATTATGTAGTGTGCTGTTTTTTAATAGGAGTGGAGAAATATAGGTCAGAGTCTAATTATTTTTGGTGCTACTAGGGTTAACGACCGCTTTTTAAAATTGAGCGGAAGATTCCAACCCTCGCACCAACCAGACGCATGCATAATTTGACGATTTGTATTGGTTAATTCTCGGGATTTTAATTGAGAACTGCATATAAAATACATATATGTTGCAACATCTTGTGTCTGTGAATTGCACGGCAATTTGATTATAGGTATCATGTTCGATGTTAAAATTGTTAAAAATGTACATCAGTCGTACATCAGGAGTGATGTTTGTACCTAACCTTACCCAATTCGACAAATTCATGTATTTACCTTGCGTACACCGACACACCGTACAGTCTAGTCTAGTCTGTTGATGCTTGATAGGTGGCTACATTCATAAATACATACATAGGTAGATACATAAGTATAAATATGTAAGGGGTCTAGTCTAAGGAGATCAAAAGTGCCTTGGGTGACATCGAAGAAAAAGTGCTTATTGTTTAATACCAAAGTCAACGATTTGTATATCAACTCAAATCTAACCTCAAAAAATTAACATGCTTCTCTTTCAAACTTCCAAGATACCTACATAGGCAGATATATCATTGTTTTCTTTTGAATGAAAGGCCTATCTTATGAAATTATTTGAATGCCTACATTTTTATATTTTATAAAATTATATATATATTTATATATATATATATATATATATATATATATATATATATATAAAGTCTATATCAAATACCTATCAGTACATTCTAATAGTCAAAAAAACTAAAAATCAAAAGTTTAACTAATCCATAACGCGGAATTTTTGGTCTTTGTAAGTATTAAGTATTTGACAACGGCGCCTTGCCTGTCGCACCGCACCTAGTCTGGCACCGTATAGAGAATGCAATAATATATTTGAAGGCAAGTCACAACAGCTCATGGTTCTACGCCAGGCACATTGGCTGATAAGTGTGCAACAAGGCACCTATCACATCACACTTAGTCTGTATCCATGGCCTAGCATCTTATAGCGGATTGCGATCGTAGATTTAAATGCAAATCAAACCCCAACAGCCCATCGCACTACGCAGTACGCTGGCACATTGACTGCTAAGCGTGCAACCATAACGACGCTTCGGCCATTTCACCGCAGATGGCCGACCCTACACCAGGCCGGAACATTAGATGTGATAATGGTGCTCGTCTGTCAACTAGTGGGCCTATCGGACCATATTTTCGGTATCACATTGTCTTTCAAAATGTCTTTTCCTAGAAAATGTTTTCAAAATACCATCTCTTTCCCTTATAAACGTCAACCAAAGAAATCTGATCCTCATGGAAATGTTTAATACAAACCACTGAATTTATAGGAACGGTCCATTCTTTACGAGGAATACTTCTCACTCACTTCTGTTCTAAATCTTCATCTAGTGGAAATCCCAACACGCTCAAATATCTACATATCTTTCACTACTGGAACCATAATTGCTAGCATAGATTGTTAGTGCAACCAGTCACTGAACACTTAGCATGTACCTTTTAATAGTGTACGTGCTACAACTTTTGATAAATTAGCCAGAACTTCATCCTATCGCTAATTTTGAAACACACTATCAAAAGCACTATTATGTTCAGGAAGTACCTACTAATAATGTTATAGTGACTAACTGGCAAGGTAAAAGCCGATGAGGTAATTTTTCTGTCGGTATACACACGCAAAATCTTTGTTTTTGAATAGTAAACGACAATTAAAAATCACCTACTCAATGGACGCTTTAAATAGAAACACGATAGAAAGTCGGCCCACATTTTATGTCACCGGCCTGAAGAGTAGAGTCAGTCATTGCACCGCACCTAGCATGGTACCATAGTCTAGCACCGTATATCAGAATGCGTTTGTAGGTTTAAATCCTAGCGGCCACAACAGCGCATCGCACTATGCCGGGAACACTGCTAGCTAAACCCTTGTACTAACGCTGCTTAGCCTGTCGCACTGCCCATAACTTAGCCCCATATCCTGGCAAGGTATAGCGGATTATGATCATAGATTCAAATGTAAGCGGTGAAAACAGCGCATCGCAGTATGCCGAGCACACTGCCATTGTCCACAATGGCCCCTCGACCGTATAGCGCAATGCGATTGTAAATTTTAATACAAGCAGTTACAACAGCTCACTGTACTAGGCTTGGCGCATAGTCTTCTAACCCCTATACGCTAGAAGGGTATAGTGCCAGGCTAGGTGCGGTACGATGGACGAGGCGCCGTTATGGCCGCACACTTAGTCGACTACTTAGTAGTTCGTGTAGTAGTCATATGTGAAGCCGCTAAACTGAATGTGAAAATATCTTCTTCTAGTGCCATATCAGGTCCTGATGTCGGCAATCACAATGATGATATGTGCTCTGTCTTCGGCGAGTCTAAAGAGTTGTTCTGCGCTTAGAATTCCGGTCCACTCTCTAAGATTGCTCAACCACGAGGCTCCTCTACGGCCTTCTATCTTGCACTTCATTATAAGTTGAACGATACGGTAATGATCACCCCTGAGTATATGACCTAGATAGGACAGCTTTCGGCATTTAACTGTTATTGGTAGTTCGCGGACGGCGCGGCGCTTGTTCTATGTAAAACCGCTTCATTTGTCTGCATGGCTACCCATGGGATTCGGAGCATACGTCTATGTAGCCACATTTCAGATGCTTCAAGACGATTGATGGTTGCTGCCTTCAAGGTCCAAATCTCTGCCCCATATAACAGTATAGACCATATGTAGCACTTGATCATTCTCTGGCGGAGCTTTAAATTTAGATTATTATTGCAGGAGAGCGATCTCATTTTTTGAAAGGTTGTGCGAGCTGACTCGATCCTGCACATGACTTATTTATCTGAGTCGAGATGCTCTGTAATGTAGCAGCCAAGATATTTGAAACATAGAACCTTTTCAATGTTTTGTCCAATTATTTGCAGTACAGCATCATTATACGCTTGACGGCTGAAAACCATAAACTTAGTTTTAGTGATATTTATGTTTAGACCCATTTCTTGTCCCATTACGTTGACCAAGTCTAAAAGACCTTGAAGGTCCTGGAGATCATCACATAAGATTGCGGTGTCATCGGCATAGCGAATGGTATTGAATATTGAAAATATAACTTCATGTAATGTACATGCTATATTGCGAACAAAATCCAACAGTAATTCAGGAATAAAAAATCGGTTAGCATTAGCTATTATGAATTTATGAGCGTAAACAACTGCCTATTCAATATTACTTATCAGAATGAGCAATTGAATAAAGGTTCTCATTGTTATTGACAAATGTCTGTGAAGTTAAAAAATAAACGAAAAGTGCATTTTTCAATAATGTTAGAATGACCTTGGAGGTGTAGTGTTAAAATTCAACCAACCAACCAATTGACCAATTTTTAGAAGCTTTTATTTGAATTGCAATGTATTTATGTATGGAACAATGTTTGTCGGGTGGAATCTAGCGACTCAATTTTGAAGCAGCTATCTTCAACCGATTGAGGTTGAATTTTGTTTACACGTTTAGTTCCGATGACAATTCATGATTAGCTGTGTGACGTCTTTCAATATGGCGGAAGACCCCAAGATGGCGAACTGGTTATTTATAATGCACTCCTACAAGATCAAATGAAAGGGCTTTCTGAGAATATCTCGAAAAATAAAGTGACGTCACTCTAAATCCAATATTGCGGACTTCGAACCAACCTTGCAACGATGATGCGTTGAATGAGATGAACAGACTGAGACTCCCGTCCAGCCATAACTCAACAGTGAAAAAGTAAAGCACTTTGAAAAACAAGCTTTTATTTGAGTGTATGTTCTCCTCGATGCATCAGACCTGCTATAGACATGCATGTTTCATCTTTAGCCTAGACTCGTCAGTATAGCCTTGCGATCAAACTGTAGCGAGCAATCGGGTGGTATATACCTAACCCAGTCAAGGTTGTGATAGCAATATCAATTCATCTCCAAGTGTCGCCTCATTGGCAACTTACGAAGTCAAAGATCCTAACACCAAGGCAGACCAGATGTTAGGACCTCTGACTTCGTAAGTTGGCAGTGGGCTTCCTCATAGAGGGCGCTACTTGGAGTTTTTATTTAGATGCGCCAAAAAGAATGGAATAAACTTTTCCTTTAAAACTGTTACTATCAACTTATAACGTCATTACATTCATATGATATAAAAGCGTGTCGCAAGATTTACCTGTGGTACATGAACAAGTAAAGTAAATAACTTGATCTGATTAATTTCAATTTTTAAAATTTTCAAACTAAGTAAATATGAGTACATACTTAATTCTTGCGACAAGCTAATTCTTCCTGAGAGAGGGTTAATCAAAATAGAAACCACTGGAAAATAATAGGCGCGGAAACAGACACCAGCGTACCATTGAAATGCCTCTGAAGAAGATGGCGATGAGAAATTACCTAGAGTGAATCCGAGGATCTTCGTATTCTTAATCCAGGTAAATGGGGTTCCTTTGGAAATATGATAACCGTACCAAAAAATATGGAATACTTGTTAGAAAAGCATTCAAATCTCAGTTGTGAAAAAATATTATACTTTTCTTTTGTGTATAGTTCTTTAGAATGAGTATTGATTTCTAAGATATACTTCTCTTGGTTCAAAAATATCTTAATTCTTGAATTGAGAATATCCAATATACCAAAACTATCTTCAGTCAAAACTGACCCGTTTCCACTATCGTTGAGCCAAATGTGGAAAAATTGGGCGCCTTCAATAGCGTATTTACTGTTGTGTGTGACATGTTTTCGTATAAAAAAGAATTTGAGTGTTTTTCTAAAATTTAATGAAATAGTGATAGAACAAATTTTTCAGTCAATGACAGGTAAAATGGACTCCAATCATCGTCAGATATAATTAAAATGTAAAGTGCGATATTTCCAATTTCCTAAAAGAGTCTGTAGAGTGCATTGTGTGTGGAAGACACTTGTAAAATATAGTAAGCCACTGGTATAGACCACGAATACTTCAACCAGATTAACGTGGAACAATTGATTAACCTGAGATAGTTAATTTTATATTTGACTACATCCTTTTTATCAACCATTGATAAAAAATGGGAATCTTAATAATTGTTCAACCTGTCATTTGGATTTGTAGCCATTCCAATAATATTTTTGTTAGAAAATTAATTCAAAACATACTAACTAATCAGAACTTCAAATCAAGTTGAAGCATCGGCGAAATTAGTATAGGGTTAGACATTTTTCTTCAGGTTGTTTTAAAAAACCTTATATAATGTTGTTGTTTTCGACGGTACCTCCATCACATCTGATGCAGAACAGCCGATGCGACGTTTATTTCGAACAAGCCAACATTTTTGATTAACGATTCAAGAAAATTTAGAATCTTACTAAACAAACAACCTTTTATTTGGCTTTGTTGCAGTTGTCTATAGTATTTACTGGCTGATTAGCTGTTCAAGAACAGGTCAAAGCGGCCGGATGTTTCCGCGAAAATAGTTAATAATTTGACTCTGTAGTAAACATGGGATTTTTTTAGAGATCACCAATCAGTTTGAATGGAGGTCCATTTATAAAAATGATATCACTGTCAAGGTCCATATCCAGTTTTCACATTTGGTGACCTCTGTTCCTCATAAAATGATGTGTTCATGGTTTTATGTATTTTATGGCTCAATTACTGACATATATATATATATATATATATATATATATATGTTTAAATGATATATAATTGAATGACATAATTATGATACAATGTAACAGAGTTAAGAGGCTGTAATAGATAGACTGAATAACACAAGTTGTTGTGTTAACAGATAGTAGGTAGTCTTATCATTGCTATGCATATTGTTCGCGGAATTGAATGTATAGTTCGACTATTTTTTCCCGAAGAACCAATGGAGACTAAAAAAATTAATTTCACAAAATTCATGGACAGGATACCGACAATCACTTTTCTGTGATGATCCAGAATGTGGAGGTCCTTTGTAATGGCAATTATGCATCTATTAGTCGTATGAATTTCTTCTGGATTGAGTGTCTAGAGGGCTCGAGGCGTATCCCCATACATATCTGGACCATATAGGGAAGAAATAGATGTTCTGGCCCATACAATTTTCTATGTCAGCCCCCAGAAGCTTCATGGAAGACAGCTGGAAGGCTGGAATATCGAGCGTACCTCCATATCCAAGTCTGGGAAACCACCGTGTGACTTTCTTGTCAGGGTAGCTGTGAAAAAGAACTCTATTGATTCCCCATTCAACAGTTTGTTTTTTGATCTGGTTAACCTGTTGCTGCCGTTGATGTAAGACCTTTCGGTGTGGTAGCGGGATACACCTCCAAGAGTTTAAAAATATGTTATATCACACTGCCTGCTAGATCACAGATTTTATATGATAGTGAGGGAGTGGCGATGTGCGGCTGTCCCATTTCAAAGCAACAACGTTGCTTCACTTCTGGAATGCTAGCTACTTAATTACTGCTGGAGATGTGTATAGGAAGATAATACAGTCGAGCACTATTTCCATGATTAACAATACGGGAATCCATTTTGGAGCAGTGCTGGCTATCTATGGGACTTCTGTCTTAGTTTGGGGTGGCAGAAGATACGATTGCGAGGAGTCCCTGGGGAGGAGGTATAAATAAAAGGATTCCAAGTGCTGATTATCCTTCCATCAATACAGTGTATTCAAACTGATGTGTGGGATGCTGCGAGTCAGTTAACTCGTCGCCAATGTTTCGGCGTTGATATAAGTCCAGGAATAGTATGTATATATGACGTCAAGATAGCGTATGTCTGCGTTGTGTCGCACGCGCGACCCCCCTGGCGGCAGATTGAGGCGTCTCATCAGGTGGTTGACGATTCACATTCAAGGTTTTCCATCTGACAATCAAGACGTTATTAGCTGATTGCTTGATATCTGCGTGTTGGGGGAAACGCGCCGACTACCAAGGATATTTTCGAACATGTATGAGTATGTTTATGACATGGCGGAACATTCTATCAGCAATGTGCCAATTGTAGAGAAGCGGAATTTTTACGTTTTCGTGAAAGAGGATGGAGGGAAAATTCACGATTATTCTGCTTTGAAGTCGTGCAAGAAAACTACGAGGTGTTTTTTGTAGCCACACGGAGGATATAAACGGCAAACGTGTCCATACGATACGACAGATCTAAAATGGACATGGTGATCCCTGTTTTATCTTATTTCTTTCTTTCATTTCGTATTTTGATGGACCGAGTAATGCTAACACTAAAGTATGAAAAAATCATTATGACGTAAAAAAATACAGCTAGAGCTCCACTCTGATCAAGGGCGACATTTCTAAAGCGAGCTATTCAGCAAGTGGGCGAGAAGTTGGGAAACCTAAAGACAAGGACAACAGCTTTACATCCACAGTCGGAAGTAATGATGGAACGCATGGACAGAACCATTGGGAAGTACATGAGATTATTTCCAACCACCAGAGGCAATAGAATCACCATCTTGCATTCTTTTTGATGATACACCGATCGGCACTGATTGAATGTACTCGGAAAACTCCGGTGAACCTTTTGTTTGGTCGAGGAATCAGGCTGCCCTGTGACCTAGTATTCGACCTTAGTAATTCGACGTTAGTAAGCTGAGGCAGAAGATAGACGACATCCACGAATTGGCACGTTGCCATCTCAAGCTAGCCAGCGGCAAAATGAATGAAAGGTACGATATCAACGCCAGCGAAGCCGGATACAAGAAAGGTTGATTCGTGTGGCTCTACTACAATTCGCAGAGAAAACGACGATTCTGAATCATTATCAAATATGTAAACAAAATATATTACCATAATATAATGAAAGTATACTCTAAAATATGTGGATATACGTATAATGTGTATTTCATATACATATATGCAGCTTCTTCTGCAGTCAACTGGAAAAAACCTACAAAAACGAAGCGCCAGGAATATTTTTATGTTTTTTGCAGATACACACAAAAATAAATTCTCAGACCAAGTAGGAATGCTGTATTTTTGATCATATAGAGTAAATTTGAGTAAATATATATTCAATTTAGACCTGGGAAAGTCTTTGATGTGAGAATACCAATATCTCAAATTGAGCAGATCATAATCTTGGCACAAAACAGAGGAAAATTTACATAGAAAAACACTATAGTGTTGATATGTTGAGCTTGACGCAAATAGTTCAACTTCATTATATAATTTATTATTGATATAAACATTCTGTAGTTTTGATGAGCTGTTATCATAGTTACTGTTGGGTCCTTAACCTTAAAAAGAAGAACATAAAAAGTATCAAAACTGTACCAATGTGACTTCTTTCTTAAATTTATCTGCGTCATATAGTATTTTTCCTAATTTAAGTTTAAAAGGTTTTGTACAGATAAACTGAATATAAAAAATATGTACCTGCAGTTAAGCCAAAAAATATGCGTCCACCATTTGTAATAGAACTTATTCACAACTCACATATCACTCATTTCCATCAGCACCTGTACGCTTGCATGAGATCCTCACAACAGTCACAACCTCAACTTTTTAACAGCATATCCATCCTGAGAGGTGGTTGGTAAAAATAAAGTCCAATAGAACTAACGGGCACGGAAACACACACGCGCTGAATTGCGCTTGATGAATATGGCGATACCAAACAAGAAAATGAATTACTTGGGGGGAATCGCAGGATGTTCGTATTCTTGATTGGAGTAAACGGAGCTCCGTTGGAAAATATGATAACCTTACAAAAAAATACGAACTACTTGTTTGAAAAGCATTGATATCTTAGTTGTGAAGAAAATTATATTTTTCTTTAGAGTATATTTCCTTAGAATGAGTATTGAATTCGAAAATATACTTTTCTAGGTTCAAATTAATAATTTTCTTATCAAGCAAATTATCTTAGAGTAAGATCAGATGTTCTCATCGTGAGTATATCTTTACAAGAATATCGAAATTCGTGAATTGATCATTTGTTTTTAAGTGTTTAACTTCGCTGCCAATGCGCGAATTTTTCAAAGTACCAAATAGCAGTATTAAATACTGTGACCCCCACAGAGTATCGCTCCATAAATATCATCAAAATCGCCGCTGTGGTTACTGAGATTACCGAATGATAAGGACACGACAGACAAACCGGCAGACAGACAGACAAACAAGCCTAATGACAGCTGATAGTGATTCAAATCGGTAGACCACCATACATTCAGATAGACTGACGACGTACAGACCGATAGAGAGTTGTGCTCTACGAAGTTTTGGCGGATTGGGGATCCTTACAAAATAGAACCGGATATGGATCATCCGTATTCGGAATTAAATACAGGAACCGGATTCGGATATCAGATCCGGATCTAGGATCTTGATCTCGGATCTGGGATCCTCATCTCGGATCTAGTTTCTAGATCTAGGTATGAGATTCGGATCCGACTCATGATAATGTATAGGCATACAAATAGCATTATTATTTGCAGCACAAAATATTTTAATTTCCTATCAACCAAAATAAAACTAATACATTTTAAGTTGACGTATAAACAACATTCTTATTTTCATATAAAAATAACAGTGCGTCTACATTCTCCGATGAGAGGCAACATCTTTTTCCACGAATAATATTTCCTGTTGTTGAAAACACTCTATCAGAAGGTGTGGAGGTCGCAGGAATACGGAGGACTTTTCTCGCTAGGTTTGATAATTTTGGATCTTGTTTTCATTTGCTTCCCACCATTTCAGTGAAAACCTATTTTTGTCAAGATCTTGCCCTTGAATATATCTTTCAACTTTATTAAACTCCTTAGTGCGTAACGGTTTGGGGAATAGGAAATCCAATAAACTGGAGCTTACTGTATTTCCTTCTCGCGTATTGTCAAATATTTCTAATGTCTGTTCCAGGGATTTAATTGCATTATTTTTTATATTTCTATGCAAAGTGTTTTTGAACCTAGGATCAACGATTGAAGAAATGTGATGAATTGTTAAATTGGCATCTTCTGCACTTTACAGGAGTCTTACAACTTTTTTCTTCAGTAACAGTAATTTTAAAAAGATGTAGAGGTTCGACAGTAAATCGTCTTCACTTATAACTCAGAAATTTGTCAATATAGACGCCATAAGAGGTTTTGCCATCGACAATGTTACATATTCTCCGGCTGAGAGTAATGTAGTAGCTTTTTCGAACTAAGTAGGCATAGGCAACCCTGAATACTAGTGTGCCGTAACCGGATCGCGGATCTTTGAACCGGATCTCGGTTCTTGGATCCGGATCTCAGATACCATATATCCGGATTGATCCGGATCCAGATTGTGCAAATTGAATATTTTGGATCCGATCCGGGTCTGATCTGGATTGAAAAAGGATTCGAATCTGGTGGGCAGCACTAGTTGAGAGACCGACAGACACATCTAGAGATAGGCAGATAAACAGACAGACCGACGTAAATGAGTGACCGACAACCATTTAAAATTGGAAAAATTCCATGATTAGCATAATAGCAAACCCGGTAGAAAGTAAAATTATCATACGTAGTTACAGTAAAGCGCACATAATATTTAAACTATATTCTGCCAAGTGAGTTGTTCCCTTACAAACGACCTTATTTGTAATAATTGGATGCCAGTCCGATCCTTGATTCATACCAACTGCCATAAACGATCTAAGAGTCATACTTGAATTTTCCATTTAGAATTAATAATACTCGCACGATCTATTTACATAAACGACTATCACGGAAAATTTATATTTATTGTACCCATAATGCGGATGAAATGTTTGTTTTGTTCTAGAACGTTTTGATGTACAATATGCGTTATAAAATCTTATCAAAAATTAATTGTTGATAGAATAGTTTCCCTATCATCTATAAAAGGTTGACCCCGGTAGTAATCCGTACTTTTTGATCTATCGATCCAGTGGCAGCAGAGTAATACTGACGCTACGTACGCGCGATACAACCGCTCCCCTGTTGCAGCAGTACTGAGGATCCGAACGGTGGCAATAAATTAATATAATATCAGATTGATGCACATCGTTGATGTTTTGCGTTGGAGCATCGAGAACTTTGCTATCAGCGTTACCATACATTCAAAAATCATTGTTTTCGACGATGAATGTACGATAGTAATAGCACAATGATAGATAAATTCCCACCTATTTTTGTGTAAGGTAAAAGCGAATATTAACAGTTCAGCGTCATTGCTAAATATGTCACAACACAAAACATTTTATTACTTATGGAGGCTAATTTGTTCTGTTTCTGTTCGAGCAGCTTTCAGGTAATAACCTGCAATAACATTGCAAATGAATAGGGATCTCGAATAATGAGAAAAGTGGTATTTAGTCTTGAATAGTGACGTCTAGTCAGTTGACTGTATCTCACGTGCAGTTGTACCACTTTATTGAAGATTATGATAAGATTTCAGAGCTTGTAAATATTGGAAATCACGAAAACTCACAGAAACCTATTTTTCTTTCTTGAATTTATAAAAGATTAGTTTTTTAATATTTGGTAAATTTTATTCTAACTATCAATATTCAGTCCCGAAATCTGATTGAAATTCCTATTTCTAAAGAGATAGCATTGCGTGGGAAGTACAAGTCAAATTCTTAACGCCATTTTTAATTTCCACTTATAAGCCAGGAAAGTAATGCGATCGTGTAAATTTTAAATTTGTAAGGAATGAAAATTTTGGCGTGCTAAAATACTTTTCATAGCTTATCAAATTTTTACCCCGGTAACCCTCAGTCCTAGTCAGACGTAGATGATTGCTCAGACATTTGCCTCCAATAGAGGGCGCATGGAGTGAGTTTTTTGGCTCTTCGCTATTAACTGTAGGCATTCTAACGAGTGTTTGCATTTTTTTTGCTGTTGTAGGTCCTTGGTCGTGCAGTCATTGTGTCCTGTGAAATTTTTTATCCATTTCCTAAACAAGTTTAATCCATTTCAGTTTTCAAGTTTCGTGAGGTGTACAGCGTCAAGCTGCTGGCTATAGTATTTTTTGTAGACGATGTCAAGATATCTCTTTGTATCGTACGTTCTCGATCTAGTTCGGAAAAGTCGGGAGTCTCGTTAAGCAACTAATTTATTTGAAAAATTGAATGAATGAAGGAGATTGACTCAATACTTCCAACACTGTAAATCGCTTGGAAAATAATACTATGTTATAATAAAATTAGAATTTCACGGAGCCCCTCATAGATTTAGTTAGATAGTTTTTGACTCCTCCTGCCCTTTGTCACATATTGTCAAATTTCGTCGATCCCCCCTTAATGCGTCACGTAATTTATGCATATTTGCTTTGAATTTAACTTGATATGATTCCAACTGTTTCAGACTCCTCAAATATATGTGTACAAACAAATCGACGAAAATGAGTGCCATATTCTCGTAATTTAGTCGGGGGGATCACCCCGCTCTTACGCACCTCCCCCCTTGTCTACGGGCCCGAAGATTCTAGTTTGCTTACTCACGGTCGCAGATAAGATAGTTATATTTAAGAGTAGAGTTTTAAAGTAAATATTTGACTGCAACGCTACTGGCTCGGTGCAGCATTTATATCTGCGATTTACATCAAGGTTATACGATTTCTATTGCGAAGGTTATTAACAGATTACCGACAACACCGTATTCGTTGTGGTACGTTGCTATTTCATGCATAACCATGCGTAGATCATAATAATAATAGACGAGGTATGTATTATTATAGAATTATATCGGATTACACTGCAATCCGTAAGTGGATAACTAATGATATTTAGAAAAATTAGAAAGAAAAATTTGTCGCCAGTGGGGATCGAACCCACAACCTCCTGCATTCTAGTCATGGTCTAACGGGAAAGGCGCCTGCCTAGAATGCAGGAGGTTGTGGGTTCGATCCCCACTGGCGACAAATTTTTCTTTCTAATTTTTCTAAATATCATGAGGTATGTATTGTTTGAAATTTTTATGTGGATGTCTCAACTGCTTCGGGCTTCCATTTTTCCGAGAATTTGCGCCTCTTAACGTTCTGGTAGATGTGGTATCTTCAGATAAAATCGACTCACAGATACCACAGCCATCGATACGTTTTAAAACGCAAATTTCTGAAGCAATAAACCGCTAAAATAGATCAAATTTCGATTCGATTTTCGAGTTACCGTATTTTGCCGAGGGCAGCAGGTTGTTCAGATCAATGCGGACATTGAGAGAGTTGTGCAATTGGGATATACAAATGAATTTCAGTACACCTATTACTTGAGTGATCTTCCGTCGAACTTCTGGAAATCAACATCGACAACTACATGTCATGGCATGATCATGTTGCTGGCCTCGCTAGGTCGGCGTTCCAGAAGCTGGAAATTCTCCTCTGCTCTATGAAATTATATTCTCCGGAACAGCTGCTGCTGCAATAAAGGTCCAAAGCACTCCCTGAAGCTTCCTGAACACAATCCAGAAATGAGCAATACGCCTAGTGGATGCGCCTGATCTCAAATACGCCTCCACAGTCTGGAACATCGACGAGGGGTGCCTGATATGACCCTATTCTATAGATATTATTATGGCAGATTTTCGACCGAGCTGTCCAGCATAATAACTCCAAGAGTCGCCAGTACAGCAACTACTAGAATAAATCGTCAGGCGAATCCTCACCAGGTCGAGCTTACAAAACCTCGAACAAGCCTGTTCCAAAAGTCGTTATTTTTGAGAACCTTGGCGTTGTGGAATGAGAAAGCGGGGACTTTGTTCCTCGATGGTTCGACTGACAGCGTCAAGGTCAATGTGAATAGACATTTATCCTCGTATTGTGCTCATGAATATAAAAAAGCGATTTATAAAAATATAGGCGCTTTGCCTACCATGATCCCTACAGAATATCGCGAAAAATTTAATCAAAATCTGTGCCCTCGTACTGATATTAGGTGTTGACAGGAATACCGTCACAAAGACAGACAGACACACTGAAGGAAATGTACGACAGGAATTCGAACGATGTATTGTCATCCCAAAACATGAAAAAAATTTCAAATTCGAAACTTTCTTCTATAGCGATAACTTCCGCTTAATTTTGTTTTCCGATATCCCAGTACTAGTGAAAGCTTTATATATTAAGAAAATTTCAATACAATTCGAGCCTCAGAAAGATTCAATTTTGCGTAAAGGTTCCCCTTGTCATTTGTTTACATTACCCTGTAAAAATGTTTCATTCAAAAGTTGTGTAATGTTTTTTTTTGTATACATGGTGAACCAGAAAGGCGCTACAGACATAGTTAATAGTTGTTTTTTCAAATTAACTCCGTGTAATTTTTAATTTAATAAGTTTAATTTCTTATTTATAGTTTCCTATAGTCCACACGAAAATTTGTTAGCTTTAAACTTGTACTTTTCGATAGGAAAACCGCCATGTTTCATTGAGGCGATTCACTTGCCAACTGACAAAATTTCAGAATAAATTTACTTTGCGACATATCTTTAAATTTGCAACTCCCCAACGGTCGGTTACGGGCCAGACAAACAGCGGAAACCGAGCCATTGATGGGTGTTAAGTGGTAAATATTTGTTGTGATATCAGGACCTTGTTTTACATTGTAGATTTGGGTATTAAAAGACAAGGTCGTTTGTAATTTGACGGATCGGTAGGTGTGTCGCAACAACGGAACGGTTCTTAGATGCTTCTACATGCTGAGATATGCACGCACCATCAGTTAAGCGGATATTATATGAGTTGCTCGCAGACAGACCTTTTATCATAGGAGTTCCGTCTGAAATGCAGCATTTATTCCCAAAACTGTGCTGTACGCCTCCCTCCAACCGCAAAATCAAAAAATCTCGAAATTGCACCCTTACTAGAGAGTTTGGAGAGCTTTTTTATCTTTATACCCTCCATGACAATATTCCGTTTCACTAGAACTTAAACGCAATAATGTCCCACGAGAAATGATTATTCTAATGAACGCCCCATTTGAGCTTTATGAGTGCATTTGCGTGCAATGCAGCTGATTATAGGTTTTGTGCTTATGTCATCGTATACATACAGTTATTCTTCTGAGTAATCATACCAAAAATGGCGTCAAATGCTGTCCTCTCCGCCATGGTTCAGTTTAGGAACAAAGATTCGTATCCAATTTCGAACTGTTGACATTTTTGAATTAAATCCAAATAAATAGAAAAAGATATCTGTAACGCACAATATTTTAATTAGTTACATCTTGTGTATCAGTAGTTCTGAAATTCGGTGTATATGTTCAGACAACTGAAATTTTTTAAAATTTTAACGGTTAGACGAACTTTTCAGTTCTAGTAAATAAATAGGTATGTGTTTTGAACAGTTCATCCGAATTTGAGTCGTTTTTAATGTACTTTTTATTTTGCATTGTCGGATCTCCTCCAGATTAGTAGAAAGTTTTTTTCAGAATTCATAGAAGTATTATAGTTTTCCATGTTTATGGAAAATCTCCTGAATAACGTTGATGTTAGAAAAGACAAAGCATATGAACAGCTATTAGGAGAATTAGAAGATGTGGATTCTGATGCAACAAAAAAACACTGTTCATTCTTCAGAATGAAGCGGCACTGGAAGTGAAGACGTTTATATCCCTAATTCATGGTATTTTAGAGAATCCACACATAAAAAGTAATTTTCAATCCAAGCATTTTGATCTTCTTGTAAGGGTATACTCTCGACAAGGACATCTGATCTCACTTGATAAAAAATTATTAATGTGACCAAGTAAAGTATATTTTCGAATTCAATACTCATTGTAAGGAAATATACTCTAAAGAAAAATATAGTTTTCTTTACAACTAGGATTTCAGTGCTTTTCTAACAAGTATTGTATTCCATATTTTTTTGTGAGGTTATCATATTTTCCAACGGAGCTCCGTTTACTTCAGTCAAGCATACGAACATCTTGCGATTCCCTCCAAGTAATTCATTTACTTGTTTGGCATCGCCATATTCGTCAACGGCAATTTAGCGGTACGCGGGTGTTAGATTCTATTGTATTTAATTTCTACCAACCACCTCCCAGGATGAATGTGCTGTTATGAGGATCTCACAATAAGAACAGGTGTTGATGCGATATGATTGATATGAGAGTTGTGAATGAATTCTATTGCAAATGGTGGACGTATATTTTTTAGCTTAATTACAGGTACATATTTTTTATATCCAGTTCATCTGTACAACACCGTCAAACTTGAATTAGGAAAAATACTATACGACGCAGATAAATGTAAGAAAGAAGTCACATTGGTACAGTTTTGATACTTTTGTGGTTCTTTTTTTTAAGTTTAAGGAACCAACAGTAGCTTTGGTAACAGCTCATCAAAATTACAGAATGTTTATACCAATAATAAATTATATAGTGAAGTTGAACTATTTGCGCCAAGATCATGAAATACTTCAGGAAACACTTCAGTATTCTTCTAAGTTATATTTTCTCTGTTTTGTGCCAATATTATAATGTGCTCAATTTGAGATTTTGGTATTCTCTTTTCACAGACTTTCCCAGGTTTCAATTGAATTTCTTTACTTAAATTTGCTCTATATGATCAAAAACACAGTATTCTTACTTTAAGATTATTATAGCTTTGCGCATATGCGAAGATGTGGTATACTTTAATGAAAGCAGATATTCTTGGTCTGAGAATGTATTTTTATGTGTGCCTCTTCAAAAGCCATTTTTTTCGCGATTATTTCCGTTTGCTTTCCTTTCTTGTTTTTCCACTGATGCATACATTATTTATGTAATCTTGCGTTTGGTTTACAATGTTAAAGATAACTGAAATCTGTATGCAATTCGCGTTCGTCGTTTTTAATCAAACAGACTTGTTCAGAGAACCAAACAGTCTCGTGTATTCTGTATTCTTCGAATTCTGTGAACCCATTTAATCTGAAAACAAATCTGTTTTCCTGGAGACAATTGAATCATTGTCAAGGTAACTATAATCTCAAATCCTTATCTCTCTACTTTGAAAAATGCTGCCCAGAAATCCGAAACGTTAATAAAATGATTCATTAAATGACTTGTGGTTCCAGTTCTAAAATAAGAATTAGTAAATAAAGTAATAAAATTGAATAAAAAATAATTAAGAATTACAGCATATTGTTAGGTGCATAATTTGTAGAAACCAACATCACATAATAATTTTAACAGTTGGGGTTGGGCTGAAGGATTAAAAGTATGCATACTAATGAGAATCACTGTATATTAAGAGACCTTGAAACAACTGCCTCCCACTGCTCGGTTGGCGTCCCACAGTCGCGATGCATTTTTCATGCAATTAGGGTAGGTCATGCAAAGGACGATTATCTGACGCACCAACTGCCACATACAGTATCCAACTTGTATTCTGTTTTTTAACAGAATTCATGAAAATGGCGTCATTAGATTGATGCGTTATAAGCCGTGGTATAGATTATGAATTATTAAAGGCTGATCCCATTTTTGGGTTCAATTCAAGAATTTTTGATATACGTAAAATGTTAACTATATAATTTCAAAAATTTCACCCTTCTTCAAGTTTCCCGAAATTTCCTGAATTCTCAATATTTTTAGAAAATCTTAATCATTTTAAAAGATGTTCCACCATCTATTATCTTTTCACTCTAATTCTCACTCCGTTATTTTACTCATTTGCCTATAAATCACAGAAATGTCAGCTCCAATGTTAGGAACTCTATACAGGACACATAAAAAAGAAGACATCAAAATCATTCTGCTTCACAGAAATTTCAATTATTATTTTTTCAGGTTGTACATTTTAGCGCGTAGATAAGTTTTTCTCCGTAAATAACACAATACACAAATACTGGAACCTCCATTGTCAAATGCCAGAACCTTTTGACAATCAGAGTATATTTTTCAGACTGAAAAAGTTTTCTACGCAATTTCTATGAAAATCGTAGAATTTTACGTCGATCGGCTACCCTGCTTTTGTGTAATCAAAAAAATTGTTGGACTTAACTTGTTCTTATTATTATTATATTTATTAATATTATTTTGTGTATGCTCTTCACTGTACACAGAAAGTGCTATAAGACTAGACCTTTAGCCTAGACTCGCTTGTATAGCCTGGCCACAGCATACCGCCTGGCCTGATTTCAGAGAGCAATTGGGAGGTATATACCTAGCCCAGTCAAGGGTGTGATAGCAACATTTATCTACAGCGTCGCGAACCAGTAGCGTTGCCCAATGGCATATTTACCTGGTCAAGATATCAATGGTCAACACGTTTTTTGTTAACTTCTAGTCGCACAAAAAACTAATAACAGAAATTCACTTTCATAACTAACTGTCACTGTGAAAAATACGGCAATCAATCTTGCACTGTGTAATGCAGAATTCCAAGAAAAATGTAGAAAGAGATAACTAAGTCAATGTCGATAAAAATTGTTATTGTTATTGAAATAATTTGTGCAAAATATGCGTCTACGATCAATACATTAAATTATGCACTTACGCTTCGCGTACTAACATATCATTTTCCCAAAGTGAGGGGTGCCACCTACATTTCTCCTCCTACCTGATACATCATACGAGTATATATCCGAATAGTGAATAGGATTCGTAATTGCATTGTCCTCTCCGGACCCCTGAGATCCTCATCATTCAATGTCGAGACATATTTGTTCATCTCGTCATAATATTTCGGCGTGGTGGGAAATGAACAGTAAAAACAGCCCCTGAAAGGACCACGTAAACACGTGCCTTCAGACAGCGTAATTTTAACTCCTTCGAAGAAGCGGCAGAAATTTGTCGTCGCCTGTTCTGAAAGATTTCCTTTTACTTCCCACGCAATAGACGATAGATGAGATCGCAAACTTGTTTAGTGTAAAGTAATAAGTGTTTTGATGACACTTTTTAGTTACTACTATTGTAGATGACTGCGTTTTAGTTAGACGGGGATCGTGAATAGTTGTGAATGTGTCAATTAGCCTCTTGAATTTTGGAACTGTAGTTATTCCCAAAACTTCAAGTAAATCCGCAGCTCCAACATTCGATGAATCAACAATCTTCAACAAACTCGTACAGCTGCAGGAAATTATATTCTCCGGAACAGATACTACTACTATACAATGCTCAGATCATACCATACGTCATCTCACCAGAAGGAGCTTTGTATCAAAATTTTCTTATTTATTTGAATTTTCAGATTTGAGATTACACTTTTCTTTTTCCTGATACAAAAACAATTTTAGATTTTTGTGCTATGAGGAGTACTGTATCAATTTATTAACATCATTTTGGAAAATGTCAATAGTATCCGTAACACTTCCGGGATGAAAATAAACAGTTGGGTGTCGTCCGCAAATGACTGCATTCAGGAATTATCCACACTTTTCCCCAGTCAAAAGTATAAATAAAAAATAACAAGGGTCTCAATATGGAGCCTTCAGGCACACCTGAGGGTATGGAAGATACTGGAGATATTTTCTGCTCAACAGATACACATTGCGTGTTGTGACTATGATAATTTATAAAAAATGTCCGATATAATTTCATTATTTATCTGCTTTCTAGGCGTATGTATGAATCATCATCTATATCTAAACAAGTACGAAGGAATACCGGGATCAAAAGTTGAGTGACGAATTTTACCACCGTCAGCATTTTTTAGAGATCTTTCTTTCCAAATATTTCCAGGAAAATAATCAGGACCCTCAGAAACATCAAAAAACCAGTTTTTTGTGTCTTTATTGTTAATTATTGATGACTCCGCCGCCACTGCATCGATTTCCAAAGGATACAAGCTTTTTTCCTTGCTATATTAGTTATTTACTGTCCAGATTTCATCAAATTTCGAATTATACTTCCGAGTTATAGAGGATCCAAGGGTTACCGGACAGATAGCCAGTGCGAACAAATTATTTTTCCTGATGTATAAATATTAAGAAAACAACATCAATCATCACCTAGTCAAAGCGGTTTGAAGCTCAACATTTCCAAAGCCAGATGGATGCATAAGCGACAACAGCGATTAGAGCATCTGATGATACTGAACCAGTGGAGCAGCTTGAGAAATACCAGTTTGAGATCATTTGTGAATTCAGAATGCGACCACTCTAAGGAAATAAGATCAAGAATTGAAAGATCAAAGACCGCGTTTATCAACATGAAGGCGTTATTTATTAGTAGAGATATATATTTTAAATCAAAAATCAAGTGAGCCAAGTGCTTCATATTTTCAATCCTTTATACGGGGTAACAAGCATGGACAATGACTGAAAAATTGATGAAGAAATTGGAGGCCTTCGAAATGTGAGTTTACCGTCGCATCTGATGCATTATGGACCGATCATATTTTTTTATAAATCATCTCAAGCAAAGGCAGATAGCCTATAGCGCTTCATAAGCACTGCGCGAGGATAAATGTATATTCACATTGACCTTAGATTGAAACCATTTGGGAACAAAGTCCCAGACTTTTCGAAGAAGCGTGTAAGATCGACCTACTGAGGATGGGCTGTTGAGCTCCACTAGTCATTGGTGTACTGCAAACTCTTGGTGTTATTGTTATTATGCTAGAACGCAGGATCAAACATCTGCCATGATGATATCTATAGAATAGACAGATCAATCAACCTTCTTTGACGTTCTAGACTATGGATGTCCATTTTGAGGTCAGGCGCATCAACTTTACGTGTGGTTTGTTTCTGGATTCTGTCCAGAAGCTTTAAGGAGTGCTTAGGGGCGCATTCTAGCAAGCAGTCCTCCAGCCATGGTATGATCTGGGCTATGTATAGTAGTAGTAATTGTTCCGGAAAATATAATTTCCTAGAGCGGAAGAGACGCCGACCTAGCGATGTCAGCTATATTATCGTGCCCTGACGTGTTATCGTTGATGCAGATTCCCAGGAGCCTAATGGAGTACGATTCAACCAGCATGCGACTTCCTTGACAGGGATGTTGTCTGAGTCTTCGGGGCGTTAAATTAAACTCCGTTTGTATATCCTTATTCCACAATTCCCTCAAATGTCATCATTGATCTGAACCGCATGCTGTCCTCGCCGAAATAAAGTGTCTCGGGATGGTAATGGTTTGCCCGGCTCCCTGCAGAAAATAAGGGCGCTGTCATCAGCGTAGCTGTAGATAGGTTAACGATGAACAGTCGGTAAACAGAGAGAAATCTCATTTACGATCAAAACAGGTAAAATAGAGTACTTTAGGTATGTAATGCGTCATGAGAAATATCGCATTAGTACAAAACGGATTGTAAAAGAGAACCTAGTGGATGAAGACATTTATGGTTGCATATTCTGCGTCAGTGGTACGGACTTACTTCACTACAAGTTTTTAGGAATGCAGTTAACAAAGTCCAAATAGCCATGCTAATCGCCAGCGTCCGTAACGGATAGGGAACTATAATTAGGAGGTCGACTTTGTATTTAACATGTGGTGGTATCATTTTACTGAAGATTTTGATCAGATTTCTCAGATGTATACTTCAATTAATGGCTTCCCCGTGGGGCTTCCATACTCAATTTATACTAATGAACATACTTCCACGGCCAAATAAATCGTGATTGTTTAAAAAATATTTTACCAAATCTCAAGTTGGCCTCGAAATCAGGAACGAAATATACACACAGATACATTCTTAGCTCCCAGCCCGAACAACTTTTATTTTTAAACGTCTAATGGCAGTGCATACATTCGAATGCAGAGCCGAATGCAGTTGTTGGTTCGCCGAAATTCACGGTCTGTTTTATATTGTGGTAGGTCGTGTAGAGGACAAACTTATCGACCGGTTACCCGCCATATAGCTAAGCCTTTTGCCTTTTTCTCTTTTATGTCTGAAAATGTACGCGGGTGCAGCGGGCCACGCGATAGGACAGGGTTGGACTGATTTTCATGAATTTAAAATTCACAGTCACATCTCTTCTTTACTCATCCAAAAAACCAAACGCCAAAAAATGGCGTCAGGTAGGCTGATGTTAGTTTAGAAATGAGGATTTGGATAAGATTTACGACTGTTGATAGACTGATTGAATTTAAAAAAATCTTATAGGTATAATATCAAATATTCCCAAGATTTCTGTGTTTTCAAAAATTAAGTGTATGTTTCGTCTTTAGTCTAGACTGGTCAGTATAGCCTGGCGATCTAACGGTCGTAATTGGATTGGGAAATAACAGTAACAAAAAAGTCTTGTCACCTTCATAACCTCTGTAGAGAGACGAACCTTGCCTATGGAGACATGAATTCCGGAACGGCTTTGTGAAAGAAGTGATCGACTCAACTCTTCGTCTATGAAAATCAGCGGAGGTGTTGTATTCAGACTGAGGACAGTGTTTTCTCTGACGATGCCAGTTTTCTACCAATTATTATCTGGATAATGATCTCGACTAGGAACGACAGATTGTGATACTCCTCAGGTGATACTTCCAGGCCAATGACGCCTGTGGGAACACTGCTTCTGCTGTCCTCTTCATGAGTTTCTTCTTCGGCAAATTCTTCAACACAAGTTTTACATAACACATCAGCTGAATTTTCGGAGATTATGCCGTGCACACTAGCGGAGCTTCTAGGTGTTCTTGGTCATATTAAAGAGCTTAATGTTCGTACAGCACCAGGTGAGCAACAAAAAGGCGTTAAAGCTGCTTTTGCCAAAAGCTGTCACTTATATATAATTACTATGGCTATGCCTGTAAAGTTTCCAAATAGTGGCCAAAAAAACGTGTCCAGATTTTTTATCGATCTAGGAACTTTTCTTATTGACCTAGAGAGCTGTAAAAGGTATTGTTTTTGCAGAGTGTCCTCCCCAGTAATATACAACCCAACATAGGTTATAATAAAAAACATTCAAAATACAAATTGTCATTTCTATTTTATTCTTTTCCAAGACTACATAATTCAAAATTTTCAAAATATTTCCATAAATACTCACCCAATAGCACGGTTGTGGAGCACATGAAAAATATAAATATGGTATAAATATAGGACGGTGATGAGTTCGTTGTAAAAAGAAATAATTTCTTTCTCTCGTTTTCCACTAATTGCTCCGTTCTGATCAAACCTACCTTTAACAGATTCTAAACAGATATGTGATTAAAAAATATCAGTAAAATCAAAATAGCATCTCAATACAAAACTATTTAGCGAATTCTCTATCAAATTAAGTTGATTGATTACTTGAATCTAATAGTGCTTATTAATTTAATAGGGATCATCAATAATGTTGAAAGTGCTATTAAGCTTGTTGAAGAATCGCGCAAAGAGGTTTGACTCTATTTGACGTGCAGTTTTATCAGTCTATTGAAGATCCGCTTAAAGTAAGTTTTGAAAAGTGTCAATTGTTTCATATTTGTTAAGGTTTGAATGACGTCAGTGCTTAATTGAAACCGAAACATTGACAAGGAAATTGTGTACAAATTTGAATCAAGAAAAATCAGAAAAAAAATCGTTTATGTCAGCGATTACAGAGAAATTGCCCATTGAAACATTATCATAATAAATGTTTTCCTCCTGGCCTCCTCCTCCGACTTTTCTTACCTAGGAAATACCAAAATACGAGATAATCCATGAATTTACGAATACGGTTTAAAACGCTTTGCATTAGTAATGATTCGTTTTAGGAAATCAGAATATTGAAACTAATAATTACGATCGCGCTATAAAACTTCTCTATTAGTGCTTCGTTTCCTCATTAACGACAATGTCATGAATAATTACTCAAAAATAATTAACTTTGGATAGCAAGCAATGCGATAAGAAAAAAAACACGTGCAGTAATAATTATATTCCCTACGAAATGGCTGGTGGAATAAATTCTCATTTAAAAGGTGTAGGAAAACGTTAGAGGGCACTAGATCAGCAATTTATATTGTATTTTAGGAGTTTTAGGTGTTAGATTTGTAACCGGTCACCAGGAAGAAATAGAATTCATAAAACATGACAGACCAAAGAACAATGCAACAGACAGACAGTCCGGCCAACAGACAGACCGACAGGAAGACCAACAAGAAGACCAATAGGCAGACGAACAGAAAGAAATAGAATTCGTAAAACATGACAGACCAAAGAACAATGCAACAGAAAGACAGTCCGGCCAACAGACAGACCGACAGGATGACCAACAAGAAGACCAATAGGCAGACGAACAGACCGACAGACATGGACAGTGAAGGATAGACGTCCATATAGATTGAGAAACACAGACTGTACTTATATTCTAATTTTGTTTTTGTAGATGATCAGGGGCATTGGAAACGTCTAAAAATGAAAAAAGAATATTCTTTTTTCGTTTTTGGAGGATAACTCCGCCGCCACTTACGTCACTAACCCGTTTTTCAAAAACTACAAAGCTTTTTCATTCTTGTCATTGTAGTGTCTCCTCAAGTCCCAACTCTAGAAAGTCATATTTTCTCTCTCATGGTATGGGCCAGATATTGAATGTATTGATAAACTAATTTCAAAAATTCGTATATTATTTGTAAAAATCAGGCTATCTTGAGTTCAAAATAATACTCATGTATGAGTTAATCGAAATCCGAGATTAATATGTGTACAGCTGGCACATCAAGTGAAGCAGGTGCAAAGTAGACCGATAGGGTTGTGTAAGTCCGCCACTGTGTTAGACGCTAAACCGCAGTGCATTCGAAGCCGTGAAAAGCTCGATAAGTTTAGTATTCGGTGCACTAGTGTCGGATCCAGGCCGTCGCATGACTTCCCAACGATTGCTAAACCGTCTTTAGTTTTCCGTACGTATTCCAATCGAACCGGCGGCGATCTGGAGAGTGCAAGTGCATCCTATGATCATAACGTATTTCGCTTGGCGTTTCTATCGCGTTGTTTACTCGGCACCAGTGTCCTTCGGCGAATTTCCTGTTACGACTGCCGATTTTAATAAAATTGTCGGCTTCTCGACGGATGCACGCATAATATCTGTCGGGTTTGTGGTTGGAGTGGTTCTCGATTGGATATAACGTGGATGCGGGATGGGTCTGCTGAGGCTGCCAGTGCGTAAGTTGGATTTTTTCTACTTGTTAGAAACATATGTCGACCTTGATCTTGCTGCGTTTATCGATTCTAAACTGACAAAAAGGTTTAATTGACTACACGAAGCCAAGCCTGTGTACTTTGATGCTTCTAATTGTTTTTATGCTATTTTTAGTCCTGTCATCATAGGTAAATTATTTTATTTTTTCTAGAGAATAGCTAATGTTTAGCTACTAAGTAATTACGTCACATAGATTCATGATGTATGTCCCACGCAATGGTATCAATTTGGAAATAATTTTTTTATGATTTGTAATATTCTCGTAAATTTAAATATTTTTCGGGATTTTCAAAACTTACTTCAACTGAAATAACAGTTCTGAAATCCTATATATTCAGTAAACTGATATCACTGTACATGAAATTCAGAGTCAACCTACTTGAAACTATTTGTTTGAAAGACAAATATCACTTGTAATTATTTCAGGTCGAATGCAGTAATCAGATATTATTAAGCGCTGCCAATGACAGTTCCGAGAATCACCTCCCCTACCGAGGCTGAGTATACGCCGGGGTTTTTCCCGTTTTTCGGGTGTTCGAAAGGGGTTTTTCCGAGGAAAAAGGCGTTTTCGGCAAGGCAAAAGTCCGGCGCTTTTCGTGGTGTACGGGAAGTCGGCGTTTTTTGGCCACAAGCCGTCCGAAAATGGGCGAGAATGCGCGAAAATGGGGTGAAAATCGTGTAAGGTTTTGGCGTAAACGTTCGATCCGGCCTTCCCATGGATATATCTGCTCGGAACTAGCATCGTTCGATAGGCAAATAACATACGGGTACGGTTGGGGGGGGTGAGACTTTTATTTTATCGTCCGTTTTCGATAAAAAAAAAATTAAATTTGCACTTTCCGAAAAGCCAGTTTTTTTCACGAAAAAATATGAAGCGAAAAAAAGGTGTGTATACCATTTCCTTTTCGATTGGAAATCATTTCCACTTGTACACCTCGACGAGTACTACGAATAGTAAAGAGAGACATTTTTTTTAAAATCGATCCGTTTTGCCGGAAATAATTTTCAAAGTTCCGAAATGATGACGATTTATACAGTTCAAAACGCGCTGTTCCCGTTTGTTTCGAGTAGCCCGGATAAATATTCGTATTCAAAAAAAATTCAGCATTTTCCCGTTATTCTTATCGATAAAAACTACGAGGTGAATATAAATTCAGGTCAGTGGATTGCACCGTGTTCGATTTATGACCGTTTAAAATTTTCTCGAATAAATAGTACTTTACCTGACGTCGCGCACTTCTACCCGTGTTATATCGTATTTGTGGTTACTTGTTGAGAACATTTTGTAGCGTTTTTTTTTACTCTTGAAACGGTCTTTACGATACACTGGGACCGATTCTTCCCTCCTCTTCGGTTTTCCAAAAAACTGGAGAAACGTATAGTGAAATTTTTCGAATCAGACCCATAAAACCGGTGTCAACCATGCATTTCGACAGAGCTGCACGAATAATTCGAAAGACTAACGGAAAACCGCCTATATTCGGGTAATGAGGAGATTCCACAATAGATAAAATCGAAAAGTTTCCTAAGATCGCTCTAACCGTTTCCGAGATATTTCTAAAAAACTTGGCTACACGAAGACGTGCTGCCGACATGTCGGTTTCCTTCTTTCGGAAAAATCACTCAGATATTTATACAGAAAACGAATACTACTCACCGGACAAGTCAAGTTTTGAGCTGAGCTTTTCATACCGACACACACTTTCCACAAAATACAGCTATTTTTCCAACAATCACTACGTTATATCCATGAGGTCCCTTTCAAATCCATACGAAACCCGGAAAACCGACGTACATCTCATTTGTCACACTATATAATCGACTTTTTTTTTCGCGCGATGAAAATTCAGGGTATCCTTAATAGTTAGACGTTTTTTCTCTGCCCGATTCCATCAATTTTGGTCAGGATATTGAAAATTATCGAAAATGTATTGAATTTCATCCAAATGTAAACACACTTCCCCTCCAAAGTCGACTGCATCTGATAAACGTCATCCGTTGTGTCGTTCATTACAGAAATTTTTATTACCGACTGTACCGTCTACTAGAGGGTAATGGGATACTGTATAGCAAACATTTCTGTGAACCACTACTGTGTAAAGATGGGCAAAACTGCTTAATCGAAAAAGCATTTGAAGCAGCATCTGCAAGACATACCGAGACGGCATATCTACGGTTCAAAAGCTGATTTTAGGAACCTAATAATACTTGAAAACGGAAATCATTTTGCAGTGATTACCATATACAGGGGTGGATTTGAAATTAAAAATTCACCGAAAATTCAAATTTCATCATTTTAATAGATATCTCGGAAAGTACACCATATAGAAAGAGGGCAAACATGTTGAAACGATTAATATATACCGTGTGTATAAAATTTATTTATCACCGGAAAATCGCATTTTCAGGTTTGAATAGATATGTTGAAAACTATATGATATCCCCAAACGGAAATTGTGCTAAAGTGGTTAGTATATAGTATCTGAAATGAAACAAAAGTGTTTGATTGATTAACATATACAGGGGGTATCCCAAATTTAAATTTCGCCTAAAATTCAGACTTAAACATTTTAATAGATATTTCGAAAACTCTATGATATACAGGAATGCCAAACATATTACAGTAATTGTGATATACAGGGTGTGCCACATTAAAATTTCCCCTAAAATTCATTAACAACGTTTTGCTGGATATCGCGAAAACCACATGAAATACAAAAACGAAAACGTGTCAAGTGATTGGCATATACAGGAGGTGTCTAAAATTAAAATTTCAACAAAAAATACAATTTAACGTTTTAATCGATATCACCAAAACTACATGATATACAGGGACGGCATAACTGTGGAATTGATTAGCATATACAGGATGTGTCCAAAATTTAAATTTCGCCGTAAATTCAGACTTAAACATTTAAATAGATTTTTCGAAAACGACATGATGTACAGGGTGTGCCAAATTAAAATTTCCCCTAAAATTCATTTTCAAAGTTCAGCTGGATATCGCGAAAACCACATGAAATACAAAAACGAAGACGTGTTGAAGCGATTAGCATATAAAGGGGGTGTCTAAAATTAAAATTTTACAAAAAAACAACATTTATCGTTTTAATAGATATCTCGGAAACTACATGATATACAGGGACGGCAATAGTTATGAAGTGATTAGCATATACAGAGTGTGTCCTAAATTGAAATCTAGCCGAAAATATACATTAAAATGGTTTAGTAGATATCTCGAAAACTACATGATATACAGAGACGGCAAAACTTTTGAAGAAAATTGAAATGTAGCCGAAAATGTACATTTCAATGTTTCAATAGATATCTCGGAAAATACTTGACATACAGAAACGTTACACCTATCGTTCGAAAGCTTATTTTATGTGGTACTCAACTACCCTAAACAGCACAGCGTTACGCGTGCCGAGACTGAGCTAGTGTGTAATATTAGCAGTTGTTCAAATAGCAGCAGGGCAGAGCATTAGATTAAACTTGGCAACCTGGCAAAAACTGGGAGCAAAACTCTCTATATTGTGATGCGTGCGCGACCGATGGAGACGATTTCTACCAACAACTATTTTGTTTAAATATTCACTACTACCCCCCCCCCACAACTCTTATTCCCCCCTCATTTTTTTCTGAAAATGATCAGGGACTCAGAAAAGCTCGCTTTTTATTGTTTCGTTTTTAACGATTTCTCCGCCGCCACTGAACCGATTTTCAAAAAACACAAAGCCTTTTCGTCCTTGTCACAGTAATTACGTAGTGTCAAATTTTCATCAATATCCGGAAAAAAAAATCCGAGTTATAGAATAATTTATCGTGATATCATTTGATATAATTTTTTTTGCCTATATAAAATTTTGTTTATTCTGACGGATTTTGTAAGATATCTTCATGTATTTTTATGTAAGACGATACTTGCTATTGAAAAAGTCGGTATAAATAACTATGGCAACGAGATCAGCGGTAACAATCGGGAAAAGATTATCATGTATGTAAATAATCAAGAGCATGTGAGCAGTTGTCAAAAGAGACGTCTCAAACGTAATCTTCCGAAATTGACATGTTTTTGCTTATGGAACATTCGAGATGGGCATTTTGTCTGTGACAGCAGACGTCGAACAGTCAGGAATCAGAAGACGTGAATATTAATTATCGTAAAAGTTAGTGTGTTACTAGTTGAAATAAATTGTGTCTTAAGAAAGTTACAGTATGTATGCTGTTCCAAAATACCGGCGGCGTATCTATAGATACAAACAGTGGGCGCAATTTATAATTGAGAAGGAAGATCTGGTTTCAGGGAGTCTACCAGCACTCGGACCATCCGAGGAAAACAAGCTTGTTTAACTTAATTGGTAGAGGGTTTATCTTGAAGCGGAAAGTGCGTGTTCGAATCCCTCCATAGACCAGTTTTTTTCTGATTTTTAAATACAAATTTGTGTGTTTTCAATTTTGCGAATTAGCAAGTATATAAATGACACGTGTCCTGAATTATTATTACTGACTACTGTCTTGTGTCAATCAACACGTGGAGCAGCACAGCTTTCCTATTCATAAAAAAATAATTACGGATTAAATACCAGCTATAATCCCCTAATAATTATAGGTTCCACAAATAAATTGCTTTGTTATACGTTCCACTTCATATTGAGTAACGATATTACTTATTACAATTCTAATATTTGATATTCCCAATTAGCATTGCATTTATTGTGTATTAGGGAAAGATAGTATTTTTTAGCGTTGAGGATAGACATCGCAAAATTTTTAGAAACCAGCACGGATTTTTTAATTTTTCGACCGTATTTTACCATTTTGAATACCAGTTAGTTTTCGTTTCTACGTAATTTCGACAAATCTAAAATATTATTTTTTTCTAAAAAAGTAATTGGTCAAACGTGGTCAAAAAGTGGCCAAATGATAAAATAATCGTTTCGAAAATTTTTCGGTACAAACTTCACGGAACTTTAAAGAAAACGCCTAGAAATGTCGAAGCATTTTCGATAAAAAGTTGAATATTTGATACCTAAAGACATCCCATTCCATAGAATATTTCAAGGGTACATAATAATACCCATGAAATTATATCAATACAAATTGAGTTTGGTAGTCACCTGTAGACTATGTTTCCCTTATACGTAAAGTACAAGGTATTCCAGATGACTTGGTAAATATATTTGACTAATATTGGATACGAAAATGACAAATATGAGTTCGTATCAAAAAAGTATACAAAGTTTCACGCCCCTAACGAACGCCGCTGGAATTTACTCTCGAAAACTGAGATTGCTACAACGCATCAGATGGAAAACAGTGACATGAATTTCCCTGATAAAGCTTATAGTAAATAAACAAAATCATAATTATAAGAAAATATTTTTTGAATATTTTTTTCAAGTTGATACTACAGGCAGGTCTTACTTGTGTTGATATCTATACAAAACCTTTTTTCGATTTTCTGTATTGTTGCGCAAAATTGTGACTGAATAACAAATGTTTTGGATCCACTTTAGATCGTCAATGCTAACAGCTGGTCTATTTGCTGTCCTCGAATATTTTTCCGCCTACAAAACCTGGGAATAGGTGTTCTAAAGATACAATGCAATATTAATTATTTGGAGAATGATTAGTCATCGTTAAATTTTTGTTTGATGGTGTTGTTTTGCACCGTACGTTACACAATTACGTTATTTCCTACATATGATTTTTTTCAGTAGTGCGGTCACCTGATTCCATCCGTCTTTTTGTCTATTTCATTTGTTGCATGGCTCTAATCTCGGTAACTACTGCATCGACTGTCATAAAAATCACTGAGGATACGAGTATAATGTGAAAAGTAGATGTAGTAGTAGATAATGCTGATAGATTTCTGAAAATCAGTGTATTGGTAGCGAAGTTATTAGCAAGATATAATAACTATCAGAACTTCACTAAAACTTGTTGTGTGTGTGTTTCTCTGGCATCTGATGTTTTTTTGGCATGGACAAAAAATACTTTTGGGTATTGAAATACTTCTAAACGTGATTCTTTTTGCATGCTCTTTACTTTACTGAGGATCTGATATATACAAAGTTAAGCTTAACGCCCAGAAGACTCGGATAATAACCTTAACAATGAAGTGGCATGCTGGTTTGCCAGCCGTTGCGATGGGGGGACACCCAATACTTGAATCATCAAGCTTCTAGGTCTTGACATCAACAATAGCATGTCATGGCACGATCATGTCGCTGGTCTCGCTAGGTCGGCATCCCGGAAGCTGGGAAATCATATTCTTCGGAAAACAGCTAATGCTACTATACAAGACCCAGGTCAGACCATTGCTAGAGTACTGCTTACATGTGTGGGGATGCGCCCCTAAGCATCCCTTGAAGCTACTTGACACAGTCCTGGAACTAGCAATAAGTCTAGTGGATGCGCCTTACCTAACAAACAACCTCCACAGTCTGGAACATGGAAGAAGAGTGGCTGATCTGTCGGTATTCTATAGATATTATCATGGCAGATATTCGATCGAGCTGTCTCGCATAACACCAAGAGTCGACAGTACAGCAAAGACAGGAGCTAGAGGACTAGATCGAGCCTCGAACAAGCCTGTTCCAAAAGTCGTTCTTCTGGAGAAACTCGGCGATGTGGATTGAGCTACCGGGGACTTTGTTCCCTGATGGTTAAAATCTACAGCGTTTTAAGGTCAATGTGGATAGATGTTTATCTTCGCGCAGTGCTTATGAAGCGCGATAGGCTATCTGCCGTTGCGTGAGTTTATCTATAAAAAAAAGTCTGGACAAGCCTTTAGCATCGAAGGTCCATCGTCAGATCGCTAAGCAACAGTAGATCACACTCAATCATAAGCCAGGAGACCTCGGGATATAATGGAAACGCACCCTTAGCCTCAACAGTATGTCTTCACATAATTATGTCATGTTACTTCAGAGCATAGGTCACCAAATAGGGTTCCGTTTTGTACTCTCTACTTTACCGTCGCGGTCCGTCTTCACTTTTTACACTCAGAGTCGTAGCTAGGAACTGTGGTGGCTAGAAGAAGAACCTGGAGATTTAAAAACCTCTACAGAAGCCATTTCCCATCTTATCGGACATTCATCCTGTCCAACAAACTTGTAGAGTAAAAAACCTCTTCCTTGAGATCCTGTCGCATCAAACAGCAAACAGCAAAAAAAATTACACACCATGCCGAAGATGAAAAGTTCGCAGCCTGGGTTGCAAGAGATCTGCAGTTCGTACAAACTGGATCGGTGGTCCGCATTTTCATGACCCCTGCTTCAGAGAAACAGACAGGATCGATTGTTATGGCAAAGTGGGAACGCGGCTTTGGGTATAAGCTTGGTGTTCAAAATGTATATGCATGTGTAATTTGAAAATACGTAGAATCGGCACTTATTATATTTCTTATATCAGATTAGATAATTCATATGTATTTGCCAAGAGGGATTTCCAAAGCATACATTATAGCATCTGTAACAGTAATGTAATTATATCCAGTGTCATAACGTCCATATAACCGGGTGGCTCACTGTAATTGATTGTGGTCGCTTTATTTATGGCCGATTGCGGATTTGCACTGTTTGAATTTCAATTCAATGGCGCGATCGCGCCACAAAATTATTTGAAAGAGATTCCATGTTACATGATATTTCATGTCTGATAGAAAAAGAGTGTGCTGATACTCCAGACCGCATAGAGAGAAAAGACAACAGAAGAATTCGTCCGATTTGTCGGTTATAATTTTCATATCTATAGTTTATGATTAGTTAACTGAGCATTTTTATTTTTGTTGCAAAAGTTGAAAAAATATGTATTGGATCTGCGCGCATCTCTCAGATCCTACATGTTATGAAACGGAAATGGTATATATCCCCCACAGGTGCGAAAAGTTAGCATTAAAACATAAAATGGTGTTTCTAGACCTTTGTACTTCAATGCTCCCATCTTTGTTCGGTATGATTATTAAACGAGTGGATAGGATCAAACGTCATGAAATATTTATATGCTTGGTTTTATTGATCGTTTCAGGTGCAGGAACGCATCCAGCCCTATATTCAGAATCGAATCTGATCTGTGAAGTTTTGGAAGATCTCTTTCTAGACATCGCATAGCTTTGTTGTGACACACCTAAATCATTTGTAGAGCCTAGGATGACTTTAACTATTGTGCAGATCGATCTTAAGAGATATTCATTTTTCATCATTTTAGAAAAAACTTTGTGAATCACTTGTAATTTCCGTTTCAAATTACTGTTCTATACATGCCTTGATCATATCACCAAACATCGTTTCAAAAGTTATGCAAACAATCCCTGACCACAATTCGTCTAAACACTCATCTCTAAGCGTCGCGCACGGTGGCGCTACCCATTGACAACTTACGAAGTCAAGATCCTAATACTGGGACTGCCTTGAAGCGGTTACATATACCACCCAATTTCTATCTACAGTTAGACCGGCAAGCTATAAAGACGAAACATGTTTGTCTATAGCAGTTCTGTTAAGTACATTTAATAACTTGTCATTGTTCCTTCGTAGTTTCATTTATAATGCATCTGCATTGTACAATAGTATCGATCTTTAATGCAAGTATATGTCAATTTAATGTTTCAAAACTAATTCAAAAAAATTGATACTCACCAGTCAGTCTTTTGCTGGGTTGATATTTAACTATGTATTGCAACTCATTTGCATCTGTTTCGGACAGCTCAATCAACAGCTTTTTGCTATGGTAACGAATTTAATTTCAGGAAACCTGCAGCTTTCAGACAACTGTTTGCCAAGACCTTAATTGAAAGGGGTGACGTGATGTATTTTTTCTTCACAAAATATCCGACTTATGAACTCCAACGTCGGTCGAGTCTTTCAATATATCATTTAAAACCAATAATTGAGAGTGTATCTTAATTTCAATCCGCACGTCAATAGGCGGGAGAAGTAATGTGATCGCGAAAAATTTGAAATTTGGTATATATTTTATTGATGTTTCATCAGGAAAAACCATGTCACTCAATATTTTTTCTCCGGTTGGTCTGCCTGTTCTGACTGTCGTTTGTCTATTTCTCCGGCAATCCTTTATATCTGAGAAAGTACTTTCGTGCCATTTTAATGGAATTTTGGCACTTGTTCATTATATTTGATCCTGGCCGCTAATTAAATCATAACATGATTGACTGACATATCTCTATTAACGTTACGGTTGCTTTCGGTACTCTATGAAAGTCAATGAAAACCGGTGCAGTCGCGGCAGAGTTGTCTTCAAAAACCTTCGGTTCCGGAATCTTGAAGAAATGTGATAATTTAGCTATAGTCGTTGTATCATCTATAAAATTAAGACACCGTAATAGTCCGTACTTATTAAACATAGATAAATATGTCTACACATTTCTCTTCAAAACGTAAATTATTTTTGATTTTCTTCATTATTGGTGGACTTGTATTTTTAGAACACATTCGACTGACACTAGTTGTCCTTCAGTCTACCAGGTTGAAATTTTGGTGGATGAGCCTAACATTATCAATGCCAGAGTGGATTATGGTGAATGCGCGTCTTCCAAAAAGCCATTGGTCGTTCAGTTTTCCTGTCTAAAAATTCATAACTGCATCGATGGCATATATAGCATGTTAGACTGTGTTAAATTATAATTACCTTCCGTTTAATAAATTTGTTGTAGCTTGATGATTTCCATGCCTAGTTCTTTGGTGGTCAGCTTCAAAGGTATAACACTCACTAAAACGTAAAATTATCTTTCTAGATATTTTATGCAAGATTCCATGATTAGATTATCTGTAAATCATAAGTATTTACCTAACAATAATCATTCTTGTTACTAGAATTTCGCGGATTATCTTTCTACGTTGCAGAAGTTCACTATAATCACCAACATTCGGTAATTTTGAACTTTGTGACTTGTGCTCGTAAATTCCCAAAGCTAAAGTAAGTAACAAACGACCAAAAAATATTTAAGAAAATAATTGAAAGGGCCAAAGAGAAAACTTGACCTGAATAATCTCATACTACATGTAGGGTGTGATTGATTACAATCAAATTTAATTCACAGAATAATCATGGCGTTTTATGAATTGATCAATCAAACCTCGCTTTATTTTGGACATATGGTTCAAAATTTAATTTTCAAGTTTTCATTTTTTTGGGTGAGATTTTTTACGAGGCTGAGAACGAGCAATGGCAAATCAGTGAGGCAACGATGGATTAAGTACTTTATGCTTAGACTTTCTAAATAAGCATTTATTTATTTGGTCCATATACTCGTAAAGTTTTATTCAATTAATTAATTAGAATCAAAAGCAAATCAGTTATACGTTTCGAAGAGGTCGATATCCTTGTTTAATAAATGAGTAATTTTTTCGTTCAAGTTAAGAACTGAAGGAGTTGGTATAACGGATATCACGTCTTCTATGCCAGACAAAAACTTATTATCGGGCTGAGGAGCAAATAGTTTGTGACTTATCAAAAGATCTTGTTTTCCTTGCTGAGACATTACATCCTATACTATGGTCGTGTAGCGGTAAACTGTCTTTTCTATATCCTCCGAGATCTTTACGAGTATAAATTTACCAGTTATTTAACTACACAGAAAACCAGTTTTTGTCTTATTTGAAAAACATTGATTTTTTCAGCAATTTTCTCGATATCTTCCGTTTTATTTTCGTCTGATCCAGTGGTGTGCTGAGATTTGCGCTATAACATTGCGGTCTCCAGAAAAAAATCTGAAAAGATCGAATTACCGAGAGGGTCAAAAAAAATTTTAAATAGGTCAAAAATTCGTTTCCTGCGCAATTCCAGAGCGCTTATTATGAGGCTGGCTTCTGTTTCTGCGCCGTATGTGAGGAGGCCCGAGGAGGTACCGGGGGAGCCAGGGAGAACATTTTAGCGCTTGCCCCGCCTGCAATGATATTCGACAATTATTTTTGCATCAAATTTTTTTACATATTTATAAAAATAAATTTACACTCAAAAAGGTCAATCATGAGCATTTTACAAGATACAAGGCTAGTGACTCAGTAAAAGTTGGATTACTGCAAAAAAATGTTAGTCTACGATCCTCCGACTATCTGGCTCTGAAGATCTATAATTATGTACCACAAGCTTATAAGGTTTATTTGAACACATTGAACTCCGTAAGTATGATAAAAAGTATATTTAAAAAGTATATCATCCTGTTAGGTAGAGACGAAACAAAAAATACTAGAAAATAATTAAACCTCCTTCCTCTCTCAATTTGGTAAATTTTTCATCCACATATTTCTCCATCCTTTATCATTATCATTTTCATTTTTGTTATCTTCATTTCTATTTCAAGATTTGAAAAACACACACACAGTGCTTAGTTAATTGTACAGTCGCCGACAAATGTTAGGAATAAGAAGAGCTATGTAGTCCATGCACAGCCTTATTGGTTTCAATGGACTAATTGTTAAATCGGTCATCAAACTGTAAAACGTTTAAATGTATTCACCTCCTGTGTTTGTTTGTATTTGAACTCAGATATTGTTAATATTGAATTGTAATAAACATTATTATGATTATTATTATTATTAATGGACTCTCCATTAAATCTCAGGACTTTTTAATGATCGGATTCAGATTTAGTAAATACTGTTTCGGTCTGTTTCGGACTTCAATGGAACTTGGAGATCAATCTCACCCCAAGCCAGGCTACTACGCTTTAACCGTAACATATACATAAATGTTAAAAATATAACCAATGTTCGTACATGACTTAATTGAATTACTAGTGGAAAATACAACTCTATAGTAACATTTTTTTCTGAGTGATATTCCCTCCCCCATATAGCAAAAGCTATGTAAGCCACTGAACAGGATGTAATAGTGGCATAGTGATACATTTTGGATAATTCAGGAAGGAAATATCAAAATTTTCCCAGTTAATTGATAATTGATTAGAAAGCGCTTTTGGGGTAGTTCATAACCAAAGACAGAACTAATCCTTAGGCTTAGGACTAGGGAATTAATATGAAAAATAACATGTCATAGCACGATCATGTTGCTGGCCTCGATAGGTCAGACCATCGCTGGTGTACTCCTTACATGTGTGGGGATGCGCCAAAAAAACACTCTCGGAAGCTTCTGGACACAATCCAGAAGCGAGTTATACATCTAGTGGATGCAACTGACCTCACAAACAACCTCTATAGTCTGGAACATCTGAGAAGGGTGGCTGATCTGTTCTATAGATATTATCATGGCTGATGTTCGATCAAGCTCTCTCGCATAACAACATGAAGAGTCGCTAGTACAGCAAAAACTAGAGAAGCCCAACGAGCGCATCTTCACCAGGTCGAGCTTATAAGCCTTGAATGAGCTTCATCCAAAAGTCGTTATTTTAGAGCACCTCTGCGTTGTATTAGCTACCGGGGACTTTGTTCCCCGGTTGCACTCTACAGCGTTTTAAGGTCAATATGAATAGACATTTATCCTCGCGCAGTGGTTATGAAGCGCGATAAGCTATCTACCTTTGAGTGAGGTTATCCATGGAAGAGACCTCTCGTTTGATTCTCGGGTGAAAAAATAAGTTCAGGGACTTAGACCTGTTTAAATTTTACCAAATTAATTGATCTAGTAGTTTTTTTATTTAAGATAAATATAACTAAAAATTAAATCTATCTACTTATAATCATTTATAAAAATAGAATCGGTAGAACTGACAACAAGTACTTGAATCATACTTTCCAACACCGTTTAGTCTAGAAACTTAAATCAGATAATTTATTCTACGACTAGTGTAAACATTGTAAAGATATTTATTGTACTCTCTATGTTTATGCACAATTTTATATGAACTGGTTTAATGATTTGTGTTTCCAAGTCTGTACATTTCCATGAATATATTATATAATTCTTTCGAACAAAATGGCGTCCGGAAAGTTGAAGCTGTACTTTTCATGCAATGGTATCAGTTTAGGAATAAAGAATGGACCTGATCTAAAAAACGGTTTATCTTTCGAAATAAATTCCAAATAAATGTTGAGAATATTTTCAATTATGAAATAATATCAACGTATAACTCTCCAAAATTTTCTAATTTTTCAAACTTACTTCAAGTGGATCAGCAGTTCTAAAACTCGATCGAAATCTCTAACACTGATACCATTGTTTGTGTCTGTAGTTGTTTGTCGGTCGATCTGTCTCTCGTTTCATCTAGTTCTTTTTGTTGGTCTTTATGTCTTTCTGTCTGTTTATCTGCCTGTTTGTATGTTTGTTAGTCTGTCTTTAGATCGGCCTGTTCACTCTGATTTTCACGTATCGATAGGAAGTTGATGATATCAGGGGATCTCATAAAATTTAATGTTACTTCATTGTAACGGAAATGATATTTTAGCCGGTCCTCTGCTTCAAAAACATTAATGCGTGAGGATAACTGAGTTGATCTACATGACGTATTTTTTCTTTGTGTTGTAGGCTAACAAATGCCTCCTTCACCCACGTGCCAAGGTTAAACAACAAACTGACTTTAATATAATATAAAATTTTAGATAACTGATAAAATTGATACAACGCTACGTCAGGAAATAAACTTTTAATCAAGATGCTACATCGAAAAACATGCATGCGAAAATGTTCGAATGTTAAATACATATTTTTGATCATGAAATTACGTATCACTCATATCCGGCGGCAGGTCTATTGGGCTGTTGGTGATTTAGTCACCGCATAATTCCAGTAACCGTTGTACTGATTTTGAAGAAATTTGAGAAGGGACTTGATGTGAGCTCGTATCTAGTGATTCTTTTTTGCAATCAGTGCATTATTGGCATAGTAATTAAAAAAAACAAATTCTGTTCCCGGTAGATGTATAAGTCTGTTATACATATGTTGAACTGAACTCCATTGATATATTACGCCTTGGTGTGTATGTCTTATCAGCGTGTGATATCAAGATTACCCAATAGTAATAATAATAATAAATTATAGTTTTAGTGCGATCACATACTAAAACGTTTAAAAAGGGAGCGTGATTAATCTACGCAGTAGTCATTCTCGGAATTCCTGGGATCAAAAAGCTTTCGCTCCCGGGATTTTCCAAATTAACCTGGAATTAGTATTTTTTTGTCACTTTTAGCATCATTTACCAGCAGTTGTGTTTTCGCACGGCTTACAGCTTGCTGTCATCGACGTTCTGTACAAAAGGACTGTACTCGAGAATGCAAATGTGGAACGTTATTTAGATAGCCAGAATAATGAAGAGGAAGAAAATTTGTATATAGATCATGACGAGGAACAAGAAGTTAAAGAGGATTAAAAGTTCTCGTAGATTCCACCGCTGTTAATAATCACAGTTTCCAGCGACTACGGTGTTTATTCGATAATTTAGACAGTTCAAATTGATTAAATCTTAGCAAATAATTTATTTGATATTCCTCAAAAGCCGGCAGCCATACGGAAGCAATCCAACAACTGATTGCAAGATAAGTAGTGTAGCAAAAGAAAATCCTAAATTTCAAGTTGAAGATGAAGACGATATGCTGACACTAGATTTGATGGTATCAAGGAATTCAACTCATCTGTGTCGCCCTCTATGAGGCCTCTATGGGCCCATTGACCTCTTACCAAGCCAAAGGCCCTAACACTTAACCCTTACACCATAGAGGGCGACACTTATATAAGTTGATGTTGCTATCACACCTTTGACTTTCACGTATATACCACCCGATTGCTCTTTACAATCAGAACGCCAGGTTATACTGACGATTCTAGGCTAAAGACGCAACATGCATTTCTATAGCAGATCTGATAGAGTGAGTAGAGAGTATACACATAACAGTCTGTGAGCAACATCAATCAATTCATAAGAGGGGTTGCAAGGTACACTGAAGAAAAGTATGGAGCCATTTAAAATTCATTTACGTCAATATTATACACAATATAGAAGGAAATGAGCTTATATGGAAATAGTGAGACCCGGGTATTTTATCTGCAACTGCAATTGTTCTGTAAACTCTGCAACTCTTTTTTCTTCAGAGTTGTTTTCAAGTCCGGTATTGAAGATTAATCTTTTTTATGTATCAAATAATCCTACCAAACCAAACAATCTGTTTTGTTTTTTTTACCAGGGTCGTTTCATTATTTTATTATTTATTTTGTGATGTAACTGCATTTTAGTATGTAAAGGCAGAGGTCTTGCATTTTGCTCTAGTATGAAAATCATAAGTGTTAGATGGCTATTTCCTCTGTTATTTTTAAGTTCAAAGTTAATGTTAGTATGTTTTCTATGCATCAAATAACCAAAAAAATGTTTTGGTTGTGCGAATAATCACGAATAAAATGTCCATTTTTCAGTAAACTTATGCGATCTAGATCAATTCGAGAAACCCCATAATTACCGGTATTACATATTTTTTATCTAGACCGTATTCCATTTTTAAGGCCAGCTATTCCATGATCGGAACTATGAAGTTAATAAAAATTAATAGACGACTGTCAATCCAAGTTGATAGGTATTTAACTTAAGCAGCGGAATGGATGGTAATGATGTTCGTTATTCTTGTCGCAGGTTCGAGGAAGATGGACAGCGGTGACTGTGAAACAGAAGAAGACTCCGCGCCAGAGGTGTGCGTCTCTCCCAATGGAAGCATCATACTCGCAAGGTAAACATATGCAGACGACGCTTGATCTGTGAAAACATGTTTCAAAGTACTTTACCCATTTCTTTTGTAAACTAGGTTTAGGTCAAATGGGTTAGACATTGGATAGGTTGTAAGCTTGTACCTCCTGATCAAAACGTATAGGACCAACATACAAAAATGGACAGTTCTTGAGCCAACATAGAAAACATGTTGTAGTCTACTGTAAGATGTGTATAGTGGAGTTCGATGGATGCTGAACGTACCTGAACTCTGCTTTTCCAAATAAAAAAAAAATTAGCTTTAGATGTTTAGTTGCACTCCGATTCATCTTCTAAGTTAATTCTCACGCTTGCTTGCTTCGAGTGACAGGTCTTAATTGTTTGTATTTGTTTTGTGTGATTGTATGCCTATAATTCCTCTGCCTCTTTGCTTTCTGTCTTTCTTTGCATGAGTTCAACTGTGACATTTTGTAATTCGTGACTTCTAGCTGGATAAGGGTATGAATGTTGTCTATGTTAGTGTGTGACCATTTCATGATGCCAAAGGAGTGAGGACCAGTATTGGAAATGGTTTAATAGCTTTGGTAAGATTTATAAACCTTTGTTTCTCAAAATCAGACAGATAGTTTTTGAAGTCGTTTTTCAGTTGTGCTTTGATTTGTCAATGTTGGTGTTGACTCTTGCGACATACATCAAATTCAAATCCCACCTCTGCTACGAATGGGATTATACCACAAAGTTAGAAATGAGCTTTTTACACGTAACAGAGCACGATAAAAATATGATTTCTCCTTACGTCGGTTTCGAAATAAACGCAATCTGAAAACTATATATTTTTCAAAGCCTTCCGTAACTCGAATTATCCCGCAAAGTTAGAGTTAAGCTTTTGATCACCTTTCAAAATAAAAAATGACGGGTCGACTGCACTAATACTTGTAATGTTCAATTGTCGTGTTTCCAGGCAAGTGTGACTTGCACTCGCTCAGAATGAGAAACGGTAAATGCTCACCTTTTTTAAACTGTACAGGAAGGTTTCAAACTATGCTATTAACGTCTCGAAAACTTGGTTGAAACATAAATTAAAATATTTTTTCTCCCATGAAAACGATGCAAGTATTTCACTGAACGGTATATTATAATGGCAAAAAATATACAAAAAATCATGAATATCTTTTGTTATACAATCATGTGAGCCCTCAGGTTACGACGAATTATTTGAGTGATCGATGTAGATGATTATCGGTCAGTTTGATTCACACAATGCCATATCGAACGATTTTGTCATCGAAATAAATTATCAAACTAGTCATCTAAAATATGAATCTACCGAATCACGGTTTTTCCCGAAAAAAATAGGATTTCATTTACAAATTATCAGTATCAGAAGTGGGATATAATCAAATAATCAATTTCAATCCAGTGATTTATCAAACAAGACGCACCCAGGGGAGCATTCCGTTATTATGAGTAACCAAGTTTTGCGCAGAGTCCTACTATTCAGGCTTGTAAACATCAAAATTACCGATGTCATGCCATATATCGTGGTTACTAAAGTACTCAATAATTATTTGGCGATCTAATTAGCAACATAGATATTTTTTCATCCAGCGTACTGTGCACCATTCAAGGCGTTAAGCAGTTCCATTACCGGACTCTATCAGAAGAGGCATATCCGCCACTTCAGCCACATAAATTAATTATTATGAGGTAAAATCAATCTCCGGCGGGTTCGGTACGCTGCTGCTGCTATGTTTCTAATATCTTGTAGCAACGAAGCGAGGATCGGCAAGTGCAAAGGCGGCAAAAGACGTAAAATCGTAGGAAAAGAAGCGAGCCGCGCGGCGTGATCGAAGCGGGTCGGCGCGGCGCGGTTCGGCGCCGCCGCGCTGTCCTTACGATCGCGGCTGCCGTGGCAACGTGGCTACCGCGTTCCCAGAGCAACCGGTCTCCGTATAGCGTAGGAGGCATCTCTTGTTTTTTGGAGTTCATCAATTCAACCTTTTATCTACGAGGGTCACGCTGAAAGTCTTTAGATATTCCGAATCTATAGAAGTTTAAACAAGTTTGAGCACGCAGCTATATTGTCTAAAGTTGTAAGTGCTTACACGCAAAGGCAGCGTTTGAATCGTTCAGTAGTTGCCTTGTCACGGTCTCGAATGCATTTGAGTGATGACCGAATTTTAACGTGAAAATGGAACCGAGTAGTCGCCAATTTTGAGCCATGATTTTGTATGACTATAAAAAGGGACCAAAACAAGCGGAATGTCACGAAAGTTTAGTGAGTTGCTTTGGGCCTCTGCCCCTTCTAGGACTACAGTTTTTAATTGGTTTGCTGAGTTAAAAAGGGCCCGGGTCTCAGCTGTACAAAATATGGTAAAAAAAGATCGACATCCTACACCGAGATTGAGGCTTCTCTGGGAATTGGATCCGCAGCGGTCCGAACAATCATTCATGATCACCTTCGCCTAAGGAAGCCGTGTTCCAGATGGATGCCACATTTGTTGACCAGTGCGCAAAAAGTAACAAGAGTTGATTGGTATAAGTTTGTGCTTGAAAAATTTGATAATGGGCAATGTAAAAACACTTTTAATATCGTAACCGGAGACGAAACACGGTTATATCATTATGATCCCGAAACTAAACAGCATTCATTAGTTCGGTGCTTTGAAAGTGAGCAGCCTCCAACGAAACTTCGTCATTCCAAGAGTGTTGGAAAGAAAATGGTCGCATCTTTTTTTTCTAAAAGTGGATACATCACAACGGTAGCCTTGTGAAATCAAAGGACATTCACTTCTGAATCGTATATAACCAAATGTAACCTGTAGTCTTCCAAGAATTATGCAAGAGCCGCTCAAAGACTGGTCTGTGAGGTATTCACTGGCACCATGACGACGCATCCGTCCACAGCGCCACTAGAACACTCGTTTTTTTTGTTGGACAGGGTGTCGAAACTGTTTCCTCACCTACCTCATTCTCAGGACCCAGCTCCGTGCGACTTCTTCTTATTCCCTGAGATTAAAGAAAATTGACGAGGTCACAACAGGTTACAACCTTTCAAAAGAACGTTGGTCACAAGAATTTGACAAGTGGTTTTACTGAATGCGTAAATAAATTGAGGTAGGGGGAGATTATGTTGAAAAAACAGAATAAAGTTTTTTAAAAAAACCTGTAGTTTTTCTGTATCTAATAACTTTCATCGTGACCCTCGTATGCAGGAATATTGGAATTGCAAAATTTTCTGATATGTTAGTCTATAAGGACAATAAATTACAAAATTGCAGGTGTATGCATTCAGTGCCCGTCCAACGCCTTCCTGACCTCGAAGGAATGAAGATCTGAGATGTTTTGTGAAGTAAAAAAATATAGGCATATAAGTGGAAACTGTACTTTCCACGCAATAGGTTCAGATTAGAAATGAAAGATTAGTTTTTGATAGTGCCGATTGTTTGAAATTACAAAAATATGTGTTTATGATATGATTGCCAGTATTCCCAAAACTTGCTTCAAGCAAATTAATAGTATGTAAAATGTGATCCACATATTCAATAAACTGATCCACATGTAATTTATAGTGTCGACCTACTTGGAGCCATTTTTGATAATGATTACCGACTACGCCGACAAAAGACAGGGTAACTAATATGAGTGACATGGTTTTATATGTGACCTTGGATTGTAAACAAAAATTTCTATAAATGTATGTATGAGTCGCAGCTTTCCTTTAATAATTTTTTGTATGCCTTCGTGATAGATCGTCTCCCAGACTATATCCAGTTCACCGTTTCGATAGCCGGGCTAACCGCGCAGTTGGCTGAAGGCCTTCAGTCGTCAACTGTTCATCGACGCGGTCGTCTTGTTTAAGAACACTGTATCGCGCCGGCGCCGGTACCGTCCCTGTGTGTGTGTAGCGCCCTTAGAGCCCGACCGTCAATGGTTATAAGACGATTTGGTGGTGCAGCATGACGTGAGGCAGAAGCGGGTGATACGTTGGCAGGATGCTGCCTTACGGAGCGCCGGGAAGCAGTGGTAGGGACCCTGGGAACAGTGTGGGGTATGGTGTCGGGGGAAGTGATATGAGTGGTGCTAGTGGCAGTAGAGGACAAGAGTCCATGGCGAACCAGTGGTACCCTCCGCAGAGGCAAGCCTACAATTTCCTGATTGAGACGCCGCCTAGGTTAGTTTTGTGGTTCTTTGGCCAAGGTGTATACTCTGACAGTGTTGCCAAGTGGTTTTGTTGTTTTCGATATTATGTTATGATTGGATATATCTAAACAACATGACAAGGAAGTTTGGGCACGAAACGAGTAGCTTGACACCCTTTTGGGGATAGTTTGGTGTGCATAGAATGTATAGGTCATGTTGAACATCTTCAACTAACTAGGTGAACTTGAACTGATTCCGATAGAAATTTAACAAATAATTGCAAGCAACATTTAAAACGCAAGAATACATATTTTTGAATTCTGTTGATATTTTTCATTTCATTGGCTTTATCAGCGCAGAAAGCTCTATATTTTCATGAAAAAGAGCATCGGGATGGAAGCTTGAGATAATGTTCCTTTCATCGTAGGGGCGATTTTTACATTTAGAACGCAAAAACCGCAACATGTCTAATTCTTCTCCAAGACTTTACTTTTAGGTTTTACTCGATGGTTTTGTTCGGCGAACAAGTCCATTCGATCAAAAGCGATGCAAAAGGGTGAGCTGAGGAAAAACAACTTCAGTTTTGCAGCGACTTTTTCGCCGAATGAAACTGTATGTGTGTGGACCCTCTAAAGTCGCGGTTGAAAAATAGATAAAGTCTGCAAATCCCTAAGAGGTAATCAGTTCTCCCATCAACCAACTTATGTTTAACTGAAAAAAGTGCCTCCACATGTCGGGATCCTTCGAAAATTACAGGTTCAATACACCAACCCCAGAACGCGGAGCGTTTTGGATCCTCTGCCGTCCGGAATGCATGATCTAGGTAGCGTTTCCCCTAGTGTGTCTGAACCCTTTTCAATTAATTCAACTATGATCACCGCAGATCAGGCTGCTTTGAAAACTACAGGCTTGGAAAAAACAGAGGAACAGAAGGCTCAAAAATCTTCCCTAAGAAAGAAATCTCAAACCTAAACCATTAAAAATATCATGTTGGGCTGGCTGGCATCACAGAAGGATAGCTGCTGCTATCTATCTAAAGAGCAATACGTATACTGGACGCGCCCGGCATTGAAAAGGACCTCCACAGTCTGGGGTATCAAAGAAAAGTGCCGGATCTGTATCTATTCTATAGATTATATTATGGTAAATTTACGACAGAGTTGTCTCTGAAAATAATACCAAAAGCTATCGAACACTGGAAGGCTAAAATGAGTTCATTCTCACCAGATCAAACTTCTAACACCTCGAATGAGACTACCGGAGGTCATTCTTTAGGAGAACCTCAACGTTATCGGTAGAAAGATGAAATGCTATCGACAATTTCCCAGTGAGAGAGAAGCTTGAGATAGTACATTTTTTACTACCTAGAAGCCACGAAGGCAAAGCTTGAATATCAGTCAGGATGGCTACGCAATCTAAAAGTTAGTGAAAAGTCAGGAAAAATAAAATGTGTCTGGGATAAGACAGGGAAATCGGAGGGTGATAACAGAAGAAAGCTACTGATAAGTTATTTCTTTTTGTTCCTTTCAAGTTTCGTTAATGTTTCTCTTACACCACACAAGATAGTATTTGGTGTAATGGAAAAGCCCCAATTACTTCTTGGAATCGAACCAAACAATTTTAATAAAGAGGGTACAAAACCGAAAAACTTTGCGGTCACGTGGTCACCCCGTTCATGTACTGTGATGTGTGTGATTGCTATACAAGTTGAAGAAACCTTGTTAATACGAGTTTTGAACTGATATTAATGCTCACAAGTTCTATAAATAGCTCTACTGGTGGATAACTCCAAACTACTGTTTAACGAGTCCGGAGCAAGAGCGGTTAGCGGCTAAATCATGAAGAAAAACTCAGAAGAAGAAATCTGGGTATTACGTTGACATATTGGTAGGAACGTGCCAGGCCTCCGACCACACCTCGATGAGAGTGACTTCAGGTGGAACGTTAGAGTGCCAATAAACATATGGTTTTTTCAGGTCTCTTAGATCAAAATCGGAGTGTGCGATAGGAAGTATGTCGTTTATTCCTCGAATAGTTTTGCACCGTTTTTGATCGAACCAACTTGTTCAATTGAAGAGACGATGTGTTTTTTTCAAATTATATCTTCAGTACCTCCGATTGCGTTGTTTGTGATTTCTTGATAGTAGTGGCCTGGGCAACGGCTGCTGTTCGATTGAGTACCTCCATCAACTGCAGCGATCGAAGATTTGGTTAAATGAGTTGTACATGAGGCTATGCTTCTTGACATAGATGGTTCAAGTATCTCCTAATACCTGTGCACTATCGAAGTCACCTTTATAGCTTCGGGTTTGCCTAATTGATATCATGTAGTTCAATTTCGCGCGACATCTTGCGATCAAATCCTTTGATGTCGAGACTTCTAAAGCAAGCCGCTACGAATTTTCGTTTCACGAGCGACAGACGAAGCCATCAACTGCGACCACCAGCGACGCGAGAACAGGAAACACTGAAGGACCGGACGGATAGCAAAAATGTTGTTCGGCGTATCAGTGCACCAACTTTTATTTATTTGATTCCTTTTTTCAGAAGACGTATCGCTCCACGATTAGTTATGGAGGGATGAATGAAATAACAACTAACTCATTATGTTTTGTGTGATTATTTTACTTAAAAATTTACCTTTACGCTATATAGTTTTTGAGTTGAATAAACGTATTTTGTTCAAATCAGTGTGTTGTAGACTGATAAGTTTTCTAAACTGACAATTCAATCTCAGAGAAAACGAGATCAGGAAGAAGCAGCTGTGTGATTTGAACTGCGTAGATGGCTTGCATTAATCCTGTTATTTGTTCCGAATGAAGAGCGGAAAAAATACCAGAGCATCAGCTTAGCAATATTCCACGTGCACAAAGTTTGTATTTCCATTAGGCGGGATGCTTTTCCCCAACAGTCCCGGGCACTCCTTTTATTTGCTAGGATTATCAAACTTTGCACAGCTTCTCTTTGGTTTGAATTTCGTTGAGTCTGGTACCTTTGCGGAGATCGATTTCATACAATATCATACAAAAATGATGTCAAATTAGTATTTTTCACGCCTCTAGTACAGCATGCTGTTCAAATTAATGAGGATATTGATGGAATTATGGAATCAAGATCTACAGATGGAGTTCAGTTTAACGCACTGACGACTCAGACAACAGCCGCCAATACAGCAAAGACCAGAGGAGCCCAATGGGAGCATTCTCACCAGGTCAGCTTAGAACGCCTCGAACGAGCCTCTTCCAGAAGTCGTTTTTTTTTTGGAGAACCTTGGCGTTGTGGACTGACCTTCCAGAGACTTTGTTACCCAATTGCAACAATCTACAGCGTTTTAAGGTCAATGTTAATAGATATTCATACTCTCGCAGTGCTTATGAAGCCTGTAATGCTTACTGCCTTCAAAACATCAAAATCATCAGCAATTCAAGGATTTTCTTTTTCCGTTATCTGCAACATAGAGACTGGTGTAAATATGAAGTAGGTAACATACAAGAATGAGTATTGAGGATTTTAAAGGTTTTATAATCACAGCTTCGAGAAAAACAGAACAGCATTACAGAACACTTATTACAAGTCCAAATTATATCCTTTTGTAAATTCCATCAAAACAGAGATTCTGAGATAACGCACTAACACAAACAACGACGTAGAGATCGACGCGACAGTGCTATAGTCATTAAACGTCCATAAAAAAGATTAGTTCAATATTGAGAAATGTTACGATTAGAATACCTATCTCGCTTTGGGTCTTGCTTATCGTGGGAAGTAAAATATTGATATCGTGACCATTAATCTCTCCCAACAAACGTCCATCTGTTATCATCATCATCATTGTCAAAACCCCCAGTTGCGAAAGCTTACCGATAATTTGAATTAATGTTTTTTATTAATCAATCATTCTGTACATATAGAGTAAGAGAAAGGTACACAACAATTGCCTATTTTGGAACCATTCGCAATAAAATATCCAGACAATGAAGTTGTTAATGATAACCAAATAAAGATCAGCATTTACTTCGAGGCCATATTTCTTTTGTATAGTAGGTACTATCGAATCAGAACCGTTACATGTTAATTGAATCTTAAGATATTTTGAGTTATACAAATCAATAAAATATATATATATATATATATATATATATATATATATATATATATATATATATATATATATATATATATATATATATATACCATTCAGCCATGACAAACTGTCATGGCTGAATGGTGACGCAGGTTGTGGGTTAGATCTCCACTGGCGACATTTTTTTTCTAATTTATTCTAATTATTATCAAATTTGAATAAATTCTTCTCCTGAGAAAACTTGTCGAAATCATAAAATACGTTGCAAGACTCAAATGTAAATGTAGTTTACAGTTTGCGCAATGTTGATATTTGCATGATATGAATCGATACAGTGCTATTAGCATATCGAAACCACGATGATGAAGTAAAGTTTTTTATTCATCCGTTAAGTGATGTGATGTTTACAGTTTTGTTTTGATAGCATGTACGAGAGTTTGAAAGGTCAACGTTATATCATTCATCACATGCAGGTCTTTGTTGTACTAATTCCATATCATTGAAATAGACGATTATCTGAACATATCTTGATTTATTGATAAAAAATTATTTCGATGGAAATATTTTGTCGGGTGGTTAAATCGGCCTACTCAGAGGATATCATGGTCTTTTTATCGTCCGGTAATCCTTGGCACTGTTATAACGGCTATCCGCTATTATGATTGATCAAACTGCATTGCTCGTCGATTGAGGAAATATATTTTCTTTCGTAATATTATTTGTGCTTCCTACGACATTCAAATAGCGCATTTCACGACTGGAGGGGGGTAATTGCTAAGGTGGTGGTGTTGAGGGGTCGTGTGAGTTGACTTTTTGATATTTTGACGTGAAACTTGTAATCAGCAAAAACCGCAAATTTGATGTGCAACTTGGCTGTATCATAAAATATGCATGATATTTTTTTTAAGGGATGGTCAATAAGCGGTGTAGGGGGTGAATTATCGTGAATTAAACATGGAGTTCGTATCAGTGACCCCAAAAATCCTGAAATTTATATCCTGAGTAAGGAATTTCAAATCATATGACATGTTTCCAGTTTTTGTCAGTTTTTTGGGCATTCAACCAGCCAAAAATGGAAGAAGCTCCTAAAGATGTGTTAGTGGATTCCACATGTATGTACCTAAAGTAGGCAGAGATCCATTTGATGGAAATAACATTGTGGGGATCGTACCAAATTGGTACCACAAATGGAATTATGATGATGATTAGATACTCTCTTCAATAAGCTACAATACATTTAGCGAAACAGTTTCACTCACTATTCTTAGTCTGTGTGAGATTGCAGGAAATTTATCTTTATTTAGAGGTCAAGGTTTTTAGCAGTGTTCCTGTGATTAATACGAAATTCCATATAAAACAATGAAATGTGTGTTCATAAAAAATAAGTTACCTTGTAACTCGAGATGTCACAAATCGACAACGTGATTTAATAAACATGAATGAAGATTATCATTTATTAATTAAATTCCCTGAATGTATTTGTAATTCTACTGAAAATGTCCTTTTGGTTTTTAAAATTATCAGCTCACTTAATATCTTTTTTGTTAACTGGTTTCGAATAAATAATTTGCGTTACAATGACTATTGTATTACCTACTTAGTCTACATTCAATAATAATGCTCGGCTTACTAAGTAAATACTTTTAAAATCTGAGAAATATTATTTCACCTTTCAACTGAATCAGTTATGGATTTAACCAAATCACTTATTTTCTTTAGGAAAATAATCTCTAGAGTTTTGATCAAATTCATTTTCCTCTCTAATGCGTGCGAAACAGATAATCCTAGGAATCAATATGGATTCTTCACGTCCTGGAACGATTACGACATAATCTTTTTTACGACTATTTCACGATCAACGTTACTGTCGTAGAGTTGTCTAGACATAGAGTCAGCGTTGTACCGAATAATTATAACTAACAAGTAGTACTGGATACGTTTACTATGAAACTTCAGATTTCACTGTGTCTGGTAATACAATGCAGATGGAATAGTCAGGACATTGACTGGCAATTCGACCTTGTTGTTGTTCGGCATAAATGATGGTAATTTACCGTAATTTTCTGCAAATTTACATGTTATCTCGGTAAGAAAACACAACTCTGTAAAAATTATTTAGATTGTAGATGCTCTTACTTGGTGTAACTCTTCCATAATGCCTTTGTAAACAGTCATATCTGTAAGTCCGACGATGATTTTTAAATATGAACCGAAACGCGTCATTGAGTTTTATTTGTGAAATTTGTTAAAATCGTTTTTAGTGGCAGTTTTTAGGATATTTTATATTTCAGTATAATCTCAACATTTTATGGTTGAGCGTAACGATGTAAACTTTTGTTCTTATCTAAAAAAACAGCTTATTCAGCGTTATTGCCGGTGCATCAGCTGTACATACTGATGTATCTGCTAAGATTAAACTTCTGGAAAGTTGTACTGGCTGAAGTACTATGTCAGTTGATGTATGTTGTTGGAATATTCACGAATGGTGAAGGTCTCGCTTCAAACATATACTCTGACCATCTATATCTGCAGGCAGAAAGGCCACACATTCTGGAATTGCCGCAGACCCAAGTTGGCGTGTCAGTATTGGACAATTGTTTTAGATTTTCCGGATACGACCTATACTACTATATAGATTTGGTGTATGCGTATATGTCAAATCAGGACTCTTGTCAGTGAGAGGAAGGTCTCGAACTTGAAGGATTCGACATTATCTGGCTCAAAGGATCTTTCAATAATTTTTATAAATTTATTTGCTACATTTACAGACCACCGGCACCTACAGAGGTTTTCAATAATCTTTTGGCCTCTGTAAACAAACAAACATATCATCTCAACTCAGAAATAATCTTTTTGGGTGATTCCAACGTTCACAATATGTACTAGCTAAAACATTGCAACAAAACGGGCGATGAGGGGCGCAAAGCTGAAACCTTCACTGTCAGCTGTAGCTTGGAACAGATAATCATCGCACCAACAAGAACTCCCGATCGCCAGGAAGACTTTGCTAGCCCGCCGGATCTGTATCTCACAACAAATCCCGCCATCCACCAATTCAAAACACTGTAGAATGACATCACTAGCTCAAACAAATCCTAAGTTCATAAGTCTGGCACTACAAATAAGCAAAGTGGGATGATCTCAGGAACTATTACCAGTCCTTTCCATGTCTGTTTTATGTCCAGAGATCCGTCAGCTTGTGGCCAAAAAATAATAGAAGTGATCATCAGGTATAGAATTTTACATACCTCACGTTGATAAGCGGCCCTCCAAGAACAAACCCTAGTGTAACCGGAGCTGCAGAGATGCAGTTACGGCGAGAATCCAACGGTACAGGAAATGGAGGACTGATCACCGCAGTTTCATCGATGCCAGAAGCCACTGTAAGCAGGTCATTGATAATTGCAACCAGAAAGTTGCGAATAAACTCCTTCCATATCCTACCTACATATCATTCTGGTCTGTAATCAAGTCTGTTAGCCAGAACTTCTGCTAGTCGTCCATACCACCACTGATGAGAGCGTATGGCTGGCTCCATCGCATCCACGCCGAAATAAAAAGCAGACACCTTGAGACAGATTTTTGGTACAAATTCTATAATAAACTTCCAAAGAGGCACTCCGCTAGCTACTATCAGTGGTCCTGATCAAATACCAGCAATTCTTCTAAAAATTTCCGCCGCAGAGCTAACACTTGTCCAGCAATTATAGACCTGTGACTCTGCTCTGCATCATGTCCAAGGATATGGAGACTGTTATGAACATGCAGATTCTGAAGTATCTGGGGGAGCACATATGGGGAGCAGAACAATAGAGCTTCATGAAGAGTCTCGAGTCGTCACGCTCGAGGTGTCGAAGGCTTTCGATAGGATATGAGATGAGAGACTTTTGATCAAGCTCCTTATTTACGGTGGTGGATGGATATGCTTCCAATGTAATTACCATCAATTCGGGTGTTCTCAAGGATCTGTCTTTTCTCCGAAACTCTTCTTGCTGTACATCAACGATTTGTAGGAAATAACATCTAATCTTCGCTGATGACAGGACCCTCATTTCCTGCATAGAACCGGGCAAACCATTACCATCCAGAGATACAGATCAATGAGGACATTGAGAAAATTGTTGAATGGGTATATACAAACGAAGTTCAGTTTAGCGCGCAGAAAACTCAGACAACAACCTTGACAAATAAGTCGCATGCTGGTCTGCCAGCCGTGGAGATGGAGGGAAACCCAATACTTGAATCATCTTCCTTAAAGCTTCTGGGAATTAACATCAACAATAACATGTCATGCCACGATTATGTTCCTGGCCTCGCTAGGTGGGCGTCCCAGAAGCTGGGGGTTCTCTTCCGCTCTAAGAAATTATATTCTCCGGAGCTGCTACTGCTACTATACAACGCCCAGATCAGACCTTCACTGGAGTATAATAACTCCACGACTCGCCAGTGCAGCAACTACTAGAGGAGCTCTTCGGGCGCATCCTCATCAGGTCGAGATTACAACGCCTCGAACAAGCCTGTTCCAGAAGTCGCTCCAAGAACCTCGGCATTGTGGAATGTGCTACCGGGCACTTTGCTCCCTGATGTTACTAAATGCAGCGTTTTAAGGTCAACGTGAATAGACATTTATCTTCGCGCAGTGCCTATGAAGCGCGATAGACAATATGCCTTTGCGAGGTCATCTATAAAAAATATATAATAAAAGATATTGCTTCCGCTAAGTGCGTAGTTTTCAGGCGCTGGGTGTGAGAAAATTTGCATTCTGCTTCAAGTGTGGCTTGTTGTTGATGAATCTTGATTTATGACGTTATCCTGAACTTTGTTACTAGATTTATTATTCGGAATTATTGCTTCAGCCTCATTCTTGATAACATGCTGGCCAATTTGTGCTCGGTAAATAACAGGAATCTTCAGCAGATAAGTTCCTATCAACATTGACATTTATCTTTCTTCATGTCATTCTGTGTTCTGATCTTTTGTGGCAGAAACAATGTTCACTGGTTGGTTTTATCAATTGGTTCAACAGTTGCTTCATTGACCGTGAACAGTATTTGATTACAGGACAGGACATTATTTCCATTCAATAATTGTAGTTTACAACGTGGCTGACCACAGTTTGTAGGTCGGCCTTCTCGCAAAGGAACCTTTTATGTGTAAAAAGTGTGAGAAGTGCAAAGTTCGATGAATCCTTCACCAAACAAGTTTGTTTTGGAGTGATTGTCTGGAATTCACGCTGTCAATATTTCGCAATTGGTGAAGGTACAAATTAAATTATTGAGAGTATACAATTGTCTGTCAAAGTCAATCAGTTCAAATCAGTATTTTGAATTCGAGATAGTGTTTTATTGATTTTTTTTTCACAAAATATACATGACATTTCCGTCGGTTTAATCCTTGGCCCTCCTATAACTCGGAAAGTACTTTTTAGATTTCGATGAAACTTGATTAAACATAGGTTATGTAACCAGATTTTTCCTTTAATATAATATTGTTTCAACGTTTCGGTTTAAGTAAAAAAGTGAACCGTCCAAAAATTATTTGACATCGTAATCTTACGGAACGCAGTTCGGGGGTGTTGATATTTCTTTATTAATCAAGTCGCCAATTCACCGATTTTTCCTCGAACTCGACGTTGTAGCATTTTGCTCCTCAAATTTCATCATAAAGGCGCGGTAACATGGATATACAGAAGGACAGACATCAATACACACTTCCTTGACTGAACCGTGAGAAATAGAAATTATAGGAATAAAACAAGTGTATATAATCGGTTTTTTGGTATGTATTGTAATTCGGGTCTTCAATTTATTTGTTTACCTACCAACTCGGAAGATACTTCAACTGTAACAAAAATACAATTTAACTTGGCGAGCACGCACGTCAGAAACCAGAAAATTATACGTATCGAACCATTAAATGTTATGGACAAAACTACGTGCTTTGAAAAAAAAACGTAATTTGTTTATCACTAATACAGAATAAATGATGTGAACTGCATCATTTGAGTTGCGAAATCTCCACCTCCACCGTTCGGTCGATAAGAACGTTATATACTGGTACTGGTACCACACACGTTCAAATCTAGACTCAAATTATATTGTTGTATATATATTTTACGAATTTTACGTAGATATGGTTTACGTAGGTCGGCTACATGCATTCGAAATTAGGATTTCGAATATCGATTTGGCATTCCTAACACAACATATCTATACAATATTTATAATCATATATCTCGTTCGTATATAGAGTAGCTTTTTGTTACGGAACATTTTCCAATTCAGTATTCCTGATGTTAGTATGTGCATACAAATTCGCATTTAGAAACATTTAGAAAAAACCTAGTCTATTGCGAGATTCGAACCACGTCTCCGGATTACCGGACAGATGTTCCAGCCAAGTAAGTCCTAACTAAGCGTGCACATTCGAACTAGCACGCCGATGATGTTAGTAGTAGTAGTGGGTAGGCAAATTCTGGCAAGTAGTACACCTTTGGCCCTTTTTGGCGACCCTGAGAGCCTTCGCTAAAACTGAAGCTAACATGGTAATTCCTTAGTGTCGAATCTACTAGACCTTTTGATAAAGGTCATGATCTCAGACCATTCCGCTGAATGTATCTCCTCCCTGTCATACTCCATTGTGTCTACCACTTCAGCTCTAAGGCCGCGGTATATGGCACACTCCCAGGAAGTGGGACGAGGTCTCGTCCTCCTCCCTGCGCTTCTGAGAGATTTGATGTTTTACCACTCCTATGAGTGACAAGTGACTGTTCAATCTGCAGTGGCCTGCGAGGATCCCTACCGTAGGTGGAGTGAATCCGTCTTTCTGTTCAGCAGACACAGTTTGTTGGGGCCTGCTATGAACCTCTTGGCCTGCTTTCAGTCATCTCTTTTAAACCATACTTTCGCCAGTTCGATATATACCCAATCATCTAGGGCATTACTGACCTGGCCTCTGCTGATACCCAGCCAATGCAAGGGCCCCTTGCTCCCATTCTCGCCAAAAAAATCTGCTTTTTCATTACCTCGAAAGTCACCGAAGTTTTATCAGTGCCGGAAGCCACTGTAAATGGGTCATCGATAAAAGTAAAGAGATTGACATCAGAAAATTGAGCAAGAACTCCTCTTATGTCCTAACTCGTCCAGATCATTTTGATCTGCAGCCAAGGCTATTAGCTAGAACTTCGTCCATGCCACCCCTGACGAGAACGGATGGGTCCATCGTGTCCATCCCGAAAGAAAAAGCCTTGGGGCAGGTTTTCGCGGCAAATTCTACAATCAACTTTCAAGGAGACACTCCACCCGCAGATGTTCATCAAGGATCTGTCCTTTCTCCAATGCTCTTCTTGCTGTACATCATAGAATTCTTGGAAATAACATCTAATCCTGTCTACATCTTCGCAGCAACCCTATATGCTGCATGAAACCGGCCTAATCACTACCATCCCGAGAGACCTTATTTCTGCGAGGGTGGCATACTGTTCAGGTTAATGAGAACATTGAGAGAATAGGAGAGTGGGTATCTGCAAATGGAGTTCAGTCTAACTCGCAGTAGACTCAGACAACCCATAGCAAAGAGGAGAATGGAGGAAGAGAGAGGAATGCCTAATACTTTATCATCTACAATAATATGATAACAGCATATTGCCGGCCTCGCTAGGTCGGCGTCCCAGAAGCTGGGGGCTCTCTTCCTCCCTAAGAAATTGTATTCTCCGGAGCAGCTGCTGCTATTTCTACAAGGCCCAGACCATCGTACGTGTGGGGATGTGCTCCGATACAACTTATAAAGCTTCTGGACACTATCCAGAAACAAGCAATACGTCTAGTGAATGCCTCTGACTTCACAAAGGACCACCATGATCTAGAATATGGGAGAAAGGTGACTGATCTTTCTTTATTATATAGATATTATGATGCCAGGTTGTCGACCAATCTCTCTCGCATAATAACCCAGAACAGCAAAGCCTAGAGGGGCCCAATGGGCACATCCTCACTAGATCAAGCTTACTACGCCTAGAACAAGCCTCTTCCAAAAGGCGTTTTAAGGTCAATGTGAATAGACCGAAGACATAATATTTGATTTAACTAATGTCATGTGCTTGTAATGTGTATTTGAATGAGTATTTGTCTGATTCTGTAATGTAATCTTCTTATATGTCACTCTATTTTTCTTATCTGTGGTATCGTTCTATATTGGGGTAGTGTTTTTACACTGAAAAAAAACTGATAAAATACTTAATTAGCATTTCTATTTTTAGTACTGTGAGCAATGTTAAAACATTTTATATATTATGAATTATTGTCTAGTTGCCAGATATTTTGCTCTATGTTGCCGAAGAACCTTCAAAATAAAAGAATTGCCTTCATTCAGTGAAATTTCAATTCAAATATTTATGCATCCTCTAGGAGGATTGAAGTTGTCGATCTGCGGTTTTTACCTATTTGTAAGGCTGAAAAATTAAAAACAATAATATCCCCAATTGAAATTTTTGAAAAGATAAAAAAATATGAGACCTGATAATTAAGGTGCCACTTACCAGCTTAACAAACTGACCTGATGTTATCATCTCTACAAAGTGATATTCAAGCTAAACGGTTTCTAAATGAACTTGATGTATAGAAGACATTTTAGATAAATACTGACTATGGATACAAAAAATAATTCAAATTTTCTTATGTAAAAAGATTGTTAATCACCCAATCTTCTTATCTGCATTACAATTTTATGTTAGCCAATTTTATTATAAATATGTTTATCTGATAGTCTTACAGTAAGAAGTTTGCGAGATACGCGCAGACTGTATCTTTTATTAATGTCACCCGGTACAATACGTGTATTGAGTGACCTTCAGTTAACTGCAATGATTGCAGTATTGTCGCCATTCGGTTTTGTTGTTCAAAATCGACATTAAAGCTGCCCATCCAAATACAATACAAAATATCAATTGTATCAATCAGCAGAGGCACAAGATTTTGAACTGGATGATGCGGTAGTTTTACCTGCTTATTATTCGAAATTTTCTAAGGTATTAATACATTTCTGAATGGAGTAAATGGAGTCGAGCAGGTTAAAGCTGTATGCTCATGCAATCATAAAAGCTTAAAATTGAAGATTGGAATCGGATTAAGGAACTGATCATCTTGATATTTAATTACCGACAAGGCGAATGCATCCTTATCTAAAGTGCATTGCAGGGGCATAAATAAGAGATATTTCTTCTCAATGTTTGAGCGAGAAAAATGTAAATGCTTTTTTGGCGTAGACGGGACTAGAAGTCAAGTCTCCAGCTTCCCATGCTGACGCCCTATGGTCTCACTCCAAAATTGTGCCTTTAAGTTACGGATACTGACTCATCCCTCTTGCCTTCCACACTATTTCCAATGTGGTGAAACCCCGCGACATCACACAACAGGGTTAAATATCCTCGCTTCAATGATCTGAGGATCACTGGCCTGTACTCCCGGTACTAATATAAGCGTGTATTCTTTTTTCAATCATATTTTATTTTAGTCAAACTAGTAAAGTCATTATTATCATAATTATTTTTAGACTGCATAATATCATATTGTCTCTCTGGATCCGATACATTAACCAAGATAATATATCCTATAATATAACCTATTTCAAAATGCACTCACTAATCACTGCATGACCACAGAACTAATTAAATCTTATACTTGAAATGTTATGATAAGGTTCTACGATCAATCGAATAATATGAGATAAAGATCAACTTGAACATTAATGAAAAACTCGTTAGAGCAACTTTTATAAAATAAATAAGCTAACAATTCGAGATTAATTAATTCATAGTTGGATTCTTCATCTTGAAGTGTTTCGTTTCAGTACACTCGAATAAATAATTTATTTCCTGAACACACAGAAGTTGGAAGGGTTTTCCTTGACCTATTTCCGTGAAGGAAATACTGTAATATCGACCAAAGTGAAAGGAAAAGGTTTTAAGTGCTCCCGGCTCGTTTTCGTTCTTGCAGGGGTATTTTGGGCAAGGAACATTGCTTCTTGTTAATTCAGTCATTGAAAGATTATTCCCCTCTGCTTCTTATTAAATTTAGATTTATAATAATTTAAGAAACAAAATTCTAGAGGAACATTACCTTTATTACCATCAAATCATAATAACTGTTAAAAAAATGACGATTTTTGAAAGTGATTCCAGAAACATACATAAAGTAGGTTTGGGAATGTTTAATATATTGTTTTTGCATCGATTTTCAAAAACATTGAAGAACTTCATCAGAATCTGCACAGAGATAATTACGTGGTAATGTAAACGCAAGCTGACAGACTAAAGCAGTTACAAAAACAAGTAACATGAATATATTCAGGTATGGTCTCCACTATGCATCAGACCTGCTGTAGACTCGTAAGTTTAGCCTGGCGGTCTAACTGTAGAGAATAATTGGGTGATATTTACATACGTTATCCAGTCAATGGTGCCCATTGGCAGCTTACGAAGTTAGGTCCTACCACCTTGACCTTGTATGTTGCCAATGGGCAGCGTCACTGTGCGCGACGCTAGGATATGAGTGTTGATGAATATTTTTGACAATCGTCCCCATAATGACTTGACTTTTTGTTTTGCTGATTATTGTCATTTCTGATTCGGATTTAAAGAACTATATATATTCATATTTACCTTTTTCTTTCCAGGTAAGGAATTACTCTGAGATTCCAACTTGTGATTAGGGTGAGTTGTAAAGTAAAAATAAATTTACGTAATGTTTCCTTGTGTCATAATTCAACGTATGAGAAAACTTAATAAAATGGTATTTCATATTGGTGTTCAATAACGCACTATTCGTTATTTTTCATTGATTCATATTGGCAGTATGAGCCTCATAGGTTGTGCTTTGGACTTCCATTGTCTAACTAATTTTCGGTTCACCAGTTGAAGATCGTCATCGTTTATCTTCTACGTTCATGTAGATTGTAGATAGATAGATGCTCTTGGTGAAACTGTACTGTCATACAGATGAAAAAGTTTGGGTTTAACACAGAAGTTTCACAAATAAAACTCTTTCAGTGAGGCGTTTCGATTTATATATTTAAATCTGACAGGCCGCCGACAATTCCATTTATGATACTTCTGTGTTGAGCACACATTTTTTTCTCAGCATCTACGTTGTTTCGAAATTTCGAACAACAGGCAGAAGGCCTGTCTCGTTCCAGATGCGCTGCGAAAGGATAAATGTCTATTCACATTGACCTTAAAACGCTGTAAATTGTGACTATCTGTGAACAGACTTCCTGACAGGTAATTCCACAACGCCAATGTCATCCGATAGAAGGATTTTTGTGGAAGAAGCTGGTTTGGTACCTTCAACCTGGGGAGGATGGCCCCTCTTATGTTTACCGAAATGATAGCTTTTGGTGTTATTATGCTCAGTCGAACATTTTTCATGATAATATCTATAGATCTATAGAGCAAGATCAGCCACCCTCGATATCCAAACTATGGAGGTCCTTTGCAAGGTCTGGCGCATCCATCAGAGTTTCTGGATTTTATCCAGATGCTACAGGGAGGGCTTTGGAGCGCATCCCCACACATCGCGTATTTGTCGGTTCTGTGGAAGAGAAGCCCCAGCTTCTGGGATTCTAACCTAGCAAAGGTGGCAACGTTGTTTTGCGGGGACATATTGGAGCTTGAAATAAAATGGCTAAAGTATGGTGCGTCCCTCCAGCTCCACCGCTAGCGGAGCGGCATGTGATTTTTAATCAGAATTGTCTGATTTAAACTGACCTCTGCTTGTATATCACATTAAAAATTCTTTCAATGCCCGCATTGATTTGGACATTTGCCCTGCCGAAGTAAGATCTCTTGGGATGGCAGGAAATGGTTTTATCATCTGCGAAGCTGTATATAGGATTAAATGTTATTTCAAAACAGTTCTTTGATGCGCAAGAAGGAAAGCGTTGAAAAAGGACAGATGTCCCTGGGAAAACTATCCAACTGTTAGCATGTATCCGGTAGCAGCCCATAGGCAGTAAGCTTGATCAAAAGTCTCTCATGCCACGCCCTATTTGAAACTTTCGATATGTCAAGCGCGACGACACCATGAAGGAGTTCTTCTCCACATCTGGGTGGCGTGGTTTCAGTGCGTCAATACTTCAGATAATCAATTAATATTTTTGCCTTCGATTTAATTCTTTACACCCTTTTATCAATAAAATTGTTGGTTTCTATTAAAGTTTTTTTCAATAATTTCAATGTTTCTATATCATACACCCAAGTGGAGAACGAATATTTTACGACAGCAGGAGAGATTAATAATATTGGAGAAAAATGGTTGAATGCTTATGTCCGTATTTTTTCTGTCATATAAAAACCAAGCGCTATTGATGAAAATATATTCAATAAAATTAGGTATCGTGGCGTGACCTTAATAGACTGACTCGCTTCTTTTCGGTGTGCACCAATCCAAACAGCTATGAGTATCGCAGCATTTTTTTGTGATACACGTGAAATGATATATGATGACAGACGACAGCACAGATTAGTGATGACAAAAAAGTAACTTTCCATCTGCCATTCGGTTAGTTACAGATATATATTTATTTTGGCTCAGGTTTCTCACGATAATGTATTTTTACCAGTTGGCACTTTGTGTAGATGCTTTGCTCTGCTATCAACGTATAAAAGTCAAGTGTTTTGTTGAACTTCCCACGCCAGTAGGCTAGGAAGTATTGGTATTGCAAATTTTGAATTTATTTTTTGGATGTTTTATGACCCCCAAATACATATAAGTAGTCATTTGACGATTTTTTGAAACTTGTAGACAAGGTGGATTTTTCAAAAGTTTGATTTCGGACTTCCATTGTCTATAAAATTTTGAGTATCACGCCGTTTCGATTGATATGCTATCTTCAATCGTCTTCAGGTGAACTGGCGAACACGTTCCTTTCATGCCTATTTATACCCCGTCCGACGACGTGTCGTTGTGCGCGGTCTGTTCTGATTGGTTCCCGATGAGTGGTATTCCGGTCTGCTGACGTGGCTGCTTGTCAGTTATTTTTTTGTTGTCTGATCCAGTCGTAGTCTATTGATCTTCTTTATGAGTGCCTGCCATATTGGTTTAATGTCTACGCTGGGTTTGCTGTACACGTTGCTGTTGTTGTTGATGAATGCCGCCTCCTTAAATGTTCTTCGATACCAATGCGGTTCCTTGGCAATAACCTTAGCGTCGTCCCAAGCTATTTTATGGTGCTCTGTCTCTGCTCGCTGGGTGTTGAGACGATGTTCTATGATTCTTACTTTCAGTGGCCACTCATTGGGAACCAATCAGAACAGACCGCGCACAACGACACGTCACCGGACGGGGTATAAATAGGCATGAAAGGAACGTGTTCGCCAGTTCACCTGAAGACGATTGAAGATAGCATATCAATCAAAACGTCGTGATACTCAAAATTTTATAGACAATGGAAGTCCGAAATCAAAGTTTTGAAAAGTCATTTGTCGCTTGTGTAACGGTTCTGGAACCAAAAATCGTGGTGAGGTTCCCTTGGTGGTAAGAGGAGCAAGCACGGTATACAGACTCAATTTGGAGTGTTTTTATTCTATTGATATAGTTACGGATACCTAATTATCCAACTTGAAACAACACACCAAAGGGGCGGAAAACTTTCGAAATTGAGATATTGTGTTTTTTCGCTGTTTCATGACATTCATCACCGAAAATCGTGTATGTACCTCATTTCTGTCGGTTTGTCTGTTTATCTGTCTTTCTGTATTCTCTCTGGTAACCCTTGACCCCCTCTCTAACTTCGAAAGTACTATTTTGATAAAATGGTGACACTAAGTTAGTACTGTGGCAAGGACAGAAAATCATTGTAGTTTTTGAAAGTCAGTCTAGCATCGTCAAAAATCGTAAATAAGAACAAATGATCACGCTTCGTTTTCGGACGCCGAGTATCCTGAAAATTTGGTGGGAAGGGGGGGGGGGGGGGGGGTCAAAAATGTGTTGCTGGTATACGTTCTATAAAATCTTTACCCCGATAATATTATCTTTTTGTTAAATACATATTAAAAAGCACAAAAATGATGGATGTTTGTTGTATATGGCGTCAGGTGAACTAACTCTGTATTTCACGTGCAGTTATAATAATAATAATAATAATAATAATAATAATAATAATAATCCGACTTTATTCATTCAAGAAAATGAGTCCATACAGTGCTGTATTAGACCAATGGCGAAGTCTAGCTAATGCTATTCCACTCAACCACTAGTGGGCAAAAGCCCAATATACAATACACATATATAAAAATAAGAGAACTTATGGAATGGTACGTCGTGAATGAAATAGTGGAAAAAAGTAAAAAATATCAAAAAATAGAAAGAAATGGGAACATAAACATAGACACAAGGGTTAAAAATGCGAATTTACTGGTAAAAAAGAAGTATCAGAAGGGTGGCAGAGGTCATCATCGTTGTTTTTCTAACAGGTATGATTTAAGTTTTTGATTTTGTTGATGTTATATAATTTAAATTCTTTAGGTAAATTATCATACGCACGAATAGCATTAAAGGTATAACATCTTTGATAAATCGTAGTTTTATGTTGAGGCATGGTTAGAGTTGATTTAAATCTTATATTTCTGGAGTGAATGCGCGTCCGTGGGAAAAAGCTGCGAGCAAGAGGTGAAGTCTGTGAGCAGGCCAACATTTTTTTTGTAAATGTCGCTAAATGCATATACCTACGATTCTGCATATTCAACCATTTGCTCAGTTATTTTGTGAGAAATGTGATCGAATTTTTTGATTCCATAGACTAATCGACAACCGCTGTGTTGCTCACGTTGAATTCTCTGCTTCACTGCTAAGGTGAGACAAGGGCCATATATAAAATCGCAGTAGTCGAAATGACTTAAAACAAGAGACTCACACAAATACTTCTTGACTTCTTGGCTCAGAATTTGTCTATTATTATAAATCAATTTTAGAGAAGCAAATGCTTTTCCCACAACATGTTGCACATGCTGGGAAAATCGCATATCCTTGTCAACAATTAAACCTAAATTACGAGCAGAGTCTTGAAATTTGAGACGTGTATTATCGATCTTTATTGTAAGATTATTCTTTATCAAGTTTTTGTGCAACCTGTTACTGAAACACAAGATTTGTGATTTAACAGAGTTATATCAGTTATATCAGTTTATGAAAAAAATGGATCAGAATTCAGTGCTTTTAGTGTTTTCAGTTTAAAAAATACGGAACTTGTTAAAAACTTGCAAATTTTGGGCGTATTTAAATTACAAAAGGATTTCAATATTCTTCAAATTTAGTTCCAACTATGAACAGTTCCAAAGTGTAGGGTTACCAGATGTCCGCATTTAAACGGTCATACCAGTTTTTTTGATCCTTGTCCGTTTGTCTGTTTTTTAATGTGTGACTAGTGGACACTCACATGTGATGTGACACATTCAATAAAAAAATTATTAAAACACTGTATGCTCCTATTTCAATATTTTGTTGCTAGATATATTGAAATTGTTATTAGTATTACTCTTGATATTTCTTTTTCAATGATGGTTTTACAATTGGACTCATTTTACTTACTTTAATCATCATCATCAATAATTTCATTAAAATGCAAATTGCTGAACGTGTGACGTGACAAGACCAGGGTGGGGGTATCAACGATTTGTCAGTAAATGTGACATGGGAATGGGGGTCAAAAATGCCGAAAAATCTGTTGACATATGTGAACGACCCGTGGTCCGCTTTTAGATAGATAGATTTGATTAAAAAAATTCTGTTTTACCGGTTTTTTCAACGTCTCCAGTACAGTTCTATTATTTGCTCTCCAGGTATCCATAATTTCATTTATTTTTATTAATTTATTGATGTCAGCTCGTACAAATGCGTCCAAGCTCCTGTTATTACAGCTTACCTCCGTTTTGCTCACTCGGACTGTCTGGTAGACCTACCAAAGTCCGATCCAAATCTCTATTTCTAATCTGATATTGCGTGCGAAATACAGTTTCAAACAATTCGAGCCATTTTTATATATGATTTAAGAAATCTCATCTGTATCCAAAAATGCGCTCCGGGAAGTGATCGTATTTTTAGTGCACAGTCATACAAATATAAATATTTCATTGTTTTCTCTTATTATCACTGGTATGTGGGATATACAGTAATAGAAACAGTCTGAAAGATTACGACATGAACTATGTATATTATATACTCTGGAAATACTCTGATCTATTTATATGCACTCTGTTGTAACACAACCTTGATATATCAACCTAGTGGTGAACGCAGAGAATATCAACTAACTTCACGGACACTGTAGGTACTGTGATTATGAAAAATGGAGTCAAGTAGGTAGAGTCAAAATTTCTCAACGTATGGATTTGGAGTCACTTCCCAGAGTTAATTTATTTGTGGGAAAGTTTTTTGATTAATCCCCAAAGTAATGAGCTTGAAATATGTCAGTAACACAGATTTTCAAGCTATAATAGACACTGAAACTGCATATCAACAAATAATAGCAGAAAGTGATGTGGGGATAATAAAAAATGGCATCACGTAGATTGACTTTAGTACTTATCACGCTGAGGTGTTAAATATCTAATAATATTTTTTTCTTTAAGTTGCCTCAAGTGGACCAACCTCTTCAAACTACAATCACAGTCCTCATTGCATTGATTAAGTATTATATTCGACGGCTTTGCTATTACCGAACTAAAAAGTATTGTATGTCCATAATTTGTTTGGTACCTAGTTTTGATTTCGTTTTTATTGGTTGATTAAGTATATATATATATGTATATATATATATATTATTTCATAATTTTAACTTAATTTAATTTTTCTAAATTACATTCTTATCAGTTCTGTATTTGGCGCCGCTGTGACGAATTATCGTGGCAAGCGTTGGTGTCAACATATATAAAATGTATAGGTTTTTGTTCCGTTATTGTTTCTTTATAAATACACAAATAGTGTAAAACTAGCCATGAAGTGTATTGATTACAGGAAAATGGCACAGGTAGTTGACACTACATTCTACGCAATGGTATCAGCTTGGTTCAGACTATTTGACTATTAATTTTCTTGAATTAAATTCGAACTTTTCGGTTAATCTTATAAAAAGTGTACACTGGAATACGAAAGTTTTACAAATAGATCTCTCTTTCTGTACAGAGATTCGATTTATATTCAAATCATTGTCGGAATGTCAAATTTTACTGTTCATAAAGGCTACCCAAGTTACTAGTCAACTATCCTATCATGAATACAAAACCAGCGTTCTCAAATCTGGCATTCTATTTATTCTGTCTACTTATCACGACTCAAGGGCAAAGGTCCAGCCATGACAAGACATGAGAAATAGTAGTGTCTACTTATTGTTTAATTAAATTCTCTTTTCTTTTTATTTTGCGTGTCTTAAGGGATTTTTTTTTTAGCGACTAAATTTGAAATAGCATTGAGGAATAACCACTAGAACCTCAACTAGCGCCATCAAAATGTACTCAAGATATTTCATGCGATACAATAGTTAATTTGATCAGAAATTTTATGCTCTAATGTATCCTTTTATTCAAGCAGTTTCATTCTTCTAACAGATTCCATGAATATTCCAAGAGTAAGTTAACATATAAAAGTACAAATAGATAGACACTTAAGTAGTGTATCCATGAAAATTGAGTTCAATAGTCTGCTCATTTATTTCAGTACATTCAGAGCTTGCTCAGATATTTATGGATCTCTAAAGCTTCCACTAAGTTTAAATCATGTATTTTACTACAATTATGAATCATACTTGTCTATTTTCTTTGCTAACCTGATAATTTGTACTTAGTATCATGAGGTAGGCAACAAAAATGAATTAAATGTGGTTCATTATATTAATGAAATACATGATTTAAACTTCAGGGAAACACTACAGATCAAAAATCACAGTTAATCTTTTGAAATATTATCATCATATCAAGTCATTGAATATATTAAAATAATGGAATATTTCGAGGCATGAAATATCTTAGAAATAAAATATTTTATCACATCAAAAACCTGACGGACATTTTGATAGTGAAGGTTATGGTTTTCTAGGGGTTTCCTAAACAGTAGTGCAAATGCAGACGCCGAAAAATATTTCCGCTAAGACCGGCAAAGGAAAAAATAAAACATTTCAATTACGGTGATATTTTTCAGCCCCTTAAAGAATTGCGTCAAGTAGTTTGACTCTGTATTTCACGTGCAGTCATTTGAAGTGAATTTCGTAAATTTTGGGAATTGTAGTCATTTTGGAAGATTCGATTTTGTTCCATAATTTTAATATGAATTCACGTGTTTCAGTTGTAACTCCATTTCATCACTCCAGAAATTCAATGCAAATCTTTGTTTTTAGAGTGATCGGATAACATATTATAGGAGGTACACTGTCAGCCAAGATGTCAACCTGCTTGAGGCCATATTTTTACAAGTCAATGAGAAGTCTCTTATAAATCATTCAACATTCGGGTGTTATCTGCAAATCCACGTGGATCTATGTGTATACATACCCAGCATAAATTATTCTCTCAATAAAAGATAGGATCGAAAGTTCTTAAACGTCGCATCAAGCGTATATCAACAACACACTCAACAACGGTAAACATGTTAGAAATTATTGTATGATAAATTTAGTCTGTAATACCTGTTCTGTCCATTAACTGCACATTTCGTATCATTTAACATGAAATGTTATTTTTGCCGTTGGACCTTGACCGAAACGGACGTGACGTAACTCTGAAACAACCATAGAATAATTTGACGGGAGGAAAACAAAAATTAAGCTCGATCGAAAATTATTTATCGACTATTAACGTCTCAAGCAAAATAATTACATCGATTAGTTTGACGCTATATTGCCAGCAAAAAGGGCCAAAAGTGGCCTACTTGCCAGGCTTTGCCTCCCCACTACTACTACTTGACGCTATATTTCAGATGTTATGATATCAGTTTGAAATCAAAGTTTGTATCGAATTTTGGAACTGATGATCTTTCGGAAATTGATTTCCATGGGAATTAAATTAGATTACCGTACGGAGCAGCAAAGCGTTTCGCCACTACCATCCTTGCCGATCTTTTTTAGCGTCTTTTTCTTGTAGATAACCTCTCGAAAAGGCACAAAGCCTATCACGTCCCAAAAGTGCCGCGAAAAGAAACATAGCTATAAACATTGACCTTAAAATGCTGTAAATTGTAACCATCGGGGAAAAAACTCCCCGATAGCTCATTCCACAACGTCGATGTCTTATATGAATGCAGCACTAAGTGCTGATCATCCTATCTCTTTCTCCTAGTCCATTCGTTTGCAGTCCGCTTTATGCGTATTATAACCACACCGCAGAAGAAGAAGAAGAAGGTTGTCTTATTTCCTACCTACCTTGATGGTACACACATAAAAAAAATCTCAGTTCAAGAATTTTGATATTCTTTTAAACATATATTCACGACAATAACATCTGATCTCACTCTAAGACAATTTACTTGATAATGAAATGACTATTAATTTGATATTTTAGAATTCAATACTCATTCTAAAAGAAAAATTTTTCACAACTAAGATTTGAACGCTTTCCTAACAAGTATTTCATATTTTTTTGTGAGGCTACCATATGTTCCAACGGAGTTCCGTTTACTTCAATCAAAAATTCGAACATCACGGAATTTGGATTTAATTTTTACCAACCATGGTTCACCTCAGTTGAGGTTTTGACTGTTGTGAGGATCTCATACAAGTGTACAGGTGTTGATGTGATATGAGCGATATGCGAGTTGTGAATAAGTTCTATCACAAATGGTGGACGTATATCTTTTGGCTTAGTTACAGGTACATATTTTTTATATTCTGTTTATCTGTACAACACCTTTCAAACTTGAATTAGGAAAAATACTATATGACGTAGATAAATGTTATAAATAAGTCACATTGGTACAGTTTTGATACTTTTTTGGATCTTCTTTTTACGGTGAAGGAACGAACAGTAGCTTTGATAACAGCTCATCAAAATTACAGAACGTCAACCAATAAATTATACAATGATGTTGAACTATTTGCGCCAAGATCATGAAATGCTCAATTTGAGATTTTGGTATTTTTATTTCCAAAATCCGGGTTTGTATGAATATGTTAATTAAATTTACTCTACATTATCAAAAGTACAGTATTCTTACCTTAAGATTATTATAGCTTTGCGCATGTAGGAAGATATGGTATACTTGAATGAAAGCACATATTGTTGGTCTGAGAATTTATCTATTCTAAATTTAGTGCTTAATAAGAAAATTTCTTATAAGAATATCTTTCGCGCAAACCTGTATAGCTGTTACGTCTTCCTGAAAAATTGTTTCAGGACTTATCGAGATCTAAGTTCTTAGCCTTGTCCCATAAATCGCAGCTCCAACTTCCTGTCCAGTGTTTCAGCCATCCGTGTAGTATCAATTCTTTGTCTGTGTTATTAATAATTATAGTAATAAATAAAAAAGATTATTAAAAATGTACAGGAATGGACAAGGTTTGTATTTGTAATCCTACTAATTTTGTAAACTATCACACAGTTCCTGCTATACATGCATGTATGGTGAACAACAAGATAACGAAACAACATACAGAATTGTTATCAATTATAGTATTCATGACAATTGAGAACAAATGTGAGCGAAACAAGAAAAATAATGAGAAAAGTACAAACAATTGAATAAGATTGAAACAGATACTCTTTTACGCAATCCCAACGCTCGATTTTCCTATACTTTAGCTGTTTATATGACTGGTAGATAATTAAATGAATAGCTTAACACACTTATAAGTGAAACTTCACTCGAATAAAGAATATTTGCGGGAATCATAAAAGGAAACCTCAAACTTAGTGGCCTAATATCTACTCTCAACCTAGATTCATGATCAAGATATGAACGTTCTGTCTTTGGACAAAGCACATCATAGAATATATATATATATATATATATATATATATATATATATGTATATATATATATATATATATATACCTATAGGTATATATATTTTATATCGAACTACTAAAAATTTCTGACGGATGAAGTGATATGATTTTTCAAAGATTAAATATTAAATTGCAATGATCAAAGATTCACAAAGCATCTCTTTAATGTCGTAATTGGTAATAGACCTGTTCGCATAATAGTTGATACAGTTTTTCACAGCAGTTGAGATATGCTGCTGAAAACCTGGATCTTCGTTGAAAATTATTTCTAGAACACAAATTCACAAAAAAAATGTACGGAAAATAGTAGTACGTCAAATTCCAGTTTTTGTCGGTGGTGTATTTGTGTAGTTCCGATACACTTGAAGCTTAAAGTATGCGGAAACTTTAGTAGTTTTCATTGTAATGTATTTGGTCTGAATTATTGGGTACGTATATAATTATTTTTCCTAGCAAAAATGGTATCTATAATCAATTTTATTACGAAATGATAATATAGCCATATCAGATCAGAAAAAATACTTAATATCTATATATAGATGGGGGGCCAGAGTTGAATTTACTATTATATAAGAACACTATCATCATTATCTGTATGTTTCGATAACTCAAATTCTACGTTAAAAAGTGTCATATCTGGTGCCCCCAGGGTTCTATTTTTTTGGGCCTCTACTGTTTTCAATCTACATGTCAGATATTCATAAAATGATGCATTCTTTACACGTATCGCTTTTGCTGATAATACGAAAACATTTGACACTGGAAACTGTATGTCTACTATTAAAGAATTGAATTGGGACTTGGAACACTACTGTCACCTTTTCTAAACGTAGCTCCTCAACACTGAACCCTTTGAAATCGAAAACTATTATTTTTGAACCAAAATCCAAGACCCTGAACATACAAAATAGTACCACAGTAAACATTGATGGTACTGCTCTAGTCTAGCAAGATATCGTCAGATATCAAAAACACCTATGCATGTTAAAATTCATTCAGACATTAATAATGACAAGTAAACCTGAATACTTCTTCAACAAAATAGTTTTCAGACAATCTGCCACAACATAGAACTGCCCTTTTTACCAGTTATAATAGTGTTAAATCCTATAATGCTCTTCTTTATTTGGATAAAAATGCATCTCAAACTCAGTTAAGTTTTATGTCAAACAGCACTTGCTTTCATGAGTAATTACACGAATACAACACAGGAAACCGTTCTGCTCGACAGTGCCCGCACATAAACGCAGCATGTATTATGAAAAAACCCAACTACATAGGCTTGAAATTATATAATAAAATTGACCATAGTATGAAAGATGTTACCTTCTTAAAGACTTTCAAGACAAACCTGAAAATTTTTTTTTCAGCAACTGTTTTTATACTGTGAATTAATTTTTAGAAAGTTGATAAAACTGTAATTTTAATGTGTGTATATATAAACTGTCTTGATGGTAAATCAATTGTATTTGACGTTTCCAATACTGTACTAATGATCTCTTAGAATAAAAATTATTATTATTATTATTAACTGTAATAGTTCCTTGATCACTGCTATCAAGATTCAACTGAAGTGTAATTTAATATCTCTTTTACAACTTAAAATATATTTTTATGTTTTTTCTCTTCGGGGTAACCGACATGTATATCTTGAACACACACACACATACACAGATATATATATATATATATATATATATATATACTTACATACATACAGTTCTCAAAATGACCAGGACATTCATTCCAGAAAGTTCACAATTCATACATTTTGTCCGGGTTGTGTTTGTGATTTTTATTTACAGGAAAGATAATCTAAACCTGCGCCAAATATTCTAAATCAAGGAAAAAAGAAAAATAATATATATTTAAGCGCAACGCACACAGGGGACGGTTACGGGTCTGGCGCGGTTTATATGGAGGACAACACACGGCTTGCGTGTGCGGGTCGGGCGCGGGTCGTGTGATACACGGTAGCCGTGCCCGACGCGCGTCACTACAAACAGAGCGCGAGTCGAGCGGGTCGGGAGCGGGGGTAGTGTCATTGCATTAGTTGTAACACACGAATTCTCCAATAGGCAGTCACACTGACGCGTGTGCGGGTCGTGCCCAGAACGTGTCCTGAGGGGTTTTGTGAAAATTTACAAAAAGTATTCACCTTCGCCATGGATCTGAATGAAAAAATAATCGAATGTGCTCGTAAACATTCTTGTTTGTACGATCCAGGTGATAAAAACTATTTGTCGGATTTATTGGTGCTAGTCCTCTTGAAGTAACCGCAGTGGTTTCTTGAGACAAATCTATATCATTATTACCCCTTTTAATAATGACGTAATTGTGCAAGCAAGTTCTTTTTCTTGCTGTTCTTCTTCTTCTTTTCAAGATAAGATGGAATAATAGCTCTTCGTCCGTGTCCGAATAACCCAACATTTTCCAATCACTGTCACTGCAACGATTTTGGCGTTTGGCTTGCAAAGAACAGCGTCTGTGCCCGACCCGCCATGCCAACGCCGCCGACCTTCGTCCGCGTTATGTGTGAAGACCGACTAACAGCGCGCAAGGAAAACGACCCGACCCGTACCCGTCCTCTGTGTGTGTTGCGCTTTAGATATTTACAATTATATTTACACTAGGAAGCATCCGAGAGGATATACCGATAAATCAGCCCATGTTTTCTGATTTTCCCATCCAAATGTAAATATGGAATGTTCATATTTAGTGGGTTTTTTGTGCTTTGTGGTGATAGAATTTGGAAGTGTGTTCTTTTATAATTTGTAGAATATTTTTGAATTTACTGTCGTGATGTTTTAGATTTTGTTTTATATGCTTGTTGGTTTCCCTACGGGCTGCACTCATATTTATCCTCAAGAATTTATTTTCCAGTCTTTGGAGAAAGCTTAGTTGTGTATTTGATGCCGAACTGTAAACCTCACAACCGTAAAGTAACACAGGTCTTAGGACTTGCTTGTACACTAACTAGTAGCTTGACTGACGTGTGTAGTTTACTAGTTGAACATATTAGCGGATAAAGGGTCTTCAACATTCCGTTGGCCTTGGTTCTAAGTTTTGTTATATGATTTTGAAAGGTTAATCTTTCATCTACTGTGATACCCAGGTATTTAACAGGTTTACTTTATTGAATTTTGTCGTTACTTACTGACAGAGGCCTGATGATTTCAGTCTTGTGTCTAGCAAAGCTAATAGTACAATTAATACCCTTCTGTTTTTTCTGGGTTAATTGGAATTCTGTTATGTTCGAAATATGGGAGAAGTTTTCTGTTGATATTTATGTCCACGTGTCTGCATGCCACCTCAGACTGAACTGCTGTGGCGTGAATACATGTGTCATCTGCATATGTTTTTTTCGAATTTTGGTAGGTCTGCTGTGTACTGGATAAAAAGCACACGATGTCAATTGCTCGGCATGGTTACGAATTTTCTTAGGGCAATTTCCAGGCAGAACTTCAATGTTTGTCGGAGCGGAAATTCTCTTCCTATTCGTTGAATGTTAAATGGTGATGGTGTAGTCGACATGCAAGCACTCTGTTGGTTACTGTAGCGGTGTAAAAGGAAAAGGAACTGAATAAATAATTAGAAAGATAGATCGTATGTCCAATTTCTTAGTAGAATGTAAGCGGTTTTGGTTGAGTTTGATTCAAGAAATATTCTAACCTAAAATATAATATTCCTCTTAATGTTGATTGTGGGTTCTTCTACTTGGTCAAACTTTTCCATCACGCAGATGAAAAGATTGTTTAATTAACACACAGGTTCAAAAACACCATGAATGTTTCATTCAAAATTGAATTACCTACTAATAACCGTTTACGAAGTTGCCAGGTGTTGACATACTTTCCTAAAATAATAAACAAGTTGTTTTCTGCTGATATGTTAGTCTCTGCTATTGTTTGTATGTTTGTTTTTCATTCAATTTAAATGAACAACTAATATTATATAATTTCATTTGTTAAACTGTGTGTAAATTGCACAACTTTTTATCTATATTTCCAATATGTTCAAAATCAAGCTCTTCAAACGAAATATTGTGGCATCGTACAGCGATAATGTCTAAAAAAATTATCAAAAATTGGACGTTGGCTTCGCACGAGCATAGAATCATCCTTTATCTATCATTTGAAAATAAATTGTTCCATTATGTTAAAAAACTATTGGAAACCCATGCGAAACGCCTTTTATTATAGGGAGAGTCCCCTCTTAGCCAAATAAGTATTGTATTTCTATTGTACACCGGCTCAGGGCACCAAAGGTGGCCTAATTGCCAGGCTTTGCCTCCCCACTACTACGAATAATACCCGGTAAATATAAACTTTTATTATTGTTTACAAAAATGCCAAATGAAAACCCGGGGCGTGGCATACTAGTGATTGGATATTATTAATTCCATTATTGAGAAAATCCATAGCATTATCATAAAACGAACGTTCTATGATGCATATTCTGCTCGATCCGCATAAAATGTTAGGCACGTGAGTACACTGGCAAAGCCTAACGGTAAATGAAACCGAGTAAATACACAGTCAACCTGCTGTGGACGGAAAATGCTTCAAGTGCAAGACACAATATTGGCGCAGTTTAGAATAAGCTGAATAAACGAATTGTTATTCATTAATATTTTCTCGCCGGAAGTACACATAATATGTAGCTGTTTTGTGTTGTGACCAGTTATGAGTATTTTAATTTGCATCAGCACAATGAATGACGTCAAGTAGCTGGACTATGGTTTCCTCGTGCTGCTCAGAAATTCAGGTTTGATTCAAACAAATTAAATAGAAAAGTATACCCGTAGAATGGATTTCATCAACATTATGAAGGTCCGTACATGCAATTGATTGCCAAATGGAATTAATTAGAAAAAAACCTTTGAGCCATTAGAGTTCACGACCTGCAAATGTACAGGTTTATACACAAAATGCTTCAATTAAGATATTTTGCAACGAATGGTTTAATCGAAAAACAACCTAACATAAAATACACAACTGATATAACGTTGCATCACTCCGTATTGCGCTTTTAGATGTCAGTCTAAACCAAGATATGATTTTACCGTCCGAAAATCGGTTTAGAACTAATTCTGCCTGCTTCTGTACGTATAATTAATACGCAACTAATTCTACTTTTTGTTAGAACGACGATTTTGATTTGCGCATATTCTGAGCTGGTTTCGAACTGATTCCAGCATTGTTAAAACAAAATAAAAATATTTATACGAGATCTGTTTGTGACGGTTTCTGTTAAGGAAAATTTTAGCGGAATGCCACTCTCAGATGTATCTATAGGCGAAAATACAGTATGTTAGGATTTTTTCCATATGACATTTCTTATAAAGAATTTCAATCTCTAACTTATTTACGAAACTCGCAGAAGTTTATCTGTACAATACCTTTCAAACTTGAATTAGGAGAAATACTATGACACAAATAAAGTTAAGAAAGAAGTCACATTGGTACAGATTTGACACTTTTTAGGTTCTCTTATTTGAGGTTAAGGAAGCAACAGCAGCTTTGACACAACTCATCAAGATTACGGAAACCGAATGTTTACACTAATGATAAAATGAAGGTGAACTATTTGCGCCAAGATTATGGAATCATGCAGTCAACACTATAGTATTCTTATAGGTTAGATTTTCTCTGATTTGTTGCCAAGATTATGATATGCTTTTGAGATTTTGGTATTCTCACTTCCAAATTTTTCCCAGGGTTGAATTGAAAATATTTAATTAAATTAACTTTATATGATCAAAAATAACGTATTCTTACTTTAAGATTATTATAGCTTGCTCATATAGGAACATATGGTATACTTGAATGAAATCACATATTCTTCGTATGAGACTATATTTTTATGTGTGTAGCATGTTTTACATACGGCAAAAAAGATTGAGACCATCCCTCCCTACTATTTCCTCCAATTTTGTATATCTCCAAAACATTTTGTGAAATGAGACTGCTCCTCAAGCCAAAATATTATGAAGACGACACGAAGCACAAAAACAAAGGTACCGCGTTCTCATCCGGAAAAGGGAAACCCACCCCGAAAATGTATCAAACGCAAGCTACGCCTCTCTCACCGAGTTACGCTGTGTCCTTGACCGAAATACACGAATATTCCTCTCTCCGCAAACCGGAGAATGTACGAGCGACCTGTTGAATGCTCCGGGGAAGACAAATTCTTCAACGCCCACGCCCTGCAGACCTGCTGTTGTCCTGATTTGGCTGTCAACGAGCTCTTCCTTCTTTGCTTGTATTGGGATATGGGTCATGCTTATCAAACCCAACGTTGAGATACATAATTTATTTGTTCCTGGAGTTGTATTGATGACATCAAAGATCCTTTCAAAACTTCAAGTAGGTTGACGCTGTACTTGTCACGCAATTTTAATTTGAATCTGATTTCGGGATTAGCCGTTGATAGATAGAATTTAATTTAAAATAGAAATATAAGTCGTATAAAGTAAACAATTTATATGAATTATTTAAAAATATTAGTACTATCGTACTTCGTACGAAAACAATAAATATTATTGAACGTCTGCCACGCTGACATGACAATGCTCGATGTTTCGACGCAAAACAACCGACGTGCACACAAAAAGAAATTCTCAATTCAAGAATCTCGATATTCTTGTAAAGATATACTCACGACAGCAGCATCTGATCTTACTCGAACAATTTACTTGATAAGAAAATTATTATTCATTTTAACCAAGAAAAGTATACGCGTGTCTCTGGTTGCGCGCCCGTTAGTTTCTATTGGATTTCATTTTTACTAACCACCTTTCAGGATGAATGTGCTGTTAAAATATGGTTGGTTGTTATGACTGTTGCGAGGATCTCATACGAGTACAAGTGTACAGGTGTTGATGTGATATGAGCGATATGTGTGTTATGAATAAGTTCTATTACAAATGGGGGACGTACGTATTTTGGCTTAATTACAGGTAATATTTTTTTTTATTCCGTTCATCTCTACACTTTTCAAACTTGAATTAGGGAGAACACTATATATGACGCAGATAAATTTAAGAAAAAAGTCGCATTGGTAAAAGTTTTGATACTTTTTTGGTTCTTCCTTTTAAGGCTAAGGACCCTCCAGTAGCTTTGATAACAGCTCAACAAAATTACAGAATGTTTATACCAATAATAAATTATATAATGAAGTTGAACTATTTGCACCAAGATCATGAAATGCTCCAGTGAATACTGTAGTATTCTTTTTGGTTATATTTTCTCTGTTTTGTGCGGTATGCTCAATTTGACATTTTGGTATTCTCACTTCCAAGACCTTCCCAGGTTTGAATTCTTACTTCAAGATTATTATAGTTTTGTGCCTATAGGAACATACGCCCTTATAAAGTATAAGAGTAAAATCCATGATAGTTTTCGATATGTAGTCCTGTAGTGTATGGACACTGTCACGTCAACCTGTCATTGAAACAAGTTCAGATATCTCACTTGTTCAAAAATACCTGCGTTGTGTCTCTAGATACGGACGGCGCGGCGTACGCATTTTGGAATTCAGAAAAATGGTCTCAAGGGTAGTCTGTCTACCTGACATGAGCACTCAATCTGATTGAGATACGTGACCAGCTCAGTTGGTAGCTAAATGTGAATTTGTATCTTTGACACAATGAGTTGTAGTAGAAATTTGAGAATCCTACCTTTTGATCATCTGTTTCTCTTCCTTGCAGTTTTAGCCAAACTAATGAAAACATATAATCATCCAGTTAAGAATTTTAGTAAAGTTATTCATTTAATCGAATGTGGTTTTACAAGTTCAAGTCAGTTCAAGTATAAGAAGAAACTTGAAGTTCACCACTATAAAATTAATCCAGATTCTTCGTTGGGATTATGCACTAGTACAAAATAATTTAAAAAAACTACTTGATTTTTTAATGTGCTTTGTGATGTTTACATTATAGAATGCTATTCATAGAGGTTGTTAGCAGGATCCTTAAATAAGAATAACACCACGGTCAAAATAGACACGAACAAAAAGTTCCAACAAAATCCTTTGTACAATTCAAATCACAAATTGGTTTTGATTGAACATGATTTTTTTACTGCAACGATTTTAAACTGTTAGAAGTGTGTTGTGATATATTTTTGACTTATTTTCTCTTGAAAAAATATCATATGATAAGGTAAATAGAAGTAGTCTGGATACGTGACAAATATCTTTCAACCTCTAGAGCTGTTTCGCATGAGTGTTGGGCGATTATCAAAATATATAATCGATTATCGATTATTTCAAATAATCGATTATTTTCGATTCATTGTTTGATTAATCCATACATATTAATATTGTTTGATTAATTTTTAATCTTGTAGTTGATTATTAATAATTAATTCATTATTATTAAATATCAAACTTAATTACAAATTATTAACATATTAAGTTAATAAGGTAATTAGAAGTCGTTTACTAAAATCAAATTATCAGCAAAATTGAACTTTTCAGTCTAAAACTACAAAACATATTTGACCAACTATCGGTCTAAAAGGATATGAAAATATTTTTGGAGAAACTTGAGTTTTTGGATTAAATCGTTTTTTCAACTATACCGGGTGGTCCATTTAACTTGAGACAGCCGTATAGCGCGGGAACGGTGAGTTTTTAGATGAAAACGTTTTGATGAAAGTTGTTCAGTAATGGGGTTGGTTGCGATGGTTAATGATGACTTTTATCGTCGACATGGACAGCATTTTCAAGGTTTTTTCAAGGTCAACTATGGGAACTCACTTTACGAGAAAAAATATATTTTTTCACACAATTTGGAAATCCGATTGCAACTTCAGTAGATAAAAAATACAATATTTATGCTTTTTATAAATTTTCCAGTAATTATATGGTTTATCATAAATGCTTTTGTTCTCACGAAAACATAAATAACGTAATTATCATATGAGAATCCCTTAAATTTATTATAAAAAAAGTTCAAAATGATACTTGCCAGCTTCAATACACTTATCAATTCATTTTATAAAGTTTTTATGACACCCAAGGATTGATTGTTCTAGAAGCATTTCTTATGCGTTACATCATATTTTCAAATTTAGTGGGAGTTTCTCGGATAAACAACTTCTTATAGGTGGCCCCATAAAAAGAAATCGTGAGGGCTAAAATCTGGTGACCTAGCAGGCCACATAACGGGACCATCTCATCCGATCTATCTATCAAGGTATTCCCGATCCAGCACTTCGCGGAAAATTCTGGCATAATGGGCAGGGCAGCCATCATGTTGAAACCACATCGTTGCCCTTCATTGAAGTGGCATATCATCAATAACCTCTGGTAAATGGTTTTGTAGAGATCCTCGATATTTTGCCTGTCGAATATTCCTCCAATAATATATAGACCGATCAACCTGTCATCAATAATTCCACACCAGTTCCTACACATTTTGATTAATTATTTTTCTACGATTAGGGGAAGGTCCTTCTAATATCAATTTTGCATATCCCTCAAGAGCCTAGTTGGGTTCCAAATAGATTTTTCTCACCACTACCAAATCAATTAATCGAAAATAATCGATTATCGATTATTCTAAAAATAATCAGTCGACTGATCTATTAGTCGGTTAATCGATTATTTGGTATTTCCATCTATTATATGCAGTCTCCAGAACCTCATTGCACCAACGAGTATCTCTTATTTGCTATATCTTAATATTCAGGTAGAGAAAATATAAATAATTAATAAGTGCTCATCACATAACCCAGTTATATCGAACGTCCGAATGAATTCAACCTCTCCATAGCCAGGACATCGCGGTCCTTCAGTCTGACTTAAGAAAATTGACACCCAGGCCCAGCGTTATTATGAACAAGATATTATTCACCTTTTTGATAACAATAATAAGTGCTGAAAACTATTCAAATCCTTCAATACTTACACAATATGTTACGGTTAACACATTCACGTGGTATAAGTAAAAAGATTTTACACTGTTTGTTCTAATTGACGAAAAACTTTTCACAGAAAGCTTTGGTTTCTTTCAATTTCAGTCTTTCGCATTGTTTTGTTCATATATGCATGACGAAACAATTTTATTCGGTTTATAATTAATAAATACGAATCTCCCGATAGGAAATAGACAAAAAACAAAACATTTTATTTTCATTTGTCTACGTATCATTTTATATGTATTGCTCTTGATCAAATCATCAATGCGTTTTCTTGATTATTCTATATTTATTCCTCTAGTAAGTACGAATAATAAGTCCTAATTCCTTAATGTAAAACCTTGAGTGGCGACATGCGCCACATAAATTATCAGTTTACACCAGCACATGGTCGGTAACCGTGAAAAACTGGCCAAAAGTCAGAATTGCGAGACAGCTTACTCGAGCATTTACTATATTAGACTCCATACATATGGATATATTAGCCATTTTACTTACCACGACAACTGTGAACGAGAAATTGTGTTTATCAGCTATCAGTTGTTTGGGATTCACTGTTTTTCATTTTTTGTCATTTATTTAGTAATATACATTTATTATAGTGCCGTGAAGATGGTATAATATAGACCAAAACTTCGGCAAAGTGGTAAAAGAAACTCCTACCTTTTTTTTTGACCTAACCCGTTTTCCCGGTATTGTGTTTTCTTGGCCTCTCATGATATACAGCACGAAAAACCATGTCACTGATTCCCGTCGATCTGTCTGTTTGTCTGTACTGTGTCATGTAATCCTTGAATCCTATATAACTTAGAAAGTACTTTTAGAAGTTTAATGAAACTTAACACTAGGTAGAAGTGACGATGACCAAACAGTTTTGTAAGTGATATTAAGGCTTGAAAAAAGATTTCAACGATTTGAATCTTTTCAACGCGTAGTGGTATGAGTTTACTCGTACTAAGAATTTTTATCGAATTTCAGAACAATAATTCCAATGTAAACTTCAGAAATCTTGAACAAAAAATTGAAAAAATAGAATTTTGGGAGTTTTTAAATCATCAACATATTCAAGATCTTTCAGTAGTAGTAATATTTGTTCTATTGCAATCTAAAAGATCTACAGCTCCAAAATCCAAAATCCTATGTGATGTCAAACTACTTTACGCAAATTTTTCTCCGATGTTCCAGACTGTGGAAGTCTTTTGTAATGTCAGCGACGTCTATTAAACGTATTTCTCTTTTCTGGAATGTTTCCTGAAGCCTTAGGGATTGTTTCAGCGCAACTCCTTACACATGTAAACAATATTGTAATGACGGTCTGATCTAACATTTACAGAGTAGCCGCAGCTGTTTAATTAACATATTAATACAATTGTCTTCACCGTAAGGAACCTGCCAGGATAATAATCCACAAAAGCTTGATAGAAGAGAACTTTAGTATTGTATATTTCTTCATTGACATGACTGGTTGACTGGCGCGTGATTTCTTTTCTTTGATCTGAACTGTAGATCACCATTCAAACATTTTTTCGATATGTTTGTTGATCTGGATAGTATGTTACTGCCGACTATGTAAAATCTGTCGGGTACAAAAGGTGTGCCGGGTTTCGTCTTTCCTTCCTGTTCCTCTTCCCCTTCCCCTTCCCCTTCCCCTTCCCCTTCCCCTTCCCCTTCCCCTTCCCCTTCCCCTTCCCCTTCCCCTTCCCCTTCCCCTTCCCCTTCCCCTTCCCCTTCCCCTTCCCCTTCCCCTTCCCCTTCCCCTTCCCCTTCCCCTTCCCCTTCCCCTTCCCCTTCCCCTTCCCCTTCCCCTTCCCCTTCCCCTTCCCCTTCCCCTTCCCCTTCCCCTTCCCCTTCCCCTTCCCCTTCCCCTTCCCCTTCCCCTTCCCCTTCCCCTTCCCCTTCCCCTTCCCCTTCCCCTTCCCCTTCCCATTCCCATTTCCCTTCCCCTTCCCCTACTCCTTCCCCTACCCCTACCCCTTTCCCTTCCCCTTCCACTTCCACTTCCCCTTCCCCATCCTCTTCTTCTTCCTTTTGCTCTTGCTCTTGCCCTTCCTTTTCCTCTTCCTGTCATCTTTGAAGCTGTGAATTGGATTAGATGTTATTTCCAACAGTTTGTAGGTGGACAGCAAAAAAGAACATACCTACTAAAGAATGCCAGAAGTCTCTCATTTCACACCCTATGGAAAGCTTTAGATATGTGGAGTACAAAGAGTTAAAGTTCTATTTCTCTAATCTGGGTGACATGCTATAAACTTATGGAAGCTTATTGACGATGTTGCTTTTGTCCAGATGCTCCAAAAGCTGCACTATCATAACAATGGACAGAATGCAGAGAAGAGTAACAGGTTTTCATTTTCTGAGCAAGTTTTCACCCATATAAGAAATTGGACCGATCATCAGTCTAGTAGCAAACACGCTTAGCTGGTATAAAATTGAAAAAGTTAACAAGAAGGTTTTTGGTAGTTAAATTTTTTCTAGTACGCATGTACATTTACACATGTGAGAACCTACATATATTCTGGCATTTTATACCTCACGCTGACAGGATTTTGGATGAAGTACCTCCTTCGTAAAATTTGGAGCAAAAACATATACCAAAATATCATCTTTTTATTATTCGGTGAAACGATGATATATTCTCATCAGTGAATGTTCAGACGAATATCAGAAATTCTGGCTGATATCCTTGACTACAGATCACATTGATCTGGTCGAGTTAGGACTTTAATTGTAATTTTCTGGTTGTTATTGATTACCCATTACAGTAGTGTCTAACATTGTATGAATTTGTTCTCCAGTACCTGTATTTGTTGTTTGAAACTTGTAGACAAGGTGGATTTATCAAAAGTTTGATTTCGGACTTCCATTGTCTATAAAATTTTGAATATCACGACGTTTCGATTGATGTTCTATCTTCAATCGTCAGTTCACCTGAATACGATTGAAGATAGCACATCAATCGAAACGTCGTGATACTCAAAATTTTATAGACAATGGAAGTCCGAAATCAAACTTTTGATAGTACCTGTATTGTTGGTATCTCGACGTGATTACTCTGGTTTGGATGGTCACATATCAACATTGGTCATGTGCCGATGTGACTATGAACTTAAACAGACATCGTGACCAAGAAAATACTGCTAATAATACCCGATGATCAAAATACCTTGTTGAAATGACGCAGGTCTTGCGGCTATTGGATATTGATATACACTCTGCTACCAAGCGTTTCGAAATCCCAGAGCTTACCCAGCCATGTATAATCATAAGCTTCATAACCTCCGATTCAAAATGAAATGTTTGATACCCGCTATTAGTGCCACAAAAAAGAAATCGGTATTAGGATAGATACAGCGCTTTCAAGGTTATCGACCAAAAAGTAGATAGACGGGTTCATTGAAAGAGCGGCACAGCTTGCTTCCATGTTAGTTCTCTGGTTCTATAGCTGCGGCTACATTGACAACTGTACATAGATAAATATCTCTACACTAAAATAAAAATGATGCGTGAAATTGAATGATGCTGTTAGCCAAATTAGAATCAGAATCCATGACGATTCACTGGCATATTAGAGGATAACTTCAGAAATTACAGCTTGATAATTTATAGAACCTTTGTGAACAAAGCGAAGTACTTGATGTTCAAGTAATTGGTCAGAATAATTTTGCTTATAATTAAATTGTATCCAAATAAAAATGCTTTGCACCACAAAACCCAAGTTCACTGACTCATGAGAACAAATGGAAGGCGCCCGTTTATATGATGACTGGCATATTTTGGAATACCCTATACAAATAACCCTTTGAAGATTTGTTGATAAGCCTGTCACATCCAGATTTATGAATTATGAATGAAATGAGCGATTCACAAAACTCACTTTTCATAACAATGTGGATATTTCTTAGACCCGGTGCAGTAGAATGTATTTATGCATCAGTAAATGGTGTCTAGGCCGTTTAAAAATGAAGTCTATTGATACAGTGCAACGACACGAATAAATTTTGTTTTGTCCGGGGATGTCGCCTAGATTATGTAATCAGTGGAAAGGTTTCTAGAATATATATTATTTTATAATCATAAGTTCCACCGGGACCTGCATGACTGTCTATTTTTAGCCGTTTTTGATCAGTATCTTGGGAAAATTATTTGTTTCCTTGTTGTTTTCTATAAACGATACAAAAAAATTGATCTATGGCTCTAATACTCTGGTAGTCGACGAGATCAAGAGAATGGCGGCCAGGCATGAAGAAAGGCTCCATCACCACCCAAACGCAGAAGCTCTTCAGCTGCTGGACAACCACAACGCTGTCCGACGATTAAAGAGAACCAAGCCATACGAATTAGTGTAGTGCTTTGGAACATAGAGCAGAGCATGTGTACGAATTTGTAGTTATAGTGTTAACGTAATCTAAAGGACATCGATGGATGTACTTTAGTGATAAGTATTAGTTTGTAAGAATTCAAAGGAAAATTAATGGTTGATCAGTTTGATCAGTTTTAATATGAAGGGATTATGCCCCCCTAAAACAAAAAAAAATTGCTCCGATACCCTATTCATTATCTTCCAACTTTTGACATTTAACATAAACAATCACATGTCATGGCACAGTCATGTAGTCGGCACGCTAGGTGGGCGTCCCAGAACCTGGGATTCTCTTTCGCTCCAGGAAATTGTATTATATCCGCAACAGCTACTACTACTCTACAAGGCCCAGATAAGAGTATCGCTGGAGTACTGCTCGCATTTTGGGGGATGCGCTCTGAAGCACTTCCTGAAACTTCTAGACACACTCCAAAAACGAGCAATAGGTTTAGTCATTGCGCCTGACCTCACAAAGGACCTCCATAGTCTAAAACATCGAATGAGGGTAGCTGATCTATTCTATAGAGACTATCATGGAAAATGTTCGACCGAGCTGTTTTACACAATAAAAAATGATGAAAAAATTCTCAATTAGGTGGATGATGTACTTCCTAAGCAATAGAATCACTTGGGAAATAAAGATTTGGAAGTTTGAACTGTTGATCAATCAGATTAAAAATATTGATAACATTAAAAAACTTTTTTAGTAATTTTTTATACTTGTACAATTTTCCCAAAATATTTCAAAAATCCGATCAAAGTATCTGGATACATTAATCCGTAACCCCAGTCAACCTAATTCTGAGGTTTCTGACTCAACCCAATTTTCGAATTGTGAAACATGGTCAAATGTCAGGCGAAGTATGAGCGTTTTTTATTTTTGACGATAACTCCGCTGCTACATTACCTATTTTCAAAAACTCCAACGTTTTTTCGCCATTGCCGTAGTAGTAACCTGTTTTTTTATACGAATGGTACATTCCAGGTTATATTGGAGACAGGATTTCTAGTTTTTTGACGATGATATGCGGATAAAGCAATGTATTATACATCACAAGATATAGATGATGAAGGTCAAGCACCAAGTTATGTGAACGAACAAACGAAAGGAGCAACAGAGGCGGTATAAACGAAGTCGAAATGACGACTAGGTGCCAGTAGTAACGGCATTATTTTCTTGTGCTAATGGTACTTAACTGGGTTAGAGCAAACAGTTGCAGTTCTTGTCAACGTACTGACAGTCAAGAAGTATTTATCCTGGTACATATTAGTTTTGCTTGTTTATTCAAGAATATGCATTTTTAAGTGTATGCTCTCTACAATGCATTAGACCTGATATAGACATGCATGTTTCATCTTTAGCCTAGACTCTTCAGTATAGCCTGGCGGTCTAAGTGTAAAGAGCATTTTTGTTTCGTTTTGATTTGACCGAATAGAGTTTCTATTTATATTTGTTATAGCACATCTAAGGTCTACTCTACAAACAGTCCAAAGGAGGTAAAACGAGTTATTTTCATACAATAAACAAAAAATATAATTTTGCATAATAGTAAAAAGTTGACTCCGAGATATTGTTTTTTTTTTGTTATTTATCACAAATACATTAGGAAAAACCATGACAGTCATTTCAGTCGGTCTGTTGGCCATCTATTTTTCATCTCTCTATTCAAAGTTCGTTTTTATATTTTCCTGAGGCCACTGATTGATTGGAAAAAATTGAAGGGGTCTCACATTGGGTTTGGGGAAGGGGAGATCTCAAATTTATTGTTAAAAGACGTTCATCTATGAACCTTTGACCCTGATAATCCACCGTATTTTTCCAATATTTGTGGTCTTAGTATTTTAAGATATATCTGACTCATAAGCAAATTAAACTATTCCAAAATGTGGATTTCAAAGCAATTAACTTTTTATTTGAATAATTTGTTCAACTTCTGTAGTGGGTAGAGACTCCGTGTCACATGAAAAGTATTTTTCAAATTTAATTCTAAAATTCAATCTGAATATTCGTTTTTTAACTGATACAATTTCGAAGTACATTGTTAAGTTGACGCCATTTTGCAGTATTTTTATTGTTTCCAAAAACAAAAAAAGCTCGGATTTGGTTACATTTTAGATTTCTTTTCATGTGTATAGTACAACATGGAGGTTATTTGATATTAAATTAAATTTAAAAAAATAATTCATTATTTTAAATCTATTGACTAGACTATACGAAAGCGCCGACCGCCAAGCTGCATCATCGTCCAAAAATAACAGTAGATAGCGTATACGAGTAAACTAATAGCTTAGTGTTTTCCGCGATGGTGTTCAAATGATCTCTTGCCAGGCGGCTGTTGTGCGTGTAGTTTGGAATCCGCTCTGGACCTTTCCACTAACCTTTGGCGTGAGCAGGTGGCCTTGGAAAATTATTCGGCGATCCGACAACAGCGCGTTGTTTTTCCAGTCGGTGTCGCTATTGCATCAACTAATAGCTTGAGAAAAGTCGTCGTCACATGTTTCATTATTATCACATCTGAAGCGATGCGGACCTGTAAAGAGCCAGTGGCGGTTCGTTCCACTTCAGAGAGGTGGTGCCAGAATGAGAACTAACATTTTAAACTGGTATGAAATTGGAAAAATACTTATAACTTACTCTGTTGTTATGATAACATGGCGTTATGCATAATTAGTCTTTTAAGCTAACTCAAAAGCTCTACAAAACCTTATAATCCAATTAATTATTATGTTTTATCAGAACATTACGGTAAGCCGAATTTAATTCTTCATGTTTGATTTACCAAGCATAGACAAGCCGAAAACATTATTCATATTTATATATAAACATGTTTAGTAAAGTTACAGCGCGATTTTTGTCCACACCCACTGTTATCAATTTTTAAATCGGGTTTTGGCCATCCTATTTATTTTATGTAAAAAAAAATTTCCAGCAAAAGACTGCTAAATGATTTTATTAAAGTCCAGATCTTATTCATTTTCACAATTTCACTCCAATATATTGTAACTGAACCCAAAAAATGTCTATTCCAAAACAATAGACAATTCGCTCACACTAATGCAAATTATTGATTCACCACACATTTAAAGAAAAAAAGCAGAAATCAGCCTCAGACGTAATCAAACGACTTGAACCTAAAACAAAACAATCATACTGAACTAGGAATCGAGATATCAGTAAGATGCCTGGCACAAATTCTGCTCAGATTTTCGTATTCAACATGTAGGAAAACTTCGAGCATAGCGCTATCTCTATTGCTCACGTGTGTTGCTGGTAAGATCTCTCTCACTCCATTTGGGCCTAATAAGAAATGGCACGGTACGCGGTTGCCCATATATAGGCTGTTCGTCGCTAGCTCGCGTCGAGTGAGTGTTGCCACGTCTTACATTTGGTATGTATTTATGCGCTGAAGCGCGGTTGCCATTTGCTTTACAAGATGCATATAATGGTAACAGGAAAAGATTAGAATAAAAAGTGTTTAGGAGATAAAAAAGATGCTTTTGTGGAAAATTAAGGTAGTGCCGCAACTGTTGCCAGCATTGCAAATAATAACGCAATGTGGATACTAGCAGTTTGGAATCGAGGAATTCTTCACTCCTCTCATTACGACCTCAAACTTAGTCTGAAATTCAGAACAAATTGGGATAGAATATTTTACGTAATACCAAATTCCAAGAATAGTGAATAGTGAACGTTACACATTCGGATCGACCGAGAGACGTGCCTCGTAGCTCAGAAGGTAGGGCGTCTGTCCGTCGTCGGCGAGTCGTATGCCAGTTTTTTTCAAAGATTGAATGTATAGTTATTTCCAACTTGTTAATCAGCAACGAAATAACTGTCACGGATGAGAGATAAACTGCCGTTCAGAAGCCTGTTAACGAACGCGGTTATAGATCTTTACTGACCCAAAAGCTTCTGGATACAAACAACGAGCGCAGTTTGAAATCCTGCATAAAAACATTTCTTGAAAGTTTATAGTCGCAGACATAGCTATACTATCTGTATGATTTTTTTCGGAGTAGCGAACAACTGTTGAAGACTTGAGAGTTGGATGTTGCTATCACACCTTTGACTGGTGTTGTTTATCCGACAATACTGCGAGTACCACCGCCTGAGGAAGAAGACGCTCCGGAGGGGGTAGCAGGGAACAAGGGATGAGAGGTTAACAGTCACACAGTTCACATTGTGGCACTTGCCTTGAGCCTCTCGACACGAAAAGAGACAATTTATCGTTTTTGCATATTACACACACATACATCTACACTTATTTATATAGTTCGACAATGAATCCGTTTAATCAATCAAAACAGTTTTCTGTAGTGACATGACGAGCTATACGCAACAACTGGGTTACGTATATACCACCCAATTGCTCTCTACCGTTAGGCCGTCAGGCTATACTGACGAGTTTAGACTAAAGACGAAACATGCATATCTATAGCAGGTCTGATGCATATTAGAAAGCATACACGCAATATCAGTTGTCAGCTTCTGACGTGAATTAGCCGAGATAACGGTACATCGTAAATAATGTTTACGAAGAACAAGGGATGTCGCTATAAATAGGTTCATCCTTGTTGACAGATGTCGTAAGGAGCATCTGCCGCCGCTTGTTAGGACCTTTGACTTCGTAAGTTGTCAAAGGGCAACGCGATAGTCTGCGACGCTTGGAGATGAGTGTTTAAGTGTTAATTTTCTTACTTTTTATTGTTTTCAAATATTTTTTCTACTTAGACAACGGGTATGGAAGTGCAGTAATGCGTGTCAATTTTTATTTTTTCTCAATATATTCACAAAAAAGTTCTAGTGGTTGAAGTCCTCATGATCCAGTAATAGCGACATTTTGTAAAAAATTACGCTTCAAATAGACCAGTTCGTGGGTAGGCATTATTACATCAAGTATTTTTTTTAACAACCTAGGTCGCCGTGTCTTATAGGTACTGTAAGAGAATAAACACATCTTTGTAAAATGTTTCAGAGTTATAATAGGCCAAAGAATCAAATAGTTTATGTATAGAATTTGATTAATATACGTAATTACTTGCTCCAATATCATGAATATCATTGCAATAAAAGAAGTTGTATTATGTATTATCGTCCATATACAATAATATAGTTAAAAAAGGAAATATGGCCCCTGATAGAATATATTGAAATATATCTCATTCCCAGAAGAACATTGGAATTTAGATATCTTGATGTAGTAGTCTTCAATAACAAAGATGCAAGTCACATTGAAAAAAGTTAACTTTTAGTAACGATATTAACTTTATATATATATATATATATATATATATATATATATCTGATAACACAATATTTTTTTACCACTTATATATCGACTAAATTCGAAAATCCCGAATGTCTGCTTAATTGAACATTAATCGGAAATAATTCCTGAAGCCTGTTCTGGACGGAGGCATCGGTAATCCGCAGCCTCCGTCCAGAATGCCGAGATAGCGCGTGTGATAGCCTTATCAAGATTTATTGATTTATCATCATATAATCAGATAACATTATGGGAATACTTTTTAACTTGCGTTTCCTGCATTCCAAAGAAGTGTTTTGAACTATTACTGTTTTATAAGATTTTGAGCTTTATTCATATGTACAGGTAAAGCACTGTTCATCATTATTGAGAGGTATAGCAGTGATAAAAATAATCATAATAACCGGGGAGAGCATGGATTATTGAGTTTGGCGCATCTGCATAGCAGAGTGGTACTTGACAGAGCTTGCAAAGTTATTCAGAGCAGTGATCCCCCAATCTGCTTTGTGCGTGACCACGATATAACAGATGTGATTCCAGTGGGATCATTAATGTGTGCGATGAATTCATATGATGATGTACAATATATAAAATGATTATCACGTAAGAGATCATGTTAATGTCACACAGCAGGGACTAATATGATCGTTCTGTTAGGTTGCAAACTAAAGAATATTGTCCATATACCTATGGTCAATACTCACTGGTGAGAAATACATATAAAAATAATAGTTTTGTGCGCGACTATATCTTAAATTTTCGTAATCGCTTGAGAAACAAGGAGCAATACGTCAGGTGGATGCGCCTAATCTTAACAAGGACCTCCACAGTCTGGAAAATCAAAGGCGAATGGCTGATCTGTCTCTACTCTATAGATCATATTATGGCAAATGGCTTTTGTAAGTGATTATATATAAAAGGGTCTCATTTGCTCATAGCATTGCAATAACATTTGCCCGGAATGCAGATGTCGAGAGCCATATTCATTGACTAGTTCCACTGAACTATAATCTAGACCAAATGTTATCGTGCATTGTATGATAAAGATAAATATAAACGTTGTTTTCGTTCTAGACTTGAATGTATGTATACCTGTAACCGTGATTGCATACACTTGCAATGTTTTACGACTCAGTGCAAAAATGTCAAGTTATTTCCAGGCGTTGCTCACACGGAATTTTGAAATATCACAGTCTGACAGGCATAGTGTGAATGAATAAGGTCATTGATTTAAGTGATGACCAATAAATTTATTATTTCAAACTGTATAGGATTGTCCAAAAATGAGTATTTACCTTCACATTTCTTATGCAAATTTCAGTATTATTGAGTATATAGGAACATATCATCGCAATAGCGATAATGCTATCCGTTTTAAAAGTCGAAAGATAAAATAAAAACTGTATTACTTGTTCTCAAAAGATGAACGAGCAATTTAACATGAAAGAACGTTCCATCGCGATTTATCTGGTCAATAATTGACATACATATGTATGAAAGTTTACTGTCGTATTGGCTGTCTTTTTAAGGAAATGTTCTTAGGTGAGTTATTCATCTTCTGTCATATTTTCATATGAATATTGATATTTTTTTACCCATTTTGGATGCCTTTTTACCTCTCTGGTGATCAAAATACCAAGAAAAAGGCATTGCACGGACATAGAACCAACCTTTCAATACCATTTGTGTGCAATTATCTTGAAAATGAGGACTGGAAACGAAATATTGGAAACCCATTCCTCTTCCATAACAAATAATAGATTGCATATGACATATGACTGACTATTTAATAATAAATTTAGACGCATTCACACCTCCAATCACGAATAATTATAAGCTTCTTTAAGTTTCTGATTAGAGTGTCGAAAAAAGTAATAGGGGTTCAAAATTGTTGAAAACCCTTAGTACCCAGTTTAAAAGCAGCACAGTCCATTCTACCTTTTTTTGAAAAATCGTTTAGGAAACTCCAAATGAAAATTGTGGAAAGGATGCTTTGGTCTATTAAGGCAAAAATAATAAGCTTTTAAATTCCAAGAATAAATTTACATATTGGAATCATTTCAATCAGATCCTATATCATCAAAAATACATTTCCCGCATCGTGTAAGTACTAATCACCTTGTTTTTGTTTAAGGTGAGTCAATATTTTGCATGATGGAAATACAAATAACATCGTCGGTAGGATAGGATGGTGAGTAACGATGTTTTTAATATTTTATATTATGTACTATCACTAATAATACCACTCGCCAAAAAAGTTCCACCACCAGAAACGTGTTTCACTAACCACGGTAGCATGTTCAGAAGAAAAATAAAAAAGTTTTTCTACTGTAGATACTAACTTAGTTAACGAAATGCGTGTTGAATATTTGGTTTGGCGACTGTTTGGTATAATTTTATTGTTTGTATTAAGGTTTATGGTTGAAGGTCTCGGTATCAAACATCATAAGAATACATACATATGTACCTAACTTCACTACACATTACAAAAAATCGGAATGGACACTATTTGCTCACTGAAATTGAGCTTTTACTTTCTACGCCAATGCCTCGAATTCGTGATGTCTTTTGTGACTGACTCTCATGCCTGTTAATCGCAGAACCGGGAACGATAATTCATGTTTGCATTTGTCACAAGTATTATATTGTAGCGTCTACATCGAATGCATGAGCTTTGTTTTTCCGAATTATCAGTACTCTCATTTAATTCCATACACAAATGGTTTTTTATTTTATGTTTTCTCGAAGAATCACTATTTCCATTCTACATTGATGGGTGCCTATTGCCGTTTGTTAATCTCAGAACAAAAATAAAAATATTTTTCAAACAAACCGTTATATCGCTGCTTTTCCAAAAATAGCATTTTTCGACCTTGATCACACCCGCAGTTGTAAGAGTTCGTGTTCTTACGATTGGATGTTTGCCTATATTTTAAAACACTTAACAGTAGTGATTGTCTAGCTATATATCACATACTTATTTTGATATCTAATCTGCACCATTGCTCACTCAATAAAAAAGTAGTCTTGTGAATAGGTATTCCTCGTTTATCATAATACGTGTATTACCATTCCGGTTTCACTCATATATCCTAGAAATCGCCATTCACCTACAATCGAATTCTCAAACCTTGGTAGAATATTCCTATGGGAGAAATGCCGTTTCATATGGAAACCTTGAGTTTGGTATTTCAGTGGTACTACAGATTATTTCTCTGCGAGGATATTTTGCGAACCCACTGTTTTGTTTCTACATATCATTCAACTGAAAATATATTCCTAGTTCTGTAAAAAATGATTTGCTTTATCAAGAAAATTCTTCTGCTAAGTCTTAGAATGTCTAGTTTTCTATGCCTTTGTCATTCTGCAAGCAAATAATTGCTTTATATTTTTTATCAGCTATTTGAAATGTACGTTGCTTATCGTATTCATACTGACCGCTGATTACAACCATGAAGCAACTTCAGTAACGTTTCGGCTACCTCGACAGCTTCTATCGAAATACATTAAATTTGAGTTGAGAAACACTTTTGGGTCAAGTTTTGGAACTTTTAATTTTTCTATTCTAATTGAAGAACTTGATAAAACAAATTTCAGACACTCCCAATATTTCAGAGTTCACTCAAATTTCGAGATTAAGTGTCGCTTTCGTAATTATCTATGGTCCTTATCCTGTTGAAATTTAGTAGTAATAGTTGCTAAAACATAAATGAAACATATGAGACCTCTTACAAATTATCTAAAGGCATTTTGAAAGCAACTGTGGGAACAGTCATGTTATGTCTCAAGTACGGGGCTTAAAAGTGTATTGATGATAAATGTCATTTACCATCGCCAAACAAAAATTTGCTATTTTCCCTTTTCTGCATAGTGTTCAGGGGTCTTAGAAACTGTACGGATTCAGATTACTTAGATTAATACAAGATGGCTCAGTTATACCACAAGTCCCAGAACTGACCCCCATAGTAAAGGTTGATCTTGAGTATGCATTCAGATTACTTAGGTCACTGTAGGAGAATGCAGTTATTTGTACTGTTCCCCGTAGTAAAAGTCGATCTTGGGTATGCATTCAGATTACCTAGATTACTACAGGAGGGCTCAGTTATACTTAAAAGTCCCTGAACTGTTGCCCGTAGCAAAAGCTGATCTTAGCATGCTTGTCCATACACCAGCCGATAGGATTAGCACTTGATTCGAAGTCCAGGGCCCTCCAGAAGTATGGCGAGGGACATCTGTAGCTATATGCACTCTTGTGAAGGCAGACTATTGCACTCTCGAGGCAAGTGACCGCTCCCCCTACTGTGATACTGACATGGCGGGATCTTGGGAGGTAACTTGCACTACCATTACCTCCGCTCCAAAACACGTCGTGAGACACACATGAGTTATTCGACAATCCACGGGGACAGAATGTAGATTGCATCATCCATTGCTAGTGTGGATCCATATCGAGCCTGACTGCCATGCGGTAGGAGGCTACCGTTCGACTCGATATGGGAGGTAGATTGCACCCTCCCCTCTACCTGTGTCATTATTTAGGGCAGTCTCGCCACGGCAAAGTCTACACAAAATCTTATGGAGGTACGTACCTAGATAGATCTATCGACTAGTTTGTGTAGCGAGTCAACAGTTGAAGCTGTGTGCACTTCCGTTGGCGGGTGTACTCTTTAGTGAAGCCAAGATGCATCTTTTGTAGTCCGCGTGGCACCATGTGGCGGTGCTAAGAGATTGCGCCTGACATCTTCCAGAGAAAATACCGAAATCATCCCCAGACTATGTTCGTGGCTCTTGATGTATTTCGAAGTGATCCTGGGATTTACTGCATTGGTTGTGTTTCTCTCATGTCTTTTATTGCCATTTTATTGGCCCACAGATTTCTCAGACCTAAGATGCCTGAATGTTTCCTGATCAGTGCATCAAAAAAATGATGTCTATAATTTACCTGACTACTTACTACTTTTTCATGGCCTACATAACCAGGAGAGGATGTTATATTCCCGTGAGCATGGGTACAACAGGTTCCTCGTTGCTTCGTAACTATCGATTAGATATCAATCAGTAGGAAATATGAAGCAGCTTGCGACTGAACAGTTGAGAGCAAACTTCGATGTATGATATACTTTTTGCTTTTAGTTCGAAAGCACAGATATAGTCATGGTAACTGTGAATTATCAGAAAGTTGTGTGTTTTTAGAAGACGTCAATATAGATCCTATCCGGTGCCTCTATCGGCTCTGTTGAACATTATTATAGTCATTTTCGCGGCGTTCACGGTTGCCACCCGTCCGACTCGACTAATTAAGACACATATGAGCAGTATTCCAATGCTGGTCGCATCTGTCACTGGTAGAGTCGTAGTGGCTTTTATGTTGAATACAATTTTCTGCAGCGAGAAGGTACACCAGCTTCGACGACGGCGACCTATCAAGAACATCAACATGGATCATGCCAGGACTTGTTATTGTAGATGTTACCCCACAGAAGATTGGTGGAAGGTGACTCGAATATTGCGCGTATCTCTACGGCTGAAGTACTAGCCTGTGATTCCCTTATCAGGATAGTTGTCTGTGCATTGAACTGATGAATTCTATTGTACATACTCATTCAACATCTTCCTCGATGTCTTCGTTGAGCTGGAGCGGGATAGCAGACTAATGCCGTCGGTGTAAGGGCTCTCGAGAAGGTAGTGGTTTGCCTGAGCCCATACAGCAAATAAGAGTTTTGTCATCTACGAAGTCTTGGATTAGATTGGATTTTACTTCCAACAGTTTCTTAATTCATCAGCAGGAACGTTGGAAAAAACTGATCCCTGAAGAACACTAGCTTTGATGATAATTGTAAGCATATCCATCCACCCCACGAATGAGGATAGAACGCTGATAAAACTCTCCAACCATTGGCATACATCCGATTGCCCATAGGCAGCAACCTTGACTAGAAAACACTCATGCCACACCTTGGAAGCTTTTGATATATGTAGTGCGATTATATGCCGCAGTTTTAATTTTGAGTCGTTTTTTAATACCATATTTGTATGCCTAATCACCTTCTTGCCACTAGATGGCGCTAGCCAACTTTTTACTTTCCAAGCTATATGCGAGGAAAGCATTGAGATTGCGAGGGTTCTTGAAATTGTTTGTTATTGTGTCGTTTTTTAATATGTTTATATTACAAAATCTATGTAAACAATTCAGGCTTGATGTTTGTATGTTAGATTGTCTTTTGATGGTGGGTAATCACCGCTTTACTGCCCACTTAAAACTAACCTTGCACCAATGCATGATACCTAAGTCTTGAAGTCAAGCTGTTCAGTTACTGAAATTTTTAATATTATGAAATACCCAGTATTTAACTGATGAATGCGTTTTGTGATCCATTCAGTACATTTTGGCTTCTTTGTTTTTACTTGCTTATATACTACATATATTAATTACTGTATATATCTCGTAATTTTCTTCAAACATATATTTGCCGCCTTTAGGTATACCCCAATTTTCTGTTCTAGTGACCGTGATGGAAAGGGTCGGATGTGGTATTAGCTTATAGTCCGAGAAATGTTAGACATTTGTTGTAACTAATGATATTTAGAAAAATTAGAAAGAAAAATGTGTCGCCAGTGGGGACATTTGTTGTATTTGTATTCACCCCTGCCACCAATCGTATAGGGCGCCGTTTCATCTTTATTGACGTTATTTGCGGAATGCAATCTATCGAACCTGGGTTTTAGACAATCTTTAATGTACAAAACCGCAGTGCTGGTAATATGTATATGTAGCGCGGCATAGTTTTCAGGAAGTTTACTTTAAGCTCGAGACCATACAGATTAATCACACTTATTTCTGTCATAAGCTATCTCACATGCCGTATCGTCCGCATTACAGATATTTATTCGTCGTTCATCAAGCAATATTTGTCGTTTATCTCCAATACCGCTCTGAAAATGTGCTCCGAATATATATTGAACAAAAATGGTGCCATAACATAACACAGCCCTGCCTCACTCCGCGCTGTACTGATATAATCTCCAAACATTCTTAATCTATTTTGATATTTGCCATCTGCCAATAGAGATTGCTAATAATTTTAATCAACCTTTTTGCTGACTTTGGAATACAGGTAACGCCACCTCTCGTGGTTGTGTAGTGGTTCTAGGTCAAACATGCTTCTTTTTTATGCGTGATAGTGATGCGTATACCGTTAGGATTTTATAATATTCGTTGCAATGATTGCTTCCCGTGTTGTTATCCGAGACGGCTCGGTCGATAATTTAATATTGTAGCATCATGCTGACAGATCAGCCACTTTTCTTCGACATTACAAGAGTGAAGGTCCACGTGAATGTCAGGCCTCTCAAGGTTCATTGAACGAAGTTCTATTTGTAGATCCCTTTAACCATTTTTGAATGTTTTCATTGATGTGGGTGGCATATTGCTGCAGCCAATGTACAGTCTCTCTGGATGACATTGGTTTGCCTAGTTCCATGCAAAATATTAGATTGATGTCGTCCGCGAGATTAGATGAATTAGAAGTTATTTCCAAGACTTCATTGATGTACTGCAAAAAAAGCCTTGATTCAATATGCCTGGACGAATTTGTATCTAGACGAAACTCTGGAAAAAACCTGGCCTACTGCAGAATTCGAACTACACACCATCTATTCATCGGACAGACGCTCAACCAACTGATCTACGCAGCGTTTCGTTGTTCGTATGTAGAGATATACAGCGCCAGTGTTTTGGGGCAGTAAATGTCTCCGATTGACTTTTACTGGCAGGTCCCTGCATGGCACAATGTTATTAACAATATGTATGCAACATCCATAACAGTTATTTACTTACTATTCCGCAAGAAGGAAATACCAAAATGCACGACCTGCGACGAGATTCCAACCACTTTCCTTCTGTTATCCGAACAAACGCTCGAACCAAGTATGTACGTTAATGCGTAGCTCAATTGGTAGAGCGTTTCTCTGCTGAACAAACGTAAACATCTGCCTCTGCAAGTTTAACGGTATCTTGATTAACTCCATTCATGTCTTTGATTTGATTCTAGATTGGGTGACATGAGGTAAATTTCGGAAATTCTGAATATAGAGCTCCGAGAGCGAAGATTAAAAGCTTTTTTAATTTCACCATTTTTTATATGTTATTCAAGAAAATCTGATCCGTATATTAATTTCTGAACTCTTACCATTCCGTTGGACTTTTTCGGTATTTTTTCATAATCTTTCTATTATATCTGTTACTTTCACATCGAATAGTAGCAGTGGTACAACGTACGCGCGTTCTTACAATTATTTCTATTTCTACGGGACAGTATAATACTATATTTAGTGTAGATATAATCTACCATACATATGGCCTGCTATAGACATGCATACTTTACCTATTACCTAGTCTCATCAGTATAGCTCGGCGGCCGACAGTAGGGCGCGTGTATACGTATCCCAAAAATCATAAGGTATTAACGTCACTTGTCACAACAATTAAAGTATGTTTGTACATCACCTGTTAAAGATAAGTACTTCGAGTGCCTCAATGCTACGCCCAGCAAATAATTTTTTTTAATATACTTCTGATACGATTTGCTCAATTTCCGTTTCATATATATCGATTGAGTGATGTGGTATCGTAGATCGTAAAATATGAAGTTTGATTTCATAAATCAAATCTCGGTGATGCTCAACTGGACATTGGAATGATTTCAATGAGTTCGACGTGCAGATGCTTCCTTTCTTTCACAACCTTCTCATATCTCTTTGCCAAACCGTTCCATATATTCATTGCACTTGGATGAAATATAGAAGAAACATACTTGATGTAATAGCTTTTGCGTGATATTTAATGCAAAAGATGGGACATGGAGTTTTCAATGACATGTAGTAGTAGAAACAGTTCGAACCATTGGATTGAAAAAAGAAACAGATTTGGAGCTGTTCAACTACTTAAACATTGGCGTGGACATGCATCAGGTATTAATGAAAGAAAAAAGAGAGCATTAAAAAATACGAAAGAGACGACGTGTGGGATCGCATATTTGGCAACATAGAGGCATGTTCGTATCAGTTAACAGTACAGTCAATTTAGCTAGATGGAAGCAAGCAATGACGTATTTCAGTATAGTAAAAAATTAGTAGATTTCATGCTATACTGAAATGAATCGTATGATGGGATCCTTACTTGCGAAATTGAAATTCATTGCATTTATATTTATTAAATTTGATATTCCAGAAGCGTACTTTTCCTCAGAAAGGAACTGGAGGATCTTGCATCTGACAATGATTTGCACGTTGATAGCCATGACCCCATAGACGTATTGCATTCGGCTCAAAGTTCGTAACAAGATCGCTGGCAGGGTTATTATTGTGTAATACTAATAGTTTTTTACAACTGAGATTAATGCCAAGTGTTAGCAACTGACAGCTAGGCAACACTTATCACAGAACAAGCAGTGATCCTGAAACTTTTTGGCGCTGATAAAGAACATGTTGACACTTAACAGCACTATCACAAGCCCATAAAACGGGAAGCAACTAACAGAATAATGTTTGAGCTTTGGGGAAGCAACGAACCAAATTGTGCACCTTTCTTTATAGAGGTGCATCTGCGCAGAGATGTTACGCTCTCAGTTGTGCAAAATACTGCAGAATGGTACAATCTGTAACATATCTTTTTCTGCAAATGAGTTTGTTTATAATAGCTATAAAACGTGCGCTATAATTGGCGACGTATACATAATCAAGATATAAGGTTGGTTTTAACCTCATGACACTGTCAAATTTATTCACGATTTTTTTACAAATGGTAAAATTTTAAATTTCGTCACTAAAAGGTAATTTAATAAGCAACCAGACATTATTTTCTGGAATACTGAATAATTGCTATGTGCCTCTCAATAGTGAATCACACAAATCAGAGTTGATTTCTTAAGTAGCGTATCAAATACGTCAAGAAAAACTGACCGCGGCCACTGTAGTTATTCATTATCACTTAGACGCCATAAAAGTTGTTTCAATAATATGTTATAATAATACATTCATGATTATTTTACTACGATGACTGCACTTCATTCTATAGATCAGGGCTGTACAACAACAAGTGCACCAAGGGCAAAAAACGGTTTGAAGGGCTACATTCACACACATGCATTGGCATTTTAGGAAGATGAAATAAAACATCGATTGATGCACTAATCAATTTTCTTGAAAACAACCGGTTGAAGGTAAGCTTGCATTTGTACTGACCTGTCACAATAGAAGCATCATGATGATTTGTCAAATGAGATAAAGCAGATAAATACGATGTGTTTTAGCTATGGGATTTCGTAAAGAATTATGCAATTGATTTTGAATTATCGTAAGGTTTGCGAAATTTTATTTTGATTTCGATAGTACCAGGCTCATATTATTTATTTCGGAAATCAGTTGTTCAACAATGCGTAGAAAACGGCAATTAGTGTACAAAATATTCTAAAATAGAAATACATTATTTATTGATCTGCTATTTTAATGTGAAACATGATGTATATATAGCAATAGATACCGAATTAACAATACGCTGGGCCCATCTAGTTTTTCTTGTAGTGATGGATTCATGGTGTTTTCATGCACAATATTAATAACTATCGTGGTGGATGAGGGACGGATCAGCCACTTTCCTTCGATGTTCCAGACTGTGGTTGTCCATTGTAAGTCAGGCGCATCCAATAGATGTGTATTTCCTGGATTGTAGAAGCTTCAGAGAATGCTCCAGAGCACATCCCCATACATACGATACCTCTCAGTTTTTGGGACGGCTACCTAGCAGGGCAGGCAACATGATCATGTGGGTGTGTGATCTTATTGTTTATGTAAACATCAAAAGCCCGATGGAAGATGACCCAACTACTGGGCCCACCTTCATCTCCACAGTTGCTAGACCAAAATGTAATTTTTGGTAAGTCTAGTCCGAGCCTTCTGTGCGTTAAACTTGACTCCATTTGTTGATCCTCATTCTAACACTCTTCCGACCTACTGAGCTAATAATGCTACGTTGCGAGGGTCAAGGGTTGAAATAGCTGGTTTTAATCATTTTCACCTGTGCCTGGCCATAGCGATTCTGGACTATAATTGGTGTCTGCGCGGTGAGTTGTCGTCTCCCTCTCCCTCTCCCTCATTACCTTGGATACATCGTCAATATTTTCAGTCAAGTCACCCACAGGCAGCTTCAGCTCCGATCGTAGCGCCTATTTTGAAATGTGCGCACTCGCCAAATTATGCATGCGGGGAGAGGCCACAAATCATTCAGATACAGGATGATTTAGGTCCTTCACTTCCACAGCCAACAGCCGCGGAAGTATTGTAGTCGCCAAAAAAATTGGAATTTGAATTATATTTATAATAACCAGTTAGCTCATAAACCAAAAGTTCATCGTTTTTTCCTAGACTAGAATGCAAGATAGTCAAACAAACAAGCAGCAGAACATATAATATGAACGATAGTTTCAGATGTTACATGAATGTCTCTTTAATTTCCTATATATCATTTATTTCAGGTCAGCTAAAATTATTCATAATTTATCGATTGTGCTATAAATGCATAAGATTTTAGATCGTTTTGAGGTACGTCATAGCTATGTAGCCAGTCAGCCAGTAATCTTTTTTCCTTTTAAAGAAATATTATTCCAAACGGACCATTTGTACTTGCACTGCAGGCTCATAAATATTTTTATGCGAAGCACGGAACTGCTCAAGGATAAATTTGTTGATGTCTAATTTCAATATTACAATGTTTCTGCTGCCTATATATGCATACTGTGTAAATAGTTGAGCGAGTGATTGTATTCCTAGCCAAAAGTGATTTATTGTTTTCTGTTGTAGTCCAGTTGAATAGTGATTCAGTCGTTGTAAATCGGGTTACCGACGGCATGGCAAGCCTAGGCGAGCGTTTCAGCGAGCGCTTGTAAAAAAGATTGTCTTACTTGATATTCGCGCACTGTCAACCGACATGTTTTATATTTGCCGCTCTTTTTGAAGTGAACACGAACGTTGAACAACATTCACTCAATGTCCTCATTGATCTGAACAACATCCTGCCTTCACAAAAATAATGTCTCTCGGGATGGTACTGGTTTAACTCGATTCATGCAGCAAATTAGGGTATTATCATCTACGAAGCTGTATATAGGATTAGATTATTTCGAACATTTCGTTGATGTACAGCAAGAAAAACGTTGGAAAAGGAAAACACCCGCATTGATGGTGAACACATCAGGAGCATATCCATCCATCACCACAAATAAAAAGCGATCCGTCAGAAAACTATCCAACCAGAGGCACAGACCCGGTGGCAACCGTAGGTAGCAAGCTTGGTCAAAAGTCTCTCATCCCATACCCTATCGAAAGCCTTCGATATATCGAGCGAGACGACTCGATACTCTCCATGAAGCTATTGCTCTGCTCCCGATATGTGTGACGTAGGCCAGAAGATCTCTCCTGGATCTATGCTTGCGGAAACCATATTGATGATCTTTGGTGATATTATTTTTGTCCAGATACTTCAGACGCTGCTCGTTAATATAATAATACATAATACATAAAAAAAATATATTCATATAATCCCAAATGGTGTCATAGAGTGCGGTGGTATTCTGATCAGAAAGCGCTCCCTAGTATTTCTGTCGTGGACTTGGTGGCTGAACATTATTTTTTCTCGCAGATAAACGGGTTTTGACGAAGCCATCAACTTGTGTAAAACCACTAAGTATTTATATTCTACCAATTTATCAATTTTTAACCACTTCATTGTCTTGTATTTATCCCTGACGTGATCAAACTTTCTGAGCCCATAAATAAAACGAATGCAATTATTCTGAATAATTTGTAACCTATTTTTTATGACCTGATCTAGACAAGGATAATACAAGATATCACAGTAGCTCAAAACTGGTAAAACTAAAGACTCGCACATTTTTTTCGCAATTTAAAATTAAGTTAGTGGCGATTTGCATATAATATCCTCATTCTATTGAGACATCACAAAATTAATTTGAGGTTATGTTATTCTTCACATGTCTTTTTTGTCAGATCAATGACGTGGCTCCTCAATCTCATTTTGCTGTCAAGTTCAACTCCTAAAATTTTTGCTGACTGTATGCTGCAGTGATGAGCCGGGTTTATATTCAAATTGTGATCCCTTGAGTACGTTTGTACTCTGCCAAAATATAGCTCTAATAGGGCAGCAGCATCCCGTGCACAAGAGGCGTCAAAATAGTGGATAAGTTGTGTATCGTCAGCAAAAGTTTGCAAATCGGAATGTATAACAGATTTGTGCAGATCAAAGGTGTATATCAGAAATAACACTGGACCGAGGATAGAACCCTGGGGGACTCCTGACGGTATTACGATATATCAGTCTCCATATCCTTGGACATGATTCAGAGCAGAGCCAGAGGTTTACAGATGTTAGGTTGAAATACAATAAGCCTGAAGACATAGAGTCGGATGGCTCATATGATAGGGAAAACTGATACAATTGAAACATAAAAATGCTAAATAATGCTGTATCCAGCTTGGAAGAATGGTTGGAGATTGTACAGCAGCAAAATGGACTACACATCGAACATATCCTTTAACTAATTGTGAACATTATGAAAAATCATTATTTAGGAAATCGAGGATCTTTGACCTGTTGCTAACATAATTGGTTAATACATAATAAGCTGAAATATATACTATACTTTATGCTTACCCTGTATATTATGAATTAGGCTGGCTACCATTGTGAACATAATGTAATGATAATGTTTATACATGCAGTGATTTGTGTAAAATACGTAGTTATGTATGAATTTTTTATTTATGACCAATTGATATTGACCCATGATCCCATTGATTGTCTATCAATGTAACGATTCCGGCCTATACATACCGCCAAAAATTAGCATAGTGTATGTGACGAAGTTCAGATCTGTATCGATTAATCTATCAATGTTCCTTTTACTTCCCACACACAATAAGCGCCGAGATATTGCGATTGCGAAATTTCTATAGTTTGAGATAAGTTTTTTTGGATGTTTTATACCAAATGATATGTGGTTTTCATTTCAAATTTTAATTTTTCCTATTTTCTACTTTCATAAAGGCTACTGAGACATCCGAAACGTTCGCGAAGCTCAATCGTAACTGGTTTGCCAGTTAAAAAAATATATAAGAAAATATTATACTTTTTCTTGAGAGAATGCAAATTGCAGGAATTTTCCTGAAATTTTCCAGTTGGAATTGTACCGCATTTTTTTTTCCTCATAATATATAGGAATATTTTAATAAAATATCAAACACGCAGTGCAAATAAATTTGGTAATAATTTCCTACATTTAATCTGGAATCATTAAATAAATGATAGTAACTATTGCGATGAAATTCCCTGGATTAGACTGAATATACAAATACTGCCTCCATAATAGAAAATTCCGAGGGCCGTTGTTACTATACAACTAAGATGCTGGTAATAGCTAAGTAAATAATGACAGTTTAATTCGTAAGATTTTGTTCTAAGCAGGTATAGATAGTATCTGTGATAAATGTGCAAATAAGCTGACTATCTAAATATGAAAAACAGTCATACATTTTTAAGTATCGTTATAAAATCACTACATTAAAATGTAAACCACATCTGCCCCTATTGAGCTTATACCTTTCTGAACGAGGGGGATAGCATACTCGCTATTACTCAAACAAACAAAAAAACAGAACATCTTAATATATATATATATTTGTCAGAAACAGGTATTTATAACTACTTTTAAACATTGCCCAAAATTACATATTAAAAATAATCTTCAGCAAAAGCAAACGCTTCTCTACAGCTTTGCTCTATTCAAAAGAAATTTTGTGATGTTCACTCACTGTATTGTCTGTCTACCTGCATATATGTTCACAAATCTCATAAATATAAAAACTTCCTAAAGCATACATACCAAACTAGAATTAACGTTAATAAACATCTAGAAACACAAACTGCTTCCACAACAATGGAATTAAGATCTTGTCTATCTGGCACTGAAAATGTATAACTGATTACCACCACATATAAGGCATTTGAATATTCTGAAATTTTTTTGTATAGTATGCAAAGATTTCATCTATGAAAATCAGGAAACTTTTTAGAACATTTTTACTAATTTGTAAGTATTTTAATAGAATAGTAGATTTAGACACATAATTTTTTTTATATTTTGTTAGTGCTTTTTAAGAATTATCTTTAGGTTATCTCCCTTTAGAGATAGTGCTTAACATGTTTTCTAAGAATCGTATAGCTACTACTGACTGGTACTATGCACATACAGGTATTTAGTTACCTAGGGGCATTATTTCACTTTTGGGATCATATTTTAAATCTATTGTATAATACATATTCTGTAAGGAAAATTGTGAAACAAATGTAAGATATATTGGTATTGGTATTGATACTTATGATGGATTATATCGATTGAAGGCAATGTGTGAAGAAGTTGAAAATACCAGGGCCAGGCACAAATCACAAGAACCAATGTTTGCTGTTTGTCCTTTCAATATTTGTATGTAGATTGTAGATGCTCTTACTTTGTGGAACTTTTCAATCGTTCAGAAGTTTCACAAATAAAATTCTCATTCTTTCATTGATGCGTTTCGATTCATTTGGAATCATCGTCGGACATGCAGATTTTGTTATTTTAAATCTGGCAATGATTCAAATATAAATCTGAACGTGTTACTGAGAAACAGTTTTAATTGTTAAAATTCTGCATGAAACACACAATCTGGCTGAATGCCAATCGATTTGCTTTCGTTCACAAACCTAGCAAAGTTGTCAGCTGTAAGCCTCTCACCAAAGTCCATTTCCGTTTTCTCTGATCGTCTACCCATCTACATTCAAGTATTCTTTAGTTCAAGTTTCTTATAATTACTTTCATTATCCAAATAGCAACCAAATCAAGATTAAAATTGTGGTTTTCATTGAGATGGTGAGTAGCTAAATCTATAGAATTCTTATTATCTTTTGTGGTTATTTCAAATTAATTACCACGTTAATTAGTCATGCTTTATAGATATTTGAATTACTAGTTTTTATTCATTCGGCAACCGTTCCTGTGTATGTTATTTATTTAAATTAAAAATGTAGTCTCATACATCAAGCCAATGAATTTCTTGAATTTCAGGAAGTACCGTTATTTCATCTAATTAATATATTCATCTCACTATTGCCTCCTTATGATGTATTATAATTGACCTCCCGTATACTGACACGTAGTTCCGTTATCGGAAGAATGATGATAGTGCATATGTTCCAGGAAATATCCGATTTAAATTATTTTATAAAAAAAATCATTTGGAAGATGTTTTTTAAATGAGTATTTAATGCAGCAAGTACGGATGGTCGATTCAATATGTACAATGAAATGTCATGAAATGACAACATAAACTGTTTACCAAAATAGACATTTAAATAATCTCGTTCTTTGTATCACATGTATTCAAACGCCAAAAAATGACATCAAACTATTTACTGAAATTGATTTTCAAATACGCTTTCAGTAATGTACTCTGTAATGTGTACTTTACATCAATCACTTCTTACTCTAGCTGATGCAAAAGCAGGAGTTCTATGAGTAGTACCTTAGTAAGAATAGTAAAATCATGAATAGCCGTGGTGTCACGTGTTTTTTTTGTTTGTTTTCATGATAGAGGCATTCCCAATATTTGAGTCATCTTCCATCAAACTTCTGGGAATTAACATCAACAATATATGGTGTTTTATAACCTATTGAGGTTTTTTCTCATAATATATATGTATATACAAAGTGTGATTTATTGGCGAAGTTAAGCTTATGCTATTCTTACATTTAACCAATGAATACAAAAAATTGGTTGATTTTATGAAAGGCGTAGGAAAAAGACAAGAAAAAGAAACGGAAAACTAAAACCTAGAAACATGTGAATATTATGGTTAATAAAGTAGACTAACCCTAAGTATTTCCTGAGACTTGATAAGTTCATGTATTTGAACTGGACATTAAGAGGTTAACAGATACATTAGAGAAATACTGTCTAAAATAGGAAGTAATTTCTATCACACAGTTCTATTCGAAAAATTAACTTTACCCTGAGATAAATACCCTGAGATAGATGCTTAAATTCAATTTATGAATAATGATTATATAATGGTAATAGATAATGTCACCAAATTTCAGCCAGTGCAGCTCCACATATTTCAAATAGATGTGATCATATTTCCCTAAGCCATAGATAAAACATACACAGTTGCTGTGAATTATTTGTAAACAATTTTTTGCAACTTGATCGAGATAATAATAATAAACTATATTACAGTAATTTAAAGCAGACAAAATTCCAGTTTCTCACAACTATTTACGTAGTTTGAAGTTCAAAATAAACTTATTTGCACGCAGTGTACGCAGTTAAGCATATGCCTTTTTCATTAATAAACTTACATGAGAGTAAAAACAATTCATCAAAAGACACCCCCAAGATATTTATATTTGTTGATTATGTACAGGTGTCATTTTCTATTTTCATCATTATAGCCGGTTTTCAAGTTTGACGTTTGCTTTCAGCTTCAGCTGCATTTATTACTAGATAAAAATTCACAGATCCGTTCAATATCATTATTCAATTTAAGTTTGCAGCACGTACATCACTGATGTTAAAAAAATGAACCAGTTGAGTGTCATCAGCAAATGGTTGTAGCTCAGAATATACTTGTTGCGATAGGTCAAATATATATTACAAAAATAGCATAGATCCCAGGACTGACCACTGAGGGCTCCAGAAGAAATTACTTCAAAATCAGATGATTTACCATCCAACAGCACAGCCTGAGATCTATTAGATAAGTAGTGAATGAAATATTTCACTCTACTACTACTCTACTACTACTCTACTAACCTATCAAATCCAAGATATTTTAATTTAGCGCATAAAAGTTTGTTATGGATCCTTATCAACCTTGGAGAAATCAATTGAGACTAAAATAGCAGCCATTTTTTGTCACCCGTTCAACAAATGTTATCAGTCGCATTTAGTAGCGCAGAGATGGTGCTAAAAAAAATCGAAAACGTGATTGGCTAGTTGGTAACAAATTGAATGATTCCATATAGCCAAGTATTTGGGCCTGAACTATTTTTTCCTAAACTTTTGACAAGGCGGGTATAATTTTTATTGGTCTAAGATCAGATAATTCCTTGGTGTTAGCATTTTTAGGGATGGTAATAAACAAACGCTTTTTTCCATCTCTGCGGATAGTACCCTTTTCCTAATCATAAGTTTATGACATTAGACTTGAGACTGAGAATAATTTTATCAATTTCGAGAGCTTCTCCTAACCTGAAAAGGTACTACTATGGGAATTGTTTGTTTTGTAATACTTCAGGGTAGCTCCTGGAACATTCTTTGTTTCAAAAACTGACATAAAATAGTCATTTATGAAAGATGCATCAGGCAGATTCTGAAGCAGAGCTCGTTTAGAGGACGGGGATATATTCAAATTTTTAGCTGACACCACACTTCCTTATTCGATTTTGGCGTTGGCTCTAAGCTTACCTGAGGACGTTTGAAATTTATTAGTATTGAATGCTTCAATACTAATAAAAATTCAAATCTTTCTTCCATAGATAAAATCGAGCAATCATAGGATATAATCAAATGCTCGGTGGTCGTTATGACGTAGGTTACGGCATGTCAGCATACAATTCTAAACTCAAGAGTATCAGCTGCCAATCAGCTATTCGACGTCAAATCGTGCAAAAACCAAGAAAATAGTGTGTGTATCATGATCAACAACTATGTAAACAATAACAATAGGCATCTACTGTAACCTTTATTGCAGATGATGCCAAAAAATGAATTTTATTGAAATTAAATGCCTAGTCACTTAAAAACAACTTACTGATTATTGTGAAACTTAGTGGTAGAGGAGTAATAGGTATATGGAGAGTAGAGGTAAGGAGGGTCTCATATAGGGGATCTGTTGTAAAAGTGTCCAGCTACAAGCAGTATATAATACTTCTGAATCCGTCCGGAATAGCGCTAGAGTAACAAAGGAATATGAAATGAATTTAGCAGTGTAGTGTACTTGTAATAATTATTTAATTAAAAGTGTGCTATAACAAAGCGGAATTCATTATTTCCTTGTTAGACTAGCGCCACCATAATTTAACTACTGCCAACGGGCACTTTTGGATACACAGAGACGGTTTTCCTTGACCTTCTATGTAGACGTTTTGGTTGATGTGCTGCAAGACTGTTGTTTTGACAGTGATGTCTGTCGAGTTTATGTCAAAAAGTATTCCTTCATGAGAAGCTCAAGCCCATAAGAATCAATTCATCCGTACGAAAAGGAGAGACGGACTTCGTGCCCTCAATGTATAACCTGATGAATGAAATCCTCATAATTCGATAAAAGCGTTCCGAAAAATCATGGATAAAGCTTAGCAGTCTGCAAGATAAGAATATTTTCCACCCTGGTAACACACTCCAATAGTTCGTAAATACTAACTAACAGTGACCTTTAAAACTGGTCTGCAAGACTTATTTGAACAACGCAATAAATATGAACAAACAGGAACTATAAAATAAAAAAAACAGACGCAATAAATGTGGATTGTAATTTTGCAAATGCAGTTAATATTATGTTACCAGGATTATTTATTCATTACAACATAATTATAAAAATAATGTTTGTAACGATAATTTACAGAGAGTATTTTTTTTTGTTTTTGTGAAATGTGTGAAGAAATCAGGTGTGAAAGTGAGAGAGTCCATTGAGCCGTTTCCAAAATCCCCACTGGACTGTCTTGTTAGCACGTATAGCAGGACGTGGAAGTCAAATTCGATGAATTTTAACTGGAGTATGGTTGCATGTAACTAGACTATTAGTGGCCACCAAGTATCCATCGTGGCGACATCAGCTCTGATTAATTCAAGCTACCGGCGTCTTAAATGTATGCACATTTGTCTTAGCCGAACGCGTAGAACTAGCCAAGAGAAACGAATTTTAGAAATTCTGCAAAACCTGCATTATTGAAATATTTCACTTGCCGGGCAGACACTTTACCTACTAAGCTACGTAGGCAATGAGTTCGAGGCTGTCACTTCCTTCTTTCCCAGAGATTCTTCGGCCCAAAGCCTATGATAGATGGTAATTTATCGTAGGGCTTGTTGGTTGATTTTGCCTCTCCTTAATCAGGGACACTATTGATTCTTGTTCGCACTTATAACTGGTCACAACAATATTGGTGCGAACGCTGTGATGAAGAGGAGCAATGCTCGGTGCTCTAGGTGAGTGAGGTCATTTGACTCCGGCACGCTCGATTCTTTTTGTGGCTCTGGCCCCGATTTTGCTTTGTTTCAGTCTATCTTGGCTGTAGATAGACTGTTGGAGGTGATGGGAAATACCAACTTCATGTTGAGTACTTCTACCTCAAATGCTACACAATTTTACCATAGGTCCAAATTAGTCGACCTAGATGAAGTTGATCTATCTCTCAAATTTCTTAGTTGTCTTATTCTAACTGTTCAAATATGCTTTGAGGAACAAACTATTCAATGTTTCGCAAGTAGACAGCTTGAAGTGGACTGCAATCATTTCGGGAACGAGGTGTCACGTTCATGGCATATACTGATTTGATAGTCTTTTGAAAGTGTACTTCGATCTATGATACATAAGAGTAATAATTAGAAGAATCATTAGTCAGTAGGGTTATATTTGTATACGGTATATATTGATTTGTGATTAGCATATCGTAGGTCAATAAGCTACCATAAGAAACATGTTAAAAGCATGTTTGAAATTTAATTAATTTGGAATATCTCCATGAAATAATAATTATTAGTAAAAAAATGGTGATTACCAGGGTCACGCTGAAAGTTTTTAGATACAGAAAAACTACAAGGTTTTTTTTTTAAATTCTGTTTTTTCAATATATTCTCCCTCTACCTCAAAACATTTATGCATTCCGTAAAACCACTTGTCAAATTCTTGTGATCAACGTTCTTTAGGAAGGTTGCTAACTTCCTCCTCAAATGCAGCGATTGCCTCTTCATCGGTGGGAAAATGGTGACCTAGTAACTTTTTTTTGATCTTAGGGAATAAATTGGTACACATTTGGTCATATACCAATAAGAAGTAAATGTCCTTTGATTTTCCAAGGCTACCGTTCTGATGTATCCACTTTTAGAAAAAAAAGATGCGACCATTTTCTTTCCAACACTTTTGGAACGACGAAGTTTCGTTGGAGGCTGCTCACTTTCAAAGCACCAAACTAATGACTGCTGTTTTGGGATCTTAATGATATAACCTTGTTTCGTCTCCGGTTACGATATTGAAAGTGTTTTTACAGTGCCCATTATCAAATTTTTCAAGCATGAACTTAGCCCAATCAACTTGTTGCTTTTTGCTCACTGGTAAACAAATATGGCACCCATCTGGAACACGGCTTCCTTTAGGCGAAGGTGATCAAGAATGATTGTTCGGACCGCTGCGGATCCAATTCCCAGAGAAGCCTCAATCTCGGTGTTGGTTATATGTCGATCTTTTTTTACCATATTTTGTGCGAGGTTCATCATCGTGTGAGAACCGGCCCCTTTTAAACTCAGCAAACCAATTAAAAACTGTAGCCGTAGAAGGGGCTGAAACCCAAAGCAACTCACTAAAGTTTCGTGACATTCGGCTTGTTTTAGTCCCTTTTTATAGTCACACAAAGTCATGGTTCGAATATCGCGACTACCCGGTTCCATTTCCACGTTAAAGTTCGGCCAACACTTAGATGCATTCGAAACCGTAGCAAGGCAACTAAACTACTGAACGATTCAAACGCTGCCTTTACGTGTCAGCACTCACAACTTTAGACAAAATAGCTGCGTGCTCAAACTTGTTTAAACTTGTATAGATTAGGAATATCTAAAGACTTTCAGCGTGACCCTCGTAGTCGTTGACGCTGTACTTCCCACACAATGGATATAAGTTTAGGATCTTATCTAAGAACTGTTCATTTTATTTATTTATTTATTTATACCTTTTCCATCAATACATACAACTTTTACATTTTTTAGGACCTAGAAGGCAAAAATATCCTAATACTTAAGTATAATTACTTAATTATATTTTATTTCTTGTCTGTTTTATAACATAATACATACAAATCATTAATATATTAGATAATCAGATTTTAGAAACACCATATTTCATTTTTTAATTATAAATGATTAATTCACTTTAGAATTTTGGTATTCAACAAAAACAGTTTTAATGTCATAAGTATAGAGTAGACTTCTGCTAGAGTTGCGTAGGATGTTTTTCAAATTATGTAAATATTGAAAAGCTATATCGATTATAATTTCAAAAATATTTTAGTTTGCGATAATTTCTAATATATACAAAACTTACTTCAAGTGGATAAATAGTTCTAAAAGTCGTTTTCCTCTCGATTATATTACTCATTTATAATTATTATGTGGTCAAGGACTGCAAGCGTTGTAACATGGATTGTCAGAATAAAACGCGAAAAAACAACAAATGCTCAAGGTTTGATTAGCTAGTAAACTGCGTAGATAACATTATATAAAAATACTAAATACTGCAATTATGTAGACATCCAATTTAGTTTTTTTCACTGCAACTATGTGAATTAAATATATTATTCAGTACGCTCTAGCAGTAATATCGCTTTTTTAATTCATTTATTAGTGTAATTTGCTGATAATAAGACAGACCTTCATATACGAATACTTTATATATACAATTTTTGTACTGTTCCTACTAGGTGAACATTATTTTATCATAAAATAATGTAAAAAAATATCAATGATCTACATGGAAATTACCTTATCATAAATTTGTACTATATATTTTGTCTCTTCACTTTATCTTATTATAGATCTTAAAAGTGATAGTTAGCACATGGTTTATTTTAGATAACATGAGGATAGCTTGATGGATTACTATTCAAATATTTTGAAATATAGTGTAATCATAAAGTTCGGAGTGTAGATTAGTCTCATATAATGTTGATAAATCAAACTCATAGTAAATGGAATCGAATTACTTCAGTTAGTTGGATTTTACTGTATTTACCATTTTTGTGAAGATCTGGATGAGATAAGTAACTTTTAAAAGTACAATTTTTTATCTTGTTAAAGATACTTATTAAGCTGAACATAACAGCGTTATATATGCTTCCTCAAACTGTGCTCAGTAGTCTCGGTAGATTTTTCAATAATAGTGTAATTTTTGTTTCAGTAATAGCAGAGAGCTGAGAAACAAAGCAGAGAAACAGAGAAGAGACAGACTGAATGCATTTATTGGCGAATTGGCGACCCTGGTGCCAATGGTGGCGCGTAGTGCAAAAAAGTTAGATAAGACCAGCATCCTTAGGCTAACAGCTACATATTTACGGATATATCTAAGTAAGTAGAGTCCATTTCTATAAATATCATCAATGGAATGTAAAGTCCAGTTTGACTCGACTGCGTCGAGGTCAACGATTTCTTAAGGCTTTACTGCTTTCCCGCACGATTTAAATCTTATTTGTAAGATTTTGTTACTCTGTGCGGTATACGATCGCCACACGTAATAATACGATCTTCTAAACGATCATCAAAAATGAGCAAAAACTGATTTGATTAAGTAAAACAATGAATATAATCGTTTCTTGGAGTTAATTTTTTTGAACGTGTTCTAAGCCACTTTCATTATAGAATGAGACTAGAAGTTTTCGTTTTTTTTGTTCTGCTTATTCAGAAGGATGAATGTCTGTACAATCTTTTTTATCAAAATATTGGCTGAAATACCCTTTTTCTGCACAACAATCAATATAAATGGACATTACTCCTTCCACTGTGCTTCTGGCTTTCTGCCTTAGCGAGTGGTTAGCTAAAAAAAATCAGACATGTTACGACTTGTTTCACGATAATAGTCATCTTAAATCATTTGCATTAATTAGATAACTGTAATAGATATATCTTGTCATTGAAAAGCGTTTATTTTGCAGCCCTAAACAACAACAAAAACAACGTTAGCATTCAGTTCCCGAAGAACATCGACCAATTCCTCTTAGATCAGCTGGTCTGCGATCAACTTGGTGGTTTCCTGTTGATCACCACTGCCACAGGAAAAATTGTATTTGTCTCACATACAGTCGAAAACTTATTGGGACACTTACAGGTATGTCGCTTATGCGTTGGAAAAATATTGATTTAAATAATTAAAAATTTAAAACATCTATACAAAGTTTAAAATCATTCTAATAGAATCATTTAAAATTATTTTGGAGACGAAGCCTTGACAACTGCTTTATGCTTTGGACGTTGATATACTCCGAGTAAATTTACTTTGTTTTGTGTATTTGTTGCTTCTGCCTATCACTTAGAACAGCTAGAGACCTCAACTATTCTCAGTTATTCAATATCAGTTATTTCTAAATGTCTTTTAGAGCTCTCACAATCGTGTATTGAATTCCGTTTTAATTTTATACATTTTACTTTTCGTTTATATGTACGTTAGCTTGAGGTTGTGTTTTTTCAGCGACTTCATTTGTCTCAAAGTTTGAAAACATTCTACCCCTTCATTTTTTTTAATCATTGGATTATTCAATTACAGTGTATTGAATATGGCGTATGTATTCTAACACACAACGCACAAAGTAGGAAAACCACTGTCTAAACTTTGCGAACTACAGATATGAACGATGCAATGAAAACAAATAATTCCAAAAAGCAGTTTTAGAAATAAACCCGGCAATACATATAAAGATAGAAAGATACACTGTTAACTATATGCATCAGACGCACATCAAGAATTTCTCTGAAGGGAGCAGTGTCTTGAGGAGGGGAGCATTAAAAAGGTCCATTTCGGATATTTTGAAGAGGTAAAATAAATCCTACAACATATTTTCGCGACAACTATGCTGATACTGCAAAAACCTCTACCTATACCGTTCGTTATACACGTGGAGAAGCTTATTTCATGTCCAGAAAGGGTGGTTCGGTCCAGGAAGACATTTAACTACGCCTTTTTCTCATTTTATTGCTCCTATTTCGAAAAAAATCAATTTGTAATTCCTATCCATTTATAGCTGAAGGGATCAAACATCATAAATGGATTTTTGATAGAATGTCAGCCTATATCCGTTCTTACTGCTTTGCGCAGCAGATTTGCCTGGATATTTATCCAAGTCACCACCCTGACAAGACGTGATAAACAGAGAGAACGTAAACTAGACTGCTGGACTGTCACATCCTTTTGATAGACAAGACTATGACAGAGGTGACAGTGGTCATGTTTGGTTTGGTACGGGTGCATATACTACTCGTAATTCAAGTCGTTCGAAAATCATAAAATAAAAATTCTGGTCTGCTTATCTTCTCGAAGAGTATGCGTTTATTTTTGACATATTTTTACAGACTGACCTAATGGGCCAATCCCTTTTCAACATAACATCCGCGGAGGACCACGACCGATTGCGTATGTATCTGCAGTGCGAAGGAGTACTGGAGCAGGAGTGGAAGAAGTACTTCACGGTACGACTGAAACGAGCGGGGCCCAGGTCCGAGCAAGCAGTTTACGAACCGGTCAACATAATGGGGATGCATCGCCACGAGAACGGTATCGGTGCTCCGGTAGCCACCACCGGATCTACCAGTCCCACCACTAGTACCAGCGGTATAAGCTCTGCCGGTACTCTCAACAGTGATGTGAGTATCTTGACCGATAGACCATGCATTTTTCATAACTGTCGGCGACTCTTTCATGAGAGCAATTGCACCATCCTTAAGTTTTTTCGAAAAACAAACCAGGCGACAGCTAAGTGTGAACGTTAAAAATAAACTTAGGTATTATTAAGTATAAGGCACGTCACACACATGAGGACTGCGAGAGGATAAATGTCTATTCACATTGACCTTTAAACGCCGAGGTTTACAACGACTTTAGGAAGAGGCTTGTTGGAGGTGTTGAGGATGCGCCCTTTGCGCCCCTCTAGTGTGCTTGCTATACTGGCAACTTTTGGTATTATTACGCGAGGCAGCTCGGTCCAATATTGACCATGATAGTATCCGTAGAATAGAGACAGATCGGACATTCTTCTTCGATGCTCCAGACTGTGAAGGCCGTCTGTAAGGTCCGGCGCATTCACTCGTTTTTTGATTCTTCTCAGAAGCTTTAGGGAATGCTTCAGGGCGGATCCCCACACATGCGAACAATACGGTAAATCAACCTTCTGGAACGGAAGTGCTCGTGTGATCTTTAATCTCTACCAAGTGTATAGGACACAGACCACATGATGATATTTGTTTCTGGAAAACTTTCTGTTCTTTTGTTTCACAAACACTAGTTTATCGCATCTTATACAGATTATACCATGAATTTAGGAAAATTTGCTTATATTGTAGCGCTAATGAAGAATGTTAAAGTTTTTCCATGAACTAAAGATATCTCATTGACGTTTCCAATCACTGCATATACTAAATGAGAAGTATAACCTATATCAGCTGCTTCAGGGTGTGTCAAAAAATGAAATTTCTATCAAGGAATATACCAAAACTGCATTGCTAGGAAATAATTTGAAATCAGCTCCAATCTTTGACCTCCTGTCATGACTCCTTTATAAAGCGCCATCTACTGAACTATACAGAATATATATTTCCATTTCTATACAGATGAGTCACTGAAAAATGCATGTACTGCTGGTCTGTCGTGCTAGAGTCTGTGAGATCGACGCCTGTTTAAAAACATCAATCAATTCATGAATAGAGACTATCCTTAATCAATCGCAATTAATATGTGCAACTATAAAACGAAACCTCGCAAGATTTTGCACTAAATTAGGGATACAACCAAAGTTCTCATTGGCATCTACCCTGAAAGTCAATAGTGTCTTCTGAGTAAATACCGGAAATGCGTAGTGGTTGGCGTAATTGGGGGGCGGGACTGACCAAACTTTGTCGAAATCAATAAACAAGGCTTCAGTGTGTTCGGACCTGTAATTTACCTTGTCGAATATCGTGAATTTACTTTATTTAATATAGATAAAATCTGTCTCAAGAATTTTCCGTTCCATAACCTTTCGGTATTTTGATCATTTTCAGGTGAAATACTGATAAATAATAAATTTCACCTGAAAACAATTGAAGATACCACATCAATTGAATCGTTGTGGAATGCAAAAATCTCAAGTCAGAGAAAGACCGAACCAGTGTTATTTAACATTTCATGAAATCAGAGAATCTATCACTTTCCTGAAGCGCTTTGTTCACATTTACCTTGTAACGCAACAAACTGTTACTATCGGGGAATTGACTCCCCGGCAGATCATTCTACATCATCGATGAAAAAAATGAGTTTTAGAAGTGGCTCATACAAGGTGTTAAAAATTCGACCTTGTGAATATTCTATACTAGGAGTTTCAAGACCACATTTCCGCTTACTCAAGTAGTATCCCAAAGATTGTTAGATCTGAGTCTTGTAGAGTAGCTGTTCCGATAAATACAATTTATGGGGAGCAGGGGAGGAGGAGTGAGGGCAACCTCATTTCCATACTCGTCTCACAATTTAAACCACAATAATACAGCAGACTCATAATTTAGCCAGCTAAACTATCCAAGATTCTAGGTGATAAGGAATTCTATCAAATAATGGGAACAGCTTGAAAACTGGTGTTTATAGTATAATAAACACCTTTTCAGCGTTCCCACACTGGCGAATACACGACCACATATCTGCCAGAGTGTAATTTCCTTGCATTTATATGCGTCGCACAGAGCTCTATTTGCAAATACAACTCCTACAAATGTACGTATCTTTTTGATTGATGCGCGATTAATGCAATTTGCTGTTTCTAATTTTTAAATGACCTAGGCTTGATTGTATGATTTTTTCAGATTCTGGTGTTTTTCGTAAAGGTGTGCAGGCCAGAACCGCTCCTGGATAGGCTAATTGAGGCTTCCAAGGACGAATATGTTACTAGGCATCTCATAGATGGTAGGATTATAAACTGTGACCAACGAATATCGATAATCGCTGGATATATGACTGAAGAAGTTGCAGGCAATTCGGCCTTCAAATACATGCATCGGGACGATGTTCGCTGGGTTATTATCGCACTTAGGCAAAGTAAGTCATTAACTGTCTTCATAAACGAGGAAATACTGTCTGCTTGACGCTATTTTCTCATCATGTTTATGAGAATAATCTGAGCTTTATTTTTGTATTTTGTAGTGTACGACAGAGGCGAAAGTCGAGGCTCGTCCTGCTATCGACTACAGTCTCGCAACGGCCAATTCATATTTCTGAGGACGTTCGGTTTCCTGGAGATTGACGATCAAGGTACGGTGGAGAGCTTCGTCTGTGTCAACACCATGGTGTCAGAGACTGAGGGCATGCACTTGATTAATGAAATGAAGAAAAGATATTCAGCATTGATCAATACAGCATTACCCGTATCAAAACTGGTGAGTTCATAAATATTTAATTCATTCGGATCTAAGGGAGGCGTACATTTCCCCCATTATGAACGCTCTGTTGTGGGACAAAAACATAAAAAGAAAACGACAAAGCCTATCTATGAAAGCATGGTATCAAGGTATTACTTAATATGGCTCAGAAGATTGTGACGTGTCTAACATTTACAAAAAGAAATTCCTTGCAACAGAGATGGATTTTCTTAGAAGAAGTTGTGGATGGTCAGTTTAGTGACAGAAGAACACCAATCAAATCCGAGTACCTCGGTATATTTAACACAAAAAGTTACTATACCGTATTTACGCATGTGCAGTCAGAAAGTTTTTTCACATGAACTATAATTGGGAATGATAAAAAGAACCATTTTTTTGACTGACAACTTATAAAGGAGGAAAACAGGATTGCACAATTGCACAGTAGAGGTACGTTTCATAGTAGCTGCCTAGAATGTGGGTGGAGTGCCCCTAAAAGATACATCACAGCACAAGTTACCAGTGAAAGTATTCAATACAAATGTTCTGCTGTGAGTGATCAGTTGAGTGATTAGTGTTCTCTTTTACTCTCTTCGTATAACAGGGTGGAGAGAGTTTAATTTCTTCGCTTTGTTTCAGGAAACTCTTACACCTCCATCCAGCAATGACTCCTCGGTGGACATCGTGGAGGACCCCGCGGAGGTGGAACAAGCAGTGTCTCACCTGATGCACAATCTCCCTTCCCCAGTGGTCACTCCCATGCCTCGTGAACACCGAACCGCTCAGCAGTCACAGCAGGAGTGCCATACCGAAGTGCATCACGTCATGACTACATCCACTAGTACGACGACAATTGTACAGCACAGGCATACCACTGGAAGGCAGGAGCCTCGTTCACCATCTGCCAATAAAGTAAGTTAATGATTTGAAACATTAGTACGTTGCTAGTAGTAGGGCAGCCCAATAGGAGTTATCAAAATATGTCACTACTGCATGGCAGTGTCGTAGCTAGGAACTATGACGCCCTGGACATATTCTGTAATCTTCTATCCCACGATACTGCTCCCCATGCGGGGCATTTGTCGCGCGTCCCGGTTACCCTGCCCTAGCTACGATACTGTTGCATTGCACTAGTTGTACACGCATGGGTTTTCCTTGCCTTTGAATTGGATTCTAACCCGACTCGTCAGCTCAAGTGGTTCATATTAACCAAATTAAAAGCATACTCCTCAATGGCAAACGATACGCAAATCGTTTAGTATATTTTACATTTTGATAAACGAATCAGCAAAGGAAGTTTCAATGGATATCTATTGGTGAATAGTCAGCCGTACCTGGCGCATCCAAGGGCAAGGGCCAGTGTCACTCGTGGCAAATGCGATATAGTTTATTTTATGAATATAAATACACTGAATTGTGGAAGTGAATACAAGCTATTTTTTTGTTTCAGCCATTTCAAATAAAAATAAATGCTGCTATAAAAAGGCCGCCAGAACCTGATCCAGATTATGGAACGGGCAAGAGGGTCAAAACCCCGTTGCAACGACTGTCTCCTCAGCCTACGTTGCTACACAATACTGCTATTATTGCTGATATCAAGGTAAATATAAAGTTAATAGCGGTTTTTTTTCAAATTTAAACTTGACGCTGTTCATTCAAAAACATTGCTTCTGATTGCCATTCTAAAATTTGTAATTTTCACGTTTTGATCATGAAAATGTTTATATCGAATCGTAACTATCATCCGTAAAAGCGACTGAACTGATAATTAAAAAAGATAGAAGCAAAATTTTGCCGCCAGTGAGGATGGACAAATATCAAAAACCTGATCAAAAATAATTCTCTGATTTGGACGGAATATGTGGGATTTCCAAGGTCGCTCGGATACGAATCTGGTGTTAAACTGTTCATAAACAAAACAAAATAGCTAACTATGTTTAAAAAAATATCACAAATCTGGTGTATGATTGAATATAAACAGTATAAACACGATGGTTGGACACAAAATGGTAGGCTGTGTTAGGAAAAATAGACCCTATTTACACAAAATGTTGTATCTATGATATATCATATCAATCAATCAATATACTGATATTTAATATTTCAAAAAATAGTATCCAGTAGGTTGACTCTATATTCACATTCAGTGATATCAGTTCACTAAATATCGGTTTTCAGAACTGTTAATCCAGTTGAAGCAAGTTTTTTAAATTTTTCAAAAATAGAAAATTTGTGGATTGTTATAAATCCTAACATTAAAGGTTTTGAATAGTTTAATTTTTCTTTCCATTGCAATTCAAAAGATCAACCGTTCCAAAATTCTGTTCAAATCTTTCTAAGCGATGGCGTGGTAATTATAGCATCGGCCTACTTGATACTATTTTTTTGCTTTAGTAATTTTATCACTGTATGATAATTGTCTGTATACTCTAAGAAGGAAAGCATTCTGCAGTTCTGTAATACTTGTCGATCCCTCCAAGTTTATGGAACTACGAGTTTGCCGAATTTGATTTAATTTATCCTAAGACTACATCGTACTGACGAGTCGCAACAAAACGAAACGATGCTTTGTACGACTGGTTTTTGGAACAAATGAATGAAATTGCGACTATTTATTTATCCTGCATTCATGATATCGTAGGAGCAGTAATCACTTTTGTTCTAGCAACAGCAGCAGCCACAACAACAACCCCAGCCCTCGCAACCGGACCGAGTGTACAAACGCGATAACCTGCTCAGACAGAACATATAAATAACAAAAAAATATATATACTTATGGAAGATTGATAATAATCATGAAAACATAATATCCAAAAGACTGACTGATTAGGCCATAGTTAAGGACAACTTCAATTATGCAAAGACTTGTTAGAGAATTACGTTAAGAAGGCTTCGTATGTCACGTGCGTTTCCGACATTAAATGTGGCTTCGCGATGAATATGTGAGCTTCAATTCTGGTGATGATGATGATGAGCACGAGGCAATCGAGATGCTACATCTTTCTGCAGGTTGGTTCATTGATTTCTTGTTGTTTCTTAGTTTTTCTGATAAACTTTCTGGTTGAAAACTATTCTTTAGGAGTGTCTAGCTTGACACGTTTTTTGTGAACTTTGTGAACATGACATTGGTGTAGCGACCATCATAAGAGGAATGATTTCCAACCGAAAAAATCACTTCGCAATTATATAGGGTGAATTTGTTAAAAACCTATTACCGTCCTAAATTTGTTTATCTTGAGAGGAGTGTTGCTACTCATAACGCAAATAATTAAGATCAATTCACTAAAACATTTGATCAAACACTTGTAAAATAATTAATGTCTTTCAAATAAAAACAATGCTGTTTCGAATTATTTTATAGCCAGTTTTAGATTAGAGGGACAGACCTAAAAGGACAACGCCACAGTGCCCTTGATTGAGACTCTGAAGCACTGTTATCGAATTTGATTCTGAAATTAGCCTCCAGAGCCTTGTCACGGAATTTCAGCAACACTGTCTTTCGAAAAAAATTCCCACTTCTATTTACCTTTTGCAACTTTATTTGTCCTGTTCGCTAATTAAAACCACTTAAGATACAGAAAAGAAGTCGAACGACTGTAATGGTCAAATGAAAACCATGAAATGTTTGAATTATAAAGCCAGGAACAGTATTGAACTAATATTACATTAAATGGGAGGTTTCTGGATAGGTTTCTTTTTTTTAGTTAAGAAAGTGATCAATCAATTAAGAAGGAAAGCTCTGATCACTCTGTATATGTATAATATTGTTTCGTAATATTGATTTATTGATGAAAATATAATATATCTTTCATTCCTCATGATCTTGATGGACAACTTATTCCTTATTTGATTTCAATTCATAGCAAATGCAAGATAAATATGCTGCTCTAACCATTTCAAAATTCGATTATCATTAGCTTAATTCACATTTTTTCATCTGTCTCATTGTGTATTGGATTTGTTCTAATTGATATTTAGAAAAAAAAATTTCAGGTACATTTCTAATATTTATTTTACAAACGTTTTTAGGCGATGTTTCGATAAACTCCACCGAAGGAAAACACTGAATTACCTGAAATGAACAGATATTCATGTTTAAGGACAGCCTGCAAGTCAAGAATGTCTTAATGTTGAATGAAAGAGACAATAATACCTGAAAGGTGGTATTAATCTTTTGTTTTGCATATAAGTAAAATATTGTCTTATTTGTAAATAATCCGTATTTTGGTCAAGACAGGGTCGGTTTGTCGTCGAAAAAGTTGTTCATTTTGAAATACGTACTTCTGGTCAAAAACGGTGATATATAATGTACACATAGTGTACCAATAAATTGTACATATATTGTTATCAGTGCGGAGGCTTTTTGAAAATACTTACCTGCTGTATTTATAACTTTTAACCAACGACGATAGAACAACTGCTTTCACCAAGTTAAAACATGGAACAAATTTAGAGTAATTATAATCCACACACATTATCTACAACTTGATACATACAGGCGGACGTAAATTTTGGATTATACTCGTTAACATTATTGAAGGACAATTAATTGTATAGTCTAAACACAACTCTTAATAGCACTCTTTTCATAAAAATGTTCCTCTGATTACGTCATCCGCGCTTGAGATATGACGTCATAGGCATTTTCTAGTCAGTGAACCCTCTATTATTGCACTTCCTGAAACATAGTCTTTTTTTAAAAAAACATTTATTAATAAATTGAATGAAAATAATAATTAAGTTAAAGTCACTAGCTAATAAAATTGTCAAAAGAATTATTTTTGAAGTTATCGGTTTTAGATCGAATTTATCAGGCCAATGTTTAATATTTTAATTTTTATTGATGATTTTTATTATTCAAATTACTACATAAAAAACGATGACATCGTATCGCAATCTGTGGTGAATATATTCCAACCTGTATGTTCGCCTTGTAAGATTGATTAAAAAAAGGTGTGTCGATATGAAAAGTGCTGGTAAGCTGTTTATACCATATTTTTGCATGTTAAAAGTTGTTTTAGATAGTACCTAATTGGAGGTGTAAAATTTAAATTTATATTACGGCACCTTACTTAAATTCGGATTTTGTATGGCGTTTAATTACAAAAAAAAACAGAAAATATAGACTCAGTGATTTGTGTTGGCACAACGCTAATTAGATGCAGGTTCCATCTGCATCAGAAAATTTATCAAGTTCCCAAACCAATCCTAAGGCATTGTTTAATATAACTTCACAAACTTGTCCTTTAGATGGATCTCTGATTCATCTTATATTTGAGCTAGTCCGCTGATTAAAATCAAGTGTGATTGAAGAAATAACTATACTAACGTTTCAGCTGTTTCGGCAGCCCTTATCAAAGAACGAAAAGTGTTTTCCCTAAAAAGAACATTGTAAACTTATTTCTTCAATCATGTATGGTATCAATTAGCAGCCACTTCAAGTATAAGTTGAATGAGGTATTGTTATCTCGTACTAAACCTGTGATACTGCCAATATGCGATATTGTGACAGGAAACATATAATGCTACAAATGACTCATTGTGAGAGGCTAAATAACTAAAACAGTATTAAAAATATTGTTTATACACTTGAATTTAATTCATCTTGTGTAGAATGATATTTTTAAGAGCAATTCGCATAGGTTTCCACATTTTCGATGAATTATAATTGATATGCAGTATAGTTATCACGCATTTACCAGGATGTATAAAGATAGTTAAGTGCCACGAATGGTATTAGAGATAATAGGGTAGTATATTTTAAAATTATTGTACCTTATGGTTGAAGATTCTGACTTTTTCGACGACAATTCGCAAATATTTGATTGAATTGGAACTATCGAAACACTCACCTGCACCTGAACTTAAGTTCGTTTTAGAATTTTCGTGATTATTTCGAAAAAAACAAGAAATTGTATTTTTTTTTTGAATATTCTCAGAATATATATGTTACACATTCTAGCTATAGCGATTTAATTAGTGATTCTGTGATGAATTTTTTGTTTTCTGTTATTATGTGTAAAAAAGAGTCGAAGAGAAATATTTTTATTTTGTACAAAATACAAAGGATTAAGTACAATATGCGTGGCGTAAAAAAATTACAATATTTTTATTTTCACATAAATATTACTTATGAAGGGAAAAGGAGTTGGTAGACGATATATGAACTATCAAAAAATTGGAAGCAGCAGATTTAATATTCAAAATAACTAGCAATACGGAGCCTGGTGCTTTCTACCACCAAATTAAAATATACATGGTGTCCCACAAAACGGAAGTGTAGTTTGAAGGGTTAATTAACTGCGAATCATCCACAAACATTATTTTCAGTACATTTGCCTTAATGACATGACTGATTTCATTCATTTATTTGCAGCTTTTAGATATTATTAACTTGAACAAGATCGACTATGAGTTTGATTTTATTAAAACATTAATGTTATCCACAAACAACAACAGTTCCAAATATTTTGACAGTAAAACATTTCAGTGACATACATTATAATGCCTAATAGTTTTAAATATCTTTATAAAGTATGAGTGAGCAAACATTTGCTATGGTTGTGTGAGGTAATGAATTGTATTGTAGGATTTTATGCTATAAATATTACCATCGACTAATTTAAACTCTTTCAAGGACTATATACAAAATTTCGTAATGTAAGTCGCAAAAAATGTTCTTTGTTTATAATTATTGCTTACATCGAAATGACTGATCTATATGTTCTCAATGATTCATGAAGTCTGAATTTGAACCATTGTATCATGTTTACATAGAAGATGTTCCCCAGAAGCTTATCCGAACATTGTTGAAATATGCATTTAGGTCGGGCATATTACTTGGTGCTTCCAATTTTTTGAACTGTAGTGTATTAAGTACAGAGTTTTACAAATTCGAATAATTATTGTCTTAGACCACGAATGAGATACAACGTTAGTTAAGCTGAAGATAGTTCAAGCTGATCCTAAATCAAGACTCGAATTTTCTTATCTGTTGAAAAATTAACATAATAAAAGGAATACTTCAATTTTTTTTGTTAAATGACTATATGAGTATATTTCGTTCCCATATACCTTCAAATAATAAGCGCTTGTTTATTTTATTTCTGTAAAGGCCTTAAAACCGATACACCTACCCTTTCAGCATATGTTTTGTAAAAAATACATTGGTATGAGTCTTATACTACAACGCTTCGTCGTAACTGAAAAAATACATACAAAAAACAAAAACAAATATTACAATAACCGTTTTCTACACTTCTATTTTGACCGACTGACAATTTCGAGTTTATTTTTTGTACATCTAATGAGCATGGATTTCTGTAATTTTTTCCTACTACAGCTAACGTCGAATCTGTAAAACGCTGTAAATTAAATGTATATATTTACACATTATGAGAATGTGAAACGGTGCTTTATCCTTATGCAATGATTCTGTGCAATAAAGTGAAGCTAATGAAATGAAAATGTTAACTAACTTTGATTCAACCTGGATGTTAGAATTGTGCGATGTCAAGCCTATATCTGGAAGTATCACATTTTTTATACATTATATTATTTCTAGAAAATGTGGAACTGCCAACTCGCATGTAATGTCGTAGGATATCTAGAGCTCAGTGTTGAACAAGTTTTAATATAATTAATTTACGAACGTACGCTGCGGGAAGACATATCGTTTCGATTTTTTCCAATATTTCCAAATGGCACAAGCAATTAACTCTGAGATATGGAGACAATACACAAATTCACAGAAGTCGAAAAGAAAAATCTAGCTTGTGGCGGAACCATGCATCTGGGGAATCTACCTAACATTCAATCAGACTGATTAGCTGATACTTAGCTTAACTGGTAGAGCATCCGTCTGGCAAACCGAAAGTATGTGATTAGAATCCCGGCGTAGTTGTTTTTTTTTTCGAGGTCTAATGCGAATTTGCATGCCATTAACTCTGTTATCGTGTATTAATTGGTGGTGTTTTGATGAAAAATAATTATATTTATTAAAAACCGTGCATATTGCAAAATTTAGCATACAGAAGGTACTGGAAAAAATCGCGATGAAATGACTTTTTGAACAATGTACATGTAGAGAAAACATGAAAAAATATCTTGCCAAATAAACTCAGAAATCACACATGGTATTTTTAAACAGGATCAATTTGTTGTTAATGAGAATGTTAAATAGATGTTTTAAGAGCCGTATTTCATAACATAACTCAGCGTTTAAATCCAAGATACAGTTAAGTTAGTAAATAGTAATTTAATATCAGTCTTCATGATGATCCGGAAACAAGGGAATCTAGTTTTTTTCAAAATTTTATTATTATCTCCTGAGATACTGAAAAGATCTTCTGTTTTATCCCCAAAGTGAATTCTTGGAATTTCACTCCTTGTTTTCTAGGATTTTTGCAGGATTGACTATTATATAAAACTATGGCAACAATGGACGCTAAATTTAATTTTTACTCATGTGAAATTCGATCACACAAATGAAATACTATGATGCATTCATAAACTATCCAGTATTTAAGAAGCCATTAAACAAATGTTCATAATTCTATACGCATTAAAACGAGAGCAATTGCATATTTGTATTTTATCAGAGGCAACTGTATCTTGATTTTGAATGTATATAACACTGAACTGATCAATCGTCAATCTGTAGTTGGATAGAATTAGCTAAAAAACGTATTTATTATTCAAGCGATATTATTTTATAAATCGAAGGTTGAGGAATTGTTAACTTTTTTTGGTTAAGTGTGGTTAACTAAACAATGCGAAAATCAATGCTGAATGTTAGGTTTCATTTTTTTGTACTTAAAATGGATATGTGCGATCACACTGCTTCCTCAAATCTAGTTTACAAATATACAAAAAGTTTGACTGTTTACTGGATAATATTTACATAATCAAATAGAAAATGATCTGGTAAATTTGTATATATAACATATCAAGTGCTGCTAATATTTAATCACAATGATGAAGAAGATTCAGAATTAGTAGATATTTGTGGATTTTGCAATGTTTCCCGTTGATGTTGGCAAAGTTCTTGTCATCACTACTTATCCAAAAGAAGTAATCTGAATTTGCGATACCACCTGGTCACTCCACTATAAAAACCCTTAAATTATTGCGCGAAATAAGCTAACTCTATATGACTACTCGTATAACATTATGTAACCTGAAATAGATTGAGTACTACAAGGGGAACATTTGGTCAGCTGATTCATGACAAGTTGCTCATTTATTCGTTTAGTTCGCAAGCTGGGATCTTGCCGTAATTTAGGTGTAGTTTGATGAGATTCCATTGGTACATAGTAAATACTGAAGATGATACTACACTATACTTAAGGACAACTAAAAACATGAGTAAATTTACTTAGGTTAATCTTTGCAGTTCTCACGGTATACTTAAGACTTTAAAACTTGGAAAGGTTCAAACCATACCCATTTCGACAGACTGTCGTGTTTTAGTTTGAATGAATTTTGATCTATAGTGATCATAAAGTACCTATAACATAGGAAGTTTCCAGTAAAAACACAGCTCCTCAAGAGCGTCAAATGCACTGTGAGAGTGAGACTGGCTTTTATTCTACTTGTTATTAAATACCTGTTTAATCCTACATGTCGGTAATGACAATTGTTGAGGCCAATTCGCCAATTGTAAGACTGAGTTATTGCAACAAAGTTATTAAATAGAGCATGGACCAATTTCGCCGCCTTATATTTCCATAATGATAAATAACAATTCATCTGCCAAGTATATCAAAGTTCAAACCCTAAAATAGCAGGATTATAAAGAAATCATCAGCAGTGGGCGTGTTTTTGGGTACAGTTTCTCCTTGTGAACCCTAATCCCGACTCTCCGGGTTATTTAGCTTGTGGAAAAGATATATGTAGTGGAAACATTTTTTATAGAGGTATTTGATGTATATTTGATCATCAAAAGCTTTAACGGTAGAGACGTTTTTTTTTAGTATATCACACTAACCGTTGGCTATTTATGAATTTTTGTATTGAAGGATTTTCCAATATGCTCTTATCAGCTAAAACATTCGCAGTTCTCTGCAATTTCAGGTTAGTCCAGAAGTTGGCTCAAACTTCGTTATTTCAAATGGAACATTTTATATGTTATCACTTAACTTATTTAAATTAACGAGATTATAGGTCTAGAGTGCGTCGTTTTTGAGTTATTTAATTTTTTGTTTTGGCACCTACAAAACTAGACCAAAAATATTATTTTTCGAGGTTCAAGTTGGGCAAGTGAAATCATGATTTTGTCAAAATGAGAGATATCCCAATTCTTGGAAACAATTCAAACAGTTCCTACAGGTTGTTCAGTAATTGACGCCACTTTTTCCCATACACCAGTGGATTATACCTGGCCAATTCCTGATCAACTTATTTGTATATTTTTATGTTTCCAAATATTGAAGAAGCTGTAAATGACATAGAGGCCTCTATGTGCCAAAAATTTCGAAAAAATCAAATTGCGCCCTATAAATCGCAAAATAATTTATATAAACTTATGTTGAACTTCATCTTAGTTTCCAGTTAATATTAATTGAAAATAACATGTCTATGTGTATTTATGTATAACTGGAACTGAAAATATATTAGGTGAGAAAATCATATTGGGGAACTCATATTTCTAGATTACTAATAGTTTGTTTTCCATATACATATCGACTCGACCATCGTGAAAGGACTTTTACATCTAATTACTCAACGACCACAGACAATTACTTACTATTGGCAATAACGCTTTGCCAAAGTATTTGATGATAATTGTCCTAAAGACACAATAATTGTCTGAAGACGTCCTAGGGATTCATGGACAAAAATTAAGTCTTCTACGGCAACGATTCCTTCCTGAATCAAGCATCGCTGTGAGAATTGTATAACCAAGCCTTTTTGTGAATCAATATTTAATTACTTATAACAGCCAAAGGCTGTTGAGGGTATTCGATACCACTTGTTGCAATAGCTCTATACCTCGATCAAATATTTCCCTTAAGCACTTGTCGGGAATATACGAACCATTAAGAAGTGTCTTCACGAAAATATATAATTTGTTTCCTTCTTGAGATAACTTGTCTGGATTTGTCAGACTTAGTGAAAACGTTGATACTATTATATCAGACAGTTTTTTTTAATGAATTACACGTCATTTTTACATGTGATGTAGATCTACAACATTATACTGTATAAATGTCCATATTATAATGTATAGTCCGTCCCAAATATGAACAGAACTATTTAGAGGCTACGTTTGGGACGTTACTGTATATGCACCAGTTATATAGGAGCAGTACGTCAAATATTCCTATTACAAACTTCCAAAAAAGATAACTGGCTTTCTTTATGCATAAAAATTATTGTATCTCAAATGTAGCAGTTTTGTTTGACGTTGCACTGATTTGATCAGATGAATAACAATTTGCATTGGTATGAGAATATTAGCAATCAAGTCAGTAACGTGGGTTTTTAGGAAATATTGCGGTAATATACAAGGCTGATGTCAACTTCCCAGTAGCTTGTCAGATACACTCGTAAGTCAATTGCAATATTTGTTTTGTTGAAATACTAGCTACCATAGCTACATTGTATTTTGTATCCAAAAGACATCATGCCAGTTACGTCTTTGTTTCCAGCAGCCATCAACCATACTGGCGAAATACCTTTTCTAGGCAATGTCATGTATATATCTTCAAACTCAGTCCGAGTGTAGTTACAGAGATCGGAAAGTATACAAAAACACAGCGCAGTTATTGATAACATTCAACCACTATAACTCTGTTCGGACTGAGTTTGATGGTATACATGTCTACACAAGTGTCGTTTGTGATATTCACTTGAAATAGTATTTTGATATGTGGTTAGTACCTGTTGCACTGGCCGAAAATCATATGAAAGATGCACAATTTCCGTTGATTAACTCAGCACCATCTTTATTTTTCAAATCTTGACGTACTGCTTCGAGTAGCGCTACCATCCTATATTACTAAGCTAGAGAATTTAATTAGTTGAATATAGGCTACTGTTATAGTATGTGAAAATATACAACTAAAATATTGTTAATTTTTACACCATTTATCACTGTACATCATTAATGTTTTTTAACCATTTACTTTAATGTGTCTACTATATGTCTGTTGTTATTAAGGACAACAGTGTACCCGATAAATAAACATAAACTATCAGCTGTACTATTTTGTAATGTTAAATAAAGACTGTTCTTTATATGCAGTGTTAATCAGAACCCAGAAGAACCCTTTAATTAGTGAATATGTAACAAAATAATAACATGAAATTACTACCGAGATACCGGTCTTAAATTACGAACTTTTGTTGAGAAGTAGTATATAGTATCGATATAAGTGATATGCCATGATTAAAAAAATCAAGCTGTGCACAGTATACTGTGCATATTGTCATCTAATGTAGTATAGCTATTTTTTGTGACTGAGGCACAGGCATATACAAGGACTGGGTACCCCCAAGATTCTTGACACAAAATTTAATTGAAATTTGTATTTTCCCAATGAATAGTTCATATCGAAATTTGACTTACGTAATTTTTATATAAACATATTGCTAATTCATTATGTATTCCTTTACATTGCGTTGCAAATAAAAGTAACAGACCAATACATGATGTATTTCTATTTTAGCCTATTTTGTGCTGTCATTTCCGTCTTTTTTTTACCAATCTGATTTTCGAAATGAATAATAGGAGTCTGGTATCATAGAATTCAGAATACACTTATTTTTTTCTACGATTTCTGAATATCATAGCGCGACCGCAACTAAAATTCGGCAAGGTAAGCTCGCATTTGTACGTATCAGAGACAGGACGAACGAAAATGTTGTATTTCAAATGATATAAAGCACATAGTCCTCATTATCTTTTTGATCCCATTTGAAAAAACACCAGATACCTCTATTGTGGCGGCTCAGAAACTACTGTATCACTTGCTGTTAGCTCCTGCTTCTGTATTATAATTACTATCAACATATCCCTTTTTCTGTTGTCTCAACTACCTCGACGAAAATATTACAAAAAATGGTGAAAGCATAAACAAACTGCATGCCCTCTCACCCCCCCTCCCCTTCCAAAGACAGGTCTAGATACGTTCTTGGGCTGAAGAGCAAAAAACAAAAACATCCTCTTCTGAAACGTGTAGAGGAGCTGTTCAAATTACGCAGAGGCTCATGGAAAACCCTATATAATAACATCCCCATGAAAAAATCGTCCTCTATAACCTTAAAAAAGAACTCCCTATTCAAATTATACACTCCCCTGACAAGCAGATTTGTTAACACCTGAAGAACAAAAAAAACAATCATCGTATTAGATTCAGGAGTTATATTGTCGTTTATTTATATAAGTTATATTAACAATGTATGTCTTAACCTAAACCTAAGATTATGTGTAATAATTACGCTTGCAGCGCAGGTCTCTCCTGCTTAGCCTCCAACTTCACATTTGTTAATGCATAACCAGTACCACCTCTCTGCATTACAATTATATCTTTTTCGGTCAATTTTTTGTTTGTTAAAGGATGTATCCAGTCTTTTTTTATTATTTTTTCAATGCATTCCATGGTCACGACATCGCCACTGGAAAAAATATATAAATCCAAATTGATTGACAGTAACATAAAAAGCAGGATAATCAATGAAAAAATGTAACGCGTCATAAGATAATAATAATAATAATAAATAAATGCTTTATTTGCTCAAATACAATCATCTCAAAATTGTTTAGCATCGTCCAAAGGGCTCACAAGCGATATATATATATATATATATATATATATATATATATATATATATATATATATATATAATTTCCATAAGAATGAAGGAAATAGCTAACTAAAGTAGTAAAATATAAAAACAAATATATAAAAAAATGAACATTAAAATTTTTTAAAATTTAAAATGTAGTATTCCTCATAAAAGAAAAAAATTCACCCCTATTATAGAGCGAGATCTCCAAAAGAAGTCTCATCACTTTTTTTTCAAATAAAACATCTGGCAGATGCTTTAGGGTATTTGGAATCATGTTAAAAAATTTGATAGTCATGTTAATATAGGTTTTTTGAGTTAAAGTTAGACAATGTTGAGGTCCCAGCAAGTTATTGCCATGTCTGGTGTGGTATTCATGTCTACTATGGTTAGTTATATATTCATAAATATGTTTTTTGACCAACACAAGGCACTGCTATATGTATAATCCTGGCAGAGGTAATATTTGTAAGTCGTTGAATAAAGTTCTGCAAATTTCCATTGGTGTCTTTTTTGTAATTATTCTGACAGCAGTCTTTTGCATTTTAAATACCTTAACCCACTCGGTCGAATTGCCCCAAAAAATAAGTCCATAGGACATCTTAGAATGAAAATGACCAAAATATACAGATTTTAATACTTCGAGGGTAGCAAACTCTGCGAATGAGAAATAGTGATGATGATAATTTTGTTGTTAATACTTTAACATGATATTTCCATGATGAATAGCTATACAACTAAACAGATTTATTCCAAGAGAAGATTAGAACTTGTAGATAAAAAGTTGTGTAATTTCCAAACAGTTTCACAAATAAACTTTTTCTTTCAGTGACGCGTTTTGATTTGTATTTAACTTGATGGGACATACAGCTTTGAATTTAACATTTGACTCAGATCTTGAAAATGAAATCGGAATTATCAAACAAATAGCTTATAATTTATAATAATGGTTATAATCCAAAGGTAGTAGATCATTTAATAGATTAAAAAAATACAAAAAGGCTATTAGGAGCATAAATCCGCGTAACACACAACATGAAACAAAATGATACAACATAATTACCTATTTTGGAAACATTAGCAATAAGATATCGAAAACTATAAAAACGATGTCTGATAATCAAGTAATTATAGCTAATAGGTCAGCACCTAACTTACGATCAGATTTAATAAATGCAGAGGAGAAAGAACCAAGTATGTGTAATTCAGGTGTATATAGGATTTCATGTGCCTTCTGTAATGCTGTTTATATAGGTCAAAGAGCTAGAGCATTTACAACAAGGTACAGAGAACATATAAGTGCCTTCAAAAAACACCATCCAGAGAGATCAAATTTTTCCAAACACTTACTAGATTCTAATCATAAAGTTGCCAACAACAATGGAATGAGTGTACTTCATACTTGTAATAAAATACATGATTCAAACTTCATGGAGACATTAGAGATTCAAAAATATCCGCGAAATCCTCACTTCATTGTAGTGAATGAACAGACTGATCTTTTAAACTCTATTTTTATCGTACACTACTATAAGTTTCCATATATTTCTATTCTAGGTTAACTTACTCCTAAAATATCTTAAGTTATAGATAGAATGTATTGAGAAGAATGACATAGCTTAAGGAACAAAATATCTTAAAACGTGAAATATCTTAAGAAATAAAATAGTTTATCACATGAAATATCTTAAGGACATTTGACGACTATCGTTAAGGTTTTGTAGATGTTTCCCTCAACACTAGTGTGAATACAATTGCCAGAAAAATATTCCCCAAAGAAAAAATAATTTAATAGAAAAATGGCTAGGCATGTATGCTAGATTTGAGAGCTCTAGTTTTGTATCCATGATAGGACTAGTTAGTTAGTTGGCAAGTAATCTGGGTAAACCAGTCAAATCTAACAGTCCGACAATGATTTGAATATAAATCAAAATGAGTCACTGGAAAAAAAAGAGTTTTATTTGTGAAACCGTATGTAAATTACACTTTTTATCTACATGATGGAAGAGTTTCACCAAGTGAGAGCATCTTCAGTCTACAAGATAACAACTGTTTCAATCTTATCTTGGAGATGCTAACATAGAGAGACACAAGTCAGATGAGACAGATTCACTGGATAGAATAACCAGTCTATACGTTTGTATAGTTTGCAAATTTTTATATTTGCATAATTTTCCACATGGTTTCATCTATTTTGGCATATTCTGGACTTCTTTTTGAATAACACTGAAAGTTTCAGGATTATCTTCGGTCTAATTATTATTTGACATACAATGTTGAACTTACGTGGGTCTGAGGACAGCACATGGTACTGAATTGCTCAATATATCATGTGTCACTGCACACATGTAACGATTTTCTTTGACATGTATTGATTTCTTTTTATCATCTGGCACGGGTGTGAACTTGACATCAACCAGATCTTTAACCTTCATTGGCCTGTGTGATACTGGACAATAAATTGTAGGTTCCTATAAATTGGTTTGAAGATATTAAATAATAGATGACAAACTTTATGTCACAATTGTACATACAAACATTATTGATGAAATAATCTCTTATATGAAACAACATTTTTATGAAGTTTTTTTTTATTTTCTAGAAGGGAATGAATAAAAAAAATTAGGAAATGTATGAAATATAGAGTAAAAAGAAATTCTATCATATTATATAGCAGTAGTTGCTAGCTCTTTGCCTGCAAAATCACACAAGTGGAAACTTTTATAATCCCCCCCCCCCCCTATAACAATTTTTCATAATATCAATTTCACAATTTCTTATGGAATATAAATATATATAAATATTCAACAATAGATTTAATATATGATCCCAAACGTGAATTATGCGCCTAGGTAACTAAATACCTGTATGTGCATAGTACAGTCAGTAGTAGTAGCTATATGATTCTTAGACATGTTAAACATTAGCCCTAAAGGGAGATAACCTAAAGATAATTAAAAAAAACTAACAAAATATACAAAAATAAAGAAACCTAATGTGTCTACTATTCTATTAAAATACTTATAAATTAGTAAAAATGTTCTTAAAAGTTTCCTGATTTTCATGGATGAAATCTTTGCATGCTATACAAAAAAATTTCAGAATATTTAAATGCCTTATGTGGGGTGGTAATAAGTTATACATTTTTGGTGCCAGATAGACAAGATCTTAATTCCATTGTTGTGGAAGCAGTTTGTGTTCCTAGATGTTTATTAACGTTAATTCTAGTTTGATATGTATGTTTTATGTAGTTTATATCTTTATCAGATTTGTGAACATATGTGCAGGTAGACAGACAATACAGTGAGCACACATCAAAAATTTCTTTTGAATTGAGCAAAGCTGTAGAGAAGCGTTTGCTTTTTCTGAAGATTATTTTCCATATGTAATTTTGGGCAATGTTTAAACTCGATAATGTGTTTTGGTAGAGTCCGCCCCAAACAACCAAACCATACCTGAGTAGAGACTCAACAATTGCTTTATATACCAGTATTAAAAGTTGTTTATTTAAAATTTCTCTAATTGTATAAAATTTATGTATTAAATTTCTAATATTTTTTGTTAATCTAAGGACATGATGCTCCCATTTCAAGTGTTTGTAAATTACAATTCCTGAATATTTTATACTATCAACTTGAGCTAAATGACTATCAAGGCTCTCTATGTATAAGTTGTCAAATTCTGGACGATTTACCGATGTAAGTGAGAAAGCGATATAGTTTGTTTCAGAGACATTTAGTGATAACTTAAAAGAGTCCAACCAGTGTTTTATCGTAGCTATGCCATTGTTTGCATAGTCTCTTACCAAGTCCCATTGTTCTCCAGAAAAAACAACAGTGTCATCAGCATGTTCACACAGTTCCCTGTGGAATGCCAATCTTAATCTTAAGTGTGTCTCTTATTGTGTTTCCCACTTTAACAGACTGTGTTCTGTCATTCAAGTAATCACCAAAGAGATTCAGCACAGAGCCCCTGACTCCATAAGATTCTAAAACCTGAAGAAGCAACGTATGGGGCACTGTGTCAAATGCCTTTGCCAGATCCAGAAAGACAGCAAGGCATTTTTTGCCCTTGTCGAGATTATTAGTGACCTGCTCACACAATTCACAAAGCGCATCATAATGTGTAAATAAGAATTTACCCAAACCTTTTTGATTTTGAACAGCATCAATATGTGTGTAATCATCTTTCATTATTTCTATTAGTTTTCAAAGTGTATTATCAATCAGACAATAAAAGGTCTATTTGCTAAAGTGAATAAATAAGACAGTAAACACTCACAGGCTTATCTATCTTCACTTTTCCTGCACTTGGTGTCATAGATGGTACCCAAAAGCTAGGCAAATTTTTATCTCTACCGTCTGCCATATTGGATATGGATGATGAAGTAGTTGGTCTATCTAAAAGTGAATAAACGATTATGAATAATTACAGTAACATAACCATTTAAGTAACTTCTAAAACTTTTACTGGTTTAGTAGTAGTTGTCTCTGATTCATTATGCTTTCTGCTGGCTGCTAATTGAAATCACATAATATATACAAATGAAAATCTTTACTGACTTTTGGTTGCATATATATAAATTATATTTAATGGAATTATTAGGTCAAGATGCAATGAGAATAACAATGCTGTATATTGTATGCTAGCTTAGGTATAAATAAAATAAATTGAAAATGGGAACTACCTGATTGAAAACCATGAATATGTCTGCTTACAATATTGTCCTCTTCCCTCAGGAATGATGAAACTTTTTTCTCTACCTCATTCACTTTTTGTAAGGTTAATTCATCTTCTTCCTTTTTCTTCATTCTCTCATATTCCTTCAACTTCTTACTAAATTCATTTTTCTTTTTGATGATATACTCCAAGATAACTTCTTTGTCAAAGAGGTATCCATCTTTTCTAAGGGAATAATTGCTTAATTATGTTTTTTTCTACACTCATTAAATATTGCAATGAATTTTTGGTTTTCACTACATAATTCTAAATTCAGAATAAACAGGTGAAAAAATAATGTTCTATCTAGTTCAAAATTTCATTTTTTTCACTATTGAGTCTCTTTTATCTATACATGCAAGCTAATTATTGACCATTAGTTTTCGGGATTATATAAGAACAAAATAATTTTTTTCATGTAGGTCGTAGATGGTCTTACTTGGTGAAACTCTTCCATCATGCAGATAAAAAGTTGTGTAATTAACACGGTTTCAAAAATATAACTATTTTTTTGTCCGATGATGATTTAAATATAAATCAAATTGTGTCACTGAAAGAAAAAGTTTTTATTTGTGAAACTTTGAGTTAATTACACAACTTTTTATCTGAAAAGATATATTTCTCAAAATGAGTATCTAATATTCCCAAACATCTATTCAGATGTGAACTCCAGCATTTAAGCATTTCTTTTATACTCTACCTCTACCCCATCTATAATATTATACTATTATAATGTATACTGTCATCTATTTTGTATTGTCTGTATATTTTTTAGTATTTATGTATCCATGTAGATTGTAGCTGCTTTTATTTGGTGAAACTCTTCCATCATGCAGATAAAACGTTATGTAATTAACAAAGTTTCACAAATAAAACTATTTATTTGTCTGATGATGATTTAAGTATAATATGAAATGTGTCACTGAAAGAGAAAGAGTTTTTATTGGTGAAACATGTGTCAATTATACAACTTTTTATCTGAAAAATTATATTTCTCAAAATGAGTATCTAATATTCTCAAACATCTATTCAGAAGTAAACTCCAGCATTTAAGCATTTATTTTATACTCTACCTCTACCCTATCTATAATATACTATTATAATGTATACTGTCATCTATTTTGTATTGTCTGTATATTTTTCAAGTATATATTTATTCATGTAGATTGTAGATGCTCTTACTTGGTGAAACTCTTCCATCATGGAGATAAAAAGTTGTGTAATCAACATACAGTTTCACAAATAAAACTATTTTTCTTTTATTGACACATTTCAATTTATATTTAAATCATCGCCTAACTGTGAGATTTGACTGCTAACAAGGCTACCCAGATTACTTGCCAACTAACTAACTAGTTCTATCATGGATAAAAAAATAGAGATCTCAAATCTAGCATACTATCTGTCCTGTCTAGCTATTTTTCTATTACATTATTTTTCCTTGTATTGCGTCTGTTTAAGGGGAAACATTGTTTTGGCATTGCATTCACACTGGTGTTAAGACAAACCCCTACAAAACCTTTACCATTGCCATCAAAATGTCCTTAAGATACTTCATGTGATAAATTATTTTATTTCTTAAGACATTTGAAGAAATTGGAGTAAATAAACAGACTAATATTTTTTAAGCTCAATTTTTATCAATACGCTACTATAAGTTTCCATCTATTTCTATTCTAGCTTAACTTACTCCTGTAATATCTTAGGTGATTAAGAAGAATGAAATAGCTCAAGGAATAAAATAACTTAAAACGTAAAATAACTTAAGAACTAAATAGTTTATCACATGAAATATCTTAAGGACATTTTGACGGCGATGAAAAAGGTTTTGTAGGGGTTTCCCTTAAGACCAGTGATATGTCGCCAAAAAAAATATTGCCCCTAAAACACACAAGAAAAAAATAATTTAATAAAAAAATAGCTGGACCGGATAGATAGTATAATAGATTTGAAAGCTCTAGTTTTGTATTCATGATAGGACTAGTTAGTTAGTTTGCAAGTAAGCTGGGTAGCCTTGTTAGCAGTTGAATCTGAGTCAGACAATCACAATGCACAACATGTACATATTATATAGTGTGGACATCTGTGGCGAAGTTTAGATATCAGCTACTCTTACACTTAACCACAAATATAACAGTTATAAAGATGTTACAGACGTTGGTACTGATTCGTAAATAAAAGATTTTAACTGAGCAAATACACAAGATGAAAAAAATATTAATGTACAGATGGGCACAACTTATAACTAATTGTAATTAAAGCAACGACACAAACGTTTTACATGCTTCCTAAAGTTATTAAGGTTAATATTTTTGTAAGATGGACCCAATGAATTATATAACATGGCTGCATTAAATGTGAAACAATGCTGAAACACAGATGTGCTATGATGAGGAATAGTAAGAGTACATGCATGCCTAATATTGATATTATGTACATCACTCCTGAAAATCAGTTTCTCTCTCAAATATATCGGTTTAGACGTTAACAACAATTTATAAATGAATACAAGGTAGTGGTATTTAACCACCTGAAATATGCGTAGCCAACTGAGTCTTTCATATGCTTCTGATATATGAGCAAAGCGCCTTAAGCCAAAAATGAATCTCACACAGTTGTTTTGAACGACTTGCATCCTTTTTATTTATATCGAATGGAGACAGGGCTAATACATGATGCTACAGTAATTAAACACAGAGAAAACAAAAGACTTGCAAAGCTTTTTTCTTAATTTGAAATTAATTAATGATTTGTTAGCATAAAGGGTACGTAATCTAACATATGTTTTCTTTAGGTTTTCTTTCACATGATCTGTGAATCTCAAACAATCATCAAATACAACCCCCAAAATTTTAATTTTTTGGGAGAACAGCAGTGTATCAGCGCCAAGTTGAATATTAAATTTGCGTCCAGTGTCCATTTTTCTCGTGTTCGAACAAAATAGCATAACATTACTCTTTTGTGTATTTATAGGCAAATTATGATTGATAGAAAACTCACATACCCTCTTCAGATCCTCGTTCAAATCATTATTTGCCTGATCAGCCTCATCGGTGTCGAAATAGTGAATAAGCTGAGTATCGTCAGCAAAAGACTGTACTTGTGAATGAGTTACATCTGAAGGCAAATCTGCAGTGTATATCAAGAAAAGCGTTGGACCCAAGACTGATCCCTGAGACACACCGGAGGAAATTGATTGGAAGCTAGATTTGTTTCCATCCACCGAAACACACTGAGACCGCTCATTCAAGTAACTAGAAAAGAGTGACAGCGCAGTTTTATCCAAACCATAACATCTAAGCTTGGCGATCATCAGTTTGTGACTTATCTTGTCAATCGCTTTGGAGAAATCGAGCGAGACTAAGGCTACTCCCATTTTTTTGTCTAGAGCTCTCAGGATGTTGTCAGCAAGATTCAGCAAAGATGTCGTTGTGCTGAAATGTTTACGGAACCCAGATTGACTTTGAGCTATTACCTGATTGATATCAAAATAGTTTGCAAGTTGAGCTTGTGCTGCCTTTTCCAGGATTTTAGAGAGAACAGGCAAGATGCTAATAGGCTTAAGGTCGGAGAAACTGTTTGCCTTATTTGTTTTAGGTAATGGAATTACAAGTGCTTTTTTCCACAAATTTGGAAAGTAGCCCTTCTCCAAACAGCAATTAACAATATGGGTTATGTACACAAGTGTAACTGGCAAGCTCAATTTAACCATTGTCAGACTTAGGCCATCAGTACCTTTAGCTTCTGATCTAACAGCTGAGATAAGTTCATGAACCTCTCGTGGTTCAAGCAGCCTAAAGGAAAATCTGCTACCATTAAAAGAGTTATCAGAATCATAATTATGAATGTCATCAGGAACTACTTTTGAATCAAATACAGAAATGAAATAAACATCGATTTTGGAGGAGTCTCTAAGATGCAGGGGAATTTTTGAATCTTTTGAGGATTGAACTTTCATCTTTTTAAATTCAGACCACATCTTTTTGGTGTTCTTCTGAGCCTGCAGATAGCTAAGGTAGGCTGCCTTTTCACGCCGTATTGATGCTAAGGCAAAATTTCTCTTTTCTTGATAATGTTTGAAATTTGCTGCACTTCTGGTGCTTCTATATGTAGCCAGAGCTTCATCTTTTTGTTTTAGGATTTGTTTAAGAGGATATGTAAGCCAGGGTGCTTTCTGTTTGCTGACTCGGACCGTTCGCACAGGCGCATGTTTATCATAAACCCTAAGTAGTTCGTCAGTGAAAAACTTCACCTTGTCGTCAATGTTTTGAATAAAGCACATTTTTATGAATTCAATTTCATGCAAGTCATTCAAAAAAGCGTTTTCATCAAAGTATGCAAAGTCACGGTAGGTAATAAACTTCTGATCCAACTTATCACAAGCGATAATCCTAACTGTGCAACATGTTATCTTGTGATCAGAGATAGAATAAACATCTATGGTGAGAATTTCACTCAAATTATGCGATGAATGTACAAAAATTGGGTCTAACAAAGTTGAACAATTTGCTGTGACTTTTGTCGGTGCCGTGACTAGCTGAGTGAATCCATACATATTAAAACATTGACTAAGGGTATTATCATTGAACATATTAATATTAACATTACCTAACACAAAAACATCATCATACTGACTCAAAAATGCAGGTAGGATATGATCTAAAGCCGAAACACATTCAGTCAAATTCTGAGATGGTGGGCGATACAAAACACCGACAATGATATCAGATCTGCTAACTGTTACCTTAATCCACATTTGCTCTACATAGGGAAGAGCATCGTATTGAATATCAAGCACTGTCACGCTAAGATTAGACTTAACATAGAAGCCACAACCCCCGTTTCTACCATTTCTATCCATACGAAAGAAAGTATAATTATCTATACTCAAAGCGTCGCTTCCTACATTTGTATTAAGCCAAGTTTCGGTAACTCCGAAAATATCATAACTATCCATTTCAAGCATATTAACAAATGCATCAAAGTCAGAAAGTAACGAGCGTACATTTAAATGTCCAATATTCAATTTTCGCTCACGTAAGCTTCCCATTCTGTGAAGATATTAAAGTCTTAAGAAACACGAATTAATGATGACTGTATTCCTGAAGAAATGAACGAATAGTAGACTTTGAAGCATTATTAGAATGGTAGAAGAATTTGAGTTCGTGACTAGAACGCAACATATCCATATTTTACAATTAGCTTGTATATATTCAATAAGATTAAGCATAGATAGAGAAAACAATTTAAAGGCTGATATAATATTGACCTGATTGCAAATCATTGCAGATATTCGCAGGATATATAGTAAAATAAATACAAGATTAAAAAGGTAATCTAGAAGAATTTTCGATAGTACAGGAATTATAGGAATAATTGATTTATCACCTTTATTAGAGTTACGCATAATTAATATTTTGTTGAAGCATATTTAGATAATTTTTGTAAATAGGGCACCCTGCATATGTTGCTTTATGATCAACAGTTAAATTTTTTTTATAGGATTTGTTGTGATGCAGACAATTAGAACACTGCACGGAATCAGACATGCAGTCTTTAAGTTTATGATTACCGGCACACTTAGGACAGTGAAGATCGGCTTTGCAATTGGTTTCTAGGTGACCAAATCCACAGCACTTGAAACAGCTAAAAACTCGTAGGTGGTCCTTGATTTTCGATTTCTTCCAGCCAACAAATACATAATCCTTCTGCATCAATAGATTTCGCAACCCTGGAGTAACTTCTATTACGACATCGACGTTGCTCAATGCTCAGCCTTTTCAATTTAGTGATGACTTAGATCTCAGACTTATGTGAGTCTTCCAAACCATTAAGGAGTGCAATACTATTTATTATGTCTTCAGAAGAATCTAAGCCTTCCAATCGAGCATCCATAATTAAGAGTCTGGGGTTATACTTTTTTGGCTCATCTATTGAGTATTTTTTCCCTAGCGGCGCAGTAAGACTAGACTTTAGCGTGTCTAAAGAAGATTTGCCCTCACAGTGTATGGCAATCCCATTCCTGATTTTTCGTGTATTATTTATGCATATCTTCAATTTAGCAGTGTCCACTAACTGCGTGACGTCTTTAAATATTTGGTCAGCATCGGTGGTATCATTATTTTTAGATTTTATCAGAACAGATGAGTTTGAATCGCGTTTGTGGTCGCCTCTGGAATTTTGATTTGAAGTTTTTACCACATTGCTGTAAGTTTTATTCAACAAATTTTGGTCCAGTGCTAGCAATTGTTCTTTTTGTGTTTGAATTATCGTTTTTTGCAATTCATTAGAGTATTTGGTCTCAGAAACCAAATTATTTAGGATTTCTTTTTCTCTCTGCAAGCAGTCAATTTCTTTCCTCAAAATCTCAACATCAGCGCTGTCTTTTGGCAAAATATTTCCATTACATTTATCACATGCCCAGAACAAATTCTTACAGTCAGACAACACTTTTAACCAGGTGTCCTTAAAAGATATGCACACAGTATGGTATTTTGACTTACAAAGCACACATGTAACTGATTTAGTTGAGACTATAAAGTTGTCGTCACACTTCCTGCAAATCTCCACATCAGGCGCCATGGTTCGATCATATGACTGTAATTCACTGGCCTACGACGCCTACCCAGTGATACAAAATAGCATGCCAATTTTTTGCGGTACAGGTATTTGCAGATTCTTTTACTGGAAAATGGCCTTTAACTCACCAATACATTAGTGTGGTTGCATATCTTGCAGATGGAATGATGTATCACAACACAGTTTTGAGAAAATGTACGCTGCATACAATACACTCAATAGAAACTATATCAGGAATTTTATGCTCTGAAAACTAAAAACACTCTTAAGTGTCCAGCTAATTGTACGCGTCACTTATTCAACGACTCTCGACTCCGATTGCAGTAATAAAACTGTGTAATGTTTGTGGATGCTGTGAATAGTCAAATACCTACGTTATAACCGGATTCCTGCATGGCTGCAAAGAGAGAGAACAGCAATCAAAATTCTTTACTGAATCCTTTCCAATTCTTGTAGCATTTGTCCCATATCCTGAAGCTTGGGCATCTTTCTTCTTCTCATGGTAAGTGTATACTGCACCAGCAGTACAATTCCTTGCATGTCTCGTCATTAGCTATCTCTGGTCAACCTCACAACCAAAAATATCTTAAGGCTGTTAAGGTTGATGATCACCATCAACTAAAATACGATACGGATTGTGATCGAATGAATATTATTTACCTGTATGATATGTAGGTACACTGAAAAATACGTTTACAAGTCAACTGCAAAATAGATTAATAATTAATAAAAGTTAAAATAGCTTTTTCTATGACCTGTAACCCTTACCTTAAACTTAAACAAATGTGTAAATTTCAAATCGATGTTCTGTGTTCTGTCTTGTCATACTGTGTTCAAATCAAGGAAGCTCAGATCCACCGTCGTCACGTCACACGTCTAAAGATGTGAGAGCACCAAAATACCATGATCACATAAATCAGAAATGTTATTTTTTTGGTACTGTATTGGATGTTCAGGTAGGCGGAGTCTTGTGATGCCACCATAACGAAACAACTAATGTTGTGCAATAAAATTATTTAGTTTCTCATTTAGGTCGGTAAAACTTTGTTTTGATAAAGTTGGTGACTTGGATGTCAACGGTATAGTGATATGATATAGTGTGTCAATTGTCACGAATGGAGAATGACGTATGATGGTTATGCCGCATGTAAGAAAAATTGTAAAAGTTCTACAATAAAGAGTGAATTATAAAGTTTCCAGTGTATTACCGCACAGAATCCACCCTCCGTTAACATTGACAACTCATAAATTCAGAGGACTGACATAGTTGCATCCTGACGCCAACATACCAAAACGTAAATATTTACTCGCCAGTACAGAATCAAAAATCTGGAGATAGGTCACACTTTTGACAGATTCCTCCGAATTCTAGTGGGCGTTATAAACACTGTAAAGTGTTTCGTGGTGGATAATGTAAATATTTTTGAGCGGTATTGCGGTCAATACATCTTCGGACCATCTAAAAAATTAGACAATGGATGAAATAACATCATCGATATATAACCGTAATACTTAGTCGTCACGATGCTGAATATGCTCGTTGGGAGCACGCCATGAGGACACACCCACTTGCACATCTGATTTTTTCACGTAGCCCAACACAGAATATATAAGGTTAGCCCAAGAAGACAGTTGGATAGTATTATGTGGTTAACACCTGTAGACCACAAAACCTTATACACTGTAGTCTCAGTAGACTTCGCTGACTTGTGACGCTTCTAGTGTTTCGTGATGGATGCTGACAAAGTCACAAATGTGTTTTCGGTCTGTCAGTGTCGGGTTCTTGTCAGTCTTCTGTCTTTTGTGTGTGTGTGTGTGTGATGAAGTCGTTAGACTGGTTGCTGGTTGCTGTTGCTTTTGTTGTTTGCATGTTCCATATCTAATCATAAGTGTTTTGAAACTAGCAAAATGAAACGAAAAAGGAAAAGTCAGTGCCCGTCTCCCCTACTGGATGATAGTCCGAAAAGGCAAGTGAACTTCTTTCAACTTACACCAAAAGTAATAGCGATATGTTTTCTTACAGGACAAAAGTACATGCTCAAAGAAAGTTTGCACAGGGTTCAAATGTAAACAGTCCAGTAATCACTCCTATAAAGGAGTTGGAAACTGAAATACCACATATAGATGTGATGCCTGAACCAGTAGAGTTGCTTCCTATGAAGAGACCAAATACTGAGGATTTTCTAACATTCTTATGCTTTCGTGGTACTCCCATTTTACCACAAGGTCTGAATTTTTTCAACACTGCTTCTATTGTGGATACCAATGGTCAAGTGCATGAAATCAAAAGTGAAAGCCCTAAAAATGGTCCTATTGACATTGCAAAATGCTCTTCTTCTGAAAAACCATTTATTGCATTTGGTGTACGTAAAAGAGCTGATCCTATAATTATTAGTAAACAAATGGACAGAAAAAGACGACATGCATTGGCTCTTCAGGCCCTACGCAGAAAATACCAGGAACAAAAAATGGCAAAGATTAGAGCCCTGACTATCAACAAATTATCAGAAAAATGTACAAACCGGAGTGTTCTGAAAACAAATACAGTCTCAAAAACTGAAACCATTACAAAGAAAACACATTCTTTCCAAAAAACTAAGGTAATGGCTACAAAGCATGTTGAAGTAATTACTCAATCATTAAAAACACCTTCAAGATCTAAGATCAAGCCTAGTTTGAAACAGAACATGTGTTTAAGAAGCTTTAGGGGTAGGTTTGTCCACAAAGAATTGCCATTCAGAAAAACTGTACACTCTGATATAAGAAAAGCAGTGAGACCCTTAGGGAGAATAGTGGTCAAAAAGAATCAAAGAGTATCAGACCATAACATTATAAAAACATCTCAAGTGAGGTCTACTAGTTCTAATGTAAAACCTTTGAAGAAAGTCACTGGCCCAAGTTTGTCAGAGATACCTGAAGCAATGAGGTAAGTGAAATTGAATATAACTTTGTAGCTTATTCGTTTAGTATATTTGGTTGTATTATAAATGAAAATCCTGGTAAATAGTGTGGTATGGCACTTGGACCATGGTTACAGTACTTATTTTGAGATAGCATTGTATTGTCAATAATAAAAATAGAATACTGCCATTGTGGTGTTTGTAGGAAAGTAAAATTCTATAGATTAATAACAAATATTAACAGTCAGGAATCTAAAAGTAAAATTCGTAATTAGTTATAAAAAATTGGTCTAGATCATTTACATACAGCTTTGCAAGAATGCTGAATCACTCTTAGATTGCATTTAACTTACTATCACTTTTGTCCTAGCTCCCCTGTGACACAATCTGACATGAGTGCCAGGAGAAGGCAGTTGAAGAAACGAATGTTGATGGCCAACTCTACTACATTAGTAAAATCAAGGTCACTCAGACTCACTACAGTAAACAAAACAATTTTGTCACAAAGAAAAAGCACTAGCTTGAAGTGTATACCGCCTAAAGTAATCCAAAAAGACAAGACATCTGCTGTCATAAAATTAAGTCAAGAAAATAGTGAAAAGAAGCCTTCACCAGGTGAAGAGTATAAAGCAGACAACAAAATTCAAACAAGGAGATCCACCACAGAACCAAGAAAAGAGACTAGGCATTCACTAAGGAGTGTACTCAAATGTAGGATTGAAGTGAGGAGAGATATATCAAAAACAAACATTAAGAAGGTACTTGAAAGAAACAGACGACTAATGAGGCGGAATCTTTCTATAAATAAAGCTGTTGAGCACAATGAGAGCAAGAAAGATATCAAATCCATTGATAGTAAAAGAGATATTATCAGATCTACTGAAGCTCATAAGGAAGCCAGCAAAGCAGCAGATATCAAAAAGGAGGTCACAAAGTTGGCGGATGTGAAAAGATATGATGCCTGCAAGTTCCCTGAAGTGAAAAAGGAATTTACCAGATCTTCCAAAAGGGATGCTACTAGAGTAATTGATGTGAAAAAAGAAGCTAGCTCATCAGGCTATGTCAAGAAAGAAACAAATAAGTTTGTAGACATAAAGAACAGTGTGACAAAAAAGATTGATGCTAAAAAGTATCCCAATAGAGCAGCAGAGATGAAAAATGAAGTCACTAAAATAAATAAGAAAAAAGAACCAACAAATGTCAAGAAGGAGGTGAGTAAGTTATCAGTCTCAAAAAGAGAGGTGAAAAAATCAACTGATACTAAAAAAGATATTGAGAAGGTGTTAGTGGATACTATTGCAACATTAGAATTGAGGAAAGGAATGACTAAATCAGTAGGTTCTAAAAAGGAACTGGGTAGGCCATCAGAATTGAAAAGAGCAATAGATCCAAAAAAAGAAGTTACCACTAGATCATCTGAGGCTAAAAAAGAAGCTAAAATATCAGATTTCCAAAAAGGAGAGGCAAAGCCAGTTGCTGTGAAAAAAGACATTTGCAAAGTGACAGAAACTAGAAAAAAAGTGGATGTCAAAAAGGAAGTTGAGAAGAAAAAATATGTGAATCTATCAGGAGATTCCAGTAAGAGCATTATTAAATCCACAGATCTTAAAAGGGAAGTCAGCAAGTCAGTAGAAATCAAAAACGATGATATAAAACCAGCAATAAGTAAAAAAGATTTCAATAAAATACCTTGTGCATCTGTTATTAATACTAAGGAAAAAAATATGAGTGTACCAGATAACCATGCTGCTAAGAAAAATGAACCAAAGAAATCCCCTAGCCAAATTACAATTGATTCTAAAAATAAAAACAGCAAATCAGAAAATCCTTCACTGGAAATAGTTCATGTAATTGAAGATGAAAAAACTGTTGCTGTTATCTCAGAAAGTTTCAGCAGACCTGATAATTTTGTTGAGAAGAATGTGAAGGAGCATAAAAATGTCAGTCAAATAAAAAGTGAACAGCTCGTCTCTAGGAAAGCGACAAATAATGAACAGAACAAAGATACTAAAGACAGTTCTTTATCCAATAAACCTGAACATGTACATCTGAGGGAAATAGTCAAGCAAATTGAGAGGCCAAAGTCGCCAACAAAAAAAGCAATCACAAAAAAAAAAGTTAAAAGGGAAGACTCGCCAGTCTTAACAAGGCGACTGCTAACACGCGAAAAAACTGCCACTACCATTCCTAGGCCGACCAGAAAAACAAAAGAAGCAGCTGCAATCTATATGGAGATCCTTAGTCATAAATTAGGAAGTGACAGTAAAGTTGACGATGATAATATATCTATTGACAGCTTCCCCGAATTACCAAACGTCAAAAAAACAGAGCAACGAGAAAATGAGCTTAAAGCTCAGGCCAAGTCTTCTAAAGATGACATTAAAGAAAGCGCTGACGAAATTAAAGGAAAGAAAAATAAAAGTAACAGGGATGATATTTTAGATCAAGTATTAATGAGCTTGAGTAAAAAACACGGATCCGAAATGAAATGCACCTCAGCTAAGGAAACAAATAACCCAGATTCAGAGGATGCAAAGAAAATCAAGACTATAGAAAATAATCAAAAAGAAGAGGCCGATACTAGAGGGAAAAAGCAAGTCATTGAAAAGAAAATTATTGTGACCAAGAAATTAGATGACTCAGGTTCCGAGAAAGTAAATATCAAAAACGATATGAAGGATGTTCAAGATCATGAAGTTATCAAGGGACAAGTTATAGAGAAGATCTCAGAAGAAATGAAAAATCTAGGTGTTAAGAGAGAAAATATTAAAAGTTATGGGAAATATACTGAGGATAAAAAACAAGAGATTGAAAAGAAAGCCAATACAGCTAAGGCAGCAACCAATTTAAGTTCAGAATTTGAGTGGAATGAAATTAAAGCCAACAAGGATTCTGAGGAAGTGAAAGACTCTGGTCGAAGGTGTACTAGATATTCAACTGTACCACAGAAAATGCAGCAGGAAAGTGATGATTCTGACGAGTCTTATCATGCAAGTGTTAAAGTACCACGGCAGAGAAAAATGACTAGGAGCAAAGGTCCTCCTAAAAGCTCAAAAGCTTCTAACATTAGTTTGGTTGAACCTGATAGAAATGAGAATTTTAAATCGAAATTTACTGGAATAAATAAGAAACAACCAACTGAACATAGTACAGATTCCGACCATTCCACTACATCGGACATGAACCTAAAATTAATTTTGAACAAAGTGCAGAACAAGAAGTACTCTAAGACCAAATGTATGATGAAGGCAGACCACGGCTTCGACGATTCTGATGAAGAGCCTTTATCTAAATTAACAAATAAAAGTGGGGATGATAGTCATAGGTCTGAGACCGTCAAGCCTAATGAGAAAAGACTTTTAGCATATAAAAAAGATAAACTGGAAACACAGAAAGAGCTACCAGCAACTAAACCAAAGAGAGAATGTGCTAAAAGGCCCCAGAATTACCTCCCGATGCTTTCTTCGTCCGATGAGGATGAAATTTTCCATGGATTTGATGATAAAATTAAAGAGAAGATGCCTGAAAAACCTCTGGAAGTTACTCTGACACAAGTCCCGCCTCTACTAGAGTTGTTCAGCAAGGATTTGGACAGACGATTCGGCAAGGAAAAGGTATGTCTGTTTGAGTTTTTGTTGGGCTTGAATTAAGCCTTATGTATAGTAGAAGCTGCTCTTTGCTGAACATATTTCGAGATCAGACATCATGTTATATTTACTTCTATTTCTTCCATAGATGTAATTGGATTATTCCAGGCCCACAATCCTTTATTATAGTATAGAACATTATTTGTAGAGCATATACTATCAAATAACTTATTATTATATATTAAAAATACAATTGGAGTAATATTATGTATTCAAAGGTAAACATGTCCAATGCTCAAATCGAAAAATGGTTGAACGACTCCGCATTGGCCAGTAACAGTATCAAAAATGAGAACGACGAAATGTTGAAGTTTGGCGAAAGAATTCCAACTGAAGCATCATTCGATAATGTCGAAGCTGTAGATACAGAGAAAATTAAGTTCAATTTGTTATCAACCACTACGAAGTCGCAAGATGTGGTTAAGGTAGAGGAGAGTAAACGAGTGGTAACAACAAAGTCAGAAACTGAGAAGACTTCAAAACATCTGGCATTGGACCGAAAGCCCATATTTCGTAAAGGTAAATTGAGACTATTCAAACACTTTGATTGAGTGTATGCATGCGATTGTAGTTGAGGGTTTCATAGTTTGTCATAATTGAAGACATAATTTGCCCTTATAGGTAGGACAGAAACTACTCCAAACGTGAATGCATTTTCTCCAGAAAATGAAAGTAGTGTTTATGCCTTTGGTGAAGATAATGAGGAAGTAGTAAGTACTCCATTTCGAAGGCCATCAAGAAGACCATCTAGTACTGCCACATCAAGATCTGAAGATGAATCTTCGAAACAAGAGGATATGAAAAAAGGTTAGACTTTGTTTTTTTATATGGAACTCGTCCTCAGTTTGATTTTACCAAGAAGTACATATTCACGAAAACTATTATATTTGTATGTTATATAATGAGAGGATTAGTGAGATTTTTAGCAAGTTTGTACCTTCTCTGTGGCGATTAAGACAACATGTTCAATAGGAGCTAAAAATAATATCAAACTCACATATTCTGTTGGGTAACTGTCTCCCCATAACATATTGCAGGTCAATTTCGGAGACCTTTGGTGAAACAAGAACACATGAAAAGCAAAGAAGAAATAGACAGTAGTTTAGATACAGATGATGCATCCTACCACTTTTATATTCCTCAGAAACCCTGTAAATCATTCAATAAAAGTCAATCTGCGGCTATGAAATCTAAGCACATTGAGAGCAGGCCGCTGAATAGAGTGGTTAAGAGCGCAGACCGTTTGTCGGTGGAACGTGATGACTTCAAGTACAAGGTTTGTTTTTATAATGTTCAAATCTTCAAATATTATTTGGAACATGATTATCATTCATAATATTTCATCATTTAGGGCTCGATTAAAGATTAAAGTTGATCAAGTAATGTATCTACCAATGTATCTCAGGTTGAGAGGTGACTGAATTTTACTGTTTACATAGTAGGAACAATTTTATCACATTGACCTTGAAACGCTGTAAATTGTATCCATCCAGACTCAAAAATAACGACTTTTGAATGAGGCTCGTTCGAGGCATTGGAAGCTCAACCTCGTGAAGATGCGCCTGTTTAGGACCTTCTAGTATTTGCTGTACTGACGATTTTTGGTGTTATTATGAGAGACATCTCAATCGAACATTTACCTTGATGGTATTTATAGCCTTACTCCTTCGATGATCTAGACTGTGGAGGTCATTTGTAATGTCAGGCGCATCCAGAAGCCGTTCTTTTCGTTATAAATTGTGCCAGAATCTTCAGGGAGCGCTTCGGAGCAAATCCCCACACATTTATTTACCATCAATGCTGGTGTTTCTCAATGTTACGTTATTTGGGTTAAATTCAGAAACTGAGGGTGAAAAACTCAATTTGATCCATGAATTCAAAGCGAGGTATAGTGTATTTGCCCCCCCCCCCCCCCCCTATATCTGATATAAATTAAGAATCAATCTTAACCAGTCCTGTCTAAACAACAACTTTTTCGTTCTGTAGATTCCAAGTTCTCCAAGTGCCAGCTCTTCCAGCAGTGCAAAGATCTACAAGCGTCAGACGCCGAAACAGAAAAATAAATCTCATGACGCAATCTCCCCTGTGTACGCCTCTGAATTTCCGAAACGGACGGATCCTGCAAAATTGGTGGAAGCGCCAGTGTTCCATCCCACGGATCAGGAATTCCAGGATCCGCTGGAATATATCGAGAGGATCAAGCATAAAGCGGAGCAGTTTGGTATATGCAGGTATGTGGTCGTGATAAAACTTATCTTCAGGTACAGATCGAGTAGTTTTTTATGCCGTGTGGATTTCTGAATAAGAATTCTTTGGTATTTGGTCAAAATAGCAGTATTCATTAATACCTAAATTGTGAATTTTTATGCTACTATTTTCTTCCAGAATCGTACCTCCTAGCTCATTCAAGCCGGAATGTAAAGTCTCTGATGATATGAGGTTTACTTCTTATAATCAGTATGTGCACAAAATGTTGCATAGATGGGGACCAAACTTCAAAGAACTGATGGCCATTAAGAAATATTTGGAGACACAGAATATTGGCTTCACTCACTCTCCATGGGTAAGTATAGCAAGATACTGCTACCAAGCAGTTCTTATCTGGTCATCTTACCTACCCAGGATATCTAACAGTTGGATTGCGTCAAATTATATTCTAGTTCTATTCAACCAACTAAGGAAAAATGGAACAATGCGTCTATTTTCACCGTTCAGAAGACTAGTATTTAGTCTTTTTATGTTTTCCAGATTGGGGGTATGGAAATTGACTTGCCAAGATTATATCAAACTGTTCAAAATTTGGGAGGTTTAAAAGAAGTTATTGAAAAAAAGAAATGGCCAAAGGTGTCGGAGCTTATGAAAATACCAAAATCCGCTCAAGATCGTGTTACTAAGCTTGATGACATCTATTGCAAATACCTTTTGCCATACGATACACTGTCACCAGGTAAGTTGAATCAGAAACTAAGTTTGACATATTTTAAGAGAAATGTATTTATATTATTGAAAGAGAAGTACAGGATTATTTTTCTTCACGTATTTTTGAATATGCTACTGATTTTTAATTACTGTAATGATTATCATTCTCTGCTAGCTGAAAGACAAAAGTTGTTCGACGAAGTAGAAGCCGAGTGGGCGCAACGTGAGAGCAAAAGTCAAACAAAAGCCCAAGAAAAGCCAGTGGACGATGGAAACACCCCAGATGGCGATTCATCCGAACATGAATTTAATGAAGCAGAAGAATGTATTACTAAGGGCAGAAACATGGCACTGAATGCTTTTTATAGAATCGCCAGAAACACTATGACTATGCATTTCAAGAAACCGGAGCCATCCGCACAAGAGGTGACAAAGCGCATATATTTTTGTTTCTACGTTATTGGCTCCCTTGAGTATTGAAAATTTGAATTTTTTTAATTACCACTTTTATTTGTGGATCATTGTGTACGAATTACACAGTTTTATCTTAAGGACGACTATTGCTTTCAGAAATATTGAAAATCCTCTTCATCGAATAGGTACAGCATGGAAAATATAGATTCAAAACTAATTGTGGTCCACATGTCAGAATGCATTTTGTTGTTACTTACAGGTGGAACAGGAGTACTGGAAATACGTAACGTTAAGACAAAATCACATCTGTGTACATTCGGGATCTATTGATTCCGGTAGCTGGGGATATGGCTTCGCCGTTTCTAAAAACAGCCCGTTCGCCAGGCACGCTTGGAACCTTAAAGTTCTCACGAATAATTGCGGTTCCGTACTAAGGTCTCTGGGACCTGTCATGGGCGTCACTGTACCCACGCTACACGTTGGAATGGTAAGTTATAATTTTATGCGTCATTCACTTCGGAGTAATGAGATCATATCTTGAATTTATATACAGTTATGTGTTCCATCGGATCGTGAGACTTCTGAGCGATACTTAGATGTAGCAGATGTCATCCCAAACTGTATTATTTACCGAATAACTATCTTAAATTCTAAATAATAATGTAACATCTAACTTGACTGACGCAACAACATGGAATCATTACAGATTCAAAAATATCTGCGAAACCCTGACTTCATTGTAGTAAATCAACAGACTCATCTTTTAAACTCAGTTTTTATCAATACACTACTATAAGTTTCCATCTATTTGTATTCTAGGTTACCTTACTCAAAAATATCTTAAGTTTCAAAATGTATTAAGAAGAATGAAGTAGCTTAAGGAAAAAAAATATCTAATAATGTGAAATATCTTTAAAATAAAATAGTTTATCACATGAAATATCTTAAGGACATTTTGACGGCGATGGTTAAGGTTTTGTAGGGGTTTCCTTTAACACTAGTGTAAATACGTCGCCAAAAAAATATTGCCCCTTAAACAGACACAAGAAAGGAAAAAATAATTTAATAGAAAAATAGCTAGACGGGATAGATAGTATGCTAGATTTGAGAGCAACAGTTTTGTATCCTAGAATAGGATCTAGTTAGCTAGTTGGCAAGTAATCTTGGTAGTATTGTTAGCAATCAAACCTGACATTCCTACGATGATTTAAATATAAATCGAAACGCGTCAATGAAAGAAATTTTTTTTATTAGTGAATCTGTGTGTCAATTACACAACTTTTTATTTGCATGGAAGAGTTTCACCAACTAAGAGCATCTACAATCTACATGACCTAATTTTATGTTATGCAGAACCTTGAAATTATTGTTGAGCGAATAAGAAATAACGTAACGTGTATATTATTTTGTTGTAGGTGTTCAGTGCATGTTGCTGGTACCGAGATCCGCACGGTCTTCCATGGATTGAATACCTTCATACAGGTGGCAACAAGATATGGTACGGAATTCCGAACACCACTAGCGAACAATTTAGAGCTGCTTTACAAAGGCTGGTGCCTAATTGTTGCCGAGACAAGGAGCTGTGGTTGCCTAGCGATACCATAATGGTCCCTCCTAGCCTTCTGGTCGAAAAGGGAGTCTCTTTGTGTAGGACTGTGCAGGAGCCGGGGCAATTTGTGGTGGTAAGGAAAACACACCCTGGTCTTTTTGAAAACAATACAATTTATCAAAAAAATAGAAACATCCACTGTAGATTAGTGTTGATTCTTGAATAGTTGTATTTTCATAGCAGTACTAAATTTGCATCAAAAAATGTAAATATCCATCTTCGTGAACACTTGCAAAGCTTTTCCGTCATTTCGGTATCCTCACGTTTCGCCTGTTTTCAGGTATTTCCTAAAGTTTTCACCTCCAGCATTAGTACCGGATACGTAGTATCAGAAAGCGTATATTTTGCTCCAGCTTATTGGTTGAAGAGCGCGAGAAATTTGTTTGATGTATTGAGGAATAGTTCTGAACCTTCGATGTTCTCTTTAGACAGACTTCTGATCAACATAGCGAACGATACAAGGTATGTATGCAATTTTTCTAGAAATAAAAATGATTTTTGTCACTCTAAAATTGATCTTGAATTTTAATTGGCAGAATATTATTAAAACGTGACTTGGATTGAAAACGAACAGAAAGTTGCGTAGAGTTACAATATTTGACAATTATCATCAAGACTCGTTGATTTCTATCATTCATTTTTTTCAATTCTAATATTCCTCAGATTAACAGTATTCATCACTATATCTGACTAATCTCGTTGGATATAGAGGAGATACACAGAGTTTAAAGAATGTAATTTTGTTGGTAGGTCTAGCATAGACATTCTGAGACAGGTGCTACCTCATGTACAAGACTTATGCCATAAAGAGACGGAGAAACGGGAGATGCTGAAATCTTTTGGTTATGTGGAGAGAGAAAGCATGCCTTTACCAGATTCAAACAATAGAAAAAAGAAAAAAATCCAGGGGGAAGAGGGAGACTACGAGTGTGAGATTTGTAGAGCAAATCTGTTCACTTCAATGGTGAGTTTGATAAAGTTCATTTACTTCAAGTATATCTCGATGATATATGTTTAAATTCCAATTTCTTGATTATATAATTTTTGATTCAGAAATCTCCTTTAACAGTTTGAACCGATTTTAATTTTTGTGTGAGTCACAATAACAATTTCTAATTCTAAAAAAACTTTGGACAAATTATTTAAAAAATCAATAAATTTCGTTCTTCAACATATTGTATCTCAAAAATACTCAGGATACATAATTGTAAGATGCAAAAATGCCTATTTCATTTTTTACTCACTCTAACGATAATTTTGTAAATCAATTTCAGGTGTTTGATACTGATGATAATGTGATATATTGCCTGGATCATGCTATAGAAATGTTAGAAAAGAAAAAAACTAAGGTGTCGAACTACAAGTTCATGTTCACGTATGACGACGAAGAGATAAGAGGACTACCGGAGAAAGTTAAGAGTGTCATAGAGACGAAAACTCAGAAGAAAATTCCTAACAAGTTTACAGGAATGCCGACGTTACTGGGAAAGCAATGATAAGACAGTTTAGCTGAACAATTTAAATGATGTTAGTTTCTGGAATACAAAGACGATACACATTAGGAGTTTGAGGAATGCTGATATTTTCAGATCTCAGTCTGTAGTGTTTTGATCCATTCCACCAATTGCAGCTTTTTAATGATGTTAATTTTTAAATATAATTTTGATCGGAATGTCTATAGTAGACATTGCAATTAACCTTAGTATTTTCTAAAAGAAAGAGTTTTATTTGTGAAACTGTGTGATAATTACACAACTTTGTATCTACATGATGGAAGAGTTTCACCAAGTTAGAGCTTCTACAATCTACATGATTAGTATTTTCTACCAATAGATCCATATGTGAAAGTATATGCTCTCCTGGCCTACAGTGAGATTTGAACCTCATGTCTTTTATCCACCAATTTATATACGAAAGCACGTCTATCAATCGATATGAAACGTCAATGTTAGAGACACTGCCGATTCAATATGTCAAACTGTGCGTTCTTTAAATCAACATAACATCTAATTCGTAAGCATTTCTTGTTACAGTGTGATAAACATTATTCAATTCTAGTATGCAAGGACTGAAGTCTTTAAAGCAACTTACTACTTTAATTCACTCTGACTATCTCTTCTTATTAGTAGCGGTTATATTTCGCCATCAATTGTAGATAAAAAGTTATGGAAAATGTGATATTTTCACTGATAATGAATACATTTTTTTGTTGGTAACTTTAGGCAAGTCTAAGATTTTTGATGATTGCTACAATATTCTAATTACTGTATTAGATATAATCAATTTATAGGTAGGTATTTTTATATTATTTACAAGAAATCGAAAAAATTGTATATAAATAGTAGTTTAATATTTTTTCAATTAAAAATAGGTAGAAACCGCTCTTCTTTTAAAGAATGTGTCATCAGTGATAAATTGTCTACAAGCCTTTCTTAGAAATTGATATAATACGGTTTGTATATTGACTCAATGTATATTGTAGCAGCTTATAACTTTCCCCAATAAAGTGTGTTTATTGTGCAAGTTTTTTATTTTAAACTGAAATATTTTGGATTATTTAAGGCCGTTCGTAGCAAGAGTGATACCTACCTCAGGTGTCGTAGCAGAGTGAGTTTTAGGCACATTCAAACAATTAGCAAAACAAGATGTTTTCTATGATGGTTGTGTGTTACTATAATATTAAAATTGCAGTAAAAATAATGTAATGGAAGTTTTTAAAATCTTTAATTCAAGGGACATATATAAAAAGAATACCTTCAAGTGTAACAAATACTTTAAAGCTGAAAAGAAACTATATCTATATTCTGAATACAACACAAATAAATATGTCTTATGACTAAATTAAACAAATTTCACAACGATATCTGTATAGCAGTCAAAAATATATATTTTTCCTAAGTAAGCAGTCATATTACAAAATGAAACTTAAAAAATATGATTGTCAGATTTCGAATATTTTAGTACTATAATTACACAGGTTCCCAATTATACAATCATATTTTTTAATTATGTTGTCATATCTCCATAACGATACGTTTAAACACTTTGGTGAAAAATTATGTCACATTTCATTCGAGACTCATACAATTGCAACAAAACAAAATCAACGCCTTTCAATAATTCTATGACCTCGGAATAATAAGAAAACATGATTGATATGACTCAATCGGTGACTTTTATTAGATGTGCCCTTCTCTGCTAAGATTTATTTTATTCCAGAAGAATAAAGTACACGTTAAAGCAGTTACCCTTCGGCATAATAAGGAGTCCCATGAGGTTACTTCAAATATGGAATAATCGAAATTTGTAAGTTTTAATCCAAGCAATGACGCATAGTTGGGGACATGTACTATTCATGTTCTGTCAGGGCGGTTCGTGGGACTTTTGCTGTTAAGTTAGTCGGTCAGTTTAATTCTCTAAAACCGAAGGTAAAATAACGACTCGAAAGTGGGTTATAAAAAATTGTTATAAGGGTGAAAAGTGGGAGCTCCATGTTAGACGGTGTTATACCGTTGACGGCAAACCGTGGTGCCGCCCACCTAGAGACCTGCAGAATCTAGCCGTAAAAGGCGGGCTTCCAGGTTAGTTTGAATAGCTTTGCTATCACTGATACATATTTTTGAAGTGATATTGAAAATGCACCACGCTACAGAATTATACTAAATATTATGCATAACATATTTTCTAATCAAATACTATAATATATATATATATATATATATATATATATATATATATATATATATATATATATATATATATATAAATAACCTTCTAAAAAGGAGGATACTGAATGTTATAATCTTTTTGCTGGTAAATATATACAATCTACAAATTATTGTGAAGTTCCATAAGCTGAAAATCAAGATTTAAGCCTGCGTGCTAAGATGCTAGTATTACGTGCCTTTTTACCTGCAGTATATATTTAGGCAGTCTCATTTTTGAAATATCTCAGCGATAAGTTTTATTCATTCTATGACAGTTGTTGATGTAAGACTATGTAAATGCATAACAAATTCAATTTCACACAATTTTTACAAAACAAAAATTTCTGAAACAGCATCTGCCGTAAAAACATGCGCTATTTTGTATATATATTAATACTTTTATATAGAGTCATGTGATTCGATATCGGTAGACACTTTCCTTAATCCTGGGTGGAGAATCTGACCTTTGTGTTGCCGGTTTGTTTTATATGTAATTCAGTATGTACTCCAATACTACCATGTTGATTCTCGATTATTACTCCCCCCCCCTCCCTAGTCCGCTCCAGTCGCGTTGAAAAAGGTTTCGAAGTCAAGTCAATACCTCATCACTAACCCCAAGCACTTTTAAACGGCTTAGTGGTGAAGTGCACCTGAAGATTGCTTAAAATTACTTTCTCGCACTTTCCAATACTAGGGATGCATTTTAGAACTCTTTTTAAAACGCACCAATAATTAATACACTGTTGTTAGCCAGTTACCACTTGAATGAATATGTGACAGGAACTTTGGCATATATTATAGATTTTTTGACGATTTCAAAATGATTTAACTTTCGGCGTTACCAAAAAAAAACAAATGCATCAAAGCTCTAATAACACCCGTAACCCTGTATACTATGACAAATTTGGATTATTCTGATTTTTCATCAGTTGCAGTCAAAATGCTTTATTGAATGTTAATTCATGTGGCGTTCAAAACAAAAAATCTCAGTCTTGTAAGTTGTAATTGTTTCAATTCATAATAATTACATTAATTTGTTCCAATTAAATTTAAGTCCATTCTATCTCTTTTAATATAATCAATATACATTTCATTTAAATAATTGGAATTAAAACTACCGAAATCAATCAGCTAATTCCTTGAAGTTAGCCAAAGTTGATTTGAATGTTTTAAAAGTACTTCGTGCTTGCGAATTCAAAGCACATTTTTCGATCAGTGTTCGACACTATAGTACTTCACTACTAACTATAGTACTATAGTATTAACAACCCACCTGTGCGCCATTGCTTTAACTGATGATAAAAACTTCCCAAAGTTACAATTGACTGCTCTGCATCTTATCATCTTGCAACAGGTGATTTTAACATATGCAAGTATACAAACTCAAAATCTAATTTCAAGATCATGATTCTTATTGAACAAGCGTTGGGTTACTTTTATTGCTTAGTTTATGAAATTTCAAATCTACACATCCATTCAATTGACACTATACAATTAACAAAACTAGTTTTTGCGATAAACATCCGTAGAAGTAAACACGCCAGCGATTGTGATAAGTACCCAGCAATGAAAAAGATGAATATCATGAAAGGCAATTTAAGGTACTTTTTACAAATTTTATTAACTGATTATATATATTTTTAAATATATAAAATGCTTAGCTTAAGTATTCAAAATCAATCTAGTCGAAAATTTTCACAAATGTATTTTATTGCGAATTTAAAACATCACTGTTTTGTTCAGGTGATGGGCAGGTTTACCTACTCAGAATGACAGACATTCTAACGCACCCGGTACATTTCTTATGTGAATAGGGTAAATGGCGAATTGGTTATAAATGGAAAATGTTGTAAGGTTAAACTTTTTTACCACAAGTTATCATTACAAACTTAGAATATGAACATATGTTGCCTACGAGCTACAAGTGATTTGCAACGCCTTTGAACATAAAGAACATGTTAATAGTTATATGCATGTAGATATTTATCATTCTTATTTTGTCAAATTGTTGTATAAAATCTAAAATTCGAGCGTATTGTTCACAGCATATAAGGAAGTTGAACTGATAGTGACAATATATCCTTTTGGTATTCAACCATAATTTCTTTAATTTTTCATCCAGACCTTACCAGTTAACCTCTTCTTGTGTATGTTCATATATTGATGTGACACTGACAACTACTTTGACCATTCTGCTTATTATATTAGATTACATACATTATGTCACAGTTCTTTGAGTTTATGCTGTCATCTATAATCAAACAAAATAAGAACAGTACATATATAACATGAAACATATGGATATTTGCTTGCACTTAAATGGCACTGAATAGTTGAATGGCACATTTTTCTATGATATTTTATTAAGAACTATGTATTTATGTTCAAAGAAGTTACCTTACCTGAAATCAGAAACAAACGGATATTGTGGTGGGGAACCCTAGGATTAATTAAATTTTCGAATGAGCAACATGGCAGAAAGTCCAAACCTCCAACATATCCAATTTCTAACCAATTACGTAAGAAATGTTCAAGGTCCCATTGTTGTTAATGTTGGAATGAGCAAAAATCTTGGATCAACCACATTAATTCAAAATGCAACAATTAGTTACTTTAGTAGTTACTAAAGTTTTTCAGACAAATAAATTTTGTCAAACCTATCTCAACTTAGATAAAAAACATATTATATGAAATGAGAGGCAGTAAGGGCATATACGCTTTTTCAGATCTATTGGGAAAGTGAGTTATAAAAAAAATATTTGGAAATTTGATAGGATAGCCACTATTAATAATTTTATATAATTTCCTCTCAATTATAAAAATGGGCACAAATACTTGCATTTTCATAGCCTTTAAGTTACTGGAATGAAAACATTGATAGCCAATTACAACCGCGAGGAAATAAGTGGCTAGCAGGAAAGACTAGATGCAAAAGTATATCCAAGCAAGAATTGATGAAAAAACTCATAGTTTTGTTGTTTTTCTTGGACTATTAGTTATATATCGAAAATCGCAACGTCTAATAATTGTATTGGCAGGTATATCAAAGTAATCAATTTGATAGAATGAAACAGATGTCATTTCCCATAAAAGATTTGTGTAGGGCCTTCCTGCAAACCTGTTAATCTGCGCCTATGCTCAAATCTTCATATGTTGTATTTGTTCTCAATAATAATCATAGACAAATCAAAGTGATGTAAAAACATGTTCCACAGACTCGAGAAATTTTAAAGGCTGCAGTACTGATAGCTAATTGAACTTATTTCTAAAATGTTCCTCAAGAGTCTAGTCCATTCCACAGCAGATTTTTTGTTTGCATATAACTCATTGAATTATGACCTATCAAGCAAACTGACACCTGCCCATCTGACAAACTACCTAGAACATGACCTACGTAAAGAGAGGTAGATTATGGAAATGGTAACCCCGTTTTCCTTTAGCTGCCAGATAAATGTACACCACATGGTATGCTCCTGGTAGAAAACAAATGAATCCTGCCAACAGAAACACAGAGCCTTGAAGTTTGGAGTTGGGCTCTGATAATGTGATGGTACCTGTTGCAAGCAAACCCACTCCTATGACCAGTAAGGTGAAGGCTGCTAAGACCATACGCCAGTTTTCGCGGACCTTGGGGTGCTTGAAGCAGTTTCTGCTCAAGTTCTCTTGACTAGAGCACTCGTAATAGTCCTGGATCAGCGAGTCACTGTCACGTGAAGCATTGCAACTCATCTTATAGGTCCTGAGAAGTATAAAATAATTTTCTGAATGTTTTTCAAAGGTTTGGTCAAAAATGACATATGTTCTGAACTATTTTAAAATCTGGTTTAATTGTCAATATCTCTATTTCAGAACATTTGTGTCAATTTCTAATTTCAGTGACTGCTGGATTGATTTTTATTAATTTGGTGAGGAATATGCTGAAGGGTTATAATAGATCATGAACTTACTGCTCGTTTATTTTTGAAAGAAGGTGCATTATTTATGGGACAAATGACAATAAACAAAAAATAGAGGAAAATTCCTATAGTTAACTCATCTATAGGTACTTCAAAAAGTCCAATTATCTGGAAAAATGGAACTGGTACAAAAAAACTTTTCAAATGACCTAACTTAAATCTTATTTAAAAAATAGATAACAATGCACCATAGAATACAATTATAGTGAAATAATGTTAAAATCTAATTAAGAAAAAATTCAAATGAGGTGTACCAAAAGGATCAACTCTAGGTCCACTTCTCTTCACATTCTATATACTGAGCTTCCAGAACACAATAACCATAAGTCAGCAATATATGCTGATGAAACCTCTGTAATTTTCAGTTAAGCTTCAATCGAGAACTGCAAGGAACAAATTGAGACTGCTCTTTGTATCCTAGATAATTGGTTTTCCACTAACAATATTTTACTTAATGTTGCCAAAACTCAATTGTAATGAAACATTATCATTTTTGGGTGTGAAGCTAGACAAACACCTTAATTGGATGGCTCACATGGGATGTTTTCAGTATTAGATTTTACTGTGAGGAGGAGGACCAAATGCTATTGCCTATTTTTCTGGCTTTGCTACCCCACCACTGCTACTGCATTACTAAACTAACTAAAGGACACTATAGCATAAAGCATGGTTTACTCATTACTGTAATTTCTAAAACATATCCTGTGTTTGCCTCTGATACACTATATTTTTTGCTGCCCACTTATTGAATCCACACATATGTGTGAATAAATCTTTACTGACGTTCCAGCTGCCTTCATCACAGTAGAAAAAGGAAAACAAAATAAATTGGATTACTGATTTCAAAGATTAAAGTACATGGATAACTAGATTTGCTGCACAATATCTCAATACATTATTATAGGAGTGATCCTAATATAATGAATGTGGTAATTTTTTGGTCAAAAAAAAGAATGGGATGTATACATATTCTTGATTGAGATTATACAGCATCTAATAGTTCCTGATATACTATATTCAATAAAAACAGATAACTTTGATATAGTAACTATAGTAGCTGTTATCTTTGTACCTTCCATTTTCCATTTTGATGTTAACATGATCTCCCTCTCCGATGATATTCTTATTTGGACTAGAAACTGGAGACCTCGGACTCGCTCCATAGACTTTTATCGCTTCGTCCGTCTCTTCCTCGAAGGCATCGTCGATGGAAAACCTTTTCTGCTTTCCATTTGTTAATGTAAATGTTGATGACATATTCCTGATAATTTTGATTTCTAAACTCTGCGAACAGATGTCTTAAGTTGCTAACGGATTATCATCCATTTTACTACTGTAAAATTTCACTTATTGAGGACGGATTTCTGTATACGGTAATGCCACTGCACCTAAAGTGGTTTTGTTTATTGTTTGTAGTTTTCAAGAGAAAATTGCAAATTTTTCAAGTGTCAAAGTATTTGGGAGAAATGGAATGACATATGTCAGCTGTAAATTTCATGCGAATGACATGGAATGGTAGAAGCAGGCGTTAAAACTTTGTAATCGATCTTGGAGCGAGATGAGATGGTGATGGTACACAGGAAGAGCAAATTTATATTGCGTAGTTTATCATCCACCGCATGAGGCTCTGCTGACAAAGATGAGACAAAGATAGCATCAGTGAGATCTCACTTTCCTATAAAAAGTTTAGCATTACTATGAAATCTGAATATACAATACGCAATATTTGCCATTACTGAATGCCACCATTGCCACCGCCATCAATTAAGCAGTATGAGAACATTTGAGCTTGCCACCGAAAAGCTTTAACAGAAGAAATCACGTATAACAGCTTATATTTAGCAATCCATCATCATTTCACCTTTTTCAAAACTATTGTGATTTCAGGACTGATATCAGGATAGCTTTTTTGATTTATTATTTCATAAGTCTCTCTTATATCTTCATTTATTTGTGGAAACAGCAATTCAGCAATAGTGTCCATTCAACATTTTACTTGAAAAATGGTAAAATTACCTAATACTTTATCCTTTATATGTTGGTACCACTATTCACCATAATTTTAGACAATGTCGGTCATAGGAACTATTATAGTGGCTTCCACGCTCGTTTCCGCACCTATGGGTAATGTCACCCAAAAAACATATACACTGAATGTCACCCAGACGGGAAATAATTTAGGAATTGATTGATTAGTTTAATCCAACGACGATCCTCAGTGGTTTAATCGCTTAATATTTTTTATCTTTGTTGATTTCGTTGATTCAAGTGTAACCGCACCATCTATCCATCGATAGTTCTACTTCGTGTTATATAGTTGTATTCTGTTTTTTTGGTGACCCTGACTAGTCTTTGACACATAGAGGTTATGTTTTTTGTTTTTCAATTTCAAAATTCCAGTGAAAATGATCCCTCTCATTCAGTTCAATGCCGTAACTACAAAACCACTAAACTGCAAGACCATCTGGTGTTCTGCGAGAGGAATCAGCAAGTATTTACACAAAGACATATGCGCCAAGGTAATACGGCAGAAGTTTTTGGACTATTTCATAGATGAGAACAACCACAAATTCGTTAAATCAAGCCCTGTAGTACCTTACTGTGACCCTACAGTAGCATTTGTGAATGCTGGAATGAACCAGTTCAAAGGTGTGTTTCTTGGCACTCAAGAACCACATTTTGTTAGAGTTGCAAATTCCCAGAAATGTGTTCGAGTTGGAGGAAAGCACAATGATCTAAATGTTGTTGGAACTGATGGATATCATCACACTTTTTTCGAGATGCTTGGAAACTGGTCTTTTGGAGACTACTTCAAGATAGATGCTTGCAAGATGGCTTGGGATCTTTTGACAAATGTCTATAAAATTCCAACATCAAGATTATATGTAACATACTTCAAAGGGGATGACACTCTTGGTATCAATGAAGACATTGAAACAAAGAATATCTGGAAGCAACTAGGTGTTCATGAATCAAGAATAATTCCTTTTGGAGTTAAAGATAACTTTTGGGAGATGGGATTGATAGGACCTTGTGGACCTTGTACAGAAATTCACTATGATCACATAACTAGCAAAAACAGATCAGAATTTGTAAACAAAGGTCTACATGATTTGGTGGAAGTCTGGAATATAGTATTTATAGAATATTATAGAAATATGGATAGGTCCATAATACCTCTTCCAAAACAGCATGTAGATACAGGTATGGGGTTTGAACGGTTAACATCTGTACTGCAAGGAAAGATAAGTAATTATGATACAGATATATTTAAATACCTGATGAAGGCTATACATAAGAATTGCAACCACTTACCTGAGTATAAAGGATTATTTGGAGAGAATGATTGGAACCATTTGGATCAAAATTATAGAACTTTAGCAGATCATACAAGAATGTGTACTGTATGCTTGGCAGATGGAGTGATACCTGAGGAGAATCAAAAGCTTAGAAGAATTTTGAGGAAAATATTTGTGCTTAGTGAAACAGTATTTAAGAAAGAAAGAGGTCTACTGAAGGAATTATCCAATTATGTTATAGAAAATTTGGGACCTGTGTACCCAGAATTGGAGAAAAATATATCACAAGTACAACAAATCATTGACTATGAAGAAGAGGTGTATAAAAACTTGAGGGAATCTGTAAGAAAAGATTGGCAACAACTTTTAGAAGAAAATCCAAAATTGCATTCTTTAGATATAATTGAGTCACCTAGTTACATCAGTGCTTATAAAGAAATTAGATCCTCAAACCTAAAAGTTATAGATGCTGAGTTGGCATTTAAGCTTTATGATACTTATGGTATAGATGAGGATGGTATATTAAAGCTGGCAAATGCACTAGACCTAGTGTATGACCCTCTAGCATTAGAGAAAAGATTGGATAAAGCAAAACAGAAATCCAAAGAAGGATCCTTGAAAATTGAAGGCAAAATACATAAACTACTTTCCAAAAATAAACTCAGTAAAACTGATGATAGCTTTAAGTATTCATATATTAAGAAAGATGGTGAATATGAGTTCAAAGATGTTGAATGTAAGGTGTTGAAAATATTCCATAACGATAATTCTGTGAAAGAAATAGATTCAGATTATTATTGTTCTTTATTGCTGGATAGAACAAACTTGTATTCTGAAGCAGGTGGTCAGATATCAGACAAAGGTACAATTAGATTTGGTAAAGACAGGTTTGATGTCACCTCCTTGGAAAATGTGAATGGCTACATCCTGCATAAAGGATTCTTCCAGTCAAAGAACAACAATTTGAGAATCAATATGATTGGTAGCTTATATGTTAACAAGGAATTTAGGATGGACTGTATGAGAAATCATACAAGTACTCATTTGTTGAATGCAGCATTAAAAAAGTTCAAAGGTGCTACATGTCAAAAGTCCAGCAAAGTTACCAATAAATATTTGAATTTTGATGCTGCAGTCTTTGGCGAAAAATTGACCACAGAGGAAATCAAAAAAATTGAGGCTGACATCTTAGATGTAATAAAAAATAAAAGACCAGTTGATGTGAAACTAGTCAACAGTCAACAACTCCTCGATTTTGATCAAATCACTCTAATACCAGGAGAAATATATCCTGAAAATGGTATCAAGGTAATTGAAATCAAGGATGACAAACTATTATCTAGGGAACCTTGTTGTGGTACACATGTTCTAAACACATGTGACATTAACGACTTTTGTATTACTTCTGCGAAATCACTCAGTAGAAGTACTGTATCTATAACAGCAGTTACTGGAGATAGAGCAAAGCTGGCTAGAGCAAATGGAGCTGAACTTCTGGACGAAATTCATGCTGTTAAGACATATGTTAATGATAACATAGATAAACCAGAACTGTTAGAAATTGCCATATCAACACTGAAAAAGCAGTTGAACTTTGGTATTGAAGATGACAATGTTTTACCCCTACTAGTGAAGCAAGAATGCACAGAAAAGTTGGATCAGATGAGCAAGAATATCAGAGACATCCTGAAAGAGAACCTACGTGATTTCATTGAAATAGAGATGAAAAGTGCATTGAACTCAAATGTCAAAACAACAAAGTCAAACAACAAGTACATTGTGCATTATTTGAGGTGCTCCACAATGCTTGAAAATGTACCCCTTCAAAAGGCTACAAAACTATGTCCAGATTTGCCCATTTTAGTCATATCTTTTGCTGATAATACAGTGAAAGCTAGATGTTGTGTACCAAAAAATATGAAAACGGAACATTTCGATGCAGAGAAATGGTTGAAGGAGACAGTAGCTGATGTGTTCAAAAGCAAGGCATCACCACCAAAAGGACAGGATGGTGCAGTTGTGTGTAACATGAAGGCGAAAAAGATACATGTACAAGAATGGGATACGTTGCTCAACGATAGTATAGAAAAAGCAAACAAGTATGCCGATGACAATTTGTAAATATTAAAGCTAGTCCTCTTTTATTGTATACTTATTACTACTAGTGATCTCTTAGAACTACTTGTTGTACATGTATATACCCTAACCTGATGCTGAGCAAGTTTATTGTTATCTCATTTAGAGCTGTTGTTGTAGATAGTTCTATCTAATTATTTGTACATAACGTAAAAATTTTAAAATAAATATATGTCATAGTTCTTGTTTGATTTTGTTTATTTCAGTTCCAATATTTGGAGGGAAAAATGTCAAGTGACTCACATTGTATTTTCAAATGGTGATTTTTTTATGTCCTAAAATTATAAAAACCTCAAGAAACATACAAAACGAAATTAAGTAGGCTGTTACAAAAATTTCATCCAAAAAACATTTCAAATTCAAAAGTTTCCACTTCAGTAATACCATTTTTTTCTTATGTATGATAAATTAATATAAGAACTGTTTCAAACATTGATCTCTTTATTTAATTTATTGTTTCTTTGTCCATTTGTTAAATAAAGTCTTAATATGAATTACTTTTGTCCAAACAATTGTGTCCGTTTTATTTATGGTTTACGGAAGTTTGACCATAATTATACCTTGCAATCTTGCAAGTACTCGCTTCTTAAATGGAAAAAGTTTGAGATCTAGTGAGGAATCATTTTTCGTATTTATAAAAAACTCGTGACCTACCTCGTGGTAGGCCTATATATTTATCAGAAAAGCCAATTTTCTCTTTTAAAGTACCTACATAGTAGATACTTACGTAATGAAAGCAATATCAGACTACCTCCCCACTCATCTGTTTTGTTCAAACGTAGTTTTAGCTACAAGGTAGCTTAATTGCACAATTCTGTCAGCCCTCATTATGAAACACACCATTTTCCTGTTTCCGTCAGCATTTTAAGCAATTTCTGTTGTATTAGCTGTTGTCCTTGTCATTTTATCTTGATTTATTATTTTAATCAATTTTGTTGAAATTTATGTGATCTTGGTATGGTTAACTTTTTATAGTTTCCCTGTGCGTTCAAATAATATGCATTATCATGGTGTTATACATCAAATATATATGTAGGTAGCTCTTGAGGTTAAGTGTAAGAATAGCTATTTAGCTAAACTTCGCCACAATCGAGCTCCTCTCTATACACCATGTACCTACATTAAGAATGAAAATGGAAAATAGAGATGTTTATTATCATTATTCCTATTATTATGTGAAATATAAATATTATTATATAATTACGGTGCTAATAAAAGTTTGTCCTGAATAACTCCTTGTTGAAAATACTATTTACTACTTTTATGTCCATATTTTGAATATTTAATAAATTTCCCTCGTGCGCTCTTATGTTGGAGAATCGAAACTAAGTATATGTATTTGGTGAAAAAGGGAAAATGGCACTATTCCCAAAATTTGACTACATCCATCATTTTGCAAGTATGGGAAAATCAAAGTACTGGTTAGAAATAAAAGTAGATTTATGTTTATTGATGACACAGCATTTTGTATTTACATTATTAATATAATAATTTTATTGCACTAACTGTTTACTCAATATAAATATCTTCAACGGGATAAGCAGTCTCGATGAACTTTTGATAGAACCTCTGGAAGGCACGACTGAAAAAAATAATTTTATTACAATAGGAAATATTCAGGGAATGGAGATTTACGACTTGTATTTGAGTGAGAAGATTCCAGATATTATTTTGTGCGGTAGAGGGTCGAACCTGTGTCTAGAGCATTCCGTGCTGGTGCCGTAGCCATTAGGCAACTTTCTAGTTCACGTCATTCACCCGATTATACACCCACTTTGAGCTAGTTCAAAGTACTGTATTTTCCGAGATACTTTGAGATGATACTTCGAATCCTCTAATTTATGAGGTATCTAAAAAGATATCAGAAATATCTGAGAATACAATCAGGCCAGGTAAATTTATAAAATGATTAATTTAGTACTTTTTTGAATAAATATATACCAAAACATTTTGAAAAGTGATCAGGTAACTTAAGAACGCCTAAATATGAAATTTGAAAAATTTTCGTTCTTGGTTCATCACCATAAAGTATTTTCATCCTTGGCACGGTAGTAACTTACTGAGAAAATTGCAAAATCAGTCTTTCACAACACACAAAAAATATTTGTAAAATGAACAGAGACTTTTGAAATGTCTAGTAATGAAGTTTGCCAGTGCATTTTTTTGTTTTGCACTAATTATTCGCCCCCGATGTATCGATGTTATTTTACGACCACACAGTTTGCTCCCAAAATTTCATCAGAGTCGACGCTGCTGCTACTGTGATTACGCAGTGACAAAAACACCAACGGATATACAGACAAATCGATATATCAACAGATCGGTGGAAATGAGTGAAATAGTTTTTCGTGTTGTAAATATATAAGCAGATTAAAAACCGTATTAAATTTTTCGCGATTACAATACTTTCTCTATATTTAAGCGTGTGAATTAGGAAACAGTGAATGGGCAAAGCGATTAATTTAACAGCCATGAAGCAGAAAACGAAACGGTGCAAAAGGTGTATAATAGAATAACCTTTTTCTCAAAAACGTCAATTGGTCCACTTATTATCAAGCAAGAATTCAATTGCAAATTCCTGGAAAATTTTATGTAGATAAAAAGTTGTGTAATTAACAATTAGTTTCACAAATTAAACTCTTTTTTCAAGGGAAAAAATACCTTAACCATCAAAATGCCCTTAAGGTATTTCATGTGATAAACTATTTTATTTCTTAATATATTTTATTCTTCTTAATACATTCTATAACTTAAGATATTTGAGGAGTAAGTATCCTAGAATACAAATAGATGGAAACTTATAGTAGGGTAACGATAAACATTGAGTTTAAAGAATCAGGCGGTTCATTTAATACAATGAAGTCAGGGTTTCACAGATATTGTTGAATCTCTAATGTTTCCATGAAATTTAAATCATGTATTTTATTCCAAGTACATTCATTTTATTGTCGTTGCCAACTTAGTTAGTAAGTATCTAGTGTTTGGCAAACTTTGATCTTTCTGGATGGTGGTTTTTGAAGGATAGGATTTCATGTGTCTTCTGTAATGCAGTTTATATAGGTCAAACCACTAGAGCATTTACAATAAGGTACAGAGAACATATCAAGTGCCTTCAAAAACCTCTATCCAGAAAGATCAAATTTTGCCAAACACTTACTAGATACTAATCATAAAGTTGGCGACGACAATAAAATGAATGTGCTTCATACTTGTGATAAAATACATTATTTAAACTTCATGGAAACATTAGAGATTCAAAAATATCTGCGAAACCCTGACTTTATTGTAGTAAATGAGCAGACTGATCTTTTAAACTCATTTTTTTATCGATACATTACTACGAATATACGTTTCCATCTATTTGTATTCTAGGTTAAGTTACTCCTGGAAGATCTTAAAAAATAAGATAGTTTATCACATGAAATATCCTAAGGACCTTTTGACGGCGATGGTTAAAGTTTTGTAGGGGTTTCCCTTAACACTAGTGTAAATGCAGTCGCCAAACAAAGATTTTCCCTGAGACACAACAAAGGAAAAATAATTTAATTGAAAAATAGCTAGACAGGATACATAGTATGCTAGATTTGAGAGCTCTAGTTTTTGTATCCATGATAGGACTAGTTAGTTGGCAAGTGATCTGGGTACCCTTATTAGCAATCAAATCTGACAGTCCGACTATGATTTAAACTAAATCGAAACGCGTTACTGAAAGAAATAATTTTATTTGTGAAACTTTTTGTTAATCACATAACTTTTTATCTACATAATGGAAGAGTTTCACCAAGTAAGAGCATTTACAATCTACATGGAAAATTTTAATTAACCTCATCTTAACTAATATAAACTTTGTTTACAGGTACACATTACTATTAACTTAGATTATCACTTTTGATGGCCTGTTGCTAAGCACTATGCGCCAAAAACAAGACCAAACATAAACAGAAATCACCACGTCCAAATTCATGCGCTTGCGCTTTTTTAATAATACTTAGAGTACCTACTTCGATACGAGTGTACACCTACTTCGAAGGGTGATTCACTCCTCGTCATTCTCATCTTGGAATCGATATCAGTTCAACCGCACACACGTCCGGAGGTTACGCCGCTCAGAGCAGTAAACATATGATCATTGAAGCGAGCATATGTATATCTGCTATGCATTGTCATGTGGTTTCACTACGTAGGAAGTAATACGAATAGAACACAAAATATTCTGGAGTTTCTCACTTGAACACATCCGACAAGTTGGAATATTAATAATTTTCTATAGTATGATTCAAAAAAATTAGAGAAGGATGGCAGTACATATAAGCTTTCTTAAGGAAAGTGTATAGCTTTGTATAAATTATTTCATGAGATCTGACGGTTTCATCTCCCTGCCTAGCATATATAGCGTGAATAATGTGATGTGGACGTTGACATACTCAGAGTAAATGGAATTCAAACGACCTTTCCCTGACATCTGATGTTTTCTTACCCGACAGCTTCAGCAACTGGTCTAGTCGAATCTTGCCCTCTGAATACATGACAGGCGAATCTTTGGAGGGTGGGATGTTTCGTGATGAAACCCAAGTAGCGATGATCTCGAGGGTGAAACGCACAGAACGATACGTTCTTCAAGGAGTAGAAGTAGTCGATACAGGGATCACTTTGCTGGAATGATAGATCAAACTACAGTTCATCGAGGTTATGAACAAAAAAAAAGGTAATATTTGTCACCAAGCTACCTATTGGCACCGTTATAAAATCAAGGTCCTAAAAGCTCTGACTTTGCCTAATGGCGTTATAGCGTTATAGCCCTCGATGACACCTGTCACCGCTATTAGGCAAAGTCCAAGCTGTTAAGACATTGACTTCGCAGCGGTGCCATTGGGGCAGCGCTACTGCGCGACACTTGGAGATAAATTTTAATATCACACACCAATACTTGGCTTAAGCCTCGTTTTAATGGTAATACTACTCTCATGAAAATAATGCCATGATAGTCTCCTCGATAGTCGTGTCATGAACGTGTGATGTTGGAAGTGAAATGCCATGCTGTCAGTCTTGTAAGCACTGTGAAAGTAGACGCGATAGTTCCAGAATTATCAAAACTATGCAGTCAAACGAGATGTGTGTGCAATAGCGGAATCACATCAGTGCGGTAGCCTATACGATGACATTTTTTGTGACAGTTGATATCATGACAGGAACTATATAAAAAACTATCAGCGTGAAAACAAAGCATTCGTACTTCCCAATTGATCTATACAGCAAGAATATTCTATATTTTAATATACAGTGAATGAACGTCGGCGACGTTAGAGCCAGATGAGTCAGAGAGATCTACTTGCATTTCTTTTTCGTCTGTCCACCATTCGTAGGCCTTGATCAGATACTTCTAATGTACAAGGTTGAATTTCAGGTTCCGCTCCTGACGTACCAATAACCCTTCTCACAGCCTGACATACTATCGATGTCCCTTTATGGGCTAGTGTTTCCACTGATCCAATGTATCCTGCAATTTAACATTAACATATTAGAAGAGAAATATTCATGCTTGTTCTTGGAAGCAATCAATGTTGAATCAAACAAGCACGTGCTTTGCCGGTTTTGATGAGATTTGGCATATCGTCCCTTATTTTGCAGCAAACCATTGATTTCATTAAATATTTTGAAGGGATTCAAAATATGTTAGGAGGAGAGTACCTAGTTAAATTCGACATACACCTAGGGTTTATGAGGTTTCAAATAGAACATTTTCATTACCTAAAAGGTATCTCTCTCTTCTTCCATGTTCACAGGTAGAATCCCAGTCACTATAATCACAGTCAACAGCATATGCCGATGGAAATATTCCAATTCTTCCAGTCCTCAAATTTACACCTGCAATAAAAAATTAATTCGGATAATTTTATTTCAACTATTAAATATAGATAATGATAGAGTTTGTTTAACATGAAAATAATAATTTTGGAAATTGTAGATGCTTTAAGCTCTTGAAACTCGCCCATCATTTGGAAATGAACTATCTGAGCAAAATACTAATATTAACAAATAAATACATTGCATGTCTCAAGCGTTCCAATACATCCAATACCATCGTGAGACTGTTTAATACAATATGAATCTTTTTTCAACAAAAAAAAATAGTTTTTAGTGTTATGAAATTCATGCATTGACAGCTTCTAAACAATGCTGACAACTAGGACAAATAATGATACTTTAGATTACTAGCTTGATCTCTTTTTGGGAAAACGTTGTTAAAATAATATGGAATTCATTATAATCAATGAAATATTCTGAACCTAGAAGTGTTTTCTAGAAAACATTAATTTGTGGATGTCAAATAAAAGCACATTTTTACGTTAAGGATTTGTCTGAATATTATGTTTGTCGGTTTATCGTTCAGACGGTATAAAGAAATGAGCATTCATCCATTGAGACAAGTTCGTATCTGTCAAATTAAATGAGCCAAATGTTTTTCTGAATCTGAAAGTTTGTCACATATTTTGAGACATTATATATGTGCTACCGTTTTAAGTTTTGATGGTGAAATAAAATCGCTTGATTGTCTTCTAATGGTGGACGCAAGGAAAACTTGATTCATACATGTTTCAACTCACCTTCACACCAAAGATCATCCGCTTCCTTTTGAACATATATCGGGTCTCCGATTTCTATGTCGATTTCGTCCGGATGCCTGGGGACGAACCTGTGCAGTCCTCGATGAGTCGCTTCTAGTGAGTCGGCGGAATCCCCGAAACAAGAAGGTGCTGCCCCTAGAATCCCTGCCCCAAGAATGGGGGACATTGATTTGGGGCCGTCGGTTCCTGACGGCGAGTGCGCTGTGCTGTGACCGCTGTCTGCGTCAGTCAGTACTCTGTGGGAAATATATACAGTTGCGGATGGACATTTTACCTCCAAACAACTTGGTGGCCTGAATAAGGGAGGGGTGGATCTAGATTAGATCACAATTGATCACGAAGGGGGAGGAAGAGTTGTTGTTACATATCAGATTCGAGCGTTGTGAAATCATATCCGTTCAAATTTGGTAACATCAAAAAAAGGTTTGACGTACGTCTAAAATCGTGTTTTGTAAAGAAACGATAAAGCTCGTTCCATGATATGAGGGCGTTAGGTATCAAATTTTTCATGACACGTAGGCATATGCATTTTTTTAAGTGCACGTGATGTTCTGTAGGGTGGGGCGGTTTTGGTAGCTTAAAAACTCACCACATATCTACAGAAGTACGTTGGTGTGAAAAAGGGGATTAAAAACCTCTCGTGATTGATAGACGAATCTTAACGCCGAAATTCAAGGAGCCAGCTGCCATCGTTATAAACAACTATGTTTATAATATTCCCAGTGTGGGAATTAAACCAGCATGGCAGCGGATCATACTGCTGTTGAGCCAACTGGAGCAAGCAGCACAAAATATACGTCAACACACGGCACACATCAACTAGAACAGTATATGCTTGATGCTCACCTGAAGGCTCTTGAATACCCCGTAGACACGTTGCGAATAATAGTATAGTCAGTATGTAGATTGTAGATGCTCTTACTTGGTGAAACTCTTCCATCATGCAGATAAACAGATTGTGTAATTAACACACAGTTTCACAAATATAACTCTCTTTCTTTCAGTGACGCGTTTCGGTTTATATTTAAATCTGACAATGACGATGATTTAATTATAAATCGAAACGCGTCACTGAAAGAAAAAGAGTTTTATTTGTGAAACTCTGTGTTAATTATACAACCTTTTTACCTGCAGTATATTCAGTAACCAATAATTTTAATATTACGATTTCAAAAATAGAATATTTTTTCAAGGGTCGATGGAAACGTGTCATTGTGCAATTAGTTATATACAAATACGACTGTTGAACTTAGATACTGACCTATCAGATTCTGGGGAGTCATCCCATAGATATCCGCATTTCAATACTAATATTGAGCTTGGCCCACTACTGGAGTTGCCCAGTTCGTCTGCTAGAGATATTTCTCTGGAAAGTTGTTGTTGTGCATTATACATCGTTACTACTGCAGCTGAAAATAAGTATAAGACTGTAAATGAAATAACGTATATCGTATATGTCGAAAATGATAGATTGCTTAAAATGTTATTTGAATGTTTATATCTGTTTAGTTACAAAAGAAAAAATGAAAACATTGCATGTGAGCAAATGATTGAAGCTAAAATAAATTAAATTAAAAAAAATCTGTCATTCTAGTTACTGAAAACTGGCGCAAATTTTTCTGAATCCAGATTAAAAAGGCAGATGTGAGATGGTCGCGCGAAAGTGCTCCGTAGATTAACGTTCAGATTGATTCGCCCAGAAGGTATCGTGGTTCAACTGGTAGAGACTCGGCCCGGCAAACCAAATATGTGTGGTTGGAAAACTCGATACTTGATTCTTCTGAAAGGTTAGTTTGTATATATGCTGCAATCTGTCATATGAGTGAGTGCATAACCTTTTCCGGTGATATTTATTACAGGATACAGGGCCGTATTCATTCACTAATCATTAATGAACGGTTGATCGTCGTTCCTCTACCTACTCACATTTCTTGTTTTTGGGTATCTCGGGCAGCTTTCTGCGCCGTCTCTCTCCGCTCCCAGTGGCGACCGCTTGTGACCAAGAAGGAGGTCCCACCCCTGCGCCGGTTGTGATTTCCTGCCCCTCAGATTGTCTACTGATCGCAGAGGCCTCTTCGAGCGAGCCGGCCGCTGCATTCGTATCACAGTCTGTTTCTAGGTCGCTTTTGGAAGAAGTCGGAGAGTCTTCGTCCACGCCGTGTACCAGGCTGCAGAAAAAACATTGACTTTAAAGATGGCACCCGGGTACTCCAAATCAATCTTTGATGATAAAATGCGTCCTTCCAGCAATGCCAAAACTAATAGCTCGAGAATAGATTTCAGATAAAATCAAATAATTATTGACGATTAGGTGAAACACTATTTTTTAGCATGAATTTTCATCCTATAATACCCAAATATAAAAGTTAAAACTCTGTTGTAGCGTCAATTAATCCCGATATAATAACAAATAGTTCACCACTTAAGACCTCTATTCATGGCCTCCGAGCGATCGGCAGGGAATTCTAAAAACAAGATTCCTTTTCCCGGTTAATTTTGCTCTTTCGGAATTTGAATCATCTCAAGGAAACATCAGGATCTTGCTATTGAAACAGAACTGACAAGTTTAAAACGAAAAATTTTTGGCGATAAAGTCGCGATAATCAAAGCCGATGTAGAAGGTAGAAAGGAGACGTGTGTGGCTTAGTGAATTCTATAGGAAACTTGATTTTAATAAAAATATGTAAATTTTATCTAATTTACTGCTCGTATCTTTCTCCACCATTCCCAATCTGAAAATATAGAAATACAGGCCAGTGAAGCCAGCTTGTTATATCGTCAAAAAAATCCCATGACTATCTTTATAAGCAAGTCCTACTGTATTTGAATCGGATTCTGGCGTATTTGATATTTAGGAATTGAATTTGAAAAATATGGAAAATACTTAAAATCATCATGATTTACAAATGTATTCGAATGTACTGGCTTAAAGAAGATGAGCAGTTTCAAAATCCCAACAAAGTAATCAATAGACCAACCAGTGCATGTCAAAAACAATCAAACTGCTAGACGTTTTTCAAGGGTAATTATCATTTTCGTTATTTATTTATTATCGTTATTCGTGTAGTAATTTGTAGTAGAAACAGCTGCTAAAGCTTGTAAACTGAACTATTTCCCATAAAATTGACAGCTCCTTGATTTAGCCCATCAGTTGAAAAGTTCTGCTCAAGCAGAAATTCGAGATTTGTTGTCTGAAATTTGTAGACAATGTAGATATTTTAATAACACTGTCTTCTATGGCCTTGATTTTTTTTAGATTCACAAATTTCACAACACAGTGGAACTCCGAAACAGTGTTATCGAAGGAGGTAATGTTGTTGGCTACAGCTGATGTACGTCTAATACAAATTCAGTAACGCAAGAAACAAAATAATATATAATTATCTGCAGAGCTTACCTCTTGAAGACACGTGAAGCTATATATTTCAAAAAGATCTCTGCAAAGATTGTTGAGAGTATTTAGACATTATATCAAAGGTATCTGGATAATATAATTGGATTATTCAACAAATAGTTGCTTGAACCAACAACGTATTTGATTTATTTGCAACGATTATTTTATTTACTACAGCAGACCTCAATTTTTAGACAGATTGGCTCGATCATACTACTGCAATTAATTATTTTGAACTGCGGTCCAATATAATAACACCTGGTTATTTGTGCACATACCCGATACAATATTGTCAAATGTCGTCCGATTTTATTGTCCGTAGTTTTAGATTAAATAAAAAACTGTTGCATTTGATACCATTCAGTACTTTATGTAAGTACAACTGGAAAATAGATACACTCAAGTCAAATATGTGAGAGTAGATCAAAAAGTAAGCGTCGAGTTTTTTATTTGCCATCATGTTTGAAACATCATCCCGGAAAGTTTCGGGGTAGGGGGGATCCGGATTGCCTGAACACCTCCCCTAGCTACGTACCTGGTATACTACGATGTTGGATGGTCAGTGGTGGGCTTAAGACAATAGGGATATCAGAGTAAACGTGACAACTCCAGAGCGTCTATCTATATTAGCCTTCCTCGCTGACTTCGGGTTCGCCATACTGAGATATAGTTTTTGGCGATTACAATACTTCCGTTGCCTATTCGTGTGAGAAGTGAAAAAAAAAATTCCTCAAGTCACGCATATTAACAAATCCTAAGCATCTCAAAAAATTTGTTGAGTACCCCCAAGATTGTTGAAAAGATCCGAAGTTGCAGGATACTCAGTATTGCGGTTTCTTATGAAATTTTTTTGGTATGATTACGAACATCAAGATTCCTATTAAATTAAAATGTTAAATGAAGCTCCTGCGGTTCTAAGAGATTATCCAAAATTTCTCTGAAAGCGTTTATCGTTGAAAATGAGTCTGAAAACTCATACTCACAAGGATTTTTCCGGTGCCTGATAACTTTAGATAGAAGATGATTATTCACTTTCCCAGAAATACTGTCCATTCTTAGTGTACAGTGAATAATTTCTTACCAATTTGTGTTTATTTTTGTGTATTTTTATTAACCATTGAACCAATCTGATTGATTTCAATTCTCTCACTGTTATACATCTACTTTCATTCACAAGATAATAAACGTACGTTTTTAAGAGGATTTCTGCTGGCATTACATAATTATTTATATGTATTTTCTTTTCACTTATTCCTTGTTTCTATCTAGAGTACTTAGGCTATGTAATCATTATAAACATCTATTTTGAGCCTTTGTCAAGCTTCAACAAATTTAGTTTTGAACAACAAACGTGATCTAGAAAAATATGTTAAAAGCTTACAATCATAACATAAGGGCTGGTGCCGCCCCAAGAATATTGAGCGCCCGGGGCACGTAACGATTTGCCCCTCTGCTGTCACCTATAACACTATTTTTAAATAAATAAATAGTCAGGCTTTAGAAATTAATGCACCCTTTTATGGTCTTATGCTTTTCGTAGTTAAGTAAGTTCGGTGTAGGTAGTTTACGGCAAACGTTCAAAAAATTATCATGCGCTTTTTGGAAGTGGTTGCATTTTGATGGTCTTCCTCTAATGTCTACAATTACAAGTAGTAGAACACAAGGATCTGGGTTTATAGTAACCCGCGCAATCAGGTTCTACACTCCCCATGATAGCCATACTATTATTCAGCTGCATAAGTGACGTCATGCTGAAGAAGTATCCACAATGACCAGAGGCTTGTTAAAACACACGCACATAGACCAAGCTTAGTACCAAAGGATTACAAAAAGTATAACACAGTTTAAATCTTCCCCACAACATGCTAACATAGCGCAACACGTGTTGGGTTCAAATAAAGTGGTTTGGCGAGTGGTGAAACTAATTTGTGATTGTTGCGCGAAAGAATGCAGTATCACATGGTCCTTACTTGTCAAGCGATTGTGGATCATTCATTCAAAAAGTGACAGCTTTAATTAGTTTGAGAAAAACGTATTAAAAGCGTTAAAAACTAAAACGCAAAAAAACCTAAATTCCTTAATAATGTTTTTTTATTATTTGGGAGGAAAATCGAAAAGAAGCTTGTATATGTCTACTTTCACCTCACCTGAATGTTTTTGTCCGATCTTGTATGAATTTTGTCACAAGTCGCGAGTAGCGAGTCATGTGTCACGAGACACGGGTCACGAGTCACGATTCACGAGTTGGGAGTCACGAGTCATGAGTTACGAGTCACAAGGCACGAGTCACGAGTATTGTAGATGCTCTAATTCACACAAGATTTGCTAAATATGCCCGACTACTATCTGCAAAACCTGGTGTATGAATCACACAATTTTGTCTTAATGTATAGATAAATGTACACAGAAGTAAAACGGAAGTTGCACAAGTGGACATGTTTGTTACTGATTTATATATATATATATATATATATATATATATATATATATATATATATATATATATATATATATATTATTCGAAACAAGCTTTATTTTTTATATATATTGTGTAAATATCTTGTTTCGATCGATCAACATACTTTCATATGAGAAATAAATGTGTACTGTTCCGAAACGATTTGAAGAGATTAGTCGCAATCTCAATGAAGTGAATCGGAAATTGATTTAAAATATATTTAGAAAAACTGATGACAATTCCCATTTTTAATGGACGCTCCTCAAATATTCTCAAGATATTTTTTCAAAATCAAATGCATTTACAAATCAATTGTACCTCGGCTAGAAAATCCATAACAAGATGCGCCCTAGCTCAGCTGATTATAATAACGTCATACAAATCAATTGAGTTCATTCGAAAATTGCCACACCGTTCACAGCATACCTATCATTTTCACCAGCCAAACAATACCCATACTTTACCCACAAATTCGAGAATAAAAGTAAATACGCCTACAATCTACTTTATTCACAACACCACCATTGACAGGTGAACTACAACGACTGACGCATGCATCAGCCGAGATATCCCAAACACTAAATAAAAAACAAAAGAATATAACTTACGAATAAAAAGGAGCAGTATTCCTAGCGTGCTGTTGCTGTATCTTTTCGAAGGTGTGCCTGAACTCTTCGAACTCCGTGTCCGCCATGTTTGTTTTCACCCCCGACTGACTATCGATTTTCTTTGGAGACGCGTCACGACGCTCTAAGGTCGTCTGCGTTGCGGGGTTGCGATGACTTTGCGGCGACGGGATTGGTAATACGGAATTCCATTTCAGCAGGTACAAGATCAGGATCAAGACTATGGGGAAGACGGTTTCCAGGCCGGCGGACCGGTCCGAAAATCCATGGAGGTTGAAACGGGAAGGTTTTATTTATAATCGGGTGGTTGTGATGATAGTGACTATCGCAGCGATATTATCGATATGCTCTGCTTCCTGTCTTAACTGAATTATTGGAAGATGCGCGCACCGAGTTAGTCGTATGGGACCAGGACATTTCTATAGTCCAAGAGTCGATGGACCAGAAATCTTAAGTCCCGTTCCGAAGTTTCTCAGACCGGTTTCAAACTTTACTAAGTCGGCCATGCCGTAGAATGATTACGAAAACTCAGGGTATGAAACCTTGAATAGCCATGTGGATATATACTGCCATAATTAGTTCAAAGGTGGTCTAGCTTGGGTGAAAAGTGCTAATAGGTCATTACAAAGCTTCAGCTGAGTTAAATACAGCATGCAGCATGCTTGAGCATAACTGGCGCTCTGCAAACTACACTAACAAGATCAATGGAGGTGATACTAAACTTGCCACCACCAAAAATGTTTCTACAGTGACGTTAGAATGATGGTACACTTCAGATCTGTTGGTATACAGTGAAACATAGGGTGTTGGGTAGCTAGAAGTACTTGTGGAACATGGCTGTTGCAAAACTACCAATTCTACAGTTCAGACCGATGAGGGTGTTATTAATATCTACACAGACGCATCTAAGAAAAATGAGGGGGATGGATGTGGTATATACTCTAGCCCGACATGTGTTTCACTTATGTTAGCATTTTCAGGAGAAGATTGAAACTGTTTTAATGGCCTTATTCATACCCACTAAGGTTCGTCTATGTGAGGGTGATTTAACAAGCTGGTCATTGTCGATACTTATTCAGCTTAAGGCTGTCATGAGGAGTGGAGAACCTGATGGCGCGGATCACCATAAATTCAGATCCCAAAATATCCAGTATCTTATAAACACATTGAGTTTCAGCCGATTTTAAGACGTATAATGCAAACTACAACTACAATGACGAGAGAAAAAAATAAACCTTCAATAGGTATAGGAAGGTAAGACCAAAAGACAAATACATTTATGGTTGGTATGATCGTTGTCGGACTATACCTTCAATGAAGAAATGCATTGAGCACTGCCATAGTGGAACATATAGGAGACGGCCAAGGGGTTTTGGTGAGTATGCCGAATTTTCAGATACAGACTCACACTTCGGTTGGAGGGATATAGTAGTTATAGACAATCTACATCCACCAAGCTTCCTCACCTGAGAAGGATTATGAAGTCTTTGCCTTAACTAAAAAAGGTGGGTGTCCAGGCAGTAAACTTTGATAAAATTGAAGATAGAACTACAAAAATAATGTAGCAAAATTGGTACATTATTACCACAGTGGTGTTAAGTTGAAAATTCCTTACTGAAACTCGTAATATGAAAGTTATTATTTCCATGAGGTGCAAAATCTGTAAAACCTGATTCGGTGCAATAAACTTTATTTCTTTAGATATTTACAATTTTCCTGTGAATTTTGGTTGTAGTGCACATTTGGATGCATGTTGAATAAATTCCTTCCTGATGTTATAATTTTTTTGGAATTGTATTTGGAATGGTATTTATTTTAATGATGTTCGTTAGATTTGTGCTGCCATTTTCAATTCTGTAAGTTCAAATCCATTTCCAGACACGACACGAAAATTATAAATATCCAAGGTACAGCTTGAGGTGAGCCTTTTCCGAAGAAATGTGTCAGCTTTGGTTTGTGATTATGAAATTCAAATTTTATTCAAAATTTATTTTATATTATTAAATTGAGCATTTTTACAAAATTGTTTGTCGATTTTCAAACGCTAATTTGAATTTTGAATATTCAATTTTATTATATATTATATAAACATTTATTATTAATCCAGTTATAATTTTTTTTGCAAAGTATACAAAATAGGTTAAAATTAGTGTAAAAAAAATAGTTCAACTCGTATTGTGGTGGGAGACTAGTCGGAGGAATCAGGATCCGTAACTGTGGAATGCAATCGGCTCACAATGGCTGTACCGGCAGCTAGCCCCATTCTGGCAACGAGACACCTTGTTGAAGTAGCACGCGACTGTCTTCTCTACCGGAGCTTGGTTGACCCTTGGGTTGAAACTAGACACCAGGATCTTGAAAATCACCTCCAGCATGTTGCTAACCATTCTCCAATCCAAACCAGTGCGACTGCAATATAACTTGGGCATGGCCACCATCTTGACGCCGTGCTCCAGGGCTTGGAGCTTCAAATGACATAGCGCCTTTCATAGGTCGTAGTAGGATGCTTTTTCGTACGGCCTGTTCTTCGTCACCAGGTAGAAGAGATGACGGTTGAAGTGCTTGATGATCAATGTCTTTCCCTTGTTGGTGCTTCGGCCTTCAAACGCTGGCGTTGACCAAACTTTTTCTGGCAACGCCTCTTTGATCATCAAGACATTCTGAGACGCTGTGTGCCAAGGAATATTCTATTGGAAGGCTTAACAGGTCCTGCTGCACTTCTCTAGTAACGCCAAATGTTGCTTTTGCGCTGCCTCCGTAGATTGCCATGAATTCTGGAAAGAGACCTCGCTGTCCGTGACTTGTGCTTGTCTCACGTACTGGCCATCATTCGCATGGTCTCCTTGATAGGGCGCCAGTCTATTGAAATGGACAACCTTGGGCTTTCCGTGGGGAGACTTGCAGATGCGATAGATAACGTCGTTGAACCTTTTCTTGACAATGTAGGGTCCTTCCCATGGTCGTTGTAGATTAGGCGAGAATCCTCGTTTTCTCTGCTGATTGTGGAGCCACACGAAATCGTTTTTTTTGTACCCTGCTTCGCTAGCGTTGATGTCGTATCGTTCCTTCATTTTGTCGCTAGCTAATCAGAGATGGGATCGCGCTAATTCGTGGATGTCTTCCATCTTTCGCCTCAGCTTACTGACATAATCTACATACTCCAGCTACATCTTCTCCAGGTCTACAGCCAAATATTAGATCACAAGGCAGCCTGATTTCTCGACCAAACAAAAGCTTTGCCGGAGTTTGCCCAGTAGACTCGTTCAGCGCTGATCTGTATGCCATCAGAAAGAACGGTTGATGGTGATCTCAGTCCCTTTGATGGTTGGAAACAACCTTCGACAGGTACTTGCCAATGGTTCTGTTCATCCGCTCCACAATTCCGTCCGACTGTGGATGTAACGCCGTTGTCCTTGCTGATAGTGACGGGGTATTCATTCATGTTGAGCAGACGAACAGGTACCTTTTGTTTAGAAGTCACCAGCACCTTTCCCACCAGGATGCCACGGGCGACCTCTTCATGGTAGTTCCAGGGTTCCACGATCACGGGAGCCCCGTTTCCGATATCACCTTGCAGCCGAGCCTTCACGATGACTTCTCTCCTCGCTAACAATACAGTCTCTTCTGCCAACAGCACACGGGTCGCTGTTTCTTCCCGAGGATGCAGAAATAGTTCTTCAGGTCCAACCTTGGGAGTACGGTTCTTGAAGTCAATCTGGACACCCTACATGTTCATGATATCCATACTCAGTATCACCTCTTCTTCTATACCTGCTACAATGGCCACATGCTGAAATTCCACGCTACCAATCTTGATTTGTACTGAAGCCTCTCTAGTAGCAGTACGCAGACGCCATCTTTAATTCATGATCTTTCATTTGCCTACTGTCTTCGGCCGTATGATGGTTCTCGTAGCACCGGTATCAACCAAAAATTAATGCATCTTACCATTCACCATCCCGTCCACCTAGGCGCTTCCACTGAAATGGCTTATGGCGGCTATGACTACGAAGGGGTCCTGGCAACAGTCACGGGTCGATAATGACCCCTCCTTATCGACCCGTTCTAGTTTTTCTGTTCATCTGTGGCTTTGTTCTTGGGTCGTTTACAAGCACTCTTCACATGACTCAGCTCCCCACAGTTCCAACATCTAATGATCCTCTTCTTGTTTGTCAAGAAGCTCTTCATGAGGTTCACCAATCCATCCGAGGCATATCGAGATGGATTGGTGAGATGAGATCCTCCGTTTTGCCTTCCTCACTCAAAATTCGAACTTTTGCATGTCCACGAGAAGCTTCAGTTAAGGCAGATTCTAAATGTGCTTGACCAGACCTCATATCTAATCGCCTGACCAGCTGCTCCTAGCTTTTGGAGTCTTCTGCGAGTCTGGAGAATATCCATTGCTCCACGGAGAGCAACTTTCAATGCCACTGCTTTCTGTTTGAAAGATCAGCCATTCGCTCCAGTAGCCGCTTCAAATTGCTTCAGATAATTAGTCCCCGATGTCTTGCCATCAAATGTCGGTGGTTTCACGTGCGAAGTGAGCTTATCTGGATGCGGTTCTCCTAAGCTGACTCCCGTAATGGTGTTATCCCCTTCCGCCTGAAGGATATCTCTGCTTGGTGCGGCAAATTCACATTCTGGTTCTCTTATCTTCGCTTGGATCTCATCTATAGAGTCTTTTACTTTTATCTCTACCTTGTCTAACTTTTCTTTCAAGCCAGCTTGCTGATTGTTCAAAGCATTTGTTATTTCTTCAAAGCGCTCTGTTAGTTGCCCCGTACATACCTTCAGTTCATTTTTTTACTTAGCTCTGTTGTACCTCCAATTGTGCGGCTAGTTTGCCTTCCAGTTGGTCCTGTTGTACTTTCATTTCGGTTCTTTGCTGGTCTTTCAAATCGGTTCTTAGCTGATCCTGCTGTACTTTCAATTCATCCTTAAACTGATCTTGTTGTACCTTATATTGGTTGACTATTTTTCTTTCTAGCTGTTCCAAAGGCGTTTCAAATGAATAGCTCTCTGGGTCCTCGCCATTATCGAGAAGGTACTCACGTAGCCGAATCACTAGCACTGTCATTACACCACTAGTTTCCAAGTCTTGTTCCTCCAACTCGCATTTCAGGTCCGCCACTTTCAATTCGCACAGTCTGTTCGCCATTATCCCACTTCTGACACCACTTGTAACGTTCTTAAACACTCATTTATTTCCACTGGTAACAACAACTACTTATACACTAATTTATATCAACGATTTCAAGTTCTTTACAATTTGACGTCTGATCACCGTCACTGCTCGATGCTTGTATATATATACAGAAAACGCCCATCTCGAATGTTCCATAACCAAATCTAGAACAATCTGACACATCCGAGATGTCTGTTGACAGCTGCACACATATTCTGGATGATTTGCATACAGGGTGATATTTTCTTGGCTGCTGGCCGCTGATCTCGTTGCAATATCATTTATGTATGTGGAGCCACGCGAAATCGCACTGCGGAGATACCATATGTTGGCTTCGTTGGCCAGAAAATTTCTGAGCAAGGACTAGGTGGTGCAGTCTCCAGATCATGCGCGTCTGAGAGTGAGAGAAGAGGAAGACATGATGGCGCAAGCGGGAATGAACCTCGCAAGACGAATTATATCGTCTCGGCTGCGGCATACCGTCTAAAAAATTCTGGAGCTCCTTACACACCTAAAATTCAAATGATGATATTCCGTATCTGGATAAACAAATATCTATTGTCTGAGTCATAATCAGAATAATCCATCGCTATTCGATTAATATAGATAAACCTAACACGTTTATCATACTGAACCGTCCGCTTAGCTTTGGGACACCCTGTAGTACAGCCACTATTCGAGCACTGCTCCATAATCCAACTCCTATCTACAAGACCCGTTTCAGTCTCCAAACCATTATAATTCACTTAAGAAACAAACTCGAGCGTATCTCGTCTGCTTTCAAAGTTGATGAGCAGACGATTCATCATATCAGATTGAGTTAGGGACAGCTTTTCAGGATCTTAACATCAACTGTAATTTGTATGTATTGTTTGGAGAGGTCAGATATGTTTGATCTGGATGTTAAATATGGAAAGGGCAACAGCACAAATTTAGACTTGGATTCGGATTTTATTGATGCAACAAGATTCGAATGTATATCGAAGTATCTATTTAGGGAATCAGACTGCCGCTCCAAAACTAAAAGAAGTATCATATCGTTTCCATGCATTTTTACAGAAATTATCTCCTACTCATTGACTGAGTTCGAAGTTACTTGTGTTGGATGAACAAGTATAATCTAGTAGATTGACTGATTGTGAATTATATTATTTTCTAATTATGCACACATACAAATTTTGAACATGATGATATGGATTCAAAAAGAATAAGAAATATGATTGATAGGATATATATTGAATAATAATGAAGTGCATCTCAACAGACCAGAAACTTGACGAACATGAATGAAATGAATCATTTTTTAGGGGGTATGATTTTTTAACTACGACTTAAATTGAGCAGAAACTTGAGAAACGTACGAAAATATCTATAAATTTAATATCTTTTGTATACAATTTCGGTTGCACTTTCCTAGATTAAATTGGATCTCCCATCTACTAGTTGTGCTTACTAGTTTACTATTTTCGCGGATACTTTGAACCCTATCGACAGCAACTAACAGCTGTTTAGTCCGTATGCTTTGAACTCGATTTTTTTTATTGTTCATTAGTTCATACAAAAATGTAGGCTATATCAAATCAAATTTTTACGTGCTTGATGAGCTGTCGCTGTCAAAAAGGTCCAAAGTATCCGCAAAAATAGCACAGTAAAGATGACGAGGGCTAGAGACAGAATTTTATATAGGAGTAACGTGTCACGAATCTTACAGAGACAAACCTCACAGCATGAAGGCAGACAAAGCATCAGCAAACTAACATAGCGACGGCTGTATAGTAAAATGTTGAGTCAACAGTTATTGTAGATAAATTTTGTGCATTCAGTGAAGTAGGTAATATACAAAAATTGTTGTCATATTTAAATATATTAACATCACGTTGGATTCAGATAAAAATATTGTGTAATTAACACACAGTTTCACAAATAAAACTCTGTTCCTTTAAAAGTGATGATGATTTAAATATAAATCGAAACGTGTCACTGAAAGAAGCAGTTTTATTTGTGGAACTGTGTGTCAATTCCACAATCCTTTCATCTGCATGATGGAAGGGTTTCACCAAGTAAAAGCATCTACAATCTACATCATGTTGAATTGTTTGCCAAAATGACGGTTTCTAGCTCGAATAATGAATGATAGGGAAAGGGCAAGCAGATGCCAGTAAGTCTTCGATGCATGCATAGGCCACCTAATGCGCCCTTTTCGCGAGGGTGAATATAGCCCCGAGTCCTACCCAACTTACACTTACAGCTTCCAGAATACCAAGGTTTACTGTTCCGCAGAGAATTCTACAATTTACGTAGAATTTAAACCTTTATGTATAATGTGGCGTAGACTTATTTCGTAGAAATGTCGTGAAAACTGTTTGCTTTGTAGAAAAACTTGCTCCGTAACACCTGTGTTTTAAATCATTGGCGGTTCATTTCAACACAATTCTAATGTTACCCGATATCGAACGGCAGCTTTTCAATGGATCTCCAGAGTAATTTCGCCCAGACTGTTTTAATCCCTGTTGAATAAACCATGCTCCTTCTATCTGTACACACGTTTTGCTTTTCATTTCGGATTCAGGAGAGTAATTGTTTCCTTTTCTGCCCCTGGGAGTTCAATGAAAACTATCCAAGGAACGCGGTATTCTGACTCGGTCGGCAATTATAAAAAGATCCCCATTTCTAGCTTAATGGACTTTTAAGTTGTGATAAAATACAAACCTACATACCTAGTTGATAATATAAAACATACTATAAAATATTAATATCTGTGCAAAAAAATGGAGTTGAAATGTATTTCACACGCAATTTAGAGATAAAGGGGTTGATCGGATTTTGAAGCTATTGATTTTTCGCAAAGGCAGAAAGCATACCGTGCTCTAGAAGTGCTGCGAGAGAGCAAATGCTTATTCACATTGACCTAAAGATGCTGTAAATTGTGTCCATTGGGAAACAAATTCCTCTGTAGCTCATTCCACACCATAGAGGTTCTCCAGAAGGACGATTTTTGGAAAAGGCTTCTTCGAGGAGTTAGAAGCTCGACCTGGGGAGGATGTGCCGGTTGGGTGCTGTAGTAGTTTCTACTTCTGACCGTTTGTGTTGTGCGAGGAACCTCGACCTTATAATTTAAAAAAAAATCGAGTTATCCGAAAAATCCATAATTCCCAATATTTCAAAAATTTACTTCAGCAGGTGTTGGATACGATCTAAATCCGCAAATAGACTGATACCACTGCAAGCAAGATGCAGATACTCACCAGAAGTCATTTTTAAGAGGCTAAATAGCACTTTCGTCATTATTATGATCACTGATTCAGTTAAAATAAAAGTTGATGCGTAGTAACTGCTAAATCTGAAGGGGACCAAAATATCCTTCTTAAAAAACTTAGCAATGCCTTAATATGGAACAATATATTCATGAATATGGTAGTTAAAGTACACAGTTTTCAAAATAAATCTTGAAATGTGTGAACAACCAATTTAAGTCTAACAAGAACAGATTACCAGGGTCAAACCTCTATTGATGATATATCGTCCTTCATAAATAAATTAAAATATCGAGACGAAGCTCTTCAAACCCCACCCACTTACCCTGATTTTGTATCCTATCAAAAATTAGCAATATAGTAACCTGTGTCAAAGTTTCATCAAAATCTGAGTGGTACTTTCCGAGTTATAGAAGCGCCAAGCTTACTGGATAGGCGACAGACAGGAGAATATGTTTCAAAATGTATACGTCATAAATCATCAAAAACACATAATATGCTGTAGATTGTAACTATCGGGGGATAAACATTCCGGTAGCTCATTCCACAATGCCGAGGTTATCTAAAAAAAAACTTTGGTTATGGAAGTCCTTTGCGAGGTCAAGTGCATCCACTAGACATATTGCTGGTTTCTGAATTGTGTCCAGAAGCTTCAGGAAGTGCTTCGGGGCGCATACCCACTCATGCGATTAGTACTCCAGCGATGATTTGATGTGGACCTTATAGAGTAGCATTAACTGTTCCGAATAATACTATTTCCTGTAGTTTCTGAGACGCTAACCTACTCTCAAAGAATCGAAAATTTTAGGTTTCTTAATCATGATATTTAAGATCTATCAGTAGTTTGAATATTTTTAATAGCAAATTTGAAATATCAGCAGCTCCAAGCCTCGGTCCGAATCTTTATTTCGTAAAGGATGCGATTGCGTCAACCTGCTTCATGCGATTTTTTCACCCAATTAGAAACAGCAGTACAAAATGCAAGAAGTACGATGGCGAGAAAAGACGCGTTTTCGCCTTGATTCCGCCAATCTGTGGGAGGCTACAAACCGTCACTCCCTTTGAAGGGAGTCTATAAAAGCACACCGGTTTGCAAGGGCATCCGCAGTCTTGTGTTTCGCGATGAGCGGCTCTGGAAAACCGCTCCTCGGTCTGTGGCTCTATCGGAGCACCGACGACGGCTGGAGCTACAAGGAGGAGAGTCCGCCTATACCTCTCAAACCTACGAAGGTATGAAAGTACTATTTTAACACGCTTTTATCAGCTTCACGTGTATCTATGTCTGTATGTATATATGTTTGTACGGTATCTTCGAATGTTATTTTCACCCAGTTCAAAACGTCAGAGTAGTTTTAAATTTTACACACTTATCAAAGACCGATGACAAAACAATCGTTTAATAAGTTTATCCCATTATTCCTTTTCATTTCCAAATTCTTCCTGATTGAAAATTATGTTTAAAGTTTAAATACAAGGATATATTATAAATAAACATATGAGGCGCGTCAGTACTGCGTATCATTAGCTGTTTAACAGGCTTTTTTATTAGCTCCACCTGTATGTATGTATGTCTGTAACGGAATCTGGCAAAAAAGTCAAATTAATTTCAAATTTTGCACACTTATCAAGGACAGATGACAATTCAATGGTTCGATAAGTTTGTCCCATTATCTATTCTTATAAAGCAATACGTTTAGAAGTGATAATACGAAATAACAGTAAAATTATTTTTTTTAGTAGTTCTTGAATCAATACATTTAGAAGGTGATAATAGGAATGACGTTAAATATTTCTTCTTAACGCACTTTAATTAGTTAGACCTGTATCTATATAGACATAATTATTGAAATATAACGGCACGGGACTCATTCGAGGCTCTATAAAGGCAGAGAATATCCTCCAGATCTGTGAATTAAGATCCATTGAAGAGCAAGTCTAATTCCAGCAGCCCAGAATTGCGGCTCCAAAAATTATAGTAAAAGGATAAATTCATAAATGAAAAAATGATAATTTGATACACAAAAAACTCGTTTGCCTAGTATATCGAATAAAACAATGAAAAATGAATTACAGTAAGAGAAACTAAAAAAACAGACTTAGTTGATTGAACTAAAAAGAAAAAACATATTTTTGTTACAAATAATAATAATAAATAGTAAAATGATTATTGAAAGTATATATATATATATATGATTTTGCATTTTTATTGTTTATGAAATTCGCCGCGATTTATGCATAATGAGCAAATCTTTCAAGCTGAAATCTCAGAATGGCGAGGACAAAAGTTCAGAAGAAGAGAAACAAAGGATATCGATAATATTCACACTGAAAAACCAAGTAGGTGGATTGGTTCGAGCTCTACAAGCTTTTCAAGATTTGGGAATCAATGTCCAGCATATTGAGTCGAGGCCATCACAAACAGGTGACAGCCAGGCAGATTTTTTAGTGGATATTGAATGCGAACCTAGAAAGGTGAGATTTATGTACGCTACATCTCACATATTACATCTTATAGTTCATTGAAACGATATAGAGTTGATTAGAATTGCACTGTCGTAAGACATATCAACAATACTATGTAATCTAGCATCCTGAAGCAGGTCAGTAAAATTATAATTTGGAAACAAAGCATTGTAAAAGGAAGACTATTGTAATATTCGAAATTTAAGTTTAATTGTACTTTGAAAAACGTCAATACAGTTCGGTTAGTCTGGTTTCAATTGGCGGACAGGAGAAGTCGGTTAAGACAGATTCATTTATTTCATGTTTTATCACCTTTGCCATTTTTTTACTATATTCATACCTTCCATAACAAATTCTTATGAAAAAGTGTAATTTAAATTAAAACATAAAAATTCAAAAATATTTATGGATTGATGTGTGAATACAGATACTGATACGCTGATCATTGTTTTATTCATATTCCAACAGAGGATTTTATTATTTGTATGATAATATTTATTAACAATGTGAATGATAGTCATTTATACCGAGCGTTTTAATTGGCACTATTATAGTATAGTATCGAATAGTATGGTAGTATTAATACATATATATATATATATATATATATATATATATATATATATATATATATATATATATATATATATATAGGGTGGCTCATAACAAATGAGATACATTATTAACAATTGCTGATTATATAAAAAAACTTGTAGGTAGAACAGGTGAGCAGGATGTTGAAAAGAGAAGTTCTAACAATGGTGATTGGAAGTTACGGTAGCGGAGAAGAGGAGTTTCCACCTCCAACGCCGTTGTCAGCTACCGCTAGTTTTGGTGAGATCCCAACAGTGTTATCTGAAGTTCTGAACTTATAGAATTGCTTGAAATCCATGCGTGTGTAGGAATGACTTAAAACCAATTGAGACTGTCAAACATAACCTATACAATCATTCTAGAGTAAGGTTATGAATAATTGAAAAAGTTATTTCACTTATTGCGACCTCTACAAACCGGAAAATCGTTGTCAAGGTCCAACATTTTGATTTTCATATAAACATCGGACAAAATATGTTTTGGTAAGGCTAATTGTTGAGCTGATTCAGATCGAGAATTCTGAACAAATCTTGAGCTGAAACTGTAAAAAGCATTCAAAATCAGTTCTGAATATAGTTCATTCGTTTGTAGAAAATCGCACTGAAAGTTCCAAATGTAGAATTCTAATTGTTGCTGCACACATACATAATAATTACCTCCGATAATGCTATCATTTTAATAAGAATAATAATCAATTGAGTTTGAAAAGCTGAGCTCCCATAATTTGTTAAGTACATCTAAAGCCTGAAAAAGATTCAAGTTTTTAAACATTTTTGAGCCCAGTATATTTTTTTTATGACCTAAATTCAATAAAAACTTGAGAAACCTTCAAAATTGAGGAGGTATTTTTTTAATAGAGCGACTTTTTTAAATTTGGTATTCCATTTAGGTTGCTCTTACCAAAATGAAATTGTATGGCCATTAACAATTATTGAGCTCATACTTCGAGTCCATGGTCCAAGAGTTACTCGTACTTACGTTGCGAACCGTTTCATTTGGCGCTCCAACTAGTGGCATAAGACGGCAAAAACAGGAAGGAGGTGGGAGGTGCGGTGAATAGAGAGTTAGCAAACAACAGTTGTATCGTAACATTCTAAGTGCAAAGCAATTAACATAAATTTTGTGTCTAACAGGTAATAATAATAGTAATAAAAATATTACTGATATATCCTTCTAGAAACATTAAGAAGAGTATGGCTTGACTCAGCAGTTGACCTTTTCTTCCTTAAGGTCCAGTCGAAGACTGTTGTGTTTAGCACCTTGGAATATCATTGTAGGGTTATAGGTATGGAACCTGATACCAACTGTAGAACATGCACCAGAGATGCTAATGTCAGCGTATAGGGTATAAGTCGGCACTGCTTACATCTATCAACACAACGCTATTATTATGACTTGAGGCATTCCTCTGGTATAGATGCAACACTTGTGCTGCCTTATGCTCAAGGGGATATTTAGCCTGTGGTGGAGAACGAGTGAGCTGAATTTACTGGAACTAATTGTCTCCTACGCTCGTTCTTCTGTAAGCGAATTAGATCGACGACGTCCTGCTCGATAACCAACAAAAAAGATGAACATCGCCTTGAAGAAGGACGAGAAATGGACCAGGAGCTCCCCAGCCAGCTTCTCAGGCTCTGGCCACACCACATTGTTAGTCTGCTAGTTATAGTCTTTGCATGGGATGAGGAATACGCTGCTCTCTGCTTTAAAATCTATACCGGCATGCCATGCATCGGCAAACATCTTGGCCTGAAGGATACAGGAAGCAGTCATCATCGGTTTCATCTACTTAGGGCGCACGATTTGTGGGCTCAGTGATAGCTTACCTCACGATGTGGGGAGCAGTCGTTCGGAAACAAAACCGCTTTGCGGTGTATCGGAGCGCGGATCACAAACATCTTTTCGAAAATGGTCCAGAGCCTTCAAATAATCTGAAAACAATATTTGTTCCATTTTTTACAATAACTACACAAGGCATTTTGGTCGAAATTACTGTAATAAGCTAGTGCCGAATTACAACAAAATATGAATGGCATTTTCGGAGTTATAAGGGGCCAAGGATTACCCGACAGAAAATGACGACAGACTGACCGATAGAAATGAGTGTAAAAATTTTTGGCGTCTGTGAAGTACGAAATAAATATGAGTTAATTAATACAGAAATTCATGATTATTACTGTATATGTACTTAATGTTGAGAACCTTTGAATTCGAGACAACAGCTTCACTATTCGCTGAAACGTGGGTGTAAGAACCAATGCATTTCGTATACAACTGATAAGAGAAATAAAGGAAAAGCATACATCACCGTTGGCATTGGTATTCATTAATGCGGGAACTAAAAGCATTGCGGTGCTAACGACTGACCGTATAACATCGGCAGAGTGAAAATGGTTCTGCCTTGGTTAGGAGAACAGCATAAGGAGAGGCAGCAGAGAAACTCGTCCTATTTATCCGATACAATTTTAAAAGGCGCTTCCATGCCGAATGAGCTAGCAGGCAGTCGGTCTTAGAATGGTGCATAATAGCTATCAGAAAGTCGAAAATTCTATCGTTTCTTGGAACTGCAGAAATAAAATCTATGGACACAGGACATAGGCAATTAAAATATGGAATGAAAAAACCAACTAGCACGCTGTTGTTAAGCGACAACAAACGTCAGTACTAGGCAAAAGAAGGAAAATTGATTTTCCCCATTCCTATGCCTTTGGATTATATTTCTAGTGTTTTAATATCTAGCCAAACTCCAACCATGTTCCAGGAAACGATGGAAACTTCGACTTTCTGATGCATGAGGATGATTATATATTATTCGAAACGTTGCATTAATAAATCTAAGAGTACTGTTTTTCATTGACTTAGTCCTGAAAATACTATTCAAGCTAACCGTTTTTCCCTTGTCTCGGGTTCCATAATAGATTTTCGAGCCTGACTAACATTCCTGGAGATACAACTATATTTCAAAGACTGTGGTTTCAATAGGCGAGGAAAATATTATAATCGCGAAAAGCTTCGAGTTCGAAATAATTATGTTTTCTTGGTGCTTCATGACATGTACATCGTGAAACATCATGCCATCTTTATCTGTATTTCTGTCCGTCATCTTTCCGGTAGCCCTTCGATTTTCTATACCTCACAAAGTACCAATAAGTGTAGAGCTTTGAACTGTTTAGTTTTGAGCAATAGAAACTTACCGTGGTTCTGAGACAATGCCACACATCAATTTTTTCAAAATATTTAAAAAATTAAAAACTTGAACCGCTGAGAAAGCACTAATAAACTAGTCATAACTGCCTCAAGCGTTTTCCGTCTGAACAATTTTTTTATTTCTCATAGTCTCAGAGAAATTAGAACATTTTCGTACACACTGTATATGAGTGGTTATAAAATAAAGTTGTTTCATTTTATTTCGCTGCGTATGTCGCTTGAATTCACGAGTTGAATAGGAATTCCATTTGTGATTGCTTCCATCCACTCACTATATGGATGATAAAAATAGCATTTACTTTTTTACTACGCAATGATAATTAAAAGCTTTTATGTTTTCTATAGACTAAGTGTCATAAAACACTTATTACACTTAAGGTTTGGTTATTTGTGGTCTATAAATAGTCCCAAAAATACAAAAACAGAAATACCTGTTATCTAGATTGTTCATACACTAATTAAACAAAACTGATCTGATACACAATTTCATAAATGAAATTGCCTCTGATGTGTGACGCTCTAAGTATATGTCCTCGTCATAAATAAAAAAATGCCATCAAGTAGGTTGAGGCTATACTTTCGGCGCAAAGGTTTCACTTTTAGAAATAATGATTTAAATGCGATTTTGGAATAACTGATAGAATTGAATTTAAAAAATATGAAAGATATAATCTTATTATTTCAAGACATTCAGGTTTTAGAAAAATCCTGTAATCTCCAATATATCCAAACTCTAGTTCAATTGAATCTGCAACTCTGAAATCCGATCAAAATGTTCAATCAAGGGTCAACTTACACTATTTTTAATTGATAACATCACGCAAAGGCCTTCAGCCTATCGGACTCCAAAAGTGTTGCGAGAAGATAAATGACTATTCATATTGACCTTGAAACGCTGTAGATTGTAATCATCGGAGAACAAATTCCCCCGTAGCTCATTCCACAACGCCGAGGTCTCCAAAAGAACGACTTTTGGAGCAGGCTTATTCGAGGTGTTGTAAGTTCGACCTGGTGAAGGATGCGCCCATTGAGCTCCTTCTAGGGTTTGCTGTACTAGCGATTCTTGGTGTCATTATGACAGACAGCTCGGTCGAACATCTGCCATCATAATATCTATATAATATAGACAGATCGACCATTATTCTTCAATGTTCCAGACTGTAGACATCCTTTGTGAGCGCAAACGTGCAGCCACTAGACGCATTGCTAGTTTCTGGATTGTGTCTATAAGCTTTAGGGACATGACCGTGACATTTTATTGTTGATGTTAATTCCCAGAAGCTTGATGGAAGATGATTCAAGTGCTGGGAGTTCCTTCATTTCCACGACTTTGTCAGGGTTGTCGTCTGAGTATTCTGCGCGCTAAACCGAACTTTTTCACTTACTGCAATGAATTAGAACTTCTTCGTAGTTTGAGTTCGGCACCAGTCCCACCTGCATTCTCAGATCCTTGTTTATTATTGAACAGTTAAACATATTTTGAGAGGTTTTGGATCAGTTGCGGTTATACCAAACTAACTTTGAAGTCATATGATCATCTCTCTGAGACATCAGTCCTACCAAATCACGCTTTGACCACAGAGTCACAGCATGCGAAGTACCGTAATCTACTCACTCAGTCATTTTTTATAATGCTAGCTTCCGACCGTTTGGTTTGCATGGAGTGTGGAAATTTCTCCCACAACTGCACGGAGACGACAAAAGTTAGGCCAAAAAATATATAAAAAGACAATTTTTTATTTCCAGATTTCGATGACATGCCATGGTTTCCTAGAAAAATAGCCGACCTGGATAACGCCCAAAACGTTTTGATGTACGGTAGTGACTTGGATGCTGACCATCCTGGATTCAAAGATCCAGTTTATAGAAAGCGAAGAGAGCAGTTCTATAGGATTGCTATGAATTATAAACAGTACTAGTAACTTTAGTAATCTAGTTTTATTTACCATTGATATTGTCTCTGTTCTAGTGGACAACCGATTCCGAAGGTGAAGTATACCCCTGAAGAAGTTAAAACATGGTAAGTTTTATTTTTCGGTGCATATATGATTATATTATTGAGCTGTTTGGATTTTGGGAATAAGGGAGCAAATTTACAAAAATGGAGGTCTGATCGGTTTTGCGTGTAGTCAAAACAATTTTAGTTAATTTTTCAATCCATAACTTAATGTTTCTTTTGTCCATATAAGTGATATAAATGTGTATACTACTGTAATCCTACAAATGTCGTTACTTTATGTTTCTTCATTCTTATCCTTATATTATTCTACTAATCTAAGTGCCTTCATTTGGTTGTAGGCAGCATTTTCCGTATTAATCGTTTCTATTAAAGTTGCGTATACAAACAACCCGGTTGACATGGATTTTACGTGATGTTGTAGGTGATTCGATGAAATGTAGAAGGAATATCAAATTCGAAAGCATTTATGAACACTTCCGCATTTGTGTAGGAAGTACGAGTATCTTTAAATAAAGCACAAATGCCTTTCCGATTTCCGTCAATTACTAGACTAGACGAACTAAATAGGATATGTCAATACTTGAGGAGGGATTCAATGAAAGCAAACAAGCTGATAGAGCCTTAATTATCGATTAACTCAGAGTCAACACTGGAAGGAATGTATTGTGTGTATATTGATTAAAAGATTTTCGTTTTCTCTTCAAACGATACCTACCGTATTTGCGATTGGTTGAGTAAGATTTATCAGCGAGGTTAATTATTTATGCGTACTTGAAGTTTGAAACAAATATGGCGGTTTTTGCTGTAATCGTGAACATTTTCGAATTTCAGATAATACGATTTTTTTAAATCTCCCAATTTCGAAAATGGTATTCACCCATTTTGTCTGTCACACTCACCTCTGCACCAATTTTCATGAAATTTGGTGAACAATATGATGTGAGGTCATGCCTAGTAGGTTATAATGATATATTTTTCAAAAGAGGTGCATTGACGAACGAGATGTTAGTAAAAAAGTCATAATACATGTATCCATTCATACCCAGCTTCGTTTTTGTATGATTTTCGACTTCTCTATCATTTTTGGGCGTAGTCATAACATTGTTCCGGAGAGATTAACTCTGTTAAAAATTTAATATTTTGTACGATTCTCAAGTTTGTGATTATTTAAGGGAATAGTAAAAAAAGGTAGGTTATATATTTTGTTGTTGTGCTTTCTCTAATTATTTGATCAAATATCATGATATACTAATATGTACGTAAATTTTGCTATGTGGTTGACGTCAGTAAAATACCTAATGAATCATTCAAATACATTTATATTAATTCAAATTTTAGTAAAAAATTTTACGATAAAATTGACCCCAAATGATGTTTCCATATTTTATGAACAGTTGAGTCCCCATTTCTCTCTATATAGTGCTGTCGAATATCGATATGCTGTCAACAAATCATCCACATTGAACCATTCTGGATTAGCGAGGTCAACAGGTTGCAATTCAACCAGAAATGCTGTGTACAATTTAGAGGAACGGTATTTGATTGTAGAGCAAAAATAGATGATATATCGAACTGTTGAGCATAAGAAATCTAAATATTTAATAGGGAACTCATTTTTCGAGATAATGTAACGACTTTTTCTGCAAATGATAGAACAGGATTGGTTCTATGCTCGTGTGTACAATGTTTGATATTGTAAATATTGACATTTCTTGACTCATTTTGGACGTATTTTTAACTTTTTAGTAACCAAAATATCAAGAACGGCATAGAATCGTCCTTCTTCTATGATCTGCATGAAAAATTCCGATATATTCAAAATCAAGCGCTTCAAACGAAATATTGTGGCACCGTACATGAATATATTTTTACCGCTGATACGGGTGCCCTTGCGACCAGTTCAAAAATTTGAAAAAGGGTTTCGCAGGACTAAGAACCAAACTTTCTCTATCACTAAAAAAAAAACGTTCCATCATCTTGAAAAATGAGTGCTGGGAGCGAAATATTGGAAACCATATAAAATGCCTCTTATTCTAGATAGAGTATCCTCTTAAGCAAGCTAATTTCTTCAGCATACTTTTTATAACAGAATTTGTTAAAAACAGTAAGCTGAAATATATATCATTTTCCTGTATTACTATACAGGAAAATGATTGCATTATCTGAATTACAATATGCGATATCGTTATAGTGAGTATTTTCACATCTTTTTCGTCATTTCTAGGGGTATAGTATTTCGCGAGCTCCATAAACTCTATCAAAAACACGCCTGCAAAGAGTATCTTGACAACTGGCCACAACTAGTGAAATACTGCGGTTATAGAGAGGACAACGTTCCACAGCTACAAGATGTCAGCGTGTTTCTGAAAAGAAAGACCGGATTCCAATTGAGACCTGTAGCTGGGTACCTGAGCCCAAGAGATTTTCTTTCTGGACTTGCATTTAGAGTGTTTCACTGTACTCAGTACATCAGGCATTCGACTGATCCATTTTATACTCCTGAGCCGTAAGTAAACGACAAAATATTGCCCAAAGGATTTGTAATTTGTTAGTGAGATTTTTTTTGGTTGTTGTATCGTTGCTGTGTATTGAATTTTTTTTCAGAGACTGCTGCCACGAACTCTTAGGACATATGCCTCTATTGGCTAATCCTAGCTTCGCACAGTTTTCACAAGAAATAGGCCTGGCTTCATTAGGTGCATCAGAAGAGGATGTCAGTAAACTTGCTACGGTAACGGTTATTCAGTCTCTTGAAAAATGAGTTTTGCCCTATTTCTCACATGCAAAGTGATATACATATCAAAACTAATAGTAGATCTGAAAAATGCCACATTTCAGAACTAGTTGTGAAAAATAAAATATTACGCCATAAGTTGTGTAAAGTTACGGAAAAAATGTAGCATTTGGGATATACCTAATTTTCACATAACACCAATAACGTTATAGATTGTAGATGCTCTTATTTACTTCCAACATGCAGATAAAAATATTGTGAACACACAGTTTCACAAATAAAACTATTTTTCTTTCAATGAAACGTTAGTAGTGTCTAATAGGTTTTTTTGGATACTTTGGATCAAATCAGTCTAATAATTAACAGAAATGTACTTAAATCACGTATATTGTAGATGCTCTTACTTGGTGAAACTCTTCCATCATGCAGATAAAAAGTGTGTAATTAACACAGAGTTTCACAAATAAAATTTTTTTCTTTTAGTGATGCGTTTCGATTTATATGCAAATCATCGTCGGAATGTCAGATTTGACTGCTATCAAGGCTACCCAAATTACTTGCCAACTAACTAACTAGATCCTATCATAGATACAAAACTAGAACTCTCAAATCTACCATACTATCTATCATGTCTAGCTATTTTTCTATTCATTTTTTTTCCTTCTTGTTTCTGTTTAGGAGAAATATTTTTATGACGACTGCAGTACAGTACAGTAGTGTTAAGAGAAAAATCTTAACCATCGCCGTCAAAATGTCCTGAAGATATTTCACGTTTCAAGATATCTTATTACTTAACCTATTTCATTCTTCTTAATTATAACTTAAGATAATTCAATAAAAACTCCACCTGGAATACAAATAGATGTAACTTATAGTAGTGTATCGATAAAAATTGAGTTTAAAAGAAAGTGCCAGCTGGGAATCTACCTAGAATATAAAAATATTTTTAATGATTGAGAAAGGTTGGTTCTATACTTGTGCGAAGCCCTGTTCAATTTTTTTTATACAAAATTTTATATATCGTCGCTTGACGCATGTATGAGCGGTAAAAGTAATTTTTTTGAGGTGCTTGATTTCGAACATATTCAAAATATTTTTCAAGCAGATCATAGAGAAAAGACGGTGTTATGCCCATGCTAGGCCCTCTTGTTGATATTTCGGTCACCCAAAGGTTGAAAAAACATCCGAAATTAGTCGAAAAATGTCAATATCCATGTGACAATATCTAAAATTCTGTATCTTAAATTGCAAAAAGAGCTTCGTACTAGCATAGAACCAATCATTCTCTATCATTGGGAAAAAACTTTTCATCATCTTGGAAAATGAGCGCTGGATATGAAATATTGAAAACGTTTTTTTTCCTAGACGCCCCCTTAATAATTTATATTAACGATATTTATTCAATTTAATATTGTACAATAATCGTGATAACCAGGTTATCAGTAAAAGCCTCATCTCCCTTCAAGGAAAATGTGGTTTCAACTATTCTCGCTAGTTATTTCCACTTTTATTTTAGATACGTTTAAAAATATACGAATCTTGTTTTTTCCCAAGGAAGGAATGGTTCATATATTCAACATCATTTGAGTTACCTACGTAATCTGAATAAAAACGTATAGCTAATTCGGTATCTATGCATTCCGTTGCACATACAAATAACAGACCAATACATGCTGGATTTCTATTTTATCCTATTTTGTGCAGCCATTTCTGGTTTCTTCGTATTTTTCAAGAACTATGATTTTCAAAATTTATAATAGGAGTCTGGTAATAAAAATAAAATCTCGCAAACCTTGCGATAATTGAAAATCAGCTGCGTATTTTTGTACGATTTTCTAAATTCCATACCGCAACTGGACATAAGATTCGGCAAGGTAAGCGTGCTTTTTTAAGTATCAGATATAAATGACGAACGAAACATAGTAATTATGTGTTTGATCTCATTCGAAAAATCATCACGGCCTCCATTGTGGCGGTTCAGAGCTTAAAGCTCGAAAACTCCACTGTTTCTTTTGCTGTTAGCATCTCTTTCTCTATGATAATTACTATTAAAATATGTTTCCTTGCCTCAACTACCTTGACAAAAGTATTACAAAAATGGTGAAAGCATAAACAAACTTAAAGGATGATGAAAGAGCATGATTTGTTTCAAATAGCATTATGATGTAATGTGTTTTCTGATGAACTTGCCCTAACTATCTTTATACTTGATTTCAGCTATACTTTTTCACTGTTGAATTCGGACTGGCCAAACAGGATGGGGAACTGAAAGTATATGGTGCCGGTCTGCTGAGCTCTGTAGCTGAACTGAAACACGCTTTGAGTTCACCTGGGAAGGTCAAGCGTTTCGACCCGGAAGTAACTTGCACCCAAGAATGCATTATTACTGATTATCAGCTAGGGTACTGGTACACAGATTCGTTCGAGGAAGCCAAAGAGAAAATGAGGTAATGATTCAACTTTAACACAATAAAAATGCAATAATATACAGTATCTGTGTAATGAAATGGGGAAATTAATGTTCCAAAGGATTTTACTCATGCATTATTGTATTTTATTTGTATGATCAGTGATTAAAAAAATGCAAGTCTGCACACACTTGCAGAGAGCAATTGGGTATTAGGACCTTGACTTCGTAAGTTGCCAATAGCAGCGTCACCGTGCGCGATGCTTGGAGATGAGTGTTGATATTGCTATGTTATATGTTTTTACATTAGCCCAAAACCAGAACCAGAAATCAAAAGCGCTTTGAGAGGATAAATGTTTATTCCCATTGACCTCAAAACTATATCGGAGAATAAACTCATCGATAGTTTATTCCGCAACGATAAGGCTTTCCAAAAGAATAACTTGTAGAGTACCAGTAGTAGCAAGCCTCCGGTTCCATGGCTGGCAGATTAACCTTAGGCTTTTTTGTGTTCTGTGCGCGAAACTAAACTATTATTTGTAGACCCCCTTCCACATTATTGTTGCTCAGGATGATATGTTGTTTCTGCCGATGAAAGCTGTGTCGAAAAGTAGTTTGCTTGGTTCCCTGTAGGATATAAGGCTGCTGTCATCTGCGAAGCTTTAGCTTGTATTAGATGTTATTTCAAACAATACGTTTCCAAGTGCCTTGGAGAAAAAACGGATCCCTGGGGATAGCCCGTGTTGATACCTTTATAGAAATTCTATATAAGGTTTTCCATATATGTTTCTGACGAGTACCACATCTTCGCTTCTTCAAGTGCCATCTCCATATTGAAGGTTGGCACCGTCATAGTTATTTTTACTTTGGAAGTGACCATTTTGAAAAGAAGATCAGGAGTGCAAGTATACGTTAAGGCCTTCTTCAAATAGCAACCTATATAAGTAGCTTTATCTGTTTTTGTTACATATTTCCAGGACGCTGAGTGTTTCTTTAGAAACATGATTACACCACATATAGTATTCACCTTGGAAAGGAGACACTGAAGGCTTGTAGGTCAGTAGCGTTATCAGGTGATGCAAGCCCTTGTAGTAGGACTTGAAATATTGACAATACTGTAGTTGGTCCCCGAAGCGTCTTGCAAATTAACTATCAGCTGTTCGGCGCACGTTAAAAAATAGCGACTTTGAAGTGAGCGACATTAGGTATATGATTATAAATTGGTTCGCAGAGGAGGGCGTCTGGAGCCCTTGAACCTTGACTCAATAGAGAGGGGGAGGGGTTGTGACTCATTATTGTATTGTATATTGTACCTCAACTGATTTAAAGCGGACTCCAAATGAAACTAATAACTGCTTTAATAGTTTCTCAATAATTCGTAAATAACTATTAATTTTCTAGCGTTTTTTGACGTATACTTGGTAATTATTGCAAATATTTTTAGTTTTCCTACATACAACTGCAGTGTTTTTCTGGTAGGATATAGTTTATCTTAGTCTAAGAAATATGTTTTTTTAAATAAATTCTGTAAAATCACCACGACCCCAACCCATAGTTCACCAAACAGGCGGTTTTATTGAGAAAATGATAATGGTTATTTCAGAACGTTCGCCGAGAGCATCCAACGGCCGTTTGGCCTTCGTTACAATCCGTACACCTGCAGCGTGGAGGTGCTTAGCAACGCCCAAAAAATCACCGCTGTAGTTTCGGAGCTACGGGGAGACCTGTGCATAGTGAACAGCGCCCTGAAGAAGATCAGCGCCAGAGACTCCACGTTGGATGTAAACCATATCACCACCTTGCTGCAGAAGGGGTTAGCTTGCAGCGACAGCGAGGTTGACGAGGAAGGTGACGACGAACAACAGCATCCAACGGAATAAAGATTTGAGGAATTTTGTCCACTACAACGTAACATACCCGGGAGAAACTGTAAACGGATGGGGATACGAGTAGATTTTAATTTGCCCTCCGTATTATTACTGATCGACTGCAGAATGAGATGCTTTTTAATTGGAAGTGTCAATTGTAGTACCTACCCACAGTAACAATAAGAAAATCGTTGTGTATTTGAGGAGAACTTGCAAAGATACAGGGTGTTAAGAAACTTTTCTTCAACACGCTTCTATTTTAATATTTTAATCTAATTTTCGCTGACTTCAACACGTCAGATTAGTTTGAAAAATTACACAAGTATTAAGGATTAATGAAAATATAATCATTTGAAAAAAATTAATTCCATAATTTTCAATTCAATTAAAAAAATGCGAATCAAAAACATTCAATATAAAATAATAAAAATATGTTTTTTAAATAATTTTAACAAAATAATCTTAGATAAAGTGATTTTTTTTCAAAATTTAAACTAACAAATTTGAAAAAGAATCCACAACGCAATGAGATCTCGTCTGTCTGCTCCCCGCCTGTTTGTTGATGGGGTTACAAAGCTCTCAGTCGCGGAAGGCCACCGAACTGGATTACTCTTAATAGGGATAGTTCCATTGAATGCTAATGCAATAGATGAAATGATAGGTTAAGGGCGTATTTAGACTCCAGTCTTCAGGGCATGAATTTTGTATGCTTCCATCATCTTTTTAATACCTTCGCCAAAATAGTTGAAGCAACATAAAACGATATCTTATAGCATACTAATAATTAGTAAGATGATAAACAGCAAAACATTGATTGATGGACTAATTATTATTTTTGAGAGCAGCCGACTGGAGGTGAGCGTGCATTTGTACTGAGCCGCCACAATAGAGGCGTCGTGATGTTTTTTAAATGAGAAAAAGCAGATAAATACGATGTGCTTAAACTCATTTGGAAGAGGGCAGAGTTATTTTGTTCGTCCTGTCTTTCCGATACCTAGTCGACTTTTAGTTCCAGTCTCGCTATGGAATTTCGGAAATCCTACAAGAAATATGCAGATGATCCTGACCAAAATTATATGATTATTTTTGAAAATCAGAGTTATCAATAAATACGAAGAAAACGGAAATCAGTGCATAAAACATGCTTAAACAGAAATACCTCATGTATTGATCTGTATTAGCAATATCCTTTTATAAAGATCACGTAACTTAAATTTAAATATGACCCATTCATTTCTTAGGAAAAAACAAATTTGATTTAATTTTTTAGTAAAAAATCTTGGGAGGGGGGTAATTACCCCTGTTATCCCCCTCCCCATTGTAAGAGCCACTCTGGTAGGATATCAGAATAAGACGAAATATTTTCAGGTGTGTTGTAATATATGATACCAAACAAAAAATCGATTCTCCACAATAGTTTCATCGTTTGTTAAATTTACTCGATTACAAACCCGAACTCCCAAAGTCATTATCCTATAAGCGATAAGGTTTTTTTTCGACAAGTAAATCCAATTTACACAAATCCAAGAACCATGAACAGAATATTTTGGTCTGCATGGTTAAATAAATATGAAATACCGAATAACCAGTGTTTCGGAGCTACGGAAATAAATTCGACATGCCTGCTAATATTTCAACAGCCCCATCCCTGAAATAACTGAATAAAAAACAACCATTCCAAATTAATCCCCATAATACGCACTGGTTTGTTGCATTAAACCCGCCGAACAGTTTTTGAGATGCTGGAAAAAATGGTTAAAAACATTGCATCTTTGGACGTGTCCAGCCTAGAGGTAGCAGACACAAAATGTTTTTTATGGTTGTTATGGGTAGTACGAGAAGCATTCGAGGAGCAGCATTTTGTCAAAATATGATAATTTTCAGGATAGGCAATTCTATACTGAGTACCTTATGTTTCAAGAAAGGGTTAATGACACTTAACTACATTCAGTTGTTTTTGATATATATATATATATATATATATATATATATATATATATATATATATATATATATATATATATATATAAAATGAACAAGGAAGGCAGTGGACAAAATGCATTTATACAGTAAGACTAATTTTCAATGACACTTCATTTCAGTAACTATAATTAAATGTTCATAAACGCTCTTTGACTCTTTGAAATTTTGGTCCTCATTCGAAAACAATCTGTTTCAGTTCCTCGAATAACCAAATTTCTTGCAGCAAGCTCTTGGAGCACCAGTACTAATACCCATCCAGGAAAAAATGGTGAGAGGCAATTCTTTTGTTTGATAAAGAACAGGTACCTATGTAGAGTCACTTCAGAAATTTATTTTTTTAAATTTAATACGGTTTCATGTTTGAATTACCTTTTTCGCCATAATCATGCATTGATATTAAACCTCAAAAATTATAAACAATTTATGTATTTTTGCCATCAAAGGATTGATTGAATTTGAATGCTTTTCTACCGTGCATTAGTAAACCATGGCCTGTATTCTAAAAATATGTCAAATCCACTTGCAAGTCTTTTTCTGCCAGTATACAATAAACAAATAGAATTATTCAATGCTTGCAGTAAAACAGAACTTTTGGGACACAGTTACTTTACTGTTGTCGAATATAACTGTTAGATGTTGTAAGCCGAAAAATATCTGTAATATAGCAATGTTATGAACCTACAAGAATTAATTCAATCCCATTCCTGACGAATCGTTTTTATCCAAAAAGTTTTAAATAGAACTGGTATTCAATCCTGAAAATTTCTCGTTGAATAAAGAAATTAATATCAAAGCTCGTTGTCTGAACCAAGATAAAAAAGATCAACACATACACACGTATACTCGTATATGTAGAAAATTACATCCCTTGGAAATTGTAGATGCTCTTACTTGGTGTAACTCTTCCATTATGTAGACAAAAAGATTGTGAAACTGTGTGTTATTACACAATCTTTTTATCTACATTCCTTGCGCCCGCGCCCCAATACAAACAAGCTTTCATTTAAATGCGCTAGAAATATTGAGATAAACTTTTCCTTTCAAGCTGATTATCAACTTATAACGTCATTACACAAATCATGTGATATAAAACCTTGTTGGGAGATTTAAGTACTCGTATTTACTTAGTTTGAACATTTTAAAAATTAAAATCAAGTTATTTAAATGACTTGTTTATCTACATAGGTAAATCTCGCGACATGCTTTTATATTATATAAATTGTGTAATGACGTTATAAGTTTATAGTAAAAGTTTTAAAGTAAACATTTATTTTATTCTTTTTAGCACATTTGAATAAAGGCTTGTTTTTAAAAAGTGTTTTTACTTTTAATTTACTTTTTACTTTTCATTTATCGCTGGACAGGTCTGCAAAAACCCCACTACACCAGAATTTCAGACGGATTGGAGCAACGGAATTTATGATCACCATATTTTTTTACTCTCATTCGTATTCTCAGCAAGTCCTTTCACTTGATACACATATTCTAGGAAAAAAAACTTAGTCCATCATCTTCAGAAGTCTTCCATATTGGATTTAGAATGACGTCACTTTATTTTTCGAGTTATTCTCAGCAAGCTCTTCCATTTGATATCCATATTGTAGGGCTACATTAAAAATAACTAGTCCGCAATCTTGAGTGTTCCGCCATGTTGAATAACATCACACAGCTAACCATGCATTGTCATCCAAACTAAGCGTTTATACGAAATTTCAGCTCAATCGGTTCAAGATATCTGCTCCAAAATTGAGTTATTCCACCGAACTAACGTAGTTTTACATACATACATACAGTGCAAGTTAAATAAAAGCTTGTGAAATTGAGATGGGATATCCATTAATTTGCAGAGTGATAAAATATTGGTATGAAAACTGAGCTCAGATGGATATCGAACAACTTTCTCCATGTTTTGCATGAAAGTCATATCAATATAGGTAATAGAAATTAATCGTTAATAATAAAAATTTGCGATTTGCTTAAAACGCGCTGATATGCTAGGCAGAGTCATCAAAATAATATCTACAATAGAATTGAAAGAACTGAATGGACCGGACACGTATTAATTACATACATGATGATGATGTATAGTTCATTTTATGAAAAATCTGTCTAGTTTTTTACACATTTGGCGGAGGACCGGATTACTTGATCAAGGACTCCTGACATACAAGGTGCCTGAGAATAACTTTCAGATGTCGGATAAATAGGTAACATACAGGGCCATCAAGAGAAAATCCGGGACCTCCCTGAAACCTGAAGAGTGAAAGAAAAAAATGAACCGTGCTAGCACAGAATCTACCATTTTTGAGCCCCCTTCAGGCACATATGATAAAATATATATGACTCCAAAGGATCGTTCTTTATACGTTGTACTGGCCGCTAATTGAAACCCGCAGCAATTTTCAAAAAAAAAAATTGGTGTCAAGTAGATTGACTCTGTAACCCCACGTAATAATATCAGTTTATAAATAAGGATTTGCAACGGATTTTAGAACTGTTCAAGTGATAATATTGGAGAGCTTTAAATTTTCTATGATTTCCAGAGCTAGAGAATTATAAAATTTTAAAAAATTCCTATAATTTTCAAAAACCTGCTTTAAGTGTATCGATCAGCAGAATTGAAATCCGATCTTCAATATTCAATAATCAAATGCAACTGCTCGTAAAATACAGAGCTAACCTACTGGACGCAATTTTTTGAGAGGTTAAATAGCACTTTTTTATTATTTACGACCACTATTAAGTAAAATGCGCAAAAATTAGTAGTAAAAGTTGTTAAAACAGTAACGGGCAAAATTAGCCCCCTATGGAAAAATAAAGAAACTACGCATAAGTGCCGTATATCTTGTATAAGAACTTCACATGATTTACATTTGTTTAAAACATTCGAGACAACTTGCTTGAAAATTTTTCACGATAGAACTTATGGATCAGTCATTTGTCATCGATGTTCCAAAATGTGGATATCCTTTGTAATGTCAGGCGCGTGCACTATATGTATTCCTATTTTCTAAACAAACTCAGGTATTTTGGATCGCATCCGCACACATGGGAGTAGTATTTCAGTAATGGGCAATCGTTGTTCTATTTACATATTACGTTATATCGGAGATTGCGCTGACAACTTCGAGGAAACTCTACCTAGAATAAAGGGCGTTTTGTAGTTTTGTATAGGTTTATAATATTTCCTTTCCAGGGTTCATTTTTCAAGATAATGTAACATTGTTTTTTACAAATGATAGAGAAAAGTTGGTTCTATGCTCCTTTGTTCAATTTTTGATACAATTCACATATTGTCGCAAGAGCGCTCGTATCAGCTGTGAAAATATGCTCATGTACCGTGTCATAATATCTCATTTGAAGCGATTGATTATGAACATAATGAAAATATTTTTTGTGCAAATCATAGAGGAAGGAAGGCACATGGGAAGCCATTTTCTTGGTATTTCGGTTACCAAAAGATTTAAAAAAATCCGAAAGGAGTCAAAAAATGAAAATATTCATTTCATTCATGTGGTAATACTTGAAATTTTGTAAAAAATGAATAAATAGCTTCGCACAAGCATAGAACGAACCTTTCTCCATCATTTGCAAAAAATCGTTCCAATAGCTTGAAAAATGTGCGCTTGAAACGTAATTTTGTAAACCCATGGCTAACGCCTTTTATTCTAAGCAGCGTTCTAAGATTGAGAGTATAGATTTTTGAGCGGATTCTTGATTGAAATTATTTTTATTTACTTGAAACAATGGAAATGATGTGCTTATAATGTATAGAGAGCTTGAAATCTTGCAAACGTAAGGTTACTACTACTACTACTGGTGCTGAAGACGTAGCGTCTGGAGCAATCGTGGGAGGCAGACTAGATGAAAATCTGGCGCTTGACCACGACGGGTACGGGACAGGGAGAGACATCTCTCCCGCCGTCGTGTGATGCCGGCCAATAAATGCTTCAAATCTCTTACAATTTCAAAAATCTACAAAATTTTCAAGATTTAAAAACTGCCCATAATTTCCAATATCTTACCTCAAGTGGATCAACACTTATAAAATCTACAATACACTGAAACAAGTCTCTAAAACAGACGACGGCACAAATTAGCCGCCTTTAGATGAACCGACGTCCCAAAATGCTTTTTAACTTGTAAAAAGCATTGATGTGGTTTACATTTGGTTGAAACTTGAAACATGAAATATATCGAAAATATATTGTCCATAAGTCGTTTGTATCATTGCAAAAGTTCATCTGTTCTGAAGAATCAATCCTTTTTATGTTTATGAAAGCAAAGATGACAGTATGTGTCTAACAAATATTACTAAGGTCAACATTTTATAGATGATGTAAAGAATAAATGTATTTGTGCGTGAATAGATTTTTTACTCTGTATGTATCACTTGTAACAGATTGAACAGTTAGAGAAATAGGTACTCTGCCGAAAGAAATCCTATTGGCAGTGTCTTAGAAATCTAGGCAAACGTCAACGGTGTCATTTTTTGGCGGTTATTATACCATAATTATTATGATGTTTTGCGCTAAATGAGGTACCAAAGCAAGTAGTCCTATTGTGCATTATCCAAACACAAAAATTCCTGGTTTGTGGGAAACTGCCTAAAAGGGATGGCTGGGAAGGTAATTGAATTTGAAGCTCGCGGTACATTTTCGAACTAAGATCAAAAGGCCATACTTTATTTACCTTTCCATTTGGATAGAAATAAAAAAAATGCATTTGTTAAGTGCATCATCTGTAAATGATTTTATTATTTTTTCAAATAAAACTTGTTGGAAAATTATAAAATAATCTAAACTCCCCTCGGGACTTGGGGTAGACAAAGGTTATAATATGAACCTTTTTGCCAAAATGAAACTGGTTTCCACCCACACCATCCTTTGGACTGAATTGTATGCAGATCTTCAGCGCCTGTGTAATGGGGATCCAATATTAGAAAATATATATTACCTGTTTGAGGGTTATAGTCCACTCCCAATATCGTATGAGCTAAAACACCACCACCTGAAAAGAAAATCTAGATACATTGGCAATTACGAAAAATATAATCAACAATAAATATTTATAAGCAAAATATGGCAAGCGATGATATGAATTGTACCATTTATTTATAAACTGACAGATTAAATGTCATGTTGAATCACTTATGTGGTGTAATATATAATGTCTTACATATAGTGAAGGAGCTCAATATGAAGCCAATAATATTGATTCAATATTATATATATTATCTTATTGAATAATATCTTTGTAGATTGTAGATGCTTTAACTTGGTGAAACTCTCATAATTAACAATAATCATGCATTATAAAAAAGATTTCACAGAGAAAAGTTTGTTTTTAATAACGCCTTTTGCTTAGTTTTTAAAATATGAGAATTATTCAGACTATTACGAAATGCATCACTAGGGACCAACTTTTATGCGTGAAACCTGGTGTAAAAATACATAGCACAATTTTATCTTCAATAATATTGACAGTATATGGAATATCATTCCAGAACTAATCTACTGACCTATCATGATAGGCGATCCTTGATTGTTAAAATGATCCACTAGTTCTGGACCCTTTTGACTCATTTCTTCGCCAGAAGATACATACAAGATCTTGCATGTTATGCCTAATAATGAATCCAATACAAAATTTACTTCTGTTGAACCAATCCACTGTTTTGAACCTAAAATGAAAATATCTGGTTACATATAAAGCTATACTGTAATAGATAAAAACAAACAATTTTAACGGAAAGTATGTACATATGACAACACTTTTTGTCAGTTAATAAGTCATTTCACCGTAGAATATATAAGAACAATAATATTTAAAAATTAGTCACACTATAAGCGTGTTCAACAAAGGTTTACTGGAGTAACGATCAGTAAGATACCATAAAAGCCTCACCTAAGAAACTACTTGGTTTGTCCTTGATATCAACTAAACACTTTTGGATTTCAGGGAATGTAGGTACTTCCCTATGAACATATCCCTGCAGTTTCAGCCAAGATGCCAATGTTTGTAATGATCTATATGCACAGCCCCATCCAGAATCATCCATGCCGTTCTGACAGTAGTGATAGTACTCATAGTTTCCTCTTACTAAGTAGGTATTTCCACCTAGGATAATTGAGTTATGGAAATAACAATCCAATACTTACAATTTGACTAGTGGTGAAGGTCTTTCAAAACCTTGCTACCTCTGAAATACACGAAACCACCAAATCTACTATATACAGTAGACGTCATTATCAGGGAACTCAACCTAGAATAAAAGGCGTTTTGCATGGGTTTCCAATATTTTGTTTCTAGCGTTCATTTTTCAAGATGCTGGAACGATTTTTTGCAGATAATAGAGAAAGTGTGATTCTATGCTCGTGCGAAGCCCTTGTTTCATTTTTTTATACAAATTTTAGATATTGTCGAATGAATTTTGACATTTTTTGACTAATTTGGAATATTTTTTAACCTATTGCTATCAATAATATCAAGAAACGGACTTCGCACAGGCATAGAACCAATCTTTCTCTTTCATGTGCAAAAAAATCGTTCTATCATCTTCAGAAATGACCACTGGACACGAAATATTGGAAACGCATTCAAAACGCATTTTATTCTAGGTAGAGTTTGTTATTGATACACCTAAAACATATCGAGATGGTCATCCAGTATTTATTTCTAGATAAATTGCAGAGTGATAGAATATAAATCTCGAAACAGATATTAGTTTGGGCAAAAAATGCTTATCTTCATTATACATTATTTGAAGTCATATCGATATATATATCGATGAAAAATTGGTGGTAATGAAAAACGGGAAATTTGTTTAAAACGTGGTGATCTGCTAGGTACGAGTCCTCAAAATAAGATCGACCATAGATTCAAAAGAACTCAAAGGACCGGACTCGTATTAATTATATACATAATGTTGATTAATCGTCATTTTACGAAACATCTGTCTGGTTTTTTACACATTTGGCGGATGACAGGATTTCTCGATCAATGAGTCTCGGAATACAAGGTGTTTGAAAATAACTTCTAGACACACACGCTTCGTTATTTATACATTATTGTAATAGGCACTAATTAAAATTCATGGAATAAATCACGTTTCAGCTATCTCTGCAACCATTTTCCAAATACATAAATGGTGTCAAGTAGATCGACTGTACTTTCCACGCATTGGCAGATTAGAAACAACGATCTGCATCGCCTTTTATGACCCTATTCTCAGTTAAAATGGAGTAATTTGTAATAAAAGTCGTTGAAACAGGACTAATACAAACAGCACATCACTTGTTTCTGATCTAATTAAAATATGTAGTCCTGGAAAAAACGTAGGTGAAGTGCATGAATTGGGGAACTGTTAGAAAGCTAAAAAAAGAAAATATCGAATTTACAATTAAATGTACTTAACTAGTATTCCTTTGTCCTCAACATCAAAAACAAATTTGAATTCATATGTTTCATGAAATCTTCTATCACTTACCATTATCTATTGTTCTAACCCCGATATGAGGATTTATCAGTGGCCCATTTACTTTATTTTTATTGTTGATGAATTTACTGGCACGTCTGAATATCGGGACATTTTCATTCAACATTAACTGCTGATGTAGCTTCAGCCTTTCTGTAGCTAAAAGATCATACCATATGTGAACAGATTGGAAAAAAATCATATACCACAAAAGATGGAAATGGCAACAATGCTGATCATATTTTCCCATTTCTGTTCCAAATTTTAAATCAGTAAATTATTTGAATATAGACTGCCCAAATAAATTCGGTCCAAACCAGTGGCGTATATATGAAGATAATCAAGGAAATTCATCGCCTCAGAGTCTACAGAAAATTCCGAAGAATTTGTTTCTTCTTTAATGAAAAAATCATTTTTCATTATGTTATGAATGTTAAGAATTTGATCCATTTTCGTATATGACATACTATGCAAAATGCATTTGAAACAGAATGTCCCAAATACAGTAGAACGTCAGTTATGGGACTGTGAATATATTACCTAACCAATTTCATCGTAGAATTTACTAATAAACCAAAAGCGCGAAACACTTCAGCTTTCTTTCTTCAACTTTACAATCGCTTTGATTATCGTGACAGTGTTGTCCATACTACAAAATTTTTGCTAAAAAATGTACTTATGATTTCGGTAGGAATAACTTGATATTTCTTTGAGACAATTGAAATGCCTACTGAGTAAATTTCAAAACTAATTTACCTGACAAGAGATCTTAAAATTTGGAATTATTTACTGATAAATCGTTATTTCAAGAGATATTGACGCTAAAACAGAGTTTTTCTGTGTACATTGAAGCATTAAAAGATAAGGACGTTTGAAATGTGACGCTAAAAAAAGCATCGTTGCTACTACAGAGAATGTTATAACTAAGTTCTGAAGTATATGGTTATTAGTCTGTGTCTTCATATATATTTGGTAGTAGATGCCCATGGTACCACTAAGGGCCCTGTTGAGGTATATGCTCCAGCTACATATGATAAATATGAAGCAAATGACAAAAATTAATTGAAACAAGAATAGTTTAGACTGATTCCATATGTCAAATGGCTGTTTATATGCTATCTTTGAAAAGATATACCTCTGATCAATCAGTTGAGTAAATGTGAACCTAGATCTAAACTTTAAGACTATAAAGGGACTTTGGAAAATAGTGATTCCCATGATAAACTTTCTTGATCTTACCTAAATCTTTATCAGATTTTGAAGCAGGATATAATAGAGTTAAGAAATGTCCACATTCAGAAGGATAGAAATGGTAAGCATCCAACTCTAAACTTGTATTCTCTTTGAAACATGGCCAGAACTTGGACTCATACTGTAAAAGATACTTTAACAGGGCTTGTTGCAGAATACTGTATATATTCAATAATTCTGAATCCACAGATATCATGACTAAGGTATCTATTTTACAAAAAGTATCTACAATTTTCTTTGTACCTAAAAACATATTTCTTTTAATTGAGGTTGTTGCTCACTCCATAATTCAATCAATGTCAAACACAGTGATTTATAGTAAATAACCAAAAGCTATCAGTATTTACCATTGCTATTTAAGTGGTTCAGTTATACAACAAGATCACAGCTTAGCAATAATTATCAGATATAAATAACCACTTTGTTCTATATAATTAAATTATTCCAGCATGACTCTGGTATTGAGCATGAGATAAAAATGGACAACTTAAGATATAGATAAAGAAATTGTACATATACAATAAAACTACCTGATGTAAACTAAATATAGAAATATAAAAATTTTAACTACAAACTTAGTTCACAATTATTGATGTCAGAGTTTATCATCAACCTTGCATAGTGAAAGTGTCATATGATATAGAACTTTCAACTATAACCACAATTAGATTGAGTTTGGATACATGTCACAAAATTTTTTGGAAATTTTCTAGAAAAGGTATTTTAATATTTGGTGAATTATATCAAACTTGGAGTTATCTTTTACAAAATTTGGATACCAGTAATCAAAAATAATCTTCAAGAGTTTCCCTAAATGTTAAGCAATATACATAGAACCGAGGCGAATTAATTATTTTTTGGTTATATATTAGTAATTACCTGAACAAATGCTTAATATCATGTTATAAACAACAAATTCATAGGTATTATATAGATTGACTTACTTTTATCTAAAATACAGAGAGGTGCATGATTTAATGAAACTTCTACCTCTCCTACACTGATTTTTTGTAAAAATTCAGCAACAAATATAGTAGGTGAAATAGCCTTAGCCTTTTTCTTCCTATCTGGTTCTGCTTGAAGTTCATAAAAACTTTCAAATAGCTGTTTCAGAGTGATATTATCTTGATGCATACCACAAATTACATTTGAATTTAAAACATAAGTATTTAATTCCTTTATTCTGAATGCCAAGTTTTCTGATGAAATTTGACTTTGCAATATCATAAATGATTCTTGTATGCTTGTTTTTGATGCTTCACATCTGAATGGTAAGCCACCTAGAAGGTCAAAGTATTACAAACAATATATTTACGAGCTCTAGTAAGATACCTTTCACCTGTAACATCCAATACTTTGTAAGGATATCATTATTGTTTACTATTTCGTAAAGTGCTTCAATTGTACTGTTTTCATGAAAGGTTTTGACCACTACCTCTTTGGTATTCTGATTGCAAAAAACATGGAATTTATCAAGTTCTGTATGGCAACTTGCATCATTATCATCAACTGTAAATGTTCCACAATTTTGTATAGGAGTAGGGAAAATATTTGATATGTCTGAGATCCCATCATTTGCCAAATTTCGTTGAAGCTCTATAATAATAACATTGTGACCCTCATAAATGCCATATATGCTTCCTGTACAGGGTTTATTAACATATGTTAATCTCTAAAAACATAATTTATATAATGACTTGTATAATGATTAGATATTTTGTCGTACTTGAATAATCGTTTCGCAAATTTTCACTTTGTAGTTCATTTTTTTTATAAAATACTGTTACAATCAAGTTATACAAATTAGAAATATGGTAAGATCCAACCACTTAACACATATTCAAAACAACAAAAAAAAATTCAAACTAAAATCCTTGAAAACAGAACATAAAAGACGGCACAGAATATATGAGGTAAAAAGACAGATTTGCCTATTCAGTATTCATTTTCTATGTTTGATTGATGACGTGAACGATGGTACGTGGTACCACAAAACAAACACTCCCCATGGCAGTTATTTAAAAGAGGGTAAGGAGTCGTCCATCGAACATTCATAGAACAACAACCGTAAATTAGGCCATGATTGAGCTATTGAATAAATAAAGGGTGGGACTATCACTACTCCATTTTCGGAATGATAAAATGTGAGATAATATGGGATGAAAATGGGATGAGCTGAACTTAACAGTTGATGAGTTTACGACCGGATGATTGATTACTCGTCTTATCTGGCTCCAGATATGTTCTGAAAGATCCTTGACAATCAAGTGACAGATGATAGATAAATATAACCTAAAACCAAACAATCAAATTTTGGGAAAATGCGTTTCTACTTTGTACAACTACGAGGTGCTTAATGTTTTAAAATATGAACGGAAAATTTAAGGTTGGAATAAAGTTTGATAAAGAGGTGCTACAGTCATTGAGGAACGACGAGGATTCTGGTGTAGAACTGAAAAGAACTCAATACCATGTATGCCTTCATCCAATTCAGTTGAACAGCTTTAGTAAATCAATAAAACAGGTTCTTAATCAAGGCGTTGCAAAATATAATAAAGAGTAAGTCATTTAAAATCCACATCCATTCAACTGTATTCAACTGATCATTGTTTTAGCTTAGAAGGGATACTTTTAGGCTTTGAGAAAACGAAATTGTTAAGCAATGAAGGATACATTCATGATGATTCCTGCTACATACATTTGGATATTGAAGCAGATTTCTACGTATTTACACCAGAAATTGGTAAGGAAATGAAGGGAATAGTGAATAGAAAAAGCAAAGACCATGTGGGGCTTCTAGTATATAATGCTCTGAATGTTTCAATACTGAAACCAAAAGATAATGAGGAATGGCTTGGAGATTATGTTGGTATTGGATGTGAGGTGCTATTCAGGATAACTTTCATCAGCCTTGCATCTTTCATGCCTTATATTAGAGGAGAAGTTATGTAAGTAGCAGTACCAATTCATTGATTTTATGCTAGGTTCATATAGAAACAGATTGTAATAAATCTTGTCTCCAGGATTCTTTTACCCTCCAATCAAACAACCATTTCAATTGAGACATCAGTTTATTCTATGTTTTGTCGCTAGGTGTTACAAGCGTGTGCACAAAGTAGGTCAGCCGCTGAACCTACCGAGTCAGCAATATAAGTATATCCAACATAGCAATATTATGATAATCATAACTTATGCTAATCTACAGGCTGTATTTACCTACCATACTGCAAGATAATCAGAAGTTGATGGACTGAATTTAAGTTTCAAGTGGTCAAATATATATTTACATATATTCATACCAAGAGTTAAGCTGAACACAGTTCGAAAATATTTCTGCCTTTCAGTATTATTTCATAAATAAATATTTACTTTTTCTTAATTATTTGCCTGAGACTACAATTCATATCAAGGATTTTTCATGTAAATTTTCTTTTCCAGATCAGTGTTGACTGATGTGAACCCTCTTTCTCAAGCTAATAATAATGATGAAACATTCACCACCAATAACATAGAAAATACAGGAAAAAAACAAAAATTTAAAAAAAGGAAACATGATGAATCAAAAGAAGGTATATCAAACATTAAAAGAAAAAAGGTAGATCACTCCTTGAGTGATGAACTTAAACATATCCCTGTAAAAAAGAAACATTCAAAGAACTTAGGTATTGATAAGGATGAAAGTCCTGATATAGCAAACAATAATTATTTGAAAAATAAAACCAAAGACCCTGAGGTTGATAATTCTATACAAAACTCTACAGGTTATACAACTTTTGAGGAAACCTTGCATGACAAAGGTAGTGTTGAGGAATTATCAATCAGAGAGAAGAAATCAAAGAAAGCTAAAAACAAAAAAAGGAATTCCTCAGAAAATACTCCGATTCCATCTATAATGGAAAGAAGCAGTAAGTTTTCTCCAATAGATTGTCCTATGCTGAAAGTGATTGAAAATGATAGTATGACATTAATTCAAGACTGTGGTGATTTGAGCTCTATATTAGAATTAGATGCTTTGAAGGAGCAAACCAGTGGTAAAGCAAAAAAACATAAACATAAAAACAATGAATTATTACATAATCATACTACTATTGAGCAATACTTGAATGATACACAAACAAAACTGAAAGTTAAAGAAGAAAACATTAGTACCAAGACAGAAAAAAGCAAGAAACAAAATAATGTAGAAAGTTTTACTCTCAATATACCGATTATGATTAAAGAAGAATCTGGATACACAGAGGAGGGAGAAAAAAACAAAAGTACTTCCAATGGTTTTGATGTTCTAGTTAAGAAAAAATCAAAGAAAAGACACAAGAATCATGAAGCTGATGCATAAATTTTAGCCAAAATGTTAATCCTTTTTTGTATTATGATATCAAAAATACACATGAATTGAATATATTCAGTTTGGATTATTTATTTACATTGATTGCTCTTATAAATATACTTCCTTTTTATTGAGCATATTACTTCATTATGTAGATGTAGAAGCAAGAGCAAGTAAGAACTTGATGAAACTTTCCTTTTTTTTTAGGATAAAATTGTGCAGTTTATACATAAGATTTCACAAATAAAATTTGGTTTTTAGTGACACATTCGGCTTAACATTTAAAACTTTGGCAGACTGTCAAAATTTAATGTTTACTATTTACAATGGCATATTACCTTCAAATTAAAGTTCTCAGATGTACTTATCCTGTCTATCTATTGGCCTAGTGAATGCTAAATTTTTCCTGTTTTTTTTTTCAGGAATATAGTCTGTATTTGTAACGTTGTTATTTTAATAATTTTCGATGATAGTTACTTCTTGGCATACTATTTATTTTATCCCTTTTACAGTCAACCAGTGATTCATTCCATTTTTCTCTCGGCTTGTGTTGTGCTACTATGATAATTCTCAAACATTTGTAGGTCTTTATATATATATGCCTATGTGTGTGTGTGTGTGTGTGTGTGTGTGTGTGTGTGTGTGTGTGTGTGTGTGTGTGTGTGTCAGAGAAAAAAATGATATTTTGAGCAATTTATGACATTTATTTACACAAAAATATACAACTATTTTAGATCACAGCACCAGCAATATGTTATAGGTGGTAAATAACTATATCACTTATATGTTTATGTTTAATGTTTACCAGCATCAGTACATATAACATTCACTAAAATATATGATATTCTATATACCTACATAAAAGACAACCTAAATATTCTTGCATTGGACAACATGGTGAAGTGCAAAATTCATAAATAATGAATGCGTCTTCTGTAGATAATTTGAAAATAAGAGTCCATACATCCAACACTTTTACTAAAATTTTCGAAGAGAAAAACTGTTTTTGTCGAATTGTCCAGATTTTACTAAAAGTATTAGTCCAAAATGCCGAGGCCAAAACTATACAGTTTCACCAGTCGCCAAACCACTTTAAAAACGACACGTGGTTCGCTAACAGCATCTTTAGAGAAACGTTAAAAGTTTTAAGCTTTCTATTAAGATATTTGAGATCGCTGGGCTGTCACTACAACCACAAAAAGGTATCTCATTGTCTTGCGTATTAGTTTGGTTTTATTTTTATCAAAAAAAGATTGAAAATAGTCATACAGATTTTAACGAATGTAACGATCTTCCTATGTGCGAGTACCTATCAGAATTATTTTTACAGAAAATAGTATTTTTAATGAAGCTTCTATACTTTTCAGAATGTATCAAATATTTTACAATTTTTTAAATAGCAGTGTCAGCATGTTAACCAACGCATTAACTATAATATTTTAGCGATATGATCAAATTTATAGACCTTTCACGGAGGGGTGAAAATATTCTTTTGAACTGTGCCAAAAACACTGGACACTGGATTTTACAATTGAGAAACACCATTTTGTGCATCTTTTGACGTTGCAAATTTTGTTTTTATATACCTTTTTCCTGCAAATTGTATTTTTTAATTTTCTTGTTATAAGCGGATAATCATTTTTTAGAATCGTAGGTTAATTTTCGCAATGCGCGATATGATGTAGATACTTCAATCTGTCTAGTAATCCGGAGTGTGTTACGTTATATATTCTAAGGGAGTGTGTATGTGTGTGCAGCTGCAGAATCATTTTTTGTCAAGTTCAATTGTTGGATCCTCGTAAGATTAGTACTTAAAAGGTAGGTGAATCCATATAGTTTTTCGTGTTTATGAAAAATAAAAACTCGCGAATACAGTGATTGTATTAGAAAAAACAAAATATATGAACAATTACCTCTTCCAGTAGCAAGGAATCTTAGAGTTGCTGTAAGTCGCTCATGCTATTGTCTTGTTCTAACTGTGTGTCGCCCTTGATGCTCTGACCTTCCGGTTCTACGTTAAGTTCTTTCGAGTAATTAATACGACCAAAGCAACTTCCCATTAGAACATCGTCTTCAAATACCTATATTCAAGTTGTGTTCAAATAATGAAGATTATTTCCTAAAATTTCTAAATGCGAATTATGTTATTTCCTAAAGTTTACTTTTTCGCTGAGCACGAACTGTTGGTTCAATTTTCTGTCAAAACATCCAATCGACCAGGCAATAACAAAGAGCTGCTTCTTTCATGGATTTAAAGAAAGAGGCGTAGTTTTTCTACAGAAGGAGTTTTCGTTATCGATATTATTTGTAGATTGTTGTTAGTTATATACTATGGATAACCACTGAGCGTGTGATAGGTTTTTATAGTGCTGCAGTGCATTGGTAATTTTTCCAATGCACTGTAAGTCGTTATAGCTTTTTGCGATATATTGTCGCACAGCAATGTGTATGGATCTCAACATAGCAAACCGCATCAGGAATATCGAACAAACTGGATATGTGGACTTGCTGGTATGTATCCTGTTGTACTTAATACAGTCTAACACAAGGAACAAACCTACATACATAGAACATTAAATGTTGCTAAATTAATCTGGTCAAGGTAATGGCCAGGGCAGGCCGGAGAAGTCGACGGGCCCCCCGAGTCCGGCGTCGGCCTCCAACAGGCTCATGATGACAGCCATGGCAGCCTCGTCGTTGCCGTCAACAGTTGCGGAATGGCCCCCGCTGTCATTACTGGCGCTTCTTTCATGGATCTCGTTGCCGCCCGTCGCATCCATCATTTCTATCATGGCCCCTTCGTCGCTGCAGTTGCCACCTAAAACTATCGTTATTATTTATTTTTTTAACACGCTTTATATTAGCTTTACGTGTATGTATGTATAATGGTAACGGAATCTTCGAATGCTATATTTTCACCCACTTCAAAACGTCAGATTAATTTTAAATTTTGCACGTACACATGGACCCATGACAATAAATTTCATTATGTAGATAAAAAGTTGTGTAGTTATCACAGTTTCACAAAAAAAAAGAGTTTTATTTGTGCAACAGTGTGATAACTACACAACTTTTTATCTACATGATGGAAGAATTTCACCAAGTAAGAGCATCTACTATCTATACTTCCATTAATTTGAACTGTATCTATAGAAACAAAATCTTTGAAATATAGCGTTACGGGACTCATCAGAGGCACCGTAAACGGAGATAATACCCTTCAGACCCGTTAATTAAGATCCATCAAAAAAAATGTAATTCCAGCAGTTACGTGGCTGACGTAATTGCTACTCCAGATATCAAAGTACGAGTACAAGGATAAATTCATCAATCAATGAAAGATAGTTTAAATACTAACAAAACACACATTGTGATGAAAGGGTAGGAGCGCGTCAAATTACTTGACCATTTTTTCAAATAGGTAATAGTGAAATGAATGACATTAACGTGTTATATTCGTATGGTATTCGTATCAAAGCTGTTTTTTTATAATTTGAAATACGTTGTTATTTAAATAAAAGACTAATAACAATCGACTCCGAAAATGTGAAACTATACTATTTTCTATAAAAATAGATTTTAATATTGTTGATGTTAAAAAAATAATTCCGATGAACAAATCAACTTTTCTTAAGGTCCACCCAATCACTAACCTGGATCTGTGACCACACTGGACAGTGATACGTTGTTCCTAATATCATGGAAGTTTGGATGCAACCCGTATTCGCGGATACCAGCATCTGGAGGATCCGGCTGCAGATTAGTAGAAATTTGAGACTGAAAAATATATATGAATTTTATTTCATAGTGAAAACAAACTATCTACTGTCTATTGTGACCCATTGAAACCTCACCCAGGTAGACAATAGACTTTCTAAATGCAGATCTTTATACAGGGATGGGTAGAGGACCTAAATACCTATAGATCCAGGAGATATCTGAACTTTTATGGAATTTTGGGTTTGGCTTAAGACGTATTAAGTGCCATTCACACGTCGGATGGAGACGAGGCACAGACTTGTGGGAGTGCTCCTCCGGTTTTCCCCTTCTGCCATAATTGATGAACCCAACATTGTACATTAGCCAAGTACACTAGATCCAATATATCTTCATCCTGTTTGAGACACTACTTGAGGAAATCCATCATGATCTCGTCTAGTTGATCAAATAGTCTATTGACAAGTTTCCTCGCTACTATCTTACCCTTTCTGTAACAGAAGACCAGAAAATAAAGTTCCCGGGCCAGCTTCCCAGGAGTTGGACGGCTGCTCTGAGCGGTCTGCTTTAGAAGTCTCGCCGTCAAAGGATTTGTATGCATTTTTCAAGCTATGATTCGTACACTCACCTCTCCGCTAGTCATAGGCAAGGACAGAGAAGATTCATCGGGATCTGGGCTACTCCCAGATGAAGATTCGCACCTTATCCTTCGAGAGTCTAATACTTGTTCTGCGACTTGTCTTCCAATCTTGCTTGCTTCTATTTGGTTATTGATCATCATCTGCATATCTTTGCCGTTCGCTTAAACAAGCAATGAATTATATATAAATGTGAAACTATTTTAATGCGGGGTGTCATGTTTTTGCTGATGGCTATCTTTCCACTGTTTGTGGATAATACTCTATATAATCACGACAACTTAGTTATAATTTTCACTCTAATTACTGGGGGGGGGGGGTGTTACTTTTCGAGATATTATGTTGAATTAATAAAAAATAAAATTAGTGAGAATGATGCACAGAGATTCACACATAAATATGCAACACATCTGGCTTGAGTTGCATTTATCCTGAGGAATTCTCATAACAAACTTATTTCCGTATTTGTACTTACAATGTGTAAAAAAATCAAGATGTTCTCTAGTTCCATCGGTCCTTCCTGCAGAACTTTCCACAGTTCCATAATCTGTTCTGGAAGTATCAAAAATTAAGATGCATTTTATTTTTCACAAATTTCAATGTTATAGAGGAACTAATTGTGTGATGATCATTCCTAAAGAGTCGATATTTGTTAATAGATCTGATACTTGAATTGGAAAAAGTAGTAGAAACACAATTGACCATTTTTGTACATTTAAGTTTTCACTATGATCCTCAATTGTACGATCCAAAACTGTAAAATATTTCATTGTGAGCCAAATTTGATGAAAATAGGTTTTGGCTTGATATTGTAAATATTATTTTTCTGAGCAAAATTTGTGACAAATGTATATATTCTAATAAGCTGCTACTTATGTATTATCTGTCTCCTCTATAACTTTGAAACAATAAGCTAAATATTACACACAATTTCTGATGATTTTTGACTGGACTTTATCGAAAATCTATCCTCGTGTAAAATGGTGAAATTTGAAGGCCATCATACAATAAAAAATACCAACTATTTGAATTCAAGAGTCTGCTTCAAATATATTTACTCGTATTATAGTAAGTTTAAATAAATCCTAAATTCTAAAACAAGTTAAAAATTAGTCTTGCGAAATTTTTACTTAAATATTACCATTTCTATTCATTATAAATAATAAATATCAAAATTTACGTTAGCCATTGTGAATATGCAAATATGTATCTGCTTGACATTGTGAAGTAGTTACAAATACAATCCCAAAAAATTAAAGTACTTGAAAATACCTAATAAATTACCAGTGATCGCTCAAAGAAATAGTCTAGAACCATGTTTCATTTTGGACTAGAAGTCAGCCGCGTACGCTGTGCACAGTGTTTCCTTCTTCAACGTTAATAATTTCTCTTTGGATTAAGATTTGTAAAATTCATTTATAGCCGCCTAGTTACACCAAATAGCTCTCTGTGCGCCCTAAACTTATAAACTAATTATTTTTCCGTTACGTGCAGAATTTCGAAATGTGCATATTTAGGAAATGAGTGCAGATCTATTGCCTGGAAAACACTGAGTCAATCTACTTGACTGTGTTTTGTCTCTGGTAAATTCCTGGACGTCGTTTGCGAGAGAATGCTAGCAGCCTGTAATATACTGGGACGATGGTGTGAGGAAACCAGACACTCAGTCAACCCAGCCAAGACTAGGTTGGTCCTTTTCACACTTAGGAGACATTAGGTCGCCCACTCTACAGGGCTTACAACTGACATTAGCCAGTGAAGTGAAGTACCTGGGGATAGTACTGGATATTAGAATGTCATGGAATAAGCACATCGACCAGAAGACGAGCGCCGTTACGCCGGGTTGTAGGCAGAACCTGGGGGCGAAAGCCTCAGGTACTGCATTGGCTCTATAGGTCGGTGATGAGAGCCAGCATTCAGTACTGGTGCTTGGTCTGGTAGACCTGCACTCAAAGAACCACTGTGGCCCGCAAGCAGGCCAAGATTCAAAGAATGGCAGCGCTGAGGATCACGGAAGCAATGAGAACCGTCTCTGGACGTCTGGCTTAAGCGAGCCGGACTACCTGAGAATGCGCGGGATTCGTGGACTGCATCAGCTACATTGGTGGGCCACACCAGGATTGAGGAGGTGGCGGAAAGCAACCTGCCCATTTCCTCCCTCAGGGTGGTAAGGGTCAAACATAAGATATGATTCGATAGAAAATTCTCACTCACTCTACTAGGGAAGAGTGGGTGGGAGATAAGATAAGATTTCCGCCCCACAGTATGGTATGCTATACCGACGGTGGCATACTCAGCAGTGCACAACAGTGCACGGAGCATGACATCTATATATGCTCCGATAGTCAGGCAGCTTTGAGAACGGTAGCATCAAGGATCAGATCATCACTGGTCGAGGAATAAAGCGCTGCATAATCCAATAACGTGACCCTCATATGTGTCTCTGGTCACAATGGGGTGCCAGGTAACGAGAAAGCAGATTGCTTGGTGAAAATGAGAGCAAGGGTCACATGCATTGGCCCCAAACCCTTGCTGGGTATTAGCAGGGGCCAGGTCAGCAATGCTCTAGATGATTGGGCATCAAACGAAAGCAGGGTTGGAGAGAGATGACTGTAGACAGTCCAAGAGGTTCACAGCAGGCCCAAATAAACGTAGGTAGCTATGGCTATTGAATAGGAGGAGGAATTCACTCCACTTGTTGGTAAGGATCCTCACAGGTCACTGCAGATTGAACTGGCTCCTGTCACTCATAGGAGGGGTCAAGGGGTCAGAAGTGCTGGGAGGAGGACGAGACCTCGTTCCACTTACTGGGAGAGTGTTCCGTATACTGCGGCCTTAGGGCTGAGGTGTTTGGCACAGCAGAGTTTTACAGGGAAAAGAGCTACTCAGCGGAACGGTTAGGCATCATGACCTTTATTAAAAGGTCTGGAAGGTTTGATACTAAGGAAGGATTTGCCAGGCTTTGCCTTTCCCTTACTACTACTACTACTACTAGCTCCACTACTACTGACTGTGTTTTGTACTTACAAGATGAGGCTATTCTTAGCCCAGACATTCTCGATTTCCTTCGTCCAAGGGTTTCGAAATGACTTCCACTCACTCTGTAACATGACGTGAGCTCCTGTCTTCGTTCGAAACCTGTACACACCAGTGGTAACGGGAACATCGAACGTTTTCAACGCCACCTTGTGGCAGTCTGCCAAAGCGGGAATGTCGTCGTTGTGGTAATACTCGTACATGCTAGTACCAAGAAGCTCTTGGGGAAGAAATCCGAGGATCAACGTTGCACTGAAAAGCGATATACGTTAATATTATACTTCACCGTTCAAGAAACCACATATGACTACCGAACGAATTTTACTAACATTTCGTCTGCCTCGTATAAAATCGTTGTCTCCGTGGTATAGTGGGTACAGCATATGCGCTTTATATACGGAAGATAACCGGTTTGAACTCTGAACGAGGCCAGTTATTTTCATTTTTTAACAGGCTTCACTGTTTGTATGTATGTTTGTAACTGAATCTTGGAACGCCAGTTTCACCCACTTCAAAACGTCAGATTAATTTTTGCACCGTTATCAAGGACCCATGACAATACAATCATTTAATAAGATTATCCCATTATTTATTTTTATAAAGCAATACGTTTAGACGTAGGAGTGACGATATGAATTAACATTAGATTAAATTTTTTACCATTTCTTGAAGCAATACTTTTGAAAGGTGATAATACGAATGAAATTTAATGTTTCTTCTCAACACACTTTTATTAGTTTGACCTCTATCTGTAGAGAAATTATTTTTGAAATATAACGATACGGAACTCATCCGCGGCCCCGTAAATAGAGATAATACCCTTCAGACCCGTTAATTAAGATCCATTGAAGAGCAAGTCTAATTCCCGCAGCCGCGTAATTGCCGCTCCAAATATAAAAGTACAAGACATAATCAATGAAAAAATGGGTTTAAAAATAAAAAAACACGCTTTTATAGTAGATTCAAGAGAAAAATGAATAATACATTATAGTTTAAAAATACTAAATGACACGCTTCTATAGTTAATCGCCCTAAAAAGTAAAAATGTACTAAGCACCACACGTTTTTTTACTAGCACAATAATTTTATCGTTAATCATTTTAATTTTATATTAAGAATTATTTTTAGATTTTAGTGCGATTAACTATAGAACGGTAATTTTTTTTTAATGAACTATATTTTTGTCATTTCAAATGGACAAATAAGTTGCAAGTGTTACTATTTTTTACAAGATATCACATAAACGTATAAGAAATAATAGTCTCATTTTGGTGAAAGATAGATCTACTCATTGATATAGTAGACATTGCAAACAATTAATTGGGGGATTATTTTCGACAAAGTTTCTTGCTTTCGTGATCGAATTCCTGCTATTGTAAAAATTTGTTTTGCTGGCTTGAAAATTTTTATAATATGTGAGCAGGTCTATTTTGAGACATAAAAATGGTGCATTGCGAAACTTTGGTCATTCCCAAACTTAGTTACTGTGTAAATTCGTATTGCCAGACCACGGTATTCAGATTGCGAATGATACAAAATAGATCATGTCTGATCATGAGTAATCCTAGAAAATTTCTTCATGATTCAGAAATTTGGAGTGGTTAGATATGGTAATATGTATATATATAAAAAATACGCTTTGTCCAAAGACTCTTACAACATAGAGAAACTTTAACGTGAACTAATTGTCAGAGTAGATATTAGGCAAGAAAATTTGAGGTTTCCATTGATGCTTACTTTGCCACAGCACAAATTTTCTTTATTCAAACGATGTTTCACTTATAACTGTGTTAATCTATTTAATTCTCTATCAGTCATATAAACAGCTACCATATCAAAAGTATTGCGTAATAGAGTATCTGTTGTAATCACATGAATAATTATTTATATTTATGTTATTTTTTTTTGTTCACTCACAATACTTGATTTTAATAGTCATGATGAATACCATAATTGATAATAATTCTGTATGTTGTTTCGTGATCTTATTGTTCACCATAGATTCGTGTGTAAGAATATTTTTGTATGTTCATACATGTAGGTATGCTTAAAAATTGAGTTCTAACGTCATAATGACATATGATTATAAAAATCAGCAATTATATTAAATTACTTAGGCTGTGAAAGGGCCTACGACTTTACCTTTGATCCACAAATAAGAACTTGCCATCTAAAGCATGTCTGCTCACGAACTGCAAGTTTGGCCTATGCTTATGGGAGTGTTGCTGTGATCCTCTCCCTGATTGCGGCCCTGAACTATGTATCGCTCCTGTTACATCTGGTAATACCCTCCCCACCTAAACATAATTTATCTATTAATTCAAGCTGTCCCAAAATTTCACGAACAAAGACCTACTGTAGATACACGAAATGAAAATAAGCTGGCTCAATTACGAGTATATACTAAAGCCATTTGTTTTTCGGGTTTGTGTATAAATTACCGCGACTAAACAGCTCAGGTTGCAGCTATCCCCTCCTCCTCCATCATTTTCGCCCTCTGGCCCACCCCCGATGCTATCTTGCGTATCACTGCCCCCCGTGGAGTCTTGTCGTTGAGAGACGTGGTGGTGGAGGCCCACTTTGGCAGGTGCCCAAGATTTTAGGTATCCGGTGCATTGGATCACGTTGAACTTTTTTTCTGGAAGAAAATGAATACATATTTTTTATTGCATTAAGGGGGGGTATACGACTTTATGAAAAGTATTTGTTTCACAAAGACGGAAACTAGTAACTTGAATTAGAGCGAGAAGAGCAATAGAAAAATGATTACATATATGGTAAATACATCGGATTCAGATCCACTCACTACCACAAGGTTTAATCCCTATGAAAACGATTCAACCTCTGACGTAGTCCAGGTGGCAGCCCATAGGCAGAAAGCTTGATCTGAAGTATCTCATATCACACCCTATCGAAAGTAATCGATGTATCGAAAGAGACTCTTTATGAACCGCAAACCGTACTGACGATCATTGATGATAATGCTACTGTCTAGGTACTTCAGGAGCTGCACGTTAATGACAATCTCCATAACCTTGGACATAATGCATGCTAGAGTCACTAGGTTATAGTTGCTGGAACTCTGCTGTTCTTGGGAATGGGTTTTACGCAACTGATTTTCAATTTCGTAGGGAACACGCCAAAATAATTGCTTATTACACTAACTAACCTGAACTGTGTTTCCTTCTATGATAGCCAGTTGTGGTATCCGCTTCTTCTTTGATTTGTACTGTAGTCTTACATTTCATTCTGCAGAAAAACGATCTTCGAGCTCCTGGACAAAACCTGGAGGCGCCTTGAGGTACGTCGGTTTTTACTGGCAACATTGCTGGAATATGATAATTCAAAATTATATAATCCAATATGATATTTAAAAAAAGTCTCACGAAGCTTATCTTCCTAAATTTTTGTCCGGCTTTATAACTCGTAAACTAATTTTCTAGATTTAGTTGAAGAAAAAGTTTTGTAGTTTTTGAAAATCGGTCAGTAACGACGGAGTAATTGGTGAAAAATGAAAAAGTCTTGTTTTTAAAAATATTCAAATATTACAAAAGTGATGTTCAGCCTTAAAAAAATCAAGTGGATTGACTCTTGAATATTATCGAATTAAGTTAAAGTAAGTTTTGAAAATTCAAAAAAACCAACAGCTCTAAAATCCGATTCAAATTTTCATTTACAAATGGATACCTTTACGGGGAAGTAGACCGTCGATCTGACTGATTTATTCCATTCCTAATTTTAGCTTGATTGCTTTATAATGGTAGGTTGAGTAAATCTTTATTTGTTAATTGGAAAATATATCTTGATTAGTAAAAAAAAATCGTACATGAAGTGTGTATTTCGTTAGGACTACAAGTAAGCAGCTGATATGTAGAACTCACTTTTGGCGTCAATCAGTCTTTCTCTCGGGTTGAGATCTGAAGAAGACAGCTGCTCTTTAACTTTGGCAACGTCTTTTGGGTGCAAAATGTCGAATAAACTTTGACCTAGTAGTTCACCCTACAAAATAAGTTGTATTGTGTATGTGTAAAATTTATTCCAAATATATTAAATAAGCTCAATATTATAAATATATCAAGTTATATAGAGCTGCTTTAATAATTGTTCATTTTGAAAAGCCATCCAGCAGAAACAAATGACTCCTTAATTAGAGTTATTAAAATCGATTATACCTAAGCTTGTAACTTCATGACGTGGAAAATGTAGCGTAAACTGTAGTTTTATTGTTATATTTCCATAAGTATAGAATATTGGCTCCACTGACACGTCCTGTCTTACAGTTATTGATATACCACTGGTGTATAATGTCAATTTTCCGGTATAGATGACTACTTTTGCTTCTATATTTTTCTTCAAATACTGTATTTACCTGTGAAAAGTTGAGGACTTTCGAAACAGATTCGGATACGTAGAGAAGTCTACCCCTGTCACAGCCCACAACAAAAAGAAATCCATCAGCGACCTAGAACAAAATATGTTGAATAAGTGAACCTTTTTCATGATAAAAACCAAAAACAACAGACAGAAGTAAAATGGCCACAAAACAATAAATGTTGAACGCTAGGAATTATTTAAGTTCGCTACTTCAAAAAATTCGGTTCTAAAAAATAATTCATTATTTGAATGCAGCTACTTCTCCTCCTCCTTTGCCTATGTTGATTCTATTCCACAAATATTTTAGAGAGCAAAAGTGTTCCTGAGCTTATATGTAAACTCAATTGCTCAAGTATTTACAGGAAGGCGGAACCACCTATCAACAGTACAAGACCCAGATTTTTTACTACACTTATTCACCTGAAAGGAAATTCTTCCCAAATATTTTATTTTTTATTTAGATTATTTCCTCGTATTGCCTTTGTAACCGCTGTGAAATTATTTTTTTATAAGTGATAGTATTTTTGAAGACTATCTTGCGCAAAGGCAGATAGCGCTGCCTGATAATATTAATCTATCCACATTGTCCCTAAAATACTGAAAATTGTAACTACCCATCTTTTTTTATTTGTTTTTATAGATAACTTCACGCAAAGGCCTCATAAGCACTGCGCAAGGATAATGACTATTCATTCACGTTGACCTTAAACGCTGTAGATTGTAACCATCGGAAAACAAACTTCCCAGCAGCTCATTCCAAAACGCCAAGCTTCTCCAAAAGAACTACTTTTTCAAGAGGCTCGTTCGAGACATTGGAAGTTCGACCTGATTATGTTCTTGTTGGGCATCTCTATGGTGTTTATATGCGATGCAACTTGATCGAACATGTGCGATTACAGTGCCTATAGAATAGGGACAAATAAGCCATCTTTTTTCGATGTTTTACAATGTGAAGGTCATTTGTCAGGTCTGGCGCATGGACCAGATACATTGTTACTGACTTGTATCTAGAAACACATGCGATCAGTACTTCAGCGATAGTCTGATCTGAGCCTTGTAGAGTAGCAGTAGCTTTTCTCTAATGCAGTTTGTATAAACGTTACATGAAACTTTGAAAATATACATTAGTGCTTTTCATAATCATCACCCATGGGTCACAATGATTCAATTAGCTCAATATTTCAATGTATGTATTTTGAAAATCCCGTTATTACGAGGTGCGGTAAATACTGAGTCAATCTACTTGCCTATATTTTAATTCTCATATTTACTTGAGCTGCCCCATACATTTTCAGCCTCTATATGTACTCTAAATAGTTCCATAATTATATAGGTAATACGCCTATAAAATGACTACACCCATTTTTTCCTTGAAGATACATACTGCTTTTATACGCATGAACATAAAGGTATTACATGCATCACGTGAATAACAGAACTAAGCATTTTATTTCTACAATATTAATAACAAAATACCAGATTGATCGTTAGATTATTCTTGATATTTCATTTCAATTACCACGTAAGATAAAAATGCAGAAGTACCGTTGCAGGTTGGCCTTGCAACTATTGCTGTTTTCATATTCACCGTAAGACCATTTAATGTTGAAATAGAGGATATCAACAAATGTTACCGTGTTATTTATAAACTCCACGTATAGCTAAAAGATAATTTTATCAAGTACCATTTTTCTCGTACGTACACACAAAAATAAATTCTCAATTCAAGAATTTCGATATTGTAAAGATATACTCACTACAAGAATACAGTAGCGGATCCGGTGAGGGGACAAGAGGGTCATGTTCCCCCAAAATATTTGGGCATTAAAGAAATTAGATTATTATTGTTATAAGGTAACTACGATATTGAAGTGAAACCTAAAAAGGTAATAAAAAGATTCTCCAAAATGGGAAATCAACCATCCGATGTGTAGATCCTATCAAAACCCAATCAATTAAGATTGAGGATTTATAATATGCTGTGTTTTAGTAAATTATCATATTATCCCCTCCCAAAATCCTTCTCTGGATCCGCCCCTGCAAGAACATCTGATCTTACTGTAAGACAATTTACTTGACAAGAAAATTACTATTAATTTGAACCAAGTATATTTTCGAATTCAATACTCATTCTAAACCAATATACTATAAAGAGAAATATAATTTTATTCACAACTAAGATTTCAAAGCTTTTCTAACTAGTATGCCAAATTTTTTTGTAAGGTTATCATATTTTCCAACGGAGCTAGCTCCCTTTACTTCAGTCAAGCATACGAACATCTTGCGATTCCCTCCAAGTAATTCATTTACTTGTTTGGCATCGCCATATTCAGCAACGGGAATTTTGCGGTACGCGTGTGACAGTTTCCGTGCCCGTTATTTTCTATAGGATTTAATTTTTACCAACCACATTTCAGAATGAATGTGCTGTTAAAAAGTTGGGGTTGTGACTGTTGTGAGGATCTCATACAAGTGCACAGGTGTTGATGTGATATGAGTGATATGTGAGTTGTGAATAAATTCTATTACAAATGATGGACGTATATCTTTTGGATTAAGTTCGTATATATATTTTTGATATTCTGTTTATCTGTACAACACCTTTCAAATTTGAATTAGAAAAAATACTATATGATGCAGTTAAATTCAAGAAAGAAGTCACATTGGTATAGTTTTGATAATTTTTTTGTTCTTCTTTCCAAGATGAAGGAATCAACATAAGTTTGGATAACAGCTCATCAAAATTGCAGAATCTTTATATCAATAATAAATTATATAATTAAGTTGAACTATTTGCGTTAAGATCATGAAATGCTTCAGTATTCTTCTAGGTTAGATTTTATCTGTTTTGTGCCAAGATTATATGCTCAATTTGAGAATTTGGTAGACCCTCTTTTAAGACATTCCTAGGTTTGAATTGAATATATTTACTTAATTCACTCTATATGATAAAAAATACAGTATTCTTACTTTTAGTATAAGTATAGAAAGATATGATTTACTCGAATGAAAGCACATATTCTTAGTCTGAGAATTTATATTTATGTATGCATTTTCCTCTGTCGGTAGGTTTGCGAACTATAGATCATATTGAATACTATTTCTAACAGTTCCCTGGAAAACTCCCGCTTTGTTGGTGAATACATCTGAACCATAACAGCCATCGGCAGATACAGTGGGGGGGGGGGGGGGGGGAATGGGGCCATTCCTCTCCCCTCAAGAGTTCTATGTATATGTCTATGACACCGAATTTCGTACAACAGTATCTCCATATTTTATGTGCAAATTAATCCCCCCCCACCCCCCAGAGTTCTTAAATTTACTATTTTTTAAATAGCACTCAGTACCCTCTTTTCTTAGCACCATTCAATGTCAAATTACATTTTCTTCATATTGATGCAGCACTTCATGGGTGTGTCACCATTACTGAAGGAGTAAATCGCAATTTATTGATTTTTTGAGTAACTGATGCGCAGCATTTGTTTGTTCACATTAATGACAACATATAAACAAACACTTGATATTATGTGTTGATGTGTGCACCATTCTGTTAGGTGAACAGTGTCATTCTCATCTTAAAATTCTGCTTCACGTTTTCCAAACCATCAGGATCCAATCATTGAAGGCGGTGATTATTCGCTCTCTATGTTTTATAGTAGTAGGTGTAGAATCGTAAACTTTATGCTCAGTACAGTCTAATAAAAAAAATGCACTTAGTCAAGCCAAGAGACCTAGTCTATCGATTCACTTGTTCGGAAAACGAGTGTTCAAAAAATTCTGGACTTGAGCCATACTGTGTGTTATGAAACCATGAATGCGGATCCCAAAGAGATAATGTCTTAAAAAATGCAAATTCATAAGTTCTACTGACACTGCTTAAGTATTTATTCAAAAACACACAATCAACAAACGAAATCACATCAAACTAGTCACAATAGATAGCAAAATATAAATGAGAACTTAATAACCGTTGAATTATAAAAATACGTTGGACTTGAAAAGTTCAAGCAGTGTTGCTATAATCATCTTATTTCGTATTTAACCATGATTTTCATTCAAAATATTCCGATTGCTGTGCGGCGTACCCAAACATTTGGCAACCACCATTTGAGGATGGATTGCTTTTACTTATGTGAATGTATCTTTTTCAGTTGGTGGCATTACATGGCATGCCCTCCGTTGGACTGCTTACCTGCAATATGAGGTGTTTGAGTTCCTGATCTGAGAGGAAGGATGGCTTGTAGTGGCCCTCCGTATAGGAGGGCACGGCCCCTCTAATGCTCTTGAGATGCTGCACCGCCATTCTTAATACTGTCAACTTGTCCAGCTTGCGGGACATCGCGTGGCACATCGGCACCAGCGCGGAAAGCTCTGTGATGTAGGTGTTCATCTTGTCCCTGCGTCGCTTCTCTACTTCGCTGTGGTTCTGCCTAGGACACGATACCAAATGGGTCGGTCATCATTCGATATTTCCAGAGCAAAACAAGTGGCGTCAAGTAGGTGGACGCTGTATTTCCCTCGTAATCGCGTCACTTTGAAAATAACGATTTCAAATAGGATTGCAGATGAGCTGTTAATCTTTTAAATATCAATCAAGAAATATTGGAACTTTTGAAACACCTTAAATATTTTGTTTTAAAAAACTCTCCAAATTTTAAAAGATGCCCGTGAAATATTGTAAAGTGATATCACTGCATTTGAAATACAGAGTCAACCTACTCGATGCTATTTTTTTAAAAGTTAAATATCAGTTGTGTAATTATTAGAGTGTTAGAGTACACGTGATCTGGGTGTGTCTACGTATTTATCTAATGCAACCGTTCCTCAGTATAGCTCAAACAATAGAGCAGCGGTATTGTACCAATATATGGCACGACGTAGTAGGGGTATGTAACTTTAGTCTTACTCTGCTGCCAGTGGATCGATATCTAAAAAAGGAGGAATTTCATAGGGGATAGAACATCTTCCACCAAACACCATAAACAAAGTTTGACTAACTTCTGATTCAATCGTGCGTGAGTCTAACTTGTACGGTAGACCGGATGTATCGAGTGTTGTAATATGGATTCGAAACTTCTGTATTACTTGCCAGTGAATCATGTATGGAGTCAATATCTTCTACCAACAGCAAATTTTTTGATATCTCTCCCGCATACTCCCAAAACAAACCTTGGAAACGTCCGAAATCGAAGATTGAGTAATTGTTTCTCTTTTATTGAGGATAAATGTCGCCACTGGTTCAATTTTCGTAAACAACAATGAAAATTCAAAAAATCTTTTCGGAATTTTAGGGGGGCCAAGGATCACCGGACGGAGTACAAACATACAGGCGGAAATGAGTGACGTTTTTTCGTGATGAATCATCAAGAAAACACAATATCTCGGATACGAAATTTTTCGCGATTACAATACTTCTGCGCCAATTGGCCTGGAAAGTAAAAAACACGAATGAAAGTCGCTGAAGAAATGCATCACAAAATTAAAAATCTGTGGCGTTGTTCAGGGTCCTGTATCTCTGTCAAGAAGGGCTGTGGAAAAGTTCATTGAAAGAGCTTGTCACATTATTTTTGTGCGTTCTATATTAATCTGAGATATCCAAATATTCTATACATGGAAAAACCTCCAATGACGAAGATTAATACCGTTAATGAAATAAAGGTGCAACTGTACAAGTGCAAGTGCATTTACAATCACAAACAATAATCTGCACTGCATCACCTCAGTCAAGGCGGCGGCGGCAAGCAACAACTTTTAATCTTATAATTTGTATTGAGTAATATGCTTGACTAACGGTTGTTGGTGCGGTAAGGCCAGGGTCGACATTCAGTCGAGACAGTTCGAGTTCGATACCGAACCGTTAGGAAAATCTCATCCTGTGCAACTGATTACATAAGGATCAAGTAACGTAATCATCAGGAATGTAGATGAACTATGTATTATACTACACATCTTATACGATAATCAAATTGCAAAAAATTAATTAGATATGCTGGGATGAGACGTCGTCCGCATAGTATCACGTGGGTACCAGAAAATATCTAAAAGGCGAATATTTCGCACACCATCGAATTTTCCTCGTTTCTTTTTTCTTCCTTTTTTTTTTCTTTCATCATCTTTGATCAGGTGCTCTAGGAAATTGAATAAGGTTTCTAGAAATATTTGAAAAAGATTTTTTATGTTCATGGGAAAAATAACATCAAGTAGGTACTTCCCACATCTTACTGGTATTAGTTCAGAAATGGACTTTGATAGGATTCAAAAAGAGTTTATCATTTGGACCTAAATTTAAAAAGCATATTGGAGATACTGAAAAACATAAACATTAATTAGTTAAGTTATCCAAAACATTTAGTAGTCAAAAACGATCTCTAAATGTTTAACCACGGTGTTGTTAAATATTCACTCATGATTTATGATGGACTTTTTTAACAGATGTAGACTTTTATATTACTTAAAAAACATGGTTTTCAAGTTGTAAACAAATATTACCATTTGATTTTTTCGTGTTATGCGGCATTCCAGGACCTAGTTACCAACTAGGAAACTCTGGCGTCCAGGACAAATTCTGTAATTTGCCACGCCCTGGTGGACATACACTTCCCCCCACCCTCCCTCTCAGCCAGAAGATTATACCAAATTTAAGTCAAACTAAGTATGTATTAATATACGAATTAAAAGTAAAAAACTTTTGTATAAACAAGCTTTTATTTAAATGCTCTAAAGAAATAAAATACACTTTCCCTTAAAAACCTTTACTATCAACTCAACGTTACACAATTTATATAATATAAAAGCTTGTCGAGAGATGTAAGTACTCATATTTACTCAGTTTAAACATTTTAAAAAACGAGATCAGATCAAGCTATTTAATTAACTTGTTTATATACACAGGTAAATATATATAAATTGTATAATGACGTTATAAGTGAATAGTAAAAGTTTTAAAGGAAAGTTAATTTTATTCTTCGTTCAAGCGCATTGAAATAAAAGCTTGTTTACAAGTTTTTTTTACTCTTATTTTTAACTTTTTATTTATCACTGGAGAGGTCTGAAAAAATTCCAATATACCAAACTTTCAGACGGATTAGAGCAACAGTGTTTATGATCACCATCTTTTTTTTCAACTCTGATTCGTATTCTCAGCAAGTCCTTTGATTCGATACCCATATTGTAGGAAAGCATAAAAAATTTTGTCCACCATCTTTAAAAGTCTGCCATATTGGATTTAGAGTGACGTTACTTTATTATTCCAGTTATTCTCAGCAAGCCCTTGAATTTGATGCCCACATTGTGAAATAACTAGTCTTGGGTGTTCCGCCATGTTGGATTTAGCATGAGGTCACACAGCTAACCATGTATTGTCATCCAAACTAAACGTTTATACGAAATTCCAGCTCAATAGGTTGAAGAGATCTGCTTCAAAATAGAATTGCAAGATTCTACCGAACAAACATAGTTACATACATACATACATACCGACATATTCTAATCGCCTATAGGCTTTCATAGAGGTGCAAAAAAGCTTGAATCTACGAGGTGGATTCGTGAAATTTTGATTTGACGTTTTTATAAACGCTACAAGAAGCCGAAACCGAAACGTAGGAAGAGTTTTAGTTTCAACGGACGCGGCTTCAATTAGGTTCCTTATTAGGCCTAAATTTTTTTCAATTTACACTTTAGATATTTCTATAAATTGTAGGGCAGTGAATGGTTGCTTCCAATTAAAACGATTGAAGCCTGGCGCTGTCCTAATTTGTAGTTAACTGGAAAGAGTTGTTATACCTGTGAAAATAAAAATACAGGAAATTCATAAGCGCGTGTAACCGGATTAGTATAGAAAAAGCAGCGTCAGTTCAAAGCGAAAACAAAAATATGCCCGTTCAATACTATTATGACGTACAGAGGAAGTGAAGTCCCATATATCAGTGGCGTAGAATAGAGATTAGGGGAAATTTACGACATGCCTTTCTCTAGATGAACCTGTAACATTCACTCGTTCATTCCAAAGAAATTTCGAAAAAATAGTCGGATAATTGCTTAAATTCAACTCTTAACACATTGTTCAAATGATCAACAATTCAATGTTCAATTAATTGGATTTTACTTTGAACTTTTTAAATGGTTAAAAACGTGGGAAATTTGACAAACATACAATTATTATGTAAGTCTTTTGCTATATAATTAAACTAACACCCTAGAGGCAGAAAAAAGTGTTTTTTCAAGTACCGCCTTCCTTTAAATCTTTTTGAGAGCGATCTAACGTTTGCTGGCTCCCTAAAACAGGGGTCACCAAATGGAGGACCGGGGAGCTATTTCATATGGACCTTGATAATAAAATAGGATTCAGGATTCTCTTCATTTTATTTGTTCATTGATATTTCTAATCTTATATTTAGGTATTTATTTAAGTTAAATATTCTAGTTTTAATAAAATAAATACACGTGATGATGTGGAAGGAGGGGGTATATCTCTTGGAACTTCATCTGGTGGAGGAATGTGAAAGCGGACAGTCATATTATTTTAGAAAACGGACTCCAAATAATTCTTAATCGTGATTCCTGGCCTAGACGCTTTTTGGTGAATCCGCGCCTTAAGATGTATTACCAAAACCTCCCAACATGAACATGAACACAGGCCACCACGTGAAAACCATACGCATGCACATTTGCACAATTCACCTATCTAAGAAAATGTACACTTATATCGAAGTACTGTGAGTATTATTAAAAAAGGTTCTCAATTGTGCAACACTGATAAGTGTACATCTTCTTAGATAGGTGATCTACCCTATTTCGTGCCCCTAATGCTCCACCCTGAGGCGCAACATCATAGAGGAGGTTGGGATTACAGCATTTTTATCTTGTTGACGTAACGAAGGAAGCCTTACTCAGCCTCGGTTGATCGACTGGTGCCGAGGTCAAGGTGGTGTAAAAGCTGCAGTTTCTAGGACAAATGTACCTCATATAATGCACCAAGTCCATAGGTGTACAGTACAGTTATAGTACAAGTACTATGGAACAATAATATATGACTACACACAATCTTCTACACCTAATTTAATTTAATTAGTCTCAGTAACCACTTCATTGTTTTTAATAAATCTGTTGGACCAAAATTCTGTAAGCAGGTAGTAGTACAGTGCTGCTTTGTTTTCTAAGATCGCTGCATCAGCGTAATTAGCAAAAAACAAAAAAAATAACAAAGCATCCACAAACTTGGTTTTTGTATACATCTCTAGTTCTTGCTCAATTTTCTTAGACTTGTTTACGGGTATCAAAAATTACCTCAACATTTTTTTAAGATTAAGCTTTAAACATTTTACAATTTTCAAACCTATCAAACTTCATATTTGAATGCTTTTCAAGCTTTTCAAAATCATATGATGACGAATAATGTTTTGGGCCAATATTCATCAATAAACCAAATTAAGTAATTATTTTACGTCACTGAGCTGACTAAGACCAAACAATCATCAATCTAAGGACGATATCTTGGCAAATGTTTTTGAGTCATTTATGGCTTTTCCACTATAATATTTGTATTTTTTACTATAATATTTTTGTACCTAATTCCCTTCACTGCTATAACTATAGCTCCAGCTAGCTGCCATCTTTATTCATGGAGCACTTACACTTCATACGGAGATATTAGAAGTAGCAGTATACTAGTAGCCAGCTTTTATACTTTTCTTAGATCCATCTATCAAAATGTCAACAGCGTATTTCATGATTTAGTTCTTATTAGTTATGAGAGGGTCGATCAAGATGATTTTTAGGGGGATGGTTTCGATGTTCTGCTGTATAACAAGCTTAAAATACTTAATATCAGATCAATTTCTATTGGTGACAGCTCTAGTACCTCCATCGCCCTTGTTGCTATCGTTTACAAGGTACCAGACTCAGGCATGTCGCCCGCAGTATTTATAGAGCAACCAAGTCACACATTGGGCAAACCATAGATAAATTAACTATCAAGGAATCCTTGAAATGGTATAAGAGCCAATCAAGGATGAGACAGACGAAAGACTTCATAGTAGAGCAAAAGTCAGTGGTCACGAAAGAAATACTAAAGCATAATAAGTAGGCTGTGGGAACCGTAATAGGTTTGCTAACAGGACATTGTCGGTTGAACCAAGATGAATGAAGGCTCATAGGAGTTGTAGAAGTCACATGCCGGTTCTGCAACTTCTGTTCATCCTTTGGGCGACTGTGAAGGCCCCTCGCAGCAGATATTTCAGATATTTGGTAATACAAATCCTATAGCAAAAGGCTATATGATAAGCCCTGAATCGAAGCTCTGTAGCATTGTTAGAGAATTAGGGCGGCACGCAGTACTATTTGGATAACTACAAGACTCTAGCTACAGCAGTCAACCTCATCTGGTTGACGTTTTGTAGCAGCCTGGAGGTACATATCCACATGGCCACTTTGGATTTGATGCCCCCGGTTTTGCCGATAGTTCTTCAACGCGGTTGATGCATCTGATATTTCTTTAGCCTTTATTCTAAAAAGGATCCAATAATTAGGATGCGAAGAGCAAATTTACATGAAAGAGTATTGACGTAGCATTCTTCTACCCCCTCCCATTTTCCAGGGGGAGAAGGGTTGAGATTTTGCCAACTTTCTCATAAATTCACCCAACTTTTTTGCACATAGTGACCGCGCCCCCTACAAACACCTGAAGAGAATAAAAACGAACACATGAGATCATTTTCCAAACAGGAGATAAGAATTGATATTTTGAATACTATATCCGGCAATTTGCCAACTTTTTTTAACATTGTACATAATGGCATGGCCTCCTTGAAAAACCTGAAGAGCAAAAGAAGACACACTACAAATTACGTAAAGGATAAGTTACTATTGCTCGCTCGACATCTTTTCCCAACTTTTGGAATTTACTGGGCGGTAGCTACCACTTCTCCTTACCCCTTTCCCTAGCTAGCACCCTGTTGAAGAATGATGATCGACTGAAAAACTTTTATTGTTTGTTAGCATCTGTACTATATCACAGTATAATTAATATCTAACCGTTCGCCAAATGCCAGAACCCGCATTTTTAGCGTACTCGCCTACAATGTTGAACGATTACAAAATGCATAAAATCCAAGGAACTGTCCTGACTCAGGGCCACACTAATAGCCGGAGGATATAACGGTACCGGCACGATCTCAAGCAACTTGCATTTGTTATACAGTTCTGGAAAAGCTAACCCATATGCTAAATATAACTTCTGAAAAATATCCATTATGACTGAGAAATGTTATTGAAAGACTAAATAGTTAAAAGGCCAGAAGATCTTTCATCATGGTTTAAATTAGACAATTTTATCAAATGGTGGAAGAGTCTCAGTGCTGGCCTCGGTAAGAGCATAATTATATTCATGTACATGAAAGTAGTCAAATAGGGGCAGAAAAAATTTCATATTGTTATATTGATCCACGGGTGGAGTAATAATATGATGTATCATTTATGTCGTCAGATTTATATCTTTGTTACTCTGAGTTGGTATCCAATCATCGAAGCATACCAGACAAGAGAGAACCATCAGAAGCACTCATCCAATTTCCCCGTCTGCACCTTTTAGACGCGTTTGAACAAGAAACACTCTGCTAGGCGATCGGCACGTCTGGGAATGTTATAGCGGGGTGCTTTTGCTGGTTCTGTTTCATCTGCTGTGATTTAGGCATGCATATAATAGGTACACATATTTCACTCACTTTTTGTTCTCATCAACGGACTTCACTGATTTGGCATCTTCCCCCCAATCGTCTTTGTTATCGTTCTCATCTCTGAAATAGAATTATTTTCATGAAAACACGCTTCGCTTGAGTGACTAGAACATGACAGCATTTGGTTAAACCAAGGCTCATACTTCACATTCTGTAAGTAGTATTTCAAATAGTTAATAGGAGTTGTATAAGTTAATAATCAAACTTACTATCATTTGAACAATCATTTCAATAAACAAAAAAAAATGGATCATGCAAATAAAATAATCGTGTATTTAACAAACCGTTGCACATATAAAATTCTCTTTCTTATAGTGACGCGTTTCGATCTATATTTAAATCATCATTGGACTGTCAGATTTAATTATAAATCAATACGCGTCACTGAAAGAAAAAGAGTTTGATTTGTGAAACTGTGTGTTTATTCTATCTTCATAATAGAAGAATTTCACCAAGTAAGAGCATCTACAAAAAAAAATGACATTTTCATGATACTTCAACTGCATCTGAATTCTAATTCCTTCATGACTGCAACATGTTTCCATCAATATATATACAGAATCGATTTAATAGAAAACCTAATTTATATTTACTACGCGTACAAAGCGGAGTAAACAGAAAAACAATTGTACGTCGCGTTTCCCAGAATTCATGAAAACTTCGACCTCGACCTGAAAGGATGCGCCCGTTTGGACCTCTTTGGGCTCGATGTACTGACGACTCTTACGAGACAATTTGGTCGAACATCTGCCATGATATTTTCTATAGAATGAAAATAAATCAGCCACCGTCATTCGATGTTCTAAAGTGTAGACGTCCTTTGTAAGATCAGGCACATTCAACAAATACACTGCTCGTTTCTGAATTGTGTCACTGAAGAGAATCACAAGCTTCTGGGACACACTTGGATAGGCCGGCAACATGATCATGACATGTTACTGGTGATGTTAATCCGCAGGAGCTTGATGGAATCGCTCCATCTCCACGGCAGAGAGCCCAGCATGTGATTTGTCAGGGTCGTTGTTTGGACCTTCTGTATATTAAACATTTGTAAATCCCCATTCGACAATTCTTTCACTGTTCTCAGTAATTTGGACAGCAAGTTGTCCCCGCCGAAGTGAAATCTCTCGGGATGGCAGTGGTTTGGTTCCTATAGACAGGATTTGGTGTTATTTTCAATAGATCGTTGAATTACAGCAAGAAGAGCATTGGAGAAACAACAGATCCCTGTGGGACTTTCGCGTTGATGGTAAATATCTACCTCTCCAAATCATAGGTTATTTTAGGTCCGAATATTGGCAGTCAACCTAACTATAATTATTTTATCTACTGCTGCTCTGAAGAGACCAGTTGTATTAGTTGAGAGCCAGGTCCGCATATTTTTCAGCCATGAGATACGTCTACGTCTTGATCCTACTTTTGGTTAGGCCTCCTTTGACCCTTTTTGCCGACCGAATAACTAGAACTCAAACGCCACAAAGTTATTTTTGGAATGACTTCAATCAATGTTCACGACCCTACACTGTACGTCTACTAAATATTCTTATCAGACTATTAAAGTAAGTTTTGTACATTTTTTGATCATTCTGAGTCTCAAAAGATTTGACATCATTCAGTAGTTGTAATATTTCTTACTGAAATTTTATAGATCAGAATGTTTTTCAAGGAGGGTTCGTATTTCAGATTTTCCCCCGGGCCCGGATTCTCTCTCGACGTGCCTGGTTGGAATATGAAATTGATACAAATATAGGCTATTTATATTTGTACAAAAGGGCATTTCTCACATAACTCTGACGTAATACGACAGGTTACAGGTGTCGCTTTTCCGACAACAGCACACATACCCAATTTGTGGAATCCCCAAAAGTGCGTCAGCTGAACACATCAGAAGTTCCTCAGCCAATTAAATCGTCTTAAGGTACAAACAGTCACAGCTATTACCTGCGGTAATTGAGTTTCGAACTTTAGATTTCTAAGATTTCGATAGACCTTAACATCTTTTGATCTGAAAGCGTAAACGCGTGATATTGTTTCCAACTAAAGTCACTACTTTTCCAAGTGTTTGCGGTTGGGCCATTGAGGAAACTTGTGCAAACTTTGTCATGGTTCATTTTTCGGAAGCATTTCCTTGTATTTTATATTCCCTCTTTCAAGAGGCGAGAAAAAATTACATCAAATCCAGTATACTTTTTTTGGCTAAATTAAAACTTAATAACTATCTACCATCATCAATCTAGTCGGTGGAGCATGAAAGCCTAGTGTTTTGATTGCTGAGCGGATAATTTCTTTTTCTAAAATTTACAATCAATTGTTCCATGTGCTAAAATTCTATTTTGTAATGCTATCAACCTTGGACAACTAAATGTCTCTGTCTTACTCACAGCGCGAAATGCGTGGACGATGAGTTAGGTTTCTTGTACCGTTTATACCGCAGAGTGTACTGAATAACAAAACTAGGCACAAAATTATGCATAATTCCTAGAACCGATATACAATGCGTGTTTTTTGTTACTTTGGGTTAGGATTTTAATAAAATTCATATAAAATATATTTTAGTGGAGAATCCTCAAGTATAAAAAAATTATACAAATAGTTTTTCAAATCTCAACTTTTCAATTTTTTTGCTTTAGAGTATGCGATAAATCTTTCAACCCGAACAATGTTTTTATAAAAGTACCAGTGACAACAGCAAATCGGTGGATTAAATAGATTCTACGATTCGGTACTACCATCAATTGCTCTTAATGAGATGTGAATTTGGGCCAGGTAGAAGTAGCAAACAAGCAAGTTTGTTTTTCTCCATCATCACATAGTCAGAATCCGTTGTTGTGAGTGTATACTTGAGGACGACAGGCTGTCAGACACATTTTTTTAAAATACTGTTTTTCTGTATTTTCGTGAAATATAGCATTCAGATCCAGATGAGGGAGGAAAGTTTTAGCGAAAAGTAAGCACAATAATAAATATAAAAGTCATAATCTTGGCGTCAAGTAATCCCACGTTGACGTATATTACTTTGCATTTTCTAACCTAGTCCGCTCTCCTTGATTAAAATAGTATACTTACTGAAAATATGAAGTTTTTCTCTTTCTGCTAACACTAATGAGCGAACTATCTACACTTTGTACTTCCATTGCTGTCCCCACGTCCTGAGTCGTTATGTAGGGCAAACTAGATGAGCAGGGGTCACTGAAATAAATAAGAATATAGCATCAAAGTCATTAAAGAGGTTGAACTCATACTAACAAATATGTTCCGCCGGTGGGAATCGAACCCAAAACCTCTGCATGTTAGGCAAGCCTTTTACCTTTCGGCATTTGGATTAGAAATTGTTATACCACAGCAACGTTTGATCAAAGAGAACATCAAAAACTAAAAACAACTCAAACTACATTGATAGAATTTTAGAGACACCTAGTCATTTTTCAAAAAGAACTTGAGCATACAAAATTGGGAGTAGTGGGAGAGGAGGGAGTGATCCTCTGTACTTGTTAGACATAGATGATTGTTCACATGTTTACCTTCGATACATCAATTTTCAATATTTCAAACTAGCCATCGTTTGATTACCTTCTGTTTGCCGGTACGATATGGGCTATGCCGATATGATGGCCAAGCCATGTACCGCTATAAATACGAAATTTATAGACACCGCCACCCGCTTTGAAAAGGCTATACTTATTCATGTTTTCCAATTTCCTGCTCAATTTAAACGTCGCAAAAATTCCATGGGGGTCAATGAAATTGACAATTTTTTCAAATTAAATATGGATGTTTGCGAGCCCCTTTAAGATGCACAACGTGAGGAATTATTAATACTTTCCTCATCTATTGATGAGGAAGTATTGTAATCGTGAGAAATTGTGTTTTCTTGATGTTTCACGACATATACATCACGAAAAACAATGTCACTAATTTCCGTCCGATTTGTCTGTCAGTCTGCCTCCCTGCACTGCGTCTGGTAACGCTATTCTAGCTATATCTCGAAATGTAATTTTTAGATTTTGATGTACCTTTTATACTAACCTTGAAGCGTATGATAGTGACGAAAATGCTTTAGTTTCTGAAAATCGGTTCAGAGGCGGCGAAGTTATCGTCATACTAAAGTTACATATCATGTACCACGCGCTTTACATCCGGTTTACCGCTCAAGCGATACTGAAGAACATTCGGATTATTCTTCTTGAATCATTGACGGTTTTCAAACTTATGCGAATATAATTAGAAAATTGATTTATTTTAAAACGTGGGAAGCACCAAGTCAGTTTGTTCGATTTCATTTTATGACCATAACCTTCAAAAAACAATTGGTGACTGTATCGTTTTAATGAAAATCGAGCGACCTAAGGAATCGTGAAAATCGTGCATGCACTTTTCGAATTTTTATCCAATTAATTGTTGGGTGTATTTGAACAGAATGCTGTGATATGCTATAAGCAGAATAACAAAAACCTGAAGATAGTTTTGAAAATATAAACAGAAACGTCGGAAATAATTTTTCTATGTTTTATTTTAATTTGAATGAAAGACTATTAGTACACAGGTATATACTTATCAAATCAATAATCATATTTGATATCACAAGCAAGAATGGATGTCTGGCTTGTAAAAGCAGTAATCTAAAGGAAACCAAGAAATCAACTTTTTACCGTTAATATCATGGTAACTGTACAGTTATGATTTGAATTAATAATGAGCAAGGAATACTTTAATACATAAACAATGTCTCTACCAATGTATATGCGTGAAAGTCAGGGTTACAGAATCAAATTCACCATTCATTAGGCTATCTACATATATTCTTGTTCTGAGTATTTCAGTTTCCCAAGCATAAGAATGAGAAATATTGTGATAGCTAAAATTTTCGCAGGGTCCGAGAAAAATCATTTTTAATGTTAGTCGTTGACATTATCACCGCTCGATCACAACAACTTCTTCATGGATTTAGATGAAAGGAATATATATTAGATTTTGAACTTATTATGGAATTGTTTACCTTTTGTAATAAAATTAAAATAATTAACATATGGAGGGACTCTAAATCACTTGTAATTACAAAGTATAATACCAAAAATGCCTAGAAGTTACAGGTGTTATGAAATTATGTAATTTCTAAAGCTTACCTCAAGTTTATCAGTAAGTAGTCAAAAAATCTGATGTGAGATATAAAATCAACCTATTTGACACAATTTTTACAGTGACTAGATAGCATGTTCGTTATCATTTATGATCTTATTCGGTGATGTGTAGTAGCAGATGTATCTTGAGAGTTCACAGGGAAAAATAACTATGATAATTACTTGATGCCAAATCAAAAACGAAAATGGGCTAAAAGAAAATAATGAGCTTTTCCGCCTTGTTTCTTTGGAAATTTTCCTACATCTATAAATATTTGAAACAAGAGATTTCATCTTTAATGATATTTTCTTCAAAATTATGATTTCATCAAAATGCACCACCGAACTTAATTACTCCTCCCGAACGCAAGAGATTTAGCTCTCGATGCATAAGGATCTCGATTTCGACGGCAGACAGTTGTGGAGCGAAGACATTAAAGAGGCATCTCGCACATATGATGCTCATCTGTTTTTAAGGCGTATGTGTAAGTAAAGTTCAAGGTCTCTCTGTGAAACCACATTGTGTGGGGTTATGGTAGGTGATGGTATAATACAGATAGACGCTACCGGATTTTGCCAGGTTTTCGAGTTTAACTCTGTACTGCTTATGTTTGAACAACTGCTGATACTACAGATTTCTGCACTCTACCTGAAGAAGCAAAATATATATACTGAAGTGCCTTTAAAAAAATTACTTCATATAGGTTGACTTTGTATTTCATGTACATTGATCTGTTTACTAAATATTTCAATCGAATTTCAGAACTGTTAATTCAGTTGAAGTTTTTGAAAAATTTGAAATTTTGGGACTTTTCAATTGCATTGCGATTCAAAAGATTAACAATTTCACAACCCGATTCGAAGCTTTATTTCCTAACTGATACTATATGAATACTGGGGACAAAACTTACTCCGTAGCCGACAATTCATAGTAGGTAGGCTGATAGTGGTCATGGTGTATGACAGTGGCTTCGGCGTGGGAGGGGTGGTGGGACATAGGGGCGGCGGCCCCCATTGCCGGCTTCAGCTCCTCCAAGGTGACGTAGCCGCACTCATCGTCGTCTGCAGCGTGATGGGTTGGCCCGTGGTGAAGACGCGAGTAGGTCACCTCTTGGTGGTGTTGGTGGTGGATCAGGTGGTGGGAGTGGGGGTGGTGCACCACGGCACCACCAGAGAAGCTCCGTGCTACCATCGCGGAAGTAGCGGAGGAGGCTTGAGGTTATTGTTGGTGAGGTGGAATGGACATTCCTGTCGGATTCTTCAATTCCGTATTCTCTGACTGCATTGCACATATATTGAATTGGCGCTCTTGTATCAGGAAATGAAAACAATTTTTACTTGTTCGGTAGGTACGTTTCAGTTTGCTCACGTAAACCATCTTAAGATGTATTCATTTTTTTCTGTTCCCAGTTTCGGAAGTCATCACAAAAACATTTGAATTAGATTTAAAGATTTTTTTAAGTCTTATGATGCATGTATTCTCTTTAGGGTCACAAAAAAATACTTCAAAAAATATCCATAGAAGTACTGCTGGAGGAGACTGAGGTCACATCAATTGATCTGCTAGTTGAGGAGAAACGGAAGGGAAGAAAAGCTATGTAGCAAATAACAGATAAGTTGCAAAGGAACAAGCAAAAGCTTGTGTCTACAGAACAGTATGCCTAGGAGTACCGCTGGAGGAGGCTAAGGCACTATTTCATCTGCTGGTTCAGGAGAGACGTCAATTCTATAGAAAGGGAAAGAAAACTATCTATCAAATGGAAAAGAAGTTGGGAAGCAATACGCAGAATGTGTGTCTATAGAATGGTATCCATACATGATCTGCCGGTTGAGGAGAGACGAAAATTCTATACAAAAGGAAGAAAAACTATCTATCAAATAGCAGAGGAGGTGGAAAGCAACAAGCAGAAGCTTGTATCTACAGAACGGTATCCAATGGAGTACTGAATGTTGTTTTACCTCCTACAATAGTGAAAGATTTTTGTGTTTTTGTCCCAAGATGGTTTACGTGAATAAGCCTAAAAGTATGCAGTAAAAAATTAGCAATTGGTCCAAATGTATTATCATGTAACCATCAGTCACTCAAATTCGCTATCTAATGTATCTCTCAAATCTGATAGAATTAGCTGAAAAAGACCTGCATCTATAATTTTGAAATATTTCATCATACTTATCCTGGCCATTAATTTAAACCAAATATATGGAATTTTATCATAAATGGTAAAAGTGCACTGTGTAGGCATACATATTTTTACATTTGCTGAAAGTAATGGTTATTACATTTGAATTTAATTGCTTTTTGATACCCGTTCAAACTAAGATTATTATAATGTGAGAACTAGCTATCCCATATCAAACATTAAATAGTTTATTTTTTCATAAATTCTGTATCGAAATAAAGGTGTTTGTGTAAGTAGGCTTTCTTAATGAACAAAATAATCAGTAAGCTGTAATATATACAAAAACAATATAAGCCCTATTAAAAAGGTATATTTTATTTATGCTATAATAATTGAACAAAGTAGACATTTAATATAGTATAGCTTACATACGAGTAGTTTATCTCTGTATGCCGCTTTTATATAAAAATGATTTCTGTTATCACAGGATTTATCATGGCTTGTCATAGGATCAGTTCACCCTGCATATTTGAAACAACATCAGGTGTTAGTGCAAATCTACAGTCAAAGAATCATTTTAAAAAAAATACAGCAATGTCCACCTCACCCAAAAATCCACCAAATAGTCCAATAAATACTCGTATAGTAAGGTACGGAATAACGAGCAAAACTGTATCAGACGATTTTTTGCACTATGGTATAATAAAAAAACTATGTATATTCCAAAACGCACGATTGAGGTTTGATATTAGAAGTATATTAATTTTGCGTTGCTCCTCACTCTCCACCGTAAAAAAATTGTCAACGTCGAGCGCACTGGAAAATATATAAAAACAAATTGTCGCGTCGCCGTGATTTTAGCGCGGCTGTTGACCTGTCCGGCGCGCGTTTGGAGACGGTTTCCGCGGCGGCTGATATGAATTCACGCGAATCGTGAGATACTCCGTTAGCACTTTCTCTAATGAAGCGGGGGTCGCTTATCTCGCTACGCTTATATTGGTCGGCGGTGGAGCGACGCACGCAACCTTTGAAGGGAAGGCGGAGGAAATTTCGAAAATTTTAGGGACGCACCACCGTTTTATTACAGCAATGGGCCAATGGCTCGTTATGCGGGAACGGCGTCATAATATATCCTCCTGGAACTGTTTGATACAGATACTGAGCTAATTTCGAATTTTACTTCCCACGCGTAAGCAAGAAAATTGTAGTATCATAATTTTTCGAATTTCAGGTTTTTAAGATACTACATTACGAAAATCTGTGCCTTTTGGTCTTTCCGTCGGTTTCTCTGTTGGTCGACATGTCTTCTGTAGGTTTATTTTCAGTCGGTCGGTTTTCTGTTGGTCTATCTTGTTCACCCAGATTCTGTCGACCTGTCTGTAAGTCGGTCTGCCTGTTGGCGTTTTTGTCACCACGTATTTTCAGTAGCCGCTGCGCCCATTTTTATGAAATTTTACGAACATGGGCACGTATTTGGTAATGCTGCTTTTTGGAAATTGATGCATTGGAGCAAAGTTATAAGCAAAAAACTCTACTTACGTGGATCAATAGGTTCAAAATCTATATCAAAATGTCCAATGAACTGATAACGCTGTATGTGAAATACAGTGTCAACCAATTTGACACCATTCATTAAAATGCTCTCAATATTTCTCTTACTTATGCGTGAAAAGACAGCATGAAAAAGTAACACCTCCTTATCAACACTCATCTCCAAACGTCGCACATTATGGCGGTACCCATTGGAAACTTAAGGTCAAAGTCAAAGGTCCTAACAATTGGACTGCCTTGAAGCGGCGACAGATGTCCCTTACGACATCTATCAACAAGAGTGAACTTATATACATTATGCATCAGACCTGCTATGAACCTGGATGGCTCGTCTTTAACCTAGACTCGTCAGTACAGCCTGGCGGTCTTACTCCTTTCTACAGTTGGAGAGTGGAGAGCATAGACTTGATACCGTATGTCATCAGATACTGTCATGCATGAGAATATATGATGAGAGAATATTAGATCATTTTCTGTCATCTCATTCCACTATAATATATTTAATCATTGTTATGATCATAACTATTGAGTGCACTTGATGTTTACCTGACAAGCACAATGGATTAACAGGCTGGTATTATGAGTGCTTGTGTCAATATCATAATTATATTGTCATTAGTGCTTAAAAAACTGAATATAAAAAAAAATCGAGTCTGGATTAAACCATGGATTGCAGGACGTAAAAAATTTCATTCATAATCATTTATTGAGAGAGCTCCAGTCGGAATATCCACACTATGAAAATTGTTTCAGTATGGATGAAACTAATTTTTGTTTAGTATTATCAAAACTGAAAAAGTATATTTCAAAGAAAGATACACACATAAGAAATAGTTTGAGTGCGAAAAACGGAAGACCGTTTCAGGCATTCGCTTCCGGAATGCCTGAAACATGTCCAATGATGCACTACCAGTAAGGTAGATGACAAGTTAATGTGATGTATTGTTTTATGACATGACGTGAACAGTCTTTATCGACTTTACCGATAGTGCGATGTTGCCGTCTAGCATATTTCCATTATTCTGGATGCGAGCTTTACATTTTCGTAATAGGTACTCGCTTGCGTTTAGTGTCCAGTGAAATTCCTTGCCCATCATCGTTCTATCAAAGTATGATCAGAGATTCTCACGGTCAGAATATATCTGATTATATGATCGTACCTCAGATAATGTCAAAGCATTTATTTTTCACAGTCATCAAGAAATGTATATATGTAATATTGTACTGTAATACTGTAATACACATTGTCATTATTTGTATTATATTCACGACTAAATATATTCAGTACTTTTAAATAATAGCAAGTACGCAAGATTACCGGGGTAACAAATGTATAAATGATAACTCCGCGGCCACTCAAGGGATTTTCAAGAAATACAGTTGTCTTTGCTATGGTTGTACCGAAAAGGCAGTTTCAACAAAATCCGATATAAAAAACATTATATCTCGATTCACTTCAAACTCAGACAAAATTTTTGAAAAACCTAAAAATTTTGGGATCTTTTGGGTTAATTGAATATTCAGTTTTTTCAATGTCATTTACAAAAGTTCTAAAATCTGATCTAAATTTTTATGCCTAAACTGATACCATTGCGCAGTATAGTGTAAATCTAGTAGACAACTTTTTTCTTAAATAGAAATGAGTGACATGATTTTTCGTAATGTTTATGTTATGAAATATCAAGAAAACACAATTCTCGAATTTAAAGTTCTTTGTGATTGCAATATTTCCAATTCCAACATTGCGAAATTCAATTCATATCATGTGAGATTTTGAAGTATGTCACATACTGTATGAATGATCACATATTATATCGAAAGGTATACATACTCAGTGGGATCCGCAGAGCGATGTATCTTTGTCCAACACAGCGACACTTTAGATAATATTGTGCTATTTTATCTCAATGATTGAAGATTTTCACCAAAAAACATCTACAATCTACATGACCATGACAATGACACACTAACACATCACGTCCAGCCACCACCTATGAACACACCAAAAAGGATGAATTTATTTAGACACTGTTATTCAACGCTTTGATATGCGAGAAAACATGACAGACGTTTTAAATCTCAACTCTTATTTCCCTGATTCAAACATCAATTGGTATAAATATATGCATCTGATCTATTGGGTATTGGCCCGATGTTGTCTCGTATGTAAACTGATCTATTATTATTAATTTATTGGAGGCTCAAGACGGTAGGAGGCAAAAGAAGCAAATAGTTTCAGCTATTTAGATGTTCTTTAGATTCATTCGACTTGTCATGGCAGTTAATTAAAATCCCATATGTCTACTGAACTACACTGAAAAGTAATAGTACAAAATGAAAAAAGTATTTTACAATGTCACTGACATTAATCAATGAACTGTCTCTAGGCTAAAAATGTTTTGTTTTCTGTTATACTGGATCCTTCGATTTGGCAAGATTGAATTAAAACTAAGACGCTAACATAGTTAGCGAAGCACGTGTCGGGTTTGATAAAACTGGTTTAGCGAGTGCTGAAACTGTGTGCAAGTATTTTGTCTCCTACAACGTATTATGAACTATTTTATCCTTCAATAAAAAGTTATCCATTTCCATTGTTGATAAATCCATGATCAGATACATTTTGACTACAAAAACCTAACTCTCACTGCCTGTCCTGTGAGAGGAAAAAATTACGTCAAGTGGGATGACGCTGTACTTCCCACGCAATTGCATCAGTTAGGAAATGAAGATGTAAAACAGATTTTGGAGCTGTTGATCTTTTGAATTTCAGTATAAAAATTTTGAAACTCCTGAAAGACTTTAGATATGTTATTATATATAAAATTAACAAATTTTTCAGTATTTTCACAATTCAAACTTATTTCAATTGGATTTAGAGTTCTAAAGTCCGATAACAATATTTAGTAAACTTGCACTTGAAATCATAGTCAACTTACTTGACGCTTTTTTCTGTAGATTTAACGTCACTTCTTAATTATGTATTATCCTAATTCCGGTGAACCTGGCAACCGTGTAAGCCGCGTCTATTTACATTATATGTATATAAGCTTAAGCGTAGACGTTCGTTACCTCAAGCCCATCACCGTCAGTATTGCGGGAATGACAAGGTGGGGATGTTACACGAGATCAAATCTGGTATGCGCGATACATAGCTTCAGTATTACTCTGCTGCCACAATTGATGATAGAATGTCTTCTACCAGCACCTATTTTTTGAGATCTCGCAACCTCACTTTTTGCTTACACAAATTTATATTTCGAAATTATCAGAAGCCTTGAAAATGTCCAAAATCAAGTTTTTGTTTGAAATACATATTGTCACTTGGCACCATTTGTCGGTAATTTGTAGTGAATTGCTAAAACAAACAGAACAAATTAATCCCTTTAATAGAAAAGCTAACTGTGCATATAGCTCAGCCCAACATTATCACGAGCTACCAAATGACAAACTGAATTGAAGCGAAATAAATAATTCATTTTTTGCCTCCTCACATCTCTACAGAGTATAAGATTCTATTTGAAAATATATCTTCCGCAAAAGTATGAGATCTGGCAAAATATTTCGAATTGGACATTTTTCGCGATTACAATACTACAGTTTAGCTGTGAATTTCGGAACTCGAGCAATTGAGTTTAATCAATATAATCATCCAAGTGGAAGAACATTTGCTAATCGGTGCAAGATTTCCAACAAACTGATACCACTGCACGTGAAATAGTAACACCTGTTTAAGGCAAAATAACAATTTTGTAATTATCTGTAATCTTTATTCAATTAAAATGCAGTTGCTATATTAGTGATAAAATTCGATACAAATATTTATTTCTAAACTGTTTTCCATTGCCTGGGACGTACAGCCTCTACTGTGGTATAACCTCAACTTACTGAACGCTATTTTTTAAACACATTCCACCACTGCGTGGGAAGTCCAGAGTCAACCGAAGCACTTGATTTTTTCAACTGTTGTTGATGATATAGCACTGCTTCTGACTTCCATTATCTTCAGAACATTTGCGTTATACAACGTTCATCAAACATCTTCAACTGTCAAAGAAGCTTTAACCTGAAGGCTTTTGAAGATGCCACATTAATCGAAACGTTGTAAAATACAAAAACTGTCAAGTCCGTAGCATGTATGTGGGTATGTATGTATGTAACGATGTTTGTTCGGATGGAATCCTGAAACTCAATTTTGAAGCAGATATCTTCAACCGATGAGCTAAAATTTTGTATACACGTTTCGTTTGGATGAAAATGCATGGTTAGCTGTGTGACGTCATTCTATATCCAACATGGTGGAACTCTCAAGATGATGGACCAGTCATCAAATGTAATGGCTTGCTGAAAATAACTCGAAAAATGAAGTGACGTCAGTCTAAATCCAATATGGCGGACTTCTAAAGATAGCGGACTAAGTTTTTATGCTTTCCTATAATATGGTTATCAAACGAGAGGACTTGCTGAGAATACGAATGAGAGTAAAAAAAAGTTGGTGACCATAAACTCTGTTGCTCCAATCCATCTGAAATTTTGGTGTACTGGGGTTTTTGCAGACCTGTTCAGAGATAACTAAAAAGTAAACAATAAATTAAAAATAATAAACTTTTTTAAAACAGTTTTATTTAAATGCGCTAAAAAGATTAAAATGAACTTTTCCTTTGAAACTTTTACTATCAACTTATAACGACATTACACCATTTATATAATATAAAAGCTTGTCGAGAGATTTACCGGTGAAGATAAACAAGTAAATTAAATAACTTTATCTGATTGATTCCAATTGAATAAATGAAATAAAACCTTATTTTTAAAAAAACTACTTTTGATTTATTCAAACGAAGTACACTCAGAAAAGGCACGTATTCATGTAACGCTTGCATCAATAATATTCGACGAACTCCTTTGTTTCTGACAAATATCGTACCTCCTCCTGTCCATTGTCTGCACGTCCAACCCCCAGAAAAGATGCAAGTGAAGGGTGAATTGGCGTCATCGCATGCATCGTTGGGCTCTCGATTAACCTGCCACATTCATTGCTACAGCTATTTACTGTTGTTTACGCACGTTGGCTCGTTGTTCAGATTGTTGCATAAACTCGATACACGGTTTTAGTCGCCAGAATTTTATTTGAAGGAGGCTGATTGGATTTATTCATCACAATCATCTTGAAAAGTATTAAGCAGCTCCTCAACGGTCAATAATGTTGATCAATATGTATTGAAAGGCTATGTTGTTCGTTTATAACAGATTCAAACAAATTGCAGCATGTTTATAGACTTTTATATTGATGTGTATTGATGGAAACTATATTGATACTTATATTGACGATTATGAGGTATATGGATCAATACTCACCTCAGTCTTAATTCTGATATCGAAGGGTGATCATCTAATTCCCAGTGAGTTCAAACGCGATTTTGTCGAGCTATTCATTACACTATCATAATTTGCAGGAACTGTAGAAAGTTGAGTCTGATGATTATTTTAATCAACCTAAGAAGCAGATAGCTATGGGCAAAATTGTTGTCTTTTAAACCAGACTTTACTATAGACAAACTGAGGAAGAAAATTAACACCTTGCGTACTAATATCAATAAATACTACAAATGCGAAATGGTCTGGAGCATGAATGGATGTTTGCATTGGACACCATTGTTCGGTATTTGGAAAAATAGGTGAAAATAAAAACTTTCAAGTACACATCGCGAACTTTCCCAGGAAAACAATCAAAGCAGAAATGCATATTGATGACACCTTCAACGCATATTTAGGGGCTACTTCATAAAATCAAATATCACTTCACTGAGCCTGCGCCATATTGACCATCAATTATTCGGAACTATCAGTGCGATGTTGCAAAAAATGAAAGAATTATTTTCGGAACTGATTTTGAACTGTTTTTACAGTTCCAGAATTTTGTCAGAATTTTTTAATCTGCATCAATTCAAGAAGTTATCTAGCCTAACTGTTCTAGTTTTAATTAAACTCCTATGAGAATCTCCATAGATGAGGTAACATGACGCAATTTTCCAATTTTGTAAAGGCAAGTCAATTTTTTTTCTGACAAAATGCTCATAAGATATTCAATTTTATATGAAACAAATCTTTCCTCAAAATATATGCAATATCAACGCCTCAACGCTCCTAAGTGAGGGTCGAGGAATATTCCAAGAAATTATATGGCGGGTATTAGTATTCTATCATGTAGATTTTAGATGCTCTTACTTGGTGAACTTTTCCATCATGCAGATAAAAGTATTGTGTATTTAACACAGTCTCAAATCTAGTTAGCTAATTGGCAAGCAACCTGGGTAGCCTTTGTTAAAAGTCAAATCTGTCAGCCCGACGATGATTTAAATATAAATTGCATCGCTTCACTGAAAGAAAAAGAGTTTTATTTGTGAAACTGTGTGTTAAATACACAATCCTTCCATCGGTATTCTATAAATTTACAATTATTGATTATTCATAATATAAGTATTTTTATATCACTTAGGCATATACCTGGAAAGTACTTTTATGTATTAAGTACGTAACAATGTGAAGTTGAAAATATTGATAGACCCTCTTTTCCGAGCCGTCTTCGGACACCCCCTCCAACCTAACCCCGGATCCGGAGGGAAACATCCCGGGACCCCCTATTGTCATTTTGTCGGCCCTGATAACACATAATTTGAAAAGATACAAAGGATATTTTTGGGATATTCATCTATTCTTGGCACCGTATAATTATCAGTCTACCTAAATCAAGATAATACAAAAGGTGGAATTCCTGGTATACACAACTAGATTAATATTTTGATTTGATTAATACGTCACCAGGGAGTATGTTTATTCATGTACACGATAGTGCTGTCGCATCAAATAGAAAACACAGAGCGTTAAATGTTGAAAGATAAAATTGTTTGCAGTATATAACACCATAGGCGCATCATTAGACTGTCTACTTTTACGAGCGGGCGCTGTACTTGATTTTTAGAACTGTTGCTATTTTGGAATTTAATCGGAAAAATATCCATAAACTTTCAAAAATTTTGATAATCTCCATATTTCGAAGTTTACTTCAAGTTTAGACATCCAATCAAAAGCTGATACCGTTGGACGTGAAATACAGAGTGAAATACCTCTACACCCTTTTCTTAAGGGGTTATTTCTATTCAAATTGACCTTAAAACGATGTAAATTGTAATTATCTTAGAGCAACTTTCCCGTTAGCTTGTTTTACTGCGCTGATGAGTGCGATTTCTGGAAGAGACTCGTTCGACGTTTACTTCAACACCCTACTGCATTCTACTTGAATCAGGATAATAAAGTTGGATGACTCTGTATTTCACGTGTTGTGATATCAATTTACTAAAACTTCTTCTCGGATTTAAGAACTGCTAATCCATTTGAAGTAAGTTATGGAAATTTCAAAGTTTTAAAAATTTTCAAGATATTGTAAATTTATAAATCAAAAAAATTAAGCTCTTCCTAGTACTTCCAATATTTTTTTGTTGATATTTAAAAGACCAGTAACTCCAAAATCTGTATCTCCAAAGTCATACCATTGCGTCGGACGTGGAAAATAAAACGTTAATCTATTTCTTTTTGTAACAATATTATACTCCCAACGATAACGGGTACATGACTCTATATAGAAAAAAGGTTTTTGTATTAAATTAAATTTCATAATAAACATTTTTTTTCGCTGGAATGTCAAGCATACCTACAATTTAAAACGAGACTCAAAGCCGATGATATCTTCCAAGCTTTAAGTGATTGCTGCTTGTCTGTCGGTGCAGATAGTTCTACTCTTCCTGGGCGAATTATTTTCCTAAATACGAATTATACAAGACCACATGAATATCACCTGGAAACCGTAGTTCATCCCTCAAGAGAGCCTGAGCGTCTTATTCTGGGATAACCGAACTTGCCCTCCTTCCTCGATGATCTGTTATCCCTTTATCACTTTTTTCAAAAAATCAATCAAGATTTTTGTCACTTAATTTTTTCCACCAGACTACGCATATGTGATGCACGTGTGGGGTGGATGCTTGTAGGGAATTCATTAGTGTTTATTAATATTCATAATTATAATTAAATTGTAATTCGACAAAACATCACTGCTTTAATTTCCGTAATTGATAACCTACTCCTTAATGTGCTTTTTCATATCACATTTATGTAGTAAATCTGTGTCAGTTATGGTATTGTGACTTATCTCACTATTAAACTTGCGAAAAATAAAAAAAAATACTAATTATTTTGTGTATATAGTGTTGTCTTCAAGGTAACAGGAGATCACTGGGAGCTCTCAGCTTGAATATAATGTTTTGCCAAATCTCAATCTTGAATATTTTTACAAGCTTTATATTTAACTTGCAATGTCGATATGTATCTGTAACTATGTTTGTTCGCTGAAATCTTGCTACTCAATTTTGAAGCATATATATTCAACCAATTGAGCTGATATTTTGTATACACTTTTGGTTTGGCTGACAATGCATGGTTAGTTGTGTGACGTCATCCTAAATCCAACATGGCGCAACACCCAAGATGGACTAGTTATTTTTAATGCAATATGGGTATAACATCAAAGGGCTTGCTGAGAATAACACAAAAAATAAAGTGGCGTCAGTCTAAATCCAATATGGTGGACGCAAGATGGCGGACAAGACTTCTGAAGATGGTGGACTAAGTTTTTTATGCTTTCCTACAATATGGGTATCAAATGAAGGGACTTGCTGAAAATACGAATGAAAGTAAAATAATATGGTGCTCATGAACTCCGTTGCTACAATCCGTCTGAAATGTTGGTGCAGTGGGGAAATGTAAAACAAATTTTTAAAACAAGCTTTTATTTAAATGCGCTAAAAATAATAGAAAAACTTTTCCTTTAAATCTTTTACTATTGATTTATAACGGCATTACATAATTTATATGATGTAAAAGTTTGCCGCGAGATTTACCTGTGTAGATAAATAAGTAAATTGAATAACTTGAACTGATTTTAATTTTTTAAATTATCACACTAATTAAATACGAGTACTTAAATCTCGCGACAAGATTTGATATATAAATTATATAATGACGTTATAATTTGATAGCAAAAGTTTTAAGGGAAAAGTTTATTTTATTTTGTTTAGCGCATTTAAATAAAATCTTGTTTATCATTGAACCTTTTTTACTGTTAATTTATAAAGTTAATGAGTATATTTTTAATCACTCAATGATTCAGTCAATGTCCACCGAATCTACAGATACACCATTATTATTCATTCAGGTTTGTTCTTGAATCTCAAATAGGGGTATTGCGTTGCTATCTTGGAAATGCACTGCTGTAGGTTTTATTTTATCTCATAGGACAGGTTGCTGTATGGTTCTTGTGTGGCGGTACATTATTTCCTTTTTTGGATTTTTGGATCAACAATGCAAATGTATCATCTGTATTCTAGCCTTTCAAAATAGTTCATACTAAGCTCTTGTTAAAAAAAATCCAAGAAAAACTCGATGTCAATATATTTTCAAAATCAAAGTGTGTCGTCAGTTTCATCTCGCCCGCTGAAATTTAGAACTAGAGCTCAAAATGCTTGGACAGATTGCTTGACATATAAGGAAACAGATTCGATACAGTACAAAAACAGTGTCAAAACAAAGTAAGAAGCAATCACCTCCAGCATACCTCTTATTATAAATAATTGCATAGTTAGTCTTAATCAACACTCGACTACTGAGAAAAACTAGAAGAATCCATCAGAATTACGAGAGGAGTAATTTCGTATTGTCGCTAACAGCAACTCTTCGTTATCTTAACAAGGTTAGAGATACCTGATGCCCAGGCGGAAGAGTTTGTAGGGTGTGATTTTAAAAACTTAAATTAACGTTTTTTTACGTCTCGCGCAACTGGCCTATATCGAAATCATTAAACATGAAATAACACTGTTGCTACTTCGGAATTTTATTATTACAAAACTTTCTCTTGTGGGATATCATCAGCCCCGGGGTAATATGTAATCATTTCTAATAAATTTGTTATAAAAAATTAAAAAAGTTAATCATTGACCTCAAAAACCTACCATCAAATACTTCGATAAACTAACTAATACTTGAAATGCAGTCAATATTGGAAATAGCATATTAGTAATCACATATGATTCTTATTTAGTTAAAATATATAGTAGAACTTGCTAAGGGAGACGCATCAGCATAGAACGTCAAGAAATCGTAATAGTCTGGATTCCAACTTTTTCGCGCTTACTACAATTCCACCGCCGTGGTAGTTTCGAGTTCATTCATGAGATATTTTTGTTTTTGATTTCTGTGCGCTCGTCCTCCATTCATGTGATGTATAGACATTTTGATAACGCTTTCACGTCTCTTGAATAGTGCTTAAATAAAATCTAGAAACTACTGTACTAAATTTAGCATTTTGTATTCATTCATTCAATTCAACGGTAAAAATCGTAAAATCGCGTTCTGAACGAAATGTTTGCGTCATGAACACTAAATTCTCGAAAAACATGTATTATGAAATTTTAGCCATTATTTAAGTTATTCACGTCTCAACCTGCAAATTTTATGCAATATTTAATTAGCTCTAGTATCCTTACTGATTTTGTTGTCCATATTCACATCATGTTTTGTGGTATTACAATTTTTATAAATTTTCTCAAATCAAATTTCAACCACAAGGGGAATAACTACAAACAAAATTCAAATTCACAATTTGACAATTTGGATGAGACTAGGCTTTAGTGGGATTCGAACTCGAATCTCTGTGATTCCGTCAATAACGTATTTCCAATTAAAACCTTGCACTATCACATTTCCTTATGAACAACTTTCACCCAAACCATCTTTGAATTTGTAGATATTTTCGATAAACGTAACTTTTATTGATTTACTATCTTCAAACGTCTTCACGTAAACGGCGAACATGATACTTCGATGGCTGGCTTGCATGTCGTTGGCGCAGCTAGTCCTGATTGGTTTAGATGGCGATATTTGCTGCTGACGTGGCTGTTCGAAACGTCGTGACACTCAAAGTTATATAGAGAATGGAAGTAGAAACACATTTTTTAAAACATCTACGTTATCCACAAATTTCAAAAAACACATTGATTTGTTATATACACTCGTATATATATTAAAACAGTTCAATTGTACATAAATATTTTTTCACTTGTAATTAAAATGAGATTTCTGTTTATTTTCATTATCATTTGGGAAAGCATGGATATTCCTCTGTTCGACTGCTTCCAGCGTCATCATACCTTGGGATCTCCGACGACCTCAGGTGCGAGATAAAATCTCGAATTTCTCTAATAATAGATATCTGTTGGGCATTGGATCGAATGTCGCATATGTGTAAGATTGGAATTTTATACTCGCCTTATAGCATTGGAGTGAACAATTTTCCACAGTTGGCAAAAAAATGTCAGGCTAAAGTAGCACTCAACTTCGTGAGAGGCTAACTATAATTGGTGGCAGATTATTACATATTACCGCTAGAAGCTCTTGTTGCGCTTCTCGGTGTCATAGTTATTTACGTCCCCTTGTATATATAACCCCCCTCATTCCCCCCTTTTCTACTATACACATTTCACACTCAAATATTCACCTGCTACAACATTTTTGAAGAGCCAAGAACAAAAAACCATCCTTTTGCTTGATTTGTTTGCTGCATTTTCTTGTCCTCTAAAGACCTTGCGTCCAAAACCCGGGCTGCTAATTTACGGCAAAGTTGAAAGCATTTCATATTACAAACATTTTCAATTTTATTAAAAAAATTGAAACCCATTACACATCGATAGGTGAAATATGCTATTTTCCCAATTCGCATTTAGGAATTCGAAAAAAAATGGCATACAACGCGTATCGAACCACACACATTCTGACTGCCGACCAGACGCTCTGCCAATTGAGCTAATAAAGGACTTCGCTCACTCTATCAAGAACGCCGATGATGATACGCTTTTCCGAGTTTCTAATTCAAATATGTATATAAGGCTGGAAACGCACCGTCTGCAACTTTTTGTTTCGCAAGGTTGTGCCACATCACAAAACGCACAACATAAATTCAAATATGAGCCAGCTGTCCGTTATAAAATGAATAACCTTCTAACATAGTTATAACATAATCTGTACTAGCCCCTTTACCATATAACTACTGGTCATTAAAAATGCATTTTTCCACTCAGATGTTAACGAGACATTACTCTTATCAACCATTCAATAAAAGTTATCAGTCTACGAGACCAGTTTTTAACATTGGAAATGTTTAGGTGATCGCATAGGGGGCATAGAAACGTGGATTTTAGCCACGATGGTGACACCGGCCCAACACCAAGCTGTTGCGACATAGCATGGAAGGCATGAATTAATGTTACATTGCAGCAGTAAATATTTAGGTTGAATAATAATTTATACATCAACACTCATCTCGAAGCCTCGCACACGGTGGCGCTGCCCGTTAGCAACTATACAGTTAGACCGCCAGGTTAGACTGACGAGTTTGTGCTAAACACGAAACATGCATGTTTATAGCAGGTCTGAAGCATAGTGAAGAGCAGTACCGGGAGCACGTACCCTGGGCTTCCCGTCGTCTGGAGTTATTTAATATTTGCTTAACTTTTTGGGATTTCGCGTACTTTGGAGATTCTGAATATAGATTAAATCAGTCAAGTCGTATGTTGGCAACAGCGGTCTGTCTGTCTGTCTGTCGGTATATCTTTTAGTTTTTGCGCTGTATCGCTCATAGATTGTGAACCATCTAAAGTGGAAAATCGCCACACAAATGATTTATCCAGCCAATAGAATTACAGGTGCGGATCTATAGATACATCATTCCAAGAATGGGTTTTTCTTTCGTTTATTTCATTTTAACAACATGTAAAGTAACCTTAACCATCGCCGTCAAAATATCCTCAAGATATTTCAGGTTTTTAGATATTTTTTTCCTTAACTATTTCATTGTTTTTAATACATTCTATACAGATATTTCAAAAGTTAGTTAACATAGATTATAAATAGACGGAAACTAATAGTAGTGCATCGATGAAAATTGAGTTTTGAAGTTCAGTTATTCATTTACTACAACGAAATCAGGATGTCGCAGATATTTTTGAATCTCTAATGTTTCCATCAAGATTAGATCATATACTTTATTACAAGTATATGATCTATCACAGTCATTCTATTTTCGTTGCTAACTTTATGATTAGTATCTATTGAGAGTTCGGCAAAATTTGATCTTTCTGGATGTCGGTTTTTGAAGGCACTTATATGTTCTCTGTACCTTGTTGTAGATGCTCTAGCTGTTTGATCTATATAAACAGCACCACAGAAGTCACGTGAAATTCTATAAATACCGGATTTTTCACTAGTAAAATTACAGATACGGCCTCTCCTTTCTGTATTTCATTAAAAGCTTTGGTCCAATGGTAAAATAAGCTATGATACCGCACTGAACGCTATAGTGTATGAAGCAACTAGATTCCACTGACTCTTTGCTACTAGCTTGATTTCATATAATTAGACAAACTTTTGAAGTATAAGACTTTACTTTATGATGAATTGATGACTCCATAGATTAAACATAATTCCATGTTTATATGTATTATCTCTAATATTGTTCCCACCAGTGTACGGACATATCGATTAACTACCACGCTGGACTTAGAGTCTGCTATATTCTTTGCAAAATTTGTTGTCAACCGCGGTATTATTACCTAAATGTAATGTCGGTAGAAACCCGATATAATGGAAACTCACCATTATGTCTGACGTGAAATTGTAAATAAATACCTGTTTTAGCGTTTGTAGTCACGAGTTGCACATTTTGATTGAACTGCATTTAAAATTATGCATATAAATAATTCATTAATAAGACACATACGTACCTGACATGATGAACAAACCTTTTCCATTTCCTCAACGTGTGAAAAAAACGTTGATAAGATAAAGTGAAATTAATTATATTACAAAATAGTAAAACTAATCAAAAGAGTTCATTTGCATGGTGCGCATAGGCGCGCGAAGTATTGAGATCGTGAATATTTTCGAATTTTGAGATGTTTTTTGGGCGTCTTGTTTGTCGGACTATCTGTAACTTTTAGGAAAGTTCATGATGTCAGTAACCGCTGCATCGGTTTCGATGGAATTTTTCAAACGTCAGTGTATAGGTGGCGGAGTTATTAGAACTTCCTATGATTTTTAGATGTAGCCAATCATCCTTTTGAATATTGTTCAAATTTCCAAACTGTTTTTCTAAATTTCTTTTCCTGATTATTTTAAGGCGCAGTCAAAAAATAATTTACATATCACAAAATCTTTGAATGTTACCGAATTACATTCTTGAAAAGGTCATCACACGGGTTCTGTGATCCAAAATATAAGCCCTTTCAACCAATAAAACCACAGCAGCTGAGAGACAACAAGAGAGGCACTCCGCTATCATATTTTTTTCTCTCATCCGAGAAATATTTCAGTCAATATTTCAGTTGAAAATTACTTAGACGTCAACTTCTTGAGAAGTGTGCTACTTCCTGTTCACTTTTTCTGATCTGAGCTAAGTTGTTTGATCGTTAATCTATTACCTATAAAGTTACGATGTACATTGCATTGTTAACTAGTCCGAAATTAGGGATGCCTTACGGAGGAACAGATGAGAATTTAGATTCTAACTTAGTGATTACAGCTAAGACAGTTTTCAGATAGTCAGAAAGTTTTACAGTTCAGAAGCAGCGTGTACCTGTTTCTTTACAAATTTTACTGTCATAATACGAGTGTAAGTTGCATTTAGCTAACGCGTCATTTTTTGTAGACAACATACACGCTCGACTGCGGTCACATTGTGAATGTTTTTGGTATTGCTGGAGTGGAATAAGAGCATCATGAATTTGTGAAAATGTTGATCTCAAATGATACCGAATTTTTTTATCACCTTTTACTGCTCAAACGTTAAAATTCACCTACTCCAACAGCCTACTACTCTCATCTCAGAGAAGTGAGGACAGGATGACAGAAAAATAAATAAGAAGGGATAGCGTTATGTCAAATTTGATAAAACTCCCGGAAAACGCGGAACACTTAAAAGCAGTGTGTGTATAAAAATTCTGTGATCTGGTTGAAGGTCTTTGATTCGGCAGTATAGTCCTTCTATATAAATATAACATTGATTTTTTCTTTTGGAAAATTGGTGATCCAATGCGGAAAAGCTGTCAAAAAGTATTATAGGACATATATTATGTATTAAAATAATTAGCCATATATATTTTTTTAAATCGCTAACTATGAAAAATGTGTTTTTTAATTAGAATAAATAAGCCACCTTAAAAAGAGTTGAGCCTAAACTAGGTTGCTCGACTACACATTCTTGGATCAGCAGCATGCAAAATGTAGCGGAATGTGATGCATCATTTTTCATTACTGTTCAAGTACCACCAATGAAAGATTACAAGATGTATGTTATTTTTTCAATTGTATAATACCGACGTGTCATCTCATCTCCCCAGTAAAAAAACCTTGTGGTGACCCTGTTCCTGGCAAGTAGGAACAGGGTCACCACACATGATGTATATGTGCTTCATACTTCATAGTTGTCAAAAATAAAATATTTTGATTTTTGCCATAGACAATCCTTGCTGTTCACAGTTTACTAGCTACTTCCACGTTATTCCTCTAACCTCTCTGATATTGTATGAAAAAATTATTTATAACAATAATTAAATATTATGTGAGGATTAATGGGAAAAAGGGTGAGCGTTTGTTAATTTAATTTAATTGTTAATTTTCTGCGGTAACACTGCTCGACTGTACCACAACTGTCGGCGTACAATCACGCTGACCCCGGTAGGTGTTTCGTATTACTGTCGACAAACTGTAACATGGGATATATAGTCGTGGTGATAGTGCTTACCCTGTCGGCGGTCTTTGAAAACATTTAAAAAATATATAATAAGCATATGCATCACTAACCAATCTCCACATCCAATGGAACCCCTCATGGCAAACTTGAGGCACTTTTTCACCCGCGAAATTCGCCCGAAACATTCAACACTCGTGTGCACGACACAGACACGTTCAACTCATATTGATAATAATTTAACCGCGCGCTGACGGACGGTCTACTATATTATATTTGAAGCGATTAAAGTTCATTATTTCTCTGTTTGCGTATTTGTAAATACATATCAGTTACACTTATTAACCTATTTGAAGTCCGATTGGTAGCAGTGATTTCTGAATGCTGATTCTGCTGGCAATCTGTCTCGATTTCATTTACTTAATAACGATTCCCAAATACTACCAAATGTAGCAGACCGCGGTTGTGTAAAATGCCAAATAATTTTTTGATTTAGCAACAAGTTTTGAAATTATACATCTTGATTTAATTTAGAAACTCACTATATGGGGAACTGGTAGTCAAACCAATTTTCAGAAGATGCAGGTATTGCAAAATAAAGTACTAAAGGTACTATATAATTATGATAGTTTAACTAACTCAAGTAAATTATACAAAGATCTTAATACTTTCAATCTTAACTATCTGTTGCAATTTGAACAATCTAAAGTAATATTTAAAGTACTCAATAAACAACATAAATCAAATACAATCTTAATATTAACTAAAATCAAGTTCACAATTATGAGATCAGAAATATAAATAACATTTATCAAATAAATACAAGAACTAACTTAGGTCTTTACAATCCTGTAGTTAATGCATCAAAAACTTTTAATAATTTATCAAGAGACATTAAGACTACAACAGATGTCAGGTACTTTGTGAAAAAATTGAAAAACTGGTTAATGAGTGTACAAATACAAGCTAATTGTTACCCTTACTGTTAATTTTGTTCATGTTTTGTTTTTCTCGAGGTCATGTGTAAAAAATTGTATTGGAAAATTGTTTATTTTTCTTAATAAAGATTTGTTTCCAAAAAAAAAAGTCTGCGGAAAACAGTTATCGCTTCCCATAAAATACGAACCATTATTGCCATGAATGTGTTTGAATATACTTACCACGGCGAGCAAAATAACGTTTTGAAGTATTTAAAAATGCGTAAGTTGAAAGATATCCAACTAATTCTAAATAAATAGCTTTAGTACTAAAGTACTGAAGCATGTAAAAAAGCTCAACGTATGCTTTTTATAATTTCCTGTTACGTGTAGTTCCATCTTTAATTATGAAAGGTCCGGCAAAATCTATACCACACTCGGTAAAAGGTCGATATGGAGTTATACGTGATGCTGGCAAGTTACCCATGAATGGGAAAAGTCCCTTGGTCTCGATTGAAAACATACCATACAATTTCTAAGGATTTTTTCATTGTACTTCCGACATAGTAAAAACTCTTGAAGAATGTCTGCTTTCCGTAGTTAACTCAGAGTTGTTAATATAACGATTAAGGTAGGGACACATTGCTCGGATCTGATGCTACGCCACGCCATCCGATGTGATGCGTCAGATGCGCTGTCTAAAGGCTGCTACACACACTAGGGTACAACTGAAGGGTATACCTGCACAGGTTTACCTGCAGGTCAACCAATATCGGAAGTGCATCCACACGCTCAGGCAAATCCGTCAGTCGTCAGTATTTCGATTCCGGTATGGCATCAACTGATGATGCTTGGGATGTAGTTGGTTTGATAATGGTTAAACAAAAACATTCTAAAAATAGAAAAATTAAACGGGACTTGTAGTGTACGGCTTGGTTAAGAAAATGACAAACTTATTCGCACGTGAATTTGTTAAATGAATTCAAATTTTCTCCGAAAGATTTTCACAATTATCTACGCATGAATGAGGAAACGTATCTCACTCTTCTATCTTTAGTTGCACCACTGCACTGCACTGCACAAAGATACTGCAATGAGGAATGCTATTTCACCACATGAAAGGTTAACTGCTATCTTAAGATATCTTGCAACTGAAAGAAGTTATGAAGATATGAAATTTTTTGCCATGATATCAGCCCAAGCTCTTAGCTATATTATACCAGAAACTCCGCCTGCGACCGCTACAGACGTTCAGTTTTGCCTGCATCAGTTGAACTGCGCAGTTAAAATCCCGAGAAAATACAAATTATCGTATCCGTAAAGGTAACCGGCACAGGTATGAAAAACTGCACATTTTATCATACACACGCTCGGTTTTACCTGCGCAGTTTAACTGTGCAGGTATACCCTTCAGTTAGACCGTAACCTGTATAGCGGCCATAACAAGTTGGGATCGGCAACACGTCGTATGACGTCGTGTGGCGTGGAGTCTGGTAGCGTCAGACAAGTATGTTCGCATACATAATGGCTACTACACACACTAGGGTATAACTGGAGGGTATACCTGCGCACTGGTTTACCTGCAGGTCAACCGATATCGGAAGTGCGTCCACACGCTCAGGAAAATCCGTCAGTCGTCAGTATTTCGATTCCGGTATGGCATCAACTGATGATGCTTGGGATTTAGTTGGTTTACTAATAGTTAAATAAAAATATTCTAAAAATAGGAAAATTAAACGGGACTTCTGGTGTAAGGCTTGGTTGAGAAAATGACAAACTTATTCGCACATGAACTTGTTAAATGAATTCAAATTTTCTCCGAAAGATTTTCACAATTATCTACGCATGAACGATGAAACGTATCTCACTCTTCTATCTTTAGTTGCACCACTGATCAAAGATACTGTGATGAGGAATGCTATTTCACCACATGAAAGGTTAACTACTACCTTAAGATTTCTTGCAACTGAAAGAAGTTATGAAGATATGAAATTTTCTGCCATGATATCAGCCCAAGCTCTTAGCTATATTATACCAGAAACTCCACCTGCGGACGTTCAGTTTTGCCTGCATCAGTTGAACTGCGCAGTTATAATCCCGAGAAAATACAAATTTTCGTATCCGTTCAGGTAACCTGCACAGGTATGAAAAACTGCACATTTTATCATACACACGCTCAGTTTTACCTGCGCAGTTTAACTGTGCAGGTATACCCTTCAGTTATACTGTAACGTGTATAGCGGCCATAACAAGTTGGGATCGGCAACACGTCGTATGACGTCGTGTGGCGTGAAGTTTGGTAGCGTCAGACAAGTATGCTCACATACATAAGAATATAAAGTGCCAGAGCCAGATACTTCTGACGTGGTGTCGGATGGCATGGCATAGCGCGGCGTAGCATCTCATCAGAGCAATGTGTCTCCGCATTTATTGTTTTCGTGCACGACGTGCTGTAATTTAGTCAACGATGAGTATCGGCTAAATATATCTAAGCAAATTACTTGTACTTGTATTGCATGACATACTGTGGGTCGTCTGTGATATTTTGAGAATTTAATTCCAAATAAGGCTAGTAAGCCTGTGGTTGTATTTCAAAATTAAGTTTTGAGGTGTAGATTAATTATTGAGCGTCTGTTCACGAAATGTAATTTTTAATGCATGTATTCTATATAAGTACCATTAAATTGGGGTAAATTCAAGTCTGGCAGCTTTACCGCAATTTGATTTGGTATTTGAGTGTTATTTGGGGAAATATTGGAACTACCCAAAAAGCAGCAGTGCTCGATAGTGTATTATTGTCGAACATATGTTGAGCTCTGGATACGAGATACGAGAGTGAAATACAATGTTTCAAATGCTTCGCGTTCAGTTTCTTGCTCATCCCTATATTCCGATAGCTTGATCTCCATTTGACATTCGATAAATTTATTCCAGTGATTCGTTTTTTTCGAGTCTCTTTTTAACTTTTGTTATACATATATATAACGTTGTTTGAAACTTGTAGACAAGGTGGATTTATCAAAAGTTTGATTTCGGACTTCCATTGTCTATAAAATTTTGAGTATCACGACGTTTCGATTGATGTGCTATCTTCAATCGTCTTCAGGTGAACTGGCGAACACGTTCCTTTCCTGCCTATTTATACCCCGTCCGGTGACGTCTCGTTGTGCGCGGTCTGTTCCGATTGGTTCCCGATGCGCGGTATTCCGGTCTGCTGACGTGGCTGTTTGTCGGTCATTGTTTGTTGTCTGGTCCAGTCGTAGTCTATTAATCTTCTTTATGAGTGGCTGCCAGATTGGTTTAATGTCTACGCTGGGTTTGCTGTACACTTTGCTGTTGTTGGTGTTGAATGCGCCTCCTTGAATTTCCTTCGACACCAATGCGGTTACGTGGCAATAACCTTAGCGTCGTCCCAAGCTATTTTATGGTGCTCCGTCCATGCGTGGTCAGCTATTCCAGATTTTCCTGTCTCTGCTCGCTGGGTGTTGAGACGATGTTCTTCGATTCTTCCAGTGGCCTTTTTGTTTCTCCAACATAGATTTTACCACATTGACATGGCATCTGGTAGATGCAGTCCTTTGTCTCTTGAGATTCATTCCTGGGCGTTTTTGTTAGGATACTTCTGAGGGTGGCAGTCCTAGAGAATCTCGTTTGGATCTTGTATCGCTGACCTATTCTTTTGATTCCATCTGATATTCCTTTGACGTAAGGCAGAATGAGTAAGTGCTGAGATTCTTCGTGTTTAATTCTTCTACTGTTGGTATTTTCCTGTATTGTTACTTCCACTAGCTTCTTTGGGTTCATTTGGTTCGTTGTTTAATAGATCTTGTTTAATGATATTGAGCTCTCTTTGTAGTCCCTCTTGTGTGTTACAAATATTCCTAGCTCGGTCGACTAAAGTCCGGATGACGCCTTTCTTCGTGGCTGTTGGGTGGTTTGAAGTGTAATGTAAGTATTGACCTGTATGAGTTGGTTTTCTGTGTACTGTTGTTTCTATTTTGGTGTTTCTTCTCGTTACTAAGACATCTAAAAATGGAAGGCAGTTGTTGCTCTCTTCTCCTTTCGTGAATTTTATCGAAGGTCGCATGTTGTTCAGATGACTGAAGAATGTTTCTAGTTGGCTCTCTCCATGGTTCCAGATGATGAATGTGTCATCTACATAGCGAAGCCATAACTTCGGTTTAATATTTGAACTTTCGATGGCAGTTGACTCAAACCATTCCATGTACAAGTTGGCTACAACCGGAGACAACGGTGATCCCATAGGCAGGCCTTCTTCTTGTTTGCAGAAGTCTTCCTTCTCTTGGAAATAGTTGTTCTCCAGCTTCTGTTTATATGTGGTTGTGTCCATGATAACTGTGGCGTTTCCCTTATCTGCAGGTAGAATTTTGATTGATGTTTCTTGTTTCAGTGCCTTTAGAGCCCGTTTTTCTTGCCTTGATGTATTGGTAACAGTTGGTTTGTTCCTTTCCAAAATTGTTCGTACCTTCCACTTGAATTCTTCTGCCTGATCCTGATTCATTCTTGTACAGGTTGCTTCAACGGCGCTGATGATGTCAAGCTTCGGAGTTTCTCTTGGTGTTTTTGCGAAGTTCAAACCTTTGGCCAATAGTGTAGTTTCCATGTCGGTGAGTGGTCTTCGAGATATGTTGACTATGGCACGTTGGTTTGGCTGTTGTTGGTTTTGGTTCGTTCCCTTTGTTTGTTTTTGTTTCCTCACTAGGTTGTCCCACTTCTTTTTGTGTTTTAGTCGTAGTTTCATCATCGTTACCCCGCACGTTCTGTTGATTTCGGCAAAAATCGGTTCGTAGTCCTCTTCTAGAGTGTTTCGTTTGATTTCCTCAAATCTTTCTGTAACATCTTGTACTAACGTGTGCTTCTTCCAACGGTGGTGTTCAATTTGAGATCGTATAAGTGCCGCACTCGCTCTTTTCAGGATCTTCATTGCGCGCTCACCAGGTATTGGAGACTTCAACTGGAATCCTTGCGGAATGATGTTGTTGTCCCTAGCCCTGCGGAGGAATTCAATGTGATTTTCCTCTTTCTTCAACTTTCGCATGGTTTTCTCGTATCCTCGGAACATGTCGCTGATACCGGGTCCGTACCGGTCCTCTAACTGTTGTTTGAAACTTGTAGACAAGGTGGATTTATCAAAAGTTTGATTTCGGACTTCCATTGTCTATAAAATTTTGAGTATCACGACGTTTCGATTGATGTGCTATCTTCAATCGTCTTCAGGTGAACTGGCGAACACGTTCCTTTCCTGCCTATGTATACCCCGTACGGTGACGTGTCGTTGTGCGCGGTCTGTTCTGATTGGTTCCCGATGCGCGGTATTCCGGTCTGCTGACGTGGCTGTTTGTCGGTCATTGTTTGTTGTCTGGTCCAGTCGTAGTCTATTAATCTTCTTTATGAGTGGCTGCCAGATTGGTTTAATGTCTACACATTTATCATCTGGAACCATGGAGAGAGCCAACTAGAAACATTCTTCAGTCATCTGAACAACATGCGACCTTCGATAAAATTCACGAAAGAAGAAGAGAGCGACAACTGCCTTCCATTTTTAGATGTCTTAGTAACGAGAAGAAACACCAAAATAGAAACAACAGTACACAGAAAACCAACTCACACAGGTCAATACTTACATTACACTTCAAACCACCCAACAGCCAATGTACCTGACAAGAACAACTTTTTACCAGGGTGTGATAGAACTGTTTGATTTTGTTTGAGGAAATGTTATGTTTAGTTATTGACATTATTTTGGTTTACAAAGAAGTTGTTTGTTTCATTGTTATCTTTTGAATGATCATAAGTTTTTCTGATAATATTTTGGAATTATCTTTCGGGAACCTTAATAGTTTGATAATCGCTTGTGGAGATTCTTGTTTTTCATTCCCTAATATTGCAAATGCACCATCAATTTTATAGAATGAATGCTATATAAAAACAAGATAAATCAGTTTATTTTCCTCTCTTCGTTTTTATTGACAGCCAATTTCCTTTTGCTGTTTGGAAATAGATTTCAAACCACTTTTAAACAAATAACCTCCAAAAAGTACCCGTTTTGACAACTGATGGTAACCTAGGCAACCGTTTTGACACTGCCGTACAACGATGATAGAACAACTGTGTTCTATCGTCATTGCTGTCGTATATTAGATCAATCGTCTGTGCCGTATACTATACTTTATATAGGTGAATTTGCTGTTGTTTCTTAAAAAAATATATAATGCGACCTACGTTCCAACACGCTGATGTCATAACTATTCCCAACCAAAATGTATGAAGTTTACGTTCTTTAACCTTATATATTCTCTGATAGTAACTTATCTTATATTCTCAATTCTGTGATAGTATGATAGTAACCTTATATATTTTGTGCGTAATAGGGGTGAACAAATATTCTGTGGTGAACATGCAACATCCAAGTTTTTTACAGTGACAAACAAAAATTCGCACTGTTTATTTTTTAGCATTACATATTAGACCGCCCTTGGTACGAAAAACGGTGATAAAACTCAATATTCGTGGTGTACTATAGTGTTAGAGGATCATAGTTGGTTTATCACCAAAAAACCCACGATGTCTGAGGGCACCAAGCAAGCGGTCCAGCCTCCTGTTAAAATCGGCCACTATGTTCTGGGACCCACTCTGGGTGTTGGCACCTTCGGAAAAGTCAAAATAGGGGAACACCAGCTCACTAAGCACAAGGTCACTATCAAAAATCATTATGCATTTTTATAGCTTATCCAGATCTACAATAGAAATTCATTGTAATATGTCATTTGAAGGTGGCTGTGAAGATCCTAAATAGACAGAAAATCAAAAGTTTAGATGTTGTAGGGAAAATCAGACGAGAAATACAAAACCTAAAGTTATTCAGGCATCCACATATTATCAAATTATATCAAGTTATCAGTACACCAACAGGTGAGTATTAGAACTATTTATATAACACTACAACTGGCCAACTATTAAAGTCACATATAAATGAAAAACAAAGTATACTAACATTGCAGCTGCCACAGCCACTTCTATAGATTTTGGCTGCATTCAGAAGGATCGTCTTTCACTACTCATACCTAGCAGTAGTGAAATGTTCACTTGTATCTGCTGGATGCATTTGTTGTGTGTCCGTTCAGTGTTGATTGTGCTCTACATCAAATAGTGTATGTAGATAAAAAGTTGTGTAGTTATCACACAGTTTCACAAATAACTACACAACTTTATATCTACATGATGGAAGAGTTTCAGCAAGTAGGAGCATCTACAATCAACATGAAATAGTGTATGATTTGAGTTGACATCAACATTAATAGATATAATGTTACAGTGGTAGCAGTCATGATGAACAGTAGATGTATTCAATGGGACTTGAACAGAACACTAACACTAGTAGCAAAGGCACTTTCAATAGCTAGCATTTCTATTGGAAAGTTTTAAACATCATGTCCTATAATTTCAATAATTTTATTAAATATTACAGTGTGGTACATAGATATGGTACAGTATTCTGCCTCCAAAAAAACATAACTTTTGGTTATGAATGACAGTAAGAAATCCAGAACTTGCAAGGAAGGCTTCTGCTAACAAAAGAAATGCTTTTTAAATAATGTAACTTCTAAAACTTTCCTTCGGTTGTCTCTCTGATCCATTTTATTTAAATCTGACCATTAATTGAAACCACATATGTACTAGTTAATATTTCATATATTAATATGGTAGCCTTAATCAAAGTACAAAATAGAATGGAAACAACATAGTTACAGGATGAATATTGTTCTTGTTCATATCACTTATGATATGAGAAGATGACTCTTTATGTGTTGAGTAATCCTTATATCTCATATCACAAGCAGTTGTTAACACATGACCTCATCTTCTTCAGCCCTTTTTCAAGAATAAATACATGCAATACAACACAACAATTTGACCCTATATTCATGTGGAGTTAACATAGTTCATAGCAACCCAGTTACAAGCCAGGAAAACTATGACTATGACTATGAAAATTGGTAAAAATTATCCATATCACTTATAAGATGTTAAGAAGTGCTTAAACTTTTTAGTACACAATGTATTTTGTTCAGTCCTGTTGGAGAGATAGCTCTGAAAAATAGGTATTGGCAGATGTTCTATGATCTATAAAATGTGTACCCTGGTAGTATGTCTTACTTTATGAGATATCGATGCAGTGGCAGCAAAGAAGTATTGAAACTTTCTTTCCATATAACCATGTCTGATACATCCGGTCTACCGTTCAAGCAATACTGAGGAATGGTTGAATCAGGAGTCAATTATAGTATAGTTACACACCCCCGCTTTCACATTTACTCTAACACTAGTTTGTCCTGCTTCTGTTACAACAACTGCTAATACTACACATTACTGTATTATACTTGAATATGGATAATAAATAATTAGAAAAGCGATATTAAGCCTTTAAATACAAAATTTCACAACTGTTAATCCAGTTGAGGTATGTTTTGTAATTCTTGGAAAATATAAAACATTCTGATTTGCTGGGAATTTCGTAATTCATAATATATTTAAGGACTTTCGGTAGTTCCAATATTTTTTAATTAATATTCAAAATTGCAATAGCTTCAAAATTCGATTTAAATCTTCATTTCCAAAGTGATACCATTAAGTGGAAAGTACAGCGCTAGCCTACTGGACGCCATTTTTTATACTAGTTTCAGATAAATTGCTTCCATTTTGATAAATAAAAGTAAATAAAAATAGTATGTGATGTAGCAGGTTTGGCTTTGAATATTTATATTAAAAATGACTGCATCTACCTAGATATCTTCATGATCATGGAGTATGTATCTGGTGGTGAACTGTTTGACTACATAGTGAAACATGGCAAGCTGCAAGAGCACGAAGCTAGACGCTTCTTCCAGCAGATCATTTCTGGTGTGGACTATTGCCACAGGCACATGATTGTCCATAGAGATCTGAAGCCAGAGAATCTGTTGTTGGACCACAACATGCACGTGAAGATCGCTGATTTTGGTCTTTCCAACATGATGATGGATGGGGAGTTTCTCAGAACTAGCTGCGGCTCGCCCAATTATGCCGCTCCAGAGGTAAGGATACCAATCAAAACCTAAATTAGTCGAAAATATCATCAAATTAAAAGATATGATCTGACAATTCTCTATATGTATGCCTTAAACTACTCAGTGGTCACAGGTTAGGGTAACTGGTTTTTGATATACATGGATGATTTTTGCAATAGCTATAATGGAAACATTACTGAAAAACCAGAGGATTGTTGAAGTAGATCATAGAACCATTATATGTTTGTAGATAACTCTGCTACTTTTGAGTATAGTTAGAGACCCTAACAGGTCATCTGTCTAGACCAAAATTGAATTGAATATTGAATTGAATATCTGTAAAAGATACAATCGATGAAAAATGTTACTTTCTATAATAATGCAACAACCAAGATGATTGTTTTATTATATTTGTAATGCATATCAGTTAGTGCTTAATACTCTTTTGCCATATGTTTACTAAAACTATGTTGTATCTCTTAATTCGATATTTTTCCCAAGGTTATATCAGGCAAACTGTATGCTGGTCCTGAAGTGGACATATGGTCATGTGGAGTTATTCTGTATGCTCTGCTATGTGGAACTCTTCCGTTTGATGACGAACACGTCCCTACCCTTTTCAGGAAGATTAAGTCAGGAATATTTCCTATTCCAGAATACCTCAACAAATCTGTGGTCAGTCTTCTGTGCTCTATGTTACAGGTGGGTGTGCTAATTATGTTACTAAATTTCATTTAGATCGTTTCTTTAAAATTAATTGAATACAATGACTAGGCTAATGAAGTTTCACCTGGCCATCTGTCAGCCATCTCCGATATTCACTATAACGTATGTGACAGAAATGAGCGTTTTATAGCAATTTATTTTTTCGTAGTATCGAAATCAAATTGAGAACGCAACGCCGCACTTAGAGATATTAATGGAATATTAGTAGGATTATGTAAAATATGACTAAAAACAACTAAAATGAGTAATTTATACTGTGCTCTGCTTAAAAATAATGGTGTAAGTTGTTAATATGACATGTAGCTTCCTGAAGCTTCTTAATTTTATCATATGTGGTTGTCTTTTAGATTCTTCTTCTTTATGCTGGCCGCTAATTAAAACTTCTGAAGACTTTGAACGAAATTTACTAACGTTTTGACTGCATCGGCAGTCTTTATAAAAGAAACATTGCATTTTTAAAAATTATAATGATATTAATTTACTGTATTTAGAAAAATAGTGTTTGTTTTTGAATCAGAGCTTCACACGAACCATGTTAAAATGCGTAGGATGATAAATTAAAAACGAGGTCGATACAGCGTCACATCAGAAACACAATGGTGTCAGTGTTATTGGAGAAATCACACGTCAGAAGAAAACCACATAAAAAACCTTATTTGAAATCCAACAACAAACCAAAAAAAACTATCGAAAAACGTTACCACGCGTTGCGAGATTCGCGCGCTCACTCTTACATTTGTGTTTTACCTTCTGTCTTTTTCTTACGCACTCATTTTTTCCGACCGCAAAATCTTTCTGCCATTACGGTATGATGTTTTATGTTATATTAAATAAGTTTTCCACTCGCAAATTTGACCAACAGCCCAATGGAAAAATAACAAGAACAAACAGCCCAATTTCTGACATTATACAAGGGTTTCAAAGATCGTTTCTGTTTCTACTTATTAACCATATTTGGTGTAATCGTAAATTTGGCCTTTCCCAAAAATCGAAAAATATAGGGATGGTTATGAAGAATGCCCTCAATAACAGTAATAGCAAATCTTTTTTTGCTGTTAATACAAAACATAATTATATAATCAATGTCCATATGTTGGTGAGGTCCTTCAGCCTAACAGAATGTCGCAACACCGCACAAAACGAGAAATTTATTGGCGTGACCGTGTTTTTAGACAGTTGATGTCACCTGTCCAAGATTTTCAAACTTTCAACTTAATTCCAATTTTAACTACTGGGTAAAATCAGTGTCTATTACCCTTAGGATAATAGTCAATGACCACAACGAAATTGAAATACACACAACGAGCATATTGTTCGAATTATCTGTTCCTGATATTGTTTTTATAGTATATGTTGCTGTAATTAATGTCTTGTCAGTCGAGCAGTAGCGGGTGCCATAGAGACGACAAGATTGTTTGTGCAAAACAAATGCGGATTACGTAGTTGTTCTTGATGGTTCGTTTACTTTTATATAGACATAGCGATATACGCTGTCTCTCTCGGAGACATGATGAACGGACTTGCTATCAGTCGGCAACTTATGCTAAGCTACACACACATTACGTTCATTATTTATGGAACCGGCTCAATATCTCCTAAAATATTTATCGGATCAACATGACATTTGATATATGAGGATAACTGCAAGTAACGATTGTTGATGATAAAATTAGAAAAGTTTTTCCCGAGATGTTTCGCCATCTAGATTTTTAAATAGCTCTGCTTATGAAAATTCACATTATCCGACAGCGCTTATTCTGCATTCGAGACGAATCAAAATCATCATTATGATCAAAACATTTCCTAACAAACAGTGCATAAATTGAACCTGAAACATGATTTAGTTAGTTTGCAAAACGTCAAAATTTATCACAAATTTCAATAGGAGGTGGTCGACCACAACCTATTGATTAAGATTGGTGATGCCTTTCGACGTTTTGTAGTAAAGTTCTGAAGTAACTCATAGACTAGTAGACAATTTTGTATTTGGCTTATTCACTCTTGATTAGGCAACGAAAAATAACGATTTTAATTACACTACCAAATTCTTAATTGATGACATATGCTTTAGTAGATTTTGAGCCAAATCCATACATACTGAACACGGTATAGCATGGCGATACTTGATAGAAAATTGAGTAATTTTATACTTTCGTTATTGATATAGATTGATCCCATGAAACGAGCCACAATCGAAGACATAAAGAAACACGATTGGTTTCAAAAGGACTGTCCGGCTTATCTTTTCCCAAGTCCAGTGGAACAGGATTCGTCCGTGATCGACACGGACGCTGTCAAAGAGGTAAATGAGAATATAATAAAATAAATTATAATAATCATGCCTTCTATCCAAAAGATAAGTATAGTGGTTTATTTCACAATAGAAAAGGCAAAATTGTTCTTAAGCTGCTCTTCTACTGAACTGCAAGAATATATAATATATAATTTTCATTATGTTGCTATAAGACACGCCAAAAAATACTTATGAACGCCCATCATTTGTTAAAACTAGCGACAAAAATAAAAGGTACTTGGTAATTAACTGTAACTGAAAAGGGATCTAATCGCATTGCTGCTTTGATTAATCTCAATGCCACTGGCGAATTACTAAAAACTTTACGGTTAAATCTTCACTAACATTTCGGCTTGCCCTACAGGGGAAACGTGAATTAAGCTTTTTCTGGCAAACTATGTTGCTTCAATAATTGTTACTATGAAGCGATATAAATCTTGATATTATATATATATATCCAAAGATACCTCTCGAAAGAAAGTTGATTTGATGGGAAATGTATTTTTTGGACTTTTGGTATTGTTTATTTATTTCAAGCACCTTCACTATAATGAGCAGAAATGTGAACTTCTGTATGTTAGAACACAATCTGATACTTATAGACTATACCTGGAACTGGGGCGTCCTATCAGTTCCGGAGATCTTGAGGTATTATTTGTCAAATTATATTTGCTTCTTAGGTTTGCGATAAATTCGGCGTCCAAGAAACTGAAGTCCACGCAGCACTGCTGAGCGGAGATCCGCACGATCAGCTAGCCATCGCATACCATTTGATCATCGACAACAAGAGGATCGCTGATGAAGCAGCGAGGGCAGAAATCAAAGATTTTTATTCTGCTGCCGGAAGTCCTCCGCCTGTGTCTGCGGGACCGCCCGCCGTTGAATATCTTCAGGTAAATTCAATATGTTCTGTTGGTTTGAAAACAAGACAGAACATGCTGCACGCAGTGTGCATATAAATCTGTATATAGATTTATTGATAAATCCAAAAAAGGAACAAACAATAAATTGTGATTCCAACACCAGTAAAAGATCGTTCGTAGGCAAGCATAAGATATCGGTACCATTTGTTAGTCTTACACTGAGCGTCAAGTTATATCTTGTCGTCTATCCATCTGTTACATTTAAATAGTACTTTTTTTTCATTATTCATATGAGGTAGCTCTCATAGCAATCTTAAAAAGCTGTGTGATGTAGTGATCAAACCACAAAGCACCATTTTCAATCCATATTTTAACATGTTATTAGTTTCCTATTCCACGTCTCATTGGATGGTTGTATTCCATCCTTTCGTCATATTTAGTGGACAACTCCCCTCTTTCATTTGCCCAGCTCATTCACATTTTCTGTAAAGTTCACATCTTCCGCCTCCCAGTCGTTTGACGCTCCTCCGGCAACCACCAATAAAGTTCTCCGTTGACACCTTTTTAGATGCAGTAATTTCACGTAATACTGCGTTACCTTCTCAGCGCCAATTGTTTATACTTTCTTTTTTCATGCTTTCATATGGATGGGAGCTCCATGGAGGATCTGACTTTTCCTGCTATTATTCTCCGTCTTTCACCGCTGGATCCTCTATCAGACGGTATCAACCGAGTCAAGGAGGAAACAGTTTTATTTGCCCTTTTTACTGTGTGCTTCATATACTCAATCAGCTTCTATGAAAATATCGCTAACTCTGTTTTCTCCGGAGCAGTTGTTAAATTAATTTGTTCCATCCATATGGTGAATTTGGTAATTACATATATGTTACTAGTTTTTCGATTATCTCCTTCTCCTTACCTATCAAGCGAATTTCAATATAAGTGATCCTATCTGTGACTATTGAGGAATTAGAAATACAATCATCCTCCAGCTTTATAAAGGCAGATTCTTTGAATTTTTTGTAATCATTATTCTGTTTGTATTCTATGCTCGTTTCACAAACGTGCTCACTAAGTGCTGGCGTTCCTCCTTTGGTTATATAATTTTTGTTCTCTTCAATTGCTATATAGAATTTTTTGTATCCAAGTTTAAATATTTTCAAGATCAAATGTTTTCATCATATTTTGTAGTTTGATAAAGGTTTCGAGGCAGCCGAAACGTCAGTAAAGATATTCATTCATACGTATGTAGTTTTATTTAATTAGCGGCCAGTCGAATATATAATGAAATAGAGAGACAGCCACAGCGTGAGTTTTAGAAGTTACATAAAAATATCAAGTGTATATGATAAAATTTATATTGAAAAAAAGATTAGATGCAAATGATTGCAAAAAGCTTGAAAAAGAATTGAAGGAAATGCTATAAAAAAACAAGATATTAGAACCTTAACTGCTTAAATCCGCGAATATATGCAGTAAGATAATCCAGATACTCCAATTTCTTATATATCTACTCATATATACTCAATACCTATTGCCTCGTTTTTATAAAGGTTGAAATTAATTTGAGTCGTATATTGTAATGAAATCACTTCTTGTACCGATCAGACCTTGATTTCTTATTCCGAAGCACAGCTTGTCAGAAACATTTTGAGTTTCAGTTACATACTCGTATATCACAGTTATACTGCAGATCCTTTGAAAAATTCTAGCTATTAAAAGTACGGGAAAATATTCTTCTTAGCATTCGTCATCTGCCATTTTTGCCTCATAATAGTTGTAATTATTAACCTTTTCAACGAACTAAATTCACCTGATGGGTCAAAGCATTATTTTTCAATTTTGACGGACAACACAACTGTAAAATGTAGAAAAAAAACATAAAAAATTATTCGCTGCAAATTTTGATATACATTTTATCAAAATCATTATTCAAATTTTTCACTCACTAATTGTGAATTCAACATTCACATCCATCGCGTACTCTTCCAAGGATATTTCTGTTTTTGGTGAATGTACCCCTGATTCACGCATTTACATAAGGATGGTTCTATCCTTAGTAGGTTATTCTATGGTTATATACAATTATGAGGACATTACAAGAGCTTACCATTATTCCAAATTTAAGTACTTCCACATAATAATAAAATATTTTACGAGACACATTTCATGAGCGTATGAATATTTAGGATTTTATTTTTTAAATTCCTATATTTGTGATTCGTGATATAGATCAGGATTTACCAAACTACATCAAATTTTTAGCACCACTTAGTCACTTCTTCATTTTTCTAGAGTTTCTGTTCATTGTCAGGCAAATAAACCATGTAAAAAGTAAATCTGCATGCATTTGTTTTAATTGCCTATTAATGTTTTTAGGGCAGCGGTGGTGGGTCGACAACAGTAGGCAGCCCAATGAAACCACATCCAGAGCGCATAGCTCCGTTGCACCCTTGGCAACCAGGAGGGACAGCAGGAGCCTACGGCGGCGTTGGAGATAAAGGGCGAGGTACAAAAGAAATTAATACAAAAAAGTTCCACAAATTGAATAGGCAGGTGGCGTACTTTCCGCTATATTCAATTAAACATTTCACGTGAGTGGCATAGAGGGGCTAACGGAATCTTATGATATATGTCGCATACGACATAAGTGATGAATAAAAAATTTATGAGATATATTTGAATTGAGTTATAGAAATGTTTTTCACTTTGTAGAAATATTTAATTGTTGCAATTTGATGGTCGGTAATTAGGTTGTCGTTGTTTTATGCGTAATAAAATTATGTTAGCTGAATCAAATAAATGAATAATAGAAACGCCCAGTGTGTCATGGTAGATGCAGCAAAAAGCATCGACAATTGATAATTCACAATTGCTTAATTAAGCATTGTTACTGTGACAATATTATTCAATAAAGCAGAAGTATGTCATCTGGCTTTCACTATTGGTGTGAAAATATTATATACATGATCATAAACGGATTTTAGTGAAAAGGGCGAAGTGGCATCTAGGTATCCGATCTCAGAGCAAGCCACACGACATAATGATGGAGGTGTACAGAGCTATGAAGGCTCTAGATTACGGATGGAAGGTTATCAATCCGTACCATGTCAGGGTCAGACATAAGAACAAGCTGCATAATCGATATGTTATGATGTCACTGCAGTTATATCAGGTAAACAATTTTTTTCATTCCATTTTAGTCATTTATTTGAAAAAAACGAATAAAGTCATTGATTTGGCGAACTTGGCAATTATTCACATGAATATTAAAGATGTAGTATTCACATGATGTGCTATTTTGACAGATGAACCAATTTGATGGTTTGCGGGTATCATTTGACGTTAGACTGTAACGTAATCGTAATTAAGGGTTCAATAACATTGTACGCTGTCAGAAGTACCGCTCGGTGAATAGTGCCAATTTGTTTCGCTGATTTTTATAATCTTTTAATTGTTCCATTGGTGTGTGTAATCAGTTAGTTCCTGACAACAATAATTGTTGTTAATTATTAAGTGTCACGCACAAATATGGTTTCGGAAGCGCACATCCTCATCTGGTAAGGCAAATTCCACATTACGTAGGCGGTATTTGATTCATTCATAGCTCTGTTTAAATAGGAACTTGAATGAAAAACGACACAAAATTTGATTTTCATTAATTTCAATGTCCTATTATGTCACAATATTTATTTATTGGATAAGCACTTTAAGATTCAGGTGAAAGTGGCAATAATATTAGAGAACTCTTAATTCCGGATGGAACCTGCGTCTGGTTTACGTTAAACGAATTAAAGTATCAGGTACATATTGGGATTTACGGAGATGATATTCTAACTATCAACTGCCAAAAATCCCGAAATTGATAAAGGTAAAATCTTAATTCCAACCAGTGAAGTAAACAATATCGATACTGAATAATTTTGTGTGTGCTTTTGTTATGACCCTGGTAAACAAAATACTGTAATGTTCAAATAAATTACGAAAAAAAAATATAGAAATAATGTCAATTTCTGATAAATTATCTTTATTTTCTGATTTTGTAACTGCTTTCAAAATCTCTCTCTGAAACTAATTTGATTATGGTCCATTTATTCCGTTCTATAGCGCTGGATGATCATAATCACCTTGGTGATTATCAGTTTCTAAAGTTGTTTCAAGATTTATTTTTAAAATGTTTCGCTAAGAATCCAAAACTAATTTATTTACGCGATTATATAAAGTGATTATTCCTCCTGATGCAGGTTGATTATAAAAGCTACCTACTGGACTTCAAAAGCCTGAGCAACGAGGATTCAGAACAGAACACAAATTTGGCGCCGATGGGTCTGGATGCACCCACACCAATTGTTGTGGGGGTCGATCCTTCCACCTTTAAAAAATCCACCGGCCACCACACGATGGAATTCTTCGAAATGTGCGCTGCTTTGATCATACAGCTTGCTCGTTAGCCATATCTGCAACCTAATACTAATAGTTCAATTTATGCTGAACCTAATAATCTGAATAAAGTTGGTGATATATAGAAGATTCAAAACTCAAACAGTTTTATCAGTGAAATGAAAATTATATTTTTCAACAGTATCCTCGGCCTCCTTCGAAGTATAATCATCTATTATACATTTTGTATTACTTTGTTGACATTCAACGTCCAAGCAAGCCCCAACTCTTTTAAGCATCCAATTTAGTGATATGTGGACGAGCCTTATCACTGTGCAGATCATGGTTAACACTTTGTTAGAGTAAAAAAGTATTAATATGTATTCTAATAAATATTTTGGGTATTCCTTCAAGTTGCAGCTCAGAGGCTATAGTTTCATGTCATCCATGTTTTTTTTTCGTTTTTTTTAAGGAGGGGGAAATCTTTTATAGCCGAAGTGTGGGGACTCTCCATCGGCTACCATTACCATCAATATTACACAGTAGTAGTTACTGCACCCGATGGTATACCCACTAAAACCCAAACCTCCGAACGCCAACCGCCATGGCGGAACTGTTTAACACAATACTTCACGGTGGTAGCCTTGTAGCTAGCGCCTACAATCAGGTTTGCCCAACCCATATGAACCAGACTGCTGTGAGTAGGCGGGCACTATTGCCAGCGCCTATAATCAGGCTCGCATGTTTTGAGCCACCTGCTTATTCTGATTTTTTCTCCCGTAGAACCATCTCTACGAATCCCGCCACAGCATTCCAATTCTGAGAGGATCGAACCATGCAGCTCACTATGGTATCTGGCGTAAAAACTTCGCCCAGGGTCATCATCATTGATGCCCTCCACACGTTCCACCTTTCGCAGGTTGAGAACGTGTGTTTTGGTCCATCCACTGCACCTGGACAATAAGTGTCGCGAGGCTCAAGTGGGGCCTGTTTACATAGTTGTTTCATGATTATTTTCTAACCGAGGCCTCATGTGTTTCGATTTATATCTTCACAGAGCTTTTTCCAGTAGAGAGCTTTGCTAGTTGTTATAGCTCTGCGAAGTGCTCTTTTTGCTTCTATTTTCAGTTTCATCTAACGATCTCCTACTTCTCTGCGCAAGACGACGGAGCCGCAACGCATTTCTGCGGAGCTCAGCCATTTCATCCGTCCACCAGTAAGCAGGCGGTCTTCCTGCAACATACGCCCTTCGTGGCATTGAAGCATTACAGCCTTTCACAATGAGTTTCATGACTTGGTGGACTGAATCTTGTGTATGTTCTACATTTTCCATGATAGGCACCTCTCTTGCCTCATCGAGAGTCCGTAACAGCAGAGCTTCATTAAGTTTAGTTACATTCCAGCCTAGATGCGTCGAAACAGTTCATGTAAATGCAGTGTTCACGATGGTTTTAATTTCGAATTTAATATACTGATGGTCACTACCAGTGTACTCTTCCAGAACTTGCCATCTGTCTACACGCCTTGCGATTCTGGGCAGTGCTAAACAGATATCCATTATCGTGCCATTGTATCCCTGTCGACGAAAGGTCGGTCTCGTACCAGAGTTTAGACCAGTCAAGTCGAGCCTGGCTGAAGACTAGAACAGCTGCGCCTCTGACACGTGTTTTCCATCCCTCACTCTACCGCTTTTGCGTTGAAATCACCTGCTACAATTACATTTTCTCCCAGCTCTTTGACTACGTCTTCCAAAGTGTTTCATTTGTGCTGAAACACTTCGAAACGTTCATTAGGAGTCAAGTAACAACTAACAACTGTAACATCCTCGATCTTGATTCAAACAAAACCGTCACCGCGCCAAACTCTTGAACAACCACTGTGCGGCCTGGGCGCTCCAGATGGCTGCCGTATTTGTATCGTCTGTGTACCAGCCTCTGCCAAGAGTAGTGTGCTGGTACTGCTCGCTAACGATGACTATGTCATTAAATTAATTCCAGCACTGATGTTCACCATTCACCACTTTTAGGAAGCTTTCCTGATCACATGCACCCCCAGCTAATTTAGGAATGTGGGATTCTGCACAAATGGATACAATATCGGGGGCCGAGATTCCGATGTCAGTAATAGTAGTAATAGTCATCCATGTAGAGATCATTGATTTTGTGCCGGTTTGTTTACTGATACTTGATGTTAAAACCATAGCTTGATTTGTTGAGTACGGAAATGTGCGGTCATAGTTGTTCCTTTTATGGTTTCATGAAGCTTTTGTATAAACTTTTTTTAGTGAAAATTCGTTTATGCAAAGATTTAAGATATTCATGTACTCAGACATTACACCTATTAGTATAACCTCTTATGATAGCAGAACATCATGTGTGACAGAAGTTCTAATTTGGATTTGGGAATCTGACCGATAGACGTCGCTGCTGTCATCTTCCAGTTCAAATATTTGTGCTTTTATACTTCCTAGTTATATTGTAGCTGTAATGATACTTTTGTGTTTGTATAAATGTTAATATATAATGATTAAAATGATTTGCGCCGTTGATAACCCCAGTATTTTGTGCTCAAAAGTCAGTTTTTTACTTAGCAAAGGAGCTAGGTCAGGAAATTATTCGAGTTGACCCAGTAAATAACTAAATATGATTTTTTCCAATCGTGAGTCGTAATCATTTGCAGGTTCAGTGAAACTTTTGAAATCACCTGTACAATGTTAATCATATGTTATTTCAGAGCCTTGTGTGCTTAATCAAAAACATTTTTTTTCAAATACATTTCACTCTATATGCTGTAATTTTGACAATGATAAAAAGCATTTTTGTATAATAAATTTAGAAGTTTCAGTTGAACGGTTAATTTCATATTGTAAACTTATTTTCAATTTACAAGTTTTACAATTTCGCAAAAAGTTTGATTGATTAAAAGAAATTCGTAAAACAGGTTAGTCCAGTGCATCTTCAATATTTTAAAATCATGAAGCCTACCCGGCACAGTGAATGGTTTTCTCATTGGTATTGGTATTCAAATTTCGTAAACGTAAACTGCAAATATTGTTTACGATTAGTGATATCTGTTGTAATTTCATAGTGAAATCTGTTATTGTGGTGTAGGTGTGTTCAATATAGGGAAAAAATGACAATATAAAGTTATGACTATTCTTATTTGAAGAATTAACATAAAGGAGATATTGGCTCATCTTCAAATTAACGTAATATCACATTCCTCCATAAATAGTATCCAAAACGTAAAATGAAACTTCTTCCCACAACATTCACCATCGTCTACCCGCTCCCCCCGTAAACTTGCGTCCTCTGCCTCTAAAGTCCCCCTCCCTTTCCCTCTTCTCATTCATCTTCTCGAAGCGTTCCGCCATATCATGTAGCTCTTCTGGCACGTACTGAAAATAAAAAAAAAATTGGATATGGGAAACGTATTAAAGTAAGACAAAGGGGATTAGCAGAGCAAATAAATGCAAAAAGATACTGCGTAAGTGTAGTCGGCAACAACAAGCAAGAGAAGTAATGCAGGGCTAGAAAAGACGTTGGTAAGACTAAAAGTTAATAGGAAAGGAGATATTAAAATAGAGAAAAATAATATTTTTTCACTAATTGTTAATTATAAAATCAAGCGGATCATCAATTAACAAAAAGAGGGTGTTCAACTATACCCCAGAAGCGATTTCAACAATAATCTTGCTTAGGGACTGAAAATTCAATCAAAACACCTGTCGCTAAATAAAGCAAACGGAAAATGCAATCATATGTAGTAAAATAAGAATCTGAATTTATCGTCTATCTCTTACGACAAATGTATTGGATGAAGTTTCAGTGAGTCTGAGTGGTAATGAATTTATCAACTGTTAAGTGTTCGTTGTCAGCTATTGTTGATGTATTAGGGATGCTACTAAATATCACATAAACTCTTGTATTTGGTGCGATTCACTATAATGATACATGTATCAACTATTAAGTATTCTAGGTAAAATTATGATGTCTGGTGGCTGATTCGACAACTTTAGCGAGGACATTAAATCTTAGAGCTTTTACTGCTTGCGCCATTCGTAACAAAATTTCACATTTACATGTACCTAAGGTTAGACAAAAAAAAACTAATATCTTGATCACTCATGCATCGCCAATTTCTGCGCTAATATTATTGTCTTCTCTCAAAAATAACTATTATAACAATACGACTTTTTCAGCAAAAGGTATCAGCTGCAGTAATAATGTTTCAGACTGCACAATCATACAGTATTGTGCACAATGGCTCACTTAACTACTCAAGTGCACTCCTTCCTAGACTTGAATATGCACAATTTGGTTCTGCTTCAGTGGCTTCCACCGTCCTCAAAACATATTATTTTGTCAGTTGTTGCCCGTTCTGTAATTCTACGACACTACTGACAGGTTTTCATCAGCATCAAAGATCCATGCCTTGTTTTGTGCAAGTGCTGCCATAGAGCTGGTAGTTGCTGACAGGCCATTTCACTGTACCAATGTGCATAGTTCAGAAACTCCCAATAATAACTCTGTCTCTGTCTTTCCTGCTATGACTCTGAAAAACGCGCGATTCTAGGTGGTTTGAGGTGAGCTCCGTTTTCAGGAACAGCGAGACCAATACAACACTTTTTTGGGGATAGGGGATGAAAGCAATAAATATTAATTTTATTCAATGTTAGGACGCAATAACCCATCATACGATCCATTTCAGTATACCAAGGAAACAGCATTTCTGTACTATTTTGAAATGCGAATTGCTTGCCATTAAAATTCCATCTAGGTCCAGAGTCTACACAATAGATTTTTAGAAAGTCTAATTACACGGGAGTTATGTGACTGTCCACCCTATATTATTGTTAATATACCATACTTTTATCTTTGCTTAGCTCAGCCTGTTTGGTTTATATAAATTAGAAACATTAGTTTTTCCAGTCAGTCAGTCACAGTCTTTTACTAGATGTAATTCGGTTCGGTTCGGTTTATAAATGTATTTTGCTGCCGATGAATACATTTTTTAAATACAAAGTTTTGTTTCTCGACCACTTAATTCGGGACTATTACGACTATTACAACGTAGGTGCATACTTCTTGGAGGAGAGGATTGTGTTGGTGTTCGCACGGTGTGGTCAGATCAATTTCAGTACAAATGATTAGATTCACCGTCTTGCATAGCGGTTGAATTCAAACGCTCAACGATGAAAATGTTGAGATTTCTATGTACCTTAGTATTTATAGAGATCTGAAAATTAAGACAAATGACAAAAACTCAATAAAACCATTAAAAATATTGATCTGTGCCCAAGAATGGCATCGCATTCTAATAACAATAAAGATACAGGAAAACATACTTGCTTGAATGATTTTTTTAATTATGATACTATCTATTTCCGTAGAAAAAGTGTCTGAATAAAATATAACATAAAGCACATGATGCGTGGAATTATGCTACAGGTTCAGTTCAGTCACATTTTCCATGTCATTTATGAAATTCATGTGAGCCTGCCTAAGAAATACCAAATTTTCATATCAAATTGACATGCTGACAACCTTGCAGAGGCGAAATCACCTCAATGATTGATAGACAAGGAATATCATTATATCTCTCTCATTATCGCTATGTTGCATAATAAGAGGGTCCACAGATCGTCTCTCCACACTTGCATGCTTTTCGATTGCTCTCTTTGAATTTCGTTAATACCTGATGAGATATATACAACAAATTTCTCGTCAGAAAAAAGGCTATTTTTACATTTCGCAAACAAATGTGTGCTGCATTGAAACCTAGCAGGGGCATTTTATTCAATAAATATTTACATTACTACAAATGAACACAACTAAATTCTGTCAATGTCTGTTTCACAAATAAAACTTTTTCTTTCATTCAATGATGAAAGAGTTTCACCAAGTAAGAGCATGTACAATCTACATGCTTACGGATTTGCTCCTAGTGAGAATATAGATTCTCTTAACATTGCTTGTTACCTGTTGAGCTTCTTCCAGTATAGAGATGAGTTTCTTAGCTTGTCCCCAGTCTGCTCTAGTGAAGTAACTGATAGACTCTCCGTATTTTCCAGCTCTTCCTGTTCTCCCAACTCTATGTACATACTCCTCAATGTTTCTTGGGAAATCATAGTTTACTACATGTCTGAGGAAGAAATATTGTTTACAGCAACTACAATACTACACATTCATATACAATTCGTCAATGTCTAACAGCGGTCTGCAAGCCAACTCTTAGATTAAGTTTTGTCGGTCGGTCGCAGTGTTTGGGATGATTGTTCAGATACAAGACAAAGTCAAGGAACTGGGAAAAATAAAATGAACAAGAAGGAGAGCAAAGAGTAACAAGTCTTCAGTTCGACTTTGCATTATAAACTAAGATTGGGAAATTTTCTGATGATCCAAAAATAAATGAGGTTCGAAGTTGTTGAGAAATGTAATTGAAGTTGGCTGAAATTTGCACGATTTGACATTATTCACAGCGAGCCTGTTGTTTGATATAATCCCTTAGGTAATGGTGTATATTCCTGAGGGGGACACTCAGCCATGAAACATGTATATATAGCATCAAGGTGGCCTACCTTACTGAAATTAATTTTGCTTTTTCGTGTATTATCGCTACTGTATCTCTAATCAATAGATATTTTTTGTTTCTCTGATCGTATATTTTCTGAAATTATTTGATGGAATTATCTGCAATTTTACGAGAGCAATGCTGTCCTACATGCATGAGATGGTAAGAAATGCTTCCAGAGCATAATACACTTCTCAGAATCTGCAGGACTATCTATCGTACATGCGGAGATATGTTCGAGCTGCAGCCCCACCTGATTCTCCGAGGTTCTCTACTGAGAGGAGAAGTGACGCCATCGTTCCACCTGGGGATCTCACTGACCGAACGGGGTATTAACAAGACGTCCATGCTGTCTGACTTGAGAGAAAATACAGCAGACGACAAATATCTCTGTGGACTTTGATATTTTAAGAATCAAATGTGTGATGATCTTTATTTAAGTCCAAAATTGGAATTTGGCTCTTACAAACAATGAAAATAGTGAAAAAATACCAACTATTTTTGCTTATATTATGAAAAGCATTGATTCAATCGCATAACATCTTAATGGGTTATTTATAGAGAACTGAAAAACAACACAAAAATGAGGAACGGGATCGAACAATTTTTCAGAGAAAAGTCATAAAATACTATACACACCACAAAATTTATATTTTTGGTACTGTAAAATATTGTGCTCATTTTCTTTGCTGAAAAATAGTTTATTACATCGTGTACGTTAAACATTACTGCGGGTTGAAAATGTTAGTATTATTTTGTAAATTACACCATATTGACCTGAGTGGCAGGATTTTATTTATGAAATAAATTCAAAAAATTGAGGTTGTAAACTAAATTTTATGTCTAAGATATCCATATAACCAAAAAACTAAGTTATTTTTTACTATTTTTGTCACTGATAGGATAATCGAAGTACATATATTGCCATTTTCCAAAACAAACAGTAATTGGTAAAATGTAAGCAAGATGATGTCATTGAGCAGCAGGGAATTCACCTAAACGAAGTGCTCGACCAGTGTAGCATCCAAACTGAGGACTGCATGTATAAAAATGAAAAGCGAATAACTATGGAAATACTGTTATTGCTTTCAGGAGTAAATATTTATCAGAACTTAGAAAACCCTAAGATAATCCACTTTTGACATATCTCGTTAGACAAGGTTCATAATCTACTAAAACCAGCAGTCCAGATCTAGTTTATAACTTCAGATATTCCTCTACACCACTACAAATGAAGTGACCATTGTTTATAAGAATAATAATAATAATTAGAGGTATTTATTTTAATAATCCTTGGCGAAGTCCAGTAGTAAGCTGTTCAACTTAACCGAGTACCACTAATTTAGTACAGGTAATTGGTTAAAAGAATTATAAATATCTTTTACTGATGGGAATAGCATATTTTTCATGAAGAAATATTTGCCAGATCAAGGAGAGGTCAATAGTAGTTAGAAGACTGGCTTCAACCCTCAAAGCTAAAAGTTTTTTTCATACCCCCTACACTTAAAGGGAGAGGAGGAGATATAAGACCGTAAAAATAAATATAAATATTGCAAAGATGTTGGCCAATTCCATTTTCATCTTAATTAAATCATCTTTACCTGGTTTATGTAGAAATAATAATTTCTGTATTTAGTCTGTCAAGGCTCTCAATCGGTTTGCTACATTTCTATTTTTTTTTTTGGCGAAAATTTTAGTGTAAGCGCTGGACCTATGACAAATATGTGCCATGAGTTTTGTTGTGAGTTACAGTCCAACGCCTATAGGACTACTAAAACAAGGTCAGGTGTTTCAGATAATGGTTGTTTGGCCGTCAGATTTAAATAATGGTGCCAAATTGCTGAATATTTGTTTAAGCATATTTCCGTACTTTCCAATTTCTGATTTTTTGAGCTCAATGTATTTCTTTTTTAAAGGGAAACATTTTATGTGTATAGAATTTTTGATGAATTGAATAGTTTTTGAGATACACTGAGGAATTTTTGTAGATACATCTAAGACCTTATAGAAGAAATAACTCGCAAACCTCCAAGATTGACAAATATTCATTGCATCTCTATATCAAGGCAATAAAATATACCTAGTACAGAGGATAAGTATTGTGTTTTGGTGTTGAGCATCTGAGGTAAGTACAGTGGCAGAGTCTGTATGTTGCGGGTTACTTACCCAACAGGAGTGGAAAAACTGAGTTAGTGGCATGGTGATTATTTATGGGCGGAATATGGTCTGTTAACATTGCTTCGGACTTCCATTGTATTGAAATTTTGCGTGTCAGAAAGCTCAAAGCAGTGTTATTTCGGATGTCTACATTGTCTACAAATTTTTTAACAACAGATGACTCAGGTTAGCCCCTCGTAACTTATAGGGTCTCTGCGAAAAAGTTATTCGAGTTGAACGTAAAAAGATTCCAGTTTTTAAGCCAATTTTGGTTCAAACACCTGATCACCTGAACGGAACAATGATTTTCAAAATACCGAAATAAATATCACTAATAAAAAAAAGATGAAAATTGGAATATTTTTGGTTGAACAATCTGATTGCAGATTCGGGTCTGCAATTTGAAATGCGCGCCTCGCGAGAATGCGTTTGGCCAGCCCAGACTTGCGCACGGGTCCTGCACGTTGCTATTTCTTCAAGTAAGGTGAGTCATTTGCAATCACTAATGACAAACGTGACAATATGACTACTCTTAAAGTTGTAAGACGCCGGTTGCCTATCGGAATGCAAACATTCCTTGTAGTAGTGCTATTATTCGTCAGCCAAGTGACTGCATACGAGTAGTGTCACATACGTGCACACAATAGGTATATTGTAACTTTGCCTTGATGAGCGCGGTTTCTGCGACCGCGCCGCCAATAATAAAAAGATATAATAATAATAATCAAAAAACTTTATACTGGCGTTTAAATAATGAAGTCAGTGGAAAGTTAAAGTTTATCTAAGCTGAGTTTAAATTTACGCGTTAATTTGTCATAAGTTTGACCTGATAAATTTTCAATCATGATACTTTTTCTGAGATTGCATGGTCTGAACGTTCCCTATCATTATTTGGTAAATTTGAAATGATCAGATCATATTAGTCAGGAAAACTTCGATTCTTATTGATACAATTTTCTCTCTCTCTTCCTCAATTTTTTTTTCATTTTCTGACGTGGATATTAAACTTGTACCCTTATCTATTAGATTTTCTCCCACATCTTCAATTGCCGGTTCATCGTTTTATCCTTAATATTTCTCAACAACATATCGAGTGACAAAAATTTATGGAGTCTTGGGTCGTCTAGTACTCATCATCAGATTCACTGTCAAGTATATTCCACGACTTTGCAAATATTGATGGAAATCTGATCTTTCTGCTGATATCTGGAATGGTGGATGGGTCGCTCTTGCTACAAGACAATGCGTTTTAAATGTGGTCATTTCGACAGTAAGGGGCTCGCTGCACAAATTCCAATTGCATGGTCATACAAAGTAAATTTAAGTAGGAGAAAATTAACTTTGAAAATCTTGGGTAAGTGATGTCAGGTGCCCAAAACCACGATCACCCAATTGAATTCCTAATTTCGTGCGGTGTTGATTCTGGGTACCCGTTGATTCAACATGTAACAAACTTAGTATGAAAATAATCTAAGATGATAATAAGTCATTCAAAATATAACATAATTTTGACGTTTCTTAGAAGTTCCAATATTCATATTTCAATAATTATCATTCAATTAAGAAAATCAGTAATCAAATGCAGTTCGGACACACCACGGTTTTATATATCAATTATTGTAGTGCCCTAAAGGTAAGTCACATACAAATTAATGTAGATACATAGTTGTGAACTAACTTCCACTGCTAGAAACTTTCTGTTGTTTTCTCTACTTTTCTGACCGTACTTCTACTCTCAGCAACGCTGCCAATGCAGCCGAAACGTCGATAACGGTCTTTCATCTGGCATTCAATTCAGTTTGATTGCTAGGACCAGTACTTACAGTTTATGTACTAAAACATTAAATTTTAGATGATTTTCCTAGTAGCCAGTTGTTCAGTTATACTCCATTCACTTTGGTTAGATATATTGCACTAAGAATTTGGTTGCTTGTTGTATATGAAAAATGAAAACATACCAGAGAATGTTGTGTACAGATAAATATAGAAATGCTATAATTTTATGTAGAAAATATGATGTCTCCAAACATTGAAATGATATAAGATGATATATTTATTATAATAAATTTATTCTAGATAATCAAGTTAAGGATATGTGGTCACATTACAATTTTTTTACTTTTATAGAGACAACAAATGTTAATAATGTTGAAAAACAATAAGAAAATATATTTGACTGCTTACATTGACAATGCAGGCACCTACCTATAGTTCATCCCTTGCAAATTGTAGTTTGAAATATGTTTTAAATCTACATTTGGAATTTGTATCGAATAGAAGAGGTCATGATTTGATGCAATAATATGCCCATCAAAGTGCAAAGGTCTGTGTTAGCAAACCGAGCTGTAATTAGCAAAAGTTTCAGCATTTCAGCAGTATTGATAAGTCGTGCCATAACATATTTTGCAAGTAGCCTAGAAAATAGACATGCAAAACCTATCTTTTATATATTATTGACCCGCCATTCCCGTTGCCACCCTTATAACCTGACAAGTGAAAATGTCCGGGAAAAACTGTTTTTTAAGGAAAATTGTACAAATAGCAGTATAAATTCGCCTCAAAAAATTATGCATTTCAAATAAATGTTTGTATAAGATAAATAAAACAAAAAGGTAAATACAGCGATACAGCCTGACGGTAGTACCAGTGACAGAGATAGCACAGAACAAGGCCTTGTCAGAAAATGCTTACCCCTCCCTATGATGATAAGCTGCACGGTATACCATTTGAAATAAAAAAACTATAATTCACACATATTATATTTCATAAAACCTATGGTATGTGTTTTAAATCACGTATTATGTCGAGATATCAATTTGTGTTTTACACAGGATGGTCATATCTCACATTTTCAGGGAATATATCACTGCTATTCTCTAGGAAACCGCTGGCTTGACTCTGATTATAAACACCATATCAGTAGTCTATGAAAGCTTGAAAACAATGCACCCGTTTTAGCCATTAAAACCGCTTCGCGTCAATGTAAAGTTAACCTTGTTTATATTGAATAAAACTGTTTCATGTGAAGTATATTTTCAACTTACGTAATATCGTCGATATCCAGGCCCCTGGAAGCAACATCAGTAGCAATGAGTATCTGTACAGTGCCATCCGCTATATCTAAGAGGGCCTGTTCTCTGTCGGATTGGTCTCTGTCACCATGCATCGTTTGACAGCTGATGCCATTAAGGACCAGTTCGGAAGCTAGCTCGTCCGCGCGAGATTTTCTACCACAAAAGACGATAACTTTCTGATCGGGCGACAAGTTTTGTGCGAAATCCAGCAGCTATAAGAGGATTAAATATCTATTGTAACTACAAGTTGTGCACAGTTAGACAAAAGTAATCTTAAGTGTATGCTCTCCACAATGCATTAGACCTGCTATAGACATGCATGTTTCGTCTTTAGCCTGGACTCGTCAGTATAGCCTGGCGTAAGATGTCAATGGGCGTCATAGAGGGCGACACTTAGGTGAGTTCATGTTGCTAAAAGTAATCTTATAAATAATATCGCCATTTTGCGGCTCGATTCGCAGCGAAACAAAGCTGTATACATTACGGCAGAATTCTAGAAATTGTATTGTTAGCGCAACTAGTGAGCATAGGTAATCATTATTTGATCGAACAGGTTCAGGGAAAGCGATAGCACCGTAATGATTTCACGCAGTCTGAGCATGCATGAACATGTCGGATTTTCAGAAGACTCAAGCACGTTCACGCATAAATATTTACAATGTAGACGATATTTTGAAAACCGCGTGCATATAATGAAAGTTTAAATAAAAGTCGAGCCAAACGTGCGAGGGAATATTGCTTCGAAATAAGAGTTTGAAAAATCCTTATGAATAATGGTACTTTGTATGTGAAAGGAACGTTCTATCAGGTATTTTGCTTAAAAATGTAGTCACGTAGATGAACGCTGTTATTCCCAATATCAGTGTAAAAATTAATATTTGGATCGAATTTGAAACTGTTGGATGTTGGAATCAAATTTGAATAATATTACGAATATTGGAAAGAATTGAATCTTTTGCAATTTAAAAAATTTATAATTTTTTTAATATTTCCGAAAATTTACATAATTCCTCATGCTTCAACCGGATCAAAGACCCTGCAATTGGAGAAAATTTAAAAAAAAAATGAGTTTTTTTTCGGGAAAGTACTAGGGAAAACAATAGATTATTCAAACCTTCGAAATCCATTTGTAATGGACCTGTTGTTCTAGAACCTTTTGGACGTTGATTTATGAACACATCAAGCCAAAAATAAACGTATTTTTCAATACAGCCATGGTAGTGCAATTTTGAGAGTGATATCATTTTAAGCCTTTGACAAATCCATATTGTCTGGTCACACTTGAAAAAGGATATGTTTGTCTATTGTAGATATAAATTTTACTTTGTCTCATTTTACATGGCACGTCATTGGTGATATGTTATTTAATATTGTGCATTAAATTAAAATTGCTCATTGTAATAAATTAATTGCATTAAAATTTGCACATATCAACAAAATTGTTGTTCGGAAAAAATTAACTAGTTTAGATCTACCCCATAAGATCAGGTGTATTCTCTCTTTAGCCTTCAAATTTTGCATAGGTATCTCTGAGATTACAGACATAAATCTTCACAAAACACAGGATTTGATGGATGATCAAAAATTTTATCATAAATTAACTTCTGATCCCACTTCAACTTATCAGCAGAGATCAAATATATTGGTCTCAAAAATAGTGGTGTGATCGATAATACTCAGGCCAAAACTCTGCTTTGTTACAATTCTATTTCTGTACGTTTGTACATTCTACCTAACATTCACACAACCACTCTCTCTATGAAACCGATTGTCTCTTCTATAAATTTTCCCAATTTTAATTTAGTGGATTTTTTAAATAACATCTTGACTATAGATTATGATACAAACATTTTTTCCAGTTTTTGTAATTTGGATTTTGATACTTTCATTTACATTTTTAAGTATATTTTTCAATATAATGTTTGTCTTTTCAACAACTACTACTATGAACTGGTTTTCGGCACACCAATGATTTCCAAAATTTACCCAATCTTAGTGAATTTTGTTCTTGATTACTTGGTCAAGGATTGCCTATCCATCATACCTTCCAGCATCCCTTTTGTAAATAATGATGTGGTCGACCTACAACTAGCTATACCAGAGCACAAAAAACAGGTTTTGTAAACGTTCAAGAATTCTAATGAAACCATACGATTTACAGTTGGAAGGGAATATTACCTCTTCAGCATCCCCTTTCTAGATATGGTAGTTAGAAGAGATAAGATTCGAATTGCTGTATGTACAAAATGGTACGGGAGACCTATGAGTAGCGAACGACCATCAGCCTCGTATGAAAAGGAATCTGGTTTTAGCCTTAAAAAATAGAGTCCTACGTATTTCTCATCCTATACATCGTGAAGAGGCCTTAGGTTTGTTGAGAGATTTGCTAATTGAGAATTCATATCCTAGAAATGATATGAATGATTTACTTTTCAATGTCCAGCACCACCTCGTTTTAAATAATCCAGACTTTTCTAAATAATTTTAACTCCAATATCAAACTTTCTGCAGTAATTAATGACATTCTGCTACCTCTTCCAGATCCTCCACTGAAAGCCTCCACAACTATATCTAAACCTTCACGTTATTTCCAAGAATTGAAACCCAAACTTTTGAATGTTGTCTCTAACACACCACACCACACACCAAAATTGAAATGAACAACTTTTCAACTCAAAACGCCTGTTAAATTGCTTGATCAATCAAATGTCTATTCAATCAATTGTTGAAGTTGTAACATATCCTATATTGGATTTATTAAAGGGGTGCATTCCATCACAAAAGTGATACTTCAAGACAGCTGTGGCCTTACTAAACACGTCTTAAAGACTGGCCACCATATGAATTGGAATGAAGCCAAATTTTTTGATATAGAAAACATTCATGATAAGAGACTTTTTCTTGAGATAGTCCACATCAATAACTGTCACAATAAACAAAAAATCATTAATAATCTTAGTGGCAAATTTTCCGTCTTTTTCCAAAATTAATATCCTTCTCTTTCAGCAAATTTAGTTTAATACCTTTTGTTTCTGGTTCGAACCAATCAACTTGAACTGGCTTTACAAACCAAGCGAAATTGTATTTAGGTTGGTTGTTTCCTAAACTTTAATCTCTTGTATTAGTAGTACTAAATAGTGTTTTTCATTCCTACTGTGGAATTTCTTCACATCTTGCCCTCATCAGCTAGGTTTATCGAATCAATTAGGACCCAATAGCCACAGTCTGATCTAAATCGTTAGGGTTTTTTCACATGATAAGAATTTTCTATCCTATTTTCAGTTTTTCAGTAATTTTTCCTTTATAAAATAAGGTTTTCCTTCCAAATTGAAAATTTCACAGCACTGACTTTCCCATATGTAACTTTGCTTTTCAACAGTTGACCATTCTGAAGAAACCAGGCATGACATACTGATTCTGCGTTTTCACGATCGATTTGCAAATCGTCTCTATGCTCTTCCTCCTGTTCTACGAAAAGTTTTCTTCACTATTTGAAACAAAATATTCTTTAAACAGTTTTTGAAAGTTTTAATTGTTTAGTCTTTATTGATCAATATTCTAAAATGTGATGTATTCTCCACTTTTTGGAAGCGTATAAATTCTTCGCCTGTTTATTATGGTTCCTTTTCTCTCTAAAGATTTCAACGTAAGTACCATTTTTGATCTATTGCTTTTCTGTTTTTTCATAAAACCGATTGTTTCTATTGTAGCTATGTTTTGATAATGTAAATACACATTCTCAATGAGAAAAAAGTTAGATATAAAAAATATATTATCGTCTGGAGATGATGCCTGCAGCTTTCCGTGTGCACGTAGTCTTACACGGAAGTTTGTATCAGCGGAGTTGTGCAGTGAGAAAATAACGTCGCAAGATTTGCTCAAGTGTTGAAAGATTTTACATTATTAAGAGTATGTAAGAACTACTTGTTAAATTGCAATACTGTGAAACTCACCACTTGCATCTTGACTTCGTCTTTGTCCTCAAGGATTTGTATCACTTGCGTCACGGTATGTGTAGCTGCTAAGTCCAAGGTTCCGACATACACCTTAAATATAACCATATTAAATAATGTTCATAATAGATGTCATTTCTGATTTTAATTGTTTTCCCAAATAGTTATTAGATTGCAAATTCAAACGTTATAACAAAACCTGTACCAAAATCGAATCCTTTAGGCCACAACAAAATTCGAATATCGTAAACAATGCCTAGCAACCCCCTATACTAAAAGCAAACTTATACTATGAGTTTTACACATATTTTTATAAATTAAAATGCATATCTATGCCACGTTTTGATTTATTTAAAGCATCCCTGCTCAAAGTTGTTAACAGTCGCTTCAGGTTACAAATTAGGTAGGTAACTCATTCTTAGCATGCATCTAAAACTAGATATAAACTTTCAAATTTCGCGTTTTATTCACCGTGATCATTCATAACGATATAGCTTTGTTTTATTAAAATTTGTAGACCTCGTAGGTATTTCAAGTGTTTTGTCCAACACTTACTAATCATAAAGTTAGAAACAAAAAGAGACTGAGTGTACTTGTAATAAAATACCAGATTCAAACTTCATGGAAATATTAGAGATTCAAAAATATCTGCGAAACCCTGATTTCATTGTAGTAAATGAACAGTCTAGTCTTTTAAACTCAATTTTTAATGAATGAAATAAATAGCTTAAGGAATAAAATATCTTAAAACCTGAGATATCTTAAGAAATAAAATAGTTTATCACATTTTGAAGGAGGTGGTTAAGGTTTTGTAGGGGTTACCCTCAACACTAGTGTAAATGTAGTCGCCAAAAAATACTTTCCCTTAAGACAGACATAATAAAGAAAAAATAATTGAATAAAAATATAGACAGACAGTGTATGCGAGATTTGAGAGCACTAGTTTTGTATCCATTATAGGATTTAGTTAGCTAGTTGGCAAATAATCTGGGTAGCCCTTGTTAATAGTCAAATCTAACAGCACGACGATGATTTAAATATAAATCGAAACGTCACGTCACTGAAAAAAAAGTTTTATTTGTGAAACTGTGTTAAGTACACAATTATTTTATCTGTTATCCAGGTTACTTGCATATGAACTGAAATACTAAAATCTAAAAATTTACTGGATCTAGCTATTGTTAGATTTTTTTTTCATATTTTCTTATATTAGATGATATAGATTTTTTGGCGACTGTATTCTACTAGATTTGCGTGATACTTCCTTTTAACAAATACTATTGCTTACGACCTTCCAAAAGTGAATTATCTAATAGAAAGATAAACATATAGAAACAGTAGTGTACAAATGGAATATTCATTCATTTACTACAGTGTGATAAGAATTTCCGAGATATTTTTTGATATCTAGTGTCACAATGAAATTTAAATCATGTATTTTAATGCGTGTGAAGTAAATTAATTGTAGTTACCTACTTATTTATCGTTATTTTTATTCAGAAAGTCATCTATATTTCATATGCTCTTACTCAGGAAAAATAGGTTGTGTTATAAATACGTATATAATACAATATCTGGACGTTTAGCAAGTGTTTGGCGAAATTTGATCTGAATTGAAGAACAATTCTGGTGAGGAAGTAGTCTCTGGTTTTCTTATGTCAATAAAAATCTATATGCTCTCCATAGGATCTAGTTAGTTGGCAGGTAATCTGGGTAGCTTTGTTAGCAGTCAAATCTGATTTAAATATAAATCGAAACGCGTCACTGAAAATTTTTTTATTTGTGAAACTGTGTTAATTACACAATCCTTTTATCTACATGAATCATTAAGGGGGACAAAGAACTGATTTTATTGTTGGTTTAAGTTCATAAATAAACCATTGTACATGCTTTCAGGGCGAGTACTTTATTTTTAAAGGAGAGGGATAAATGTTAGCAAAGATTGAATTTATTAATGCACTTTATAAAACAGAGCAAATTGGTGTAGAATGGAAAATCAAAATTTTTCGATTTTTTGAATCCATCGTAGATATTAAAAAAATCCCAAAAACGTCCCCAAGTATGGTCAATATCCATGATACAATATGCCCAAAAAATATCACCGTTGCCTTCCTAGAAAATGGGAAGCCAGTGAATTTTTGTCAAAACGCATGACTGTTTTACCCTGCATTAAATACCCAGCTTGAAATTTGAGAAGTTGTTATCATTGATTCAAAAGACCATGAACCTTACCTTTCAAAATCTGACCTCGTTTTTTAAATCCATTAGTCCAAGTATTTTAAGAATTACAAAACATCAATGTTGGCTGAAAAATTTACTTGAAACGATATTCCAGTCCAGTATAATTTATCTAATTAATGTTATATGTGGAAAAATTATATATATTAGTGATCATAGTAATTCAAGTTCTATGATGCAATGAACTTGAGGCAGTCCACGGCGAAAATTATGTCCTCAAGTATATTTGATTCACTTTCTATATAACATTGTTGTGAAAAAACTATTATAGCAAAAATCAAATCGATATAATAAGCAACGAGCAGAGTAGTTATTCGATCCCATAGATGACCTTTGAATCCTTTGGATTCAGTGATTAAAGTGCAGTAATGAATGAATTGCTGGATGGGACTGAATAATTAAACACAATAATTATCTACCTGTATAGGATCACACATGTAAGACTGGGCTAATCTCCTGACCCCAGGAGGCCATGTGGCGCTAGTCATCACAGTCTGTCTAGTAGGACGGATCGCATACATTATCTTGCGGATCTGAGGTTCGAATCCCATGTCCAACATACGATCCGCTTCGTCTAACACAACGTAGGTCACTGTTCTCACATCTAAATGACCTAAAAAATAAAAAAAGGCCAATGATCCCATTGCGTGAATTTCAATTTTGTCCTCATATGATGAGTATTTTTCCGTATTATTTTGGTACCGTTAAACTGGAGAAAATACACTTTTAAGTTTGAAAAGCTGCCCAAAACCACGCCACACACCAATCAAATTTTGCATTTTGTGCGATGCAGCGATATTCTGTTAGGCTGACGGACCAAATCGGTTGATGGCGCTGCATTATATAATTAAGTATTTTATTTCAAACAAATAACAAACATTCATGGTTATTGCGTATATTTAAAATACGTATTCTTATATTTTCATATTTTTTTGGCAAACTCTTTTTTTAAGATTATCAGTGCGCACCAAGCATACTTCAAAATGAATAAGGGAAAAGAAGCAACCAAACACTTCGGATAACAAATATCAATGTCAAATAACTGTCAGAAACTGTAGTTTGAAATAAAAGGAGGCAAACCTAGGACATTCAGTAGAAATAAGGTTCATATTCCTCCTTTTAGGAATATTTATAACACACAAAACAATTGACATTACCATAACGACCACACTAAGAAATGATAATTATCAGCTACGCTTTTTACTAAAAAATGATTTTTATATAAGGAAAATATATATCCATAAGCCTGTTTACAGTTTTGGAACTGAACCTATTCACCTATTCATCGCAAGGAGCACGCCTCCATCACTTACCAGGTTCACCATATCAAACTTACTGTCCATTTGAAAGATCATTGCAATTGATAAGGCTTTTTAGCTCTTCAATATTATAAGGCAACTTCAATAAGCCATCTTAGTGCTTTTTCATCTCTTGCATTCAGTTTCCGTTTCTTGTATAGAGAGGTTCACACAGGAATGTTTGAATGACGTCCTGTATATGAAGTACTGGACTATTTATTAGCTTATTTTTGTATGCATTGTTGCAACAGATACAGATAGAAGGCGAAGACATGACAAAATTCAAGCTACTATAAGTCTGTAAAACTATCAAGTTGCGCCACTTGTGAATGAAACTGCTTTCATTAGATAAAGATAGGTGAGAATATTATTTCACGTATTGTTTCGCCGATAGGTATCTGTATATCGGTTGGTTATAATAAAAAAAAGGTTGCTATAAGTATACAATAGCACAAAAAACAAAGATAAATGATAAACGACCAGTTGGTTGTTATACTTTTGTTTGCTAATTGTGGGTTATGTTCCGGGGCATGTGGTTAGTTAGTATTGCGGCCATAGTACGATTTTGTGACGACAATGTCGTTACTGTCAACAGTTACTTAGATCACATTACACTATCAAGGACAAATTTTGTATTGATAGGGCGACGCATTCACCGTCAAACGAGTTAAACACGTAGAGCACACGTACTGTTTTCATCTAAGTATTGGTGTAAAAAATATCCCAATTCCACTAAGGATAAAATATTTCTTCCTAGATTTTCTGGTCCCCACATCGAACACTTAGCTGTATACTTTCGAAGTTTGTCATCCATGTCCGCTGAACATCAACATGCAAAAGCGGATCAACTTATTCCTGAACTTATCGGGCTTAGTGAAATGGATAATGTCAAGATAAAGTGGAGCGGTTGAAATATGTAGTGGCACGATGCCAGAAGATTGGGAATGGCAGGCTTTAGAATAGGTTGAGTGAAGTAGATTCATCTTAACTCCGACCATAGAAGTTATATACGTTTTGCGTCTCTTTCTTAACAAGATATTTCTTTAAGGTATACTTATTATTTTTAATGATTTTTTTAGTACAAAAAATCTATACGTCTGGATACTGTTCACGTCCATGTGAGGAGTTGGTCTTATGCAAGTGTTAGTGCTGCGTAGTCATCCATATTTTTCCTTGCCTTTAACTGATTGTTATGAAAGAAACGCTCGTGACAGTGTCAATATTTTTATAAATATACCTGCTGCCACCAAGTCGTTCAATCTGCCGGGCGTAGCGATGACAATATCCACACCTTGGGTCACAACTTTCACCTGATCTTTTCTGTTTCCGCCGCCGTATATACATATCCTGGAAATAATAATTATTCATGATCAAATCAGTACTCTATTTGTTTCATGTCAATCGTCCAAAGTAGACAATTCAAAAAATATCTGAAACTAATGTTGATTCGCAATGTATAATGCAACATCAACAGTAGCATTTTAAATTGATCAAGTTGCACCAATATATGGGACGAAATAGGCAAATTATAGAGTGAATATTCATTTGCCATATCTACCATCCTGGCATGGGCGGTTATCTCTTAACTGGTATATTTTGCAGGAATTGAATTGAATTTATTTAAAGACCAAGGGGTCGTGGTCCTAAGCCAAGGAGTCGTGGTCCTAAGCCGGCCTCGGCTTAATACAATCAGAGATCATAGGCTGCTCTTACAGATGGCACAATTGCTAGTACAATTTAGAGAGCCATAATACTTAATAATAATAATGATAATAATAAAAATAAAATAAATATATAAATGTATGTACATTTGATAAACTTAAAAGTAACAGAAAATAAAATAACGGTAGATCACTATATTATATATATATATATATATATATATATATATATATATATATATATATATATATATATATATATATATATATATATATATATATATATATATATATATATATATATAAAATTAATCAAGATTATAAGAGAGAGATAGAAGGTGAAACATACATGCTACATCGACTGTACAAAAGTGATGAATCGGTGACTTGAACTAATTGGACATAATATATCAATGATTCGTTAGAAATTCAAAGTATAAGGCACTCGGATAATCATCAAATAGTATTAAAAATATGTGCATCATTTACCCTGAGTTATAATAAGTATACATACATGAATTTGTATTTAATATAGTTGTTAAAAAATATCATAATTTTGAGAAAAAGATATTTCTATAATTCGTTTTGAAAGCTGACAAAGACATATGTTTAAGGTTCCCAGGGATGTGATTGTAGAAATGACAGAGAATGATTTATTAAACACAGCTGTGCAATGAGGTGGTTGAGAAATCTAGTTTTATGATACAAATAAGGTGGGGTTTAGTGTAAAATGATTTTATGAAACAAAACTACAGCGTTATGGACAACAGAAACAGCTGGATGCAGAAGATCAGGGGAATTAAATAATCTCCCAAGAATTCTAATCTCCTGAAAAATACCAGCTCTGTCGGTACACGGGTTCCAACTGATGTAATGGAGAACCGCAAGACATTCCAAAGCTGTGCGTGTTTCTGGTTCTGGTGAAGAGCTTGTAACATACCTTGAGATATGTTATTGGCCTATAGATCTTGGGATCAGACAAATCTCCGGTATCGGAAGAAGCACGTTCCGGCTCTCGAAGCCGGAATTGGCTGCTCCTGATTTAGCAATGAGTTGGCTTAATGCTGGTCGCAACTGAGAAAGTTATTCAACCAGACAAAAGCTATTTGTAATGAGATTTCACTCAATGAGTTTTAGCAGTGGAAATAAATTAGTGTTTACAGTATTATTGATCAGCGGTTCTGGAGCTGTATTCTCTCTAAATATTCATCGTCAGATGCAGGTGGAATATTCTGAGAAACAATTATCACACACGTTTCTAATGTTTTTGTTCCTTTTAAGTCAGATGAGTACGTCTGTCATATTTTTCTAATTTTTCATTGCTAACATTAAAATTATCAGCGGGATTTGACCGATGTTGCGCCCCCAGATTGTTCAAACATTGATGAATGATTACTAATATTGTTCTAACCTGGATATAAATACCTTCTAGTATGACAAAGACAATCTTAAAACTAAAGGTCTACATTGAATGACTATTTTTTCTTGATTTCCCACCTTAATTTGCTAATCTTGCTGTTTGAAAATGAAAGTTGAATCTGAATGTGCTCTAAAAAGAGTAGGCTAGACTGATTGAATAATCAATAAATACATATGGTGCACGAATTATTGCTACCTCTGTGGCCACTTTTGTTTGTTTATGGTTGACTCCAATCCCTATTTAACTAAACTAAATTCAGAAATTCATGATTTAAGATTTGTATTAATTATTAACCTTTTGAGAGTAAAAGTGGAACGCAGAATTTTTTCGCATTTCTTCTTTGATTCTTCCTTTTTTGAGAATGGTACACATTTACAGCCTCATTGCGTATAATTTCCCGAAGTAATCTTAATATTTCCTTAAATTCAACAAACGTCAATCAATGAACTTGGAGTTGACCAATAATCTTCAAGAAATATCGAGCATATCGGATGGAATAGAGTCATAGGGTATAGGACCTATTTCTATTCTTTTTTTAGAAAGGGAAATAAAGCATGATGAGCTGATACCGTCAAAACATTTACAACCCGATGATCTGGACATCTTAGAAACTAGACCAAGACAATCTATTTTTGAAATATAGCTACTGATAAAATTTGGAAATTAAAACTGGAGCTTTTCTTCAAAGTAATTCAGACAGAATATCTGGGTTGAATACAGCCTAGTACAAGTTCCTGTAAATTGCAGCATATAATATTAAGAGTGCCGTGCTTAAAGCACGAAACAATAAACGGCTGAATATCCCAGAATGTTACCTTTATAGTCAGAAATTTATTAGTTGAATAAGAAAATTTCAAACCAACGCCACTGAAATTGGTTGTTAGAAGACATACACAATATTCAAAAACATATCATCAAATCACCAGATATTAAAAGACTCATCTTACAAATTGGTCATTGGTCAGTATTTTTTGTTTGCATTCATTTATTCTGAGCGTTTGCTTTGTTTGTTTTACATTGTTTGGGCTACTCTATGTGGATTTTTTGTTTGTTTTGTAAATTATGCTGATGTTTATGTTTTTATTTATGCCACAGATGCGCAGGTTGCACTAATTATCTAGATTGTGACATAAAGTGCATTTAATCCTATATAGCAAGTGCCCTCGGGATTTATGGCAATCGGCATCTCCTTGCACGTGCAAGTAAATCATGCTGTATAGGCATTGTTCTTATCGTGGTTATTAAAAACCATACATATTCGTTTGGTATAAGGCTACCAAACCTTGAACTTTCTGCCCAAGGCCATTGGTATCATTTCTTATAATTAGGTTAGCTTCCCAGCTTTTGGGATGACTGTCCTTGTGGTAGTCAGGCGAGGATTCTTGGCGGAGGTGTGGAGTTGAAAAAACAATTTTTTAGATTTTTTCATATTATGTAGTTAGCAGTTTGGGAAAAGGTTGATAAAATGTCGAGTAAACGTATTCATTTTTTTTGGGTCCGCCAATTGTGTATACTAGCAAACACAGCCAAATCAATCACTTAATCTAATTTACTTACGAGGTAATTCCCCTGTATTGATATTTTTTTACTTCTTTGTCAATCTGCAAGGCTAATTCTCTTGTGGGCGCCATTACCAATACCGCCGGCCCTCCTCTGTCTTCTCTACGCCCCGGTTGCCCATCGATATGGATCAATGCAGGCAATAGGAAGGCTAATGTCTTACCTATCCACAAAAATAATGAAATTAAAACGATATTTTACTACTGAAACAAATTAATAAGCTTTCCGCTACCTCTAAAGCCTTCATCGTAGCACAAAAAAAAATCTAATTATAATGACGCGCATTGATCTAGGTGGACAAAACTCGACGTTATGTCTTATTTAAATAAATAAATAAACCTTTAATTAGCACTTGGCTAGTTACACAATGAGGAAAAAAGTGACAAAATAAATCACAAGTTTAGGTACAAGTTAGTTCGGGTAAGTACAAATAGACTTTTTGTTTGAACATTCTTACATTATGCGCCCCTTTAATATCATCAGGCAATTCATTAAAGCAGCGGATCCCATCGTAAAATAAAGTTTTTTGAAGGACGGTAGTTCTTACGGCTGAAATAGTAAAATTGGTATTGGATCTGACGTTATAGCTATAGAGATTCATTCGTTTTTCCAAGAAGGTGTTTAAATATTGAGGGAGAAGAATATGTTCGATTTTATAGATCAAGATGAGATTCGCTGCCCTAGTAAATTGCCATACATTCAAACAATTTAAATTGTGCAACATGCAGCCAATTGGAGCGTATCTGTCACAACCTAGCAAAATACGCATAACTTTATTTTGCTGAATTTGCAACCTATGTATGTCTTCTTTAGTGCAAGAAATTGGAATTGAGCATGCATAAGAAAAATGGGGCAGAATTATTGTATTATACACCATCATCCTAGCCCACGATGAAATACTGCGATATACGCCGAAAGAAGCCCATCTTTTTTCCAATTTTCTTAGACATGTAATCTACATAGCTACCAAAATTTAGCTGGGAATCTAAAACAACGCCCAGATCTTTGTTCTCATCTACAGAATCAATTGTATCGTTATTTATATTGAGATATTATAAACCAGTATTTTTGTATCGTATTTTATCTTAGAACCAATTACCATACATTTTGTTTTTGAACTATTTACAAGCTTATTCTGACATAACCAATCATACAATACTTCCAGTTCCTTATTTAATAACGCAGTAATTTCCTCAAAATTAGTACCTGTTACAGAAATAAGAGTGTCATCAGCAAATAAATTTACAAATGAATTTTTTGAACAAAGATGTATATCATTAACATAAATAATGAATAATAAGGGTCCTAACACACTGCCCTGAGGCACACCTCATTCACTATATCTACTATCATAAAGCCTATCACTGATCTTAGTTCTATGATACCTATCCACTAAAAAAATGCTTATCCAATTTAGAACCCTATCTTTTAATCCATATGACGACAATTTATTTACAAGAAATTTCGGTCTATAGTTTCCAAAGCGCGTTTTAAATCTACAAAAACACTCACATTTACTTTTTGCTCGTTAATACTTTTCCTCCAAACTGCACACACATACTGATTCACAACGATGCCTGCTTCTAAACCCTGACTGACCGATGTACATACAACAATTATTGCACTCGAAATACTGTCTCAACTGCTCACATACATTTTTTTCCAGCATTTTATCCACCACTGAAACTAAGTTGATTGGTCGAAAATCACTCGGTGTGCTTGGCTCCGCAATTTTTGCAATTGGAATCATAACACTGGTCATTAAGCTGGTTGGAACTTTCCCACAATTTAGTGATATAATATGACAGAGGATAACCAATTACACAAAAAAGATCTTTAACCAATTTGACACTTAGTATGTTGTCAGTGGTAGATTAGTTCGTGAGCTCAAAAACAATTGTTTTTAATTTAGATATAGTGACAGGCACGAAGGTGTGGAAACTACAATCCGTCTGGAAAAGGTTGCTCATAAAAGTTGTGTGTGTGTCTTTGCATTTGGTCTGAACAATTTTTTTACGGTAAATTTTTGTTGGTTATACCCTATTTTTTGCTGGAATTACATCCTATAGGCGCAGGCGATCTGAACATCGTATTTTGTGACAACGAATTCAATATGCTCATCGTTTAGGCAGTTTTCGTATTTTGTTGAAAATATCTCTATTTATGTAGATTGTAGATGCTCTTACTTGGTGAAACTCTTCCATCATGTAGGTAAAATGATTGTGTACTTAACATACAGTTTCACAAATAACTCTTTTTCTTTCAGGGACGTGTTTCGATTTATCTTTAAATCATCGTCGGACTGTTAGATTTGACTGTTAACAAAGGCTACCCAGATTACTTGCCAACAAGATCTTAACATGCATACAAAACTAGAGCTCTCAAATCTAGTATACTAAATAATTTTTTTATCCTGTTTAGTTATTTTTCTAATAAATTATTTTCTCTTTCTTTTGTCTATCGTTGGGGAAATATTTTCTTCGAATGCATTTTCACTACTGTTAAGGGAAACCCCTACACAACCTTAATCATCGCCGTTACAATGTCCATATTTTATTAAATATTTCACATTTTAAGATATTTTATTACTTTACTGTTTACTCTTCTCAATACATTCTATGACTTAACCCTTGGACACTACACCGGGGAGCCCCGAACCACACAAAAATTTTCCGGCCCTGGCATTTATTCTGTATTAGTGGTAGGGCTAAGGCGTTTATGGCATTAGGAGGGGGTACTGTGTAGACAAACATAGTGCACCTAAAACCTTTAGTTGTCTCGTAGAAGCGAGAGAGTAAACATTTAAAAAAAGGCTGGGGTGTACGTAACCCCACACTTTTGCAAACGGCTGCTATTGGTAAGTATATTATCATTTTTATTGTTTATTTAACTTTAATCGTCCTCAGTTTATGCGTGTCATATGAAGTTGTTCTTGGATACGTTTTAATTACGTTTTTAAATTTTGTAGTTAATATTCAACTATAGAAACGAGAGCGTACGTGCGACAAGCACTACAAATACGAGAAATGTATGAAAACAAAACTCGTGATGATAAAGTTCCCAATGATGAATCTTCCGACCCTCAATCGGACAATGAAGAAGAATTGGAGGGTTCCGACGAAGATTTTTTGGATAATCAAGACTCCTCCGATGATGACAACACTCTTACTCCAGATGTACAGCAGCAAAAACGGCGCCACACTTTACCATCTGTACCAGAGAGAACAGAAAAAAAAATTATATGGAAAAAATCGATACAAATGGTCCCTTGACCCCCCTACTAGTCGTTCACGTAGTATGACATCATTTCTGGCGGCATATGGTCCCTGTGTGTGCAAGAAAATAGCCCGATTTTATCCCTTGCAAAAATAATGATGCACTGATGATGGGAATTTATAATAAATCATATCATGCCTACAAGAGGAAAAAGTAGCAAGCACTTATATCATCGATTCAACCTGGCATTAAATAAACACATGAAAATTGAATGTATTTACATATAACGTAGATGATCGATGTTCATTTTCTACCATTCTGACTGAAATTGTGGTATCGTATGATAAACCGTTCTGACGATGCTACTTAAATGGCGGATTCACACACTTCCCGCATGTTTATCTGTAGAATTGTGTGATACAGAAAAATTTCGATGAATAAATTATGTATAACAATAGTGTTTATATGGTGGTCTGGGGATGATGGAATGTAAGATCGCAGCCTAGAGATGAATGTCTTGTTACATTCCGATAACAAAGTCTATGATCGAACCTACCCGTTCCTGTCTGTGCAATACCGATGAGATCTTCCCCGCTTAGCAGCACAGGCCACGCCTGGGCCTGAATGGGACTTGGCTTTTCGAATCCAGCCTTTCGGATTTCCTCTAGGATCTCTGGGTACTGGTAGAAGGCATGATAGAACTCAGTACAGGGCTTGGGAATTGGTATGCTGTTTTCAGTCTTGAACGTCCTGTCCACTACGATATTGTTATTCTCTTCTCTGAAGGTTTCCACTTCTTCTAGAGTCATCGTCATTACAGCAGGATGCTCTTCGTAGAACTGCTTGACGATCTGAGGGTATTTGTCCCACTCTGCCTTCTCTGCATCTTCCTATGGACATCGAAAACTAAACTGGTTTTTTATATCCATAGAGTAATAAATATGTATACTAGTGCGTTTGAGAGCATGCTAACGCAATGCTATTTTGGAGGTATTAGAATAGTGCATCATAATACTCATATATACAGTGCGATCAAAGTCCTCTAAATATCTTATTATCTATTGAAACTAGGTTAGTGCTTTCCATTGCTGGTATAGTATTTCTATACGCTGATATACAGTTTAGTATTTTATCCTCAACTTTAACAACGTCGCATGAGATACCTCTCATCAAATATTTACAAAAACTAGTGAATTCTAATGGCACATACAACTAACATTGTTCAACGACGATTGCGTTTATTGCATGGATAATTTTATTGGCAATGAAAAGAATAGATAAAAAACTGCGAATCATATTATCGTGTGCTGGTATTAAGGATCACATCTGCAAATGGTTAAGAAAGACTGACAAAGTATTTTGGATTTGCAATGCCTGCAAAGAAGCTGTTAAAGGCCTTGTTTGAGTTTGACAGCGGGTCCTTGATCGTTTACTAAAAGAGGAGTGACTGTATACTGCGTGAACTCTTGATTAGAAAAGCTACTCACTAGACTAGACTAAAAATAGTCTACTAAAATCGAATGTGCTAGAACTTGAGCAAAAGTTGGTAGCAGCAGAAATACAGGATAATAACTTAATAAAAATAGCACACACTAGTATTTTGCCTATTTGTAGTTAAATCTACTGCCAGGAAAATAAATTGTGATATGATATGTATCACCGAAGGCAAAAATCTTGCAGAATTCGGCAAAAATTATTTATAGATCAGTAGCAAAGGCAAAAAAAGAACTACCTCTAAGGTTAGCAGTTAAAAGTCAAAAATTACCCCCCCCCCCTTATCAGACATGCTCTCATTTTTTTCCTATCCCGACCATCAGATATATCTCGTCTCCCAACTGAATCTAAACGTTTCGTATAAAATTTAGTTTGTCATGGTTTCGAAATGATTGTACATATTGTATAGCAATTCACACAGATCAATTTCAATAATTATTGAATATTTTGAATGGAGTCATTATTTTCAGGATTATCAATTATTAAGACTGACAAAATTGTTTACATCTTTTATATTCCTAAGAACCAATAAACAATAATACTTCCTCGATTCTTTGAATATAGAATTTAATTTCTACTATACTGTAGTGTTATATATTTTTTAGATTTTGTTTATAAATATATGGTTTTTATTCGTTTCATAACAGGAATTTTTGTTACATAAGTTTTAATATCTATAACTCTTTCAAAATGGCAAGTAGAACTACAAAGTTCTACCTGTAATAAATATAAATAAAGAAATTTAAATTGAACTGAAAAGGTGCACCTACAGAATAAATTAAAACTGAACTGCTGAAAAAAGGATACGTGAGATAAAAACTTATCTTTTAGAACAGAAAACAACACACATTTTTTCATAAAGGTTTTTATTTTTACGAGTTCATTATAAATATTGCTTTTGTTTTCAACATAACTGTAACCTGTTATTCATATAATTCTCATGACGACTGTTGATGCTCATGGATTCTATAATAACATTTATTACCCCTAGTATTCTTTATTATCATAGCTTCTTGAGGAGGTATTGTTATTTAGGAAATGTTCCAGAGCTGTGATGATGATGATGATGATACGAACTAAGCTCTTTAAAATTCCTTGAATTGATTCACCTTATTTGAACATGAGAATTTTGAGACAATACATATTCATAATCATTTTACATTCTACATATTCTGAAGATTATCCAGATATGAAATATCAATAACATTGATGAATTAATAATTCAGAGTAGTGGGTGATATGTGATCAATTTAACAGTAAGACAACAAACTATATATAAAAATTAGGTGAAATTTTCAGGTGGCAAATATAAATAATATGAATCAATGAGTATGCTGTAAGTTAGACATATTGACATATTATTATATTGTTACTTATTTTGCTAAAAATAATGTACATAATTTTTCATAACTATACTATTCTTGACTTTTGTCATGAATAATATATGGCTATCTTGCTGAAAATGGAGCATAGTTCCTTATCAAATATTGAATCAACATTAAACCATTAGGAAGATTCCCGCCTTGAAGATGCTTGGACAAATATTATTTTTCTTTGGAAATGCAAAACATTTGCATTACGATTTTTGTTTCTAGTATTACTTCGGAACAAGGACAGTCTCAAAATACTTTTCCACATTTTTGAAGTAGTGGATAATTTTTGAATAGATTTCTTGTGTGTCTGTCGAACTTCCACAAACGTTTTTGAGATTAAAAAAAAATATGAACGTTTTTATTCTGAACTTTATCCTAAATATAAATGGTTTGGAATGAAAATAAAGTGGGCAAACACTTAAGCCACTTATGTTTGATGGAAAAGAGTTGATTACCTTTTTAACAGTTGAAAATGTAGAAAACAAAGTAAATGGCGTTAGTGTTGTTGCATGCTCATATTATGTGTGAAACCTAATGCGCAACTCTACTTTAGTGGTTATTGACTATTGATACTCCGACTCTGTAGCACAGTTAAAATTATTTGCTTGTCGCTCAGTTGTAATGCAATGACTGTATAATCAGTGATTATCTTCACTGTACTTAGTTTAAAGCTTCTCTATAGTTTATGTAGTTAATCTCCATATTTCTAGCTGACACTAATAGACGATCTTTTTATAGCTCAATAAGTGTCTCTGCAAGTAACTTCAATGCAAGCAGGGTAGGAGACTAATACATAATTAGGACTCTTTATGAATAAAAAATAAATATAGTGGGGACCTGAACTTTCAATTTTTTTCTGATAGTTGCTTGACTGATAATCTTAAATCCTTAGATTCTTTGACCGAGGGGAATAGCAATCTGGCAAATCAGTAATGAGTTGCTTCACGTGTGACCATGGCTTTGAGCTTGGAAATGCGGGGCTTTGGTCTATCTTGGGGGGGGGGGGGGGGTACGCGCCTTCGCTATCAGATGTGGCTTGGAACAGATAATCAGTGAATCAACAGGAGTTCCCGATAACCGTGAAGTCTTTGCTAGTCTGCTAGACTTGTATCTCAGAACATCTGTACAGTAAATATATCCACTCCACTAGGAACATTCGATCACAATACTATTTCCACACTCTGTAGAATTACATCACTATATCAACAATATACTAATTCATGCAGTCTGGCACTATACATTAGCAATGAGGGATGATCTCAGGAACTATTACGAGTCCTTTCATAGAATGTATGTTTCACGTCCAGAGACCCGTCAAATTGTGACTAAAAAATAACAGAAGTGTTAACATCAGGTATGGAAACCTACATACTTCACGTTGATAAAAGCCTTTCCAAGAATAAATCTTGGTTTAACCGGAGTTGCAGTAACGCAGTTACGGCAAAAACACAACTGTATTGCGAATGGAAGCCAAATCCTACTACTGAAAGTCACCTCAGTTTCATCGATGACAGAAGACGCTATAAGCAAAGAGGGGCACAACCACAACAAACTCCTCTCATGTCCTACTAATGTTTGCTACTTGTCCATACTACTACTGACGAGAGCGGATCCCATCGCCTCCACCCCTAAAGAAGACACATTGGGGTGGATTTTTGCTGTCAATTCTACATTAAACTTTAAAAGTGGCACTCCAACAACTACCATCAGTGTGGACTCAAAAATGCCAGTTCCAGGAAAGCTAGTAGTCCAGACGAAATACCAGCAATTCTCCAAAACGCTGCGCCGCAGAGGTTACATCTGTCCTATGCAAACTATTTAAACTCTCCCACCAACGAGGAGTGTTTTTTACTGGGTAGAAGATCGGTCGAGTTGTAACGGTTCAATCATTCTATTTTATATGGTATGCTACATTTATATGTAATCGACTAGTATAATATTGTATTTTTAGTAATAATTCTCTACTCATCCGATCTTATCTTCACCTAGTTTTCATTATCCCGAAATTCAATACCCCATCTCTATTATTCTAATTAGCAGGAAATCAATCTGTCATTTTGTCTTCTTTCTCTAACTTGTGTTGTAATCACGATTTTCAATCCCATCCTTGGTTTAGCACTTGCGCTCTTATCTCGTGCATCGTGTGATCTAGCTATGTAGACTCCGATTCTCACCCTCGACACGACAACTACTTTCCAGTAATGCGTGATGCAATGGCGTCCGGTTCTGTCGATTAAATAAAAGATAATTGGTTGAGTAAAAATGGTAATGCACATTTAAGGTACTTCTAGTGTTTGGAGAATGCTTAATACCTAGAACACCCCTTTTTCCCCGGAGCCTTTTTCTCCGAAACTTACTTCCTCGTAGCCTTTTTACCCGGAGTTTTTTCTACGGAGATTTTTTTCGACGCAGCCTTTTCCCCGCAGCCCTTCTTCGCGGGTGCGAACACCTAACAGTTACTCTTGGTGGCAACTGCTTCTACTAGATGTCTCCATTGCCCTGGACTGGCTTTCTCCATGCTGCCCTCCAGTTGCTAAGGCTAACCATCTTCGCCATGAGGACATGGAGAATCTAGAATATCCCCAGACCCAGATAAGTTCATTTGTAATGTCCATCTATGGCTAATACAGACATTTTGTTTTCTTAATTTTTTTAAATAAATTGTTCACATTTAAACTTTTATGCGTTTCTGTTTTCCATTCCTTCCTCCTCATACCTAGCGACTAACTCCCTTATCTCAGAATCTCATTCCTCTCTGAGCTACTGGTTGCTAGTTAGTTTAGTTAAAATTGTGTCTCTGACTCTGCCCTCCTCCAAGGTTATGGAGACTGTTATTAACGTCCAGTTTTTGAAGTATCTGGACAAAACTAATATCAACGATCGCCAATATAGTTTCCGCAAGCATACGAGTAGATCCACGGTAATCTACTGACCTACAGCACACATACGTCACGCTCGATATATCGAAGGCTTCCGATAAGGTTTAGCATGAGAAACTGGATCAAATTTGCTGCCTATGGGCTGTCACCGGGTCTGTGACTGGTTGCATAGTTTTCTCAGGGATCGCTCCTTATTCGTGGTGGTAGATAGATATGCTTCCGATCATTCGATTACCATCAATCCTCAAGGATATGTCCTTTATAAATCGCTCTTCTTGCTGTACATCAACGATTTGTTGCAAATAACATCTAGTCCTATCTACAGCTTCGGTGATGACTGCACCCTTATTTTCTGCATAGAACCGGGCAAATCACTACCATCCCGAGCTACCGTGTTTTGTCGACCTGCTCTTCAGATCAATGAGGACATGGAATGGGGATATACATACGAGGCTCAGTTTAACGCACAGAACACTCAGACAACAACCCTGACAATGAAGTTGCCTGCTGGCCTGCCAGCCGCGGAGATGGGACGGACACTCAATACTTAAATCATCTTCCATCAAGCTTCTGGGAATTAACATCAACTAGAACATGTCATGTCAAGCGTGATAGACTATCTGCCTTTGCGTGAGGTTATCTATATAAAAATATATTACGAATCTAATCCAAATCAGCACTCATTAAATACGTTTGTCACACGAGAAACATGGAGCAAGTTTCTAAACAAAAAAAGATGATAACCACTTTAATAGTACGGTTAAGAAATCACCTACCATTATAAAGTTAAAGAATACATCAATATTGCCGTCACATTGTCGATAGATTGCTATCATTATTAGCGCGCTGTCTTTTAGGACTGCAATTATTGCTGAACATTCACGCTAATAAACGTGGTTTATTTCTTCTCGTTCCAATGATAGTAGATATAGCATTTCCACCATGGTGTCCCCGCTATTTGCAGGAAGCTGTGATTGATTTGTAGTTTTGAATTTGTATTTCATTGAGTTGATCATCCTTTAAATGTTCAGTACCACTTACGAATTGACATGGGGATTGAAGCATCTGTTCCAACTCATTCACACAATTTCCCAGGAATTGTAAATTTTGATTATAAAAAATTAGGAGGCATTTATTACTTGTCCACTAGGAATATTATCGTGTATGATTTCATTGGAGCTGCATTACTGTTGTTACCGGTAAATATAATAATAATAATACAGAAGTCATATAGAACAAGCAAGCAAATTGTTAGTGGAATATATCTAAATAAAGTGAATCAAGTATCTCACTGAACAACTGGCTACTAGGAAAATCTAGTTTAATGTACATATACTGCAAGTTTATCTTAATTGTGCAGACAATTGAACTTAATTGAATCTGTATGACTACTGAAAGACCGTTAATAACGTTTCGGCTGCCTTGGCAGCGATGGTCAGAGTACAAGTACGGTCAGGAAAAGTATAAAAAAACACAAAAAGCTTTTAGGAGTGCAAGTTGATTGTATTACTTACCTTCAGGACACTAGTAATCACCGATATATAAAACCATGGTTTGTTCTAACTGAATTTTAAGACCGAAATTTTATTCAATCCAATAATAATGATTCAACGTCAAAATATTGGGATATGTTTGAAATGACTTTTATTTTTGTCTTTGCTGACTTTGATAGTGAAAATTTTTTTCCATGTTATCTTCAAGACGTGCTTTTTAAGAGCTTTAGGACAAATTTAGTATTACCAAAATTCCGCTAGAAAATTAGATAAATGTGACAATCAGAGGGCAGCCTGAAGCAACACCGTACGAATTTAGGAATTGAAATTTGAGCAACGAGCGCATATTATCGTATAGAAGATTACTACTTACGCACTTCTTGAGAAACGTCTGCCAATTGTCAATCTCCTTGGGCTCTTCTTGCCGGTATCTACCGTCTTCAAGTTTCGGCGGTGGATCTCCGCCGATCTTGATGGTGTCCGTGGTAAGTTCATCGATGAGCTGCTTAGCTTTCTCAACCGCATCCTCACCGCCGAACAACTTCACCACTGTCGTGTCCCCGTCGGACTCCTTAGTCACTTGGATCCGTGCCCCCGAATCTGCCTGCAGTTCACCGATTTTAGAACCACCACGACCTGTAGGGGTTACTCGCCAGGAGATCAATTCATTAACGCTAATGTATTGTAACAACTGGACTAAATATTAGTCTTATTTCATCCTAATATTCTATCCAGTATTATGAAATTCATTCAACAGTTTGAATGTTATCCCTTAGGTGGCTTCTCGTCATGACATGTTGGTTAGAAACAATATGGGACGATAGTTGTCGGTATAACTACATGCGTTTTGCGAAACGAGTTTTATTTTATTTTGATCACACATATTGTATTCGAAAATAGGCTCGTTCCGTGCGGTGGCTATGGAATACTTATTTTCAGTCAAGGGTTATTAAAAATCTGATGATATAATTTCACATGAATTCCGACGAATATTTCAGGCTGTACCATTTAAATTTTCGTTTACAGCCATTCAACATTAATAATTCCAAAGGATACTCGAATGTCGTTCAAAATCTTATTGCATCAGTTTCAAAGACATAAGGTAGGATTTCTTCAAATTAATAATTTGATCATCTTAAAGGTTCAAGCACCATGGAATAAAAGTAATGAAGTAATATAGCCGACAGGTGAGCATGGCTGTGCTTATTTTATTACGTGATTACTCATTGATGTTTTCTCATTTATAATCATTCTCATTTATGAATATGCTTCTTCATGTTTTCATCCACTTTCTATGGATGATGACAGCTGATGTACTGACGTATACGACATAATTTGTAATTGTCATACTTTGTCGGACTAATAAACGTTAATAATAAGATCTCATGGTTTTTAAATGGCAATCTTTTTTGAATAGATGACTTCAAACAAGGGGAGATAGCCTAGGGCTGCAAGAGAAAAAATATATATTTACATTGACCTGAAAACGCTGTAGATTTTAATCACGGTAGCTCATTCCATAACGTCGAGGTTCTCCAAAAGAACGACTTTTGGAACAGGCTTGTTCAAATAGTTGTGAGGATGACCTGGTGAGGATGCACCCGTTGAGCTCCTCTAGTCTTAGCAGTACTAGCGACTCTTGATGTTATTACCCAAGACAGCTCAGTCAAACATCTGCCATGATAATATATACAGATCAGCCCCTCTTCTTTGGTGTTCCAGACTGTCGAGGTCTTTTGTGAGGTCAGACGCATCCACTCTATGCATTGTCGGCTTCTTGATTGTGCCTAGAAAGGAGTGCTTTGGACGTCCCCACACACGGGTACCGATGGTCTCATCTGGGCCTTATATCGTAGCAGTAGGTGTTCCGGAGAATATAATTTCCTGCAGCGGAAGCGACCTCCCAGTTTCTGGGACGCTAATCTAGCAAAGTCATTAACATGATCGTGTCCGGACCTGTTATTGTAGATGTAAATTCCCAGAAGCTTGATGGAAGATGATTCAAGTATTCAAGTATTAGCTGACCCTTTATCTTCACGGCCGGCACATCACACTGTGATGCCATCACCGATAAAAGGTCCCACGGGATGGTAGTGGTAAATGAACATTATTATTATTATTATCATTATTATTAAAAACACGAATCGTTAATCATTAAATAAATGTAATGTTTTTGGCACTGCTTACTACTAAATTAGGTAGACTGATAATAACAAATAACAAAAATTGGAACTAATTATGAAATTTATCAAACAGAAACACTAATTGAGTAGGAGTAATTGAACAAAGAAGTGAAGAAAACGTCATTGGAATTGTTTTACAGACTGGTACCTGATTGGTAAAGAGTATACTCATATACTCATAAAACAAAAACACTAATCAGTAGTTATCCTAGAAATAAGTTAGCTAAAGGCTATTGAAATATAACAAAAATATAATTTTGGGATAGATGGGTTCTGCTTTGGAAGAGAGTTGAAACAATTTCTTTCTTTTTAATACGGATGCCTGATTTGGCGTTATAAAACCTTTTATTAATCACATTTAAATATTTTATGTTCTCGATTGTTTAATTGTTTGTATTCATTAAGACATTAAGCTACATTTGTGTTCGAAGGTCCTTTTAAAAAAATACCTTTCTGATTATTCGACCGCATAACGTTCGTCCGATTTTTTTGCGTTTCATATCAGTGTTATATACTGTTAAATAAAAATGGGACCAGATTCAACAGATCTTTTGATATTTCGCTCAATGGCAGAGTGAACACTATCAACTTCATTATGACTATGTCAATTAATAAGCAACTTATGGATAATGGACTTGATATAAGAAAATTGCTGTAAATATGAATACATAGAAAATATACGAGTATATCTATTGCATTATATACCGTACGCCACACGAGCTAATTTCGCTAACTCCTTTATTAGCCTCTGGCTCCGCCTACACGAGAAACTTAGTAGTGTATGTTTTATTTCGTATATTTTGAAGTTGAATATATATTTAGTTGGAAAATCCTACTAAACATGAGATAATTAACATGAGGCTTGCCTTTTTGAAAACAATTATCTACATAATTTTGATGAAGCTGCGCCCTCTTCAATGTATTCCTCGAAGGATGCCGCAGCAATAATGGCTTTTAGTTCTAGGGATTACGTCACTTTTTATTCCTTCATCAACACAAAAGTGCCACCTGCGCCTTTAAAAAGCGCATCATCAGATATTCCTAATATAGATTCAAAGAAAAATTTGAAAACTCTGTATTTAATCTCTCACGATAAAATAAAATGCGTTGTTCATTTAACGATCACTACCGTCTCATGTTTAATGATATTTTGGAAAGACAAGCTAATAAAAAATTCCGTTGCCTCTGTATGTTCCCCAAATTCCAATAATCTGAAAATGTCCTTTTAGGGTCTGCTTTCGATTTTTTTCACCTACACTGCAGCCTTTATATTTAATAGGCGCAAGAGGGCAGTTTTCTTGAAGCAAAATCTTTCTTTGTTTTTGAACTGGAGACATATGACTTGCTGAAATTTCCTAGCCTTTTTGCCACGTTTGATCCATGCGTATGGGTTAGCTCTACGCTTACGAGGCAATATCCGAAACCGAAACCAAATATTGATACACAGTTCTACATTACTTTGCTGCTCAAATATTTCAATATCGTAATTCGTAACTTTCAGTTTTCTCTGTTATGGAAACAAATTGAATATAAAGTTAATCAATCCATCCTTCAGCGAGTGAATGTCATTGCATTTAAATTTATGTCCACAGATTCTAAAGCATTTTGTGCGTCGAACATTATGTGAATCTAAATTAATCCGATTATTAAAAAACATAGAAAACGCAACTTATCTCATTGTTTTTTAACGAATCCAGTTCGGTACATGCAGAAGGAATGGGTATCCATTCGTCTGTCTCATATTGTCTAGCCAGCATCAATAGTTTGCTCCTTAGACGTTGTAGCAACATTTTCAACTATTACAGCTCAAAATGAGGTACCCCTAACGAAATGTCGAAAATTCATAAAAAATGGCACAATTCTGCAAACACAGATAAACGAATGGGCAATAGGACGAAAAGTGACACTTCAAAATGACATCTTTTACAGAAGTGTATTGTAAAAATTTTACTTACTTTCTCCTTAAAACCGTTAGTAGTCTGAATGAGGTACTTTAAAACCATAAACGCGGCTCACTACTCCCACGTAGACGGAGGGTACACTACCGACTAGTGCCACTTTTCTAGAACAAGGTGCTTCGTTGTAAACAGTGATTTAAGCGTCACCTAGTCTGTTTTTGCAAATATATTTATGTCGATTTTCTGATAAAAGTAGTTAAAAGTTTCATTCCGGGTTTCTGGGTATGTACACACTGAATTCTGGAAAACTGCGAGTTGTATTATATTTGTTGTACAGGGACGATAAAAAAGTCTGCTGTGTTAATATAACGAATATTATATATAACCTACCAATGATCCTGCCGATATATCTACAGGGTATGTTGAGCACCTTGCAGTTTCCTCCTCCAGCATTATGTCCCCCCGCCCTTCTCCAATTGTGGCTATCTCCGTGTTCGATTCCTCTGGTAAACTGCATCCGTTCACCCATACCTCCATCTTTGTTTTTATCTCCAGTCCCCCTTGCACCCCACCTAATATTGTCTCTGTTCTGGAAGCTCCCCTGTCCACCTCGGTTAGGCCTGGTAGAGTTCGTGTATGTAGCTGGACCTGCACCCCAAACCTGCAGTGAAAAATAGAGACCATCAACATCTTACCCAAAAATAGAATAATATGATATTTATGTTAATACATGGAATATTTCATCAAAATAGCTACATATATGACAGGATAAATATTTATCGCATTTTTGCTTTATGTACAATTTTCACGATTCAATTGTAAAGTTAGATTTATTATATGGAGTCATCATTACTTTAAAGTCCTATACTGTTTTAGAAAATCAATATTGTAGCAAAAAGGAATGAAATCGGGTTGTTTCAATAATTTTATTGTATCTATAGAAAACAAAATCCTGTCAAATCCTGATACACGTGTCAAAGGAATAAAGTTTGATAACATGAATCTGCAAAAAATAATTATTTTAGTATAATGTTATTGCTAATGCACAAAAATTACTCTGCTGGATTACAAAAATTTCGTACGAAAATGGCTTTGAAATCAGGGTCCTCTGAAATGAAAGCGTATCGTAATTGGATTGAAGAAAATTGCAGAAATTCTTAAGGAAAATAAAACAGCTTACATTTATTTTTAAGTATTTACACTATGTAAGAAGGGGGAGGCTAAAAAACTATGTTCCAGATCCCGCTCGCGGAAATGATTTAGAGAGCTATCGGAATGCGTTAAATCTGTGATATATCTGCCAAAAAAATGGGGTACTCACTCGATTTTCAAAAATGACAGGTATTGGAATGATCATTCAAACATGTAAATCAAAGGGGTTTTATTTTTAGGAGGGGTTGGGAGCGAGGCGATTAAGCTGAAAACCACTTTCCTCCAACGTCATTTCCGTAAAATATAGCCGCATATTAGTTGCAACATATTTGGAGACCAACGGATAAGCATTGGTAACATCAATAATTAAAAGTAGGATATATATTACACGTTATTTAAATAGTATATATAAAATAATAAATTAAAAACGTCATTTTGACACAACATATTTGAACAAATTAAAAACTCATTTATAGTATTAAAACATTCATCAGTTAGATAGTTAAAACCCTATTTTTAAATTTAAAATATCTCGCGATTCTCTAGATATAGCATTATACAATAATATAAACAAATCTCTTTCAAGGTGGAAGTTCTTGTATTGTACTCATGGAGTTCAATTTGTAATTAGATAGCAGGGTTCAACGTGACATACACACTTGTATATATAAATACAAGGTAGGTAACAAGAGCTTTTTCTGAATAAAAGTAACTTTCTCGGACGCTCAGGATGAACATTAATCTAATCATTATTTTTTGTGATATAAATATTGTAACGTTCTTAAACACTAATTTATTTCCATTGGTAACACAATGACCTACACTTATTTATATCCACGATTTCTAGTTCAAAACGATTTGAAGTCTGACCACTGACTGACTGACTGCATTCACTGCTCGATGCTGGAATATATACAAAAAATGCCCATCCCAAATGTTCCATAACCAATCTCGAACAAACTGACATATTCGAGATGTCAGTTGACAACTGCACATATGTTCTGGATGATTTGCATACAGGGTAATCTTTTCTTGGCTGCTGATCTCATTGCAATATGCTATTGATGCATATACCCCCACAAAGAATGTAATATGATCAGTGCTTATATAGGAAATGCATAGTACTCGTATAATGTTATTATGTTTTTCTCATACTAAGACTATTTCATATGAAATAATTCATAATATCCTTTATTCAAATTGAGACAGACACTTTCAATTTGTGTGTTAAAGGATAGGCCAGCATCAAACCAGCTATCAAGTAGTTTTTACTCTTCTAACTGCAGTCCTAGCTAAAATTGGAAGATACCACTACTATGGCATGTTTTGAGGCATAGTTTCTGATGTAGAAGTTAATTGCAGTAGTACTATTTTTAAGTAGTATTAACTCATTCCTTTCCACCAAACATCCTTCTTTTCAAAAACAACTAAGATTTTCTTTAATAGCTCCTCAGCAGAACTTGCAGATACTGTAACTGTAATATCAGCAAACATTGCCACATTTCAGGAATAAAGTTCAGCAAGTCTTTTAAAAAAATAAAAAATATTAAAGAACTCAATTTTTACACTTATATTTTTGTCGATGAAATCATGGTCGAAAACCTAAAATATACTGGGAAACTTGTGCATACAGAGCTCTACAAAATAATACTGGATATATGGAGAAATGAGAAGCTACCAACCGATTGGAATAAGTCCATAATTATACCAATATTCAAGAAGGGTGACAAAGCAGAATGTAGTAATTATAGGGGAATAGCTCTTTTGGAGATGGCATATAAGATATTTGCGACGCTGGTCAAGGTAAGATTGGAAAGATATGTGGAGGCTTTACTGGGAGAGTACCAAGCACGAATTCGAAAGAACAGGTCCACGACAGATCACATATAATCAATTAAACAAATTCTAACAGGATGTTATGAATATAATATACCTGCACATATGATATGCATTTACTTTAGAGCTGCTTATGATACAGTAAATAGAGGGGCATTGGTGAACGCGTTGAAAGAATTTGGAATAATACCTGGCAAATTAATACGACTGGTGATCATGACGCTGTCCAATACAAAATGCGCTGTGAAGGTTAATGGGACGTTATCGAATTACTTCAACGTTAATGGAGGTCTAAGACAGGGAGACCCACTTTTGACAATACTGTTCAACCTAGCATTAGAAAAAATAATCAGAGACAGTAAAATCAATAGAACAGGAACCCTGTATACAAAAGGTCACCAATGTCTAGCATACGCAGACGACATACTGCTCCTGGCGCAAACTAAGAAAGAACTGCAGACGAAAACTAGGGATTTGATAAAAACTGCTAGGTTAATGGGGCTGTCCGTAAACAAGTGTGAAAGCAAGTACATGAAACTCCAGCTAAAACATTTGTTGCAAACGATAATTTAGAAATACAAATGAGATAGGGTGAAATATTGGAATTTGAAGCAACTGAGAATTATATGTATTTGGGATGTCTATTAGATCATAGTTGTAATGAGGAATCGGAGGTAAGTCTGAGAATAGCAAAGAGCAGTAGGAGTGCAGGGTCAATGAACAAGATATTAAGATCTAAGAGCATATCAAGGAACACAAAAATGAGGCTGTACAAGACATTTCTGAGACCAACATTGACGTATGGGTATGAAACTTGGGTAATGACGAAAAGAGTTCAGGAGAAATTGGAAGTATGGGAAAGAAAAATTCTGAGAAGAATACTAAGAGGCAAGAAAGTAGGGGATATTTGGGTGCGCCGTACAAATGAAGAGCTATGTGAACTGTTTGGTGAAGCGCCGGTAAGTCAGAGAGTAAAAGAACGTCGTTTACAATGGTAAGGACACTTAAAACGAATGGAAGAAGGAAGATTGATTAAGACTGTTGGTTGGAAGGCACCTGAAGGAAAAAAACAGGGTAGGCCTAGAAAAAATGGAGAGAAGCCGTTTTAGAAGACATAATGGAAAAGAAGATAAATAACTGGGAGATTGCTGCAAGAGACAGGAAACAGTGGAAATGTATCACAAAGCTATGGACCTAAACGACCTGTGAACACTTATATATATATTTTTTTTGTCAAATAAGACTTTTTCTCCTCAAGTGTGAAACTTCATTAAACCCCTATCCACTATGTATCTCATCCTTTTCATACCTACATTTTTATTAGGTACACATTTGCAGCATACAGACGTCACTAATATGACATGTGCAGTGCATAATTGTAAGATGTAACCATCTAAAAAGAACCTATTCCAGTTAAACTTGAAATTAGAACTATTCAAAATTGTCTGTGGATGCTGTAGTATAACTAGGAACAAAACATGTGTTAGTCGATATTGTTAATATTGAATATATTTTTAGGAAAAAACGTGTATGTGATGATGAGTTAACTGTAATCTAAGAAAAAGATGGAGGATTTCATACATTATTTGAGAAGCTGAGACAGAATAGGGAATGATTCTTTATTTATAATCATGTATCTCTGTATTGTAGCATTTCATTTATTGACAAAGAAAAAGTAAACGGTTTAAGGTGTCCAATTACGTAAGTAGTCCCTAGAATGCCCCAATATTTCTAATGAGTTATTTGCACCAATTGTCCCTAGAATGAGGAATACATATTTATTGAATTATTACCTCATCATTTTGTATATTTGTGTTCCAGTTGGGGGCACTCACATTGGTGGTCACTACTACTGGATTGTCATCCCAATCGTCGCTCATTTTCAAGCAGCTTCAAGGAAGATAATTTGAATCAACGGAAGAGATGAGATATAGTAGTCTGAATAACAGGTTAATTTCGGAGTTTGCTTATAAATCAAATCAAAGTTATTACTTTCTTTTCCCACAACACTATATAGTTTTGTAACAGTTCATACAGGGGTACTTTATACTTTTTTGCCTCAGAATTTTCTGGTCTAAACCGTTATTTTGCGGTTCATTTGGATGCACAAATTAATATAAGGTTAGGGTTCCTATATGGTTCCTTTGTATGATGTAGATGTAGCTAACTAGCGATACATCGGGTTCGATGTTGCCAAGTTGCCATCTTCAATTACATTATAACGAGAGTGGATGGTGGAGGTTTAACTTGGCGCGGCCAATTAAACTAAGAAATATTTAACCAAACCGATAGTTTTTGACGATTTATAAGTGAAATCAAAAGGAAACGCTGATTGTTCGGAGCAGAGGCTCGAAAATTCACGGAACACGAATCGTTCCTCATTGCTTTTACGCACTATACGCTACATATATAGAATTATACTTCATTCATACTATGATGAATTTTCTTCTAGAAATAAGGTAAATTTCGTGTATATTTACAGTAAAATCCGCATATTGGGATATTTTGGAAATTTCTCAAAAAGGTTAGAAATGTATGTGAAAATAAAATTTCCTTATTTACAGATCATTGTATGGATCAAAAAAGATAGCGACGTTGCCTAATTGAATTTTTTGCAGAAATTAGTGTTGATTTCAGGAAACCTAACAATAGTACGATGAGTGAAGCTACGACAGAACCACTTGGCGCTATTAATCTAAAAGAAGTTAACAGAACGTTTAAATTTTGATTAAACTTAACAAAAATATACTGAGAAACAGATTTCGGTATACTGTGGTGGCTCCAATGAAAAATCAGTCGTAATGTATTTTTTTGGGGGATTATATATGAATATGACTATATTTTTGAAGCATTTATTTGAAACAAAACAGATGGTGGCTTTGAGGGTGGAGGGGGTAAAAGTGTGGGTGAGCAACGATAGCTGCACCTGCGACGTACAGCTTTGAAAACTTATAGAATCTGAGGAATTCGTCAAAAATCGTGAATCCGACAACACCGCGGAAATATATGACACCATTAACAACTGTCTTAATGGCATTTGTTTCATGTCAAGATAACAGTTTTGATCAGTGATGCCAGACGTACCATAATTATGGAATTGTACCATAATTTTTACCTTAATTTTTATCATTTATTAATCGTACCATAATTTCGATCAATTCAACATTTTGCTCAACAACTATTAAGCAAATGATCAAATCCTATTCCCGACCCTGACACTAAATACTAATATTCTTTTAACTAATATCCTTATAAATAAACAAATGTCCTTCGTGGCAACACTACTAGTTTGTTAGATACAACGACGATATCGTCGTTGGTTACATACATTTAAAAATGGTTAGCCTGTTATGCAAAAGTTCGAGGATTTCCCAGTAATTATTCTGGTTATTGCTTTTTGCTTTGCTTTTGTTTCTGTTGTGTAGCTTCACAAAGTACTAAGGGCGAAGTTATAATTTTGAAGTCTAATTCCTTGCTACAAGCAATGGAAGCAAAAAATTTATATGCATCTGATGACGAGGAAGATGTTGAGGTTTATTTAGATACGTAAATATACATTAATTCAGTTAAATGCTCTGTCTTTAAAAGACACTAAACGGAATAATATAAATATGTCGTTTATTTTTTGTTATATATTTTTTCAAATACATCATTATAACATAAATTCGAATTAGTGTTTTATTTGTACTGGCGCGCGGCGCATGCCTTCAACAATTTGTACCATAATTTTCCCAAAAATTCCATAATTCTGGCATCGCTGTGCAATAATTTTATATTTGACATCTGGCATCGCCGGTTTTGATCGGTTTTGTCGTTTTGCGTCCTTTTCTCTTGGTCTATCAATTTGGGAATGGCTGTTTTTGGCCCAAAGTTCATTTGCTCCAATCGACAAAAGCTCCAGCCCGACGTCACCCGAAGCGAACTGTTTGTTTACCCCAATGTTTATCTCTGTTATCTGTCGTTTATTTCTATGTTCTGTGGTTTATTATGTGCTGGGACTGCTGGGCGTATTGAGCGATCTCATCAACCAAGTTTTCAAAATATCGATGGTTTGTTGTTCATCGTCGATGTTTTGGTCATCATGGTTTATTGAATTAATTGCTGTGAAGCGTGATGAATGAAGTTTTTGTTTTTATATTTATATATATTTGAAATAATCTTTGTAGCTATTATTTTTTCAATAACAATTATTCATAATACCACACTTTATCGGCGTAATTTTTAACTGTTATGAAACAGTTTTACGATGATAATAATAATAACCTAGGTAAGTTCGTTTAATCGTAAAATTATTCATCCATGGTTTTTACATTACATGCCATTATTTTCACATCAGATATTTTTCCAGTTTTTCTCTGCCACATTGACAAATATTTTTGTGCGAGTAGGTAGTAGTTGGCGGTTTTGATGGTTCCGTGAAGCTATTAGTCTCAAGTGAGACATGTTCATTTACGAAATTTATTCGAAATAATACTAAGGTCAGAATTACGAGACAGTATCGTACTTCCTAAAGATGTCAATGTACAGCACCACTCTGCGCACAATTGAAGATAACTGTTGGAATAGCGCATCAAAAATTGGTTTAGTAATTTTGAAATTGTGAAAAATTACCACATTCTTTAAGTGTATACTCTCCACTATTATCCAAGCATCGCGCACCGTGGCGCTGCCCATTGGCAACCTACGAAGTTAAGCACCTGGATTTATTCACAGGACCTTTGACTTCGTAAGTTACTAATGGGCAGCTCTATAGTGCGCGAATCTTGGAAATGAGTGTTGATATCACATTTTAGTCAATTCCAAAGTTAGAATATTACATATGTAACATTTTTTCAGGTGTCATCCGTGGACGGGTGAATGTGACTTGTACGGAAAGGGATGCCACGGACTATGCAAGTGTCAGAATAATGCTCAATGCTCGGCGGTGAACGGCACCTGCATATGTCCACCGGGATTCACAGGCAAACACTGCGAGAAGAACTGTCCTGAAGGACCGTTCGGAGATGATTGTGCACATAAGTGTGACTGTAAGTAACATGTAAACATTATTCCTATTTACGAGTATAGAAAGATTCGACGATATCTGAAGCTCCCAAGATAAGCAATGCTGGTTTACTATGTTTTCTTTCATAGTATTACAAGCTATGGAATTATAGCATAGGGAGTTGCCTATAAGAATAACTTGAACATTTTACAAAATTTACAGAAAAGGCTAATCAAAATCTTCAGTAAAAATACTTATTACAACAAACTTACCGCTAAATTTAGAACAACTTTTTTTTTAGATTCGTTCATTTAGCATTACAATGGACTTAAAATGTATTTACAATCAAAAAGTGTAACAAGAAATAAAAGCATTCTATTACACAATATGAGTAAAAGAGTTAGCAATAAAAATAATTATAATATTGCAATAAAATTATTTAATAAGATGCCAAAAGAGTTAAAAACACTAAAAACGGCAAAAGATAATATCCAAGCAAAATTCAAAAAATGGATAAGAGTAAATGTATAATTTCAGAAGATAAAAAAAAATTTAGCAACACAATAATAATGTTATGCAATACTATTTTAGTTTGTAAGTCTTATTTTTACATTAAATTAGTATTATATTAATTTTTATTTAATTTTTCATGTATATCCAGCCCCATATACAGATAATCTTATTTCTGTAGGAATTATAGTGTAATTATTCACTATTTTGTATTTTACTTTGTAATTTATATTTACTGGAAATAAATTTACTTTTTTCTACATTACTTCTCAAATCGTATTGTGTATTTTTTAAGTCGAAAATCGATTTTTTTTAAACAAGACGAAAAATCGTTTCCTAGCTAATTTTGGAGCGTTGATTACGAATCCGATCTCAAATTTGCACCCGGACTGAAAAGAGAGCCTCTGGCGAACCTATGAGCGCTCATCTGACTACTTACGCCTTTCTAACTGTGATATTCGATTACCACCCCAGAATTACCCAGAAAAGCGAATTTTTTTCTGTTTGTAGAAAATTTATTTTTTCATTCTGAATTTATTTAAGTCGAAAATCGAATTCTTTCAAACAAGATGACTAATCGTTTCTTAGCTAATTTGGGAGCGCCGATTACGAATCCGGTCTCAGTTTTGCACGCGGACTCAAAGGGGAGCCTCTGGCGATCCTTTGAGCGCTCGCCTGACTAACGAATTTATAATTGTTATACTCGTGATGACCGTCCCAGAATTACCCAGGAAACGAATACCTGCGACTAAGTATAATGTCTAACCACTTATAATTCGTACAGTAGGAGCTAAGATCAATATGTGTAGCATCAATGAAACAATGGCTATTAGGCGACAGGAAAAAAGGTTTGAAATTTATCTGCAAAGCTTCTAGAGCAGACCATTTTACGAGAGTTTATATCAAGAATTGGAAGAATTTTATATATTGCAGTTCGCCTCTATTTGATAGAGACCCGTTTTTGGAAATATGACTCATGTGATTTATACATATCTTATTATGGCCATGCCAAAATTTGAGTTACAAAATTGCACCTCTTCTCATTATCATAGATATTTAGTTACGAGCGTGTGAATACTCGTAATAATTGATTTGCGGCTGATCCATTGATGGCTTTCCATTTAATAATCATATAAAAGAAAGTTATCTAATGAACGACTATCTCTTGGGACAAAACATTTAGTTTTCTATCTATAAACCACCACATCGCACGGATAAAGTGTTTACGTAACGGCTATATTCTATTATAAAATAGATGGTTTTAAAAATCAAAAGACCACACAATCTCATAAGATGGTTAAATAATTACCTGGGTAAGACGGTACAATGTTCACAGTCAAATCTTATAATCTCTTATAATCTTAGAGGACAGTAGAAGTATAACATCAATCAGCAAAACAAGCACAGGACAAGTTTCAGAAGTAACCTTAACATTTCTAATTAAATTCAAACCATTCAATGCTCGTTGCTCGTGAGCTTGCGATATCTGAAGTATTGCTCGTATGTGTGGACTTCTGCTCCGACGCACTCTCTGAAGGTTCTGGAATCAATCCATGAAGGAGTAATATTTGTAGTGGACGCGCTTGATCTTATTAAAGTATCTCTACAGTCTGGATCTTCGAAGAAATCTCTCTATTTTCTAGAATCTACCTGATAGATGTTCGGCTTAATTGTCTCGTATAATAACATCAAGAGTCGTCAGTACAACAAACACATGCACCTCAGTTATTTTTCAAAATTTAGACAGACATCTGAGTAACTCGACAAGTATTCTCGATAATTTAAGTTTTCATAAAAAAATCCGAATACATAATTCCAACAGGTTGACATGCCTTTCTTGATTTTTACTGGAAATCCATATCCATTTATCGGAGTGTCAATTATTTTCCTGATATTTTCAGGCCCCACAGTCTGTGCGTCTGAAGGGGGCTCAGAAATCATAGATTCTATCGTTCGCCCAGGTTTTTAGTATGGTATGTTTTATTTTTTTTGTTCTTAAAGTTTTCAAGAGTACACCTAATTTCAGATCAGATTTCTCCCAGAGCCCAGACTTTCTCTCGACCCGACGGCCCTGCTTATACCATATACTAGAACTTTTTACTATCTTTTAGTATAGTATAGAGCTGTATATATTCCAGCATGAAACTTAATACTGCGGATATTTGCTGTGGGAAATTGAAAACAAATCATCCAAAATATTGAAATCAATTTGCTCTAACTAAAGATTTAGAATAAGTCGATTTAATATCAAAGTATATAAGTATTTTCGATTGGTGCCTAAACCATTGATTAAGGAGCAGATTAAATGGATTATGTCACTCAGTGCTAAAATATATTATACTAGGACATTGTTATAGCCTTGCTGAGAATGTAATAAGTAATGAACTAATATTAACAAGTAACAATACCTTTTCAGTAAAATGGTATATCATGCTGGACTCATATAAAATAATTAGTTGGAGTTGTTAGGACTTTTTGTGCAGAAATATATACAAAAATAAATTAAAATAAACTAAATTAAAGGAGCTGTACTTATAGCACTCAATAAATTTTAAAGTACAATTTATAATTTATCTAGTAAGTCTATAATAGACTAGGTTTTCGTAAATGATACATGATCTTCCACCAGCCCACGTATGTATATACCGTTTTTTATCGTATTCTGAAGCAAAAGCAGTTTCATGGATGTTTAAGCGTTACCTTTCACCTTTTATTTGATTACCAAGAATCTCAACTACTACCAGCGGCAGGGCGATCAATAGCGTCTTAGCGTGTAGTGCAGTTAAAGTTGATACAAATTTGTAGGTTAACCGTTTGTTGATGAATGGTTCGCATGTGAGGTAGGTATACACGTCCTACAACTGGAGTATAGTTTTTTTTAGGAGGAGGAAAGCTTTTATAGCCGAAGTTAGGGAGTCTCCACCGGCTACCACAACCGTCATTATTACACAGTAGTAGTTAGTACACCCGATGGCATACCCACTAAAACCTGAACCTCCGAACGCCAACCCCCACCGCGGAACTGTTCAACACATTACTTCACGGTGGCTGCCTTGTAGCTAGCGCCTACATTCAGGTTTGCTCAACCCATAAGAACCAGACTGCTGTAGGCGGGCACCATTGCCAACGCCTACAATCAGGCTCGCATGTTTTGGGCCACCTGCTGTAGGGCCCTTTCCTCTGATTTTTTCTCCCGTAGAACCATCTCTACAAATTTCGCCAGAGCATTCCAGTTCTGAGGAGATCGAACCATGCAGGGTCATCATCATTGATGCCCTACAAACGTTCCACCTTTCGCAGGTAAAGTACGTGTGTTCTGGTCCATACAACTGGAGTATAGTAGATCCATTGCGAGTAGCGATACCGTGTACTGATGACTAAAATTCATTGTTTATAATACTCATCTATTCCGCCCTTTATGTGAAGGTGGGAGTAAAAAAGCGTATATGTTTTTGTTGTTTGCTGCTGATGTTTTGCATAGCTACATGCAATATTGCTTTAATGCTCATTATAATATCTACTATTTGGAGAGTAGTCAGCCCATTATAAAACTAAAGTCATGTCAAAGTAAAGCATTATTGTTGACAGACAGCATGTCGTTTTCCACATTGCATCAAAATCGGTAAAGCATTCACTAAAATTAAGAGTTGATTGAAATAACAACTGACATGAAAACCGATACGATAAGCAGAGTTTCTAAAATATGTTTAACACTGATTTCGAGCATATCAACTACACCTTGAAATTATTAGGAACTTGTGATACATGTGAAAATTAGGTTTGACCTTCAAAATGTCTAATCCTTCCTAGTGTTTTTTCTACACCCGAAACTGATCAGAAATTCGAAAAACATAGCAAGCCAACGCAGTTTGGAAAAGTTCTAATAATTTTTGGTTGATTGCTTTTCACTTGATAGTCGTACTAGCATCATATGCTTCCACAAAATTGATAAAAGTCGGTGCATGGGTTAATGAGACTAGAGGGTGATGAAAACACCAATGGACATATAGAAAAAGAGGAATCGAATGGGGATCTACAGAATTGAGATCAATGCAAGAAGACTCAGATAACCACCACGACGGAAATAATCAAGTCTCTAGGGGTCAATATCAACAATAAATTGTCGTGACATGATCATGTTGCCGACGTTTTTAGACATTACAAAGGACAACGTCAGATAGACTGGACCATGGTAAATGTTTGATCGAGCTTCTTTGAATTGTAACACCAAGAGCCATCAACACAACGAACATTAGAAGAGAATTGGCATAAGAATTCCAAAACTCAACTCACCACTAGATTAGCCCAATGGGCACATGCTCACCAGGGCAAACTAGTAACAGCTCAAATGAGCTTCTTCCAGAAGTTATTCTTTTGAAGAGCCTCAATGTTGTGGAATGATCCCCCAAGGAATCTTCCTCACAAAGAGTTTTAAGGTCAGTGTGAATGAATATTAATTTATCAGTGCTTTTGGTGCGCGGTAGGCTTTCTGTTTATCGGAGACGTTAGTTATAAAGAAATGTATCAGATATGCTACAGAGAAAGTTAAAACAACTGTTTAGAAAAATTAAACAAAGAGTTAGGAGGGTAATTTTCCAAAATACCCTGATATTCTACTACCCTTCCTTATAATCTGGTGATACTTAAAAAATAGAAGACTAAATTCATATATAGTTTATTAAACAGAAAAAATTGGTGTAGAACGGAAAATCCGAACCCGAATTTTTTTTCGGAAACCATAGTAGATATTCTCCCAAAATCCCAAAAACGTCCCGAGGTATGGTCAATATCTGTGAAACGTTGTTTTAAAAAAATATCATCGGGGGCTTTCTGACCTGCTTTTTTGAATCTGTTCAGTATTTTAGGAATAACAAAGTATCAAAATTGGCTGAAAAATTTGCATGTAATGATAATTATGTGAAGCAATTTATTTTCAAGAAATTGTATTTGAGGGAGGATAATTTAGGAAACAATACCTAAAATAAATTAGTCGAATTGGTTTCTCAATAACCATTTAGGTTGCGTGATTCTTCTCGAAAGTCTACTATTAAAACGACTTGGACATAGATAATACTCGTATCTAAATCCTAAAACTGCTGGATTATACTGGTACCATCACGTCGGCGTTGCGTCGTGGGTACCGTCAATGGTACTCTCACAAACCAAGCAGTAAATCCCGCGCTAAAATTCCACCAATTGATAGACAGAATGCGGTACAGAAAGTGCGTGGTGCAATACTACGGAACCGCCGCGGTACTTGCAATCTTCCTGTATTGCCTGTTTGCGTTTTTCAGTGGGGTTGTTGATACGGGCTTGACGATATATCGGATGCCGACTCTTACGCATAAACAGGTAAGATCGATAAATATCTGAAGTATTTATAAATTCAATTAAAGAACTTTGAATTGACACGATTAACTAAGAGCACTCAAAAGCTTCCAAATTCGCAATGCAGTCTAATTAAACATTGCATGTGCTGAACTATCCTTGCATAATAACCAGCTGCCGGCAAACTAATGTTTGTAAGTCAAACACTGGAGTATTTTTACCCCCAGCGTATAGCATTATTTGGCCTAGCTCGTCTTTAAGGGATCGATAAGTCCACATGGTAACAACCATTGTAAATAACATGTTTTTTACGATCTTCAATTATTGACTTTGGAGGAACTGTAAGAGAGATTAAATGGAAAGATTCAAAAATTATCATTGTGTTCAGGATGCATCTTAAGTGAAAAAAATTTGTCTGAGCTGCACTTTTGGAAAATTTATATGGTACATTATAGCATAAATCCCGAAAATTAACCAAAAATTCTGTATGATCTGTAATTTGCTTTTAACTAAACAATTAAAGCTATTGAAGCAAAGCTATATAAAGACAAGATATGCAAAACAAATAGGCGCAATGAATGTAGGATCATGTATGGAAATTGGTCCAGCAACTAATGAAAAATGTAAACTCACTTTTCGGGACTGAAACTTTACCACCGTATACCCGTTGTATTGCCTACGGTATTGCTATTATATAGGACTGACAAATATTAAATACTTCTTGGAAACTTCTAACAAAAAAGATTATTTTCTACATGTGGCTAGAAAACCCCGCAAAGACCATAATATTTTATGAAAATGTATATTAACAACTAAGTAAGATTCAATCCACCAAACACGAAAACTGCTGACGCCTAATATTTTAGAACTATAATTTTTTTATTATTTTGTTTGTATGGTTGTTATCCCTCTCGTGAGCGAGAGGTTAATTCGAACTTAATTATTCCTAAATGTATCTTAACCAAGTTATTTTTGTGATTGTAACGTTGACCGTGGCGACGCATTTATGTCAAAGTAACTAGTTCAGGCGATTTATGGCAAGTTTTTCTATAACCTTGCATCATAATTACCTGTAATAATTAACCTCTATAATTCTTCTCAACTCTATTATCTTGGAATTTATCCCGCCAGCTTTACATTTCCTGATTCATACGATACTAATGTTCCAGCTACTTCCTTTAAAATTGGTGCATTTGGGATGGAATAATTTAGCAAAAAGAACTATTTTCATCAATTAAATTTTTTTGCAAGTGTTCAATCTTCATTTTTCACGTTCCGCAATTTACTTAATATAAGTACGTATCCATAAGAATCCAAAAATTATGTTTACAATACATAACCACCATGACGAACATTACAAGGAAGAACCGGATGGGAGATATCCGTACTACAAAATCTTTAAATATACAATATTAACCTAACACAGAATCACAAGAAGAAAATCGAGTACATTAATTTTATTCAGGTATCTAAATACCTCATAGAATTCTGATTTTCTTACATTAGAGAAAGACCTTTTCGAGCAAAATCATTACAGTATTGAAAGTGGAACTAGATCAGTAAGTATTTCGGAACATATTAAGACAATGTGATTGGAAGGATTAAAAATATTAAAGTATGTCTATCTTTATTTTTTGCTCATTTATTTTGCTGATTATCTCGAATGTCTGGGATCATCACTTTTTAATAGTTTCACATCGATTTGTGAAGTCAATCTACTCAACTTCTTTCATGCAGAGAGTGTCATGGATCATTCATTAATTTTTACTTTTACTGTTTCCTCACTGGGTACTAATGCCTAATGCCTGATGATTAATAAACTTCACCGTTCAAATCATATACATATTTTATCCTTTTACTGTTAGTTGATAGATTTTTTTTCGTTCGTGAAGTGAATACGACCGCAAAATTGAACTACTAAGGTACAAGAAAAACGTGTAATTCGATATCCACTGATATCTGATTTTTTCCGTAGTTCCTAACTACAACTTTGTACACCTTTATAGTATTTAATATTGCGAACAGGTAACCGAGTCGTCATTCTGGTTGTCTCAACAGTCAGTCTCCTTGCGACACACCACAAAATCGCTAGAAGAACTGGGCAAAATGGACAAAGTGAACAGATATTTCCTATTTCTGAACCATGTACCAAAGTGTGGAGCAGAAATTCTTATATTGCTACTGCAACGCTTGCAAGGATTTAACAACTACAGACATGTTAGACTGAAAAACGGAAATAAAAGGTTTCTGACGAGTATGCAACAGGTGAGTTGCCTTTCATCGAAAGTATCGTCATTTATCATACATGTATTATTATAATAAATAATAATAATAATAATAATAATGACTTTATTATAACTATTTTACAATTAGTTATAAATGGCGAAGTCTAGCTTCAAGCTACTCATACTTAACCAGGTCAAAAACTTACTCCTAACTTATAATAACTTATACTAATACTAAGATAGGTTGTATGCATATATTTATCATGTAGAATATCCGTCTAACAGCTGCGTTTTCAGTTGTTTTTTTGACTGTGCAGTGTAGGAATGAAAATCTAATTGTAGGGAATTTATAATGTTCACTGCATTGAATGTGAATGATCTCCTAAATGAAACCTATGAAGATCTGTTGGATGTCCGTGACATGAGCAAGCCCCTTCCTCCGATATTGACAACACTCAGGTTTCAAAGAAACTCAGTTCACTCAATACAAGTGTTTGTAGAAACCAAAATAGGTAATGTAGATCGTAGATGCTCTTACTTGGTTAAGCTCTTCCATCATGCAGATAAAACAATTGTGTACTCAACACACAGTTTCACCAAAAAACTCTTTTTGTTTCAGTGCCGCGTTTCGATTTATATTTAAATCTTTCTCAGACTGTCAGATTAAACGGTTAACAAAGGCTACCCAGATTACTTGCCAACCAACTAAAACTAACCAACTAAAAAAATGCGATCAAATTTACGACAAAAAACAGCCTATCGCCTTTATCGGACATGCTTTGGTTTAACACTTGGCAAGGTGTCAAGTTCCCAAGAATTTCTGACATCCTTGTCACATTAATAACCCAGTGTCGAAGTTCCTAGTGCCAAATTCGAAAAGTACTTTTCGAGCTATAGAGATGTAAAAGATTACCGGATAGTGTACAAACAGACAAACGGACGGAAAGGAGTGACATGGTTTTTTGTGATGTATATTTAATGAAATATCAAGATGACATAATATGTCGAATTAGAAATGTTCCGCGATTACAATACTTTCCCCGTTATTGGCGTGGAAAGAGAAAAAACTTCATTGTAAAGTCACTACTTGAGGTGAGGTTAAAACTCCTGGTACCTCTCAAACTGGGAGGAGTAGGAGGGGACGTACTAATATAATCTTGGTTAATTTTTTACGGTAGGCTACTACTGTCGCAAGGACAAAAATGCCTTATATTTTTCTTTAAAACTAATCCAGTTGTGGTAAAATAATCATCATATCGATACATATGAAAATTACTGAACCTTGGTTTCATAGGCGTTTTTTTAATATTTAAACATCGCCTACTACCTCATTTAAGATAAGATGGTAGAAGGCTGGTGAAAATCGTGAATAGGTAAGCAGTAGCTGCTCACGGTATTTTGTTTGTGAATTTCAATTCTCTTAGTACTTGTAAGTAGAGCAAAACAACAAAAATATATTCGCGTTGTAAATAAACTTATAGTGTATGCACATATATCACCAATTATCTTGTGCTGCAGTTATTAGTTCTGGTGTATAACTTATCTGACCTGCTTTCATCGGAAAAAATATGTTCCACTTTAGGAAATTAAAGGGTTATATAATATAAATTACAACAATTTTTAAAATACGGAATATTTTTAGGCAATAAATAATATTTAAATGCATTTAGTAATTAGCTTGTTTGGCACAGACATGTGGTGATCTGTTTTAGTTTTAGTACTGCTGTCTTGACGAAGGCATACGATATAGATTACAGTGCCATTTATATATAATATCAACATTAAAAAAGCATAACAATGTTTTAGCTACTACTAAAATCAGTTGGATTTAAAGCATCTCTTGGCTAAAGAATCCCAATTTTGAAAAAGTTACATCCTCGGGTGAAATTTATTGATTAAGTTGCTTTTCCTTCAGCATACTCAAGCGGCATAAAAACTGTGTTCGAATATAAATTAGAATATAGCAATCCATAACTCTTTCGAGTGAATTTTTGTGTTTGTTGATGCATAAGCAGTGTTCTAAGAAAAACTGATACTGATTCAAAATATATTTTTCTGTTTGCTTTTTACATGATGTGCCCCTGAGGTTCTTATATTTGGGAAGGTAACTATTGTTGATTTTTCACGGTAATATGACTAATCTCTACCTTATACCAGAAACTGGTCTGTTACGTAAAGAGTGAACAAGAATATTTTAGGAAAACCTTCGCATTTACCTGCATATCTTGATTATTGTTAAATGCCATCACAATCTTCTCATCTCCAGCTAGGCTGTCTTGAGCACATGGATACAGTAACTTTCGTATCACGATTTCTAGTTTGATGCAGCTGATTTGTTGAAGTGATTAATGGTCCACAAAATTTAATAGACGATCCGTCAGAATGAAAATGGAATTTTATATAAACGTTTATGCTTTATGCAAGCTCGTTTTTTAGTTGGGCGGTATGCTAAAATTAATTGTAACAATGGACTCAAGTAGATTGATTTCCCATGTTGTAGTGATACGGTTTTCCTCTAGGAAATATGATTTTCCGGTTGAATGAAACCAGAATTTCATCTGGTTTTGTCTAAGATACTCAAATTTATCTGTACTTTTTTGCGTGTCCATGCTTCATTGGCAATTTTTCAGTAATAGTTCGTCTGCTCATTCCTAATCATTATGGCTATTATATGATCTGAGCAAAATAGTTGTATTTGTATGTTTATGCATATTTCGTTCACACTTAGTTTAACGTAATTTCAATCGATACAAAATCCCTTAAAAAAGTTTTAAACGCCCGATAAATTGACAAGGACTCGAGAAACACGATGAATACACTACATGATTAGTCCGAAGTATAAAAAAATGCGGAAAAGTTTCGTCGAAGTAGCCCCTATCAGCTGTTTATGTTAGTAACGCTTATAGAAATTAGTTTAATTTTGTTATAAGAATTAGAACGGTGAAGTGACCGCTCGCAAATTTGTTGGACGAAACCACTATTATGTTTTGATCATTTTTATTGTGGGATTATACAAAAATTCAGCTATAAGAAAACAAATTTGAAGACCTCATAATGTTCGGGGTGTTACGATACGTAGTAAATATCGCGCACATTAGGTACATTGCTAAAAGAGCAATAAAATTTCACATAATATGTAATCCTTGCAACTATTTGATAAATTGAAAATGGTAGTAAATACCATATATCAAGCAGATAAACTTACCATGTTAAAATCAATCAAACGGAAGAATTGCGCCCGTTCTTATATAGTTCACCTATGTCTTTCTTGACTCGATTAAACTATTTTGTGGTAATTTTTGAGACATAGATGGTTCACAATCCATGGCTGATGCGTGCCAAAATGCTGACAGAGATACAAATAGACCGACAGAAAAATTGACGGACATGAAGATAGACATACCGGCAGAACAACTGACAGATAGATCGACAGACACACAGACGTCCGGCGCCGTCGTTAACATCTTACGACTCGAAATAAATATTGAATAACGACGGAAGACGAGAAGTCCAGTGTACCACGTGCTCCTAACGTAAATATTTACTGCACTGAGGCATCGCACAATGTTAAGATTTTAAATGAAACAGCAGAAGATTACATTTATACTGTTTATTGCAAATATAGTGTGCATAAAACGTGTTCGTTGCTTTTGGATGAATCCCATTCATAAGCGACAATGAATTTCTTTCAGCACTAAGTACATCAATAAATATAGTATTTTCACTGGTATCTTCGCTTACCTTCATGCGTTCTAAAATTTTTGACAACATTAATGTTTAGGGTTTACATAGGGTATACCCTGCACTCACATGTTTAGAAGTAACAATCAGGAAATCGTTAAAGATAATGATGTACGAAGAAATGCAACATTCATGCATGAGAGAAAGATCTCAGTTTCGGGTACCATATGGTTTAATATAAGGTCGAACTCGGAATTAACATAGCAGATTACCATGTTAACGAATAGCTGCATAAATAATCAGATACAATATTCTATGCCAATGGCTGGCTAGTGATACAAGGAACCTGAATTAGTGCGCATTGTGTAACTCTATAATTGAATATTTTCTCTACCAAGCCTGTTTCCATTCATACATTATTAAGAAGATACTTGGGAATATCATTGGTCATGGTTATACTAGTCACTGGTGTATTTGACGTCAGTGGCGCAGCGTTGGGGGATTTTAGGAGTTACTCTCAGAAAATCTCTTCAAACTCAGCGTCCTGATATTCTATTATAATTGGAAAGTCAATCTTAACTTCATTTATTATCTCCTTGTATTTTTTGTTTCTTGCTTTCAATGTGATCTGTTTGAATGATGAGCTTCAAAGTATTTTATCGCCAATTATATTTATCTTTTCATGTGTATTTTACATTTTGGATTCGACAATATGTTCCATTTTATAAAATAACACTCGTCTGGATACCTACCCAATAAAAAAAACCTAATACAAAACTCTGGCTGCGACTTTTCAGCTCGTAATGTATAGCTATTAATATCTCGATTAAAAATACAATTCATTTTTATCCATTACACTCGGACAACTATTGTATGAAACTTTAGTCTCAGTTCGAATAGTTCTGCATAAGCGGCACGAAAATATTGAATTCGTTAATAAGACAAAACGTTTCTAGATTTTATAGCAATTTTTCCTTATGTAAGTGCCATAATTTTTTCAAACAATTTATTTTCAGGAAAATCTAGTGTATGAGGTGTACGATAGAATGAAGAAGGAGGCAGTTCCTCTGAGTTTCGATCGACATGTTTATTTTATCAACTTCACTTCTTTCGATAGACAACTCCCAGTATACATCAATCTCATAAGAAATCCTGTGGATAAAGTCATATCTAGGTAATTTTGTAATATACATATATGTATTTCACTGACCAAAAGGGATTAAAATACTACAGAAAGTAGGGGATATATTTCAGCTTATTATGTACTTTTTACAAAAAAGTATGTGGACCTCATTTATTTACATAAATAATGGGACATCTTATGTCCAACAGTGGTTAATGCAAATGTTCAGAATGTCATCGATTTACTGCAGTATAATTACTTAAATTTCCTAAAGCTTTACCTTTGGTCAAATCCTGGTAAAATGCTCCATATTAAATAATTTTCAATTCTTCCAGCGCCAGCGTCGTGACTTCGGGTTGTGTTTTGAACACAAATTTTTTGAAATAACACCACAGTCAGTAATACGCTGGTTTAAGATCAGGCAATCTTGGAAGCTATGCATTTATAAAATTTCTGTTTATTACACAATGTTGAAAACTAGTGGATAACAATTTTTCAACTTGCCGGTATATGTGGTGAAAATCATGTTTTTAGTTCCTTTGTGCTTGTTTTTTTCCGTGTGATGGCATAATATTGTAATATCTTGAGGTATATAGTTCACCAGATAAAAATATGTACGTCACTCTAGTATATATCTTCAGTATTGACCAATGATACATTATATATAATGGCAACAAATGGTGGATACAGATACAAGACTGATATGTATGGATGTCAAATTTAAATTTTGTATCAAACTATACACCTAGATCCTTAATTTGCGCATCTTTAAAGAGACTGCTGATGCGGATCTTATATTGGTACCCTGTTATTTTGGTTTTTCTTGAAAAGGCTAACGTATGTGCATTTGGACAGGTTTCAGTGCAATTTGTTAGCCAAATACCAATTATTGACAGTATCAAGATTGTGCTGTATACAGTCGGTGCTATCACTTGTAGATAAGAATATTTTTTAGTCATCTGCATATATAAGTTAAGGCATGACAAGTTGCAGAACAGGTTATTAATAAACAATAAGAATAGTAGGCGGCTTAAGTTGGAGACCTGCGGCACTCCAGAGGTTGCAATATATTCATAAGATATACAACCGTTATACGATACATGTTGAATTCTGTTTTCTAAGATCGTAAGAAATCAATCAGCAAATTATTAAAACCAAAATAGATGCATTTTTTTGTAGAATACTATATCTATATCCATATTATATGTAATTGCTTTTGAAATTATCGGTACCTGCCTAAGTTTTGGATACTGCAAAAATGCTAAAAGCAAAAGTTCAGTTTAAGATTTTGGCTATACGTACAATTTTGTCCAAAGCACGAAACATTGCATATAATATAGATCATATCGTTCAAATTATCTTACATACTGCCAAAACACTAGAGTAATCAATTTGGGTCAGATGATGCTTTGAGATTAACACGAAACTTGTCACAAATCTACAAATAGTAACCGTGAAAGCTAGTGTGACAATTACAAATTTTTATTTCAGAGATATATGGATTTGGCTGAATTACTTCCTACATGTGGTAATACCAATTGAAATATAAATATCATCATAATATAAAGAAAGCGTATATATAATTTTATTGATTTGACTTACATAATAAGACAAAGTATAAAACTTTTTCCAGAATCTTCTACAAAAGTAAAACTAGATCGCAGATATACGAGGACTGCTTGATGAGTAACACAAGCACAAATTGTAATTTCAAGAATGGGAAACCCTATGATCTATCTATACCATACTTCTGTGGTCACCACAAAGAATGCATGTAAGATCGAAGTACTTGTTTTGAATAGCAATGCTAACTTTATATGGAGCACTGGTTCAAAAATATTATTGAGCAGCAATTTTTCATTTTACATGTGTATTTGCATTTTTGTATAGATTTAAAATAATTCCAGGGAGCTAAATAATGACTGGGCGCTCCAAACAGCAAAAAGCAATGTTGAAAAATACTATTCTGTTGTTGGAATTTTAGAAAAATTGAACGATACTATGGATGCCCTAGAACTAAAAATACCATATTTTTTCAAAGATGCTAAAAAAATGTATAATCAAGAATTACTTGGTAAGTGAAGGTACACAAACTTCGCGAAAGCTTTATTATATCAAGGAAGTTCGTATGCATTGATAACTTTTCCTACTAATAATTATAAATTTTCGTACATAATTTCGGTATCAGTTAAAAACATTGGAAAAGCCATCAGATGTAGATAACGGGAGAACAGCAATTTATTGCAATCAAGTATTTCAAAGACTAATCATAGAATGACTGGGTCCATTTTCAGACCAAATCCGATAACCTATACATAGTACATTTTCAGACAAATCGTTTAAAAAACTAACTTATTCTGATTTTGTACGCGATTCCATATATATATATATATATATATATATATATATATATATATATATATATATATATATATATATATATATATATATATATATATATATATATATATATATATATATATATAAGGAGCGATCCCTTAGGAAAAAGCTTGCTGCCTATCGGCAACCAGGTCTGTACCACTGGTTGGATAGTTTCCAAAGGGATCGCTCCTTATTTGAAGTGGTGGATGGATATGCTTCCGATGTCCTTAACATCAATGCAGGTGTTCCTTAGGGATGCCCTTTCTCCAACGTTCTTCTTGTTGTACATCAACGAACTGTTGGTGGTGAACATATAATCCAACCTACAGCTTCGCAAATGACCGCACCCTACATAGAACCTCGCAAACCATTATCACTCCGAAGCACTCCCGAGCTTCTGGACACAATCCATGGACCTTCACAGTCTACAACATCGAAGAAGGGTAGCTGATCTGCCTCTATTCTATAGATATCATTATGACAGGTGTTTGTCTTGGATAATAAGATCAAGTCGCCAAACAAATATTAGAGAAGCCCAACGGGCACATCTTCACCAGGAGCTTAGAACCCCTCGAAAGAGCCCCTTCCCAAAAGCCGTTGTTTTAGAGAACATCGGCATTATGGAATGAGATACAAGGGAGTTTGTTCGCTGATATTATAATTTATAGCGTTCTTAGTTCAATAGGAATAGACATTTACCCTCCCGCAGTGCTTATGAGGCATATTAGTCTTTCTGCCTTTGTGTGCATTTATCAATCAAAAAATAGCATGTAATGCTACGCTACAGTCCATGAAATTACGCTTATTTGCTATTCCTTTATATTTTATATATATAAATATATATCCTGCTATAATTAATGAATTGATGCTTATTTTTAGATATAAGTAAACATAAATATGCCCCGGAAGTACCGGATGCTATAAGGACGAGGCTGAGCGATTCATTGGCAAAAGAACTAGAGTTTTATGAATGGACAAGACGAAGATTACAACTCCAGTTGCTACCCTGAATCAAGCACAACTTTCTGGGGATAAAAGACTGATTTAACTTATTGTGATATAATTATTTTTATATGTAAATATATACAACACAAACTGTTATAGTGATATTTCTTGAGCATTTTTATATGAAACTTTATCTCAAACTTCAATCGGGACGACTCCATGGCTAACTAAGCTGATTGAACTTACAACTTTCTGTATTGGTGGCGTAAATGTAAAAATACCTGCCAAAGGTAGAAAGAATAATTTCGCGAGGGCAGGTAGCTTCTGTATTTGCTAATTATCCTCATGGCTTGTGGCGGCAGAAATAATACGCGAGTGTCTAGGAGGCAGGAGGTTGTGGAATCGATCCTCCCCAGCGCCGGCACAGCAACAAAAAAAGGTCTTTCTAATTTTTCCAATCATAAGTTCAGATGATGCAATAACTGCAAGGTGTTGTCACTCCTAGCGCGATTAATAATATTGTATCAAACATACATTTGTCAAATACATATCGATTATCTAATGGATAGTAATACACTAATATTGATGAATTAAATTTGTTAATCTACCAAATCAATTATTTTATCACTTCTGTGAATACATTGAGATATTGCCCACACAAGATATGCAACATTCAATGCATATTGGAATCTCATCAGAGTTTCAATATTATTGAAGTCCATATTTTATCCATTGATGTCACATTGTTTAAACATCAAACCTTTAGTCAATAATAAGCAGGTAGGATACGAAAACTCTCGATTAATCGCAATCACGGAGGATCCGCATGATTCCTAGCATCCGTAGTGAATCTGTGATACTGTTTCGGACTTCCATTGTATTGCGATTTTTGCGTTTCACAACGTTTCGATTGATGTGGTATCCTCAATCATCTTCAACCTAAACTTCTTTGTGAAAGGCAAACATCTCAAGACGATGGAGCTTCGAAACAGTATTACTGGAACATCCACATTGTTTACAAATTTCAAATAACAATTGGTAATAAATATTGCGGATCTTGAAGCACTTGCGAGTTTTCAATATAGAAAATAACCTATAAGGCTAAAACACTTAAGCTAAGGATTCGGTGCACAACTGCTGGTAGGCCGACATCATTTCTAGCTTGATTGCGCTGTATTTCAATATTTAGGTATATTTCGATGCAGGTTCAGCAAAACAAAGAAACTTAGGGGCATTGGTGATTGATGGAAGTTGAATAAGGTAGATTCCTTACTAAAACATCATTTTAAAACATACACAATCGAAGTAAACATGAGACCCCACCGCTAAATATTATTTTCTGGGGTCGCGTAAACAACTAACCAGCCGAGCTGAAGAAAATCAGTGTGTATGTTTTTTTAAATCTGTTGGTAACCCTATCAATCAGTTTATTTTTACTACTTCCTATACCGATCGATTTCGCCCCTGAAATCGTGCCAAATGATCATAGGCAGGAATCACTCATGTAATGGGCGAATATGTTATGCCCGAACGATCTCCAAGAAACAAAAACTTCAGCTCAATCCAGCCTGTGTAGAATTCTGTATGTAGAACAGATGCCGCTGTCATGTATAACATTCCTTTGGAATCGATAGCTTAATCCAAGCGAACTTAAACACTATAGCCAATAAACTCTTACCTTAACCTACAATAGAATACTAGGGGAAAGACAAAAACTATAAGTGTGAGAAATGCATTCACCCGCTTTGAATGTATTCAATAACCTGGTTCAATGACGGATGACGATAAATGAGCACTTTGTGGTGTTTTGAATTCGCTAATAGTGCAATGTTTTGCAGTAGCGGCACACTCATCGCTTAGATCTAAAGTGAAATTTCTCGGTAGTAGGATCGATCACTTTTCAGTGTAATAATGGAAAATCAATAGCCCTATGAATCAGACACTTCCAAATATGAACGTATTTTATTGGCCTTAAATAGAAAACAAAACACTGTTAAAGTGTTCGAGGCATCATCAACAGGCTCAAGTTGAAAAATGTTTGTCGTAGAAACGGAGAATCGCGCACAACAGCTTGTCTATCGCGGATCATTTCTTCTTGGCCTGCTGCAGTCCAGCCCCAGCATTGAACTTGAAAAATATTATATCTCCATCTTCAACCACGTAGTTTCGGCCTTGTTGCCTGGAATATAAAAATGTTATACATGTTTTATCAAAAATATACAGGGTGAGGTACTCTATTCGCCACAGTCTGTTCTCGAAGGCCATGACATTATTTAAAAATATTTTTGTATAATATATTCACCCGTATTCTTTTTTTAATCAAAAACTGGATAAGATCATGTTATACACGTTACTGGTTTATAACAATAATAATGGAAACAAAGTGATATATGAAAATATATTTCACTGAAGTTTTTTGTTTAGGATGTTTTTCGGACTCATTCACAGTATTTGCTATTTTTGTGTCATGCAGTTCCGAAACAGAGAGGTGCTGTCATCATTGGTAATTTCCAAATTCGTCATTAATGTTTGTCTGTTTGCAGTCTTTTCGGTAGTCATAGGTCCCTCTATAACTCGGAAAATACTTTTTGGCGTTTGATACAACTTTGACACTAGCTTACTACTGTGACATGGACGAATAAGCTTTGCAGTTTTCGGAAATTAAAAGAAGAACGACGATCAAGCGCTCATTGTGAAGGTCACTCTAATTTTGTTAGTAGACACTATTCCAAAAAATTAAAATTTCACGAGTAGACAACATTCAACCCCCACCATACAGTAGTGTTTGGTTGAACTTTGACCGGCACTAACTTTGAGTCAAATCAAGTTACGGAGATCGTTAAACAACGAAAACTACACAGTTTCACCATCCGACAAACCACTACAGTTCCTAACTTCACCTAACGATGCTAACATAGCAAGCGAGATATTTGTCGAGTTTGAAAATAAATTGTATTGGCGAGTAGTAAAACTGTTTGCACTCATTCTGTAGATAATTTTATTCTGAGCAACTTTTACAATAACCATTTTCAAAATCGAGTTATTTGACATAAATAAACTCACCTTCCAAGATCGCGGCTATTACCAACCCCCTGCCATCCCATAAATTTGAATTTATCATTGTCAGATGTACCCTAACAAATACCGAATAAATGTTATCGGTCAAAAAATGCAATTTAAATTACTAATTTGACTACGGAATATATATATATAACCATCCCGATTGTTGGTGATATTGGTCGAGAGAGCTAATAAAAATGCTATACCTGTATTTGCCAGCTGCTTTTGCCGCCGCTTCAGAGCCCTCTTCCTTGAAATCGTTGAACTTCATCACTTCAGCCATTATAAATCCCTTCTCGAAGTCGGTATGGATCTTACCGGCGGCCTGAGGTGCTTTAGTGCCTTTCTGAAACGAGTTTAGTTCTGTTAGCTTTCGCCCGATGTGCCAGCAGTATGTTTAGAGGTATTCTATCATTATTATACTATTGAGTAATTGCGACAACACTGCAAATCGAGCGTCTGGGTACAGCGACAATACCAGAGGTGGCGCTGTGTGTGACTTGATTTTCATCAATATATATATATATATATATATATATATATATATATATATATATATATATATATATATATATATATATATAGAAACTACTATAAATACGGATAGTACGACGTATGTTTTTTTTCCTAAAATTTCGTAAATTCTAATTATTTTTTATATATCATTGACCCAACATTGGTACCCAGTAGAACAGTAAGCCAGAGGTAATTTTTTCACGACTTAATCAGGCAAATCAATTTTGTTAATTTTAGTCATTGATAATAACATCGATTGTATATTTTTTCTATATATTTTGTTTTTTATTTATCATGTAAGACGTTTTTTTTAGTAGCTAGGGAATGAATATAGTTAGATAAATAATTTAAATACTTTCAGAGCAAATTAAAATAAGAGTGGCAAAAAGGTTTAGATGGATTTCGAGGTATAAAAATTGTAAGTTCTCAGCATTGTTTTGGGATTCTCCTACAGAAATTTTAGGGATTCCGGCAATCTCAAGATGTCATACTTCTCTTTTAGTTATGGTGGAGTTTTGTAAGTAGGTCAAACTTGAACGTCTTCGTGTGCGCTTCTCGAGTTCCTCACATTTTAGGAAATTGTAAGTGTCATTGTAGCTGATTACATATAAATTCCAGGAGTTATAAGTGATTTTTTTTCATATTTCTTGACTTCCTGGGCCCAGGGTACAATTAATTCTTTTTATAGGAAATCGTCTGATCTTCTGATTTCAAACATGAATTTTTATTGATTCTCGGACTTGTCAAGTTCCTGTTCGAAAAGACCACTACTGTATAACCTATTATCCAGGAAAATGCACACATACATACATTAGGCAGAATGCTGCGTCCTCAGAGTATTCTATTAGAATATTCTGCGGACGTGCAGCGGAGTATTCCAGAAAATAAAAGGCCATTAAACTGCCACGGCGAAAGTAAATAAATTGCCTGCGCGCCCTGAAATTGTCTCCCAAAATTTGCATGAGAATCGTCGTGGAGTTGTAGTCGTGCGGACTATTGAGTGTTCTGTCTCTCTCTGGCTGCCGATCTGATGCAACGTTGCTTCCGGGGAAAATGAAAAACAGGAATAATTCCTCGAGGACCGCTTCCCCGTCTGCTGTGTCGCAAAGTACTTTGTTCAAAATGTACCTACATACTAGCAGGAACAATTGTTCTATTCCAGGTGAGGTAGTTTACGATAAACGCCAAATGCTGATGTACTAAAAGATGGTGCGGAGCACTCTGTGAGGTCTCAGTTAACGGAGTTCCTATAGCGTGGGAAAATAGTACACCTATAATTACATTTTTAGAACAGCAGAATCAAAATTAGTTTTTAACACATGTAATTAATTGAAAATATCGATTCCCACATGATTGGCAAAATCATAACCGACTTCAACAGGAATAAATTCAATGAAACGGAATCAACATTTTCCTTGCAAAATTTTTGAGATATGTCGATCTTTGATTGAAGGTTGGCGCATTTTAGGGCGATGTGTGTATTTATCTCACTATAAATTTTATAAACGAACAGGTATGTCGCCTAACCACTTCTTGAAAACTTCTTTCTATGAAATTACAGAGCACTATAGTCTGATTATCAAAAGGAAAAGTAAGGAATAAATAAAAATGTGGAATAAAAAAATACATTTTATGTTGAAAAGCATCACAGTGTGCACGGACATGTTTTGTTTATGAGAGAACATGTTGGAAGACAGATTTTATTCCGCACGAATACACATACGACTACACATATACACACATTTTGGGGCACTTTTATATAAACTAAGAATTTCACTGAAATCTGGGCTTTAGCAACAGTTCAAGATGAAATTGAACTCTTGAAATGAACTATGGGGAGTGTGTACTTAGTAATACATATTCAAATACATAACGGTATGCAACAATCCTACCTTATCACTTAAATACGAAAATACTAACCTGGATTGTCCAAGCTTTTACTTCGTCTGGACCAGCCGTGAAGAAGTACTCTAACTGAAGTGCCTTGTATCCCTGAACAATTATCTTATCAAGAGCACTGGAAAAAATATATATTTTACGTATATAATATGAACATATAAAAATTTAAATTTTTTGCATGCGTTGTTAACGCCCATCTATGCGAAGAACCACTTGCATGAATGATAAAAATGAATTGAGGAGTGTACAGCCTACATATTTCAGCTCGCACTATCAAGTTAGGAAAGATTTTTCACTTGAGGAATATATTTCGAGTCGCAACTTGATTCAACATAATTGAAAATGAATGAATCTCACAGTGATGCCCCGATTCCATTTTAAAATATAGGAATGAACTCAATCATCTGACCATTCCATTGATAAATTCCCCAAAGGATAAACCTACACTATAATTATTTTGCTTTTAAAATTTCGTACTAACGATCGAAAACTACATTTTAACGATCCAAATATAAAGCTCCGCTGGGAATACAGTGGCGTGTAGGTAATGATAATCAAGCTGGGATCTCTGATCTATCACCAGTTATATCAGAGCTAATAAAATGCTAGGCGGATATACAGCAAAGCAAGTGCTATATACTCAATGAAAGCGAAACGTTGTGACAATATGTAGATTGTATAAAATATGCTCTTACTTGGTGAATTTCTTCCATCATTCGGATAAAAATTGTGTATTTGGATACAAAGTTTCACAAATAAAACTCTTTTTCAGCGAAGCGTTACGATTTATATTCAAATCATCGTCCGACTGTCAGAGTTGACTGCTCACAAAGCACAAAGACAACCCAAAACTAGAGTTCACAAATCTAGCATTCTATTTATCATGTCTAGCTTTTGTTCTATTTAATTATCGGAATAAAAAAGAATAAGAATTTAATCGAACAATAGTTAGATAGGAAAATGAATGCTAATTTTGAGATTTATATTCATGATATCTAGGACCGCGTAAGGTAGTTAACAAGTAACTTGGGTAGCCTTTGTGAACAGGCAAATTTGACAATCCGACAATGATTTGAATGTTTTGTTTTGTTTTAGCTTATTGTATGTTTTTAAGCTCCTAGTCAGGAAGTCATACATTCTGTAATGATAGGGAAGGTACAAGTCCTAACGTTCGGGCTTTTAGTCAAATGAATGGATGTCTTTTATCTTATGGCTGTTGGAGAGTCCGAAACGGCGAAGTAGTTTTTTCATAATAAGTTGGTCAAAAGATGCATTATCAAACAATTATATAAGTGAAGTTCACATTCACGAACAAATTGAGTCAATAGACCTGAAAGTTGAGGGTGGAAGGGAACCTGGTAGAAAACAATGCTCATGGTTGTGAAATGTTAGGGCCCCAGTACACAATCGGCCAGAATAGGCCAATGCAGGCCATCGCCATTGTGTACAGGGAGGTATAACGCTTGATGGCGGACAGTTGGCAGTGGTTAATGTACCATAGCGTAGCCTGGCCGGTAGTGTTCACACAGTCGGCCTTTTTTCAGTTCGTTACCGACCGAACATCATGCGCCATTGTGTGAACACCTTAGAAGCTGACGGGCAATGGGCAATGATGGCCTACGTGGCGCATGGCCCATTGTGTACTGGGGACTTTAGAGTGAATTGGTTCTAATTCAGAGTGGTAATTAAGAACAGCACAGGTCAGAGTAAGATTTTCCGATATTGTAGGCAACCTTCAATAGGAAGATGGAGAAGAAAAATATACCTGAAAATACTTCTGACGTAGATTTGCAATCTACGCTGCTGGCTAGATGTTTCCTCAAGTCGCGAAAAGATTGCGGCGGTGTGGCGTAGTCTTGGTCACACAATGGAAAAATTAGGAGGGTAATCACGGTAATGACATCATCTTTTCCGATGTTCTACAGTCTTTCCGAGTCGAATTACTCTCCCGTACGATTGCAGCAGATATTATCTTCGAACCTATCATTACCGACGGGTCCCGAAAAGATATAGTGCCTAGTGGCCCAGTGCATTTACGATGAATTTGTCATACAAGACGACTTTAAATTGGCTTTCCACATTCCTTGATGGAATAGCCAGGACAAAAGATGTTTTTGAGTGAAAAAAACAAACGATTTTCACATAGAATACAGCGTATATTTTTTTAAAACAACTAACATATTTTTTGACACTGTGATGAAGAAAAGCTTACACTATTAAAACTTTCAAATGCATCAACTTGTTCTGTTGCCTTTTCTTTTGAAAGTGAAGTCAGAAATATTTAGAGAGTTTCGTATATTCTCAGTGTACTACACATCGATATTCTCATTATAGCCCTGGAGCTAACATGCAATTTTGGGGAGCGATTTTTTAAAACTTGGAATAATGTTTATTCATTAGTTTAAGTTGTGCTAATAATGAAATGCGGATTCTGGCTGGAGCCTTGCGATCACTTTGGCGTCGCGACGCCCAGCATCTTGTACGGTAAACAATAATGTGGAGGTCATTTTTTAAAAGCTAGTACTTTTTCTGGTAGTTGTTTATACTATTATAAGTATCTTAAAACAAGTCTGGCAGGTTGCAACAGATCGCTAATCGTTCTGGCGAATTTTTGAAGTTACCAAAAAAAAAATTGATTTTTGAAGTTATTTTTTAAAACTTGGAACTTTAGGGAATGTTAATATAGATATTCATAAACATTATAAAAACATTCTGGCATCTGCTTGTCAGTATTATCCTTAGGAAGAGGCAATCACATCGAAGTATATATCAATAAAATTAGTTGAGGTCTACGTGAATATTGTCAAGATCCTAGAAAACCAAGAAAAGGCGAAACTGATGTGGAGATAAGAAAGGGCATGAAGGAAATGAGATGACGGATAATATACCGTGCACGTTTTATGTTATTGCGGAAACTTGCCAAGCCTGTGGTATGAGATACTTGGGAATGAACTCTGTGCCAAGGTTATGGTCAAAGGACACAGTGCAATTAGTACTGTCAATGGGAGCGAAAATAGATCCACAAAGACCTGGACAGTCTCTGACTGTAATTTAATCTGAGAGCACTTAAAATTTACATATTATAAATAATAATTATAGTTATCATTTTCAGTCAGGTTACCCTGAAAATTGTATAGTCTTGGATATGTGATACTGAATACTTATGGCGCAGCAACCACAAACACTACTACCACTTACTAAACAACTTTTTTTTAACACAACAACTTGCCAACTATGTCGGGTTTTCAAAGTAGTTTGGCGACTGTGTATTGTTTGTTTATTGTGGCATTCACTGTGTCAGTTTGAGATAGTGGAACTCATGAACTAACTTCCAGTTGACAAATATGGTCTATACTTCAAAATAAACCTGAAAAATTTCATTGTCAGACCTTTTTAGGATCGAAACAACATTAATATGTTCATGTGCAACATACTTTTGTAATATTATTTTCACATAAAACAGGACTTGTGCGTGAAATATCTTACCTAGTTGTGTTATGTTCCTCCAAAAACTTTTTTCTGAGTGCTGGGTCAGAGTATTCTTCCACAAGCTTTTGTTCGAAAGCTCCCGAGAATGGAATAATGTGAGCACCTGGATCATTTTTATCAACCCATTCCTTAATCTTGATTAACCTAAAATGAAGTGATTATTACGCTCAAAAAAAAAACAATGATACTCCATTTTTCTCAGTCAGTAAATGAAAGTGGACAATTTCCGAATAGGATGTTCTCCAAAATGTTACCGAAAATGACAAAAAGTGACAGAGATGTGTTGCTATATGTCAAATACAAAAAAGCAAATAAACATACATCAACAACAACAAACAAATATACCACAGGACAGTCGTAGAAAAAAGTTAGGGTACCGAGAGTAAAAGCAATCCTCTCCTCTGTTCTTATAAGATTGAACTTTTATTTAACAAGTATACAAATATGAAAATGGGCATTTCTCATCAGTTGTTACAAAACCACGACGAATGGTTGAATATGAATTTCAAAATATGAATACTCTAAATTGAACACGCTTCATGGAAGCAACAAAAGCCATCAGGGTCACATTTGTACCTAAACCACTAAGCAAAATAATAATTTCTCTGAATCTTGCAGGTGTTATTCATGACAATTGATCGCTGCAATGCTGTATTGTCAACCATATAATTGATTTTTTAAACGATGAAAGAACAACCCTTACTAGAGATTAAGAACACATTGTGAGGAAAAAAATAGTTTAGTGCGGCGCATCAGAAAGATTTTCCAGCTGTCACCTCTTGACACCTGCCCAACATAAGGACAACCATATCACATTCTTTTGGAAACGACGAAAGCCATTCATAACCATACCAAATTAATGAAATCCCGAACCGAATATAAACCAGAAATGCCGTAATTACTGGGGAATCGATATCATCCTGTGTGTATAATAATACCCTGTCAATACCGAGAAATCTAATTTGATGGGACACAACATGGTCGGTGGTTGTGGTTTGAACCCATTACAGATGTTTTATGGTCATCATATTGTGAATAGTGATATCTTTCTAATAGAGGCACCCGTGAATTCGAAACGTAAGTGGGCTGTACGAAAAAACATAGACTCTATTAGATTCACTCGGCATTTCACTCGGATGGCTGCTCCATTTCCGAAACATGGAAAAATAAGCGTTTCAGTTCACTGAATGCATGGTCCTTATTACTTGTACTGCCAGATAATTAAAACCAATATACAATGATTGAAGAAAGAGCTTTACTAATATTTAGGTAGCTTTTGAAAAAAAACAAAAACCAATGAAAAATAAATTCTGCGCTGCAGCGGGGTCATGCAAGTTATTAATTGTCAAATATTATCTTTTACTCATGCATTTCACAATGAAATTATTTACTGCTATATTGACGTTGATATTGATTGTTCAACTTTCTCGAGGATGACTGAATGCTGGCTGTTGCATTTGCATCGTTGATAACTAGAAAATATAGAAAAAAATATGCGAAGTCAAATCAAAATCACTACAATGCCTGACTTATGATGTGAATCGAAACATATAGCAACACATTCCCAGGCAAAAAATACAAATATCCCCCTATTTTAAATCCAAGACCAAACCATGAGAAATCCTTGGGAAAAAATATGTTCCATTCATGAACACACAGGTTTCCTCTAAGCCTCGACTCACGTACTCGTACATCAAGCTTAAGATCGCCGTATTAATAATGATTAGTGCATCGGTATAGTTAATTCATCGAATGAAACGACTCATTTCAATCAATGAGAAATTTGAAATGGCATTGCATAAAGTTTCCTAAAATATTTTTTATAATTTTGATATATTTTATATCTTGAACGGAAAATATAATAAATAATTTAGCAGGCTTAGTGATATGAATGTTTGATACTGTCACCAAGGAAATTGCGCAAATTGAGTCCTGAATATCATAAACATTGTGATTAAAGAATACTATATAATTCGTTTATATGATCGAAAAAAAATCCGAAGAATCATAACATACTGAGAAAGAAGAAACTATGTTTACTCACTGAACCACCATGGGTCTCACCAAGTTATATGACTTAATCGTATAATAGATAAGGAAAATGTTTTATCTGTCACAAGCTGTATCTCTCATCTGGTTATAATAAGGGTAAAGTTCTACACAGCAGGTATATAGCCTATAACTAGTTGGGAAGCATTTTACTTTTCACGATGAAAAGTATTTCATTTTAGAACAGTAAATACTTTTAAAATGCGTTAATTTACATGTCAAAATCAAAATTACTGATATGTGCTTATTGAAAATATACTTTTACTGTAGGCTAACTCACGTAACGGTTTTATTTCCTACGCCATAGGCGAAGGAAGCAAGTATTGTAATGGCAAAGGTTTTCAAATCCGATATTCGTCATCGATCTTCTAACGTTTTATAGAGTATTCACCACAAATACATGTCATTAAGTTCCGTAAGTCTGTCTGTCGTCTGTTGGCATACTTGTAACTGTGTATCCTCAGTAATCGCTGCACTCATTTTGATGAAATTTAGAGAAGTGCCCGATCGCCATGAAGACTTTGCTAGCCTGCTGGGCCTGTATCTCACAACAAATCCAGCAATCTATACAGTCAATATATTCGCCCCACTGAGATCATCCGATTCAATTTAGCACACTGTAGAACGACATCACTAGATTAACAACATACTAAAGCGGGCAGTAGTAGTAGCAGTAGTAGTAGTGGGGAGGCAAAGCCTGGCATGTAGGCCACTTTTAACCCTTTTTGCCGACTCCGAACCCCAAAGACCATCACTGAAAAAAAAACAAAAAAAACAACAAAAAAAAAACGAAAAAACCAACACTATGGCAGACTTGGTGCCGACCTAGTGTCGAACCTTCCAGACCTTTTAGTAAAGGTCACGATGTCCGACCATTCCGCTAAGTAGCACTCTTCCCTGTCAAACTCTGCTGTGCCGAACACCTCAGTCCTAAGGCTGCTGTATACGGCACATTCGCCCAGGAAGTGGAACGAAGTCTCGTCCTCCTCCCAGCACTTCTGACATATTGGATCTTTGACCACTCTGATGAGTGACATGTGTCTGTTCAGTCTGCAGTGACCTGTGAGGATCCCCACCAACAAGTGGAGTGAATCCCCCTTCCAGCTCGGCAGCCATAGCTCCCTACGTTTGTTGGGGCCCGCGGGCAGAATCTGGCACTACAAATCAGCACACTGGGATGATATCAGGAATTATTACCAGTCCTTTCCAGGGAATGTTGTCTGTTTCACGTCTAGAGATCCGTCAGCTTGTGGCCGAGATATAAGTGTTAACATCAGGTATGGAAGCCTGCATAGTACATACCACACGTTGATGAACGCCCATTCAAGAACAAACCCTGGTTTAACCGGAGCTGCATAGATGCAGTTACGGCAAAAAACCAACGGTAGAGGGAATAGAGGACAAATTCTACTACTGAAAATCACCACAATTTCGTTGATGCCAGAAGCCACTGCGAGTCATCGAAAACAGCAAAGAGGAGCACAACCAGAAAGTTAAGAACAAACTCCCTTCATGTCCTAACTCATCCAGATCATTTTGATCTGTAGCCAAGTCTGTTAGCCAGAACTTCTGCTACTCGTCCATACCACCAATGACGAGAACGGATGGGTCAATCGCATCCACGCCGAAAAATGGGGAAAATCTTTGCTGCCAATTCTACAAAGAAAACTATCAGAGGCACTCCACCAACTACCATCAGTACAGACTCAAAAATATCAAAAATTAGATTTCAACACCAAGATATAAAATGCATTCTAGATAAACTGAACTCCAGGAAAGCTAGTGGTCCAGACCAAATATCAGCGATCCTCCTAAAACGGTGCGCCGCACTCCTAAACGCGAGGGGTGTTTTCTACTGGGTAGAAGATCTATTGAATGCAACCTATACCTACGAAGGACAGGAAAAATATACCCGGTACCTATAGAACTGTGACTCTGCTCTGCATCATGTCCAAACTTATGGAGAGTGTTATAAACGGGCAGCTTCTGAAGTACTTGGACAAAAATAATATCATCAATGATCGCCAATATGGTTTTCGTAAGCAGATATCCACGGGAGATCTTCTGACCTACGTCACACATATGTGGAGTAGAGCAATAGAGCGTCAAATTATCGCGCTCGATATATCGAAGGCTTTCGTTGGGGTGCGGCATGAGATACTTTTGATTAAGCTGGGGGTTCTTTTCCGCTCCAGGAAATTATACTCTCCGGAACAGCTACTGCTACTATACAAAGCCCAGATCAGACCATCACTGGGGTACTACTCGCATGTCTGTGAATTCGCCCTAAAGCCTCCCTGAAGCTTCTGGACACAATCCAGAAGCGAGCAATACGTATTGTGAATGCGTCTGACCTCACAAAAGACCTACATATCGAAGGAGGGTGGCTAATCTGTTCCTATTCTATAGATATTATCATGATGGATGTTCGACCGAATCGTCTCGCATAATAACTCCAAAAGTATAGGAGCTCATCGGCCGCATCCTCACCAGGTCAAGCTTGAAACGCCTCGAACAAGCCGAGGACTTTGTTCCCCGATGGTTACAATCAATGGCGTCAATGTGAACATTTATCCTCGCGAAGTACTTATGAAGCGTGATAGGCCTTTGCGTGAGATTATCTATATAAAAAAACTGAATCAATATACTTATCCTCCATTTATACTGTTTTAATTATACCAGTGAACTTGGCGAGCGTATTACATTTTGTCAAAGTGTCTACAATGAATTCTAAAGCCACCGCACAGACCCCACACCCAATTAAGACCTTCTCATCATCATAACCCTGAGTAGCAGCGGAATCATCAGTGCGAACTAGCGTGTGTTACCACCAAAGTGCGTTGAATACTAAATTAAGAGCGATTGATGATGTTTCAGCGGCCGGATCAAAGCCAATCAGCGGCCATTATGGGGTCGGCGGAGGGTCGTTTACGATAATTAGCTGTCGTCACTCGGTCCTCTGTCAAATCGGTGTATGTGGCAAGTGGGGATATCAACGTACACGGTGGCTGTAGATAGTCTGCGAGATGAAGAGCTGTCGGGTTTATTTTTGGTCCACTCAAGGTAAACTGTTGATAACTTCTGCGTGAAACCAGCAATTTACTTGTGTCATTTAATAATGATGAAGCTATTTATTATTCATTGCCTTTTGATTACATACAACTGATATAAGTATACTCTTAGTTGAGTATAGATATGTATGAATATAAACAATACAAACAAACACATGAATATACAAAAACAAACATAATCACAGTTTAAAGTCGGCAAAAATGACTTTATTGGTTGACGAGATGCACTACTAAGCGAACATGATTAAAAAAGTACAACATACAGAGATATATTATGAAATATGAAAATCGTATAACTTTATAAAACACTGTTTTGGAAATATCGCCTGTGTAGTGAAGACACCACTTCACAAGATGCTTCCTCATAAATTTTTTGAATACTGTTCAATCTTTCTGATTTATAATAGAACGGGTTATCTGATATATTTTGACAAACAGGTTATAGGAAAAAATGTTTAAGAAGGGCGAAGGAAACATAATTATTTTTCTTAAAGATAATAGAAAACCAATTAATTTTCTCTTGGAATGTGACTTATCGTCTATCAATCTAAGGAAGAATGGTAAGAGTCATTTTTAATTTCAATCTTTGTTATTTATAGCATCTAACAGTATTTTTTATATAATATATTCAGTACTCTTTTTCATTCGATATCTCCACCAGTTGATATCAAGTTGTTTCTGTCCGAAAATATGTTTAAATTCGTAATATTTGTATTTAATGATTGATATATTTTTCCTATTCGTGAAGTTCTCGCATTTGCTTAGTAACCCTGAATATTCTGCATATTATCAGCTTTATCACTCTTTAACATATTTTGCAATCAAATATAGATATAAAGTGAAGCTTAGATACAGTTTACTCACCATTTATTTTTCTTTTTGATGTAGTCCTTTTCTGACAAATTCACTAGATAAAGGGCCGGTTTTGTAGTTAAAAAGAGGTATTTGTTGAGAACTTCGATCTGGAACAAAATATATTAGATATAAAGCTTTCCTTATAATCCACGCGAATTGTTCACACATCAGATTCAATTATATTAATAAGGTGAAGGCATAGAAGTAAATGTAGAACAAGCATGTTGGACTAAATAAGACAGCACCACTGAGACAGGAAATAGAGATGAGCTGCCCAGTTGGAAAAATGATTTAGCCCATCAGAGGTTTTAAATACCATCCCTCAAATAAATAATACAAGTTAGAACGTTTCAGGTAGAAATGAGTATTATGAGTCTATATCAAATATCATCAGAGAAAATGTTGGTTTACACAGAAAAATGATGTAATACATCACAAAGCAATAGGATATAGATCCGATTTCCATAAAAATTATACTGCCAGGAACAAAATAGCCATGAAATGTTCCAAAAATGATACAGTAATCAACAAAAGACAAATACATTTGAAAATTCTCACACTACTATAAACGACACCACCTATGAAAAGACCCGTGTAATTTATCCGATGTAATAGAATCATTTTCAAGGTGTTCAATTTCGAATAAAAGATCCTTGAATTCTCTGAGACTGCTTGACGACTTCACCATTTTTGTAAAAAATGATCCAATTCGTAGGAAAATACATTATTTTCAATAATATGTTTTTTACTTTAGTTAAATTGGATATTCTGATTTTTCATATCTGTAGACTGATACTTGAGCAATAATTAGGAAGCTATTTTCATTTTCGAAATCTGTTGCTACAAGACAACCTATCCTGGATAGTCCTGAATATAGCTATAATTACTATGTTGTGAAATATGGACGCTACTTTATTACGGGCAAACAACTATAGTTGTAGATTGTAGATGCTCTTACTTAGTGGAACTCATCCATCATTCAGATAAAAAGATTGTGTATTTAAGACTCAGTTGCACAAATAAAACTGTTTCTTTCTCTGACGCGTCTAGATGATTTAAATATATATCGAAACGCGTCACTACGAGAAAAAGTTTTATTTGTGAAACTGTGTCTTAGGTACACAATATTTTATCTGAACTACTATAGTAGCATTTGAAAATTGACTGGTGGCGAAGGACGTATAATGGAATTTATAAAAACTGAAAATTGTAAAATTTAGAGAGTGAATTTATTTGAAAGATACATACATAATATACAAATTATTAAAAGTTGTTCAGAGACGTCAGACTTCAGTTATTAATGTGTATCGCAGTTGCAGCTGCGGGTTAAAAACCATATCATACTGTCATGTTTCGGCATAATCGTATTTTCTTTTATTTATTCAGAATTTTCCAGTACCAACACATTTGCTAACAGATAACGAGATATTTTAGAGAAGACAAGTATACAACGTTTGATTGTGGATAAATTTCACGACTGACATGATAATTATAATACAACAAATACTAATACATCAAACATATTAAGCGATTCTGCCAAAAAAACCTTAGATCAATGTATATACGTAATTTCACCAACATAAAAGAGGCTAGATATTATATTACAGACAACCAAATCTATTATTTCATTTTAATATTGACTTACGCTAAACATGGATATACCGTAATAAATTAAAATATTTGAGAACCGCCCTACAACATAATTTCCATTCATGCTTTAATCCTTTAAAGCACTGCGAGCGACATGTTCTCCTATTCGTTCATCCCATCGTGACTGGTTCATAGTTGTACATCTTCAATTCACCTATCTTATTCAATTGAATCGATAAAATCAGTAATATTGTATTGTATCAAACGTGATACTTGTATTGACACCTACAAACTATTATCCTTATTCACAATCGTTTTTTGAGCATTGATGAACTGTTCGATGTTTCATAACCCTACAGGTTGTTTATTAAAAGCACAGTTTTGTCACTCGTCAAAGGTGTGTCAGTTAAATAGAAGATCATGAATGAGTATTTTTTCTTTGTCAGTCTTTTATATATACGAGGGTGCAATGATATGTTATACATCTAGCAAAGATCAGGGAATAGAATTATACTTTGGACCACTCGCCGAGAGATCTGTTTTTTCATACTTGCCTGTTGTCTCATTACGTTTGTAGGTGATGGGTTTATAGATGTCTTTTTTATAACCCAAATAGATGTACATTGAATACAAAGTCATTTGTCAGTGCTCAGAAAATGACCTGATGGCAGTTAGTATTACAGTTAGTGTACCTCACCATTCCTCAAATACATTCACTGCAAATGGGGCATTCGGTATCTTGACTGATCTGGTAACCGCTCGCGAAATTCATAATTTTAAACAATAGATTCGCATTAAGTGTATGCTCTCCACTATGCATCAGGCCTGCTATAGACATGTATGTTTCGTCTTTAGCCTAGACCCGTCAGTATAGCCCGGCGGTCTAACTGCAGAGAGCAATTGGGTGGTATATACGTAACCCAGTCAAGAGTGTGATAGCAACATCAACACTCTCTCCGAATGTCGCGCAGTATGGCGTTCAGGACCTTTGATTTTGTAAGTTGCCAATGGACAGCGCCATGGTGCGCGACGCTTGGAGATGAGAATAGATTCGCAATTATGAAGAACATATTAAAAATCGATTGTTTTTCGAAATAAGTAAAAATAAATCATGATGTCTAAAAATATCTGAAATCTTAATTTTGAGACAGTGATGGGGCATCGAACAGCAAATGAATACATTTTTAATGTTCTATGAGGACGGGTTCTATCAATGTAATAATGATCTACCATACCTGTTGCTCAGGTTAGTTAAAATTTCTTTCTTTTTTCTTAGCCTACACCCATGCCACCACATCTCATTTTTAGTTCCCACGCCAATAGGCTCCAATAAAAAAAATGTCGGCCTGCTCTCCTAGCAACTACATTTTAACTAAGTACGTATAATGAATAAATATGTAGGAGCTATTTAGCTTTTAAAAATGGCTTTCACTTGGAATAGTTTCGGAAATAATGTAAAATTGTAAATTTTTCGAATTCGAACCTTTATTTCTTAAATTGTCCATCTTCAACCTGCTTGACATTTTTTATTATCGCCATAATAAAAATTCCATGTAGAAAACCAATGCGGTGTAATAATACCGCCACCTGGTGTTCAGAACAGAGCCGTTGGCATCAACACCGTCCTCGTAACATTTAGGCTCAGCGGGGTCGCTTTTTTGGATGACTTGCTCGTTTCCACAGGCCATTTATCAAAAAGGTAATGCCGATGCACAAACGATCACAGAGGAAACGAGAATGACAATGATTACATGGCAAAAAAGCAAGGAAAGTTTCGAACTTGGGAGCGGAAAGTTCTCCCTTTCTGTGACTGTTTCATTCCAAGCTGATCTGATTCAAATTAAGAATTATAACCAAATCCTGCGAGTGAAAACAATTCAGCACCAGTACAGAATATAGTTCTTTCGTTGTTGGAACTTCTCATAGAATGTCCCGAATTTGTTATTCGAATTATTGGAACTTAAAATGTTTTTCCGCAGACCTAGTGAAGTGCAGAAACGTTCTGAACTTTTGTTGGAACGTACTTAATATTCTATTTAATTCACAAATTCATATCATCACCTACGTAACACAAAATGTCTAAGAGATACAAAATGTATGGTTTCACTGTGCTTTATTGTCGTCCATTACATCAATCAGTTTTCAAATAACTGGTTTTCTCATATGTATGTTAAATACTGGAATATTGTACAAATAAGGAAAGGTCTTGCTATCAATGTCTCATTGGTATACTGGATAACATTCAGAGGATATACCTCAAGTATTTTGCATTCCATAAAAGTCTTGTTTATCCCTTATACCTGAACTTAATGAACTTAAATCAATAGATGGGAATGTGTTACTTCAAGTGCATGTGAGCATTTGATTCACATTATCTCATATAGCCCTGTAGAGGGATGAAAATATGTTGGGAAATAAACTGCTATGATATGATTATGGCCGTTTGTGGACATAGTTAAATTATATTTTTTTCATTTCCTAGATATTTCAAATAGGTCATTTCAGTCACCGCATTACGTTATGTTAAATGCTGTTTGTTACTTACATCTTTTGCATCCCAATCACCAAACCTGATGTGTTTCTTCTCATCCACCAGCACTGATTTGATTTTTGCTAGGGTATCCTGGAACAAATATTCAAACCAGTATTGATTGTTATAGTCTAGAAAAAATTTTAACGATATAATTGACCTCAAAATCATGTAGGAGAAGAGCATTTAAACATCATATGTTATTGTACCATTTCCATTTATATGATGTAATTAATTACAAAGTTAAAATGGTTCGACATATAAATTATATCAATGACAATGAGTGTTAAAGAACACGACGAATTATTAGTCCACGGATCGATTATTATAAGTGGTTTATATAATTTTTTATTATTCTAGAATTCGGAAACAATTTAACATCGTATAACAGCACAGTTCATTTGAATGATTAATTTCGCATGTACAGTACAATTTTGGAGTTTGATGTGTTCTTTCCGACTAACTTCAATACTGACTTTTTAATATTGATTTTCTGTGCTGAAAATGTCTGTCCAATCGCACAACGCCAACGATAATCTACCGGAGAGTTATTACTGGCGTCCTATGCACCACATAATGTAAGTGTACCAAATAATAGGAAGCCTGAATAAACAAATCGTCATAAATACAAGTTAATGAAACTATTGACACCTTACTTTTAAATAAAATTCCGATAATTATTCAAAATAGCTATTGCTAAGCCATTCCTTATTTGATATTTTGATTATGTGAACATTGTACATTGCTTCTGGAACTTACTCAGTGTTTGTCTTCATGATTATTCGCACTAAATCTGGTTAATCATTGAGCTGCATACGAAAAAAACTATACTAACATTCTTAAAATATATTGATCAAGATTGAAGAGAGCCCAAATGTCGATTGTTAGCCAGATAAAAACAAAACAGGAAAATGGCGATTGTATTAAGGGGATTTAGAAAAGTTGTTAATCTGAATGAATTTTATTGTCTAAGTCAACGCTAAACATATATAGCGGACGATCATATATTTGTCAATTCTTCTTACTTATACATTCAAGATTTAGTACTAATGAGGAGGGGTATCAAAAAGTACACACGTCACCATAGATATCGGTATCAGCAGAAGTCTGACCAGCACGTGACTGTTGGTGTTCGGCCCCATGTCGATCTCGCTAATAAGACGACACCTGCGGGGAGGAAGGCCCCCTGGGCGCGCCCCCCACCGTCAGGGGTCGACCCGGCCGGCTTCGACCTGTCGACTCTAATCGAATTAGGTATCATTGTTCGGAAATCAATTAAATTCCTTTTTTCATTGACCGTGCGCCGACTTTGGCATTGTCATCTTGATGTCGTTTATACCATTGGAAGTGGTACTTTTTTAGATGATGGCCGTGATGAGTATACCCATAAGCGCCTGTGTTGATCCCATTGACCTGTGAGAGAAGATCTATAGAGTGCAACATGAATTTCATGAATGTTCATCCAGTTTACGATACTGGTTCTCTATGTTGAACTGGGCATAAAACCATGTCAATTTGAATAAAAAAAATCCCTGTAGATACCAAAGGCGGGTCATGTGCAACTCATCCATAGTTAGATATAATTATATGCAGATTGTAGATGCTCTTACTTGGTGGAACTCCACTGAAAAAAATTTGACAGTTTGACTTTGATTTGAAGATTAAATCGAAAAAATAAAAAACGAATTTTATTTGAAAAATGTCTGGTTAAATTGTAACCTTCTATCCTAATGAACATGAATAATACCTAACTTATGTGTGTTGCTGTTCCAATAACTAGATCATAGCTTTATAACTGCTGGTGAAAATCTTCAAGCTGGCTACCTTGTGGTGCCATTAGGGCACCTTAACATTTCATCATAAATAAATTGACAGTTTTTGAGCAACCTACTTGTTCTTTCACGTTTTTTTTACATCTAGGCATCCATTAAGCCCAAGGCTAAATACTAATGTACCGTGGTTGTAATGAAGAAGTTAGAGGTAGGATCTTGACATAGGTATTGAAGTGATCAACGCAACAGATTGAAGGAAGACATCCTTTCATTGATTGTTGGAAATTCTTGGCACCCTGGGAACACTAGAACGGTAGTATCAGCCAGATATTGATGTATAGAAAAATACCGAGTAGGAATGGGAAACAACAGCCTGATGAGCTACGTGATCATAGGGATGAGCGCACAAGAACAGATTCCAAAGACATCGATGGAATGCTGCTTGGGGTTGTGCGTCAGGGAAGACACACGGCTCGACCGAATTGCTCTGCTCTGAACTACAACAAATACGGACAACGTAGTTGGGGCAGCAGCCGTATTATACAAATGGTCTTATTTGGGTATTGCATAATGTGTATTCTACCACGGAGAAGGAACTCCGCTGCAACGCTCTTGGGTAGGCCGTGGAACTGAACTTTGACCAACAATTCACAGTTGTTCAAACGCATTGGTAAAGTCAAACATCAACAAAAAGCTGGATACATAGACCACTTTGCTGTTGACACATCGGAGAGCTATGGACCGGTAGTTGGTTCGATTAATTTTTGACCTTTATTTGGTAGCTGCTGGATACAGGATGTGTGAATTTACTTCTAAAGTTTGCAAAACCTGCCACTTTCCACAAGATTGTTAAGCAATATTAAGCGATAACATAAACAATAAGAATAAACTAAGGCAAATTTTTATTTTTGATGAAGTTTCACAGACGTTGAATTTTTCGCAATCTAAGATTTAGAACAAAGTTTAATTTCAATGACTGAACACCCTGTACATTACTGTTACCACAGTCGCAAGCCTATTTAGTATGAACACGAATCATAGAGACTCGGCGCTCGTCATCCGATGACATCTGACACGAGAACTCGTCACGTCATGTCACGTCACGTTAACACTAGAACATAACACTCCAAGACCACACACGGTGCATGCGCTCCTCATTTACATAATACACACCATCCAAATTGGTGTTTCCCGGGCCATAATGAAAACTGCAATCTCATCCCGGCAAGGGATCTTGTAAAATGCAAAGTGAAATGATCGTTTACGTCAGGATCGCCTTCGATCCCGCTTTTGATTGATCGATCGATATCAGACAATAAGCGTGCGAGGGCGAGGTGGTACCAGAGACCAGAGCCATCAGACGATGACTGTGTTGATATTTTTAGAGTTAGAATGAAAATATGCCAAGAAATCACCGTACAATATGAAAAAACTCAAATGGTTTGAATTTGCTTGAAACTACATATGTTACTGTGTTCATATCAGATATATTGTAAAAGTCCACAGATCGACAACATCATTATTCTGTTTTAAAGGCATAAAAAGGGAATAATTATGTCTAACAAAAATTATGAGTCACCTGTAACAAACATTTACAGACGATAGAACATCATTTATCAACTTAAGGCATCCACCCTCGCCACTATTAAACATTTTTGAAAAATGATGATAACGAGGCTTCAGGAACATTCAAAAACAAGGACTTATAGGTTTTGATTTTTTTGCCGGTCTTTTGACCATTACTCTGCTTTACAAAGCTTTCTGCTCTTCTGATTTTATCCTCTGAATCAGAATGGTAGTTTCAGAAGCATTACAGGAGAGACACGACAGTCAGACAGACGGATGGCAAGGATAAATTCGATTGAAATACTGACATAAATGATATAATATTTTCCATGTAGTGAGTGCTACTGATGCTACATATTGCCGGAACTTCAGCTTCACATATTGATCAGCTCGAATAAGATCAATTTTAAGTAGAGAATATTGATTTTTTACAACTTGGCGCGAAAATTTACCTACCATCAATGCCATAAGGACAGCAAAACAGTCAAAAAATTAAGTAGAAGAGGGACTAGCAGTTCTTTTGAATAGAGCCAGTAAAGGCACTCTATCAACACCATCTCTAACAGACTGGTGTTGACTCTATACGGTACGTTTGATGCGAAGATATTCAGGCATTGTGAAATATTACCAGCATTAATTTATACCACAGCATTTATGGCCTAACCAGAAAGCTAACTGATTCACCAAAATAAATATATGACAAGTACCTGAGCACTTTAGTACATCTATATACTATTTAGTATTCACTATGCTACTAAATGTGCAAGTTTGGGACATAGAAGAAGATACCAATTAACGTATACATGATTCGTGTCTATTTGGTGGCACGGATTTCTAGGCTAGGAACTAAAAGATGCGTAGTCAAAGAACTTGCGGGGTTTATTTAATGAGGTAGAATAGAATAGAAGATCACATCTTCGATGACATACTCACCTCAAACCTATAACTGCACCTAGCATTTACACCCTATTTGGTCACATTGCTTCACATTATAAACGAAAGAATAAGATCTAGAATAATGACAGTACCCTTGTCATTAATGAGTGGATTGGATAAGAACAGCAACTTACGTATTCAGGCTTGAGCTTCTTGTCACCACCTCTACCCACAGTCTTTTCCAATTTTTCTGAATTCTTGGTTAAGGTCTCTTCATCTTTGAGCCTTAGCTCTTCCGAGATGATATCTAAATCTCTAACCGGATTCACCTCTCCTTCTACATGAGTAACGTCATCGTCTTCAAATGCTCCTGAAAAGAGGTAATAGCTTCAGTAAGATATTTTTACAGAAAGATTCGTTCCAATTTTCTGGTATGTATTACAAATATTTGAGTGATTGAATTTTTCAGTCGAAATCCTGTTTTAAATATTGGAAAATAAATGCTGTAGATTGTAGATGCTCTTACTTGGTGAAACCCTTCCATCATGCAGATGAAAAGATTGTGTAATTAAGACACAGTTTAACATATAAAACACTTTTTCTTCCAGTGACCTGATTCGATTCATATTTAAATCATCGTCGGACTGTCAGATTTGATTGATACGAATCAAAAGGCGTCCCTAAAAGAAAGAGTTTTATTTATGAAGCTGTGTGTTAATTACACAATGTTTTCATCTGCGAAATGAATGCTTCCGAATGTTTTTTCCAAAACAAGAAAATGTCACATTTGTACAAAAATTAACATGTTTAAAATCATGTAATTTATATTTTCAAATTATGCTGCTTCCTGCCATCACAAACTATTGATTCATTTGAATCCGTCTACTCTTAAGCCCAAAATGTACTACTATGATGTTTACTTACGACATAAATGGAATATAGCATCACAAGCACTGATGTGTGATAGAAATGCGTTTCCTAGACCTTGTCCTTCTGATGCACCCTTCACAAGTCCAGCAATATCTACGACGTTCAGGAAAGCTGGAACTTTGCTGAAACAAAACTCTCATTGTTAACGGTCCGCAGTATCAGTTAAACTTTCATGTGACAAACACATTAGCAGAGCAAACAACACTTAGGAATATAAATCTATTTCAGTAAATTGTGATATCGATTGGTACTGAGGTACTGAGGTGTTTAGTATACCTATAGGGGATTATAGAACCCCCAAGTTTGCCGAGAAAATCCTAATGCAAAAATTTATATCCACGATTTCTAGTTTTTCACAAACTGCTGTCACTGCTCGATGCGCCAATATATACGAAAATGCCCATTTCGGATGTTCCGCAACCTAATTTCGAACAATCTTGACATTCGAGATGCCTGTTTTGACTACTGCTCACATGTTCTGGATGATTTACATACCGATTGATCTTTTCTTAGCTGCTACCGCTGATCTCATTGAGGCATTAACAATTATTATAAATATTATCATTTTTGAAACTGCGGGCTCCCTCTGAAAGGAAATCCTGGGTAGATACCCGGGCACACCTCGATTTTTTCAAAATGCTATTCGCTCCCTAAAAGCCTATGTAATTTTTTATACAATCCGACATCATGTTAAATTTCTGGATTTTTTTATTTTTCAATAATTAATTGACGAGGAGAAGCAGAGGCAAATAGAACGAAATTTGCTATTCGGATCGGCAACCGTCAGACCTCGGCCCGACAGGCATACCTTGACGGACATCTCAATACACACGTTGGGATTTTCCTCGAGGTCTGGCGCCTCAAGGTTGGCCTTTGGTTTTACCGTTGCGTGTGGAAACGCCTTAATAAAGGGGTTAAAAGGGAAACCAATCTTTTCTGGAGCCACTCTTTAGTCCAAACCTTTCGCTTTACTTCTCTTTTTGGACTTTCCACAGCTAATAATAAACTAACAACAGCAAGAGCATCATCTGTCAACGCCATCACACCCGAAAACATGGACAAACTGAAACGCCTTAAGGCTGCCTCTCACATTTTCCGCTTTTTAGGTTCGCCTCGAGGTCTGGTGCCTCAAGGTTGGTCTTCAGTTTTACCGTTGCGTGTGGAGCCGCCTTAAGGGATAAAATATGACTTACGAGATGCTATTCCTCGAATGTCCGCCAAACCGCTGACTAGTCGAATGGGAAAGGTGGATGAACAATGCAAATTGGATTGAGAAAATCCATAATTTTTGAATATCGAAATAGGAAAAAATGCTTAAACTTTCTTGTTCCAATTTGTGTCCTTAATCTCATACAATTTCCATAGAAAAACCGCACCAAGTGAAAAGTAAAATTATATAATAAAATGCCCACATATTTATGTGAAAACACTTCTAAGAATTGCAATAAGTTAAATAAATACAATAGTCATATCTAAAATGAGACTTATTTCACAAATATTAGTGAAAAATGTTCATAAGCAAACACTGCTTCTGTTTTAACAATTGCTAATAGTACAGATCCCATGTAGGATGACTGTATTTCACATGCAGTGGTAGTAGTTTGCTAAATACAGGTTGTGGAATTTTAGAAATTTTTTGAAAAACTAATTAATACTAGGAAAAATGCCATATCATACAGTTCAGACCTTTCAGTAGCTCTAATATCTTTTAATTGAAATACCAAAGATAAATAGCTCTAAAATTAGATTCAAATATATATTTTTGATGTGATGAGTACTTGCAGCCTCTACCTACTTGACCATATTTAACAATAATAAGCTGTACTTATTAGAATCTTAGAGCGTAGTGAAGAACAATATTCTAGGTGTACCTATTAGGAGTTTTGGAAATTGGATACTCATAAATTATTATTAGTTCCTTAAGACAGCGACGTGAGATTCATGGGCCTGATTGGAAAAATTGATTTATCTGGTTCGTCACAGATTTTGTCAACGCAATATAATTTACATATTACACTTCATTTAGTGATGCTTTTCCGGTCTTCCAAATACCGTAAGGACAAGAGAAGTTTCTGTATTATGAAAAAACATATCAATGCGTCGATGTATAGCGTTAGTCTTCTTGACTCTACTTTTTCTAAACTATACTGAAATATCCTCGCTCAACGGTCTCTGTGACAAAATTGTAAAACGGCTGTAAATTATAGTCCCCCGCATTTATCTGCGGTCTTTACCTCCGCCTCAATTTGTCCCGTGCAGTCGGATTTCTATCATTATGGATAGTTTCGATTTCGACCGTGGTAAGACAGCGGTCGTTACCTTAAATGACAGCTAGTGCATTTAATTCACTAAAATACTATCCCTATGCTGTATTATAGTGATTCAAAGTGTGCAGGTGATGGTTAAATTTTATCCAGTCTACTTTGCAGCGTGTATGCCACGTACCTACCTGCTTGTTTTTCAATAGTGGATGATCATATGGTGAGGATGGTTGTTAGATGTATGTTCGGTTAGATAGAATTTCGGGTTTGAATTTAACTACTTGTGAGGGGCTAACTCTTCCTACGTTCGTAGAAAGGAAATGTTTTGGATAGTTTAAAAATTGTGGAGCAATCGCTCACGAGGCTCTGAAGCTCTTTTCGCTGATAGGCCTGTCCTATCTTATGTAATGTCTCTGCGGTTAATCTTATATTTTTCACTGGCAACCGATTAAAATTACATGCGATTCACTAAATAGCATTTATACCGTTTCAACTACCACGACAGACTAAGTAAAATATATGAAAAATTAAATTTCTAAATTATAACGATTGTGCTTGCGACTTCTTTCAAAGGAACAGCTTTGTTTTCAAACAATAGCTTAGTTGACCTATAACGAAAGCCAAGAATACATAAAATTATCCATTGTTGATTATTATATAATCAATAGTCATACTGCATTGACACATACAAAACACAACGTTACCTGTCCTTTGAAATAAAAAAATAACTGGCATCTTTTTTAGGGCGACAAAAAACTATGTAGGTTTGAAGAACTTTGACTTCCCCTGAAGCATACTAACCAAAATTTGTCATATTTTGTATTTTGGTGAAGGATATCGAGGAAGCCCAAACGTTGATAAATCTATTTAGTCAATCGCAAGTGGTTCTAATAAACGGTCAATAAAACATAGAAAATGAACCTATCCTGTCTAATCACTGTAACCAGTGCAGTGCTTGCGATAGGTCAACATGATCCCAACGAAAATTGATTCAATATTTTCTCAAGACTATTGTCCCATCAGTTTACTGTTGGGATCTTCTGAACTCACCGGTGTCGTTATCCGAGGAATGTTCCTCACATCACAGCGTGGTTCATAACATAAAACGTTCAGTGTTGTGATCAATGTAACAAAATACATGATGAAAATTTCCTTAGAGCAGTAAACATCCAAAATATTTGGTGAATTTGGAAAGCTGCGAAAATTTTGTTTGATCAATACCTCATCAGTTATTGACAAACTTGTGAAACTTATTCCTTATGATCAACTTCTCAATTATTTGAATGATGTTATTAAAACTGATGCTCTATTCATCTGGTTTCAGATAGACCTTTTTTATGCATTCACAGAGGGAACTATGCCACCAATCATTTGACTAAAAATGGTCTGACTACTCTGGCTGGTTGAAAAACCTTTGGCAAACCTAAATACAGAAAATGGATGTTAGAAAATCATTGATTTTCCAGGCAAGTGCCTCCTTTTTATAATATATCTTACCTTAATGTGGTTACTCTGTACGATTGACTACTATTCCATTCTGGTATTACAAAATATAAACGTTATATTTTTGACATCTGTGATTACCCAAATATGAGCTCATGAAAATAAAGTCTGTAATTCCTCAAACGATGTGCTTCAACTGTGAAGAAAACATTTTCAATAGAATACAGATCTCATCGATAATTTAATTTCCTGTTGAAATATCAAAGACAAAGTTTATGGTTGGAAAACAAGGTCGATGTTGGCATAAAAATGAAACAGATGAGAAAAATGGACCCTTAAAATATGAACAATGACCGCTATAGAGCCTACGAGATATTGATATAAATACTAAAACTTTCATCAACCTGAAAAAGTACTGACAAAATGTTGTATGACAGTAAAAATCCTTTATAAGCTAATTATTATAGCAGGAGAACTTATCACCCAAATTGAAGACATTGCGTCACACAATTCTAGCCACATCAAGGCTTTGATTGAACAATTTTAACCTAATAGATATAAATTCCCCATGAAATGATGATACACGTAGACCATAATAACCAGTCAATATCTGGGTCTGGCCTTATTAATTTGAAAATGATGCCAATATCAATTTTGGAATGAAGTCTAATGTTTAGAGACGCCGCTCTTTTTCGGTCCGACTGTTTAGGTAAACATGTTCCCAGCGTCTGCGAGGCGCCCACAAATTGGTGTATACGGCCCTTATTACACACAAAAGACGACCCATCACCTTCGGTGGAGCCGTCCTCTAACTACAGGTGACGCCGAATAGTCAGATTAATAGTAAATTTGACAAAATTGAGCGTAAAGAAGTACGACAACCTAAAACAGGGCAATTGAGAGACAACGATGTAAAAACAACAATGAATTAATAACCTATTTTCCCTCCTTTTGAATCCTCAGGCTTTTTGGGGTATGGTGATCTCATACAATGGCAATCGCAATTACGTTTACGAGTTCCCGCTTACTTTTGTGTTGTATGTTGTATTTGCATATTCATTTTTTTAGGGCAGTTATAAACCTTCTTGATGTACAATTTTCAAGTTTTCCATTATTTAATTTAGGGCGTAATCACAAAGTTTTTCCTTTTAAAATTTAAAATTTGGAAGACCCAACATGGCAACCGAGGGACCCCCAAATATATATCCATGAAAATCCAGATAAAGCACTTCTGAAATCCCTTTGTCGCACATAAGTAGATGTTGGATATTTTACCCGTTATCACTTTTATTGTCAGGTTGTAGGTACGTCGTCTATTCCATAAAGGAAAGTGAGTATATAACAAAAAAATTCACATAAGCTCAAAAATATTACCTTTGTAGGAAAGTAGGGGGCGGGGGAGGGGGTAGGGCGTTTAGATTTTTAGGAAAACCCAGATCAAGGTTTCTCTGATATTAAACATTCATATATAGAAAGTGTATCCATGATTCATCAGAAAAATCTAACTTTATCGAACTATTTACCTGAATCCCAGTACATTCGATATAAGTAGCTATTTTCTAAGCAGACCATCTAATTTAGCATTATAGAAAGAAGGAGAAAATTTCTTTTCGGAATGACTGTTCGTGTCACACGCCGGTGAGGATCCATCAAATTTAAAATAGTAAAAGGAAAATACTATGTCATTAACCCATCTCTTTTGGAGCTAAAAAGGTCAAATTGTGCGGCATTAGAAAGAAATGAGGAACGCGTTTCTACTGTGCAATTTCCTTAAGTGAACAATTTCTGAGATCTTTTGGCTTGATTGAACAGTTTTTACGTTAATTCGATTCGTGTGATGCCTCAGGTATTTTTACCAGCAGTGTATTACTACAGGAGCTAACTAGTCTTCAATACTGTTTTCCATGTGATGAAATCATGCGATATCGCACAACGGAGATACATAGGCTTGCTTGAATGGCTAGAGAATTACTGATCTCGGTGGCGTGCTCTCCAGATCGTGTAAGATTTTGAAGTGCTGAAACGCAGATGATAAATGAGGTGCACAACTTACCTTACTAGACTCCTTTATCAAGACGGAATGCTGGAGACGCGTTTGAGTCCCGTCCCTACCAAACATTTATATGGATTTTTCTCACTCCAGAAATTGTGTCTAATCTCCCTTTTCTGTACTTACACAGTAACTAAAGCTGAATCATTTGACTAGCCTTTTGATCAGACTTTGATTGAAGCGAATCAAAATCAGCTCATGATTTCATTATATTGATTAGCAGAGTCACTCATCAGACTGTCAGATTGTTTGAAACGGCAACCAGGGTTGCATATGTGTAAATAAGGATAGATCTATGTTCCTCAATATCCTCTCTAGTTATGCTCTTAGCACTGGTATTGGGCGTACACAGTATTAAATTAAAATTTGTAGCATATTTCACCTGTTAGAATAATATATTTCCAATTATTAAAAACAAACTCTTAATTATACTTATATTTTATGTTTAATGAGTTCAACACTTTCAGCAGCAACTTTTTGAGTTTTTAGTAACTGGTAATAGTAATAAAAATCACTATTTTGTTCGGCGAAAACGACTCAAAACCAAATTTTCTAGTTGTATGTCGGTCGGCACCTACAATTCGGGTCAGCCTGACACGAATTTCATCGAAGAATTTAGTAAATTTGAAGTGCTTGTTAAACAGTATTAGAAACGCGATTTTGTACAGTGACAGAGATGTTTTTAACGCTGTCAGTACTTTGCCAAGTTTGAACATACAAGGAAACAAACTGTGAAGAAAAAAACATTTGTTAAGGAGAGGCTATAGAAGGGGATTGAAAAAAATTAATAAAAAAAAGCGGCATTTGAAGTGGAGACATTTATATTTTTTATTTATGGTATTTTTACCACTTTTTTTCAAAAGCCATTTTTTCGTCCATTTCCTCCGATTCCTTTCCTTTCTCGATTTTACCTCTAATAGTGCCAATACTATTACTTATTTATGTAATCTTGTGTATGGTTTAAATTGTTAAAAAATACTGACATCTGTACAGTTCGCATTCGTCGTTTGGTCCTACAAAGCTCTTCTCATGTAAAACTGAAGTCTGTGACTTCCTTAACGATTGATCACCGTTGTAGGAACTATGTAACTTTCAAGGAAATTTTGGAAGCAATGTTTTCCATTCACTCAATCATTTGCCCAAATCCGCATGAACATATCAGGAATTGCCTTTTTACTCAAGTTATTGATAATGCTATAACGGTTTTAATACTCATTTCCTTCTGTCGAGTTCAATTTTCTCAAACTTAACAATTTATATTATGTAATACGTACTTATGATACGTAAACGTTTTTCGAATTACAAAATCGAGTCAAGTAAATTGACAGTGTCATTTCCTCGCAATAATATAAATCCATTTTGAACGCAAATATAGATATTCTTAACATCTCAAAAATATTACCACGTTACAAATAACTGTGAATTAGAGAAAGAGTGAAAACATCCTATGAATGTACAAAAAGTTCAAAAGGATCTTTAGATTCTTGTGAAATATTTTTGCGATGACTTAGGCAGTAAAACGATAAAACTCGCAACCAGTTTCTAGACAAGAACTAGAAAAATTATATAAATAATCGTGAAATAATACTCATGGCATTAAACTATATCTTGGACAGTATAAAGGCAAACACATGGAGCAGGAAGATTATTCTGAACTTACCTCAAGGGCTTGAAGTACTCACAGAGGTAATCAAACCTCTCGTCTGGGACTGGTACCCTACTTGCTGAAACAAAAATATAGTCTATAGTGCATCGTGATATACATACATGGAAAGAAAAGCTTAATTTAACTTTGTTTCACATGATTTCCTAGCTACCACCTGTAGAAATGCGGCAAAAACACCTTTTAATCACATTCCTTTGCTAGACTCTACAATTTAACATGTAGATAGCGGAATTGATCAACCTACTGTGCTCTAGATAGAGATCTCTTTATATAGTGAAAATTCGCTGTCAGTGTTGTACTGTGCTATCATATTATAATTCAGCTTCCGTCACAATCTCGGGTAAAAAAATGAAATTTGAATCGCTATAATCTATCTGTAGTAACAGTGTAACCATTGAGAAAATTCCTACATCTTAATTTCTAAATTTTGAAGACGTAGTTTTAGCCTTCAGTTTTCGAATTATAAATATTCTGGTACAATTTCCTGAGGAAATTCAAAGAAAACATTTTTATAAATTTATGTGCAAATGTCAATAAATCAATAGCTTGATAATTGCAGGTTTGTTACAATATTGTGAAAAATTACTTGACTAAATACAGAATATATCTTTATTATATTATTGAATACTAAAACCAATGCATCTTAACATAATTCTTATAATTCTGAAAACCTCAACCCCTGCAGAACTGTCACATACTATTTATTTATTATACACAGCTAATCCTACTGCAAACATATTTTTCTATTACTGTAGTTGTTGGACAAATAGAGCTATTCATTCAACCAGAAATGTAAAATTTGTCCAGTTTCAGTTAAACAAAAAATATTTTATCAAGTAGAGCTTGTAGGCTTCGGTTAAAAAACCACACATACAGCTATCCACGCCAAAAAAATAAAATATATAGTTTTTAATGAAATTACGGTTACATTAAACGACCATTTATTGAACTCCTAACAACACAAATCTAATAATCAATGCCATCGACAATCTCATTGACTAACTTTGACATCGCAGTATAGACACTCTCAGTACTGGTAGAAACCTGTGAGTCCAGCATCTTAAATGCAGGAAGCGGTTCCTCGTAATACAGATATGGATTGAGTACTGACTTCATGGCATCTAGGTAAAATAAAAGTTTATTTCTGCGCTCATGATATAGACGGTCGCCATTGAAGTACTCGGTCCTGTACTCTTCTGGCAAGGTTTCACTATACATCTTCAAGTACAATCCAATACCTACAGCAGCCGAAGCAGATATGCTTAGACCAGGAATTATAGGTCTACGTCTTGTCACATAGTTCAGAGCTTTGGTTATTGGTTTGGCGACATACTGTTCTAGCATCCCTAGTACTGGTAATTCCTGGTAGTCCAAAGAAGGATATATTGTGGGCTGCTTGAAGCTTATGTCAAACATGAAATTTTGAGGATTTTTCATGAACAATTTCAAATGTTCTCTGTCTTCGAATAGATACACTCTGTTGTTGTAACCCACAGCAAATTCTAGAGACCCATGCACGACAGCTCGTGTCAGTTTATAACAGACAACACAACTTCCGTTTTCAAATACATTTTCAGGCATAGTTTTCAAGTTCAAAATTGTGGGAAGGTTCTGAGGTAGCGCGTTACGTCCGTATGGTGGTAGAAACTCATCTGGCGTTTTTAGGAACTGTTCAATATGATCCTCACACAACCAATAGTAGAACTTTCGGTACTGCACAAGTCCAGTTCTATCAGGAGGGTCTCCGCCACTTGTCAGTTCGTTAGAAAAATGGAGACAACATGGACAGAAGGTCTTATAGTTACTCTGTCTCTGATGAAACTCCAACGGTGTTACAAGCATATTTGCAAGCCTGAGTGGCCAATCGTCTTTAACATGAGAAAAGTAATGTTTCCTTTCAAAGAATGAAGCTTGAATGACAGCCTTTGCTTGGGTCCAGACCGACCAGTTGCTGGTATTTATGGGTACGTATGTTGTAACTTGGTATTCTTTATCAAACCACTCCCTGAAATCTTTAGCAGTCTTTGTCCATTCCTCCAGCAGGTGTTGCACAAAATACTGACTGTATCTGCGAAAGCCTCTTCTGCCTACATCGTTGGATAAACATTCAAATACCTCAGCCTCTGTTGCTTGTAGGTCAATCACTAGGTTTGGCACAAGTCCTACGTATGATAGATGTTTAACTTCTGTTATAGTGTTGGGAAATCCATCGTAGATCATACCTTAAAAAATATAAAAAATCATAATTACATTATAATATTACCATGAGCTGTGGAAGAACTATAATGTTGAATAAAGCCGGGCTATAAATTCAAGCGAGCTCAACCTACATGGTCTGTTTTGGACCTGATAAATAATGATAAGTTGTATGTCATTAAAATCCAAAATTAAAGGATCGAATATTTCCCAGACTGCCCAAATGATCAAAATTTGGCATGCTTTTTGTATTAAGGTTATATAAAAACTCTGATTATTGCATCTTTCTTCTGGGTCCGTATTCTTGATCCACTCTGCTTAGCTTCAGTGACACACGTTTTGAAAGCTGCTGGCATTTTCATAACTGTTACATCGCGCCCTTCCCAATTATATTTCAATTTTATCACATGGCTAACCCAGAAGAAATAAAAAATGCGGTGTATATTATCATCAAAAATGATCCTTACAATTGAATCTAGCCAAGAAACTGGTTATAAATTTAGCAATTAAATTGTAGAAAAAAGTAAATATAAATCAATGTAAGGCAAATTGAAAAATATAACAATCTAAAATCCATCAAATCATAAATATACATCTCTTACAAAAAATCGTAAATTCTGACAATTATATTGTTTTTTTTTTCTATTACAGGTCACCTCTCTATTTCTCTTCTAGAATGACTTTCATTGTTGCTCCATTATGCTAAAAGTTCGTTTCATTAGGCCTGTGATCGGCCTACGCTTAGTTATATCCTGTTGTTTCCTCTGTGAAATTTTTGTTTCTACATTCTTATTTTACGAATAAAAGTCACGCACAATAAAAGAGTAACACCGAAATTCCGAAACTCTTAAGTACGCTTTGTTATATTTAGCTGTGGTCGCAGCAAATCGGTATGCTTAACTACTGTCTCTGTAATACTAATTCTTCAATCTACTATCTAATGAAAAACAAAAATATGAATTATTATAATCGATTAAATGTAGGAAATTAGATTCGGCAATAAATATTGCAAAAAAAACTTCTAAAGAGCTGTGGACATTTTCAAACAATTTTTATAACCAATTAAAAAACCTATAATGACTTTTTTGTTATAAATGTCATTTATATCCCGCCAAAATGATAACTGCTCTATTTGTGCTTTAAATATATTGTACACATTCCGAGATAACATGGGTTGAAACGAAAATTAACACATCTATCATGATACATACGTATATGAATATATCAGATGAACCTTAGTACGCCATAAGATGTGAACCGTAGAAAATTGTGAATGCTGTCACGGCTCAGGGCTTTGGCTGTAGTCGGCTATCCAAGTCATGAGTTTTATGTCTTGCATTGATCTAGGACTAGTAACTTTTAATATAAAAGATTCAACCGAGATTCTAGTCCACATTGTATGTAAATGATGAAATATTTCATCCCCTATTTACTCCGGCAAACATAATTTTTTCGATGAAAGCGCTGCTTCCCCCCCCCCCATTCGCTATATTTTTTACGTATTCTTCTGCAGGTTCCCCGTATTCCATCCTACCTGAACAATGAATAACAACAAAGCAATCATCTACCTAAGATGATATCGTTGGTTGAATAAATTCCCTATTTTGCATGGAATCCATGTCAAAAAGACATAAAAGTAATCTATAATCGAGGTAATGCGGAGATAATGGCGCTCACATATGGAAACATGGAAAGTCTGTCACTAATCCTTACGTTTTACGTTATGGAAGCTCTGAGAGTATCTCAATACCTTGCGTTACCGCCCTCGGATCCATAGATGTAGCCTCAACGCACCTGGCCACCATTTCATCAGTCACTTCCCAGCCTTTCCTCAAAACCTCCTCCATGTTGACGGCTAACTGACAGAACGGCATATAGGACATCACGTACCGTATGGCTTGCCCTCTGCTGACCAACTTCATTCCATACGTATTCCTAATTCTATCAGCTAGAATAGTTTTTCCACTCTTCGGAGGTCCGGATACTGCCACGTTGAACGGTATCAGGGGAAACCGTATCCTGTCTACCATCATGTACTTCAAAGGATTGGTCCTGAATTTTTCCACAGCCTCTCTTCCGATGATGAAGTAAATATAGTTGCGATGTATCACAGGAAAAACGTTATACCTCTGTTCCATAGGTAAAAACATTTGAAAAGGTATCTTGTCTTCAGCATACTGTACGGGGCAAGTTTTTCCGAATTTGCTCAAGAAGTAGTAACCGCATGATAGCAGTCTCTCAGCCACCTATGAGAGTAATATCATTAATTTATTCTAATCGTAGTGGATGCGACACTCGTCCCGCTGAAAATATGTGATTCCATAACAAAAATACCTGCTTGATATTATATGTATCGATTCAGTGGATTAATTGCTGAAACAATATTTTGATTTCCCAAATAATGTTAATAGCCGAGAGAACTAACTTAGTTGTAATTTTTTTTGTGGGCATTGGGGTGTGATTAGTCTCTTCGTGGAATAATGATACAGAATGAATAAAATCAAGTTTCATTTCCCTGAGCAAGTACCGCGCAGTCTATGATGCAAACTGGTTTGGTGAAATGTACAAATTGCGAAAAAGCTATGTGCGCATCCAGAATTCATTAAATATGTGAACCCGCAACGTCGCATTTCCGGCAAGGTAGGGAAAAGGTGTTTACCCCAGGCTCTGGAACAATAGATCATCCTGTAGATTGTAGATGCTCTTACTTGGTGAAACTTCCGTCATATAAATAAAATAATTGTGTACTTAACACAGTTTCCCAAATAAATCGAAACGCGTCACTCGAAGAAAAAGGGTTTTATTTGTGGAACTGTGTGTTAAGTACAAAATTATTTTATCTGCATAATAGATCATTCTACCCTTTCATGTGCCTTGCTGACAATACGAATTTCCCTTTCAGCATATTTCAAGCATTGTAGAGCCGAACTTTGCTTTTTCGCAACGTTACATATAGTATGTAAAAATAGTACACAAAGATCAAAAAGTGAATGAAATTCCCAAGATAACATAGGTACGTATCAGAATTATAGACAAAACCAGTAACACCGCAAAATTAACTCTGTGTCTATACAACTTTCAAGATCTTGTTTCAATAAACGTAGGAGTAGTACCTTCAGTCGTCTTTGACACCAAACATACGCTGAATACGATTAATAATACTAAGTCAATAGAAAAGTTAAGATCCTAACAATTTTGTAGACAATGGAAGTTGGAAATATATAATTTGAAACAGTAAAATTAGGTATGAGCAACTTATCTTGTCAGATAACTTGCATATACGCTTTTCTTCCATAGGGGACGGTATTTAATTTTTGTGTGCATTGATTATTTCTTGTGAGTTAATTATGAGTACTATGTAATCTCTCACTGATTGGAATGTCAAATCTAAATTTTTGCCGTAAAATCTCAAAACAGCATGCAAAGAAATCTCAGATAAAAGTAAAATAATACTTAGGCTTTGAAGCCACAAATAGAGGTTTTTATTAGAAAAAAACAACATAAACCAACCTTTAGTTGCTACTTTCTCAAAAGTTGATTGAGGAATACACATTGTTTTGCTGTTGCACAGAAATACACAATGCACTGACCGATAGAACAAGGACGATTCTACCACTGTTACTACTAACCTCCATAGAGACCTCGTAACAACGTTCAAAAAGTGCAGGTGACCGATACTTCACCTTGTCAACGACAAAAAGCACATTTCTATAGTTCCTGAAAAAATACTCAAAGTCCATTCTGACTTGGACCACTTCGATCATTTCCGGCTTGCATATCTCTGTAACATTCTTTACAGCTTCGTTTTCGAGCGCTATCATTGTTGTTATTTCCGTTTCAAATTGCAGGATGATCTCTTCGTTCACTTCTGGCAATTTTTCGAGGACGAGTTCCGGCAGTTCCACGTCCAGTATTCTATTTATCTCGTCCATATCTCGCTGATCCGCTACCGAATCGAAGCTCACCTGCGAAGCTGATGACGAGCAATCAGATGAGCCGGTACAAAATGTGGGATGTCGGTACCTTCGATGGCATTAGTGTAACATTATGAGGGTTCCAAAATTGTACCGATGAAATGCGATAGTTGCATAGCCGTATACATATAGAATTTATGTTGGAAGCATTGAATTGGTTTGGCATGACATAACTGTATTATGTTCATAGTGTTTCACATCATCAAAATAATGAATAGCCTGTAGTACCGAATAACTGGGTCTAGTAGAGAAATACATTCAAATCTACCATAATAGCTGAAGCTTATCAAAAACTTACTTATATAAAACACTCTCCTCAATATGATTTTATTAGATAACAAACAAATAAAACGAACAAAACTAACAATATTTGTTCAATATGAATGTGAAAATCACAACTTTTGTATTGAACTACCTGTATGAAGTTTAGAGTATAGTTGGTGCATGCTCTTGCATGTGAATCTTGGGAGATGTTTATCGGTAGGTCGAGAACAAAATAAATTTTAAATAAGATTTATCTTGGAAAATGCTGCTTTACAAATGAATATATGTTGACCTGACCATAGTACAAAATTTAAAAGCTAATTTCATAGTTCTGGGTAATTATTACTACACACAAATTTCATCTAAAACTCTTGGTGAGGAAGTTCCGTATTTTTGTATTCAATAGTAGGTATTAATATGTATAGTTCCATGGTTAATGCCAAGTAAGAACTGCTCCCCCATACTACAATAGATTTACAGATCCCTGTTCGTCTGTTGATACTACAGAGATTATTCTCGGCCGCCATTTTAACTCATCCTTACGTGATCTCCATCATCTTAAAATAATATGGCTGAGTCAAAACATCTCTACAAAGAATAAACTTAAAATGGTGGACTTATACCGGGTTGTCAAAAAATATTTTTTGCTCTAGCCTTAAGCTGATTCGCAGCGCCATATTATATCAACGAATTGTATCATGTACCCTAACGTTCCTCACATACCCTTCAAGAGAAGTATTCTCATTGCAAACATTTTCGAATCTAATAGAGATTTTGTATTATCACTAAATTATATGCATCCTCTTAGTCCATACATTAAAAAAACATTAAAACATCATCAATTTTTGTTTGTGTTACTCGATTTTCCTATCGTTTTTTGGGCTTAGTCAAAACATTTTTTTTGGAGTATTGTAAACAGTCCAAAATATAAACTTTATTTTTGTAAATTATTGATGGTATCCGATACTTTAAGGACTTAGTAAAAAATGGGTTAACGCAACGTTTTATATTTTTTTTTGCATAGCGCGTGATTTTAGAAGTTTATAAAATTATAACAAATAAATGTAAATCCATTATACATCAATTCCAGAATTTTTTAATTTTGATATGTCGTAATAGCCCTGATTCACATTCCCTGGCATGGCCACACCCTTAATATCAGTACTATAAAAAAATATCATCCTCAAATCGTGACATGCCAAAATATTTCATTCAGTAATTCGGTTGGAAATAAATCGTGTACCTGCTTTGAGTTCGGTAGCATCTGAGGTATCCCCAGGACTGGACTCATCCCCTTCACCGTGTAATTCCTGTCGCTTCTCCATGTATCTTTTTTCTCTCCTTTCGTTCAGGAGCTCCGTGAACCGCTGTTGCCGTTTCGCCTCCCATTCTTCAATTGCCTGATTGTTGCCTGCCTCTATCGTTGCTCGTCTTATCTCAGCTTCCGCTTGCCATGATTCAGTTAGGTCACCCAACAAACTAGCTTTTAGTGCCATTTCTTCACTGGCTAGGCATATTATCACGTCAGGTATCAACCTTAATACGATAACGATTAGGAAATTATTTGATCACCTGATTCTGGATATGTTCAGTACTATTATCATCAAATCTTTAATTTTATTATATCATTATTATTTATTTATTTGAATTCTGTTTGTTAAGAAATCCCATCTCGATCTGGTCAGGATGTACCGATTGGCCCCCTCAGTTTTTTTTAATATTCGACCTCTTGCAAGGGCCACATTTGCCTTGGTAGAATCTATAGAATTGGGACAGGTGAACCACCTTTCTTCGATGTTCCAGATTGTGGAGGTCATTTTTAAGGTCATGCGCGTCCACGAGACGAGCTTCAGTAATTGTTTCGGAGCGCATCCCCACAGATAGTAGTATTATAACAGAAACAGTTTGATTTGATCTTTCAGATTGTAAGTAGCTCAATAATACGAATTTATTGGGTAGAAGATCACTCTTGGCTTCTGGGACGCCGATCTAGCAAGGCCATGTTGATGCTCAGAAACCCAAGAGGAAGTTGACTCGAGTATTGGACGTCCCTCCTTATCCACAGCTGGTTAACCAACATGTGGTACTGTGGCCAGATATGTGGACCGATCCAATAAAAGATCAGTAGATAAGGGTTTTGAAGTATGAAAAAACGGACGAACTGCTTACTGCAATATCTTTTGGGTCGGTTTATAGCGAGGTATCATGTCTAAATTGGTAGCGCGTTGCAATGGATATCGGATAATATGAGGTTTGTATCCAAACCACATATTCCAACCCAAACGTCCTCGTCGTGTAGGGCGGGCAACAGATTTCTACTCCTTAGATTCTTTGACCGACCGGATTAGCCATCTGTCCACGTGTGACCATGGCTTACAGCCTGCACAGGCGCAGCTGAAGTCGCACCGGGACTCTGGGCTATCTTAGGGGGAGATGCGCAGGCACGTACGCATCGGCCGGTGCAATCATCCCCATTGGAATATTGGCCCTACGATTTACGTTTTGTCGCTAGACTAATGTACCAGTTTACAGTTTGCCCTAAAGTGACGCAAGTAACAAAAATAATGCTCAATGGCGCTTCCAAGATCAAAGAATTCCGGAGGTGAAATACCTGGCTGCAAGACATATTCAGGGTTGACTTCACCAATGTTTCAGGTCTTACCTCAAACATAAATCATGTCCATCAATATCTGCAGACAGAAAGGTCACACATTTTGGCATTGCCAGAGACCCAAGTCGGCTAGTCGGTAATGGACAATTTATTTAGATTTCCCGGATACAACCTATACACCCGATTCAGGCTAAGATTTGTGAATGCGTATATGTCAAATCAGGAATATCTTGTCAGCGACAGGAAGGTCTCGAACCTGAAGGATTCGACATTATCTGGCTCAAAGTATTTTTGAAAAATTTTTGCAAATGCAGTTTGCTGCATTTATAGGCCACCGAGTAGCAAGACTCATAGGAAGCTTTCCGAGAATCTTTCAGCCACAAAAGACACCTTACAAACAGATTGCCCCAACTCAGAAATTTTGGGTGATTTCAACGTTCACAAACATTCGAACAAAACAAAGGAGGAGGAACGCGCAGCTGAATCCTTCACTATTCCCCGATCAACATGAAGACTTCTCTTCTCTTCTCTTTCTCAGGAACTATGACCAGTCCTTTCTATGGAATGATGTCTGTTTCACGTCCAGAGAACCGTCAGCTTGTGGTCAAAAAAATACACAGGTGTTAATATCAGGTATGGAAGCCTACATACCCCACGTTGATAAGTGCCCCTACTATAACAAACCTTAGTTTAACCAAAGCAGCAGAGAAGCAGTTACGGCAAAAAACTAACCGTACAGGGAATGGAGGACACATTCTAGTACTGAACGTCACCGCAGTTCCATAGATGCCAGCAATTCTCCTGAATCGTTGCGCCGCAGAGCTTACATTTATCCTTTGCAAACTATTTGAGCTCTCCTACCAGCGAGGAATGTTCTCTACTTGGTGGAAGATCGGTCGAGTACAACCTATGCTTAAGAAGGGCAAGAAAAATGAACCCAGCAACTATAGACCTATGACTCTGCTCTGCATCATGTCCGATGTAATGGAGGCTGTTATTAACGAGCAGCTTCTAAAGTATCTGGACAAAAATAATATCATCAAAGATCGCCAATATGATTTCCACAAGCCTAGATCCACGGGAGATCTTTTGGCCTACGTCATACATATGAGGAGCTGAGCAATAGAGCTTCATGAAGAGTCTCGAGTTATCGCACTCGATATATCGAAGGCTTTCGATAGGGTGCGGCATGAGAGACCTTTGTACAAGCTTGCTGCCATCGGGTCTATGTCTATCTACAGCTTCGCTGATGACAGCATCCCGTGGTAGCGTATTTCGGCGATGGTGACATGCTGTTCAGATCAATGAGGACATTGAGAGAATTCTTGAATGGGAATATACAAACCAAGTTTACTTTAACGCGCTGAACACTTAGACTACAATCCTGACAAAGAAGTCGCATGCTGGTCTGCCAGCTGATGAGATGGAGGGAAACCCAATAATTGAATCATCTTCCAACACGCTTCTGGGAATTAAAATCAACAATAACATGTCATGGTACGAGCATGTTGCTGGTATAGCTAGGTCTCCAGGAAATTATATTATCCGGAACAGTCGCTGCCAATATACAAGGCCCAGATCAGACCATCGCTGAACTACTGCTCGTATGTGTTTGAATGCGCCCCAAAGCATTCCTTGAAGCTTCTGGGTACTATCCAGGAGCGAGCAAAACGTCTAGTGGATGTGCCGTACCTCACAAATGACTCCCACAGTCTGGAACATCGAAAAAGGTTTGCCGAGATATTATCATGGCAGATGTTCGACCGAGCTGTCTCGTATAATTACTTCAAAAGTCGCCAGTACAGTGAATACTGCGCATCCTCACCACGCCTCGAACAAGCCCGTTCCAAAATTCGTAATTTTGGAGAACCTCGGCGTTGTGGAATGAGCTACCGGGGACTTAGTTCCCCGATGGTTACAATCCACAGTGTTTTAAGGTCAATGTGAACAGACATTTATCCTCGCGCAGTGCTTATGACAATCTGCCTTTGCGTTAGGTTATCTATAAAATACTGGCCTTAATATTTTTCTATGTTTCTTAATGAATATCTGCACTACATACAGTTTCATCAAATTGTCTTATTAGATAATTGTGTTAGACTATTTCCAATATTATTGTTCTAATTCTCAGAAAATTGTCACTTAACTAAACAAAAATCAACCATGCTGAAATACACTTTATGTTTAATTGGTACGGTTAAGGAACGATTCATTTTTGAACAAAGTACCAGGGAATTATATATTTCTAAAAATACTGAAAACATCTTTGAAAAAGTAATATGAAAGTAATATTGCTTGAAATTACGTATTATTTATTAACTACTTGATAGGTTCATGGATTCATTGATTTCACAAAACAGTATCCTAATTTATACGAAAACAATTAAGAAATATTAAAATAACCTGGTTGTCGTTTATACTAATTGGAAAGGTGGATTTCCTATATATACCAGCCAAGAAAAGTGTTCTGTTAATTAAATATCTTTTCTAGAGCTACCTGTACTTTATCATGAACTGTATATCTACAGGCCTCTTGGGGAAGTCGTCAAGTATGAATCCAAGCTTTTTCGTAGGATCAACAAACCAGAGTTTGTATAACACCTCAGAATATATCTCCTCGGGTAGCGCTGATCCCGTGTTCAGATAATCTCTCAGTACTGGATTTATCCGTTCATTACTTCTGAGATCATCAAAATGCTCAGGCGAAGATATGTGAAATGCATTTTTTATCAGCTCCTCATACGAGAAAAACATCATTCCATAGTTGTGGGCTACAGCTACACCTAGATCAGTTTTCTTGGACCCCGGCATGCCTATTATGCATATCCTATTAGGAGAAATCAGTGGTTAATTTGCTATGTAAGCTTTTTAAATTTATTTATCGCATATAGTTGAAGTTGAAATGATTAATATATGTTACTTTTAAAACATTTAGTCAAACATTTTGCCCCAATTGTTATTTCGCCATTACGGAAAACAGCTCTGGATAATTTCTCGATATTTTAGGCGTCCAATGATTTGGAATAATTGCTTAAACCAATATTAATGTCAGCATGTTTACACAGTTCATATTGAGATAAAAATAATTATAGTTATGATGCAAATTTCAAATTGTGGCATTGTGGGGATCGATCAATATATTATGGGGTAGGGTCATTTGGCAACATGGGGAATGCATCAAACAATCTAAAAGTAATAATATAAAACGCCTTCAGACAATGCCGTATAATTGGAGAAGTCTAGCATTATGGATATTCATACTCGAACATTTCCTAATACGAAGTTAACCTGAACTTTTGGAATGAACGTGAGAAACAAATAAATCAATACTACTGAAGTGTTTGAGTAAGATGTCAGTCGTTTTTTGTTGGGTTGCAACAACATTTTCATCGACATAAGAAGGAGAGACGAATTGAATCTAAAAATATTTTTGTAAACCCCTACCTAGGAGGTGGTATACTTTCAGGGGGATTGCCAGTCAGATATTTCCTGGGCTCCATTAAAAATTTGTCACGGTTTTCTTGGTTAGCGAAAAGATAAACTTTGTCTTCAAACTTCACTGCATGGTCTTCCTTTCCTTTCCATAATACCCAAGATTCGGCGAAAGTTACAGGACAAAAGTTGTAAGTATCTCCATATCTAGAAGCGAGTTGCAAAGAAATGAGTTCAGTACTTTTTCAGTTGAAAGAGATTTATTCCCATTTCTACCTTCTATTTTTTTCAATGGGATCCTCGCCGTCAGTGACAGGTGGCAAAGGTCCTTCAGCCATTCCTTCTTCCTGAACTGCCTGCACTCCAAAATTTCGCACCTCTTCTGCCCTGTCCTCTTCCGTATATAGCATTGCTTTAACTCTATATCTATCTTCCACCAGCCTTAGGGTCTCTGTCATTAAATCCGGAATACTCTTGTTTGTTACCTGCCGGTCGTTGTGTGAAATACAGTAGAGATTAGAATGGCAAAATGAAGCGAAATTCGATCATATTCAGCCAAGTATGGTATTTTGAGATATAAAAGTTAAAAAATATTACTCATCTGTTTCGAAAGCAAATATGATCAATCGAGTAAATCTAACAAGTAGGTTGCCAGAATCAAAATTTTAACCTCAAAATTGTATCACTATTCCAAGAGAAGGCTTTGTATCTGACTTGACATTTTCTATTGTCATTTGTTCTCGACTTCAACGCCTGTTAACGGATATTATCTCAATAACTAAATATAGTATTTACAAAAAATCATGCTTCCATTATAAAACAAAAACAGCTAATTCTGTCCGACAAATAAGGCTGCATATAATATTCACCTTGATTTCAATGGGCTCTCTTCCTTTTCCTATGAAATAGGCTTTGACATCTTCCCACTTTTCTCTGAAAATTTCAAGCTCCCGGCGATAACTGACATCTTTGTCTGCCATTCCGCGAAACTTGGTATTGTCGTCGAATATCTCGGACAGAACATCGCGAACCATGGCTTCCGGAAACGGTTTTGGCAAGACCTCAGTAGGAGCCCTCCATGCTGCATCTACCCGGCCCATTTCCATGAAGAACTGCCTGTAGTTGCTAAACTGATTCAGCCCCCTCTGCTGGTATCTGTTTATGAGGAATTCGTCGCCTTCTTCGTCCAGAAGAACGATAATTTCATCACCGATATAGTCAGGATAAAGGGCGTCTATCAGGTCAATTTCACACATCTAAATTACACACTTTTTTGAATGACTTCTGTGATAATAGTCTTAGGCTCCACTAAAACTGTCTGAATGGTAGTATGTTTTTTTTGAAAAAGGACAAACTGATGCCAGCAACTTTTCTACTGAACGTTGAACATAACTGGCAGTTCAAGATCAGATACATTTATTGAGGAAAGTTGAAATTGGATTGAATCTAAAAGATGTACCTGGAAAATATAATCTACGGAAACATATTTTCTAAAGAAGTAAATTTATAAAGAAGCTATTGATTCTGAAGAAGTGGTGATAGCTGTGTTTCTGGATTTATAGAAGGCGTATGAAATAATAGATATGACCATATAGTTAGGTAAACTGCAATCATCATGGATCTGATGTTTAGACCTGAAGAAAGATAATATTCTTGGTAAGTCAAAGATTTTAAAGGACCCAAGAATGAGTTTCTAGTTTCTTCTATATCAATAATATAAAAATTGTTGGATTCAGATCCTTAAAACTGATATAGTAATTTATATGAATACTCCAAATATTCGGTTCCTTAATAAAAAAAAATGGAAATTAGCACGGGTGGAGCAAAAGTTATGAGCAGCAGCAAAAACAATTGAAAAGTTACATGAAAAAAATGCTCTTGGTTTCTACAAACGCCTCAAGGTTATCATCAACTTCAAGTTTTGCATTTCATCATGCATAAATTGGCAATGAAGGTTGCTTCACTAAAAAAATATCTATCAGGCTTTCTTTCGAATTTTTGTGTTGTTAAATTGTTACAAAGAAGCATCATTCATCAAAAACTGAGACTTTTATAGCACTAATGCAGGAGAATCATATTGAAAATAAATGAATACCGTAGAATTATTGATCTAGAAGCTAAATGATTAAATCAAAATTGCTAAACGATATGTTCATTCTGATAAATGACATACAATAAATATGGATTACATTCACTATACGAGGAATTATGCGCTGTTATTTCGAATGTGTATCCCGCAAATTGTGCTAAACTCAAATATCTCTTCCAACAACTGCTACTTCTACATCGGGAAATGATAATGGGTGGACTTGGATTACGTACCATGCCATCGAGTATCCACCCTCCCCTACTGTTTCCCATCTCGATGTAATTCTCTTCAACCTTTTTTATTCCTTCTATGAACATATCTAGGACATTTTCGTTTGCCATTCCCACATCAAAGTTAGCATTGGCAACTGCATTTTCTGCATACTCTACCACAAAGTCATCGTACACGGAAGCCGGTTTAGGTTTCACCTTCGAAAATGGAACAAAAATGTTCATTTTGGACATTTTATTTATTTTAATATATGCTTATTTGATTTTGAACCCACTTAAACGTAGTTACTTGAAACAACGTCGCCTAAAAAGTTAATCCAACGGCGCCACTGGCTGCGTTTGAGAGGTTCAAGAAATACATGCGCAGATGCGTAAGAATAAGGGGTTGATCGAGCTGTATCTGGATCTTGTATACGCTGTGTGGTGCTGAACTTCATATATGCTATATTCACCTTGTGTTTAAGATCATCAGGGATGTGTAGCAACAGCTTCTTCTTATCCTGGGCCATTTTTCTCAACTGCGCCGGCGTGTTTGGCACAGGAATACTATACTCCTCGAACATATTGGTTAACTGTCGAATAGCAATCGTAATCTCAGTTTCCATCTCGGCCGTAGCCTTTTTCTGCATAGCCATCGGAAATGAAGATATCTCGAACTGTTTCGTCGTTACCTCTTTATCTCGTTCTTCTATGTGGTCAGCCAATTTTTCTAAACTATCGGTTATCATATTTACCTATTGGAAATCATCATTTGTATAATTAATGTGCGTTTTGAAAAATCATAAATATCATTTTTACAGAGTTCGCAGAGTGATCTAGAAATTCGCCGCCTTTGTAGCTCACAAATTTGGTTCAATTACAATATTATGTACTAAAATTATTAATTATTAAATAAATTTGGTCTACAGTGTATATATCCGACATTTGTATGGTAGTTTATATATATATATATATATATATATATATATATGTTTTTTTCCGAATAAAAAATCTGACAATCAAGGAATCAAAAAGGACGACCAACTCCTCGAGTGAACTGGAAAGAACTGCGAAGAGTAGTACGATTCTTAGCTGAATACTGGTTATTCAGAGCACTCCTATAGAAAATGGGAAAACTGTGACAACCTCCTTAGGCATGAACTTCGGAGACAGAAGAAACTGCAGAGAATGTTACATTTGAATATCTTGCCTTAAGTGGCAGTGGTTAATTTTCTATTTGGACACTCAGTGGTGTATCACAGGTAAGGTATAATCAGAAAGATCTCGAAGTCTACTACGACCCTCGATTAATGAAGCACAATAGCTCTGGCTGAGCAGCAACTATTGGGGAACCCTAAGCCACCTGATGTAAAACTGCTTATAAATGGTAAAAAAATTCAAGAAGTATATAAAACAGACGTTTGGTAATGCTTTTAATTAGGTTATGTTCATTTGCTTATATTGTTTATTCTTCACGAATTCCATGAAAATCGATGCGGATCAACAGACAGAACATCCACAAAAGGTATTGTTCAAGAATCTTGCATTACAAAATACATCTTCGCTATGGTTGGTAAATGAAATTGATATTTAAAAACATGACGATTTTTGTGCATGGAAGACGTCGAGAAAGAGCATTGTAAGCATACTGATGTCATCAAGTACATTATTCTCACCCACTCTTTTATGTCCTCAACCCGTTGCCTCTCCTTTTCTTCAGCTTCGGCCACCCGCATTTCGTCCAACAATATCATAGCCTCAGCTATAGCGGCCTGCCGTATTTTTTCTTTAATCTCTTTCAGTTTTTCAGAGACCAGGTCTCGAATCATAGCATTGGTGCTCAACACAGTGCCGCTGAAGTTAAACGCTAGGCAATTCGCTACTGCAGTTTTACCTTTATGCAAAAGTTACATGAAATTGTTATAATTTGTCCATGTTGCGTCAAATGTATGTTTGGAATTTTGATAGTCTGTCTCCAAAAATTGTGTGATGAGTATTTAAATTTGATGCTATCATGGAATTGTAGCAAAATTTCAAGTATCTAATAGTTTCTCGCCAAAAGTGTGACGTAATATTTTGGTGGTATCTAGAACTACAAAAAAAAAAGTTTGCGCTAGAGTGTTATTTATAAATATATGACAATATCTCTTGCCAGGAGATGCGTATCTTATCTCGCAGTGTTGTGCTGTCTTTTCAAAACAAGCAACTGAAAAAATTACATACGCGTAGATTGGTAACAATTGGATGGCTTTTCGACCAGCCAGCAATCTGCTAGGGTGCTACCGTCGGACATATTAATGATGAGAGAACCTGTTTTCTCTGTCTAGACCAGGGATCTCCAATCAGTTTCATTTGGGTTTCGAATCTTAAGATAATGTCCGCGGTCCGTGCTTATACACCCAGCGCCCCTCCCCTCTTCCATTTGAACCAATGAAAGTAAAACGAAAATAAACCTAAATATTTCATTCACATAGCGGTATATTCGAGTCTACACAAAAATTATATGTCTATGAAATCAAAGAATGCAGTTTTAGGTATGTTTTGGACCTTACTAGGGTATATGGCTCTCTATATCATGAACTGTTACTTGCCAAATTAAACTTATATGGTGTAAGTGGTAATTCATAAAAATGGATTGCATTGTTTTTAAGCGACAGGCAACAGAAGGTAGTGATACATTGGCACAATCAAGTATTCAAGTCGACACAGCACTAAAATAGGTGTACCTCAAGGAAGTGATATCGGACCTTTAGTATTCATCATATTTGTAAATGATCTGTATTTTCTACAGCTCATATTGAACACCACATTACAAGCTATGCGGATGATATTACTAATATTTTAACGGAAGGATGCAATCCGTCTGATGCTATTCGGAAAGCATTAGTTAGCATGCTAAAAACTGGTTCATATCTATCCTCAATTACTTCATACTTGTAATAAAATACATGATTTAAACTTCATGGAAACATTAGAAATTCAGAAATATCTGCGACTTCATTGTAGTAAATGAGCAGACTGATCTTTTAAACTCAATTTTTATAGATACAGTACTATAAGTTTCCAACTATTTGTATTCTAAGTTAACTTACTACTGAAATATATTAAGTTATGGAAAGTATTAAGGAGAATGAAATCGCTTAAGGAATAAAATATCTTAAAACGTGAAATATCTCAAGAAATAAAATTGTTTATCACATGAAATATCTTAAGGACGTTTTGACGGTGATGGTTAAGGTTTTGTAGGGGTTTCCCTTAACACTAGTGTAAATGCAATCGCCAAAAAAATGTCCCCTAAGAAAGACACAAAAAATGAACACATAATTTAATAGAAAAACAGCTAGACAGGATAGATAGTATGCTAGTTTGAGAGCTCTAGTTTTGTATCCATGATAGGACTAGTTAATTATTTGGCAAGTAATCTGGGTAGCCTTGTTAGAAGTGAAATCTGACAGTCCAACGATGATTTTAATAAAAATCGAAACGCGTCTCTAAAATAGAGAGTATTATTTGTGAAACTGTGTGAAAACTACACAACTTTTTATTTACATGATGGGGGAGTTTCACCAAGTAAGAGCGTCTACAATCTACATTAAGGGAGATACTTGTAAACCAATCCATAGCTATAACACCCGGAATGACAATCTGCACTATTCGAAACATCGGCTAACTATAACAGAAAAGTATTATATGGCTATAAAATTCCTCAACAAACTACCTAGCAATATAAAGGATATGCAGCCGATTGGAAAGTTTGAACATCGAATCAACACTCCAATATTATGAGGTTCAAGCTTTAAAGATTTTCTGTCAACCCCACTTCTATCAGAGTAATATTAAATACACATACCGATGTATTTTTTACTGTTTGCATTTTCTATTGACACTATTGTGCTGAATTGTACTGAGAATGTATTTGTAAGTATACCTTGAAATAAAGATTATTATTATTATTCTATTGGTATAAGAAGATTAAGTTTCGGTTATATATTGTAATCATGTAGATTATAGATGGTCTTACTTAGTGGAACACTCCCAGCTTGCAGATAAAAAGATAGTATACTTAACACACAGTTTTACAAATGAAACTTTTTCTTGAATGACGGATTTTGGTGAATATAAATCAAAACGTGTCACTGACAAAAAAAAAGTTTTATTTGTGGAACATATGTGGTTTCAATTAGTGACCAGCGGAAAATATAATGAATCAAAGAGTTTTAGAAGATACATTAGTGAAACTGTGTTCTAATACAGCATTTTTTATCTTAATGATATATTTTGTTTACTTAACATTTGCACCTAATAGTTTGGCGGTCCGCCATTTGGTGACCTCTGGTCTAGATCGATAACGCCGGCAGTACTACCGTATAACTACAACATACAGTATTTACCTTAACAATATTGTTTGGTGACTATTCTAGGAAACAAATGGTTGGGTTTAGTTTGAAAGGTAGGTGTTTCTTTTACCGCTTGGCCGACGTTTCGCCCTACATTAGGTCATCTTCAGGGCAGTCGGTAGTGGATATGACTCAAGGACGTCGGCATAACAGCAGAAAAAGCTCGTACCTCTTTTTTACTAACCCCCAACGACCTGTTTTCCGGAGTATTTACCCTTCGCCACCTTATCGTTTTTTTTGTTTGACAAGTTGAGTGTCTATGACAGCAAGAAGTATCTCACATTGTAGCATGCTCAATTCGCTTCTATAAAAAATATCGCAAGTCAATATCGACGAAATTAAAAATACTGTGTTATAATACATAAGTATGTATACTGTGACCACACAGAAAATTTAAAATAGGAAATAATTTGTGGTATTCTGCATACCTGCACACTTGGGCCCAAAAATGAAAAACTTGCAAGTTGTTTTTGGAAAAGGAGGTAACAGATACGGCCTAGGGTTGCGGAAAAATCTGATGTAGGCATCTTCGTCAGCAAGAAAAAAAATGTTGTTCATGAAGTGAACCGCGTACTCTTGGGTGCCGTCTCTATAAATCCCATCTCTCATCGACACGGGGCACTTGGTGCCCCAATCTGACCACGTCCACTTGAAGATACTGCTTGGGGTCAGTCTCCTGCAAAACTCTCTGTAAGCGTCTTCTAGCGTCATGTTTTGCGGAGGGGGAGGAGGGCCACCTTCTCCTACGTCCACCTAACGCAATCAAATCTTATTTGAGTTGTGCAACGTCAACAGGGTTTTTTTGCAATAGATACTATTATATTTACTTCTCACGCATGAGCGAGAAAGGGATTATTATCCAAAAGTCCATGATTTCCGTCGGTTTGTCTGTACGTCGGTCGGGCCTGTCCATGGTTTTCTTTTCAGCGCATATTCACAGTAATCGTTGCATAGATTTTAATCAAACTTGGGGCTCGACTTGATGCGGTCATGGTACATAATGGTGTAATAATAGAGATAATAATATTAGCAAAACAAAAAGGTGGTTATTTTCTAAAGTATTTTTTCTAATCAAAATGACATTAGAAATTTGAATCTGATCTTAACTTACTTACTTACTTATCTAAATTTTAAAGGATCATAAAATTTTATACGACCCTGTATTCCTTTTTTTGGTAAAACAATGGATCGTCATTTCTTTTTAAGACTTATGTGACATTGTATAGCAAAATGAAAAGGAATCAAAATTAATAAGAAAATGTAGGTTGTAAAACACTTTGTTTGCAAGATACAAGCTGTTGATTTTTTGAGGAATATACACCAAATGTATAATTCAATAATGATAATAATTGTTAATATATCTACCTCCTCTCCCCAACTTTTTTTTATGTCGACATCAACACTCACGCCTATAATGTTATAGTTTCTATCCTTTTTTTGATGTTCCGTATTTTAACGTTCTTATCATCATTATACCGATGTTTCTCAAGATATCCATGATGCATTATAACAAAATAATAAGATTGAATTGAAACACTCAAATGATGATGATAAACTCCAGTTGACGAGAACATGAACCTTCAAGAAAGCCGCTCACCACTCCGGTGCACATCGGATGATGGGAACTCCAGAAACCGAGGAACCAGTTCTTAATTCACATACGAACAAGTGCCAAAAAAATATCGATAAATTGAAACAGGGTTCGGAGAATTTTATTCGATAATTTGCTTTATCACTACCACGTTCAGATGGTTCAGGCACTTTGACCTTGTGACTTTCCAATTCGTATTAACTTCTATCATTGGTTTCTGCAATGTCTTATTGAAAATCCTATATTTCATAAGAAAATTCTGTTCACGAAGCAAATTTCTCACCCAATGCAATTTTCTATTTTTGTAATAATTATTTATGGTTACAGGAAAACCCCTATGCCACATAGGAATCACATTTTGAAGAACTGTTTTCCGTTAACGTGTGGACTGGAGATCTGGGAGATTTTCTAATAGGTCCAATTGGTCTTCCAGTAAGATTAAATGGCGAATTCTCAAAGATATGCTCGTTTTACTTGAAAATATGTCACTTTTACTCCGAAATCAAATGTGCTTGATGCATGACGGTGCACCAGCACATTGGCGAATGGCAGGTGAGGTCATGACGTACGAACGGTTAAGATGGGCGATAGACACTTTTGCTCCATACAAAAGTTCAGGTCTAGACCGGGTGTTTCCGGCCATGCTACAGCGAGAACAGGAGTAGGTCCTACCACGCCTAATTAAGATATTTCGGGCCTGTGTAGCCACTCGTTTCACACCCAGAAGCTGGCTGCATACAAAGGTCGTCTACATACCTAAACCGGGCAGGGGTATCTCAAGCTCGAGGGATTTCAGACCAATTACTCTTTCATCATTCCTTCTTAAAACTTTGGAAAGGTTAATTGATAGATATTTGAGGGATGGGCCCGTTCAAAGGTGCGTCATCCATGCGTGTCAGTTTGCTTTAACAAGCAGGAAAATCGGCTGAGCTGGCTCTCCACCAGCTGGTTTGCAGGCTCGAGAAGACGCTGGACCAGCGGGAAGTGGCTCTAGTGGCCTTCCTAGATATCAAGGGTGTATTCAATTGTACCACCATCAACTTGATCAAGCGGTCCTTAGAAAGACATGGGATTAACCCACTCTTGACGGAATGGATCTTAACCACCTTAGAGGGTCAAGTGGCTTCCGCTACAATTGATGACGTTAGTCATAGAGTCGTGGTAGCGCGAGGCTGTCCACAGGGCGGAGTGCTGTCACCTCTACTGTGGTGTCTGGTAGTGAATTAACTTCTCGTTAGGCTCAGTAACATGGGGGTGTATGTACAGGCCTATGCAGACGATGTCAGCATAGTGGTCAGAGGTAGATTTATTAAAACAGTATCTGAGGTAATGCAAGGCGCGCTTCGTGCAGTGCAGTTGTGGTGTAATGAGTTCGATCTATCAGTGAACGCTAACAAGACCGAGCTCGTTATGTTCACCAGGAGGAGGAAACTCGATGGATTCGTCAAATCAACCTTCTTTGGGACACCACTTGTCAGTAAATACCTAGGTGTTATCCTAGATTACAAACTGAATTGGAGACAGCATGTAGAATACAAGGTCAGCAAAGCTCGCAACTCCCTATGGGCTTGCAGAAGGACTGTTTGTGCGAGATGGGGACTAAGACCTAAAGTGGTACATTGGCTCTACATGACAATAGTGAGACCATCCTTATTGTATGGCTTCTTAGTATGGTGGCCCTGCGTAAGGACAGAGGCAATCAAAGTCAGACTCTATAAAATCCAACGGCTGGCTTGTGTTAGTACAACGAGCGTAGTGCAGACGACCCCATTAGGTGCCCTCGAAACACTGCTGAATCTCCCTCTACTAGATTTTGTGATCAGGGGAGAGGCCAGGGTAACTGCGTCCGGCTATGGAGCCAAGGCAATTGGGTTTTTATCAATCCGGGTAAAGGGCACTGTGCGATCTTTTTAGAGTTACAAAAGAGGACACCCATATTGCAAACAAGGAGTGACATAATTACACCCAAGTACCTTTTTGATTGCAAATTCATGGTGGAGTATCCCACAAGAGAGGAATGGTTCTTTGAGAGGAGAGGGCTCTGGTTCCGGGGTCTTCGGATTCAATACAAGACTCTCATTCCCCCTTGGGGGATACACCACTGTCTTCCAGGCTGAGATCTTTGCAATTTTAGCGTGTGCAATTCGCATTCAGGAAAAGCAGAGGCCTAGGAGACGAATCACTATTTGCTCCGATAGTCAGGCAATAATCAAGGCAGTAAGTGCCTGCAGGATAGTATCAGGGCTGATCTTAGAGTATAGGAAAGCTCTTGACGAGATCGCAGAGAGACACAGGGTGTCATTAATGTGGGTCCCTGGACATTCTGAGGTTCGACGAAACATTATGGAGGACGCTTTGGCGAAGGCAGGATCAAAAGGAAATCTTTTGGGTCCGGAACCGGCTGTAGGGTTGGCCGCAGGTAGAATTAGAAAAGCTACGGACGAGTGGGTTCAAATTCAACACTCTTTGAGGTGGAATAGCATCTCAGGACATCTCCGTCAGGCACGGGAATTCATTACAGGGCCTGTAGCCAAAGAGGGGCGATTTTGCCTCTCTCTTGATAGGAGTCATCTTAGGTTGTGGGACTGCTCTCTGGTCATAATAACTTTAAGCGGCACCTGCACCTAATGGGGATGGTTAGTGACCCAACGTGTGCACGCTGTGGCGATGAGGAGGAGTCCTCGGCACACATACTATGCCGCTATGTCGGGCACTACAGGCAGGCCATACAGGGGATATAAGATGGACAGGACCCAAGGCCATACTTAACTTTGCGAAAAGGGCTAGCCTTGGGAACTAGAGCTGATAGAGGCGCAAAAGGGCCCGGCGGTGGCCTATGCACCGATGGTCCACATCGGAATGCCACTTTCTATTCATTCATTCAAATAGGTCAAGGAGGGCCTTATCCATGGCCCCATAGGTCAGCAGACCCTAACTGCCTAGGTTATTTCATTTGGAGTAATATAAGACCCTAGTAAACCTAACTCCAATTAAAAATGAAAAACCACTTAGGAATGGCATAATGGACTACTGCCAAATGATTAGAAATACTCCGAGAGTTATTCAAAACAGCACGAATCGATGAGAGAAGGTTGGATGCATGCGTTTTGGCAGGTGGTAGACATTTCCAACAGTTGTGATTTAAAAAACCTAAGTGTATTACTGTTTGCTATGTTGTTTTTTGAATACCATTTATTGGAATGTGCAAGATCATTAAAAAAATGGTTTATCCACAATAATAAATAATCATACATATCTAAAAACAGTAAATATTTTTAAAATGTATTGAAGGGTCGTGTGAAAGATGTACCTACTGCATTTTGCCATTTAATGACACATGAATCGATAATTTAATAAGACGAACTTTTTTCACGAAAAATATCGTACACAAAAAATATGGGCCTTTGATTGTGGGAAATGACGTAGGTGGCGTAGTAAGAGCTGCATTACCATCAAATTCAAATTTATAACGTCGAAAAACCCCTAAGGTACTAATTTTCATCCAGAAATCGATTATATGCAGGAAAAAGTTTAATAAAGTTTTAGGGATTTTAAGTGTCTATTAGACAATACATTTTGATTGAACAAGTTTGATAATAAAGGTGTAGCACATCATAGTTGCATTTTTTAAAAGGGACACCCTGTGTATATAGAGGTCAATATAAAACAAATCATGGGTTGATTGTACAATCTTCGATAATCCGTACTATAGTGTTCTAGTAATTACTCAATGCTGCCGTATACGAAACCGTTACAACAGCGCTATAAGAGTGAAGCGCCACTGTAAGAATATTACGTACACGATGGCGTGTGTAACTGGTACAACCCGCTGGTACGGATTACCGGAATTGTGTGTTCGAATCTTGCCAATACAAAACTTTTCCTTCCGTGTTTTTCACACTGTAATAAAATTTGCATTTGGTCATTCCTTCTAACGGGTTCAACCGAATTTTTATACAGCAATGTAGATCAAACAATTGAAAAATAACACGATTTCCACAAAATAAAGGAATCAACAGATATAAATAGAAATCTAGAAAATATTCATCAATCAGATTTAGAACGGCATATTAATGTCACTAACCTGTGATTCTGCCACAGCTAGTTTTCCCGGTAAAGCAACGCTTTGCAGAGGTAATGTTTTCATCTTAGTTCTCACGATATTGAACATCCTTTGGACGCTCGTCCTACCATCCACTTTAACGTAATACTGCGGGTCATGCATGAGAACCTTCTGTTCTATAAAACGCAGCCCAGTGTAATGGAACGAGTCCAATTGAGTTGAAACGTTAGCTTTGAAATTCCTGGGCATTTTTACTAAATGCTTGTGCAAATTGTGGTCATCCGGAAAAGGGATTTCGAACAACTCCTCTGGTATTTCGTCCGCACTCAGCCCCTTCTCTTTCGAGAAGTACTTGTAGATCAAACTGTCATACTTTTCTCGAAACAAACTGACGTTCTCTTGCGTGTATATATCGAAACGGTAGTGGTCGCGTTTTTCGAGAACGTCGGTGGTGCTGCAAGTGATGTAGATAATCAGAAAGGGATCTCTCATCAGGTTGAATAAAAAGGCCAGCTGGTCTTCGTAGTTGGTTCCTATCTCTGGTGGTTGGCAGACGTCGTAGTCCGCACCAATGTCAATGGGAATGCTGGGCTCTTGCTTTAACATCGGTAAAACATCTGGGAAGGTTTGAGAACCTTCGCCACGTATAGCGCCTTCACCTGGTGATAAGAGTATAGCTAGTCATTATTATAGGACTTGTTTGCTGTATTTTTTTCACTATCTCTGCAGTCTTCATCAAGGTAATAGAAATTATATATAAGTTAATATGACTTTTTATACCTATAAGCAGTCAGGAATGCAAAGGCTAAATACTAATGTCCGTGACTATTATCAAATTAAAGAGAGTTTGATCACATATTTGGGAATGCGTGATGTTTTGCAGAGATGTTTCAAATCTCCCACCTCTATCCTTTTCGCTCCACTAGAATCATCCGACCACAATACTTTTTCAACCCTCTGTAGAATGACATCAACAGACCAACTACATACTAAAGCATACAGAGTTTGGCATTACAGCGAAGTGGGATGACATAAGGTATCATTACCAGTCTTTTGCTTTGAATGATGTCTGTTTCATATCCGCGGATTTCTCAGCTAATGGCCAAGTAATAACAGACGTGTCTACATCAGGTATGGAAGCCTACATTCCTCACCTGAGGTTAACCAGAGCTGCAGAGTGGCAGTTTCTGCAAAAACCAACGTTAGAGGGAATGGAGGATGAATCCGAGCACCGAAAGTAACCACGGATTCACCCATGCCAGAAACCATTGTAAAGAAACTCCTCTCACGTCATAACTCATCCAGATCATTCTGGTCTGTAGTCGATGCAGTTAGCCAGAACTGTTATTCATCCATACCACTAATAATGAGAGGATGCGTCCATCGCCTCCACGCCTAAAGAAAAACAGGATACCTTGGGTTAGGTTTTAACTGATAAAACTTCCAAGGAGATGTTAATTTCAAGGAAAGTCTCGAGTCGTTGCACCATATATATCGAAAGCTTTCGATAGGGTCGCATGATAGACTTCAGATAAACCTTCCTGCTCATGGGCTGCTAACGGGTCTCTGCCAATGGTTAGACAGTTTTATTAGGGACCGCTACTTATTCGTGGTGGTGGTTGGATATGCATCCGATATATTCACGAAGGAGTCCCACATTGATCTGTCCTTTCTCAAACTTTCTTTTTTCAGTAGATCAACGAACTATCGGAAATAACTTCAAATCATATCTACAGCTTTGCAGATGATAGCACCCTTATTTTCTGAATGGAACCAGGCAAACCACTACCATCCTAAAAGACCGCACTCCGACAGGGAAGGCATGCTGCCCAAATCAGGACATTGAAAAAACTGTCGATCGCGGATATAAAAATAGAGTTCAGTTTAACGCACAGAACACCCAAATGACTCGTGACAAAAAAATCACATGCTGGTCTTTCTGCTGTGGAGATGGAGGGACTATCAATACTTGAGTCATCACCCATCAAATTTCTGCGGATGTTCTGGCATGATCATGTTAACGGCCTTCAGGTCCGCGTCCCAGAAGATGGGCGTTCTCTTCCGCTCCAGAAGGTTGTATTCGCCGGAACAGCTACTGCTACTCTACGAGGTTCGGGTGAGACTAGCAATGGAGTACTGCTCGCATCTGTGGGGATGTGCTCCGAAGAACTCACTGAAGCTTGTAGACACAATCCAGAAACGACCAGTGCGTTTGGTGGATGTGCCTGATAATACAAAAGACCTCCATAGTCTGGAACTTCGAAAGAGGGTGGCTGATCTGATCTTATTCTATCATGGCAGATGTTCGACTGAATTGTCTCGCATAATGACACACAGAGTCGTCAGTACATCAAACATAAGGAGGTTCAAACAGGTGCATCCTCAGCAGGCCGAGCTTCCAACGACACCAACCAGCGCTCTTTTGGAGAACCTCGGCATTGTGGAATGAGATGCCGGGGAGTTTGTTCCCCGATGGTTAAATTTTTCAGCGCTTCAAAGTCAATGTGAATAGTTATATGTCCTCTCGAAATGCTTTCCGGGCGTGATAGGGTATGGGGTTATCTATGAAAAACTATTTCATTGAGAACCATAATTATGAATTCAATCGCTCATTAAGTAATGACCTTGTCCAGGATATATTCAGATTTCTCCACAATTAACGCAATCATCATCGTTACTGTTAGATTGAGAAACGAGATACGTAATAACTGTCTTCCAGGAATTTTTTGGTTTAGTTCCAAAGTAGACATTGGGATACTGAATATAGTATAGTGAACATAATTGGAACCAGCTACTGCCTGGGATTCCTGCAGAGCTAAAGTGGGAAGAAACGAGTCCAGCATGTGACGCATCGGCTGACAAAGAGTTTCCATAAAACGAATGAACCATTTCATCTCAATAACTCTCATTGCAATTTTTTTGAATAGTCATTTAAATATAGTCTATTTCAACGGTTATATAATAGTCTGTTTATCTTGAAATAAAATGATAATATCTTTCAAGCGCGGTATTTTGCTAATGGTTCCAACTTAACATTTATATAATAGTAGTCTTCATTTTTTCATCAAGGAATCACACCCTTGGAATATTTCGCGTTTATTTTGAAATGCAATCAGTAAATGATTAACCACTAAATTCTCAGCATTTCGGTGATGGAGTTATCGAGAAAGTCTCACAACAAAAGCCGTCTAGCTTCACCTGCTTCTTCCCCTTCCACATCAGCCTCTTTGCCTTCAGCGCCCTCTCCTTCGATGCTATCATACTTGGATGCTATGGAGACGTGGGGCTTACTGGGCGGCGGCACACCCAACTCCACCGTCGCCTCCAAAACCTCCTCGAAAATCTCCCTTACGTTGAATACGGCGGACTCCGAGGACACCGGATCTTCGGAGTAGAGATCGTTGGGTATGAGAGGTAAGCCGCAGATCACGAATCCCCTGTGCCTAGCAGATTCGCTGTTCACTCTTTTCTCTACCTATAGTGTGGTAAACGTGGCTGATCAATTGCAAACTTGAAACAGAGATTTTACAAAGCCATCTTATGGAAAGAATCTCAGGAATCGAAATAAGTTTTCATGGAGGTTTAATCAGTGGATCACAGGGTAAATCACAAAAACGAACCTAAACATTTGGATAAGCCGTTTCCGTTCACAACTGAGAAACTAAATATAGCAGAGAAAAGTTATGTGAACATAAAAAGTAGCCGATAGAAGAGACTGCCAAAATGAGAGGCCAAACACCAACATTAGTCCAGTGGTTTTGTTACAGATGAAAATAAAATGTCATTTTTGACCATTCGTGAAAATTCAATAACTTTGAACACACTTTTTGGGCCTGAGATTTTAACACGCAATAGTTCTTGGGTTCCTAACGTATTGATATGAAGAGATTGGAAAATTCATCCTCTGAGAAACAGGTCAATCATTATTCATATGATTGTAAAAAATATGTAGAACTCTCAGAACCTTTGGGGAAAGACCCCGGGATCCAATAAATTCTGTAGAATAACTCGGCTTTTCTCTAATATCTCTTGGTCTGCACCAAGCATGATAAATATAATATTTTCAAAGTTCTTTCTGTCGTTGTGGCAGCAACAAGAGAATCTCGTCTGATTTTTGAATTATCACGCCATTAAGAGAATCTTACTAAATCTCATGCATAGAAATTCGAGGGCAGTTGTTATTCTACAATTTCATGGAAGATACGGCGCTCCTACGAAGGTGAGAGCTCTATAAAAATCATATGACAAAAAGATTTTTTCTACAACCATGGAATTTCCCATGTATTATTCCGTATTTTACAATCTCTTGATGGCAGGACGTTATTTAACAATATTATTCACACCTAAATTTAAGTTCCTTATTTTTCATTAACTGGTCAAAATCACTTTTTCTCTCAATCTTTGACAAAATAAGTGCGATGTTTTCTGTCACATATTTTGAACTTTCGTAACTTTTCTATAATAGCTGTAGTCTTTCTGCTATGTGAAAAATCAATTTTTGCGATTTACGTTATCATGCACCGAACAGAGTTTCACAAAAACTAGTTCAGGCTATACCTTTCTTCGTATAAGATAACATGCAAAAACTGTATTTGATGTTGTGTAATGTTTCAGCCAATTCTACTACATTACTAAACCAAGCAAAGTATGGGAATTTCTGATTTCATTTCGATTCCAGATAATATGTCAATATTTAATGAAGTCTATATGGTGTCATTTCATCAATGTGAGTCTACCTGTTGGCGTTTTTGTCACAGCGTACCCTCAGTAATTGCTGTATTGATTCGGCTGAAATGTAAGTTAAGTGGCAGAATACCTAGTTGAACTTCTATTTAAAAATACGTATTATTATTATTTTGAGGTTATTATATATGCTAATATTCTTTCGTATTATACAAGTAACCACTCGTCTTTAATCGTATTCACATAAAATCTAGGCAAAATCAAAAATTTTCAAAAAAGTTGTAGATTACTTTAGAACTTAGCCGAAAACAGTTTATGTCGTATATACGGCCTGCGCATATTTTCCAAAAAATACGAAAACGTTTTCATTCACGTTACTTTGAGAATTATACGAAGTGTGAGCTATCATACAATCGGCAGTCAAAATCTTCAAAATTCTCCAACTATTTTCATATTTACACTTCACTGAATACATTATTTACTCGAACTAACCAGTCTCAAGATGACGTCTATGCCGACGGCTCGTCCACATCTCAAGTTGAATTCTATGCACTGTCCAGCTCGGCTGCCGCTCTGAATTTCTTGTTCTATGAGAAGTTGTGGTTCGATGTATACGCATTTCCAATAATCGGCCAGACATTTGCCCAATTCTTGCTCACCTGTTTGCAATGAGTACGAGTAAGAGTGAAAAAAGAAGAGGCGCGGACTATATTGCAAGTGGGAAACGTGTCCAAGTTATTAGAATAACACCTCTACTCCAAAAATCCTCACAGTTATAACATTTTTATCCGTCGGCACGTAGACATTTTTGGAAAAACCTTGGAATCACCATCCAACCGTCTCGTAAATAATCCATATAATAAAATTACAATTTGACTTTTGAAATTTATCCTGTGGTTGATTCTCTGCTTTGTCTTATGTAACAGCTAGTACAAATCAATATTCAATGCATAATTCACCATGAGTCTTCAATATAGACGGCGCGGCGTTTGATTTATTTGGAAATTCAAATGATACTTCTGAGATGTTGACCATCTTAGATACTTACTTGTTTTCGGTTATGTATCATTATGTAAATCACAAATGAAAGTGTTCACAAGTAAAAATAGTTGTAGTTGTAAACATTGCTTGCTGTTTCAACAAAAACATATCCTCATAACCTGGTGGTGGTGGGGGGGGGTTCCTGGGTTGATCTTTAAGTAACAAAACGTAAATGGATTCTAGTTGCTTTAATAATTAGATTTTTGCCTATTTGCCGTTTGGTGTCATTTAACAGCTAATTTTATCATTGGTCTATACTTTGGGCAAATCGAGAATGAACAAGTCCTATCAGTAACTGAGACTATTAAACGACATCTGCAGATGTTACGAGATTATTCCATTCGATGGATAGAAAGCGAGCACGAAATAAGTGGTAACATGATTTTCATGCGAGATGAGCAACTTTCACATATTAACCGACCATTTAAAGATATATTAACTGCTGATTTTCAAGTACTGCACTATGAGTAGACCTTTTGTAAATTCATAGATCCAAAGATTGCATGATTTCAACCCAGCAGAACATAAATTCAACCAGACATGCTAAATAATGCTGTGAACATGCTGAAGGAACGGTTGATGACTATACAGCAACAAAATAGACGACATATCGAAGATATGGTTTAGCATTGTTGGGCATAAGGAATGCTATTATCTAAAGAACAAAGTGCAACTGGAAGAGTTAGAACGGAAACTCAGAAACAGTTCAGGTTCGGACGGGGGTCGAACCCGCGTCTCCAGAATTTCGCACTGACGGCTTAGACCGTTTGGTCACTGCACTGCTCAGTGCTTAATAGAAACTGTAGCAAAGATTATGCTAATTAAAAATGTAATGTGGTAATTAAAGGAATAAATAACGCTCGTTAGTTAGGAAAGGAGAAGCTTACCTATACCAGGTTTCCCCAGTATTATAAACGACACAGGATTGGACTCCAGATAGCGGATCTGAGCAGACCTCGTCGAATAGGTCTTCTCTTGAATGAGACTCTGACTATCTAAGCTGCTCAAGGAAGAGAACGATGGTGGAGCAGCCAGCAAATGGTTCACCCTTTCTACGGGATCAACGTCCTCCGTGTGCGGATAGTAGGAATTCGCGTATGCATACCTGGTTCAGCCAATAACCACAATATTTTGTCAAAAACTCAAATAGTCCATTAATATTTCATGGAGACATTGAGGATAATTGAAACTGTGTTCTATTCAAAAACATATTATGTTGTGTTAAACAAGAGGTTTCTGAGTTTCGGCCAATCTCATTTTATGTTTTTTGTGATGCAATAAAGACAGGTTATTATTATTATGATTATTTGCCATGCACGTTCAATACGTCCTCTCTTGGTAAGGAAGTTTATTAAAATGTGCTTAATAAATACATCAGTATAAAGATTTTTTTGAAAATGGAAAAAGCATTAATAATATAAAAGACAAATTACAATACATTGATAAAACATAAAAGCAGTGATATTATGGTAATGATAATCACAATTCCTGTCATTGCAGTGTTGGCATAAAAAGTAACTATTCAGACAAATATTAACTATCACTATATAAAAATGAAGGTATGCACAAATAGTAGTAGCATTGGTGTAGCTATTATCAGGCGTTTTGCAAATAGGATATTTACCGAATACCGTTTTGCAAATAGGAAATTTACCGAATACCGTAATTTCGCATTTAACACTTGGAACCGCAATCGAGGCAGAAATGGTCAGAACATAAAGGCAATAAGAAATTATATTACTATATAGGATTTTTCCTAGTGGACCTAAAATATCAGATGTTTCGTTATTTTAGGAAAAAAGTTATATCCGTTCACTTTTAGGAAAAATAAAATTAGGATTAAGTGAGTAATCAGGAAAATGTAGCAAATAAGAGAAATCAAATCGTGAAATGATCAGTAAGGTTCTTATAATATGAATTTTGATTATCAGTGTCCGAGATACATTCTCAGTAGTATATAGTTCTGTAATAATCGCAATAAAATGTAAATCTATCACAAAATATCAATCAATTAAAATAACAGTATCCGCAAGCCCGATCTTAGCAAAATGATGAGATATGAAAGTTGATTTTGTGGACAAATTGAGGACGCAGAAAATTCGTTATCAAATATTTTCATACATAAAATCTTTGGGAGTGGAAACGAACTTTTCTGTAGATTCAACCACAAAATATCAGGACGTGAATGGTTGCTAATTGAGTAGAACATGTTTCAACTACCTTAATATAGATTTTTAGATTTCATATTACATGAATGGTACAAAACTTTAGAATCACTACTGTTGTTAGATATGTATGCCGTTTCAGTTGTCTATATCAGTACGACCCGAAACTCAACTCTCCAAGTATCAAACAACAATCAAGGAATGTAGTATCTGGCCTTTTTCCGAATACTCCAATTTTCCAGCTGTTATGCAGATAAAAAAATATTCAGACTTAAATGAGTAGATCTTTTTAACAACAGTTGCGATTTTAGAGTTTTACTCTCCGAACTAACCACTCATCTAAAGGGTTGTCGTCTGGCTGATACTCCTCTTCTATTTTCTGTGTATCAGCTATGTATTTTAAGAACTTCTCGCTTATCACGATTGTTTGGTCTACTTTGAAATCAGCCAGTTCATCCTTTTCCTGTTGGTAAAAATCAGTTTTCTGCTCTCTGATGTGGCACGTCATTTTAATTGACACTTCTTCGTCAACACTCATTTACCAATCCGTCAAAAATGGATATGTCACAATCTTGACAACACGATAGAAATCAACCTCAAAACTGCAGGTTGCTTCCTTATCCCTAGGGGTAGTCTAATAAAGCAACCAAACATGATCATCCTTATCAGGGTTGCTACGGTTTTAGACAGAGAGAAGTTTTAGCTTTAAAATAGCAAGTGGGCGACTTTACTCTAAGGTTCGGTAAAATATTTCAGGCCGATATCGCGGTTCGTTAGGTTTAATAATCAGGTCCATTAGCACATTTTTGGGCAGATTTAGGTCGATTTTCTGCGGATCAGCTAATATTCCTCACGGATCGGTGCTGGTCTGCGGTTCTAAAAATTATCCAGCGCTCTTATTTGATTCATTTGATTTTGCTTGCCGCTCATTAAAACAATATGCGTACGAATTAATCCGTAAATATTAATTCGTCGAAACATTGTTTCTTCACTTTTCATATAAACATGCCTTCTGTTCCTCAATGATTGTAATTATCATCATTTATATATGAAAAATATGAATGAATATAGGAATATGTTTTATATAAATTACAGATAGAAGACTTATTATTTTGAGGAGATCGGAGGAAGTTGTTTAGCGAACCTCACCGCTCTCCTTTTAGTCGCATTTCACGACATGCAGGAGGTACCGCGCGGCATAATATAAATATATTCATTGGCATTGTGGAGCGCAGTAAGTACTTACCAAAATACCATTCACGCTGCTATAAGCTGTTGAGATAAGACTGGGCGAATAAATCTCACAACAATGCTATTAATTTTAATATTGGTTGTGAGGTGTGTATGCCCTGGTATAAATTCACTTCATAGAATAATTGACATTTATTACAGGTAACTGGGGCAGGCAAAAGATCACTAAAAAGTGATGTATTAATACAGGAACAGTGTGACTAATTTATTTTAAGAAAATCAAATATTGAGTCATGTTGCATAATATTGATTGTTTTTTGAAAATTGTGTCAAACATAATATACGGACTAGGTTACAGCTACGTAAGTGTAATTTGTTTTCTGTCAATGTAAATTTTTCTTCGAGTTTCAGTCTTGTAGAAAGTATAATTGTATTAATTTCACTATTATTGCATTCGATAGATTAATGCTCTTATTTTTGTATAAAATCGATCTGTGTGTACATATAGCTAAAATTTAAAATATGCACACTTTTGGAATTGCTAGAATTCTTTTTTTACAAAATTAGTTTAGATTTATCGTTTTTCTTGTCATTAGGTGTGAAAAGTAGGAAAACACATGTTTTGTCACGCGGTTGGTCATGTTTAAACATGTACCAAAAGGGACGTTAATAAATAATCACTTGTTCAAACCTGCGGCACGTAGCACCCATAAGACTAAATTTACGCAAACCATTTCAAGCGCATAAGCGTTTCTCAAGACAGGCATCTAATCCTTACTGTGTTTTGCCCAAACCGGAGCAGATTAGTGATCGAAGTATAAATTTATATATAAATTCCTGAAATTCGGCTGGGACAAATCTGCGTTCATTTTTAAAGGATGTCACTCATCCATTTCCAATTAGACACCAGATTCCTAATACTCAAAATCCTAGTCTTACGGGAATATTTCATCACAAACATTTTGACAATAAACCTTCTGCATACACAAATGAACTTCGGTCTTCTATTTTACCCAGAAATACGATACCGCTGACTACTTCATAAATATGTGTTTCTAACAAAGAAATATTCAGTGTATTTCCAATTCATGCGTTCAAACTATTACTGTGTTCGCAACTGATAAATATTTGGATACTAAATTATTTATAATTCCTGTTTCATTTCAGTTCAGTTGCTGAAAAATATCAGTAGCCAGTAAGCAGCTAGGAAGTCATGTGAACATCTCTTATATACTTCACCGAAAAATCATACTGAAACTTATGAAAAATTGTACTAAAAAATACTTATTTTCATTGGGATCGATGGTGCAGAAGGGAAAGTTCTCAGCTGCCGCCGAACTCTTGGTGAGCACGTTGAAGAATGTGGATTTCCCCACATTGGGCACACCGACAATGCCCACTTTCAGGTTTGTGCCCACTCGACCGATCAGAGGTTTTTTCTCAGGTTCTTGCACTTTTTTTGGAGGCATCCTGGAAATAAACAAAGAAATATGTATACTTTATTGAGTTACTCTCTCCAGGTACCGATAAAATCGATTGATATAAAATGTTCGAAATATTTGGAAAAATTATAAAATACCATTGGATACTGTTCTATCCTGGGCTAATATGAGCCTTTTTAGGAAGTGAGAATGGTAACAATAACAATTGCCCGAGAAAACGACATAGTATCAAAATCAATGATAAAAGTGTTTAATAAGTTTATCGTTTCCAAAAGTCCACAGCTTTTCAGACAATTGCAACTAAAGCTTTGTGCATTTTTCTGCATTAACTCGTTCGCTGCACAAAGTGTAAAATACAGCTTTTCAAAATATGTATATTAAATTTAACATCATGTTTTATTTGTGAAACTCTGTGTTCCAATACAATATTATTTTTCAAATAAATCATGCTGTTTTATAGTTACTAGTGAATAATCTTTTGATATTAGGTTACACGTTGACATTCGGACGTATGGGATTTTTGTATATCTGTATCTATCTTTCGGATTAACAAGTAAATTTATGTCACAATATTGTCTATAATCTATATAGTGCTACTATTATTGTTCGATTCTAAGGCAAGTCAGTAAAACGTGCAGTTTGAATTTCGCAATTTTCAGAAGAGTGTGCCTTACAGTGACGATCTGAAGGATTGAGAGACGTGCCTTCATAGCTTAGGTGATAGATCATCCACCCAACAAGCAGAAAATGAGAGAGACAATATGTATCTCGATGCAAGGGGATGTCACTAAACGTGATCAAATATTTACTGTTCCAAAAAAACTGTATCTAGATTTCAACAACGCGCGCAGTTTGGAATTTCCAGGAGAGTGTATCTATGATTAACGTTCGAATCGATTAGAGACGTGCCTTATTTGGAAGAGCATCTGTCCGGCAAACAGATTATGTGTGGTTATAATCCCAAGGTATGTTAGGTTTATTCCGAGTATTTATACAGCTTTTCTATCTTACGAATCAGCAAATGACATGAAAAATACTGATTATGAAATTTTTCACTGGCCGGTAGATCCACACATCATGTTTGATCGAAAATAGTGGAGAAAACAAAAATTTCAATAATGCTCAATGGACAGCACTTTGTTTCAATCTCAAAAATTACTGCAAATTGCCTAATAAAAATACAAAACTATAAAGAAACATTGAAAATATTGATTCTTTGTTTTAAACATATTCCGAACTGATATCTAAATGCAAAATAAATAAAGAACTATATTTAATTATCGTTAACGAAAAAAAAAACGACTAAAAAGTAATAATTATGAATTTATTTATTGTTGATTTTATCGCAAAGAAGCGTGGAGTGCTTATTGTCATATTTTTCAAGGAACTCCGTATCACTCACACTTTTTCACAACACATTCAACAACAAAATGTGAATGCTCTTAAATCGGGCATTTTTTGTTTTTCAAATTTCATTTTATATTTTCAGTCTTAAAATGAAATTGAATGAGAAACATGTTGATCAAGGTTTTGATTTTTGGCCAGCAAACAGTGGAGAATCCATTTCATTTTAGGAAATGAATGATTTTCAAGTAATGTATTGTCATCGGTCCTTAAAACGTGTGCAAATTTTCGAATAAATCAGACTTCTTGAAGTCGGTGATAATTACGTTGACAGATTCCGTTATATAGATACATGTGAAGCTAATATAAGTGTGGTGAAAACTGTACTCCATTTTTTGATTAATTTTCACTTGTTCTGGCTGTTTAATGAAACCACATGTAACTACTAAAATAATTTGACTAACGTTTCGACTGGATTGGTAACGTCTATCAGAATGGCAAAATTCAATCGAAAAATTACGATGACATTGACATCAGAATCACATATTCTTCGTTTTGTAGCTTGACAAAAATTGTTGCGGTAGCCGACAAGTTCTTTCAGAGGTCATACGCGGTTTCAATTATTGCTCAGAACAAGTAGAGATTAATTAAATTGATAACCTCAGCATGAGTTTCAGAAGTGAAATTAATATTTTTTTATGTGAAATTTTGTAGGAACGTGGAAATTCCGTAAAAACAAAACCGCCGATATAAAAATAAAATGTATCAGGTAAATTCGTCGAAACGGGCATCATATTAATTGTCTGAAACTATTGCAATTCGCGACAAATGACGTGATTTTATTTTCCTTCGATATATTGCGCATTCGCACGATTTATTTCTCTGATTTATTTTCGTTCAAAAAATCTTATAAAACTCATCTGCAACTAATTTGCCGACATGATGCTTTTTTGCAAATTCTCTACTAACAGTCGGCATTCTTACTATATGGATGTCTCAAAGTGGTTCTAGACATAACTGGTGCAAACGGGGATAAAAATTATAAAATTATCGATCGTTTTTGCGAAATCGAAATGGTTGCCGAGTGCCCCCCAGCGGTAGTACGTAAAATTATATTAATATCATCCAGCAATTGACGATAAATTCGAAATTGCTGGTCTCGCCAGAACTGCAAGTGGTGATTACGGCCCGGCTGCGAACGGGGTTTTCGAAAAAATCCGCACGTTACAATTTCAGTATCAGATTGAAAATTGCTATTTTGTGGAAATTAAGTCGGAAGAAAGCGGCGATGTGTGTTATTAGTTACGAATGGTAAAGTTGAAATTTGAATATTGTGATGATGATGCGTGTGCTGGGGGTAGGAAAATGGATGGGTCCGTGGAAAATAGTTTTTTACTGGTTCTGGATTTATTTTTATGGCTGGTTAAGAGGTGCTCAAGGGGGACGGTTTTTCAAGACGGTGATGATACGTTGTAAAGGAGATGTAAAAGGTTGCGTTTGCGGTGCGATTGCTGAATCTCAATCCTATCTTTTTTGTACCGTTTATCTTTTATTTCCCGCGTATCAGCCATGAGCTATTCGATATCTGACATTTTGTGATTGGGAAAGAACGATATGCCAAATAAACACGAATTTTTTAATTTGATGGCTGGTTGATTTATTCTATACGGCGAAAAAAATATCTTAGCATTAAAGATATTTGTATAGCTTATATAGTTACTAGTGCAGCCTAATTTTAGTTGTTCAACATCAGTAGTAAATGTTGTTTTCTGTGCAAATACACTGTTCATATAGAAAATGTGTATTTTCACCCCTTTAATGAATATTCAACATACATTATACATTACAAAAAAAGTGTTTACTATACTTCATGATGAACTCTGTGTGATTATCACGAGATGTTCCAATCTTATGTTCCAACCCCCAAAAAATATCAAAATAAGGTAAATTCATTGGTGGACCATTATTCTGAGATTTCTGAAAACCGTTTAGCGAAAATAATATATTATTTGTTTTTAATCTGGTATATTTAAACATACACAAAAACACAAGGAATGTCACCTACTTGATTGCTCCTAATTTATGTTAGCCTTGTTGGCTTAAACAAAATAATGGTAATGTTTTTTGAAAAGCAGTTTTTTGCTATCGAAGTCTCAATCAGAGCAAATAAAGTAGATAAATGCAAAATGATATTTTGCGAAATGCAGCACAAATTATCAATGATCTATAAATTATTTTATCTCAGTTTTTAATGTCTCCTACACCGAAAAGAAGAGCAAAGTAATAATGAAAAACCAAAGAAAATACAGAGAGAGGCAATGAGGCGGCTCCGCGAGCAAGTGGTCGTAATCTTGCAACGTAATACGAAGATGTTAAACGAAAAGAGCGGGAAAGGAATTGGAGAGTTGACAAAAAGAGAACAAAGGGTTCAACGAATAGAATAAGGAAAGCTCGCATGAAAGCATTTCGCGATAAACAAAAAGAAGATAAGCGTATAAGTGCAGAGCTTGAACTTAATGCATCTACCCCAACTAAAAAAATAAAAAATTGATGGGAGAAATCTTTATTATCGTTTAAAAATAAAACAGTACTATAAAAAATTACACAAGAAAATGCAAACTTTGGAAATACAATTAAAACAGGACAAAAATGATAAAACTAAATTTAGGCTGAAACTAAAAAGGCTAGAATCAAAATACAGAGCAGTGCAGGTATGACCAAGAGAAAGTGTTCGTAAAGTAATAACATAGCAAGGATAATATTCTAAATAACTCAGAAAATAATTATTTACAAAAAGTGTTATTGTGCCATTTATTCAAATCTACATCATGATCCAGTGGAAATATCTGTATACTTATGAATATAATTTAAATAATAGGTTGTTTAAATAATATCCAATAAAGTGATGGATCCAACACCTAGTATCGAAACATATTCCATTTGATAGGCAACTATTTATCGTGACAGTTCAATCCTAAGGTCATTAGCCATTACGATGAAAAGGGAGATGGAACCGGGGGCTCTGGAGATAATGGAGGTACATTAAAACGTACTGCAGATTAGCTGGTTGCTGGAAAGCTAATATTGCAAATTCATAAATTTTCTTAAATCAACTGCAAAAAACCTCCAGGAAAAATATACTTTTGAGTTACGGTTTCCTCAATTATGTTATTGCTCCTCAAAATTTCATACCAAGATTTCGATATGAAGATGTGTATAGCAATTCTGAAGAAGAAAATGTTCCACTGGCAGAGCGTGCAAGGAAGAGTTACGATAAGTAAAACATCACAGAGCATGTATTACATTTTTCAAAACTAAAAAAATAAATGATTTTTTTGTTGTCAAGTACACGGGGAAAAAAATCAAACATTATGCGGGTGTAATATTGGATGTATGCAATGGCGGTTGCACTGAATATCTCATTAAGTTTTTGAAAATATTGACGAAATATGGAATCAGTTTACTTTCCAATTCAAGAGGTCATATCTGTTGTGAGTAAAGATGATATTGTAAAACTGCTTTCTGTCACTATAATAAACAAAAGGGAACAAACACATATTTCGCACAGAATTCGCTGCGTTTTGGGATTTGTTTTACTCAATTCACAAGCTAAGGTAACATTACGTTTGTTAATAATTATTATATATTAATAAAACATGTCTCACATCAAGCACCCCCGTGAAAATGATTTTTTTAAACACTGTATTCTGCAGGAATTATCAAATAAAGTGTTAAAGCTGGCATATCATCAGATATTATATATGTGACACTATTTAATTCATTTTATTGAAAAAATTTCAGTCGTTCATACATTTTCCAAAACTACTCTTAAGAATTTTGGAACATTCCACGAGAACCAGTCCCCTATATTTTTATTAGTTATATGCCTTGCCGAAAAAATCATGTTAACCTTTGGTTTGTGTTGTTTTTTACATAATGGTGTAATTATGACCATTGCCTAATCCCGACTACGCTATTGTAAACAACTAACTTGTAGCAATCATCTTGTCTGCTTTTGTAAGTTATAAGTTTCTAAAAATTCGTTTTCTTGTCGCTGCATATAGATATTTTAGCCCTGCAGATAGATGCATAATCAACCTAAAGCTAGGAATAAAGTGAAAAGAGTATAGTTGGCAACTTTCTTTGCTGCTATAAAACTGGCTCAGGCTAAATGGCAGTCCACGAAGACGACATTGTTACACACCTATAGTCAAACAAAAACAATTTTTTATCAATACAATCGAAGAGGATAAAATATTTACATATCATCCCACCGAATATACTCATAGTAATAATAAAATTACAATATATTGCAGAGGTTTCGTTCTTCGGCCATTTTTACCTATAACGATGAGTGGTAATTATTCCATAAGTCTTTGAACATAACATTCCCACTGCCAGTAACACACACGGAAAAAATACTTGCTTTCTGAAGAAGTCATGGTGTCTACTTATAATTTTTTTTTGTCTATCTGCGATTTCAATGCTTGTTTCTCTTAAAACTCAAGAGAGGACTATACCTAGGATAAAATGCGTTTTGCATGGGTTTCCAATATTTCGTTTCCAGAGCTCATTTTTTCACGATAAGATTTTTTTGTGAAAATGATAGAGAAGTGTTGGTTCTATAGTGGATGCGATTTTGATACACAATTTTGGATATTCGCAAGGGCGCTCCTATCAGCGTTAAAAATATGTCCATGTAGTGTGCCACAATATTTCGTTTGAAGCGCTTGATTTTGAACATGTTGAAAATATTGTTTATGCAGATCATAGAAAAAGGACGGCTCTATGCCCGTGCGGAGTCCTTTTATTGATATCCTGGTTACTTTGGTTACGAAAAGGTCAAAAAGCCATCCGAAATAGGCCAAAAATGGCAATATTCATATAACAATATCTAAAATTTTGTATCAAAAATTGTAAAAAGCGTAGAACCAGCCCTTTTCTATCATTTGAAAAAAATCGTTACATTATTTTTAAAAATGAGCGCTGAAAATAAAATATTTGTAACCCATGCGAAACACCTTTTATTATATATTATATATCACCTCTTAACTTGTTCACTGAACCACTTATGCTCCGCAACTGGATGTACGATTTAACAGGATTCTACTACCTGATAGATGGCGCTGTACAGGTGACATTTATTAACATCTTTCGTTGTGGATTATTTCGTAAAATAGCACATCCAAACATAACTAACGCACATCACTAGAACAATAGGTGTCACATTTTATAAATCAATTTGCTTGCAACGGTCGCAACACGTAACACTGAAATATGTACGTTTAGGTTTATAACCTCAATTCACACGTTGTAGCATTTGTAGCCACACGTGGGGCTCTGATAGCAAATTATAGGTATATATATTTTAGGACAAACGTTTTCCAGTATAAATTACTCACCTAGGGCGTGGAAAAGCTTTTGAATTCCGGAAAATAAGCACAAATTGTTTATATCAACACACTACACTCCCGACCGGCTAAGGTGACGTCGCGACAGCTGGTTTTCTTACCATTGGCGTACCGAAATCACATTTTTGTGGGAATTAGCTGGAGTTACATTAGTATGGTAAACTACATTCGGTGTGTGCATGTCGGATATAACAAATGAAATCAGTTCTTGTAGATAAAAAGTTGAGTAATTATCACACAGTTTCTCAAATAAAAGAAAGAGTTTCATTTGTGAACCTATGTGATAATTACACAACTTTTTATCAACATGATCGAAGAGTTTCATCAAGTAAGAGCATCTATAACCTACATGAAACCAGTTCTGGCAAGTGAAATGGGGACTGTAACTAGTTTTTAGAATTGGTGCAGTGTTAATTTTTGGCCGTCTTCAAGGGCTCTGATCATTCTTCAAATAATGTCTTAGATAGGTGAATGATTGGTATAGGGATGACAAAATCTAATTTTTATAGATATTAGTAAAATATGTTCTACCATATATAAACTCCACATCCTCTGCTTTTGTTAGTAGATAACTATGAGATCTTTTTGCACACATTTGCCTGCAAAATACAGAAATTATAGATTTATTTTCAATAGCAATTTCTACGATACATCCGACTTATGAAAACAGTACATTTTCGATACATTTGGAATATTTCAAAAACCATTCAAATGTTTCCCAAGCTGTAAGACATTTTATGGCGTAGTTCAATTTTTATCTAAAGGGTGCAGATGACTTGTTCCTCCTCTTGTTTAGCAGCTACTACTACCACTATTACTATAGATTCCTTTATTTTAACCGAATTGATAATCATCATGAATAATTACAAAGGTGCCTCAGTATATTGAAATCCGTAATTGAAGTATGTTGACTCTGTACGTGATCTGCAGTGTCATCAGTTTATTTGAAGTTTATTTGAAGAATTTGATTACGGATATTTTTCAAAATTTAAATTATTAGAAGATATCAATCATTTAGTTTTTCAACTTCTATAATTTTTTTAAGTTGTTTCCGAATCATCAAGAGTTCCAAACTCTGATCCAAATATTTATTTTTAAACTGATAACATTGCCTGGGAAGTTTAGTTAATATATTCTCTCATTAACCACATTGTTTCAGAGACATTCCAGCAATACTATCACTTGTTCCCAAGTAGCAAAATTAATAAACTATACGATATATTTTATATAAATGATCATTACACAACCAAAAAGGGCCCATTTTTATACAACACTTTGTTAGTTTAACAGTTCTATAATAAGTGTACAGAACTCTCATATTTTGCTAGTTGGGTTGCTCTACCTTTTCTACTTACGAAGTATTCGATCTAATTCTACTGGTGTAATTTGTACAAAAATCCGAACATATCAACAGAAAATATCGGTCAGAACAGATGAAGAGATCAAACCCTCTGCCGACCCATTGCAACATAATTTGGGCGAACCGCAATTGTAGCAATTGTGTGGTGGACAATGGAGAGCAGCGGCACATCCGCAACAGTGAGGAACTGCGAAGAGGAAGAGACCCCTGAATGGAGACGGGAGAATCGAGTGTGCCGCGCTTTGCCGACAGGATGCCCGACCGATGCCGTTTTGTCGAAACGGCGATAAAAATGTTGCAAGGAATCGAATTACTTGTCACCTTAGGAAAGCGGAAGTGCGTTGTAGCCTTCTTTTCATGTGTGTCGTTAAAGAGACCGCTCAACTTGCCTGTCTGCTAAATGTGAATGGAATACATACTTAAATGGATGAAAAAGAAAATTGTGTGTACCTAATGATGTTTCAATCGTTGAAAGATAGGTAGGTCGCCATGGTGAGGAGCGGTATATTTTTTTTGATGATGCAGATTGCTCCTAAGACTCTGTATCTCTGACGAATCAATGTTATACGAGTATTGTAGGTATATAATTTTTACCCAGTCTTTTTTTTGTACAACAAAAGTCCTACCAACTGAGATATTATTGGAATGAATAGCCATAAAATTGCTGCCTCAAATATATCTAGTTAAAAAACGCCTTTCAAATATATTTTAGATCTTTAGGAGTATGTTCCTCAAAGTTATATGAGTGCGAAGTTATTAAAACTTTGTTGAATATTATTAAACCTTGAAGTGACTTTCTAAAGCATTTCAATTTTTTTGCGATAGTTAATGTAAGTATAAATTCATCGTGCCACAGCGCTTTTGAAGTGGAATAGGCATTTTGTGAGGCGTTCCATAATCCATAATCATGCTAAATATCTTATCGCTTATCATGAAACTTGGTTAACGACTCAGTATTTTCCGCAAATTCAATAAAACGTACAAATTCAAATTTAAGCCAACACAATCGAGTCAAAATATTTAATAAATCCTAATCACATTTACATTTGTTAAAAAAAGTATGTTGAAAAATTTGTAGAATTTATAAGATACAACTACGGGACCAAAGAAGTCTAAAATACTTTTACATAAAATTTATCTAGACTTTTGGAAGGTTTTGTGTAACTTTTCGTCCAGCACCAATCTTTGATTGTGTGATGTGAATGTGGTTGGTGTGAGGCCTGAGACTGATATAATGAAGGGAATTATAATGTTTGCAGAGGCGTTTAATTTCTATTGCGAAATCTTTATATTTAGATATCTTCCCAGAATAGGTGCTTTGAATGTTGTTGTCATTGAGAATTGCAATATCAATTAAATAGGTAACTCTTTCTGCCTTCAATTGAAAAACGATATCAGGCCTATTGGCTGGTATTGCCTTGTCGGTATGTATTTGGATGTCCCAGTGCAGTTTATATTGATTATTTTCGAGTACTGGTGTATATTTGTAATATGGATCTGTGTTTTGTATTAGTCTGTATATTGTGGCTAGTGCTTGGTGTATGTTTGTGATATGTTTTATCGCTTATTTCTGCTGGTGGCATTTTCTGCAGTTGTCCTCAGTTATGTACGTGTCTGTTTTCGCGAAAAGTTGGCCATCGAGCAGCCAATGTATGACTGTTTTTCATTAATGTCGACTTGTGTCATTAGATAGAGTGTTTTCTGTGACCAAGGTGTCCAACTTTTGTTGTTATGTTTGTGTATGGTTGTGTGTGTCTGCTGAGTGGTTTGGGCGAGAGAGGGCAAGAGATATCTAGTTCTTTTGTGCTTGTTCTGTGTGAGGCATTTGTATGTCTGTAATTCCCCTGCCTCCTTGCTTTCTGCCCACGGTAAGTCTTTTTTTGCATGAGGTTGGATGTACCATGCTATGTTTCGTGAGTTCTGTTCGGATGAAGGTATGGATGTTGTCTATGTCAGTGTGTGACCACTTGATGATACCAAAGGAGATGTCTTGATAGCTTTGATGAGACTTCACGAGTTTAGTTTTGTTTTCAGAAGTTTTATAAGACGGTTGTTGAATTCGTTTTTCAGTTGTGCTTTCGTTTGTGTATTATTATCATCATCATCATCATTATTATTATAAATATTTTGTTCCACAAATAAAAGTAATCTTTTGTGACACGTTTCAGTTTAATCGTTCAGGCATCATCATTGCTTCGCCAGACAGAAATAAATGAGCCAATGAGGAATTTTTTGTATTATGAAGGGCTTTACTAGCATGTATCTGCTTGCGGTCCTTTATTGACATGATATAATGTAAATTTGTTTTGATTATAATTATGTTTTTTCATATACACAACTGTTCAATTGCTAAACCCTAAAGTTATTTATTTATTAAATTCAAGACAACTGTTCCTAAAGTTGGAATCGAGAAGTGTGCATATACGTTACACTTTGTGCAGGAATAGCGATATTCTTCCCAACTTGTAAGTAACTTCTCGATACACATAAAACACTGCATGACCTTTGCGAAGAGCAAATGCAAACGCCTCAGATGTATTACAAATCATAGTTTTATAATAGACAACTAATAGTCGGAGGGCCGAAAAAGAGGCATAGGAATAAAATATTGTCCACAGAGTGGTATTATTCACCCTCTATTGTAGGAAAGATGAATAACATCAGCAAGGGGAGGGTCAGTTTTGCAGAAATCTCCCATAAATAATATCTGAGTAAGTTATGTCCGATAAATATCCTACATAACCAGAAAGATTTCACAACTTTGGCATATGATTTATTTATGAAGTTGTTGGTGTCAATAAATTATTGTATATAGGGGACTCGGAATTACCTACAGTTTTACTTCTTAGAAAAACACGTGGCTTACAGAACGCTATTGGAAAATAATTCGGTTGGATACTATACTACACTTGTAGTTCATGTAGATTATAGATGCTCTTACTTGGTGAAACTTCCATCATGCAGATAAAAGGATTGTGTATTTAACAAAATAAAACTCTGTTGCTTTCAGTGACGCGTTTCGATTTATATCTAAGTCATCGTCGGACAGTCAGAATCTGATCTAATTGTTCACCGTCTCAATATGCATTAGTGTTTGAAATATGAGCAAGAAAAAGCAAAAAATTCTAAGACTTCAAAGTTTTTTAATAAATATTTCAATGCTATTTACCTTTGGAATGCGATTCTTGTAATTAAATATAATTGACGCTAGCAACAAAAAAACCATTATTCTAGATGAAAACTTCTTTCTATCTGAAGTGATATGCACTCTTTCTGGAATGTTTGCCTGGAGGTAGGGGGGGGGGGCAACCCATCGCGCCGATCTGGCCTATAACAGAATTTCCCAGCATTAACTAAAACTAAAACAAAGAATTTTGCATGATTTGAATATCACATACAGGTACTGTTAATGCACAAAAAAATTGACGGTGAAAGCGTATTCAAAACAAACATCAGATTGCATAAAAATCAAACCACTTCTACTCCCAGCTTTATTCTTCTTGAACGTAAATTGTAATATTCCCCTGAAGATGATAACTTAGTTAGCGAAACATATGTGAGGTTTAAATACAGTAGTTTGGCGTATGGTAAAACTGTTTAGTGTTTATGTTTGTACCTATTCACATGATAAAAATTAATTTATATTTGATCCATGCCTTTGAGAGATTATCTTCATGTTTTTGATAATTGTAGCCAGAGACTTCATAGAATACATATTTCAAGCTCGAAATATAAACCTGACAACAACTATATATTTTTTCGAAAATTTTACAAATACAATGCTGGAAAATTTAATCCTGTACATATGTCTTGACAGGTAATTACCGCATGAAAGGCAAACCTTAATCGGACATTACCAGTTCATTCTTCGTATACAATATTGAAATGAGGATATTGAATGAAACTTATCATCAAAATAAGATTGTCAAAATTGTTGGTAATTACACAGTCATCCGTATTTTTGCGGTCGGTGCTTTTCATTTCAGGATCTAAAAACCCTCATGGCTTCATAGACTGAAATCATCATAACTACACCTAATGGGAAACACCACATCAATTCAGCAGTATTACTAAATAATAAAAGCGATGTTTATGAAAAAGCCGAGCTACTGGAACTAGTGTGGTTTAAATAATTATGTAGAAGCTGCTTAATTAATGTTATCAATCGTAATTACACCTGGAAAATATTTATGAGAATCGAATACTAAATTATATGCTTGAAATAATTCTACCTAGATGTGCATGTCCATTACATGTCATGCTATTGCCATTTTGTCATTGTATTGTCGACATTTATATCATAATTTTACGTTGAATTATTTTCCTTGTAAATGTACTTGCCTATTTTGTCATTAGATACGAGAATCTGCTTTTAATTACATATACATATGCAATCGGGACCATAATTTACTAATGCAATAAGGCATGACCAGGTTTTTGCTACCTTACCATGACGGATACAAATGATCACTTATCGTTGCCCCTCATGTTTCTACGTGCTATTTATTGGAAAAAATCTAAATATAAAGTAATTTTATAAAATGTAGGCATAGAAGCAATATTGCATTCAAAATATCATAGCTGACTTTTATCTATCAACCCTGTATATATAAACCGTTTATGCCAGTTTTTTCAATCAAGTATCGAGAACAAACTTAGAAACAGCTATGCGTACTTAACCAGCCTCCATCATAGTCTAGGCTACTCTTCAAATCAGTCTATTCGAAGTTTTCCAGGTTTTATCCGTATTCACCTTGACTTGCCTCAACGGAAATATCAAAAATTTATTTGCTGGAAAGCTGGTCATAAAAGAGTCTACTGCCCAATAATCTGCATCAGATGAGATGGATTTTCTGAATTCTGTACATGATTTTGAGAAAAAAGGTAGTTGCTAAGATGCGGTCATTTTTATTGGAAATGCTTTCTACTGTCATTATTTTTTTTTGGACGTCCATTTCTAGGACTTATTGTATAGTAAGTCAAATTTTTCTTGTCACCCAGTAACACAAATCATCTTATATTGCAAGCAAAAGATGAATATTGAATAACAGCACTGGTTTTATTATAAATTCTTTGCTTACCGAACAACAATAGCAATGACCAATTACAGCCCAAGCCATAACTTGATCTGAAAGACAATGGCAGCATCACGTAAACTGTTAATACTGTTTCTCAAAAACACAATGTTTATCTTACCCAACTACCCTGAGGCATCTCAACGACAGATCGCGCTGTACCACTTTAGTTTTGATTGAGCCCGCGAGGTTTGAGTCGCTCTTTTCATCCATAAAAGAGACCATCATCTGCGTCCTTAAGATGCCAGTTTGTAATTTGCGCGATTCAGAAACTATTCAAATAATCGCAATTTTAACATAAGTAATTTATACGAGGTAACTAAAACGAGTCATATCGACGTCAATTTTTCATCCTGTTAGATGCAGAGTAAATGCGTATATTAAAAGAAATACGGAAAAATATCTCTTCTTAAAGATTTTATCAAATTTATTCAAGTAATATGACAATATTTATAAATACATGTGGCTAAATGTGTATTGCATAAAGTACGTCTATTCTTTAAGATGTCGTAAGGGACATCTGTCGCCACTTCAAGGCAGTCCAAGTTTTAGGACCTTTGACGTCGTAAGTCGCCAATGGGCAGCGCCATAGTGCGCGACGGTTGGAGATGAATGTTAATGTTGCTATGACACCCTTGACTGGGTTACGTATATACCACCCAATTGCTCTCTGCAGCTAGACCGCCAGGCTATACTGACGAGTCTAGGCTAAAGACGATAGATGCATGTCTGTAGTAGGTCTGATGCATAGTGGAGAGCATATACTTAAAAAACAAAAAAATTTAAGCGTGAACGAAATTGACATACCCTACTCAACTTGGAAATACTAGGTAATAGGCATTGACAACATTATAATCTTTCAAACACCTAAGAATTTTGGTTGGGAATTCATTCAGTTAGACTGTATATTAGTACTGCCGTAATTAAATTATTAATTAACGATAAAAATTATATTGTAAGAATTTACTAAATGTAAAGTAGTATCGATAGATTTAACTGCAGTGTAGGCAGGCCCGTTGAGAGAAAATCTGTGCCTGGGAATGGATATACAATCCGTCTTGCGGACCAAATTGCACGTTGAAAAATGGCACGTGATAGTGTAAATAGTAAAGGTCGGGTCCGGAGGAAATCCCCCTGGTAGGGCAGCTCCTCCTTTGTCGTGCCTGAGTGTAGATGCCAGGCATGCCGGTTAGTATACAAACGGTCCTTCTCAAGTACAGTATTTGTTGGAGACCTATCTATAGATTCTCATTCGTTATTAGTGGAACTAATAATTCGGGATGGTGCAATCTATCCTGCTAATCTCTGAGATAAACACTACTTTGAACAACCTCTGAGCCTTCGGAACAAAGCGGTATGATAAGCACATTCAAAATGTTCTTGATAGATGTGATAGCAATTCGCCCAGTTCCTAAGGCAAGATAAATGTCTTCAATTCCTGTAAATTCAAAGGAAGAGAATTTGAGTAATGCTTATCTTATCCCACTCTCACATATGAGGGTTCCGTTATTTTTAGGCCATTTATATCACTGAATCGTAATGGGGGCTGGAAAGTGAGTCCTTATTAGTATTTCATTGTGCTACCTTGACGTTCCTTTTTTGATAGTACGATATAGAGCCTTTCAACCTGACAGTGATAGACGATCTCCTCACAGCAAGCTCTCCAGCACTTCCTCCACTTTTTTCTAACTAGCTTTTTCAACTTACTCAGATCAATTAAAGTCTCGTCTCATCATGTTATTTATATTGAAGAATTTTTATGAACATACCTTGAAGTTACTGAGGTCAAACTTAACTACTTGCCCCGCAGGAGTTCTGTGGGCCTTTCAAGGGGCAAATATTTTTTCCATGCCCATTATGTGTAAGTGTCCATTCAGTCCACAATCATGCCACTGACCTGTGAGAATTATTACCGGCTGATTGAACGATTCTGATCTTTCTTCAAAATCCATATAACAATGTGGTTCCTAACAAGCCCAGACGTTTTGTGTGGGCTTGTTAGGAACATGGCTTCAGCAAGAGCAGAAAATTATACTCATCGGAAGACATATTATTACTCTACAATATACAGCTCAGACAATCATTGGAATACTGTACTTATGTATTGTAATGCATTCTGAAGCACTTCTCGCAGCTTCTAGGCTCAATCCAGAAAAAAGCATTAAATCTACTAGCTCATATGACATTATAAATATCCTCCATAGTCAGGAAGATCGAAAAAGTTGGTTGATTTGATCCTATTATAAGATCTCTTCTTCTATAAAAAATATTTGTTTCGGATAATAGTACCAAGAGCCATCAGTACTGTTTGTTGTACTGGTACTAGGATAGCCCAGGTCAAATTTCCAACATCTCGAATGAGCCTCTACCAAAAGTCAGTCAGTTGGCGAACCTCAGCGTTGTGAAGTCGATTTATGTGTATTTTTAGGGCCAATGAGAACAAACATTTATCCCATTACATCGCTTTTGGAGCGCGTAAGATTTCTGTCCTTGTGAAAGGTAATCTGTAAAATAACGAATAAGATACAAGTGCTGAGGAGTCATAATTTATCTTAGAAACTGGCGAGGAGCCTTTAGTTTCTCGTTGAGTTAGGAAAATCGGAAGGTGAATAGTAGAACATAGCAGATGTTCCCGGTAGAGTCCACAACTATCCTTCGGGCAGTAAACCCTCCGACCGCCGTTGTTTATCTTCATCACTATAATCGTGCGTTCCTTGGCTGCAGTCGCTGATTGCTCGAGCGGCAACATGGCGGCCGTCCGCGTATGGAAATTACCTTCGGCGAGCTGCAGCGCATAATACAGCGGGTAAACGTCGTTGCACGAATCCATAAAATGCATCAAAGCCCGCCACACAGCACGGACTCCTGCTGGGAACCCTCTCATTGGGAATATTAAAATTGGGCGTGGACGTGGAGGTTTTTCGATTCGAGCGATTAAGATGATTCGCGACCACTCGTCGGCTTCTTTTTCGGTTGCGTGTCTTATTAAAATGGCTACCGGCCTCGCCGCTGCTCAGTTTCACTTCGATTTCAACATGGAGGAAAACGGCGCTCACCCGCTGTAATATGTCAGTTTCAGCTTCGACAGGTCAATAATAATAATTATTATTTGATATGCACATACATACGTTGAGTAAGAAAAACCCTGCTACCCTTTCGACTACTGCAGCCTTTAAAAAATGGCTTGATTAGCCAAAAAGTGTTGAAAGTATTGAATAAAGAAAGCCGTAATTATTACAAAAATTTAAAACTGATACAGCTACACGTGACATACGTAGTCAATCTACTTGTCGCTATTTTTGAAGATGCTAAATAGTATCGTAACTATTTATAATCCTTATTTAGCTAAAATGCAATAATCTGTAGTATAATTTTAAAACAGAATGGCAACAAATTGATCACTTTTAGAAAAAAACTACGCCCTCAAAAATGCGGTACAACTTGCAAATACATTTAAACGTCTTAAATTTCTCTCAGGTACCATACAATTCTATACGTCTACAGTTATTGAAAGTAAATCACCATCTCTGTTCACATGTAAGTATAGAGGGTCCAAGACCGACCGACGGAAATGAGTGTGTACGGAAAGTTTGTTTTTCCGATGTGAGCTATTCTACAGGATATCTATTTGAGGCTTACCCTCTAGTTGACTATCAGATTCATATTTACTTGTCGCTGCCATCAATTAAAATCACATATCATATGTGAGTACTAAACAAACTTGATTAACATTTCAGGTCAACCTTTATCAATGTACAAAATGAAATTAATTGCATTGATTTGAATCAGACAATGGCAATGAGATTATTTTATAATTTCTCTCTATCTAGTCAATACTTTTAATGCTCATCATTGGTCACGTGATGTGTGCAAAATCGTTGAATTTGCGTGTTCACACAATTCTTTTAAATTTTGATTTATATAAATGCAATTGTACACAATCCCTTAAATTTTATTTAACTGCGCGGCAAGTAAAAAAGGACTTGAGAAATATGATAAATGAAGTACTGTAGTAAGATTGGCATAGTACTCACAGTTCGTAGAATTTGATTAAGCAATAATGCGTGTGAAAAATTTAATTAGAACCAAGGTGAAAAAGCTGACTCCTTAAAAATTATTTTTTCTATGACCTTGATGGATCAGAAACTTTTGGAAATAAATTCAGGGAATTTATATAAAAACTTTTTCTATTCGAATATTTTGGCTACGTTCTAAAATGTCGAAAGGCGAGATGTGAAGAAAAACTTAGTTAGCAGAAGCTCGGATTAATAATTTTTCAAGTGTCATTCCACCGATTTCAAATGCTAAGCTTTACCTACTACATTACTACATCATCCCCAAATTTCTTCAGAAATGATCGGTTGCTGAGAGAATGCAGTGTCAAACACGCCAACGGGTAGAACCATCATCTGACCGACAGACAGACCAATGCGACGGAATTATTGGTGAATTTTATGTTTTGTAGATGCGTGGGAGGTAAAAAGTAAAAATCATGAACGGTTGTATTCAAATATGTTTACTGAGGATGCGCATGTAAACACTCTGAGCCTGACCACCTGATTTCAAATGGATCCAGTTCATATAGAGCATGTTCCAGACTCACCTTTTTTGCGGTTTCCGCAAATGCGATACATATATGTATAGCATATATTCCTTTTACCTACGTGTAACTAGAAACCGTTTCCGGTCTACCGTACAGTAGAGCACAGTACAGGGTATGGCACGAGTCATTTGGCGCGAAATCCGCCTCTTCCTGGCAACAGTTTCGAAACAAAGGATCTCAGCAGCTGGATGTAGATGGGATGGAAATGGGAGTTTCCTGGAGCACACGCTGTACAGGACGCCCTTCAGAATAGGAGGACGTGAAAGGACTTGATACGGGGGTGGAAATAATAATTCTAAATATTAATATCGGTGGACTGATTTTTGAGATCACATAACTAATGTAACTTCTGAAGCTTAGCCTATGGCTGTCTCTTTGATTCATCATACTTGCCTTAGCTGTAAATTAAAACCTTTTATGACTACTGAAGAAAGACGATAACCATGATGATTTTAAAGAGGAATAATAATGCAGGCGATTTGACCATTAGTAATGGAACCGTGGAAAGTTGTGATTCGACACTATGATTAATCAGAATAATACACAAAATAGCGAGGTATTGTCAAGAATTGAACAAGCAGACAAATATTTTTAAATACTGAGTAAATAATAAAAGAACCTCTTATATATTAGAAAGAGAAAAAGAGAGATATAATGATCGGATGCTACGTGTTCTCTTTATTATGATACTATTAAAGGATGAAATGATTTGAGCTGAGAATATGTAAGTAAGACCAATGCTCAAAACTTCCTGGACATAATGCCTAACTAAGAAGTTTTGGGTAAATTTAATGAAGAACTGGAGGCTTTAAACAACATTTAAAGGAAAAGTTGGCGCACCTCATTCTTTCTTCACTTATTGCTAAGTATAAGGCTCATTATGGAGATGAAAATAATTGGACGGGATATTGTGGAACAGCGATACTCTAACCTTCATCCAATATTTTCGCAAAGCTTTTTCAAGAATCAAAGTAGCTGACATCAATAAAGAGTGATTACGGAATGGCAAAACGTTAGTAAGGTTATTTCAGTAGTCATATGATGTATGCGGATGAAGTAGAGAAATCATCTTTAAATTTGTATATTTCACTACGTGTTTCATGTTTCTTTTAGTGTTGCCTGCCATGTACATAATGTCTCTATGTCAGTAATGGTTGAAACTTATCATGTCATTTTTTTAACAATTAAATCAACAGACACACTCTCATAGAATAAACTGCTCAAAATAAGCTTAATACTCTATAATAACTATGACTCAATTGTAGATTATTGTAGAGTATGGACTAGGGATCACCAGTTAGTTTCGGTTAGTCTGGGGTTCGCATATTTATCCGTAGTATATCTATCTATATAATATACAGAGTGTTGCTGTGATATGTTGCTGTTTTTTTCTTCATATTTGAACTCTAACTATATTAATAATGATAACCAATAAAGAATCTCCATATTTGGATGGAGTAAGCCCGGGCTAAAAATTCTGCTGCAAATTGAGATGCGAATTGTAGGTAGTCAAGAAATTATAGTCAAGGTTGTACTTAACACTACAAAACGTCCTAAAAACATATTATGTAGCTAGTGTACAGCATAATAAAGTACTCCATACTCATCAGTGACACATACCAAGCTCCAAAATCAAATCCTTGATAAATCCACTAGCAGATATAAATAAAAATAGGCTTGTTCATCCTTCACTACCAGAAATTTTGGATAGTAGTCAGATATTTATCTAGGTAAGTATTATTATTGGCTAGACCCTCGTATATACCATTTTTATAACATATATGCTCCCAAAGTGTATAATCTTATTAGAGCAAATGTGTCCGCCCCCTATTTTAGCGTAGGAAAAGCACGATAGCAACTGTTTTGGAAAACAGGCGCCCCGTGGCCCTGTACCATGGCCGTTTCACGCCCATGCTACAATGGAGGCGGGTTTATTAGTTCTTTCACTACCGTTTTTGGTGTTAATGAGAGGGCGGGAGGAATGCTGAAGCTGTTACGATTCTAAAGTCCACGCTAGATTTATCGAACGACATATGTCCTATAACGTAAGATAGAGATTTCAAAGCTAATCGATTAAGAAAACGAGATTATGACTTATAATGTATTCTTACTTTAGATGATTATAGCTTTGCGTATATACGAATATGGTATACTTGAATGAGCACATATTGTTGGTGTGAGAATCTATCATTATGTGTGTAATTTTTTGTATTATTTCCTGATGAACATGAATCTAAGATCAGAATTAGGGAATCATGGACAAACTTTTGAGAAAACCTATATAAACGGTGACCTAGTAATTCTTCTTATGTATCATAGTAATATTCTTCCAATGCATTTTTAGGTCGAGCGTAGTATAAAAAGTGTTCTATAGAGACTCAAACAACAACTCTGACAAAAAAGCATGCTGGTCTGCCAGCCGTGGAGATGGAGGGATGCCCAGCACTTGAGTCATCTTCCATCAAGATTCTGGGAATTAACATGTTATGGCATTAGCATGTTGCCGGTCTTGATAAGTCGGCTTCCCAGGAGCTGGCCATTCTCTTCTGTTTCAGAAGGTTGTATTCATTGGAACCATTACTGCTACTCTACAAGGTTCAGATCAGGCCAATCCTGGAGTACAGCTCACATGTGTGGGGTTGCACTTCGAAGCACTCTCTGAAACTTCTGGACATAAAACAAAAACGAGTAATACGTCCAGTGGATACGCCGGATCTGACAAGGGACCTCCATGTATCAATTATACGAGGATCTACAGAATACTATTACGGTAAATGTTCGACCGAGCTCTCTCTACTTTGTACCGTCGGAAGCTCCTAGAATAGCTTTCTCGGTAAATGAAGCAAAAACCCATTATATTTGAGTTATTTGAAGATAAACATAACCGAAATTATAAGTACACTTAATGCACAGCGAACAAACTAAATGACAAACTATTGAACATTCAAAACCTTTAGCATGAATTAATTTTTTAATTAATTATACTTTTACTGTGGATCGGCCTTGAAGTTTCATTTTAAGATTTTATTTATATGAGAATGATTATGGGGCCATCAACCGCCGCTATTAGATAGTGCGTTTCTACTGTCAGGCCGCCAAGCCATGCTGAGAAGTTTAGGCTTTATACAAAGACGAATGCCTGTCTATAGCAGTCCACATGTAAAGAGACATTTTTGAATTTTGTACAAATGACGAAACGGCTAAAAACGTTTCATATTAAATACACAATTCTACACGATCTTTACACTGCTCTCATAATAAATTGTCTTATTTTTTCATTGATAGGGTTGGTAATCCAACTATAAAAAATCATTGTCTATCCAGCGTTTTGATGGTTTATGTACGAATATGGGCGCTGTTCATGCTACAAAGAAATAAATTAGTAATGAAAGGATGGGATTTTTACAATGGCTAATTATAAAAATGCTTTTAATTAAGTTAATTCTTCGTGCTTGCCATCCTACCGTGCAATTAAAACATAATGATCGGGTTCGGGCACGTTTATTTTTATGTTATTATATTCATTTTCCGAGTAGTGATGATTAAAGCAACACCATAGCAGAAAAATCTAATTGTAATTGCATAGTTCTGAAAGGGAAAAATTAGCTGCATGTTTTGCTATTTGTCTCGGATGTGTGAAGACGGTGGAAACATTCCAAGGTGAATCACCAGTTTACAGCAAACTTTTACACATGTGAATAATAAGTGAGAGTGAGAGAATAAAGTTTGATCATATGGAGTACATTTGTGCTTTGCAGCCAATTGGAGAGGTCGTGTAGTGATCAATAATTTCGAATGTATTTTTTCGAAGTTTCATGACATGTACACTCGCATGTATATGACACTAGGTTTCTATTGCGGGGACGATAAAGCTTTGTGCTTTTTGAATATCGGCTAAGTTCTAGTAAAAAAAAGGAAAAAAAATTAAGAACTCTCAAGCTTCGCTTTTCTGTTCCCGAGGCTTCTTTTCTCAACTGTATTGAAAGCGCTAATTGAAGGCAAGGATGAAAAAGATTCGTGGCTTTTGAAAATCGATTCAATGGCGGTGGAGTTATCGTAAAAAACTTGTACTTGTCTCTACATCTTATACATATGCAAGTTTCCTTTACCTATTTGTTTGTTACGTGATGGTCCTTTGGTTATATGCTTTGAAATTGCCTGAATCTCGATCCACTTACCTTTGCTTATACACTTACGTCAATCACAGTTTTCTGAGATCGTCCATCTAATTGCGACATTAATTTGGGTACTCTCCCTTCCGTATCATACTATACTGTGCACAGCTTTTTTCTCAATCTATTTCTTCACATTTGGGATCAGTTTCTTTGGTCATGGATCGCTGTTTTCCATCTTCTTCGCAATTTGATCAACAACTTATCATTTACACGTCATTCGCCTTTCCACCCTTTCTATTAATCTCACATCGCCTTTCCTCTAGTACAACTTTTGTTGATACCGTACGAAGAAGCAACACCGCTGTGACTAAGTCAATCTAAGCGATACAAGATTTCAACTGCTTACTGAAAAAGCAACACCAAAACAAATCTGTGAGTTGTCATCAAAAATATTGAAATGAAGGGTCAATAAGCCCTTGAACGATAGCATTATATTTATGTTTTTGGGTGTATTGGAACAGGCCGACTAGCGAAGTTTCAAGTTTGCTCTGGTCTCTCCTGAGGCACCGCTCAGCATCACCTTTTCACAGTTTTTTTCGTGAAGTATATTATTGTGATATTATTCTTACCTATTGTTTCATATTCAATAGGCAGATTCTAGTATTTTCATTATAATTACTTAACAGTTCTCTAAATTCAAAGTGCATATTGATAATTGTCCAAGATGCTGAAGAGATATAATGACGATAATAATGATAATAATGGCGGTGCAGTGATTAATATTTATGAAACCATATTTCTGTTTTAAGTATCAAGATTATTACAAAATGTTTATTCATCGTTATCCGTCAACAAAAATTACACTTATTTCATCAGAGGACAAGAATACCGTTCAATTACGCTATAATCAAACTCTCGTTTTTTTTGTACTCAATCAGAGTCAACTAACAACGGCAACAAGAAACAGATCGTTGTCTGGTCTGAACCAAAGGAGCCCCGAGCCTTTTGGTAGCCAGTTGCACTCGGTTTAGAATGAAAATGACATTTTGATAGTAGGCTGTGGGCAAGCTTGCCAACCGTACCGACAAATTAACGAAGGAAGTCATCACGGTATTACTCACTTAACAGGGAGTTTTATTTAGAGAAGGTAATGATCTCCCTGTGTACAGTAATTGAGAGGCAATTTATTGGGTAATTGAGAGTTGGTTTAGCGACAGATTGTAGTAAGTGCTGCGGAATTATGGTCATACGCTAAGTGCCTGGGAATGAGGTCACAACTCCTGATAAATAGGTACAACATCTTGTCGCGCTTCTTCTTCATGTCGTTTAGTAATTATTTTTATCGTCATTCATGATATAGAGTACCAAATTGAATCGAAAATAAATGATTTGCATGCATAAGTGAAAACTTTTAAACAGCAGCTACTGTACGTTTATTTATTTAATTCTGTTAATTCAGTTCGGGGCTATTGTTAGTATTTGGAATACAGTCGGAGTAGAAAGAGGACGATTAAAGTTCTCGAAATTATGTTTCCAAATCTTGAAAAGATGAACATTATTTTAACAAACTTTCATTGACTAATGTGTCGTCTTTTAACACTGATTGAATTCCAAACAGACATAAATTACATGACTGGAGCAGCAAAAGGACACAAATCCATAATTATTCGAGAAACATTCTGGTCGTCAATTGGTACCCACGTGGTGTGGCAATAAAAGTGAGAAGATTCTTTGTCCAATATCTTATATAGATACGGTATCTGGGATTTTTGTACCAAACTGAGATCGTGGGTTATCATTCTTCTTAAGGAAATTCGACATATTGTTTTCTGGCAAGGTGGTGCTCTAACCTATAATGTTTCTGAGGCAACATAACACCCCAACGGAAATTGTATCGCCTGTATCGGAAACATTTTAAAATTGAATGGCCATCAAATAGTCCTCATTTTTAATGGGGCCACTTGAAGATTACATCTATTCGAAACAGTTAACCACCCTTGATGCTATTATGCGGGAAACAAGAATCTTTGGTAGCTCCTTTTATACAAGAAAATATTCCACAAAAATGTGCATATTTTCCCAAAAAACTTTAGTGCGGCTTTTTTTCTATAGAAACATGTCAATGAGGTGGGCTCAGTTCATTTAAAATGGGAGACCTTGTAACATAGCTGCTATTATTCAATCGGGTATGGCGTTTCTTGCTAGATTGTTCGAAATTCTATAAAAGTACTAATCCTATCGTATAGCGCTTAATGTATCGGAAACGAATGGGTTGGAATAAGGATCAACAGTCTGATGAGACATCTCTTGAGATCCGCGAGCAGTTCATAGAATCATGGAAGAAATCTACCGGTAGATAAGCGCCAGGTTCGTAAACAAAAATATCCTCAACTAGGTTGACGATGAACTTTCGTCATGGTAACAGATTAGAAAAAATAAAATGCGTATCAGCAGTTCTATAATGCAACTGAAATCTTCAACAAACCACACTACACTTTATATGAAAGACAGAAACAACCTGGTTATTTTTTAAGAAGATGCGACTAATTATTATTTATGATCCTCATTCAACTTATGCAGAAATTTGTAGTGATGGTTGTTAAAACAAAAGCGAAACAAGTCCCCCTTTGAAAATAGTTAGGTACCTACTCCCTAAAATTCCAAAAAAATTCTTGGATAAATGTTTCTGAAGCATTCAAAATGCATCGGAAATATGTATCGGATGTAGGTATCTAAAACTCCAAACCATAGGATTAATACAATAGTGTCATACTTTAGCTTTTTTCCAGCAGCTTTCGCAATATTAACGAAACGTGGTGATTCCCAATAACGTCTTCAATAATTTTCAAACCGCAAAGCTTGAGTTTATAGTGTTTTGGCCGAACTTGGTTATCTATCAGAGTTGAGCGCTGGCTTTCATGTCTCTTGTTTGACAGAGTATGATATCAATTATTCAAAGCACATATTGCCTTATAGGTAGTGAAAACTGTAAGAATTTTCGATAGAAATGTAGTACTCTTCAACTCCAATTTATCTATAAATATACGTTTCATATTATGAATACCCTCATAGAAAGAGCTATCCAATGCCGCGAAGCTTATTGATGGAAAACGAGACTGATAGTGTCGATTACAAACAATGAGTGAATACCAGTTTATGTGTAACATAAAAGTCCGATGTCCAACTGAAATGCTTTTCGGAGCGACCATAGGATGGATGTCTGTTCAGGAGTGCCGTAAGCCTCAGACTAGATGAGTGAGCAGACTAGATGAGCTCACTTCAGAAATTCGTGACGCCAGCCAGCTACGCTTCGGCTGATCTCTGGTATCGGAACATATATCGTGCGATTTGGCGGCATGCATGAAGGCATACTCTTAACGATCAGCAGTGTTTTCTGTTCTCTGATCACGCTACAGCAATATCGGTACTACTGCGCCAGCATTGCTGATATGATGAGAAGTTACACGATTTCCCCTTGGTGTTGTTAGAAGAAATTTACATTTTCCTCAAAATCATCTTCCTACCAATAGGTAATTTGAGGCCATAAATTTGGAATAAGTATATCAGTGTGCACCATAAGGCAAAGTATTCCAGAATGTACTGGCTGAGACAAAAAAAAATCCCATACACTATATTTCTTTATAAGTATTCACCTTTACAGAAATTGAGCGGAAAATATACCTACAGATACGTATCTGCAACGGCCAGTATTATTCTAAAAGACACTTAAACTTTGCTGGTGTATGTGCCTATATCTGTAACACCTGTACACAGTATGAACCGTGACATGAAATGGATGAATTTACATTTTTTCTTTAGAAATTTATTGGATGCATGTATTTTTCCCTTTTGTACTTAACTTCAAGATAATGGAACGATTTTTTCCGCAAATAGATAGAGGAGGGTAGGTTCTATGCTCGAGGAAAGCCCTTTTTTTCTATTTTTGATACAAAATTTCAGATATTATCGCGAGGGTGCTTGTATCAGTGGGCAATAATATGCTCATGTACGGTGCCACAATATTTCGATTGAAGCGCTTGATTTTGGACATATTTTAAATCCTTTTTGTGCAGATTATAGAGGAAGGACGGTCTTATACCCATGCAAAGCCCTTTTCTTTGTATTCCGGTTAACAAAACGTTAAAAAACATCAAAAGTGAGTCAGAAAATGTCAATATTCATAAGATAATATCTAATTTTTTCACCAAAATATCGAAAAAAGGGCTTCAAATGAGCATAGAACCCAACTTTCTCTATCATTTGCAAGAAAAATCGTTCAATGATCATCAAAAATGAGTCCTGGAAATAAAATAATTGCAACCCATGCAAACGCCTTTTATTTTAGGTAGATTTGCCTCTTGAGTAAAGTTTTCACCAAAGCAAACTCCTGATCAACACGTGCTTGATGAACCTTTTTTAGTTTGTATTTGTAAGGTAGGTATCAGTTGGTGTAAAACTTGACTGTGCCCTGTGAACTACGTTACGTGCTGATCGTGTTGGTACATATGAATCGACGTCTAAACGTCTCGAAGAAATGGCTACATAAAAAACAAAACAACTCACCAAGAGCGAGAGGAGCACATTTGATTCGCACATATCCCAGATTTAACCCTCTGAATGACACGCCAACTCCAGCAGCGGTAATACCGGCACGCGCGTGACCCCCGCGGCGACCTAAGCGCTTCTCAAGACGAAGAATGCCCTGTGTAATTGCTACGTATTAATCCGATTTCTGGGCACTTCCGCCTGCGACAAAAGAACCCTTCCGGCCTCCGGTCCGACTGGTACCCGTCGCGATCTGAATTACTGGTCTTCACCCTGCAATTTCGCCACAAAGGATACTTTGTAGTTTTGACGCGGGGCGGAGTAGAACCCTGAAAAGAGGTGAAATGCGCAGAGGGCGGATCCTCGTCTACATCTGTCAAATCGGTTTTCCGTTGGTACAGGGATTTTTTCGAATACGAAGGTTTTCTATTGCAATCTCAATACACCAACAATTAGATGCTGCGATTCCAAAAACCATTTCGTGCAAAGTATCTTGAATGTTCCTTTAATTTTTTTTAAATCGCCTCCTTTTTATTTACCATTTTACCGTTTGTTGTGTTCAAATGTTATGTTCAGTGACTCAAAAGTTTTTTAAAAATTAGCTTGCCTGCTTAGTTAGTTTGCAAATACTGACGCTTCCAGAATGTTAGTCTGGGGAATTAACGACCAAATGGGGCAAATGTTACAAAAAAGAACAATCATCGTGTTTTGTTAGGTTACGTATCAGGTTAACTCATTTAAATTTCTGTGATGTTGTAGTCGTTGTGCAAGTTTGTATTCAACCAATCTCTCAATTGAAAATGCAAAGTCCATTGAAAAAATGAGAATTGATAGAAGCAATTTCTCATTCTAAAATCCGGATAAGCTACCAGCCACATTTCTATGGTCTTATAACATCGGTTTTATATTAGAACAACTGTGTTAAAACATTATTTTTACTATTTAGGTTAAATACCAGCCTTAAGATTTAATTGAAGTATATAATTATGTTCTCTCCATCTTTTATCATAGGTGTATTTAAACGTTTTAATTGCTTCCTTTAACTAATAACGAGACGTTTTGGTATTTTAAATATTTCCAAAGAAACGCAGTTCTGAAGTATACACGTGTTAGGACTGAAATCATTAGTTCTATGTAGTTATGACAGATTAACAATTTCGTTACCAGCAATTCTGACCGAGAGAGCATAGGCTCAGGCCAGAAATTTATTAGTTGCCCTCGTACCCAGACATTTATATATATATATATATATATATATATATATATATTTACAGCTGTTAGGTGAGTCGCTTAACCTCATAATTATTATTAAGGTGTTTCTTTCGCTGATTTTGTGTTCAGTCGTGAAGCCGGTGACAAATGTGACAAAGCAAAGCTGTTTTTCGAGATAGTAGTGACAGCTCGCATTTCACTTGTTCTACTTTATGTAATTCTCGTGAATAAGTAGCCCCAAGTGCTGCTTCATATGTTTTCATCAGAGTAGTTAACCAGTATAAGCAGTGAGAGCCTTGAAATAATTTGAGAACCTCCACCTATGGCAGATACGTTAGTGTATAGAAGAAAAAACCGGATTTCAGTGATCGAACGTACATTTGTATGTGTGAATGTGAGCCATGGAAAATATGGTGAAAAATAATGTCTATCGGGTGTTAATTAAGCCCCCGACGAAGAGAAAAATGAATATGATAGATTTTATCCCTATTTTAGTGTAAAGATTGGTAACTAATGCAGTGATTAAAAATGACGCGATGTAGACTGGTAGATTTACGAATATTAACCTTTTTTCGATATTCCGATAATAGCTCTGCCACAACTGTATTAGTTTTCGTAAGCTATTCAGCTTTTCCTTCCTTGTCATACAACCTAGCAACAAATTTGATTAAAATTCTAATAGTAGTTTTCGAATTATATAGTGACTAAGTATTTGCGGATAAACAGGAAGAATGAGTGACATGATTTTTGTTGTTGAAATATAAAAAAAAAATATCTTGAATCCGAAATTTATTTAATTACCTCCAATACATATCCACCTACTGTGGCAGGAAGTATGAATTACATTAAAATTTCCGATAACCTTTGGCCAAATCCATGAAATTAATTTTATCATTATTTGTAATTGTTGCTTGTGTACGGGTATCTATGATAATTGCTAATATTGTTTCCTGTTCCACCTCTTTCTCAGGAAAACCTTGTAGATATTAGTCACTTACGCTTCACTCATTGTCCCTTCTAATCTACTCTCATTTTGAGCCTCCTCACATGTCAACGCGTTCCATTTGTCAAAGTGATGTGAGATTCCTTACTCCTCCCTCAACGCAAAATTGGCTTTGATTTCGAAAATTCGTTAAAAAAATCAAAACTAATACAAACAATTTCCAAAGAAAAATCTTTCGTAATTGTGTAAAATAAAGTTTCCGTTATAAAGTTCACAGAGTTCTGAAGTCGGCAGATTCTCGTATTCGCTCATCATGGTGGAATCATATCAGTAGCGGCTAAAGATAATATCGCTCACTGGCACTAGATCTCTAACCAAAGATCAAGCTGTACAGGTTAGAAAATTGGGAAGAAGAATTGTGCGTTCCATCACGCATTTATCGGTTTGTCTGATCAGTTCGTCATGGCCTCAATTTTTTTTCTATTTTCCTAGTTATTATAGAGTTTCTACTTATTGCTGCTTTTGAAATTTGAGTTGTGATTCAACCCACTAGTCAGTTCGTGAGCTGAACCAGTTATAAAAAGAAAGCTACTATTGCATTCCGATATAAATTGAATATTTGCTTTATTTTGGGTATGAAAGCTGCGTATACAAAAACGAACCATGCTGCAGATGTATAATAACCCCGATGTCTGCGTTGCAGCGCAAAAACAACTTGTACGTGTCAATAACTAGTAATTTGCCTAGCAAATTGCCTCGGATAAGGCAATGTCGGGCAACGGCCATGCCAATAATTAGTAGCAAACGGCGGCGCCATTGCAAATTAAAATTTTAACATTTATAAAGTTAAATCTGATCAGAGCGTTGCGTGATTGGCTGGATAATGACGGGTAATTGCAGGTATTTTGAGAAAACCGTTTTTTATTTTTGAACGGATATTTATGAACGAGATTGAGGCAGTGGCGAATTTTAGGGAGAGAACTTAGTTTCTGTAATAATTTAAATACCTATTTTATCTCCTATTCAAATAGTCAAAGGAGGTACTGAAGTCGCAAGATAAGATTTTTGATATTGATTTTCACAGAAAATCATACAACTCGCTTCCATTCATCGGTTCGAATCAGGTTCGAAAAAGCAAATTCCACCAGTTGATCCTGTATATCTACAGTACACAGCTTGGCTCAAAGTTTTCTTCTATTTTCATTCATTCGTTGGCGTGTTGCATTTGTTTTTTTGGTCTTTCAACGAATTATTATTAAATAGATGTGCGCTTACTAAATACGTGTATTAGTAACAATCACATAAATTGATAACGTTAGAATATCAGCATCCTGCTGAATATATGGAAAACTTTTAATGTAATGAAAAAGCCGCTTCAGAAGTTTGAAATATGCCAATGTATGATGTGGAATAATTACAGCCAAAAGTCTCATAATATACTGCATTATCTTTTGAATTTACATCATCCGGTGAAAATATGACCTCATTTCTTATAGTTTATTCTGAAATCGTTGTACAAAACCCCATCATTTTTCAACATTGGGCCAAATGCTTCGTGGAAACCAATGAAAATCCAAGTTCTTCTTAAATATGATATATCTGTCACTCTGACCAGCTGACAATGACGTCACCATTGTTTTTATTACATGTTATTAAACCGTAAATACATTTCCATTATTTGACTGTCTTTCTCTTGCGTAGGAGCTATCGAATAGAATTTTCGTAAAGCGCGATCTACTTTCAGGACCAACGAGGCACCTCACAGAATTCTTGATCCGTTGTACCTGTGGGGACGAATGTTCTTTCCAATCGAACTACAGCGTGGAAAGTACTAAGTCAATCTACCTGTCACCATTATTTTGTTATTACTCTGATGTACTTTCTTCTCGATAATGATGTCAATAGAAACTCGAGGGTAGCTGTATTGGCAATGAATTTGATTCAGTTTCTTCACTTCATTGTTTAGTAGGAATGCTTAATCTGCCAAACTAATAATAATACGGGAGTTTCATAACTTAATTGTCGTCTAGTTATTAGAGGTTTGGTATACCAACTAGAATGGAAATAAAAGAAGTAATAAACAGGATTAGTGAAAATGGAATACTGATTTAATCTACACTAAAGTGGTTCTTACTCGATAGTCATGTAAACAGGGTTTTCTCTGTTGAAAAGAAATTCTCATCAGTTTTATCACTTCATCTTTTGGAAGGAATGCTAAGTCTGACAAACTATGTTAATCTGAAAATATGATGCCAACGTCTTGGTTGGACGTGTTATCCCAATTCACGATTTAGACTTCTGGTAGAAGCCCTAAAATGCACCGGTGGGACTTTATATAATGACTGATTCTGCAGGAATTCAGCCCATGGCCATATGAGACGATATAGCTATGGAAAAGTGGACTACGGTTCCTGCTTTTCCAAACCTGAAAGATTACATAAACTGACATAGTGACTCAAAGCCAAAGATCTCACGAATCGCCCTGATAGGACATGACGAATAGTAGCAACGTAGTTGAATGCTGTCAGATGCTTTGACCGTTGCAACGCCACTGGACTGAGGGTAATTGCATTTGCATTCGTTTAAAAAGAAGTAAGATTAACTCTTACACGATTGGTACGAAGAAAAATGCTGTTTCATCGGAAATTGCATAGAAACCGACATAGCAACGATTGTAGGAAGCATGCAAGGTGTATAAGCTTCAATGGGCTGCTCTCTTTTATTAAATTGTAACCGATACTTCTGGCCTATCGGAATAGTGGGCTCACGGTGATTACGTAAATATAGCCTTTACCAGCTGATTGTTATTACAGTGCGTTGTAACTCATGAGAATATTTTTTCAAGTAATTTATCAATCAATTGATGGGCAAGGCAAAGATTGGAACAAAATTCAACTTATCAGTTGTGGTTGTTATACAATATGACTATTGAAGAAACCCCACTAAGGTTTGCAGACCATCTCTTTCAATGCGCAAATTAACAACAATTAAATTCTGAAAATCACAATGATATACTTATGAAATGGCTGAGAAGGCAGAAAAAGTAGAACATATCAAACAGAAAATCACAGTTTATCTTTCAAAATTTAAATTAAATGGAAAATAAGCATCTGAAGACAAATGGATGATTGGTTTTACAGATAATTCAGTGAGACGGATATCAATTTAGAGCATTTAACAGCCAAACAATTAAAAGTTATATATTCCTAGAAAACACATTATACACAAAACTAATGATAGCATGTGTTCAGCTCCTGATCATTTAGTATTCACCGAAACAGTTACTCCAACAGTAGCTCAGACAGACTATCTCTGGAACGGCTTCCATGTATCAGGGATACACACAGAAGCGTGCTCAGAAGCTTTTGGACTGAATCCAAAAAGAGCAAAATTTACGTCTAACGGACGCACCTGGAATTACAAAAGACTTGCAGCCTGGAAAATTCACGAAAAGTGGCCACAACAGCCTCTACTCTATTGATCAGGGCTCACCAATGAGATTTATTTGTGGTCCGATCTTCACACTCAGCGTCTAGCTAGGAATTGTGGTCAGGGGGGAAATCTGAAGGGTCTACAGAAACCAGTTACTACATTATCGGACATTAATCCTGTCCAGCAAATTTGACGAGCAAAAAACACATCTTTCCTGAGATCTTGTCCCATCAACTACCTAAAGAGAACTGCGCCAAGGAGAACGGGTTGTCCACGGTCCCTACAACCTAGGTTACGAGAGGTCCGCGGTTTGCACAAACTAGGTCGGCTGTGGTGACCCCTTGCTATAGATTCTACCATGAAAAATATTCTACTGAGCTGTTTCAAGATAATAACACTGAAAATACAATAGAAGGACGAACACTGGAAAGGTCCAGTGGGCTCACTCACTTTAAACGAGCCTCTCCCAAAAGTAATTTCTTTGGAGAGAACCTCAGCGTCCTAGAATGAGTAGCCAGAGAGTTCAGTTTACAGCATTTTAAGGTCATTGAATAAAGCATTCATCCCCTCGAAGAGATTCTGTCAATGTTTTTGCCAGAAATCATCTGTAAAAAATATCTGGTAATAAACTACTGATCGAAACAACATTGATAGTGTATTGTATTCAACTTGCATTTAGTCTGCGTAAAAATAAATATGGGCTATACATTCTTGTGACTTCTGAAACCTATCCTGTGGTTGTCTCTCTGTTTCATTATATTTCACTACTGGGCGTTAATTGTCAATTTGACAGTCTGGTGATGATATTGAATCTAACTCTTCAAAAAACACAATTTCCATTGTATAACCTTGTGTTAGGGGTTAGGGTACTTATGGCCAGGAATCTATCCCTGGGAGGTAGTATTATCGGTTACCTCTAGAAATGTCCGCTGGACCCTCGACAGCTAACCCTCAGACGAGCTTTTGACTACGGGTTGCAGTCGCAATATAAGGAGACATTCGATTCAGCTGAGAAGGGGGTCCAAGGCGAGGTGGTGAGGCGCCGGAATCGATGACGATCATCGCAATGGCACGGATCATTTTTGGTAGACGACAGAGCAAAAGGATGACTTGATACGCTGCAATCCGCTCTGTAGGAGACACAATCCCACATGTATGAGAGGTGGATGTAGAATACATCCAGTGCATAGCACACTTACATACACTTAAGAATTTGCCAGATTATGTATGGAACTTTCCGAGACGGTAGGTTCATGTTCAGGCTATCTCTGCCTCTCCGGGGACGTAGAGACTTATCACGCAGGCTTAAAAGCAATACAGCGTCATTCCACATGGAGATTCCAGTGGATTGGCCCTTCAAGAAAAAGAAATCGCCCTTGAAGCTCGCAGACTGGAAGAGAGAGAGAGAGAGAGAGAGAGAGAGAGAGAGGAGACGCAGTAGCTGGTGAACATCACTTGGGGGATTCTGATATATAGCTGTAGAATTGAGAAGCAAGCATCACACACTTAACGACGTAATAGTTGCTGTTATCTAGCAATCTTGTCTTGACAAAATATTAATGCTAATTGCTGCTAAACGATTGCTAGTAACAGAGACGAGGGGTTTGGACGAGAACAGGTTCGTTCCTGAAATGCATCCCCATCTTTCTCAACAGTGACCACAGCGAAACCATGGAGTAAGCGCCAACTGTTTATTACGTTGAGGCCTTTGGAGAGACATTTTCGAACAGCCAAAATCTGTCCAAGCAGATACCTCGGCGTCCCCTTACCCTGAGGTACTGTTTCATCCGATGATTATGCAAGAAATTTTTAGTTACTCAGAAGGCATCTGCATAGCAAAGTGGTACTTGGCCTGCAAAGTTATAAGTTTCTTTATTAAAATAATAATAATAATCGCCTGAATTAATAGAGAGGAAGATATCCAGTATAATTTTGGATAAAAGCTTACTGTATAACATAAGTCAATGGTTGAATTAGGAATTAAACGGTGATCTAGCGAACATTTCCGAATCTTGCTGGCCAGGGAAACAAATAAATGATAGAGAGACCAATATGATAATTTTCAGATGCTAATACATTCTGGAGTGTCGTCCATATTTTTCGAAGCGCTGCTATTATAATTAATTCACAACGACCAGTCGATGCGCGGCAATAACTTCTCATTCGTCTGGCATGAACACCAAAGGAGGCAGTTTGATTAAAATTTCAAATCAATAACGCAGAGGCGTACTGCCAGTATTAATTACCATATAAATTTCTATTACCCACATTACAAGGTATTACTTATAAATCAGGATGCATTTAAGAAGCTATCATCTCAATTAATTTATATGAGGTTTTCAAAGGGGCGGGCGAGTTACGAGGGACACTAGATACAGGAAAGGAAACCGAAAAGAAACCTTTTCATTGCCAAAGGAAATTTTTTATAGCCTTTCTCAGGCTTTGTAAGATATACATTTTTTATAAAAGCTTTCTGCGTGTCTGAAAATTAGGCATATTCACGAAAATCCTTTAGTCGCCCAACACGTGTCCTATCACTGTTGTACTAGAAGCATTTCTTCATGGTGGGTAGCGTCATATTACATGCAATACCAACAGGATTTGTCTTCTCATTTTATCCTCATAAATTCCTGTCGATTGTCTTTTGTACCTCAAAATTTGTTACACCTCTATGTGTATAGTTTCATAATTTACCTTTGCTCACATTACTGCTCCAAAATCGGCTGAGCAAAGGAAAACATTAACAGCTTGAATTTAGTTAATGAACTTGTCATTCACGATATGCCATCAGTTGCCTGCCGTAAGTACTAAGTATGCTAGAGATCTGATGGCTAAAGCTTGACAGAGCATGTTCGAAACCATACAATTGTGTGAAGTTATTCCAGCAAATATTTAATGCCTCACAAGTTCTCCTGAAGAAAAGGCAATATTTGTTTTTTTTCAAAAAGTTCAATTGGTTCACTTAGTATTCATATCCTTTTTCAATGTATTTATGTTAGTTGTGATTCACTTAACAGAAACAATGGAAAGAATCTGGCAATGGGAAATTATTATTACTTAATCAATTGTTGTCATTTACGGTACACGATATATTAATCCATTGATAACATAAGTATATTTATCTTCGGGGTCTAAAAAGTAATAATCAAAATACAAAAAGTCATCGTAATTAAAAAAAGTGATAATTTGATTGATTTGCAATTTTATTGTCTTTTCTGACTGCCTTCAGCGGAATGGTTTTGTCTTCAAATAAGACCTTGAAATCAACTATTATAAAAGGCTACAATACAGTTGATTTATTTGCATCGTTGATAAATCTTAATCTAATGCCACTTTGCTACCCCAACGCTGCCACTCTCATAAGATATAAAAAACCTTTAGATCGTCCACAATAATACAATATCCCTCCATTTGAGATCAAAGGATAAACCATATGGAAATCTGGAGAAAACCGTCCATTTTTTAATAGAAGCATATTGTTTACTTATTTCGTTGAAGCAATTCAACCAATATAGGTCAAAATTTATAAGGAATTAGATATATATTCAGCTTGTGTGTAGCTTAAAAAATAATTTAATTTTCCATATTTTGGACTTTATTAAGGACTGTCGAGGGAGCTGAAGCCATTACTAAAGATTAATAGCATTTGATTTTAATTATTGGACAGTTAACAATATCTGATGAAGCGCAGAAACAATCACAGAATAAGTTTTATGAACGAAACGAAATTCTGCAATCCAATAGATGGACCCTATATGTCTTCTTCTGACTCATTCTTGGTTACGTGCCCATTAAATGGCCAAAATGTTTCAGGCACACATAACACATGAATGAAGAAAAAGTATCAACAGCACAACATTATTAGAAGGTAACTGTGTTGGGTAGTATGACAGTGAGCTCTCTCTTTTCTATGCACCCTCGTATGATCGCGGTCAATCCGTCACCAAGATAGATATTTCACCGAGTGTCGTCATTTTATTGGTTTCACATGTTTTGCATTGAAACGCGTATGACTGTGTGTGGTCTGGTTGTATAGGCTACATCCAACACACCGAGAGGGCGGTTACTATAGTCTGTGTGGTTGCTCTTGAGAGAGGAATAACCATAAATTTTGATGTTTGCTTATCCCTCCTGTATACTCTATATATTTACGACGACAACTTACAGTATACCTGCAACTTGTATCTTGTGTCATCGTATACCACATGTGTTCCTGTTCTTCTTTTTGTAACGAACTGTAAAACTAATATTAATATCGCCACATTGGGCCTACAATGGTAACAGATGTACATCGTTAATATCGGTTTATCTATTATTTATTTGTTTCAGGGAAAAAATCAGCATCTCAGGCCTGATTTGGTAGTACGTAAATATGACTGTTTCGAATTACATTTTGCATAAGTCAAAGGTATATCTGATTGGAATAGCAGTGGTCCTAATGTAACACATTGGAGCATACCTATTTTTAAATATTTTGGCTTTCAAATTAGAACATAGACTGACGCTTGATTGTCTCAGAAGATAAAATATAATACATCATTTATGACTCTCTATAGTTAGAATGCTAAATAGCAGCATGGCATATGAACAAAAATTTGTTCGTCCCAAGCAAATCGTAGACGAAGTCGTTTGCTCTGGAGACTCCTCATTAAGATGTAGAGTTTGGTCGAACAAATGAGATATCATGGTACCTATCTGGCAAATCCATTGTTCCATACGCATACATAATTTCTGCAATAAGGACTAGTACTTTGCTGTACCCCCGTAAAGTGCGCTGCATCTTGTTTTTCACAGATAACTTCATCAGCACTGCAAGAGGATTGTATCTATCCCAGGTCCTCCAAAAGAACGCCATTTGGACAAGGCTTGTTCGAGACGTTGTCAGCTTGGCGTGTTGAGAATGCGCACGGTGAGCTTCTCCAGTCTGTGCTGCACTGGCGACTCTTGGTGATATTATGCGAGACAGCTCGGTCGAACTTATGCCATGATAATATCTACAGAATAGAAACAGATCAGATACCCTTCTTTCATGTAGAGACTGTGACATCGTTTGAAGCTCGACCTGGTAAGAATGCGCCAGTTGGCCCCCTCTGGTGTTTGCTTTCCAGTAGTCCTTGGTGTTATTATGCGAGACAGTACAGAGGGATAGATTGGCCATCCTTCTTCGATGTTCTCGTTTGTGGAGGTTCTTTGTAAGGGCAAGCGTATCCACTAGACGTATCGGGCGTTTCTGGATTGTTTCCAGAAGTTTCAGGGAGTGCCTTGGGGCGCATCCCCACACATGCGAACAGCAGTCCTGCAATGGTCTGATCTTGGCCTTGTATAATAGCAGTAGTTGTTTGGTTCGATAGATGATACACATGCCTTCGAGCATCTGCACACTATCGAAGTTGTGTATAGAACTATGAGTTTGTCAGATAGGTGGCGACCATGAGATTTCACTTGTTCTTCCGAAGCCTACATCGTGCTGACAAGTCTCAAGGAAGACAGAATGAAATCGTCCGGGATTGGTTTTGGATGAATTAATGGAATAGCAACTGTGTTTAATGTTCCTGTCTTACAGTTTTATAAATGTTGTTCTTTGATGATAAGTCTGAAAGACTCACCAGTGCATCATTTCAATTCATTTGACCACATTCACAGAAACCTACTGGATAATCTTTGATACACTATAGACTGACATGACATATCTTATTCAAAGTTATTTCAGGTAAATATTAACGTGTTCCACATGCTACAATATCTCTGTACTTACCATGTATTTCATATGCATAGCAAAGTTAGCATAATTGTGGTTCCGATCAGATCTAGTTCCACCTCTCGTTTATATAGTTATTTGCGTAACAGAGCAACGGCAATTTCGCTATTTAAATAACAGAGAATATATTTCTATAAAGCATCGCAGTATTGAAGCCAACAGCGATTCTGTTAGTTATGAATAAAATGCAAAACGAGGGCAAACGCGGACATATAATTACTGTCGATATCATGAAATATTCAAATTCGAAATAATAGCTGGAAGAAGTTGATATGCACCTATCGACTATACAAGAAATAAGAATAAAATGAATTTATCTGAACCACAAAATAGAGTTGTTGTTTTACTAAACATATACTAGTATTCACAGAAAAATGAGGTGAAATTGAACCACTCGTTATTTGTCATTATCGCACCAACAGAAAGGAACATAACATTTATAACCGATCATGAAGGGTGATTATCATTGGAGTTTTATCCAAAGCGATTGAAGTATTAGGACATTACCCACAATATTAGGATAACAGATAATATAGCTCTGCTCCCATGTGCCACCTACGAGGACAACGAAAACCGACACATTTTTCCGATATTGCTATCCTGATGTAGCATCCATGGCTTAATCTTTGCCATGTAGTTTGATTGAAAAGTAATTGAGAGAGCCTCACAGTCATCAGGAGTTTTGCTTTGACAAATATCGTAGTGGCGTGTGAATACAATGAAGTAATAATCTTGGTGGGGTAGAAACAAACTGTGTAAGAGCAAACATTCAACGCTGAAGTCAGATAACGTGCATGAATTACCTATCAGCGATCTAATATTAAGAAAAGTTTCTGAAATATCAGTCTTCAAATACGTAATACTTTTTAGCATCAAAGCGTTTGGTAGGCCATCCCCACTTCCATAGTCACCTCCATAAAACTTAAGAGATTCAAATGTACTTTCTTAACCTCAACAATCATAAATTAAAAAAGGAACTTTTTTAGAACATTAACATTATATGTAAATGGGCGAAATTAAGCGTTTCAACACTTCCCCCACCTGGTGATGTGGAAAGTAAGAAACCAAAAACACGGCTAAGCTATAACTGACAAAAGCGTACGGAATTTCTCATCCATTATCCAAGATAGAAAATGCAGATTTTGTGGTAATAAGTAGAGCCCTATTCCTCATTTCGCTTCTTCGTACTTCCTTGTTGCTTAGAATTCGGGGTCCTGAGATTTCGCGTCTCCTGTACGCGTATTTTAGAGAGTCGTGTCCTTCACGGAAGCAGTGACTACAGAAATGTTCATGGGATAAAATGGTAATGAAGCAGCGTTGCACACTAGTACACTCGTCCCACACTGCACTGCGTTATATGAATATGTCACGAAACCTGTCTTAAGGTAATTATAGGAGGTGCCCCGCCCTCGGTCGACCGCCATTGGATGGACGGAGAGGTGGGGCGCAGGCACGCTATGTCAGCATAGCAAGCTAAACGCCGCGCCGTCCAGTCCCATCCGAGGTGCTTCCCGCTTCTGAGATATCTGATTGATATCTAGCTGCATTGGGACATGATGAACCCACAACTACTACAGGCATAATTTCAATTACATTAACGGTATATTTTGTGTACTTCCAATAGCCTCTGGAACAAATATAATAGAGATTTGCATCACCGAAATACTTCCACCTCTCGGACATTCACGCTCATAGAGGAGGCAAGGGGGCATATAAAGTAGTGTCTTTGAGATACTATCTCATTTTTAGGCGATAATTGGATAGAAAGTATAGGTTACTTCTCCCTCCCGAAAAATGTGCGCCCCTCGCCTTTAGAGAATGAGGAGCGTGTTTGGATGACAAATTTGTAGAATTACTACGAATGCTTTTTTCACTTCAATACACCAGCAGTCCCCACTTCAGAGAAATTTCGCTCCTGTATACTGTATACTGTTTTTGTATTCAAAGAAAATCGTATCACATAATTATTATATAATAATAATAATAATAATAATAATTTTATTTCTTTGTTAAATAGACAAGTCTATAACAAATAAAAATGTCACAAAGCAGAAATGGTATTGATTATAGTGCATAGTATAGGTTATATATACATACATATATAGATATATATACACATAGATATATATACACACATACACATATATATATATATATACATAAAAAAAGAACAAATATACATGTATACACCTTAAATAACAAATACTTTTACAAAAAACTCATCCAAACTATAAAAACATCTTTCTGTTAAAAATAATTTAAGATGACTTTTAAATATTCCAATGTTAGGAGCATTTTTTATGTTCTCATCCAGTTGGTTATAGATCTTGCATCCCATGAATCGGTATGTTTTTTGGTAAGCTGTAGTTCGGTGTCTAGGTGGAATCAACAGACCTTTAGATCTGGTGGGATATATGTGGGGCTGTTTAATGATCTCATAATCACGCCTGTTTTTGTAAACATATACGGCTAGTTCGTAAATATAAATATTTACCACCGACATAATTTTCAACTTTTTGAAAGATTCTCTACATGACTGACGCCAACTAAGATTATCGATTATTCTAATTGCATATTTTTGAAGTAGAAAAACCCTTCCAATTAGTGAACTGCACCCCCAATTTAGAATACCATAATGGATATGGCAATTGATGGTAGAATAATACAAGGTTATTAGTATGCGTTTACTACAGGGTTTTGATAAGAACTTCAAACCATAGCAACCCTTTCGCAATCTATTACACAAAGATTCGATGTGAGGTTCCCACGTTAATCGATGATCTGGTGCCAGTCCTAACATCTTAATTGACCCAGTTGCTCTAATAGTCTGCGCAGTGTTATTAAAATTACAAAATCTTGTTGTTCCTGCTTCAATGTAAATTTTACGATGCTCGTTTTCTCGGTGTTCAACAAAAGGCAGTTCTTTTTAGACCATTCAATGATTCTATTATAAACGTGTTCAGTCATAGCAGGTAGTTCAGTTATACTTGGACTAGTAATCAAGATGTAGGTATCATCTGCATATGACACAGCTTTATATTCTGGTCCACTATCAGATATGAAGTAAGGCAGATCGTTGGCATAAAGCAGAAACAAGAAGGGACCCAGGACTGAGCCTTGTGGGACGCCTATATTCACTTCTGTTGTACTGCTTTTAATACCATTGACACAGACATATTGTTTTTTTTGTGTAATATATGACTGAAAGAGTTGCAATGGTAGACCACGTATACGATATATTTCTAGCTTGAGGAGTAGTAACTCATGATCCACATAGTCAAAAGCACGAGAAAAATCAACAAATAGACCACATATATGATTTTTTTGATCTAGTGCACTGACAATATTTTCAGTGAAATTATACAAAGCAGTTTCAGTACTTTTTTTACTAGTGAATCCATGCTGACTGTCTGATATTATTTTATTTTGTAAATAGGTATTACTAACGCCATCTTTAAACAGTTTGGAAAAGTTCCCTGTTCACAAGAGAAATTTATTAAATGAGCTAAAGGTGAGCGAATCTCCAAAATACATTTTTTCAGCAGATTATTAGAAATTGAGTCAAATCCACTGGAGTTTGAGTTTTTTAACTGCGAAACCAAAACGCACACATCACCCTCAGAAACTGGTGACAAATACATTGATTTAGTAGACATTTTGATTAAAGTGTTGGTAAAGCCTTTATCCAGGTTATGATTTTCTACATTTAATGTGAAATACTCATTAAATTTACTTGCTACAATTTTATCTGGGACCAGACTCTCATTCTCAGTTATATTTATATTTTTATTGACTTCGCTTTTTTGTATATCCTTAATAATGCCACATGCATTTACTTCGATTGCTTGACATTTCGATTTTGGTATCTATGTCTCGCTGCCTAGACTTCTTGAGCTGATCTCTATAGGATTTTGTTAACAGGTTACTAATTTCTTTGTATTTATCATATTTTTTTGCTAAATGATGATATATTGTGACCTGGTCTCTCAATTTAATCAACTCTGGCGACAAAGCTCGTTTTTTCCCATATGTAATGTGTAACCTTCTACAAGGAAACGAAATATCAAAATGATACATAATAATGTTCAGGAAAGTATCACATGCCTTATCTATAGTTTAGTCTTGGTAGACTTCAAGCCAACTCTCAAGACTCAATTTAAGACGGAAGTTATGTATATTATGAGGAGAAAAGTCACGAACATAAGAATATTTGCTTTTTTTGTATGGTACTTTGGGCAGATGAATATTGAGTATCTGACCGAAATGGTCAGATATACAATGATCTACAACTGATGCTCCAGAATGTTCATCAAAATTAACTAAAAAATTATCCAGGCAGGAACTAGAGCTGGAAGTCACTCTAGTAGGCACATTTATCGTATGATTTAAACTATAAGATCCAATAAGATCTTTAAAAAAATTTAAATTTATATTTTTGCATAAAAAATCCACATTAAAATCACCCCCAATCACTATTTGTCGATTACCAGTATCAATAAAATTTATGAAACCATTCAGCAAATTTAAAAACATATAGAAATCGCCAGTCGGTGGCCGATAAATAGTCGCAATAATAATATTAAAACTTTCTAAAATAATACAGCAACATTCACATACACCTTCAACACAAAATTCCGAAACATCAACAGCTTTATGGTTAATATTTAACCTATCGTTTATAAAAATAGCTACTCCGCCATGAATTGATTCTTTTCTATAAAAAGCAGTACAAAGTGTGAAGTTCATCAGCTTGGTAACACTAAATTGATCCACATTGAGCCAGTGTTCAGATATAAGTAAAATATCATACATAAAGGCATCATCTACTCGTATGCACAATAATTTGTTACCTAGACACTGGATATTTTGGTGACATAAAGACAATTGATTACATGTAGCTCCTGGATAATTCTGAGAGTAGGTAAAATTTTTATTTATTGTGGTTCTAAAAAATTGCTAGGCCCTGGCCCAATTATTAGTTTTTGAAATCCACTTTATCACCGGTAGCCCAGAAACGTCTCTTCGGTACACAGATGAGATGTGGTTCGAAGCGCATCGCACACACATGAAAATAAATTATCAGACGAAGTATATGTGATTTCATTCAGGTATACAATAACCCTCCATATCCACAAAGCTATAAGAATATTAAAGTAATAATACTATTTTTCATCATATACGGTTTGTTTAAGTAAATTCAAAACTGAAGCTTGGATATTGAGCATATCTTGCCGCAAATTAACAAGCATACTATAATGTTGACTGAAATATTCCATCATTTTGGTGCAAATAGTTAAATTTTATTTTTGTGATTCTTGGAAGATGAATTTAAGGTAATTCAATCAATGTGATTTGATAAGAAATGTATCACTAATTCTAATTTCCCTTAACTTGAGTTGCGCGTCCAAAATCCATTCAAATTACTGAAAACTCTAATTAACCTTAAAAATAAGAACCAGAAATTGTCTGAACTGTACTATTGTGACTATTTTTTTACTTTTCCCTGCGTCATATAGTATTTTTCTTAATTCAAGTAAAAAATATATACCTAGATAAACATCAAATCTAAAAAAATATATACTTGTACATACATAAGCCAAAGGGCTCCATTGGAAAATGTGATAACCTTACTTAAAAAGTATGCGTGGTCTGCTATTGCAGATTTTCTGTCTCTGCTCGCTGTTCCTTGATTCTTACTTCTAGTGGTCTTCTTGTTTCTCCAACCATATAATGTGCCATATTCGCATGGGATTTGGTAAATGCCGTTGTTGGTTTCTAGATATTCGTTCTTTTGTTTAGTTTTTGTTAGGATACTTTGGAGTGTACCGTTCCTAGAAAATCTCATCTGACCTTTGTAATGCTGTCCTGATTGCATCTGATATTCCATGACGGTACGAGTATAATATAATAAGTAAGCGTCGGGGTTATTTTTGGCCTGTTTTGGCAGTATTCTTGTTTCTTGCTTCCACTAGCTTCTTTGGATATGCGTTTATTGAAAAATCCTTTTAAATTCGGCGAACCCCGATTGAATTATTGAGTATGAGTTTAAAGAGCGTTACAGCTCAAGCCAGCATCCTGGAAGAAGGGTGTCGTTCGAGCTAGGAGCACATATTCTTAACTCTCAATCAAGAGCTCAGAGACGTAGGGACGTAGCGTACTTTTACATCTTTTAGAGTAAAACTTAAAAAAACTACGGATCATCCATATGGCGCGTTACAACTGCTCGACATCTTTTCCATCTTATCCATAAATTGCATTTGTCCAATTTTACCAACTTTTACCAAGTTGTTAAAAACAACAAATAATGCGAGATTTTGCAGATAAAAAGATTGTGTAATTAACACACAGTTTCACTACTATGAGTTTCCATCTATTTGTATTCTTCTTGAAATATCTTAAGTTATAGAATGTATTAGGAATAATGAAATAGCTTGAGGAATAAAATAGTTTATTACATGAATATCTCAAGGACATTTTGACGGCGATGGTTAAGGTTTTGTAAAGATTTCTCTTAACAGTAGGGTATATGTAGTCGCCTAAAGAATATTTCCCCTGAGATAGACACAAGAGAGGGAAAAAATAATTTGAAAGAAAAATAGCTGGACAGGATAAGAAGTATGCTAGATTTGAGAACTCTAGTTCAAAGCTCAAAGCTGACAGTCCGACGATGACTTATTATATTAATAAATCTATAAATCGAAATGCGTCACTGAAATTATGCTAACTACACAATCTTTTTATCTGCATGATGGAAGAGTTCCACCAAGTAAGAGCATCTACAATCTACGTGAACGCAAGATTCGATTTATTTTGGTACTAAATGTATTGCGGACATGGTTTTAACAACCTACCTACAATGCCTGTATTCTCATCAACAAAAACGATTAATTCTTCAAAAGTGTTCCGTCTGCTGCTTCTTTCAAGGTCTGTTCCGACAAATATCCCAAACCTACCTCTTCTGTGCTAATTATTCCCGAAAATTATTAAGAAGAAACAATAATATCCGTTCTGGATTTGACTCGCAAGCTATAAAAGGAACAATGGCCTATAGGCAGTAATGTTTGCAGGTCGTAAAGGTGAAGGTTGTGAGGCGAAATAATAATGATGCGCAAAATCTATTGACAGATTCCAGGAACATATTTGTAATATTTATATGAGCTTACATCTTATTTATATAATAGATACGTTTAGAAATACTCTATATTCAAATACTCTGCGTTCACATATCGCACGTTACAAAACTGAGCTTCATAAGAAATAAAGGTTATTAAGTTCCTTATTATTATCATAATTATATGTGTGCACTGCAATATGTTTGATCTGAATTTATATAGCACAGAAAAGGTAATATTACGAAATGTTCTGTTGAGCCAATGTGATTGGTCATCAAAATACTAACGACCCATTCTTGTAGCTCGAGAAAATGTGGATCACATTGCTATCAGCAGTTCAATAGGACAAAGAGTATGATATATCCAAATAGATCAAAATTGCCTTTAAGAGGATTTTTAATTAATCACCGTTTTCCAAAAAAATATCAAGAATCTAAAAAAACATGTAACAACTAAACTGGGAATGCTGCGATGATTTTCTGTTTTGTAATAATTACTCTACCACTAATGCATGGGTTGCTAATGATGAAGCACCTAAAAGTTTCAAAAAGCTAATAACTCAAATGCGAATAAAATTGCAATCACAAGACATACGATAACTATTCCACCTCAAACTAAATTTGTGACTGTATCTCCTTAATCTTACATTTGTACTGGGCGTTCAACAAAATTATGCGTGATTGAAGAACATTTAGCGCCTAGGGCAAGAAATGATCTGCGCCCCTCACTGCCCCTATTCTATTTTTATCAAATTGCCAATTTTGTTTATTTATAAAAGGCCATTCCCTGTTTTTTTAGTTAATCGTTCTTATACGATAGATGCATAGATATAATTTTATTGATAAATTGATATATCATTAGTAATGATGTTTACAGAAAAAAACACTTTGAAATTATAATGTCATTGACACTGATCTCTTCCCAGGAAAACTGTGCTCTTTTTTAAAACAGTAACAAAAAATTTGGAATGAAGAAGGAACATTTGTATGAATGATAAATCAAAAATTAAGGACAATAATTAGATCTTTCACTGGCACACTGAATTCAACTGGGTGACAGTCAACTGAGAAATCAGAAAAACAATCATAATACAACAATATAAATGCAGAACCTTTGACTTTTTTCCTATTTCCTTTGGGTGTATCCTGTTTCTTAAACGTGTTCGCTGAGGGCTGATTTATATTGGTGAGTCTTCTAGAAATACCAAGTGTCGAGTCAAAGAAGAGAAACCTTATATAGCTAAGGAGGATATGTCATCCCATAATAGTCTATATCTCAACATTAAGTATTTTTTTAAATATTTTGTACTGTCAAAACGGCTGTCATGGGTAGTAAAGCTCTTTTAACGTGTAAATTGTTGTTTAAATCATGGCTGTTCTAATGAAATATAGCAACTGTACAAAAACTGATTGATGTACGTGAATCTGCACCTGAAAAACTACCTCCATTGTGTCCTACAATGCAAGCACATACGATTCTGTAACTAAAATTGCCTTATACCGTTTACTGCACGACTCTCTTGACAATATAGTCGTTTGACTTGAAAAATAAAATATTTATTTGGTGTAGTGATTTTTTTAGTCGTTCGGAACTGAACGGCCTATACCAGTTATAATAAGCAATAAACATCAGCTGGGGTGCTGCGGCTGTGGTCCTTCGGTCGTCGTAAAATTAGCAAAAACTCAATTAGAAACGGAGCTGAAACAAAAGCACCGCCGCCCCGCGTTTGAATCGGTGGCGCCAGCATTCTAGTCCATCAGCATCGCCGTCGCCGAAAGGCGTCAAGAACGGACACTCAGTCGTTCCACGCAGAGCCGCAGTCCTGGGGCAAACCAAGGATCTTGAACGCTAATCCTATTTAGACGTCTTTTACTCTTTGGTTCATCTACACTTTCTAGGCAGATAGTTAAAACCACATATGACTTCTGAATTAGCTCTATAAACGTTTCGGCTGTTTCGGAAACCGTTTTCAAAATGCTAATTGACAAATATTATTGAAAATTACAAAGAAATTATTGACTTTAATTAACTAACTATATCTACCATAATGTAGCCTTGTTTCCGCATTAGAATCAAATATTAATGTTTATTATGACGACAAACTTGTATGTGTGTAAGTGCGACAGATATCTAAAAATTTAAATTAATAAGAACTGTCACTGGGAGACCTCTTCTGAAGGTACGATCAGTGAAACTAAATTGTGAGAAAATGGTGAGTTCTTAGATGAAAACGTTCAAATGAAGGTTCTTAGGTGCAATGGAGGAGAGTTTATGATGACTTCCATTTTTGACATTGACAGCGTTTTCAAGGTTTTTTATTTATTTATTATAACAAATGTTCAAAATGATGCCCGCCTACTTCAATACACTTATCTATCAACCCATTTTATAAAGTTTCCATGACACCCAATGAGAGTTTCTCTATTGATTGATCTACAAGCACTTCTTATTTGTTACATCATATTTTCCAGTGTAGTGGGACCTTCTCGAATCAATAATTTTTTTTAGATCGCCCCATAAATAAAATGGGGTTAAATCTGGTGACCTAGCAGGCCACATAACGTGGCCACCTTATCCGATCCATCGATTAATAATGAGCTAGGCAGCCATCATGTTGAAACCACAACTTGCACTTTCTAGAAGTAGTATATCGTTCATTAGCTCTGGTAAATGCTGTTGTAGAAAGTTTTGATATTTTTGCCCATCCAATGAATATGGACCGATCAACCTGTCATCAATAATTCCGCACCGTAAATTCACCAACCAAGGGCGCTGATGTGCACTTCTCGCAACCATCTCGGATTTTACATATTCCAGTAGTGCTTATTATGTCGATTCACTTCACCATATTACCAGATTCATCTAAGAAGAACAAACAAAAGAAAAAATTCTATTCAATTCTGAAATCTTTTGATTTCTTTAAATTTCTTGCCCACTGACAAAATGCGACTCAGTCAATAATGTTCAAAAGAAATGATAACATCGTTGTTTACCGTTGCGTTATAGAAACATTTCGAAAAAGAACAAATTTTTTATCTACTTAAGTTTGGATTAAAATAATTGTTTTTCCTTGTAGAATAAGATTCTGCAAGGAAAAAGATATGTTATCAATAAAAACATGGATGACCTTGAAAACGCTGTCGATGTCGAAAATAAAAATCATCATTAATTCTCCCCCATTGTACCCAAGAATTTCCATCTGAACGTTCACATTTAAAACCGCCCGTTTTCGCACTATACGGAAGTTAAATGGACCACCCGGTATAAAAATTCGGAAAGAAGATTTGCGTGAGTTAATCTGATATATCTCTCTTGAATCCATCTGCTAAGTAGTGTAGTTCAATGGATAAATCAATGGCCCAGAATGTAAGATACGTGGGTTCAAATCCCACCACTTTCATACCTTTTCTATGGTTTTTCTAATAACAAATTTGTATTTGTAAGTTGTCCTTTTTTGTGGATGAAACTATAATCGGAATAATGACTTTGACTTACACATCTGAAAAGCGAAATGCCGCTAAAGATTGGCTCAACAAGAACTGTCACGGTCTAACCTCGTGGGAAGATTGCATCAGTCAAACTTGTTGTGGACATCGGACGAAGATCCGAGCAAGTTATCGTAAGAAATTCTGAACATTTGCGTGGTGGATTGAACCTGACATATCCCCTTGAATCCATGTAGTCTCAAGGTAGTGTAGGCTAATGGCCTAAGGAGGCGGCCCGGAAAACCGGGTTTATTTTTAGCCATCATCAGATTCTTTTTGATTTATCCAATTATAGGTACATATGTCTTTTTATGATGTCACTTCGGAACACGTCTAAAAATAAATAAGCTATACGACTTTGCTCGTAAAAGTATAACAGAACAATAAATCAACATTGAAAACAATCAATGCAGAGCAAAAATAATTCCGAAGATGGTTTAAATTAAATAAGCCGAAACGTTATGCGGATACATTTTTGTTTAATAATAAATCAACTAACGGAGATACCAACAAGAACTGGTTACACGAACCTAATTGATGAAGGTTAACATTTGCCACGTATTCATGAATCAAAAAGGTTGACATTTTGATTGTACCAGTAAAACATTTTATTTGTGATTATCAAACTGCTTTATTAGCTGCGACACATTTATACAATCATATTTCTTAAACCTCCGCCCATGTTTCGGATACAGGTAAACATAAAGGTGGCCGCAGTTAGATACGCGGCTTCATTACACCAGAAAGCCGGAGGAAGAGCCTCTCCACATGGATTTATTATGGGCATCAGTCATAATTTCATTAGTTTCCTGACAGGGCCACAACAAAAACTACCAAATGAAAAACCGGCGTGCAAATCGATTCCATGACGCCTTTTTAGCCGGCTTTGTCTTTTCAAAGACTGTTTGGATAGAGCTAAGATGGGTATTATACATCCATTTGGGTGGTACGATGATAATGTGTTTTTGGGAAATGTCCATTGTTACTATAATCTACAGATATATCTGAATTTCAAATATTTTTTCAGAAATAAGTCAAATCACATCTTGTTTTTCTTTTAAAAATTGTGGCTGTTGCTCAGCCATCCTCAGATGTGTGCTGTAAATCAAGAAGTTTGGCTATTGTGTAGATATATGAGATATTAAGATGGAGCTGGTGTAATTCCTGAATATAACAGATGACTGTGTTTCATATGTTAGCCTAGTGCAGACTATGGATGATGAATGCAGTTATTAAATAACCTCCATTCTTAGCTTGCAGCAGGAAGAGCATAGATCGAACTTAGCTTCCGTGAAATTTCAGCATCCCTCCACGATGTAGATAATATTGGTTTATTAATATCCAATGCCTTTCTGCAATAGTGTTATTTCATAAACTCAAACTAAATCAATTCACCATGCTTTGACTGGGTGATAACCAAAACCAATGTTCAAGGAACCAAAAACTACATTAATATATATAATATTTCTGATGTCAGGACAGCCACTTTTTGGGTATACAATTGAAAACTAAAGATCTTCCATTCCTTTTAATATTGTATCTCAGCCAAAATGTTAACTAAGCTTGTTTAAATAAATATATTGGGCTTTAACTATCAATCAGCCAAAAAAAATATTTTTGGGTGATTTGTAGCTCCTTTTGAGCTTTTCAGAATCGAATTAATATTTGACATTTAAATGTATACTGTCCAAGCTGACTATTTGACTATAAATATATCAATGGGCAGCGCCACTAGGGCTACAACATCTGTTACTTTTTAATATATCACTCCTAATATGGCGGTTGGCATATCGTGCATTTGCTTCGCTACTAGTACTTTGTAATTGTGGCTTCACGTCCGTTGGGTGCAACGAGGAAGCGGTCCACTGGTCAGGCCAGTAATTAGGGCGGGCTCAAGTCCCAATAAACGCACTATGCATATACATTACGACCACGATTGTTGCTGAAATTAGAGTAATGAGTCTGTCGTGGAGTTCATGTAGACCTTCACTATCTGAGACTAGATGGTGGTAGATACACTTACATTCCATGTTTCGCAAATGTAGTCATTCAGATATCAAACATAATGAAAGTATAATATTATACTTGAACTCGCCGCTAACTAAAATGACATTTGAGTAAATCACTGGTCTACTTATTTGAGTTTATGCAGTCCACTATGCATCATACCTGCTATAGATATGCATGTTTCGTCTTTAGCCTAGACTCATCAGGATAGCCTGGCGGTCTAACTGTAGAGAGCAATTGGGAGGTATATACGTAACCCCGTCAAGGATTTGATAGCAACGTCAAGGCAGTCCAGGTGTTAAGACCTTTGACTTCGTAAGTTACCAATGGGGAGTGCCATAGTGCGTGACGCTTGGAGATGAGTGTTGATGCTACCTATTTGAGTATGCTCGACAGCAGTTTTCGAAGATGGCAAAATTGAATTTGAAGTTTATATGACATTGATTATTTCCTCAGCAAAACAGTTTTCGTATTTAATGATACAAGGTATGGACTATGATGAAAATCTAGCAAACAGATGATACATATGCATTGTTGACCAACTGAAAATTAGGGGAATTATTTGTCATAGAATATTACATAAATAGTAGTATTGTTATGTTAAAGGGGCAATACCAAATTCTTCAAGCAGGATCCAAGGACAAACCATAAGAAGACCTGGTTCCTCTGTAGACTTGAACAGCATTGATAATAATCAATCCTTTCCTGAAGCATACGCAATAAAAGAAATATATAATCCACATTCCCCAAACCATAACACCAACTTTCTTCAGTGTTTTGTATGTTCTGTTCTTGCAATTCATATGAGGGGACTTTGTGTTATTACCTATGAATTATACTGTTATGTTTCATTTATTCCTTTGACAGGCAGTGTTGTGTCGTCTCTGATGTGACGATGTATTATGTCATCTATCAAATTTAATACCAAACAACGTACGCTATGACTTCAAGCGTAGCACAATGAACAAATCTTCAAATATAACCAAAATTATCTTTTGCTGTCTAATAAATAATAAAATTAATATTATCGCTTATATCATGGAGATTATTGAATTGATATTGATGGTTACTTCCAGTAGATCGTTTGTAGAGGGTTGAAAAACTCAAAAAACGACTCTTCACAGACTTTTTTGAGTTTTATTATTTGCATCCTTTTTACTTGAGCTGGGCTTGATTTTGCAAAACGTATTAGTACAAAGAATTCATTGGAAGTTTTACTTTCAACGATTTTCATAATTTAAGCAGAAGTCTACCATTTTCATTGCTTATGAAGTGCCAAAGTCCATATTTCTTCACTTTTTGAGTCTATCTATGGACTGCACTTGGAAATACTTCATAGGTTGGGCATTTCCTGGTTTTTCCATTGTGAGGACCACTCTAGTTTCCATCGTAAATAACGTCTACTAAACTTATGCTTTCTCGCTATACGGGTCAGGATGTGGTTTAAAGCATTTAATCTACCAAAAGACAATCACCATCATTAGTATTTCTGTACGTGCACGTAACCGATAATTTGGGTATTAGTACCGTAAAACAGAATGCTGGAATGGCGGGTAAGTACACTCGATCGCATTTGTTTACATAAACTGAACGATTTGTTGCCTACGGGGCTGTAGGCAGAGTTTTATATTTAGTTTGATAGCTATCTATTTTTCAATAAGCCATTCTGACAATGGTCGAGGAATGTTTGATTATGCTTTTATGGCTCTATTGAGGATCAATGTATGCACGTTATTTTAGTGATGACAGTTTGATGAAAATGTGAATAGTATAAAAATCCTACAAGTTCAGTGATAGGTGGAAGTAGGTTAAGTCCTCGCACATAATTCATGCGACTGGGTCAGTATCTATGAATCCTTATATTTTACGGATAGAGTCTTTATTCCGGTCAATCATTTTATTAGCCGGGCAGTGTTTGTGAAAAATTCTCTGCTACAATTGATGCCTTCCATAATATATGGCCAGTAAGGTTAATATGCATGTAGGTTGTACAATTCTGATAAATTATAATAATCATAATGCGAGTGCGTTCTCTCTCAATTCGTCATGTCTTGTCAGGGTGATCCGTAGGACCTTTGCCCTTGAGTCGCTAGGTCAGTTTATGTAATCTGTCAGGCGAGCACACTATCAACATCGTTAATCGAATGTCTCTTGTCGCTCCAGTATGCCGGAGATTGATAATTATAACTATATTTTTTATTAAGGTCACAGTTGTGAGAATTTATTTCATGTTTTCAATGTAACTTGATTCATCTTTAAACATAATCAATTGATTTAACTAACAAATCATCCAGCTAGTGCCTAGACACGACCACCTCTTGCGCATCCACCATAAATTTAAGCACACTTCACAATTATCCACCATATTTTTTACTATTTAAAAGTTCGGTAACACTTCTCCGTCGGTGGGTTTCTTTTCGCGCATCAGCTACATAGCTAGCTTGGCAAATGAACATCTCACTCAGTTTTGGTAGCATCCTCATCAAAACAGTTTCGTCTTGGAGAGGGCGAAACATTTCATGATTAAAATAGTCTAGAAGGATATTGGAGTTTGATACTATTGCAATTCGTACTCTCACACCGAAAGGAGTAATGGCCGGAAGTGCCCAACCACAACACATCTCGAATTATTTGAGGCTTCTGAGTGTTGTATCTGTTGTGCTCCAAGCTTCATCACCATATAAAAGCACGGGGAAGACGTAGAATTTTAGCATTCGTGTACCAGATTCGAGTTCATAACTTCGGCATAACACCATAATTAGTCTTAAAGAAGGTTTCTGATGAACAAGAGAGGTGTATCTTAGATTGAATGCAGAATGAATTCTAAAGTTAGTATGAGTATGAATCCCATTATTAAGTGTCCAATTTGAGAAGTACTAGTAGCAGAAAAGCGATACATTTCAACGGTTGATTGCACCAATGGTCTAAAACAGATGCGTATTAAATATCAAAAGTACATACAACAATAGACCTTGACAAACGTATTTAAATATCGTATGCTTCATATAGAAATGAGGCGAGCAACATTAGCTATGAAAATCTGACCTATAAGATGTAAATGATCAACTTGACTTTGTGTGTGTTTAAGTGTTTATTTTCTAGTTTTTAAAACTTCACAAAGGTTTCGGCAGTCTTCATAAAAGTAACAAAAACATCTTTGGACTGCTAGTGTGCTACTTCCATGTGTATAAGTATTATTTTATTATCTCAGCGTAATTCATGACAGCAATGATACTAGCCTATTAGCAGTTGTTACTAGATTCAATAGTTATTGTGACTAGAACTCCTTCAAACATTTTCATTAGTTTGCCATCTTTTCCAGCATAATGTTTAGTTCTATCTTAATAAATTATTTTTAGTAGATATTAGAAAATCAGCAGTTCTTATGGCGATTGTCAACTGTCATCAAGTATTTTACTACAAAGCTATAGGATTGGTTTCATTGCGCTATATCAAACAATATTGGCTAATGATAATTTAAAATAACATTCAGCTACTTCAAAAGTTTGATTTCGGACTTCCATTGTCTGTCATTTTTTAGTATCACAACGTTTCGATTGATATACTATCTTCAACCGTCTTCAGTTTATCAGATTGATCGATCGATCGATTATCTACTATCTTCAATAGTATATCAATCGAAACGTCGTGATATTAAAAATTTTTTATAGACAATGGAAGTCCGAAATCAAGCTTTTGAAAAAACCACCTAGTCTACAAGTTTCAAGCATTTAGTTACTAAGTAATAAGTAATTATCGATGAAGGCAGAAGATCCTGTTTCTAGTGACTTAATATATTTATGACATCACTCTAACCAAATAAGGTTCTACCTTTGAGCTCGGAGCAGAACAAACGAGTAACCAAAATAATATTTTTGTAAAATGTGATGCCATGAACAAATTTGTTATAAGGGAGCGAATGGCGGGTGGTGATGTGATAACTTCTCATACCCCCTTTTACGCTGTTTACGTGAATCTAGCTTTTTAGTAATCTAGCTATCATAATTATAGATTAGTTTAATGCTGAATGAGGAAACATTCTAGACAACCTTCTAGAACATTCTGACCTCAAAGTCTACCCTCATGGGTACGACCAACATTTCTCGGGTATCATTACAAACGCGACCATATCTCCTATTCAGAAAACGCTAAACACATAGGATGTTCTCCAACCCTTTTAGGAGTTTCGATCCACCTTTGGGAGCGTCTGAAGGGCGTGAGTCTGGTAAATATTAAAAAGGGACGGAACGCACGTTACGAGGGGATACAATGGATGCGAGGTAGAGAAGGGAGGATACGCCGTAAACGTTATATGTCATCGCACCTCCTTTCGTTGCGGCTCTGGTGTTCTCGCCCTGCTACTATTGCAGAGCCTTCAATGAAATAGAGAATGTATATTAATGATGGGTGATATAATAGAATAATGGACGTGCAAATCAGAGGCGTACATAAAAAACACTTATAGAAGGACCAATAAAATACGGTAATAAGATCATGGTCATATTAGCATATATGGTAGCTGCCTTTTTGTCGTTGTTGCATCTTGACTTTCACTGAGCTTCATAATTTTTCCGAAACATTGTCAAATATGAACTTTTAACAAAGAAATTGCAAAGATACCCAAACAGGGTTCTTATCACGCTTGTTGTAGTGCGGAACTGATTTTCAACAATATTATAGATGTGGATTCATTATGATGTGAAATTCACATGATATGTTCATCCCACAGGCCTATTTTTCATGTGTTGTGTTCGATTCCTGGTTCCACTCTCTGCCATTCTCAAAGAAGCTTGTTGGTTTTTGTGAGTAACATGTTGTACTTTGAATCGTTTACCAAATGCTTTTGGCATTGAAGCAAAACCATAAGAAATCCTTGCGATTCTTGAGTTTCGGAAAGAGCAAGCTTGATTAATTACTTTAACGACATAAATTTCGAAATGTAAAGAGATCCTTAGTATTTACAAATAATTTTTGGTAAATCTTGTGTTGCTTCATACACGATTCATTAAGTATTTGATTGAAAAAGTACAAGGCCACATTTTTACTTTTTGTACAACTTTCTGTTTCAAACACGTTTTTGTGTCCAATCTACTGTTGTACTGGATTAAGGTGGGATTTATGTTACATTGGTACTAACAAATCTGTAATATTCCTGATAAATTCGTAAATACGTTTGTGTAACGGTAGTATATGTTACTTCTATCCTAGTCATTGAATTGAAAAAGGGTAAAAAGGAAGGTAAGTTCTTTCAAACATACCAAATTCAAGGTTTTCGCTATTGATATAAATAGCATTTCTTCGTATTCATGCAGCTGGTGATTTTAAGCCGTATAATCACATAAAACTGTCTCAAAATAAATGTTTTCTGCATTTTTTATACGAATATGCGGCGCGGCCATAGAACATTGCTCATGCTCATTGAATTTGTTCGGAATTTCAGATAAAGGTGAAAAATGAAGAATTCCATTAAACAACGCATCTAACAAGATTGTTGGTATATTAGTTTGAGCTTAAGACTGGTGGGGACTTTTGATGGCTGACAAACTTTGACCAAATGTCAAACTCTTCCATGAGTGATCAATTTCCATCAGAATCATCCAGATTTCTTGTAACTTATACGAAACCATTTCTTATATTCCAAGCTATTTCGTGGTACATAGGTGTATTCGACTCATATTCAGAAAAAATATAAAAAATAATGTCGCCGATTAGAAACAAACCCACATCTTTGCGCGAAGGAATGTGTCTTCCATTGCCTCTATGCCAGTTTGTTTCCCGATTCGCCGTAGTGACATGATTTAAGCCCATGCCTTTGATGTAAGAGATTATGGGTTCGATTTCCACTGATGAAAGCATTGTTATTTGTAAGTTTTTCAGCTCCGCTCACGGATAGTCGTAGAATTCGGCATAAAATTACTTATAACCAAATCAAATGTAAGCTTCCGTTGATGTATATGTATTTGATGTTGAAACATGGAATCGGAGACAAAAGCATCCCTCCTAGCTCCGCTCATGATCTAATAACTCAGGATATTCATATAAGGCTTCTTTATAATATTTTCGACTAGGAGCAGCCCAGGTGTGAGTGCACAGTCGGTTTTTGTCCCCGTGCTCTGTATAACAGCCCGTACCCCATCCATAATTCTAGTTTTTCTTCTGCACGTCAGAGGCGGACCTCTCCGGCCTCCAGAATTACCCGATTTGATACAGAAAAACGTGAGCGCATTGTGCCGGGTGATTTGTTTTATGGGCGGGTACCAACCTATGTACGAACAATAAGGACCGCAGTGGTTGACAAATTTCGACTGGTCGCCAGTGATTTTTCAGCGGACTTAGAGTTCCATAGATACCGTTGGAACGTTAGAACCCATATAGGTAATTTGTCGTTGAGGTGTCATGAATATATAATATCACGAAAGTAATAGTGTGATGAATATATAATTTCTAAAATTAGTTATGCAGGGTTGGTCGTAAAACGCGGTTTGAGAGTTTATATTTTGGCTGACGGGAAGAAGATCATTATATTATATATTATACCTGTTATTTGTCATTTGGTTTTGGATGCCGCGGTACCCTGATAATGTCAGTGTAACTTCCGAAATCTATATTTTTTTTTTTTATTTGAAAATACAACCGCATCAGCCAGAGGCTATTGGCGGCGGATTTGGTGATTTACAGTTTGTGTAATATGTTTATACATTTAAGGTAGCTGAATAGTTGTTGCAAATTACATTGATTTCCTAATATGTCTTTGAGATTGGATCCAATATTATTAATTACTCTTTCATGTTCATACATTGGGCACTCCACTAAAAGGTGTTTAATTGTCTGTTGCACTTCACAAAAAACACAGATCGGTTCAGATTGTCTGGAAATTAGGTACTCGTGGGTAGCTCTGGTGTGGCCGAGTCGTAAGCGGGTGATGATCGCCTGTTGTCTCCTGTTGGTGGTGAGGGTCTGCCATGGTGCGAAAGATGGTTTTAGCTCTGACAATTTTGACGGAATACTTTGCCACATATTGTTCCAGTAGGTGATGACGATCTGTTTATATGATGCTTTGACATCCGCGGTTGGAACTTTAAGGTTGGAGGAGTAGCTCATCTGAGAAGCTTGTTTCGCTTTCTCATCGGCTATTTCATTTCCTTTTACGCCGACATGTGATGGAACCCAGAAGAATAGTATGTGTACATTTTGAAGCTGTATGTTATGAATCTATATTATAAATCTATATTTTGTTTGTCTCATCTTGGTGCATCTTTACTTATCCTTACCGTTTTTGAAATTTAATATTACTAATAAGAGAGCCTTTTTAATGTTTCATCTGCCTGGGTAAACTTTATTAAAGTACAATTTAAAAGAGATCAAAACTTGAAATTATAACGACACTGACAATGATTGATCAACTGTAAAAGTTAACAATGTTGTTTTAAAATAACAACTATGCATAAACAATTATGGGATGATCGAATGCGAACTGGCACATCAGCATTTTTGGTAAATCCAATCCATTACTGATACACCGTCGCACTAAAAACACATCGTCGTCTGTCTTAACAGAGAAAATGCAACACGCGACATCAAGCTAGAAAGCACAAAATGCCCATCATTTGGAAACCAAGAACAAACTATCAAAAAATCTGTAGCACCAACTTGTGCTTCGGAGAACAACTAAAGAAATGTATAATATGATATACGTATTGTGTTTCAAACATACAGAGATGGAACATCAGATTTTTCTCCACCATTTTCGTTGTTTGTTCTCAGATCACAAATGAGGGAATTTTGTACTGATTAAGCTGCCTTGTGATTACATATCATGTTTTGTTTTTTAAATTTAAGTAGTGTTAAGTAAATTACCTACATTTTGACTAGAAATATACTCACCCAGATTAGGACACACCCTACTGTAGAATTTTTCTCTTGTAATCATTACAATTGCATTCCCAATTCCTCAGTAGAGTGTGACCAAACCTAATTTATATACTTCTGTAAAATGATCACTAGTAAAGTTCTCAAATATAAGGACTCCAAATACTTGTACTATGTAGATGACACATTCATAATCTGGAACCATGTAGAGAGCCAACTGAAAACATTCTTCAGTCATCTGAACAGCATGAGATCTTCGATAAAATTTACGAAAGAAGAAGAGAGCAACAACAGCCTTCCATTTTTTAGATATTTTAGTAACGAGAAGAAACACCGAAATAGAAACGACAGTACACAGGAAACCAACTCACACAGGTCAATACTTACACTAAACTTCAAGCCACCCAACAGCGTTGAAGTAGGAAGTCATCCTGACTTTAGTCGACCGAGCTAGGGGTATTTGTAATACCTAAGAGGGACTAAAAAGAGAGCTCAATATCATTAAACAAGATCTATTTAAAAACGGATACCCAAAGAAGCTAGTGGAAGTAACAATACAGGAGAATACTATCAGTAGAAGAATTAAACACGAAGAATCTCAGCACTTACTCATTCTGCTTTACGTCAAAGGAATATAAGATGGAATCAGAAGAATAGGTCAGCGATACAAGGTTCGAACAAGATTCTCTAGGAATGCCACCCTCAGAAGTATCCCAACAAAAACTAAGCCCAGGAATGAATGTCAAGAGACAAAGGACTGCATCTACCAGATACCATGTCAATGTGGTAAAATCTATGTTGGAGAAACAAAAAGGCCACTGGAAGTAAGAATCAAAGAACATCGTCTCAACACCCAGCGAGCAGAGACAGGAAAATTTGGAATAGCTGACCACGCATGGACGGAGCACCATAAAATAGCTTGGGACGACGCTAAGGTTATTGCCAAGGAACCGCATTGGTCTCGAAGGAAATTCAAGGAGGCGGCATTCATCACCAACAACAGCAAAGTGTACAGCAAACCCAGCGTAGACATTTAACCAATCTGGCAGCCACTAATAAAGAAGATTAATAGACTACGACTGGACCAGACAACAAACAATGACCGACAAACAGCCACGTCAGCAGACCGGAACATCACTCATCTGGAACCAATCAGAACAGACCACACACAACGACACGTCACTGGACGGGGTATAAATAGTCATGAAAGGAACATGTTCGCCAGTTTACCTGAAGAAGATTGAAGATAGTATATCAATCGAAACGTTGTGATACTCAAAATTTTATAGACAATCAAACTTTTGAAAAATCCACCTTGTCTAAAAGGTTCAAGTAACAGTTCTCGAATATACTACTACCATATCGTAGTTATCCGAAATATTTAATCGACTTTTATTTTTGGGAAGAAAATGGGACTACTACATTTTTATTTCATATTCTATGGAAATAGCATCAATTTTTCTAAAGTTAGGCTGCATGAATATTTAATAGCTGACTTTTGAATCACGAACGACAGACTCAGTTTGGAGAATAACATGTTTGATGGGAGAGATTTTCACATCATTATAGTTTGAGTGAACAGTGTGACTACTTGGCTCAGTTGGTTAGACCATCTGACCAACAATGAAAAGATGTATGGTTCACATACAACAGTAGGCCAGTTTTTTTAGCGAGTTTCTTAATGCGAATTTGTATACCGGTCTTCATATTGTGGATTAGCAAGTAAATATTTGTCATAAAGTTTTTAATTGTATTGTAGTAGTTTCTATAATCAGTTAGTTTATATTACGATTGATAAAAAGAACCAAGAAATGAGTCTCACCAGAGACACCTATAGTATATATGAATAATCATACTATGTACTGTACCTTCTGAAGTAAGCAAATATGATTAAACGTCCATTCATTCATAGAACACAATTCAGTTTATTATGTTAAAGTAGAATGAAATAATATATTACCACCCGTATTCTACCACATTCATATAGCTATGGACTACTACACTTCATTCATATCACCTTGTATCTCACATACAACAGAATTTGTCTAGGCAAAATTCAAAGCAGTAAATCACGAGCATTATCGGGTACTACACAATACGGCGTTTACGGTAGAGGAGCGGTCCCATTGTGCCTCAGTGGTGGTCCATTATCCACGCCATTTGACAAATAATGTTAATAGTTCACTTCGGTGTTGAATGAAAGACATGTGTTTGGTTTATCTCAGACAAACCGCTTTAGGATCTGCGCGCACAATGGGATCCTACCGCAGAAGTGCCCTGTGGGAATTTGTGTATTTTAAATTGCTTGTTTAGGAATTCGCTGATTGTAGAGCACCTCAATGGATATTCTTCCAGAATGTGTGCAAGAGTATTATACTGAAAGAAATAATAATGCTTTTTTCTCTATTATTACGTATAAGAATCATTCCCGTGAATGTTCACATACCATCCACAGGAATGAGCCAGATATACATTTCAGAGTCTACACAATTAGCAAGCTAACCGTTACTACTTATAGACATTATTGAAGATATGTCAGGACGGCATAGCCCAATACAAGCTTTATAACGTATTGGAATATTGAGTTCTCAACTGATAAATCATAAGCTCTACATCTGAAAAGAAAAAGTTTCTCACTTTTGGAAAATTGATACTTCTTAAATATTCATAGGTAAAATGATACAATATATTAGACATATATAAGAACTTGTTAGCGTGGCAATATATGTCAAGCCATCAACGGATAACTACCACTGTTCTAGCTTCCACAATTCAAAATTTGGTGGATGCGCTTGCAAATACGTTACCTAAATTTCATATAAATACAAGACCATACATAGCAGGCTATAGAGCTCCTAATTGATCTATAACAATTATGAGTAGTTCCTCGGCCGGCAAGCCCATCTATAATTTGATAAAAAAATGTATGTTCAACAGACAAGTTTCACGAATAAAACTCCCTTTCTTTTAGTGACGCGTTTCGACTTAAATTAATTGTCTAACAGCTCGAGGATGATAAAAATTCACTGTAATTCACACATTTTTTTATCTGAATGATGGAATTATTGGCGATTATATCAGTTTCTGTGGAATTGACGCATTAGTTTCCGATCTGTCAAATAGAATGATGGTGGTTCCACATAATGTTGTGATCAAAGGTATTTTCTTCAAGGAATAGATATCTTTGAAAAAAAGTCGTAGACAATAAGTCTGTTTGGCTAAATAGATAGAAAGATATAGTTAAATGCTTTGATGTAGCCCATGAACTAGTCAATCATGAAATTAATAACTGACAAGATGCTATAGAATCTGATACGAAGGTATCTCCAGCAAGACGTATGTGATGCCCAATTCATGACATCGATCCAAATTAAGTGCCACATGTAGATAGACAAGCAATAGTTGTAACACTTGTAGGCAATAGATTACCAGAATCAGTTGAAATGAATATGGTTTATTTTCCGGAAGGGGTATATACATATATTGTCTGTAGTTCAGTTCATCAAATGTCATCGCTACAGTCATGTTAATAAGCAATGTAAAAGAAAAAAAAGGTGCAGATCCAGCGGCAGAATTTCGGAGGGGAGCCTTGTGTAAGTGACAAAGTTTTATGTGTATGCAACAGCAATAAACACAAATCCCACAACAAAGATGCCCGAATTACAAGAAATAACAAAATATTAAGCAAATCAAAATGGCTGATATCGCTCAATGAAGCAAAATGTATCGTCAAGAACAACTCCTAGCGTTATGGTAAGTTTGATATCTTGAATACCTTGGACATCATTTTTAGCCTAACTAAAGCAAAAACTAACAACACGTTTCACGTAAAATATTTTCCTAAAATAAATGTAAAAATTTCACTAGGAAAAAATACACATGGACTCTACAAGATCACATAGCAGTCATTCAAGTCTACCCAAACCTCACAATGGAGACTTCATGCTATATAAGTTAGAGTTAGTCAACCAGATGTCCAGTTTCATGAATAATATGGTGCAAAACAACCAGACATTTAATCAGGACTGCGTCAGAAACTCCGTAAATTGTATTTTAGGATATACTAATTCCATCCCACAGAGTATTCAACATGTTACAGATAGCATTAAAGTATTAGATGATGATAATGCGTACTGACAATGAGTTGAAAATACTGCGACGGAATATTAAATCCTGGTCTCCCAGAAAACCTTCTTTGACTTATATTATTGAAACATATGGGACAAATATCATGACCTTAGCAGAGATATCGCTTACAAACCATTTGGTCTCCACATACAAACCTACTAACGTCAGCGTCAACAAGAACGATTAGGGCAAAAGTATGAACAATTCGATACTAAAACTATGCACTGGGGCAATTTTAACTGTTAAAAAGGCATGTAGGGCAGCTCAACGAAATTTACATTGGGCAAGATAGTGCTTGAAGCATGCAACTTCTAAAACTTATCATGTGATTGCCTCTCATTAATCATATTTCTCGCTGGCCGCCACTTGAAACCACATACATACGAATTAATCTTTACCGCAGCTTTGGCTACCTTGACAGTCTTTATCAATGTTCAAAACTGTGTTAAAGACATCATAAAATATTGATAAATCCTATGTTGAATTAGAGAACTTTCCCATCGCATCTTTTCAAAATATTTGTTAAAGCATTTCGTCCATGTATGTCTTACTATCCATTGCAACTCGCTTTAAATGACAATGCAATAATTTGACCACTCCTATCTTCCAGAATTTCAAGTACGAAATAATCACGGTGAAATATTTGTGAGCTTTGATTAATTTTTGGGTGATCGCCGCATACAAGTTGCGGTATGTCTTCGACCATAAAGTTTACCGTAAAGAGCTGCAACAGCCGCCATTTTTCATTTGGTTTACGGATAGCTATTGTTATGCAAATTCTAATTAACCCCTGTCTCAGAAGTAAATTTTCTGCATTTTCATTATTACGAAAAGTGTAGTGAATACCGCCCTCTTATGCATTGTTTCTTTGATTTCCTCGTGCTTTCCATCTTCCTTCTAAAAATTACATAATTGACTGCATTGTACCCTGCTTCCGGGAGAGTTAGTATATGTGAACCGACCACATGTGTGTATACTACTTACTCACTTAATTATTGATATTACTTCTTACTCCTGTTATTTTCTGTACGTCGTACGGGAAAAAATAAGTATAAAATTATATAGAATTTTTGTAAACCATATGCGATGAGGTCGAATGCTCATTGTTGTAATGTATATCGGTACAGCAACTGCTGTTCTCTTCAATTTTTTATGGGTTAGACATGCAATGCTATTCTTCCGTCGAACGGAAAAAAGGTTCGGCTATTAAGCAATTAATTTCGATTTCTCCACGTATTGGAAAGTATGGGGGATGATAACACAGCAAAAAACTCTCACGTTAGGGTTTTTACTGTTTACGTATAGCCACGAATGTGGTCATGTGTATGGTTATGAAAAGTGTCCAATGTTTGGAAGAATTTGTTTTATAGGCAAGGGAATTATTGTGATCGCGAAGATCTTTGAATTCGAAATAAGTCTTACATTATATGCATACCGAAATTACATGAAAACAATTTCCCTCGGTGAGTCTGTCACGCTGTTTGTTACCGTTTTCCTGTGTTGGTTTGTCTGTTACCGCTGTCGGCACGGGAACATCTCAGTTCTTCTGCAACAATATCGATAAAGCTTCGAGAGTTGGAAGAGATATGGAGGGCACGTGATAGATGGTACTGCTTAACGTTTCAACACATCAAATCAATGGATTGCCTGTAATAAAATTAGCAAAAACAAAACAAAAATGGGAATTTAACCAAAAATTGTGAATAGACATTTTATCCTTTGGTAGCTTCCACCTTCCACTTTTGCCAGACGTTATCTATAGTATCATTACGCAAATTTTGCGGTTATTATATACGTTTTATGAATCTGTGATGCGAGGCCTGGTCAATCTTTGAGACATCAGAACTACCAAATATATTAAAAAGATATTGTGCTTTACTAGATATTCGCTAAACATAGCAGCTAATCATTTTTAAGCTAAGGAACAAGGAAGAGTAAAACGCATATAAGGTTCAAACAGACATGAATGTCTGTTTTGAAGGTACCAAACATAGATATTTTAATGTACCACAAAACTCATCCTATGTTACTTCACTTTAATTCATTTTACTTATCTAGTTAAGATCATACATCTCTGCTGAATGAAATTTAATAAACTTTTCTCTGTTTCTGACGCATTTTAAGGTATACCGTTACAAAATCTTACTTCCTGAAAATTGTAGTGGCCCTGACATTTACTAATTAACTGCCGAAACAGTCAAAACATTAGTAAATATGTTCAGTCATGAGTATATGGTTAAACCCAAAGGCAAAACTCATCTCGAAGCGTCGCGCACGGTGGCGGTGCCCATTGGCATTATTTTCATGCATGCCTATAGCAGGTCTGATGCATAGTGGAAAGAATACTTTTAAAGCCCAAAGGATCTGCCTTTATAAAATTGAGTAATTATTGTGTGACTGTAACTCAGGTTGGTTGAGTATGCTTCAATACAAAGCCTACAGATGAACCATGAATTTGTCTCCAGGTATTATTATGATGAATTATTGGATAACGAAGTGGGTGGGGGCGGTATTTTGTGTGGTTACGTCTGAGTTTTACTGTTTTTCGTTCCCAAGACAGACAGCATTGTGTCTTCAGAGTAAAGATCTAATTTGAAAATAAACCGTTGTTATTTTGGAGACGCAAGAGGCAGCAGACATTTTTAGTAAAGTTCAGGCAAGTAGTCATATTTGCTTTGAACTAATGGAGGGGGATATAAGATTTACAAAAATATGCAGGGTGTATGGGTGTTTGTCTATACCATAATAACTCATTCTGTTTTCTTTGATGTATAATATTTTGTTTCAGGTTTTTGATCAATTCTACCGTTGGTGAAGGATTTGCATCAAATCCGTCGCACAATGCCACATAGACTTGTGAACCTTGTTTTGTCGTAGTGACATGGTCCTCAAAACATCAAGCGGTAAATGTCGAAATAAAATTCGAACGTATCAGGCACCCTCCAAAGGATCTGGGGACTACTTGCTGGTATTGTGTGTTAACCAAACTGCACCCTGAGGGACGCAATCCATATTTCATGGCAATAGGTCCATTAGAGGCCATTACGATCATGGGGAGAGAATCTGACAGTGGCGGTACGCATTTAGTTACTAGGGTGGAGTTTCTGCTACTTCAATTATTACGATGGATTTCTTGGAAAATAATCACCTCAAATATACTGACTTGTTACATTGCATAGTACTGATAAATAAAAAAAAAGTAACAAATAAGAATCATGACCGTATTTAATATGTTTAATTTACTATGACCAAAAATGGTACTAGATTCAGAAAGCGGTACAGAATGGAATTTTTGAAACCCCGGATCTTCAAAAATTTATTCCTAACAATGACGTGTAGTTGGGTACGAGTCAATACTTCCATATGCAAATGCTTTGTTAATTCATAAACTGAACAAAAAGTCCGGGAGGAGGTACGGAGTAAAAATAGTAGAAGTGGGGCAGTGCTTAAAGCCCAATAGGGAACAGCAGAAACAAAATGGTGATAGTTTTTGTTAACATTTTTGTTTGAAACTAATCGTATGATATGCAATTTCAGTATGATTATAGACACACTGTATTGCCGCCTCTTCATTCAGGCTGATTTTCCATTTTCATCCTCCTCCATCTCTGCTCCCTTTCCGTGGCTTCCGCTGTCAAAACTAGTCTCCTCGGAGTCTACTCAGTATCTTGTTTATCAAGTTGCATGGAAATATACAAATTATTATACATTATTGTCACTACGCAATTGAGCGGAAATTTCAAAATATAAAAAATAATACTAATTTTTCTTATACAGTTTTTTCTGTAGTATCTCTGGTATCAATGTATGGATTTGTAAAAATATATCAGCATTACAGACCTACAGACCGATGAAATTGTGTAACAGATTTAAGTGATTCAGATGACCTCATGAAATAAAAAGATGCTATTGGGATCATAATACTAACTCACGAGTTGGAGGTGAAATAAGAATAAATATCAAATCAAATTATTCTGCTAGTATTTTAGTTTCTAATAAGGTTTATATTTACACATTAAATCCTGATGGAAGGCCGAACTGAGCTAATAGAAGATTTAGAATTTTAGGAAAACAATTAGGTTTATAAAATGTAGCGAATCATGTTTTTACACCTAGACAGCTATGAAGGAGAATCAAAAATATCAGTGCATTAGTGTTCCATTAATCGTGTTTATGATACCTCGAAGAAAAAATACGAAATGATATTCAGATGTACCAATGGTCATTATACTCGGACTTCTATTATTAGGAATTCGCAATCGAAAAGTATCCTTCAGAGTACAAAAATATTGGAACTGTATATTGCTTGAGAATATCTATCTTTAACCAAAAACTATTACATTACTGCCAGGCACAGCACCGAAATAAAAAACAAGCACCCAGTGAATCTCTCACTGTGAAAAAAAGGTACTTACAGTGACCAGAAGAAAAGAAGGTTTATGTATTTATTAACAGAAAATCAGAGTTTTCAAAAGTATCATTTTCATGATTGTTTTGCCATTCTTAAGTATTGCAGTTGCTTTTACTTGACAAAAAATTACATCATACACACTGAATTCGGAATGATATTGTTTGACGAGTACACAAGAATATAAGCTGTATCAAATAGCTGCAAAGCCTCGAAATGCAATAAAAAAATACATGAAAGTAATATCGAAGATATTCTGAGATAATCTCATAACAACCACTCTCTCCGCCTTTGGCTGTTCTGCATTCATACACTCCACTCAATCCCAAAGTCAAAGCGTCAGCGCAGCACAGAATGGTTTTGAGGTTAAGTTACATCGGCGGCGACAATGGCCCCCCAATATGTTTGTCATTTATTTTAACTGTCATTCCAGACTAAAGAGCACCGCCCGTCCGGCCGAGAATTTATTACAGAAAGGGCATGAGACTTCGGTATCGATTGTTGCAAACGCATAATAGGATGGTTGTGCGTCAAGAGTTTTAGCAAACAGAATCACGTCAATTCGTCGTCGAGATTTTTTCGGTCACAAATGAAAGGTTCGAACTATTCGTGCAATGTCAGTCATACAAATGAGTGAACATGCCCCACCAAATTTGAGTGTAATCTGTGCAGCGCGTAATCGCTGTACGAAGATGTTCCATACCAATAGCTTTTCTATACAGGGAGGTATTGTGATCGTGAACATTTTTGAATTGTTCATCTTGATCATCATGTGATCAGCAACTACTTTATCAATTTTAATAATATGCGCTAGGAGTGTGATGTAGGAACGTAATAGGTGTACTTTTGTAAATTCGGACCATGCTTTCTTAGCTTACAAGATTACAAACTTTGGATACCCTAGATTCTATGTTCAAACCAGCAACCTGTCAAGCATTGAGAGCAACAGAATCATGGAGAAGAGCTCAAGAGAACATATACCATTGATATATCGGTATAAAAGTAAGGGGAGTGTTATAATACAGTAAAATTTATTGCTCTCCTCTATTGCATCAATGGTCAGGGTCGGTTGCTTGTGGAAGATCATCACTCCAGGAGAGTTCTGATCTTGGCTTCACACATATACTCGTAGTGTAAGTTTTATATGAAGACTTGCGTTATAGCTTTGAGTCTCAGCTTTTTCTCGGCAGCTGTTGCAATTGATGAGACATGTTGGTGCCAAACCATGTCTTCAGTTACTTTGAGTCCTACAAAACTGATGGAATGTGGCCATATGAGCTACTGTGTGACGTCACTATGTGGTGAATTCACCACATACTTTGATTTGAAATTGGCTTTACGGTGACCTGCTGATTAAGGAATGATGTAATGATACTAGTCTTACAAACAACGTGCATTTTTACGAATCGATTTTTGAGTAGCAGCTTTTGTTGTTATTCTAAAATCATTTGAACATATCTGCGACATTTTTGTATGTACTCGTGTTATCTTAATTTTTTTTTAATATGAGTCATCGCTAGGCTATTATCAATTGTTATTTTGCTTTACGTACTAAAAATAATGCACTTCCTACTTACAAAGAGCGTTGTGTATGATTTACAAAAATGGAGGTCATCACTCTCTAACCGCTTTTCAGATATTTCCTACAGACGAAATTATTTGAGGAATTCAGACAAATCGTCATCAGTTAATCAATAAAAATCATTCAATTAAACCTTACTGATGAGGGCATATCTCCTACAATTATAGCAAATGTTCAATTTCGCGATTATATGATTGAGATGTTTTCGATGACATAACGCAGTGAAGACGAACATGAGTATACCTTATTGGAAGACATTGATGACATATATAGAAATGGTTCATTTTGATAATGTTAAAATTTTCTCCAATGGGAGGAATTACCAAATTACTGTCGTGCCTTCCTCAACTTCAATCGTCCCGTGGTTATCCATATATGATTCATGCTAAATAGTAGCTCATTATTACCGGGCCAAATACTTTTTGAAATACAAGCATTTCGTTAGCATCTGCAGTAGTTTTCAAATCGAAAATCTTTAAATTCTCCAATTCATATCATTTGAAATGTATGGTTGCTGCAATTATACTTTATAACAATTACACACAAGTATATCAGTAAATGAGACATATTCAACAGCTATTTGAGAAAAAATGCAACAAACATTTGGATTGTTTATCATAGTATTAGCTGCCTTTGAAGTTTTGGGTAAGTAAGCGATGATTCCGGAACTTCTTCGAAAACATTAGTGAATTTACCAGTAGTGGTATCATGTAAAAAGACTATAAATGCGAATATAAGTTAAGTCGGCGAGCATTAATGCTCAAAATTATAGCCTGTTTTAGCCACCGCAATTTGGCAACAGCGCCAAATGCGCCAAAAATCAATGATTTTCTTGGATTGGGTTCGATTATCATGTTGCATAAAATAAATATGGACTAGAAACGTCAAGGATTCATATAAATTGTTCAGGAACTAGTTGAAAAGGAATTTCGAAGAAAAGTAAAATGTCGAACGATCAAATGGAATATAGCATGGAATTGTCATCAAACAATACAAACATGAAAAATCAAGCTAGAAATATTTTACATAATACCACTGCAGTTACTTTTTGCTGAAAAAAATAGCCAAAAATCCAATCTTAACGTGAAAAATAATAACTGTACCTTATTATATAATTACTACACCGTATTGACTCTCATATTATCACTCGACTTCCAACTGTCGTTGAAAACACACCAACAAGCTTCCCTCCGCGTATTGGAGTAGATAGATCCAGCGTATCAAAAACCCAAGTGGCGTATAATTTCCCCGATAGTTAGGGTAGCGTTCTATTGTTCATCCCGGTTGGCTTTGACAGCTCCCGTTTCGCGACTGTTTGTCACACGTACCCGGTATCACACGCTCTCTTCCTTTCTGCGTACATCCAGACAGCGGGATGCATGTCATTTGTTCATTGTCGGGAGATATATTGTCATTGTATTCGTGGGGTGGCGTCGATACGATCGATTGCTTGATAAGCTTTTATGACGTGTGAGATGTTAGTTCACGAGAGTAAATGAAATCTTGAGTTGCTGATGTATTTCTTATCAATTTCATTATCATTATGGATTACAAATGAACCCAATATATAGATATCATCAGAAATTTTAAGAAAAGGGGAAATATAAAATAACAGTTATCTACAGTTTAAAATGAGGTGCCTATTGTTGCGATTATAACTGGAAGTGTTAAGATTAGCGAACAGTTCAAAATGTGTCTGGAATAGTTCTTATATCAAGAACCTCAGATTTCCTACAAACTGCCATAATTTTGTTACCGTGACTGAATAAATAACAATTTTTTTGATTCACAGAAAGTAATACTTATCATTGCAGTTGAATGGTTTTCAGATATGCATTAGCACAATTAGTGCCACTGAAAATTTGTTCATTTACATTATCTCATTACATTTTTAACAAACAGAATGCATCGGTTTGTATTCAGGCAATTCATGTCTAGTTTGATTCAAGAAAAAATATGATTATCCTGAAGACGGTGGATAAATTAATCTCAAAGTCAGTAAAGTTTGAAAATCTAATTTTTTGATACTTTGGATCTTGGGAAATGACTTACGAGCCAGCTGAAACGTCGGTAAAGTTTGTTATATTATTGATCAAATAAAGCGCGACTAATCAGGAAGACACCCACAGGATAATTATGCTTAATTAAAACTATGAAAATTTTCAGAAAAGTTTTGACTGATGATTGATATTTAGTTATTCCTATGTTTTAAGTCAACCAGCTGATGTGTTGAGTCTGTCAAATTCAGATTTGATCAATCTTTAGTTTGTCTCTGATCAAGCTTGAACAAAAATAACTATGCTCTAGTGCAGGAAGTGAGAAGAATGTTGAAGAATTCGCACTTGAAACTTAACAGTTCATTTTTTCATACTAAATAACCTAGATATTTTGTAGTTTCAGATTTGTCGTCTGATCAGTCGATCAGCAAAAACTAAATGAGTCAAACAACAAATCACGCTGAACATTGTTGTGTAGTTCAATGGGTTGCCGCGAAATTCGTGAGTTAGTTCCAATTATAAGGAAGCGATATCGTGCTGATAATAGCGGGGTAATATATGGATTGTCATGCGCCTTCATTTCAGACAATGTAGTACCAAAGAACCAGATGTTAGGTATACCACCCAAGCATCTTTACTCTGCTTTTCCAAATAACAATAATTTTATATCTGTCCTGTCATATGGCCAGTATACCGCGCACACATATCCATGCTTCACTTTCTTATGGAGATATTCAGGGGCGTCGCAATTGTTCAATGGGTGATGATTCTAGTAGATCAAAATTGTCAGCTTAATTCAAAGCACCAGTACTTGGGGTGACGTAATTACATGATGATTCCATAGAAGTACAATTTTTAACTATATAATTATATATAATAAATTCAATTTGACAAGCAGTGTGTAGAACATGAAAGAAAAGAAGAAACGGAAAAGATATATATATATATATATATATATATATATATATATATATATATATATATATATATATATATATATATATATATATCTACACGTATAGCGATTGTGCAATGCAAAGCGCTGAAATGCGTTCAGAGATCTTTACTGTTCCAGAACACAAGCTCTGTGCCTCTAGATGCGAACAACGTGTGTAATTTGAAATTCGGATGAAAAATGTTTTTCAGAGGAGTTTATCAAACACCAGCACTCGGACTGATTGAAAGACGTATCTACGTAGTTTAATTTGTCCGGCAAGCAGAAGTACGTGATTCTAATATCGTCGTATGTCAAGTTCTTTTCTAATTTATTAAATACTAATCTGTAGATATCCATATTGCGGAATTAGCAAGTAAATAACAATCACTTACAAGGTGTTTCACATGCATGGCTGATTCAGTCAGAAGGATATTTGAATGTAATGAAAAAATAACATAAACATGTCCAAAAGCCTTTCATTGAGATCGTAAAAATATTTAGAAATAATAATCGGTTCATATCTAATATACCAAGATCACGTCTCACGAACAATAACGAGAAAAAAACATAGAATAGAATGAGGCAATGAAGAAATTAGTGTGAAAATTTATGATAGGTACGTTTTATTCTCTCATTCTTATAATTTGTGAAGATTCTTCATTCGACCACACAGCTTCTATCTGAAAATGAAAGGTTTTGCCAAGCATGAACTACAGTTCATCATATTTTGTTAATTAATGTGAATGATTCAAATTTGAGTGATTTCAGAATTTGAATGTACTTTCGCCTATAATCTTTTAAAAAATGTATAGTTAAACCATTAATTCTACGCCAATGTAAGAAACATATTTTAGGAAAATTATTTATCAGTAATGCATGTGTATCTACCTTACAATTTTCCAAATTTGGAGGGTCTTTGTACGCTATCGACGGCGAAGTTCGCTGTTTGCACTACACGAGATCCAAATTACAGAGTAAGCGAGCCATTTCGAAATCGTGGATCACGAGTTCGTTAGAGTGCTGTTTTCGGTGCGACAATTTGATGCAATGTTTAGCCACTGATGGGTGCACCGATATTCAGAAACTGAAATGCCGCGAGTGACATTTTAAGGTTTCTCCACCAGTTTGTGGTATATAGTTTTCAAGTGAATAGCAATATCGAGTACGGGTCGAGTTAATCAAGAACGTCCAGTCTACATTGACAAATTTGATGCTAACTTTCAAATAGATGCAATAACGCTTTGCTCCTTGATAATGTCGCAGACATGGACAAACCTTTAAATATTTTTCGCTCTGGAATTTTATAATATAATGTATAAAGTCACATTTTATTAGAAACACGTTCAATTGCAATTATATAAAATAAATAGCATATTAAAAAAAAGGAGTAAAGCACTTTTTGGTAGAAAACCTCTTTCCCCACCTGAATTTCATTATTCTAAAGATTTATTTGATAACTTAACTAAACCAAGATTGTTTCGGGAAGATACGGTTTTTAAGAAAAGATTTCACTTGAATTTACATATTATATAGTCATATATGGTATGTAAGGATCTTACTCAGTACGCAGCTATCACTGTTTTTTCAAAGTAATAAAAAACAGCTTTCTTCTAATATTCTTGGTACATTTTTCTATGAGGGGCATTTAAATGTTCAGAGGCTCAAATTATTCAGAAAACTCGAAGACTTTCGTTGAATAAACATGCGGTCACATGAAGCAATTGAATTTTCGTTTTTCAAAAAAAAATACTACGGAATCAGAGTTCATATGCTTCATATATTCAAGTAGCTATAAAACAATTTATCAATCAATGGTGGTTTTTACACGCGGCGAAAAGCTTTTATCAAAGAGCAGTAGCGAGGATAGCGAAGTTCCGGATGATAGTGAGGAGCTCTTTGATCTTGGTGTGTCCAATTGCTAAGAATGGTTAAGATCTACCTGTTCAAGGCTTTTTCCGAAATCCTAAATGCGAATTTGTTTATTTGCTTTCATCCCACGGATTAGCAAATAAATAAGTGTTACAGTCACAAACGTAATGTGATCTATTGGGCCAAATAAAGTTCGTTTAATAATACATACTTGATGATTTTCGCTGTGTTAGGTTCCCATCAGCAGAAATCGTGACAGGACACCATTCCGCATAAATTTTCCATCCATTGGACGTTAAACGTCCGGGTAGTGCTAAATATCATGCGCCCTGCTAATATTTTCCACAAGAATGGATCAGAATCGTGACTCGGGCTAATTGACGTTTCTCACACTGATGCCAGGCAGCGGTATTGTTGAAAGGGAGCTGTGTTTTTTAGTGAAGCCACCCTCCCGACACGAAGCAGAATGACGTACGTTGTTTGAATTAGGTAACTGAAGTGGTAGATGAAATAAATCTGATTATAAGTAAATGTTCCTTCATGAGTGAAAGCATCAGCGTTTATATTTTGATGGTGCTATGGCCTCCAGTAATATCTTTTACTACTATGTTTGTAACAACAATATAATCTAATGGATAATACTTCCAGCAATTCAAGTCAGCTTATAGGGCTTTCTGTCCACATTACTGAGAATAAACTTCCGGTTTGATGTGTTGGAAGTTCGATTAACTGGGATTTACCGCTTCTTCAGGACGTGCCTCAGAATGAATCCCCATACATGCGAGTAACTATTCCGGTGAACATAAACTTCTGCAGCGGAAAAGGACTTCTGCGACTCTGATGTAGCAATGCTAATGCCAGACAGGCGATTATTAATGTTCTCTCAGAAGCTCGATGATACATATCATATGTATTGTCATATATTGTGGAAGCTGCAGATTGGATTATATGTTATTTATCCATAGATCATTGATGTACATTGGAGAAGTAATTGACGCCTATGCGCTTGAATAGTTTGGTGAGATACAACATTCTTTTAACTTTCTATTATCATGTACCAAATTCGATCTAATATTTTAATGCTTTTCTCTGTATTTATTTATTTTTAATGAAGTCCATCACAGGTTCCAAGTATTATTACCCGTTATTTGTCGAAGTAAGTATTTTTCTGTCGTCACATCATGATTCTAGGATCTTACCAGACACTACATACATGGCTTCGCTTGGACGTTATGTGTGACGGTATCAGAACTTCATGGACAATGATATAAAAATGGGTTTAAGCAACAGAAGACATTCTACATGTCATACATATCGTGATCAGATTTGTTTAAAGAGAAATAAAAACTACAATACTTAATCACATTCGCTGCTTGAATCATTGTAACATTGTTTCTATCCCCGAAATTTCAATCCTGGAAGTTATCATATAGTGTATGGGCCTTCAACACTTCTTTCATTCGTCTTTATACCTTTGCTATACGTGGTTAAATTATATTACTTGATTTTAAATAGGTATGAACTAGCAAATATGAACCCACTATGTATTGATATGGAGATATCTACAATGTGTCGTCTCCGTCCAATCGTTTCAGTCCCTTTTTGCCCAAAATAGAGGGGGGGAATAAAAATATTTGAAAATGTACTTGAAGCATGAAAAAATCTTTTACAATAGATTTGTAATATTTTACAAATAGAAATCCACCCCAAAAAACGTCAGGCCGAATAAATATCCAAAGTCTGACCGAAAAGCTTAAAAAACTAAAAGAAAGTTTAGAGAGAAAGAAACAAGAAAAAAAACAATTAAAAAGAGCGCGTGAAGAGCGAACGGTATTATAAAAAAGGTACATAATTGACTGAAAAAATAAAATCAGAAATGACGAAATCTCCATAAAATAGATGGCCATAGGATAAACCAAAGCATTAATGACGATAATTTCGAGAATGCCGAGATTAAAGCACTGAAAATCAAAAGCAAAAAAATCAATCATCAAGGCTTTATGTATGGCTTTTCCGATGTTATTTGAACTAACAAATAATATACTAAAGAAGCTCAGAGATCCCGAGCCCTATGACGTGGATTATTAAAATTCAGCATTATCATAGAGTGGGTTTAGTTTTTGTTTTTTTGAAGTCTCCTTGTTTATATAAGTACTTAGTAAAATAAATAATATTTCACTTATTAGAGTTCAGGTTTGATTGTCCTTTCCATCATTTTTTTCTTCTCCGTCCCCTGGCTTATTTGTGGAAAAATTATTTCGATGTACCATTTTTGCATACCACTATGCCATACCTTTTTTGACAATTTTCTTCCGGCCAAGGGCCATTTTTAGAGAAAATGACAATCAATTATGTCCATAAAAGAAAAAACAAGTTAAACTTCACTCAAATATGTTATTTTACAACATAATTGTCCCCGCTTTTTGAGTATGGTCTAGTTGATTAGATCAAATTATATAGACCTAATACAACATTAATATCTTTCTGTAGCAACTATAATGTAGTGCGTTGACTTACTGGCTATCTAAATATTCAAACAAAATTGTAGGGGGACAGAGAGTACAATTTTATTACCCTCACTATTTTGACACCGTTTTGCCAATATAAAATATTTGACCAATACACTTAAAGTTTACTCTTAAAGAATATAAAGTTCGAAATTAAGCTGGTTTGGGAATATAGTTAGTTTTTTCTGCCAAAGGTCGCCGAATTCCAAAATTAACAGTAAAAGTATATGTAGAGGGAAATCTCATTCCAAAACAAATACAGAGTTTGAAATGATGTCATAAGCATATGTTTGTTTATTATTTTTGGCTGTTTGAAAATTTCGATGGAATTTTATAAAAGCCACATCCCCAGCTGGAAGAAAAATGACGGAAAAATTGGTTATATAGTGATCAGAAATCATATCGTAGATGTCAATAAGACTTAACTTCTGACACTATGGAAGGTGGAGGTTAGCAACACCATCTTGTATGGAGGATCTTCCGAAAAACTGAGTAGCTGTAAGCAGTAAATGATATTCTGAATCCCTCCAGAATAGCGCTAGAGTAGCAAACGAGATGAAGAAAATAATTTATTGATATCGTCATAAAATACATATCAATTAATTTCTTTAATTAAACGTCAAAATCACTTCGATATGTTTTTCATTCACGTCAGGTGCTGAGCTTTCTCAAATTTCGACGTCATTCTGACGCACTTCTGCTATGTGGAGCTACTCATAAACATCTGATTGAATGAGATCGACATTGTAAGAGTGAGTCATCCTTACAAAAGCTTTTCAGGAAGCCACTTATCTATCCTAAAAAACACATCAGTGAGCGGGCAGTTAGACCAGTATACCCTAATGAAGTAGTTTTTGTTAGGTACAAAGTAATAAATACGAATACGACAATAATTTGAATAGATCTAAGTATTTTCAAATGGCTGATGTCAAACCACTATAGAGTGCGATTAATTGAGAACTATTATTTTGGAGTTATGTACATGGATTCTGGTACAATCTCATTGTCAGCACATAAGAAATACATACAATAGACCTAATGAAATTGCATACGGAAACAGTTTGTGAAAAGCATTAATTTCCTCTTGTGCTCATTGCTAGCTCATGTGTGATTTCACGAAATATCATACGTGTGGATCCATAAAAGTCCTTGAAATATTGCGCACTGCAGTCGCGATGACAACCATGTTAGATTTTACGAAAAATCAGATTCTTTAAAATCTCGCCATGTTACTTGATTTGGATTTAGCAGATGACAGTATGTAGGTATTATCACGTATTATAGAATATATATATCTAACATCTATTTTGTGATCTACGCATTGAAGCTTATGGGCTCTGGTTCGTTGCCCTTTCACCCTCTGTAGAGATATAGATGGTTTATGTGGTTAATTTCAGAGTAGAACCATGCCATTGAACATATTCCTGATCATGTGCATGATGAGAATGAAACTGAATGCTGGCATTCTTTCAAGCTGCATCGTTTCCAATATTTATGCAAAAATATACCTTGTATGCTCGCAATGGATCAATTAATTCCTCCCATCGATATCAAAGGAACTGGGACTAGAAATAATAAATAATAACGTGTGCTACAATCTCAACTAGAGATCTTTCAATACATCTGTAATATTAATTTTTTTCAACGGTGAGCAGCTTGAATAAATAATGTTCGTTTGAATATTGATAAGGTACACATCATCGCTTCATTTATTCATGACGACCGCATTTCCCTTTAAAAAAGTAAATTGTTTACCGCCTATTTTAAAACGCTACCGATCATAACTAGAGCACGAAAATGCTTGTTAAATATTTATAGGATACACGTGGCCTATGGCGCACACGATTTTCGTTCAGCAATTGATCAAGTAAGTGGATGATATCGAAATATTCAATTTTCTGGAAGAAACTCCTATTTATTGGGGTTTTCCAGCCTTTGTACCGCATTTTCTTAGATCCCAAATAAAGGGGTCTGGTGTCGTTAAGTCGAGATCGTAGTATGCTATCTTGTTTTTTAATCTTATAACTAAGGCAGATTTGTGTTACTCAGGAAACGATGCAATATGTACCTACAAATATTTATTTTGGTAACAATACATATCGATCACTCTATATTCAGCCATATCATAATAGCTCATGTTCCAGTTTGAAAGTAAAATACTTATGTAGTAGTATGTAGTAATTTTGCAAACTGAACTTCGATGCTATCCGGAATCAGTGACATGTATTACTTTGATTGGTGAGGCCCAACTGAATCAAGATACTTTCCTAGGAAGAGTAGAAACCCTAAAAAACACGGATAGGTTTGAAGTTAGATTGGAATCGCAGAGGTTTTCAAGGAATAGACTACACATCCGAACAGTCAGACACAAAGTAACAATGTAGTTGACTTCTGAAAAACTCTCGCACTATGATAGATATTTTTACATACCCTTATCTCAGTTAGGTTACATGAATGCAAATCCACTAGAAATAAAATAAATCTATACATGCCTATTAAGTGTATGGCTATTCTATTTTCCTATCATCCTGGAAATTACGAGAAGGCATCCTCGGAAAGTAGGCCGAGTTCTCAAAAGACAACTTGTTCAGATTCAGAGCAATATTTCCTAAAACAGAAGCAGAATACTTTCCAGCCAAAAAAACGGCGGCAAAGAAATGGAAACAAAACTTATACCTGTCACAAGTCAAATAGTAGTTGTATTAAAAAAATATTGATCAAACATTTGAAAAAAATAATCAGGGCAAATAGAATCATTCTATAACTATTCTTCCAAAATTTGAGAATGAGAAAAATGAAATATTAGCTGGGCGGATCAAAATGTTTAAGATCATGATTCAAATTCTGTTTTCCTCTAGTAACCTCGTCGAAAAAATACATCAAACATATCATCACTTTCCACTTTCTATAGATAACCTCTCGCCTATAGCGCTCCAGAAGCGCTTCAAATGGATGAAAGGCCATTCACATTGAGCTTAAAATACTGACGATTGCAAATTGCAACAACAAAAAAACCAACTCACTGCTGGCTTATTCCACAAAACTGATGACTTTTGGAAGAGGCTCGTTCGGGGTGTTAGACGTTCGACGTGGTGAGGATATGCCCTTTGGAGCCCGTCTAGTGATTGCTGTACTAACAACTTTTGGTGTCATTATGCGATACCGCTCAAACATTTTCCAAGATATTATCTGCAAACTAGAGACCCATCAGCTGATCCTCTTCTTCGATATTCCAGACTGTGGAGGTCAGACGCATTCACTAGACTTACTATTTGTTTCAGGATTGTGTCATGAAGCTTTGGGGGGTGATTCGGAGCGTGTCCTCATACATGCCAGCAGTATCAAAATGATGTACAAAGTAAAACTGTACGAGTTCAAAGTATCCAAGTTTCATGTCACGGTGCTTACTTCGTGCCAACGGGGCGTTACTAAAATTCCATTCAATTCAAATGATACACGAGTATCATTTGCATTCGTTGTTAAAATGACAACGTTTAAGCATTTCAAGCATCCGGGTTATTTTAAACTGGACGAGAACTAACAATGTACATTGAAGTGCTTTGGTATGTCGCTTTTTCTAATCATTAATATTCCATTACTAATTTCTCCGAGCTTTTCGGATACTTAATTGTAATGTCGGGAAATAACTGTGCGTATCTTACGGAACAAGTACAGTTGATTTGATATGGCGACATAAATGTATATTATGATGAGTCGTTTTGCGCCAATTTTGTCTGAAAGAGTAATAAGTATAGTATAGGTTGTATAGAAAGATGCTGAAACGGTAGACTTACATACCCTCACTTTATGAAGCTGATGAAAATTATCTTCGTCTCTTTCTTCGAACCTAATTTTAGCCATGAAAGGAATATATTCTTACCAAAACCCTTTGGTAGAATGCTGACAAAAACATTCAAACACAGCTTCAATCGGAAATATTTCTTCATTTCCTGAATTGCATCGACTACACATTTCCATGCTCGAATAGAAATTGAGATGTTACTTTATGCATTCCATTCTTCAAGAGGGTCTAGCTACCATCTTAGTCTCTTTGCCGTTAAGTAGCTGTACTCGCATAAAATGCTAACACGGGTAAAATGCTGGACAAGGAATTTTGGAAATTATTTAATAAAAATATTGCAGTTGGTTTTATCATGGTTGGAATCATCAACACACATTATTTGAATTTCAGTAGTGAATTTTGTGCTATAGTCTAGTAGACAAGGGTAATATTTACTGTACCAGATTGCTTCGCCATTACAAGCGAAAGCAAAAGGGACAACAAAATTTTACATTAATTTTATCCCTCATACTCCAAAAAATATGTTATTTAAAAAGCCATTTGCCGTTGCAGTGTTTTTGCAGTGGAACATTATCATTATAAATACCTTTATTTGACCAAACATGAACAAGATTTTTGCACTAAGCTCGAAGCCTTGATGCAAGGATATCATGTTCATGTAGTAAACAGATATCTATATTGTCGTAAAATATATTTATCTTATATATTTCATTTTCTATGCAATTGTAATTACTTAGTCGTACACGGAATGCATGAAGTAAATTGCCATTTTCTTGTGCCACTGCAGAAATGAGCAGTCATAACAATATAGGAAACAAAGAAATACCTACTGGTGAGTACTCAAACCTGTATGCTGTTCCGTAAGCTTTTAAAATAAATATCTCCATAAGGTATTCAAATTCGATGATAACTGGAAACGTGCTTAATGCAACATGAAAACTGTAGAACATATTATAATATAATATTAGATATTATGTACTACGGTTTTCATGGTAGTATTGGTAGCAAGCGATGAACTGCGGAAACACTGAATAACACGTCTTGAACACTAGTGTTAATGCAGTAAAGCAGATAAATGAAATCAATAATATGAAACCTCCGGAATTATTCTGTACCTTCGGGTTTCATGGCGCAATCACTAAAAGAAATCGAAGTCGATGCAATCTTCAATTTAGACCAATCATCCTTGCACCTGATACGTTTTGTTTCATGATTATGCGTTACCCCGTAAGGTAATAAAAAGGAGATGACACCTAGGCTTACAATAACTACCAGCAATAAAATTATCCTCCATTTCATTCCCTATGTTTCTCTCTCCATGATTACCACAATTACTTTCGTAGAGTATCAGTGGCGGAATCAAACGTATATTTTGCTACGTATTTTGTGTGCTGGTAATTCAGATAGTGATCTAAAATGTATTTTTCTGAGCAACTTTTCAAATATTCTAAAACGATTTAGAATTTTTGGGAGAAAATACAAAATTGAATCTCCTGTATAGATAAATATATTATTATTATTATAAATTCAAGTTTCCATCTCTCAAAATGATGTGATGAATCAAAGCTGTGGCCATGCTTATGGTATATTATATTAATTTTCTTATTTTGAACAGATCCACCTAAACGATGCCTTAAATACAGGACATTCTATTAAAAAATATACCCTTGGTGTGGGGCTCAGTAAGGTTACACCCAGTATATGGTATGATTTTTGAAAAGTTCTTTTAAACGATGTACAACCATTCATAAGTTTTATTTTCAAACCTTTGTCTAGGAGAAATGCTTTATTCTCGCACGGCTGGTCCATTATATATAGGTATGATAAAAATCTAAAGCTAACATACCTCAACGTTTCGAACCGATATACTTTAAGACTCCAATATTCCAGAGAAGATAAGACACAACACTAAGCCTTGGAATTTCCAGCAGCATATTGACTGTTTCACTGCGCTTGGTGCATATAAGGCTGTAACTACTTTTTTGCCCTACGTCACTGAGTAGTAATGATAGAGTTACCACATGTATATATCCGTGGAAAGGTTTTATTTTAAGGCTGGAAGGAGCCGCAAGGTAAATTTTCGAAAACGAATCAAACAATCGGAATGTAATATCGTCAGGATAATTGGGGTCCGATTCCTTTGTATTCATTATAATAATGACTAATGAGTAGGTAGAGAGGACATTATTTTTTCATAATGACATTTGTTACTGCGCGTAATTATTGTTTATTCCGGACATATTTCGAATTTAAATTGCCTGATTAAATTAATTCAACAAAATTTTGATGACTGGATGCGGTTGAACAGCGGCGCATCAACGTGAATGATCATTGTCGAAGCCTGACCTTCATTCCAACAGTTGCTCTTGAAATAGTATATATTCACGAAACTATGCACTAAATATTAGCTTAAATTGATATTTGATTGTTCTAGCAGTTAATTGATATTATATATGAATACTGATAGAACTTTATTAACGTTTCGGCCGGCTCTGAAGACCATATCAAATGAAAAAATGAACAAAATTTATTTTTGAAAATACATCTGTTGAGATTAATCGGTAAAATGTCTTCAGCAGAACAGGTTGCTTTTCAAATTAGAACTTACCATAACGGGCTGCACGACTGTATAATTTTACACATGTAAAATTGAGAAGATTGTCACAGCAGACATACAATACGGTCTGTCTCATGAGATACAACGCAATATTCACTGGAGTAATCCAGAACAAAATACTTATGGTTCGTCTATAAATTTCAAGCACCTTTATTAGATATATAGAGTAGGTATTAACTTTCAAATAGATATATATATATATATATATATATATATATATATATATATATATATATATATATATATAAGATGTGTGCTTGACATTTTGCAAAAAGTTGGGGAAAAACGTTTTATTATTGAATATAGCTAATAAAGGATATAAATTTGAATTTAATGCGTAAAACATATATTCAAACATAACTGAAGAAATTTTATCAAGAAAGTACATACTGACAAGATGAACTATAAAAATTTTACTGATGCATCATGAAGTACATATGAAAGGATAATATGTAATAATAAAAAATAGTAATGAAATAGCATCCACACAAAAAAATGTATGTCGAAATATGCGGCCGTCTATAACTTGTTTAATGAGTCCATGTTTTTTTCTATCTCTGTCTTTCTATATTTTATTGTAGAGAACATGCAACAACGCATCCAACTCACTGACCAATTGCTTATGAGTTCTAAACATGACTGCTCTTACATTTATTTGAAAACAAACTATGGAACATACATCTGCTTGCCATTTTCTTTATTAATTTATGAATTTCTAGTTTCTGCTTACGATGCTGTTAAAATAAATAGCGAATGGCTTCTCTTTTATTCGAATAAATGAAATAAACAAACTACGAGAAACATAAACGATGCATATTTTTCTCAGACACCCTGGAAATAGGTGAATAAATCCCTCGTTCATGAATAAATATGGTTGTCGACGTCCTAATTGGTTTGGTATACCTAGTTTGATTGAAACCTAACGGGTGCACACATTTTCGGCTCCTTTGAACTGGTGCAAGTCATTCGGCCTACTAGTATTTGCTGTGTCATAGGTTATTTTGCGTATCATCATGGAATATACCAGGGGATACAGTAAATATCTTTCAAGTCATTAATGAACATTAAATGATGTAATGCTCCCAAATATCAGACAGAACTAAGGAAGTTGAGTAAAGCAGATTGATTCCACATTTCCCACACCGTGATACGATATCCGGCTGGGAAATATAATTTTTCTGGGAAACGGAGCCAATTCCCGAGCCGCACGACGATGTTTGCCTATCTGAACGATCCAGCGTTTTGTTTCAAGTGTTGATGGAATGCAAAAGAAAACATGAGATGTAACCAAAAAAATGATAATAGAATTGACTTCTAGCCAAGGACCAACAGTCAAGAACAAAAGAAAGGAGAAGCATTTCACTTTTTTTTTTTACTTACCCTACATCAAAATGCAAACAACCAACCATATAGATTGTAGATGCTCTTACTTGGTGATACTCTTCCATCATGTAATTAATACACAGTTTCACAATCTTTTTGTCTGCATGAAGGATCAATCAGTTTATTTTTCTTATCGCGCCACATAACAATGTTTGAAGTTTCATATGAGAGCAAACAAATTCTACGTTTCAATTGTCTTTTGAGATTCTGTGAATGTATGCATTCAGTATGCGGAAAAAAGCTTATTACAGTATTTGTGTTTCCTCCTCAACCTCACCCTCCTACCTCCAACCTACATACTGTTCTTCAGATGTAATCTTACTGTTGGCTCACTTATGTATGAACATGCTTATACTTGTATAGTTCTACAATAGGTATCTGTATTACCTACTAAGAACTGTACAAAGTTAAAAGGTCTCAATACTTCGTTTCTGAGGTCTGCACTAACACCTAAGGCTAAACACAGAACAAATAAATGGAGAATGGAATAATGATGACATGCACCAGCTAAGTAGGTCCATTTAGCGCATTATTTTATTAGAAAGGCAATTTGTAAAGATGTCAAACGATTGCTTCCACAAATGGACAGAGACATCTAGCAGCAAAAAAGATGGCTATCAGATTTTTTATGACAATCCATGGTATTTCAGTTGAGTTCGTCGTCACTGCAAGTATGGAATAGAACAATTCTGATGCAATTATTCAAAATAACTCCCTGTGCTTATAAAATGGAATATGAAATGTATTGTTGTAAGTCCCGTAAACCAAGAAGATTGACAAAAGGCTGATCAGATATGTTGGGAAGTAGCGAACTTGGAGTGAATATCCACTACAAGTAACAAGCAAAATGCTTATAAAGAAAGAGCGCGGCATAAAGTATAGAAAATGGAAAAGTAAAATAGTCACGGTATGTACAAGAAAATCTTCCACAACAGTAAAGTAACCGTGAAAAATGTATAACTCTCTTGGTTATCTGCATATATAAGCTGCAGCAGTGTCATGTTAAGCATCTGTACAGAAATGTATACAAAGAAGAACAGGCAGATATTATCTATATAATAAGCTGCAATAAAAATAGACGGTTATTAACTGTACTTGCCATGTAATTTACACTTCAGCGTGAAAATACATTGTTATTACAACGATGCCCTGTGGATATACACATATTTAATTTAGTATTGTTAAGGTTTTCCCACACTTTCGAAGAAACTCTTCCATTTCATGCCTGTAATCGCTTTCAAACCCATAGGTGGCCCTAAAGATTGTCATATGCGGATATGTTGCATATGAAAAAAAGTCATAAGTAAAAACGAGCGTGGTTTCGGAAAATAGCCAGTATACGCACGTAGAAGACAATTTACGACCGTTATCATATTAAAATTAAAAAAGAAGAAAACCACACCATCAATCGGATCTGGATAATAATTATCACAGTTCAGTTGAGCTATTTACTTCTCAGAAAAAAAAACAATTTTTAATCATATAGGGAATGAGAACAAAACGATAAATAATTGAGCTAATGTTTGGCACTAGCACTTAGTGACATTGAAGTACGTGAATCAGTGGTGCTACGGTTAGTATGAGTTTTTAAAGCATTTTGATGCATGAAGATATCGCCTTGGATTCAAAATCTCTTAGCGAATAGTGCTTGTTTTGTCTGTCAAGATGCATCCCTTCAAAAGGTATCATGTACAAAATCAAACTCTGCTATACATATCCTTACGGGACTTCAACATTCAAGGGATTAAAACTGATGCAAAAAAGATTCCTATCAGATTGCAGGTCAATGGGTGAGGTGAATGAAATTGATTATCTTTTTCTCAACACTTTATTGCTGATAATACTTGTTGATTCAAATTTCTGTGTGACATGCCCATATATCCGTGTTTTAAAATATTGTCATGCTACATTGTCAAAATTAGTCTGAAACATGTTGGCAATAGAAGTTGTTTGAACGGATGAACAGTATCGAAAATCTATCTCTATTCTTTCTAAGTTCCTGATGTTTCTAAAACGAAGGCTAACAAAATATATATTTAGAATCTAATAACATATTGCAATTTAAAAAAGTTATTATACAAATATTCCAAATTCCAAACAGTCCCTGATATTTCAAGTTTGCTTAAGAGCTTAGTAGAGAAGAAGTCCTGATTGTGGATAATCTATAAGAATGTAGCATCCCTGTCATCAGGATCTGGCTAATAGGTGTCACTTCAAGGATGACATTACTATAACGTGAAATTTCTTTGCAGCCACTCGTATATCTGACAAGCCCCATCTAAATGGCAGGCAGGTATATTCTATTATGAGGCTTCAGATCAAGTTGTAATCATTAGGACTCTTGTATGTGTGCGCAAGAAGGTTCAACAGAAGTTGATTGTTTGATTAAAGTTTCCGAGAGATCCGAGAGCCAAGTCATTAGCTGACCAGTGGTTTCATGAAGCCTCTGATATTGTTAAATAAACCTATTAATTGCGCCGCGAGAGAATTAACAATACCGCGCCAGCGAAGACTGATGGGAAGGGCTAATGAAAACAGATGATGTGCAGCTATGCGCTACTTTGGAGAAGTTTAGGAGGATGTACATGATAAGTTAATAGACTAGAATTTTTATTGAAAAATGTGCCCTAATCTTACATATAAAATTATATTTTTCCCTTAAGTAGGAGTAGGAACGAAGTTTTCCAGATTGTCAGTTACTTCTGGTTTGGCCGTCACCCTAGGAAAACGGATTGTATGTTTTATTTTCGTATAGATAACCTCGCAAATGCAGTCTTTCTTTTTGAAGATGGCTGCGAGAGGATAAATGGAAGAGGCTAGTTCGAGGTGTTTGAAGATTAACCTGATTAGGATGCACCTGTTGTATCCCTCTAGTCTTTGTTGCTCTTGATGTTATTATACTAGATACCTCAGTGGAGCATTCATCATGGTAAAATATATAAGGCAATGCCACTTTGATGATACTAACCTGCAATTTTATGAAACTGCTGTTCATCTCAAATTTGAGAATAAAAGAATATAATCAAACCATAACTATTTATTTTTCCTCAGAAGATGCTAATACGGTTATGGAAACATATAAAACCAAGGTCTGATGCGTGGTGTTGGGGTGGTTGCCATACCAAAGGAGCCAAAATCACATGTATACTTGTATAGTTTTGCTGATATCAGTTTCTTGAGAAAATAATATAGGATAGTTGCACATATTTAGCGATCCAAAAAGTAGTCCATCTAAGAGGTGAATTGCAAGTTTTCAACTACTAACTATTTTTACTCCCTCTTTTAGCTAGCCAAAGTAATGATCCCAATTTATGTCACGTCGGTAGTGACAAATACCATAACATCACTTTGTTGCACATCGTCAAGATTATGAGGGGAATTTATTGTGGGAAAATTAAGCCCGCCAATATTTATTAGTTTATTGAGCTTTTTCGAATGTAGGATTGGTGCTGAAAGTTATCCCTGATTAATTTCAAGGAATACTCTTTTCAAATTAGGACTTTTGAGCTATTAATATCTAGGCCTGACCGAAATTCTATACTGTTATAATTTCTTCTGTACCTGTATTGCTATGCTATATTCAATGTTTCAAACACAACCAACTATATGAAGTACAAAACGCTCCCGTAGTGTAGTGTTGCAGCGTTTCCTAAGAAATTGTGGTATAAATGAAAAGTTCTTTAGCATAAAGGTACAGTTCCCACATTTTCAGTTATAATTTCTTTGCAATTTACCCACTCTGTTGACGTAATTCGAAAATAGCCAGTAGACCGTATGTGGAACCGCTTCATTGTCCTAATGTCTGGGTAAACACAGTCCGTGAAGCAGAAACCACTACTTGACGGTTAGGATAGGTATTACACCCTCAACTAACTTACTTGATGATACATATTTAGCGCGAAATCGAGTCGTAATGTCCACTTGCGTGTTTTATGCATCTATTGTTGGCTTAATCGCGGGATTTTCTTCTTCTACTCGGTGGGCGATTCTTACTGGCTACGTAGAAATTTGAAAGTAAGTAATGCCTATTCTCCTGTTGATACTGGTCAACCTATTTCGCTTGAACAAACTGATTTCAAGCAAGCGGGAGGAAATTACCTGTATAGGAGAAGCTTTGCTAGAGAAATTTTTGTCCAACCTGTAGCGATATTTTGTAAGTTGACTGACCATACGGGGAGAAGTGAAATAACTGTTTTTGTGTATGTCAATGTCAGTTTTGCAAAACTTAAAACGATTTTTATATTTCAAGCTTTAATAAAGGTTGCAGGGGCTGTCGGTTAGCAGTTCCTTCTAAGACATACGTGTTTTTAATTAGGCAGTGGTACAAAATTCATTTTTCCAGAAGCAATCTATTTTCTTTTGCCACCTTTCTCATGGTTTTCCAGAATTGAGACACATGACTTTATTGCCATGAAGGATTTTATGATTTTATAGCTGAAAAATTCATGTAAAAAAATCTCAAAGCTGAACATTCCAAATAATGGTGAATATTAAGGAAACTCAAATGAATTTTTAAGGGCAAGCGTTTTTGAGATGCCCAATATAGTTTTGTAAAAAGGTTTCGTAACGCTACATATATCCTCAAATATGAACCATCCTATTACAATTCGTTGCTGATATAGGTACTAGTGTGATTGTACTGCAGTATTAGTTGTCAAATGAGAGAGCGACAGTCTAAGATAATAATCAATAACAATTATTGAACTGTCCGCCACATATATTAGGCTATTAACGTGTGTTCAACCTTCCAAGAAATATCCCAGGGTTTCTTGTCATCTGATCCTTATTCTCTTAGTGACAGGCAATAACATGAGGGGCACACTTTGTAACCGATAGGTCACCGCTATTGCAGATGCCGTCTATGTTACTGTAGTCGTTGTGTTGCCGCTTTTGATCTGCTAATTCACGGAAATCCCATACAGATCTCGCTTTGGCACTTAATGAGCCTATCAGCCATGTTTCATTGTTTTATTATTATTATTGTCCTTGCTTTTTAGCTCACCGGCATGCAATTAAATTTTTGTAGCAGTCAGTTAATTATTAAGCCTTTTCAACTGGCTCCGGTTATTCAAACTACAATGTACTTGCCACAATAATTCATGTGAGTTTGGTATGTCATTCAATAGCTGTGGTTTTTGGTTAAATCAATCTGAATCCGGCTGATATGTGTGGTTATTAATGAAGTTTGTTTAAATTTGTGTCCATTATCATTTCGTATTTTGGTTTCAACTTCCAGAAACATATATAGATACAAGTAAATGGTTTCAATACAGTTCCATCCAGTCTGTCAGCAAGACGTAATATAATTTAACTCTCATGTGTTGTTTTTCTTTATGAGGTTTATGCATGTTTTTCAAACCAGTGCTTTCGGCTGCTCAACGGTGTCGCGGTTATATTAGACAAACCGACCATTAACCACAAATAACCAGGTTACATAAAACCATTGTCAGTTGGAAAAGGTCTATTGTAATTCTTCAAGATATAAAATGTATAGTCAGAAGTATACGGAATGTTAGTAACGCATCGATACATTTTTTTTTTGGAATATCTGCTGATTTTAATCAGAATTCCGGAGAATATCTAGATCATATATTTCATTGCAGTTATGAAGCACTCGAGTGTATTATTGTTTACTATATGATCAGGATCAACGAAGTGTTTGCCGGACTTCAATGTTTCTGAATGTTTGTTTTTAAAACATTTACTTATATATCCGCGTGATTCTGTTACAATTGCTCTAGATGTTTTATACCATTGAAAAGAACATAGGAAATCTTGTAAATACATGGCTTACTCATATTTGTCTATTTTTTTTCAGAAATCCCGATTTCACTGTCGTAAATGACTAGATTGAGCTGTCAAATTGAATCTACATCAATATACCTTTCCCCTTTCTGCTCAGTGTCTTTTCATATGTTCATCTAATATTGGAATATCTTGGGAAGTGGAGTATCACAATGAAATATCTTGAGAACATCTTGAAGACGATGAGGTATTCTCAGGGTCTCTCTCGACCATAGCGAGAGTCGCCAAATAATGTATATTACTCCAATATACATCCATATATGAGTATAGTATTAGCTTGCAGGGTAAATAGAATGCAAGATTAGTTGAGTTAAAAGTTTAGTTCTAATTGGATTTCCATTCAAACTAGAAATTATTTAGCTATATTACAGGTGAGTAATCTTCTTAAGAAATAAATTACTAAACGCGTCACATGGTCACGATTTATTTTTAGTGTAATTACTCTTATACTGGCACCTCACTACAAGAGGTTCCATTGTAAGATCCTAATCTTTGATAGAATATGGTGCTGAAGAGCTATCTTGCATAGAAGATATGCTAAACGTTGAGGGTACTGTAACTCGTCAATTTTTTACATATCCGATGTATTTTCAATAGCGAAAAAATTCCCATAGCGTGGCGTGTAACTTTTGTGAACTCATTTGGACTTTAGTAAAAATCAGCTAAGTAATTAATTTGAAGTTAGCACCTCGAAAATGAAAAAAGGACATATAAAGCCCCAAGGATAGGTCATAAATTTTTTTTTTGAAATAGTTAGTCCAAAGACTATAAACTGTCCATTGGTCACTTACGAAGTCAAGTTCCTAACCGTTAATGTTGTTCTACAGTTTTGTATCTGTGAATACTATTAAAGTTCAAATGAGGCAATATCTATCATTGATCCTAACTCGAATATGACGGTATCTGTCTGCACTGATGAAAGGGCCGCTGATCCGTCATTCAAACACCATTAAAATTCATCTGATCCCGTCTGCTTTGAAGCGGCACACGTCGAACAGCGTTAAGGAGGAATCGACAATGCCGACGAGCCTTTATTATTCCCGGATTTTAAATTAGCCCCGATTGTGTAAGGTTACAATTTTAACTTGCAGATTCGACGCTCCCGGGGTGGCTGGAATAATGTTTGCCTGGGGCGCCCTTAATCTTAAAATTAACCTTTGTGACGAGGCTGTCGACAGACTGCCGGTCGCTTTGTTCTGCTTGCTGGGGCGAGACGCGGGAATGGGTGATTTTTGTTCGCTTGATGTCAATACTAACACTGATGTTTACTACAAGGTTGTTAATTCCTTTCACAGAAAGAGATCATACAATTGTTATTTAATGAAGGTATTCAAATAGACTGACTGAATACTGTAGGCGGATATTTCAGTTCCCTATGAATTTTCTACATATATATAGAATTATCTCGAAAAATTCTCAATGGATATAAGATCAAAATACCTTACCGTGGCTCTAAAATATTTGTAGTTTCAAATATGTACTGATGTCAATTTTGGCTTCCTGCCTTTACACTGCACTGGATGGTCCATTCAACTTGAGACAGCCATATAGGGCGAATACGGTGTGTTTTTAGATGAACACGTTCAGACTAAAGATATTGGGTGCAATGGGAGAGAGTTAATGATGATTTTCATTTTAGAAATTGAGAGCGTTTTAAAGTTTTTTTTCAAGGTCAACCATGTTGTTTTGATGATGGATCTTTTTTATTGCAGAAAACTAGAAAAAAACAAATACCGTCTGTTCAAAAAAAAATTTAATCCGACTTCGACTCGGGGTCGGCAAAAAGGGCCAAAGGTGGCCTACTTGCCAGGCTTTGTCTCCCCACTACTACTACTACTACTAATCCGACTTAAGTAGCTGAAAGTGAAACGTTTGTTCTTTTTCGAAATGTTTCAATACCGCAACGGTAGACAACTCTGTTATCATTCCTTTTGAACGTTATTGACTGAGTCACATTGTCTCAGTGAGCAAGAAATTGAGTAGATTTTTTTTCCTTTATTTGTTGTTCTCAGATTAATCTGGTTCTACAAACCATGGAGAAGTGAATCGACATAGTATGCACTACTGGAGCGTGGAAAATCCGCGATGGTTGAGAGAAGTGGAAAATCAGCGCCCTTCGTTGGTGAATGGATGGTGCGGGATTATTGATGACAGGTTGATCGGTCCATACTTTATTGAAGGGACGTTCTACTCCATTTAGCAGATTTAGGCGACGATATGCCACTTCAAGGATGGGCAAGTATGTGGTTTCAGCATGATTGCTGCCCAGGTCATTATGCCAGAATTATCCGTGCAGTGCTGGATCGGGAATACCCTTTTCGTTCGGATAAGGTGGTCCCGTTATGTGACCTGCTTTTTATGGGGTCATCTAAAAGAAGTTATTCATTCTAGAAGCTCCCATTACACAGGAAAATATGGTGTAACGTATAAAAATGCTTGTAGAGCAATCAATAGAGAAACTCTTCTTGGATGATTTTGAACATACGAGTATGTTATAATAAATTTATAGGTTTCCCATATGATAATTACGTTATTTATGCTTTCCTGGGAAGCAAAACATATCTGATAATCCGTGTAAAAATAATAATAATTATTATTGTATTCTTTATCTACGTAAGTTGCAATCGGATTCATACATTTTGTGAATAAAAGGTATTTGATTTTCCTCGTAAAGTAAAATTCTGCATTAAAAATTATATGTTCGCATTAAAAATACATGGCTGACCTTGGACGGACATATTGGAGTACATATTGAGAATAAATAAAGTTCGCTTCCAGAATGCCTGAAGTGTGCAACGTAGCACTGCCAGTAGGACAGATAAATGGTTAGCAAGCAGTATTGCTTCATGACTACGAGGTGAGCATCCATGACGCCAGTCAGACGTTGCCGTTTTATATACTCCAGAGGTCCTGCAGGAGAACTTTATTTTTTCGCAATGTGTACGCAACTTGCGGAAGACTCTATCAATATTTTTTCATTATTTGTTAAAAGTTTAATTTATGAAAAAGCTAATAGACATATAGGAGTCTAATCAACTTTATTCGAAACACAGATGGTCAAATATTTGAAAGTTGGCTAGTGTTTCGAGTTTCGATTCATATTTCTAGGAGTTATGGATATCAGTCTAGGCCACTAACTCAACTTTGTTTTCGATATTCTACATTTCCAACCCTAAGTTCTGGATATATAATGGAAACTAGCTTCTCTATCAATGAGGACTTTTTACTACTGGATTAAAAAAGTATTAATAACGAAGCTGTTACAATAAACGACAAAGAAACGGTATAGTGAGAAAAGTGACGACAAATATATTTTTCAACATATTATTTCAGGAAATGTGTGTTGAAAAAATGGTATATAGCGAAGTTTTTGGATTTTTACCTAGCTAGACAATCCATTGAACTACGAGCTCATTTTAACATGGAATGTCTTTTTTTGTACTCCATAGAACTTGACTTCGGATAGCTAGGAAGATATTCTGCATTTTCTAAATTTGTTTTGCTAAACTCAAATTTTGTTTAAAGGTTGGTTCGTTTTGAATGCCATATATGTTTTATCGTTGTATACTGTATGAAAATACAACGCTATGCGGTAAATTGCCGCCAAACATTACTTTTGATTTATTTTATCCGACAGCTTGAAATCGGTTTCTTCCATCACATACTCCAAAACACAGTATATGTAGGTTATCTGAAAGACTAATAATTGGAGATGCTACTTTGACCCCAGATTCGAATCCAAAGGTTCCAAATACATAGTAATATAAATGATTCCATTACCGTTCATGATTTTTTTATAAACGATATCAAACTTGCGAAAAATGAGAAAGACCAGTGTCGTGCTGTATTTATTTTTATGTACCTGCGTAATGCGACTTTTGAGCTATCGGTATGAACCTATACAATATTTTTATGAACATTTACATAAGGTATAAAATTGAATTTTAAGGGGATGGTGAATGGGGCGTGAATTTATACTGAAGATTGCTTGCTCAGGCAATACAAGCTTTCATATACGCAGCTTCAAATAGTTATGTGATAGTTGTGGGAAATTTGTAGACAATGTGTATATTTTAGTAACATTTTCGGACTTCCATTGACTTAAAGGGCATTTCAAGGATACCACAACAATCTAAGCGTTATAAACTGCAACCAAAAATCAGAACATTGAAAGCTTGAAGCAGTGTTATTAAAAGTTATGTGATATATCAGCCTTTCACTCACAGAAATAGCATATTATTCACAGAATTTGATCTGCCATTGGCAATAATTATAAACATTTTGTCAATGGTTCTAGCTTATTTTTATGCCAATCTATTTTATCAGTACATCAACTTTACTAGGCCTGGCTCTAAATTACCACCACCCACCAACCTCAATTTATTTTTAAGTCCCCTTTTCAAACCTTTTTCAAAAATAATCAGGAAATTCTGAAACTCCCAAAAACCATGCTTGAGTGATTTGATTTTTGGTTTGTTTTTTGACGATAGCTTCGCCGCAACTGTTGCGCTTTCCATAATATAGAACTTTTTTGTCCTTGTAATGTAACCCAAATTCGACATTTCATCAAAATTGACCTTCCGAGGAATAGAGGGTCGAAGGATTACCCGACTGAAAGATAGACGTACATTTAGACAGACAGCCCGATGAGACTGAGTAAAGTTGTTAAAATTTTTTAGTTGTTGGAAACTGACGAAGGAAAAATCCAGCAATTCAACTTGTATTGAATCCCGTAAACTTTTGCATTATGATGTGATTTAATTTTCCAATTCTTAGGCTACTTCTTACCAAGAATTCCTAAGTCACGTTTCTACGGTTGGTTTTGAATGAATTACTGGAATTATCTATTGACCTTGCAAGTTTGGAATATTGGATTATTGAGAATCGATTTATATAGATTTAACAGAAACAACGTTGATTAAACATATCCTACAAGACGAATTAGAAAATAGATGAGGTTCTAATAAATGGTAATGTTTCTTCTGTCTGTAATCCAGAATTTCAGGAGTGGAGTTGGTGAGTGCATTGGAGTAAACTAAACAGGGAGATTTTGTCTCCTATTCTATTAAGTGGATAAATTTGATCGTTTATTGTCAGCCTCCTTTTTATTTTGAACTATAGATTGCTACACATTCCCTAACTCATTACTCATCATCCTTATTCCCAATAATTCTGCTAGTCTACCTTTTAGTTCAGACAATCCGTTCCCTCTTACCTACTGAGAGCATGTGTGTTATACACTTTTAAAAGTACAGGACATTTTCAACATTCCACAAGTTATCCTGTTAGCATCAGTATTTATAGTTATTGGCCATATTTCTTTTTACCACTAAGACACAAAGACACATTATTGCGACCAATCATGTAGTAACGAAATTTCACGAAACTTTCAATTGTTGTCAAGAAAACACAATATCATGAGTATAATTCTTTTGTGATTGCAATGCTTCTCTGCCCATTCGTGTGGAATGTACTATTAGAATTGTAGTATAACGTGCTTCTTCTTACGGCAATTAATGCAGTTATATAGTGTTGATAGAATTATTGTAGACTTGAATTGATTAGCTAAAAAGACCGTTACCAATTTCAAAGGTGTCCTTTTCCATTGAACCGGGTGCCATAAATTCATCTAACAATGAAATAAATACCAAAAGCAGCCGTATAAATGTGTGCGTAACGGTGCATCTGGTGCTCCGCCTCCTGGGTTTCTTGATATAGGGCAATGCGTCGATGGGCAGATCCAAGTGGGCGTGGGCCCTGCATGGTCCTCTTTGTTGATGTACAAACACGCGCGCACGACGTACTTTTGTTAATTAAAAACGTTGTCAACGGGGGAAAATCGAACGTAATATCGTTATACAAACAAAAACAAATGGACAAAGAGCTTCGGATGCTTAACATATATGGGGAAGTTTTATACATAGACGTAGCATCTTTCCTCTCACAATAGTCTTAATATTACCTGCTACTGAAGGGATACCACATTTTTTTAAATAGATAGCCCCACGCAGAGGCAGATAGCCTATCTTACTTCATAAGCGTTGCGAGATGATTGATGTCTATTCAAATTGACCGTAAAATGCTGTAGATTGTAACCATCGAGCTACAAAGTCCCCGGTAGCTCATTACACAACGCTGAAGCACTCCAAAAAAATGACTTATGAGAGAAGCTTGCTCAAGGCTTTGACAGCTTGACCTGGTGAGGGTGCGCCCTTTGAGCCAACCTTCTTCGAAGTTCTAAACTGTGGAGGTCCTTTGTGATGTAAGACGCATCTACAAGATGTATTGCTCGTTTCTGGATTGTGTTCAGAACTTTCACTTTATAATGATAATAATAATTACAAGAATGTAATATCCCGAATTGTAAGAGAATCCCCAGTCTCTGAGACGCCAATATAATCTACCGTTGGAATTAGATCCAAAGTTCAAAGCGAGAACAATTTTGTGGGGAGAATTCTAGAGCCTTCCAGTTATAATATTGAAAAGGATCAACAAGCTCCCCAGTTAGGGTCGACTTACCATGATAATAGTTGACCAAACTATAATAAAAAATCATCGATACTATGGACATAATTATTGGGGTAAAAAAACATTAATAATTAGCATAGCATAATTGTTTTCGAGAAATGATGGCCGGAATCAAGTTTAACTTATGCATTGGTATTAGCTTGTTATGAAATTCAGAAGCCGTGAACAACATGACATTTTTTTGGATACAAGATGAACTGGATTGGTACTTATACTTCGCCGCAGTGAAACCATTATTTGAAAAGCTTCCATAAAACCCATTTTGCTGCCTATGGGCTGATACCGGGTCTTTGCAACTGGTTGAATAGCTCCTTAATTGTGGTGGTGGATGTATATGCTTCCGAAGTACTTACCATCAATGCGGGTGTTCCTCAAGGATCAGTCCTTCCTCCAACGTCCTTATTGCTAAACATTAACGATTTTTGGATCCAATCCTATCTACAGCTTCGCTGATGACAGCACGCTTATCTCCTGCATGGAACCGGGCAAACCAGTACTATCCCAAGATACCGTATTCTAGCGAGAGCAACATGCAGTTCAGATCAAGAGGACATTGTGAGAATTGTGGACAAATCATCGATACTATGGACATAATTATTGGGGTAAAAAAACATTAATAATTAGCATAGCATAATTTTTTTCGAGAAATGATGGCCGGAATCAAGTTCAACTTATGCATTGGTATTAGCTTGTTATGAAATTTAGAAGCCGTAAACAATATAACATTTTTTTGGATACAAGATGAACTGGATTGGTACTTATACTTCGCCGCAGTGAAACCATTATTTGGAAAGCTTCCATAAAACCCATTTTGCTGCCTATGGGCTGATACCGGGTCTTTGCAACTGGTTGAATAGCTCCTTAATTGTGGTGGTGGATGTATATGCTTCCGAAGTACTTACCATCAATGCGGGTGTTCCTCAAGGATCAGTCCTTCCTCCAACGTCCTTATTGCTAAACATTAACGATTTCTGGATCCAATCCTATCTACAGCTTCGCTGATGACAGCACGCTTATCTCCTGCATGGAACCGGGCAAACCAGTACTATCCCAAGATACCGTATTCTAGCGAGAGCAACATGCAGTTCAGATCAAGAGGACATTGTGAGAATTGTGGAATGGGGATATGCAAACGGAGTTCTGTTTAACGCGCAGAGGATTCAGACAACAAACCTGACAAAAAAGTCACATGTTGGTCTGCCAGCCCTGGAGATGGAGGTACTCCCAATACTTGAATCATCTTCTATCAAGCTTCTGGGAATTAACATCAAAGCTATCCATGCAGCTTCTGGACACAATCCAGAACCGAGCAATACGGCTAATGGATACGCCTGACGTCACAAACGACCTACACAATCTGGAACATCAAAGGAGGGTGGCTGATCTGTCCCTATTCTATAGATATTATCATAGCAGATATTCGACTTGCATAATAACTCAAAGAGTCACCAGTTCAGCAGATACAAGGGGACCTCACCAGGTCGCCTTGAATAAGCCTGTTCCAAAAGTCGTTTCTTGGGAGAACTTCGGCGTTGTGGATTGGGCTACTGGAAACAGTGTTTCCCGATGGTTACAATCAAAAGCATGTAAAGGTCAATGTGAATAGACATTGATCCTCGCGCAGTGCTTATGAAGCGCGAGGATACATCTCATCTTTGCATAAGGTTGTCTGTAAAAAATAACTCTACTACATTTTGTTTTTGGAAATTCATATTCATATGAACTGTTATCCTATCTCCTAATATGCTCCATTTATCTAGAAACTTTTAAGTTCTCAGAATAAAATCCCGTTCACACGTTAACTTACTTTTAAATTACTTTTGGAGGAATAATAATCTTAATTTCCTTGGGATATAATTAAACCTTATAAGCATTCCACTAACATTTCGCTGCTGCTAAAAGTATTTTGATACCCTGGCGATACTTTAGAATATGAAGGGCACAAAAAAACCTTTCATATTTGTGAAAACTTGTATATAAACTGGGCAATTTTAACCTAACTGAGAAATACAATTTCACATATATTATTGAAAAAATATTTCGGCGTTAGTGCGCAATGAGTAAAAGAAGTGCATTTTATACGTCGTTATTGTAAATGAGATATAATGAATAGGCAGGCATGGTCAATATACTTCTCTTGAAGATAATTCCTACCCTATTACTTCACTACAAAGAGGTTGTACCACCACTGCGTATTAATAACCCCCTCATGCCGTTAGTGGCCAAACAAATAAACAAAACACAAACCAGACCGTCTGGGGAATTTAATCATATTTACGGGAGCCCTGGAGAGCTAGGTGTGTCCCGGAGTTGAATCGAAAAATTTTCCAGGTTCGTGAACACGTCTGAGCGATGTTATCGCTCCATTGCCTCCGAATCATTTTATTAATTCTTGGGCATTGTTTTTCAATTATCCCCTGGAGTTTTTGGCGCGGTCGCGAGGGTTTTTGTAGGTCTTGGGCGTGTTTTGCCGCGTGCACCCCCTACCAGTGACGGTTTGAAGTCACAGGAGGTAGACATTCATTTTCTTAAGGGTAAGATTCCGCGGCTCTAGGTGGTCCAAGCGAGATTATTCCAAGGTAATGCGTCCGAAGTGTTTTGCAGAATTGTTTATCGAATAATGGAACGATTTTACACCTCAATAAATCTATTTGTAAGTCAGTAATATGAATAACACATCGGCGGGTGACATTTCTATTATGTTTTTGCCCACACGCATTTTAAAAAAGTCAAAGCAAAAATACCTCCAGCGGGATGCTGAGGATCCTTTTTTTTCACTTTTGAGGGACCAACATAGTCCTTATTTATATTTAACATCTTCAGGCTATGAAGGTCTTTGTAATGTCAGACACATCAACCCGACGTTGGTCTAGAAGCTTCAGGAAGTGCTTCATTGTGCATCCTACATATATGAGCAGTATTCCAATGGCGATCTGAACCAACTCTTCTAAATTGGTAGTAGTTTTTCTGGCGAATATAATTTTATGCAGCAGAAGAAACCCAACTTCTGCGACGTTGACCTAGCAAGGCCAGAAATGTTGATATTAATGGTCAAAAGCTTGATTGTGGGTCACCCCATCTTTACAGCTGACTGACCGGCATGTGATTTTCTTGTCAGAGTATTCTCGTATGAGTCATCTGTGAACTGAGATCTATTTGTATTTCAATTTCCTTGATGTCCTTGTTGATTGGGATTGGAATATGATGCCACCCATGTGAGGTATATCAGAATGGTAGTAGTTTACCGGATACTATGTAAAATATAAATGACGATTCCAGGCCAGAAACTTAAGTCAGATAAGAATCTCTCATTTAGTTAAAAAATCTCTACCTTACGAAATTTGTACCTTATGATCGTTTGTTATTTTTCACGGTCTATAGGTAAAGAAGATTTTATTTACTAGTGTGTTATAACCTTATTTGATGATTTTGAACAGCTCTTTGATAGGTCACGGTCAAATTGAACTAAAAACTTCATTTCTATAATATGCAACAGATAAGGATATTGGCCTTCGAGCAATTTGCCTCATTCAATACTTATTATATAAATTTTTATGAATCGAGAACTAAGTTCTTCAAAACATGATGCACCTTATAAAATATGACATGTCATATTTTCTGAATATTACATCATGAAGCACGTGGATACTCGTATTAGAACTAAATTTTCTCCTTCTACGATGTTAGATGCGATACAGACCACTATTTATTTTGAACTGTGTAAGATTCTGAAAGTCGGAGGGATTCTGCGCATCGCCCGAAAATTGCCAAGCTTAAGATATGCCACGGAATGCAGGTAGTCAAGTTCCACAAGACTTACATTCCAACTTTAGGTTGTTTTTGAGGTCCTTCTGTTCAATCTAGGAACGCAGCATTGCTCATGGAACAAAAATTGTCAGTGTCAGGTAAAGCATAATATGTACATAAATCTATTTGTTAATGTGACTTTAATTACATATGACCATAAAAGAAATTTACTATCAGCTATCTCAAAAGACTTGGAAAGCGAAAATTTTATCATATAAATACTTAATCAACCAAGGTCAGTGCGATTGTGGTTAAAAAATTCACTTTTCTAATACATATTGAATGGAGCCTGGACAACCGCAGCTTTGGTACAGCTCGACCAGTAGTCTTGTATGGTCGGAAAAAACCAAAGATGAATATAACCTTCTTCTGCACCACTGCCAGCAATTTTTAAGGCAATAAGTAAACATGATATATAAATTATATGAAGCATTAAGTTGTTGACTAGTGCAACTCAATAATTAACACATACACACATTAGTAATCAGTTACCATGAAAGCGATGTTGTTGTTTTTCTTCATTGGTTGCATCCTGCTGGCAACTAATATGCAAGACCATGCAGTTACAGCAGCCTGTGCCCAAAAGCCAGATTGTAAAGGGATACTGTGTGGCGTGCCTAAATGTGATCCACCAATGGTTCTAAAAAGTGACGAGTGTAACTGTTGTCCTTACTGCGGTGATCCAACTGCAGCGTAGTAGGTAATATTAGAAGTTGGCTTTCTCTCAAGGAAACTAACAGATTTTATTGCAGGAAGTTGTATAGCGAGAAAGTTTTTATGTTGTTCTACATATTTTCAGACGCAAAACGTAAAGTTGTGATCAAATCTAAAATCCATCACTTTTACCTCCCACGTATAAGCGATGAAAGTCTTGTCGTCGCGGAAAATTTTGAATTTGGTAGTAATTCTGCTGCATTAGTTTTCGAAATATGTGCATTGGTGGTGGAAAAATGAGCAATGCATGTACACTATTAACATTATAGTTGTACTCTGAATTTCAAAGTAGTAGTAGTTTCTGTTGCTTCAACTCATTGAATTACTATTTAAAAATGAACCTCTGGAATTAATATCAACTACGCCCTAAAACTTTGTGGAAACACAAAATAACTGGGGTGCAAAGAAGTTTCTTGTTTTTGCTTATCTCCTCCAATACCGATGGAAAAACACACCCAAGTACTCATACCACAAGCCAAATTTCATCAAAATTAGATCGAAAGGCATTTTGACGGATAAACGACAGATAGACTGACTGAAATAGGTTACACGGACTTTTGTTTCCAGATATAATATATTAAAAAAATCTAGAGGTGAACCTAGAACCTCATTTATATGCGATAGCAAGAAAAATGTTGAATAATTAATATAAAATAGCATTCGATGTCTTCAACCTTTTTTATATTTTCTATAAGGCATAATCTTTGATGGAACATTTCACACTCATTCCTTCACATACATGCTGCCAAGTTATTTCGTTTATAATTTATTGTTCAAAGAAAAAACTGATATCTAAGCCATTTAAAATTTTATTATCTCTCATTGTACTTCATATATGCAACTTTGTTGAAAATAGCCTTCGCTTTAGATACAGATATCATTACAAATATTATTTTACTTGCATTCAGTATAATATTGGTTTAGATTCTACGAATTTTCATTTAGTTATTTTTTATTTTAGGATTCAAACAAGTCCCACGGCAAGGTTGGATTCACAGATACTAAAGTTTATTTTACGATTTGTGTATTTCTTGTTAAAAATGAACCTTTTTCTGTTATGTAATCAGTAGTAAGCAGATCATAACATTGTTTTGGATAAAATCAGTTAGATGTGTACTTTACTTTGTTTATTTTGGTCACATTTATTTATAGCATTTATGAAAATCAATAAAGCTGCATTACTAACCTTGTTTTTTTAATGTGATATGTACAGACGAGTATCCTGCAAGTACAACTTGAACTTCGTTGGACTGCCCTTTTTAGGTGCTAGGGTACTATACTTTTTAGTGACTGAATCCGAACTAGGGTAAAAAAACACCACACTACAAGTATTTTCTGGAACAAGTACACTCACAAAAATAATACTGTTGTCACACCTAAATATAATAACCTAAAGTTTGTGATTATTTCAATGTAAGATGTTTATATATTTTATTGCCTCTTACTGAATTAGCACAAATATTGTATGAACCTGTTCGTATTTAAAAAAGACTTCACTGCTGATGAGTGATAGTATTAGCGCGCGCTTAAGCACTGAATAAGTACGCATTGCGAAAAAGTTAAGTTCGCCTCCAGAATGCATGAAATATATGTAACGCCAACGTTGAATTTCCGGTGCGGTAGATGTACATTACTTCAGATCCTGGAACAACAGACCATACTACACTTTTATCTACCTTGCCGCCAGTGCAATGTTTTCCTTCAGCATAATTATTTGAAACATTGTAGAGGCGAAGTTTGCTGTTTCGCAGTGTGCACATCATACTGACGAGTCACGTAGTTTGACTTTACATAAATCAACGACATTGCTTTTTACAGAGATTGACTGTTGTTTCTATGGTAGCTGTGATAAATAGGGTCTCCGATAGGGACAGATATTGTGCTATACCCTCGTAAAATGGGAATCATCTTCTAGAACACAGAGAGAAGAATAACTGTATACTAACGACAATACGATGGCACAAAATTATTTTTTCATTTTGTTGTGAAGAATCCGCAAAAAAGGAATATTATTTATAATAAAATATTCTATTGTGCGATTTCTGCAACAACACAACCCTAAATGATTAAAAAAGTGAGGCGAATTACTAAAATGTGCATTAGTTGTCTAGATATTCTACGCATTCGTATGACTGTTGATGTAATTCACGATCCAGCGAGTGTTTGTGTATGCGTGTGTGTGAATTTTTATAGGGTATCGATAAACTACTTAACGGATATAATATACCACTTATTTTAAGGAAGGATATAAATGTGTATAGACTAAATCAAGTCAACAAGTACGTAATGAAGGCCATAGTGCAATTGTTCATACAATTTGTGCTCTACTGATAGTAAAATTCATGCAGAAAAAGTTACGATAACTACGATTATTATTAGATCACTGTATAATTATGGAACCTCATATCACCACTGATAAATTTCCGTTCAGGTTGTGTATATTCCAATGTACAAATTGTGCAACTTAGAAAGCACCGTTTTGGTCGTACTTGCTATTTTAGTCACGTCGGTTATTTTTTATATAACAATGCCATCAGGAACAGATTCGCTATGTGCTCATATTATAAGTCCCATGCGTCCAAACATGACTTTTATAGGAAAATACTGTTTCCAAAAATCAGTGCAAAGTATTTAGCGGGGCGCATAACTCTAAAGGTGTAAACCAATATTCACGACTATTGTATACCCGACCTAGTATAATATGATATAAATCCGGGTTTACTATAACCAACTTACTACGAGGTTCCAGCACAACTCTATCCTATTAGTTTTTGATGTTTCATGAGTGTTTTTAATTTTTCTGTCAAATGAAAATAGTTTAAAGGATCTGGATCGGTTGTAATCACACCAGAATACATTTACACCAATTATTATCTATAAGCAGAATACATTTACACCAATTATTATCTATAAGCAGATACCATAATGAACATGAATATTGAATCAGCATCTGAGACATCACCAGATATTAATAGAAAAAATGTTCTATTAGATCTCAGAAAAATAATGATTTATTTCATTGTACCGGAAACTGGTCTCCAAGCTAATTACAGCGTAGGATGTAATAAGCCATTAAACTTGAATCCATTTTTCTTTCCCAGTCTAAGACCGGATTGTATTCGCGAAAAATTTTGTGGTGGTGTTATCTTGCTCTTTCATGACCAATATTTCTCGAGATTCCTTTTTTGTCAATTTGTCTCTCTGTTGGATTTTCTTGGTGTAGTTCTGTCTGTAATCTGTCTGGTGATACTTGGCCCCTCTATAATTCGGAAATTAATATCAGTCTTTGATGAAATTTCCACAGTATTTTACTTAGATCCAGCATCAGCGGTGGCATTGTGAAAAAATATAAAAATGGATAAAAAACGATAAAACTTCATTTCTGGACGCTTCTGTCACCACTGGAAATTTTACCAAAAAATTTAAGGTGAAGGATGAGGAGCGGGTCAATATAATTCATTTGCTGTGTTAAGAAAACATTTTTTATCATCTATAAATTTATTACCCCGGTAATCACCACTACAATGAAAGGCTAAGTGGATGCAAAAAGTGCTTGCTGTTGATAGTTGGTCCTTGGTCACGATATCATGCCTACCTTATGCTTTCTTGTATAACTTTGTAGTCATTTTTTGCTGCCACCTGAAACGAATTTTATGATGCATCATCCGTGCGAACATGGTAAATTTTCGATATATTGCGGAAGTTTCGAACAAATGTAGACAGTATAATATTTTCTAGGGCATTTTAGGTCGATATTAACTTTTTAACCAGAGGAGGCTTATATGTTCTTCTTCTGTTTTAGCAACTACTGTCACAGATTACTGCATTTTAACTTGATAAGAATCATAAATAACTATGAAGGTGCGTCTTAGTCTCTCAATAAATTAAAAGTAAGAACATTCTTTTTAAAAACAAGCGTCTACTTAAATGCGCAAAAAAGTACAAACTAAACGTTCCCTTCAAAACTTTTTCTATCAACTTATAACGTGATTACAATTTATGTGATATTAAAACCTGTCACCAGATTTAAGTACTCGTATTTACATAATTTGAACATTTTTATCTACATAGGTAAATCTCACTACATGATTTTATATCATATAAATTGTATAAGGACATTATAAGTTGATAGTTAAAGTCTTAAAGGAAAAGTTTATTTCATTCTATTTAGCGCCTTTAAATCAAAGCTTGTTTTTAAATATGTTTTCTACTTTTAATTTATTTTTACTTTTTATTTATCGCTGGACAGTTCTGCAAAACCCCAGTATACCAAAATTTCAGATGGATTGGAACAACGGTGTTTATCATCTTTGTTTCCTCTCATTCGTATTCTCAGCAAGTCCTTCCAGTTGATACCCATATTGTAGGAGTGCATTAAAAATAACTAATCCGCCATCTTGAGTGTGCCGCCATATTGGATTTAGACGGACGTCACTTTATTTTTCGACTTATTCTCAGAAAGCCTTCATATTCGATACTCATATTGTAGGAGTGCATTGCAAATGACTATTCCGCCATCTTGGGTGTTCCGCCATGTTGAATTCAGAGTGACGTGACATAGCTAACCATGCATTGACATCCAAACTGAACGTGTATACAAAATTTCAGCTCAATCGATTGAAGATATCTGCTTCAAAATGGTGTTCCAAGATTCCAACAAATAAAAATACGAGTAGACACTTAGATACATATGTACATTGAAAGTTAAATGAATGGCTGTATTAAGATGCCCACTGGTAGGTTCCACGTGTGGTGGCCACTTTGATACAAGATCTGATTAGATTTTAGAAGTGTTGAGCTACTTGAAGTAGGTTTTGGGAATATATAAAATATATAGCAAAACTCAAATGTATTATCAAGGAGGTCATGATTTTCAATATGACCAGCAATATTTCTTAACCTTAATTCACAGAGAACAATTTAATAAAGAGATTAGAACAAAATTCGATTCAAATTCTTGTCCATAAATTGATACCGCTACGTGTGAACGTCAACCTACTTGATACCACTTTTTAAAGATTAATTTCCATTTGAATTAAAGAAATTTTATTATAGCCATAACCTTCACATCAAACGATGGCAGTCTGAAATCCTAATCTGGCATGTTTTTTTAACATACCTCCTGAAGATTTCGCGTCCTGAAGACATTCAATGCTACGCGTAGAAAGGACATCGAGACTTTTGATTTGATGTTTTCATTTCATTTAGAGCAAAATTACATACATGCATGATGTGGCTTGAGTTCTGTACCTCAGTTACCCAACTCATAATAATTTTTATTATTCTATCTAATCCATCAGGGAACAAACTGATCCGCAGCTGAGAGAAAGAGGAGAGCCTCATTGGAAGTTCGATTTTATGAGGATGAGACTCTAAGCTCTAATACTTTAAATTTTTGTCACATCCAGGAGGATTTCTTCAGAGCTTTCGTTTCATGCGTCACTCTCTAGAACTATGGATGATCCACCGCAGAGCAGGGACTGACGGGAATGAACTGTAATCATCGACATGCTCCCGAAAGCCACTCCAGGAAGACATTGTTCGGCTCCGCGGTCCCAGTGCGACGGCGGTTGTAGCGGTGGAAGCGATTTAATCAAGGGCCTCCTGCTGGGACGGGCCGATTCTCTACCGTTAATGGAAACGAATAGCTCGTGTCGGGCGCATTGCATTGTAGAAGTTATTATTCAGAGCTCGAGTCGCGTTGCGTCGTTTGATTTCATTATGTATCATGCGTCGACGACGACAAAGCGTCACTTGTTCTGTTTGATTGCAAAGCGACGGTATCGTTTCAGCTCTGCGAGTTAAAGCTGGGTACTAATACATTAGACCGCGAATCTGTTGGTATAATAGTAGACGTTTTGAATTAATTAGTCGTTCATTTTCATGCTATTTTTATGTTTCATGAAATATAATAGAAAAGCACATCACTTAATTCTGGCTGTCTGCATGTTTCTTCATTTTCATGATATCATGACATTTTAGTGTCTGGGACGGTGAAGTAGCTGAACTTGGTACTTTCCAATCATACAAGTTTAAATCCTCTCCTGCGCTGCAATACTTAAAAAGAATAAGAGACATGAGTTTTTGAAAACTGAATTCCCAATAATTCATTAAGTATATCTGAATAACTCCGAAACTTTATGAACAATAAGTGAATTTTGAGAAATTGCGGTATTTTGTAGACCAAGGAATTTTAATATGACCTAAATTTTGCATCGCGCGGTGTTTGTATTGAGGCGCACTTGTATAAATAAATAAAATTTTATCTCAGATCCATCTAACCTGTCTCTCTCCAGTTCATGATCCCTGGTATAGATTTACCTAAATTCTAAATGTTTTATTTGGCATTCCAACTAGTTGCAGTACCGACAAGAAGCGTCAACAAACGATGGCAGTTTCGTCGAATTCTACAGTTATTAAAAAATGGATGTGTTTAAGGAAAATGTCTCAACAAATCAAGTACGCATGATTACAGAAGTTGAACGTTTATGCGTGATTGAACGGCTTCTACTAACGCCAAAAATATTTGAGGTCACTGCTCCTTTTTTTTGAAAATGAGCAAGTTTAAACGATTTTTTATTTTTTCCATTTTTTGACGATACCTCTACTGTCTCTAACCCGATTAAAAAAATACAAAGCTCTACCATTCTTGGTAAAATAGTTAAATCGATATCCGATTACTAGATAGACAACGACACAACGACAACAGACACACCGACGGAATCAGTGATGGGTTTTCGTAATGTTCATGAAACATCAACAAAAACTATACAGTTTTACTACCTTTCAAACTTCTTTTGTGAAAGACCGACACATATTCCATTCATTTCATTTCAAATTGTTGATATCTACATGCTCATTATTAAAAATGTGTTCTACCATGCCGGGCCTTTCTATACTGACTTTGTCCTATGAAACATTTGTCGTAGTCAACTTTGTCAGGTTTGTCTATCGACTTTTCTTATAGTTCTTTAAGTTTTGGACAAGACTGTGCTGAATCTCAGAACTTCAAAAATCTTATCAAGATGTATATCTGACATCAAAGGGTATTGATATATTCTTTGATTTTACTCTTCCAACTTGGAGGGTGGAATTACGAAGTGTTTCTTTTAAATTTTCTGCCTTAATCGAAAGTTGACTAGCAGATGAATCAAAAATGCAAACTAACCAAGGTGGTAAAACTGTCTAGTATTTATGATTGCTGCGCCAAAGGATACAGTATCACATGTAAATCATCAATTTCGAAACGTTTCCCGATAACAGTTCTTCCTTCGCCTGGTGGTATGACAAGCAGCACGCGTTTGTCGACATAGTACGATGTTCATGAAAAACGGTGTGTTTGAACAGACTTGTGCTTCTTAACATGGTGAATGCTCCATGGTGTTCGCAATAGTGACCTTCATCGCGACCTAGGAATCCCGATGGTCAAAGATGAGATAAAACGATACGCCAATAAGCATGAAGTCAGACTACTTCATCATGTGAATACGGAGGCGATACAGCTGCTGGACAACGAACATATCGTCCGAAGACTGAAAATGACTAAGCCATTCGAGCTGGTGTAGTGCATTGTGCAAAACAAAGAAGTGGAATGAATAGTGTAATTTGTACGACTAAGCTAAACTGAAGGACATCAATGGATGAACTCTAGAGCATAAGTATTTTAGTTTTAAGCTTTATTAGAGACAAATCAATGGTTGATCTAACTTGATCAGTTTTGATGGACATATCACCTTCGCTGGTGTTTACAAAAAAAACAGACAGAACGACAGACCGATAGACTAACCGACAGATAGTCGAAAATGGAAATTCTCTTCATGTAGTATACTAGAAGTATAATACTTAAAAACCTAATCCTAATTAATTTTCGAAATTTTTGCTACCTCCTTGGCTAATGAGCAGGAAGTAAATAGAACTATGTTCCATTTTCCACAAATGATAACAGGCCTTTCACCACACCCTCCTTGGTGGCGCCCATGGGGTTTGCATTTTACCAAAGTGTTCCACGTCCGGTTTGAAGTGGATGCAGCTAATCCGAGAAAGTATCCATAACGGATCGCATTGGAAGAACATATAGCAGCTGGCCCAACCCTGTTGTATGTACCGTACCTTAAAAATCTGTACAAGGCATCGACGCACCCGTGACAAATATGGTTAAATGGAAAGGGGCGTGCATATTTTACAGTTCAAAAAACGTTGTCGACTCGAACATATCCCCCGTGACATTTGTGCATCGAAAAGTATTCGCTAACCTAGGCACATACACATCACAATTGTGATTTTTGTCTTTCATTAATATTGTTCATGATAGTTAACTTTTATTATTCAAATATATTGATAGTGGGACCTTCAGATACAATAGTAGTTGATGACCTAAGTATCCACCTAGCCTGTCACCTGAGATAGAAAATATATACCTCCTTGTTAGAAAACCACGCAGTTCACCAACAATAAGGCATTTGATTAATTTTCTCGATAAAAGTCAGCTTATCATGTACATTTGCATTGATGCATTGTTGCATTTACTAGCAGATAAAAAGCTGTGTCGTTCTCCCACAGTTTCACAAATAAAACTCTTTCTTCTAGTGACGTGTTTCGATTTTTATTAAAATCATCGTCGGACTGTCAGATTTGACATCTAACATTTGTGAAACTGTATGATAACTACACAACTTCTTATCTACATGATGGAAGAGTTTCACCAAGTAAGAGCATCTACAATCTGTATTTACTAGCGCCTAAAAATGTTATTGAAATCAGTTGAGAGTGGATCAAAATAGTAATCGAGGATTGCTAATTATTAATAAGTAACCTAGCATTCAGTTATATTTGACGAGCAGCATCGATTTGAAAAATAATAACTAAAAAAATTAATGTCATAATTATCTTATCTTTAACTATAATACGAGATTAGCGGTAGTAACTAGGAAAAGATCGCCCTGTATGTAAATCATCTAAAACATACAAGCAGTTGTCATAAGAAACATCTCGAACGTATAGATCTTTCGAAATTGGCATATTTTTGGTTCTGGAACATTCGAGATGGGCATTTTTGTATATACACGTATATTGGAGCATGGAGCTGTCAGTCAATCAGCGATAAGTTGATGTGTTATCTGTTATTGTAAATTAAAACCATTTAGCGAGCCCTGAGCAATAATCGTTTGTAGCATTTTTCATAGTCACTTGGTGCTATTTATTTTGGGTTCGAATATTGTATGACTGTTATATCTCGTAAGTTTATTTCAAGACACTCTTAATGGCTTAGGGTCACATAGTATGAATTTCTAGACATATTAAAGTACGAAAAAGGCGGAGTCGAGCTGTACAAATGATTTAAAACGTTGGTTGGCTGTTCTCCACGTAATCTCAAATGATCCTGCCACCCATATTTCGCGGCCTGCAAGCCGAAAGCAAAAGTGACATGAATAATGGACGTCTTGACACCGCAATCGTTTGCACTTTCTTAATAAACCGCTCCTGTTTATTTACCTTCACATTGTTTGTACTGACTGTACATATAACTGTATAAACACAAAAAAGGGAAGTTAAGGACACATTAAAGCAATAATAAATTGTAGTTTAAAAAAACAAAAAAAGACGGTTTTATAGTTAATCGAACTAAAAAGTAAAAAATTTTGTAGCAACAATCTTGAAGGAGTAAAAAGACAAAACATGCTCTCCAATCTGCTTTTCTATAGTTTGAAACAGAAATTTACATTTTTAAATTACTTTTTGAGCTACCTAAAATCGTAAACGTTGGTTACTGATTGAGATTAAGACCAATAGGGTAAATAATCATTTATTGTCGAATATAATGATTTATTATATTGCCATCGGTGCTTGATAAGTGTGCAAAATTTAAATTCAATTTGACGTTTTGAAGTCGGTGAAAATAGCGTTCGAAATGCCGTTACAAACATACATACAGACAGGTGAAGCTGATATCGAGCGTGAAAAATCTAAAAATAATTTCTTAAATCGCTGGTTGTCGTGTGCGGTTTGAATTTATGCTTATTTTGAATGATGTTTTAGTTTTAATGTGACATCCTGTATAAATTTCAGTTAAACAAACAACACAGCTCGAAGGAAGCAAAGTAGGCGGAGTTAACCCGTTCTAATGATATACAACGGTACTTGGCCGCACTCCACGCAGATTCGAGATGAACTCGAAAGTGACATGAGGAACAACCGTTCTGGTAGGCAGACACACCGCAGACATTTTACTTATAGCACACGGCTTGTTTCCGATGACGAACTGACTTCACTGACTGCTCCTTTTACAGATGGATTGAGCACATTAAGAAGAAGCGCGGTCTTACACACATCATTTGTCAACCGAAAATATCTGCGTATGTATAAATGGAAGTAGGAGGGAATTGGTACCCAACAGGGTAGGCCTGGAATGAAAACGGGTTGGACGAGGTATTCCTAGAGGAATGGTGCGCAAGCCATACGACAATGATTGATTAGCGATGATATATTGTTCCAAACTTCAGTAATTGAGGATATATAAATATACAGTGGGGATATAAATATCTTGTCGCGAGCCATTTATGAGTCATTCACTTATGATACTGTGACACTGATGATTTAACTCATAAAAACGTGCAAAATGTCGATAGTGTAATATCTGATATTTGTGGGTTGGGTTTTGAACTAATAAAAATTAAAGACATGTTAGGTCAGTTTTTGGGAAAAATGATAATTTGATCACTTAGGCCTCTGCGAATTATTCGTAATAAATCTTTTTTTCAAATGAAACTAACAAATCATTTAAAAGGTAGTTTTGGTTGCGGACATACAACAACCACACATCAGTTTCTTTTTGTTTGCTATTTCATCTCGACGTTTGAAACGTGAGAGAATAAAATTGATACATTATAAAATTACTATGGTATAGGTAATATTTAGAACAATGAAATAATAACCACTTTTGTAGATGATTCAGACAGTAGAAGGGCTTGGTAATACAAAATTTGTATCTAGACTTAGTGAGGGAGGGGCATCGGAGAGTATCCCACACAAAAATATTCTGAGATAGTGTGATCTAAGCATGGTAGTAGTAGATTTAGTAGATTTCCCTGTGTATGTAACTGACTACCGGACACTGTTGCCAAGAATCAAACAGTACAGTATTTCAAACGATGCAATAACCGTTGCATGTCTAGTAGTAAACAATTTCAATGAATATGTTGTTCAATAACATCAAGAGAACTAGACCCAGTCCTGAAAAACTCCATCCACAAATCCAAAACAGTTTGTCATATCGTTGTGTGACACGATACGATGTAGTATCGCGCTGTTTTGTTCGTTCACACTTATGTTCCATATTTTAATGACGCTTCAGCTCCTGTATCTCTGGAGATGATGAATTGCTGCGACCGAACGGTAATAGTACACAGCTGTTGATGTGTTTCGCTTTCTCACTTTCAGGTCACCTTCCGGTTTTAATTCCTTCAGAAACATTCGAAGTATACATTTTTCGAACTAAAAAACTCATTCTGCGACTATGATTAGAATTTTCTTGTTTAACTGATATAGTAAAATATTGAAGGGTGTAGTTCACGGCGTATTTTCAACAAATCTGCAAGCACAGAGAACCCAGAGAAATTGATACTCATGTAACTATTTATCCATCATTTATAAATTTCACATCCATAGGTATTCTAATCGCAAGTGATTTTTAAAATCCAGGTATTATGCTTTATTGGTGTTTTATGTCATACCTAATACGTCACGAAAAACTGCGCCATTATTGCATTTCCGTCGGACTGTCTGTCTGCTTGTCGTCATCCTCATCTTGTGTCCGGAATCTTTGGCTCGTCTATAGTATCATTCAGATTTTGATGGTGTGTTGACACTAGGATACTGCTGTGGTAAGTACGAAAAGTATGTTTTCATACTTGTATAATTTTATATAGAATATAAGAAAAAATTATCTAATTTATTATTGCTTTTCTGGCACTAATAGAAGACGTTCTGTTAACTTTTGACCCCGGTAATTACTGCTTTGATGACAACAAATTTGTCAATAATTAACATATCTAACAGCTACGGATTCATGGATTCAAACTTTTATAGATAATAGCGTGGAAAAGACGTACCTACAGCATCCTCCACCTCTATTTTTTTTGCAGTAGTAGTATAACCTAGTAGCCAAATTTATGTCAAGTCCTCATGGCTTTCCGAGCTACAGAGTCTTGCCTATAAACTATCTGTAATATTTTATTTCGTAGTGATTATTTTATGTTATACCTGTCAAGTCATTTTGTAGTAAATTGTTCTAGTACTACTGAACGTACTTTCTTTAAAAATCAAGAAATCATATAATCAAAAGAAAATCGTATTTGTTAGCTTTGACCACATGCAGACTTTGGAACTAACTTTAAACATACTTTTCATAGCCCTAATGGTAAAGTGGATGAAGAGTTACCAATGTGATCGGATTTTTGTATCATTTTTCATGCTTTGCTTCTTGGGCTACATGAAACTCCTATGCACCTAAGCCTAATAGGACTTTCAACAAGAATTATTCTAATATTTATTACCATTATCATATATTTTTGGATGAACTATTGTGGTTTTTCTTTTTCTGCTAGAATAGTTCTCTTCCGTATTAATGAATACTAATGAAAGTAACCTCAAATTGACACAAATACATCCTTAAGTAGATTTTATCCCTCTTGTTTACGAAAAGCCTCCACAAATCCCTCCTTATCGAGTTATCAACCCTCCGATCTGAGCCATAAGTGAATTTTCTCCGGGACTCTGAATAGGCTATCGAGTGAAATTTGTCATAAGCTCCCTAACGCCACGTCGCGGGGACATTAAGCAAATCATTTTCAAGCCACCCCGGGGGTAATTTATTTCGGCTGGTGTAGTTAAGCATCCCTAATACTAACAAGGGTTGAAATTACGCCAGACATTAAGGGTAGATTTATGTGCATGTCTCTCGAATTGGGTGCGTGGAATCAGTGTGGTTTGCCGTTAGCTCTTGATTTGCCGGAAGATGAGATGGTTGAATGTCTTCCTCTGATGCATAAAGGCAAAATAGGTACATTTAGGTAAATATAAGAATAAGTTCTAGTACATCTCGCTTCTTCAAGACCTGAGTTATTGTAGAAACAGATTAGGCTGTTCAACACGAGATAAAGATTTTGAAGCCTATAACATCTATTTGACTATCTACCCCATTTTGTCACTACAGTTTGTCCTGGAAGCCCCTATAATATAAATTACATACCAGATAAATTGTTTACATTTATATTGAATGAAACTGAGTATGGAAATATTTATTTTTGAATAAATGCTGCGAAAGGCCAAATATATTAATATACCGGACATGTTTCAGAGAGGAACAATGTCAACATCAATTTTCAATGGTAGGTTCTTCACTATTTCTTTTTTCAAGTACACTGTTATTGGTAATTATTAATTCTTATTTGCAGGCTTTGGAATACCTACAAATAAATCTCTATTTTTTTCATTTTCGAAACTGTTATATTTAACGCTTGATTTCATTCTCTTCTTATTTTTTTGTAAGTTGTTAGTTACTCATTAAGCGAATAGTGTTGTATCATCTGAAAGTTGTATATCAGCACTGAAGCAAAAAAGTTGCAGGAAACATCATTCGGTTAGTTCAGTCAATTTTGATTTCAGTTATCAATAGTGAATAACGTTGAATCACATAATTGTCGCCCAAAATCTCTCTCGCAATGATCTGAGATTTTCAGGATGGGGGTTTAATTCAATTTTAATATTTAGTGGTACACCTGGTATGGAGTATATTTACTAAGATGAGTTGTATACCATTCCACATTGTATCTCTATGGTTGTCTAAGGTTATCGTCCCATTCGTCAGAGTAGTGTACCTATATACCGCTCCTGAATCAAATCCAAGCACCAAAGTAAAATCATGTATCTACATATTAAAAAACCTACATTAATATGTACTAATGTATTATAAGTAGTTAGGCTCGTAGTTATGTATTGCAAAAAGTTCAGTCTACCTACATATTTTTGATCTATTATTGTAGTGTAATCAATCTTTTCTCGAACGAAACTGCAGTTTTTGAGCTCCTGTATGAATGATAAATACATGCGCATAATGTATCCTTTCTAGTTTTGTTATTTTGGGTATATCCATGACAGCTAAGCAGCCACTACTTTGATGTATTTTCTGCCATATATCATGAAGTTTTCTCAATAATCCCGCCCGCTCATGACAACTAAGAAGTTTTCTAGCAAACCCTGATATTGATTGTGCGAGGGGGAGAACAAATGAGAATTCTTACCTGTGGAGTGTAACATTTGGATTCAAATAGTTTATTTTTCGATAAATGACAAACATAAGCGTTTCCACATCGAAAGCAAATGAATGAATCTGTAGGGACCATGAGAGTGTTGTACTGCCGAATTGTGCAATAAGTAGAAATGAAAACAAACATTTCTCAACCAATCTATATGTAATTGTTAGAACAACTGTCATATACCACAATAAATATATATTTTGTCCCTAGAAAAAATCTGAATTGCTCATAAGGACACGATTGGTAAAATTTAAATGAATTTCTAATCGTAATCTATATAAGCTTATTGTTATGGCAGAATAGCAATACTATGAATTTAAATGTTAACATGTTGCTAGATGCAGATAAAAATTTGTGTAATTCACGCACAATATCAGAAAAAAAAATTTTCTTACAGTGACGCGTTTTGATTTATATTAGAATCATCGTCGGACTGTCAGATTTATATATCGAAACGCGTCACTGAAAGAAAAAGAGTTTTATTTGAGAAACTGTGTGTTAATTAAACAACCTTTTATCTGCATGATAGAAGAGTTTCACCTAAGAGGAGTATCTACATTCTACATGATGTTTCTAGATATAAACAAACACGTTTGTCGTTTTTTATATGTCTCTGATTCAATCCTAGTCAAATACAAAAAATCCCCCTCCTTTGGGATTTAAGAACAAACCATGAGAAAACCAAATAAAACAACCTCGATGCGGTTTGGAGAACATTGGTCAGATTTATCCATGAAGTATACAAATTAAGTACAGGCCATTTTTTGTATTAAAATATTTCAATTGATATGCAGGATGATTTTTCATGACGGTGTTTTTGAATGTTCATGTATATAATTCCATACTGCATCCGTTATACCGGAGGTACCCCGATTTTTTTCTTTCAAAAGGGACACCCACTATATTTTGCTTTTTCGGCCTCTCTTAACAATTCTAAACAACTTTTGTACAGCATAATCGATCATTTATGAAAGAAGGCCATTCAGAAGCATGCCACAATTCCCCCTTGTATTTCGCGGAAAACGAAATAGACCAGGACAAATGCAATTATGATTATTTACTCCAGATTCAAAGTGCAGTCCAATAGAACATCATATTTCATCATCATTAGTCACCATTTACAAAACCAAGGTACAAAGTTTACGGTGAATTCATTCCAAATAATATACAAACTAAACTAGCATTAACTAGCATCACTATCCTGAAGAATGTCACCAAGTTGATCTTATTTTCTCAGGCTAGTTCAGCACTTGAACCATCTGCAGAATGAAGAGAATATCCATCGCTGAATCATATTTTATTCATCTCCTCAAGTTCAAAGCTGGATCGACAGATTTTTACTTAATTTTAGCCATTTTAGTCCTAAGTTAAATGTTATTCAAAGATGGCTACAACATTTTAGGCTAATTGTAATGGGCATGGTTAGTTATACCGAACCTTCTTAGTTAATAGTTATGGTTGTTCAAAAATATCTCTGATTTTCCACAAGATCTAATAGATTTTGATCTAAATCGCCCGGATAGACAGCAATCTCCAAATATAACACAGAATCTGAAATTTTCCATAAACTGATACCCTATAGCTGCCACTGGAAGAGCTCCATTTCACAGATAAATTGCTCCTTTCATCAGGCCAACTATTTAAATTGCTGTGAAAAATCACAGTGATTCTTCACAATTAAGAGGCGTTTACTGTTGTTATATGTTAACGAGACAAAATTAGATTCAGTCGTTATTTCGGAGCATAAGACGTTTTTTAGGCGACCTTTCCTGGATTTATTATGATGTTAATGTGGTTGCCAGAAATAAATAAAAACACACATATATTTTCAGGCCGCCAGCGGAATTTGTCTTTCCAGACTGAGAGGATGTATTGCTGAAAAAGAAGTTTTTTGTCCTTTTATAACATGTGCTTGTCTTGCCAACGGGGTGGCTGTATATTGGCTTTCTTTACCGGTTGTCAAAAATGTTGATTGAACGGCTCATGGAATGATACTTGCTCGTTTTGTTCTTCGGTTAATGTAACTGTCCTTGTCTCTGGGATTGAGGTCATTTTTGTACTGGCTGCTAAATAAAATCACTTCTGATCGACAAAAAACGTTCTGCTGCCTCGCTACACTTTATCAAGGTTTATAAGTAATACTAAATTATGATGATTATAATATGAATGATGCAGTTAAATAAAATATATGTGTTAAATCTCATTACTTTCGTCATCATTCTGATAATATTTGGCAGTAGCTGTTCTGTAACTGATGAAATTTAATATTTTATAATTGAAGAGTCTGTAGTGGTTTTTAAAATGTTGTCGCAATTTTCCAGTATATGATTTTCAACTCAATGCTGTATCCAGTGCTCAACTAAACGAAACTATGAAGCTGTTTGACGAACTTGACCTGGATTTTGAACTAAAGATATTTGGATTTTGTGATTGGGATAGAGATTATACAAAGTAAAATGAATGTATTCACATACATATTCTATCGTTTTTTTTTTGAAATAATGACTATCCATGATCATGATAAGCAATAATTTCAAGAGATCTTGCAATGTTCATACTGGATTTATTGTCTACGTAGAGTACTTGACGTATAGGTTTGATCATACCCTAACTTAATTTTTTTATGTTCCTTCGTCCGTGATTATCTCACGAACTTTGGTTTAAGCTAACACTAGGTCATCCATCTCTGGTTCAAAGATTTTGTTTTCACTAGCTTGTACGCAACCAAATTGGTTCACCGCTACCTGCGAGGCTGGAAGAGATTGCACTAGTTTCATACAGTTTTGGTATGAGATAACGTGAAAGGCCATTATTTGATATATTTTAGTCAATCATAAAAACTAACGATATTTGGATAAGTTCTTGGCCTCGCTAGGTCGGTGTCCCAGAAGCTGGCGGTTCTCTTCCGCTCCAGGAAACTATATTCTCCGGAACAGCTACTGCTACTATACATGGCTCAGATTAAACCGTCACTGTATCCTTAGTACTGCTCGCATGTGCGCCAAAAAGCACTCACTCACTTGACACAATTCAGAAGCGAGCAATACGTATTGTGGATGCGCCTGACCTCACAAACGACCTACACAATCTGGAACATAGAAGGAAGGTGGATGATTTCTCCCTATTCTATAGATATTTTCATGGCCAGGTCGAGCTTACAAAGCTTCGAACAAACATGTTCCAAAAGTCGTTCTTTTGGAGAACCTCGGCGTTGGGGAATGAGCCACCGTGGAATTTGTTCCCCGATGATTACAATCTACAGCGTTTTGAGGTTAATGCGGAGTGCTTATTAAGCGCGATCGGCTATCTGCCTTTATGTGAGGTTATCTAGAAAAAACAGTGCAGATTAATTCTCCAACGTTTATGTATACAATTAATGTGAGTTGTAGATATACAAATTGGCATTTGGAAGCTAAGAAAAGCTAAACCAGCGGTTGAGGTTTCTTCCTCTCATAGCGCAAATACAGCCATACAGAAAACATTCTCAGAAACAATACTCTTCTCGTATATCAAATATGTAGTCAAACTTGAAACACAAGCTGTATATAAATGACATAACATTACAGACAGAGTTTCTAACAGATGTATTTATTAGCATCTCAAGTTTCGCTTCTGTTCTCAAGCACCATGTGATTTGACGGCACTTAATTATTTCCTTCTAATTAGGTATATAACGCCAAGACCTTCCGTAATCCGAGAATATGGTGATTTATAATGCCAGTTTTTTCGCCTTACATTGAAAATATCACCGCACCTACATTTTTTTGCTCATTAAGGCCTACTAAACACGAAGAGCCGACGGGAACTGTTCGATAAAATGTCGCCTGTATCCCCAAAGAAAAAAGTAAATACCTTAGGGCAGCTTTTCGCGGCTAATGCTACAATAAGCTTCAAAAGCTCCCAGCAACTACCGTAAGTGTGGGCTAAAGAATGCCAAGAGTTAGGTTCTAGTATCGAGATATAAAAAGCATTTCTGATAAGTTAAACCCCAGAAAAGTTACCGGTCCAGACCAAATAACAGCAATAGTTCCGAAACGTTGAGTCACAGAGTCCTTTGCATAGGTATTTTCAAAACTCCCATACCACTGAAGCGTGTTCCCTACTGGATGAATTTTTGATCGCATGCAACCCAAAAAAGGCAGAAAAAACTTATATTAACGAAAAAAGATAATGGAGCCAAGTCAAATTGCGCAATCGTATAGATAAACAGAATGCAAATATCTATGCCAAAATTTTTGTATAATATGATATGGTATATAGCCGATATTCTGAAATCACTTCGCAAAATCATATTCCCTGCACAGGATTAGTCATTTCGTAACTGAATAACTATTCCAAAGCTTTATGCCTCCACAGGGTATGAACGATGTGTAAAGGAGTAAAATGACCGCTCAAAACAATGATGTATGTATACGAATTAGTGCACAATACCCAGATGTAATGAGAGATTAAAGGATACAAACCTCGTTATATATAATTTATGAGCCAGAAAGAGATAAAACGATTGCTCTGGTGCCAAATATCAAGAGACAGAACTTAATCGTGTCCATAAATGTGGCGCATCATATGAATATGATATACGGGAGCCAGCTTAGCTTTGACGTCTCTTTTAAGACTTTCGCATCCATCATATCAACTAACAGGAAGAGCAAATGAGTTGAGAAACGGGAGTTGATTTAGTTCGGTGTGTATATTTACTTTTCAGAACATGTCAACACGTTATAAATAATCATATCGGAGAAGCGAGACAAGACTGGAGACGGCTGGAACAATTATTTTGATGAATAAAATATATTGACTTGATATTTAATATATTCGTGTTGCCTATTCACGAAAAGGGCAGGAAAATGGACATAAAACAGAAAGCCTACAATTCAGTTACCCCATTCAAATGGCATTTAGTTTTTTTTTATTTCTTGCTTGTAAGTATCTTACTTTTTATTATGTAAGAATAATGTGTTGTACTACTTGGATTGTATTTTTTGAATATACACCATACGAGATGAGAAAAACGTAAAATTGCGGCTTTGAAATCAGCAGAAAGTAATTTGATTGAAATATTGTTCAACAAGTCAGATTATTATAAACAAGTCAACCGAACATTTTCTGGCAATTGGTGCTTTTTATTGCTTTTTATATAGATTTTAGACTAAAATCAGTCATAGGACTGAGATTAAAAAAATAATAAAAACATATTTTTTTAAATTCAACATTTACTTTGTGCAGATAAAAATATTGCGTTATTAACACTCAGTTTCACAAATACGAAACTGCGTGTTAACTACACAAACTTTTTATCTGCAGGATGGAAGAGTTTCACAGTAAGACTATCTACAGTCTACATGATTCAAGATTTACGGTTTGTATTTGTTGACTATATTACTTTAAAATAAGATACATAAAAAGTGCTAGATTGTAGTTAGCACAAACCTGTAATTTTTTGCAATCATCATAACATAATTATTATGTTCAAATGATTATTTAGTTAGCTATACATAACTGTTCATCCAAAATTCAAGTAGAAATCGATTCTTCTAAGTGAATCCTCATGTCAAATGCAACATCGATTGGAGATTTGTAAATGCTGTCGACATTTTGTACGATGGTAACTCGAAATTGATCCTATTCAAAATCAGGGGATCGAAAATATTTATCGCGGTTTTGCTTTGAATGCAAAAACCATCTCTTGTACTTGCATTAGTTTGGCAATATCAGTGACATTTGACATGAAATATGGAAAACGCTTCGAAGATGCGTATAGTCAATTCCAAATTGTTCGAAGTATTGGTTCCTCACACAGCCATATGAGATTCATCAAGTGTTTTCAATACCTTACAAAGATGTCACGAGTCTAAACATGTACTCTGTGTAATGGTTGTTATTGGTAATTATTGTTAATTTTGAACACTCTCAAACCTTTTTAAATAGTTTGGTTTTAGGCCTCATTTGGTCATTTTTCATAGCAGCTCTGAATGGATCGATCAATATTTATAACTCATTCCATTTTATCTAATTTTTTCCAATTTTATATATATATATATATAATCGATAATAATTATAGCACATGAAAATGTTATTTGATTGGACAGAGTCTGTGAATTGAGATCACTGAGATGGAAAAATTAATTTCTTAACGATCACCTATCGAAAATGCAGAACGCATATTATGCGGGCTAAGCGATGCTAGAAGATAAATGTTCATTCACATTGCCCTTAAAATGCTACAAATAGTAACTATCGGAACAAAGCTGTGGTTGCCCATATATGTATATACTGAAGGATTTTTATGTTATTATGACAAACAGCTCAGTTGAAATTTTGCCATGGTAGGATCTATAGAATCAGTCGATAAAGATCTGATTTAAGATGCTATTCTAATACAAAATATATTTCTAATGGTATTAAAATCAGTTGGTAAATGTTTCGGTTTATATTATTTAAACCATCTTCTGGTTATTTTGTAATCTGCAGAAAACATTTCAGACAAGTAAAAAACTACTTTCTAGCCAGATCTTCTTTCAGCTGTCCTGAAATATGAGTAAGGATATATTTTCTATAAGAATTCGCTCATAAATCTTCATTGGCTGCATGGCATAATAGATCAGAGGGTCATCTGTATATCAAACACTGGAGGTGCTCAAAAGATGCATCCTTAGCAGGCCAAACTTCCAGCAATCTCTAGTTTCAGCTGCCTTGGATGCAGCTTCAAAATTGCCCGACCTGCTCTCTGAAGATTACAATATAACCTGAAGATGGGTTAAATAATAAATCACCACAATTAAGATATATTTCCAACAGTTACAGTTGTCACTATTTTTTGATCTTCTAGACTGTTGCTCTTGTTTAGGTGAGTCTAGAAGATTCAGGGGGAGGACGATTTGTATAATTAAAAAACTGTATAGTGTCCAGATTCAAAATTATATTTATATCTTTCAACATGTTCACGAAAGCTCTTAGACAATAATTTACATATATATTGTTACAATGTACAGAAATTACAGACTTTTTGGCGGAAAGAGAAACATGATAGAACTAACTAACATTTGATGGACAAACTAGGAAAAATAGTATTTACTTTTTACATGAAGTTAACTACTTTAACCACATAGAAGTTCAATTTCACAAAAATTCAAATGTGTTGCTGCTGGTCGTCAAAATTGAATGCATACAATTTTAAGAGTTTGTTAAAATATTCTCACAGGTTTGCCATAAGAAGGTCAAATGCGCTATACTAATCCCTTCATACTAATATTTGATGATGTTCAAGCCACTATGTATGTATGTAGGTTACATAAATGAATTGAAGGGATTTTCAAGCAAACCACCAAATGTTACAGCTAAAAACTAAAGTAGTATGTTTCGATTAGATTTGACAATACCATGACGTGCAAAATTGAGAAATAATCCGTAACATGTCTTACCGTTTTGAAGGAAGTTTGGTACAAGTATGTTTAAAGAATTTGAAAGCCCTATGAAAAACTAATAATCAATATACGTTTATTGGCGAATTTTAACTACCATTATAACATTATGTTCATACGAAAATTATATCAATTTAATATAGATTGCAATTGAAGGATAAGCTCGTTTTATTCAATAGTTACCAAAAATTTGGTTACAAATTGAAATATCTTGATTTCATTTGGGGCTTTCATTAAGTTGTGCATTCCATTCTGAGATAATAAGAAGCAGAACATAAATATATTTAATGAATCAGGCATTGTACCAGTATTGCTCCTACATGTTTGTATGTGTATTTTTGGAAATAACTTGTATCTAAAAAGGCATCATTATTAGAATAAGATATTTTCAAAAGGATTCCAATACTCTTTATATAAGTGTCACAGATTTGCACCTCTGACGTCAAATGGAATATGTATCTCATGTTTTGACGAGTAGGCTTGATTTGAAGGTTATAAGGGGTAATGATTTGTTGGTTTTTATCTTCATTACTTTTTCTGAGACTACCAAGTAACCATAAGGCTAAAGATCTAGATTTTAGATTTGTATAATTAGTACACTGAATATACAAAAGCTATAAATGGAAAAAATATATAGAGATGATATGTGACATAAACACGTTTCTCATTCACCTTAATCTTACGTATATGTACGTACTCTTTAGATATACATTTATGTATAATATATACAATTAAAGCGAAGTTTCCATCAAATAAACCAGAAGTATTATGAAATATCCCACTGGGGAACACTATCGCTTTACATACTCTTTCTGGGACAGCAAAATAACAGTGTTCTATATTTCTAGTCAATTGCTGGAGATTTTGATATGTATAACTTAAAATCAAAATATATTTTCATCAAACGTTGATGTCATAGTAAGCGAAAATATTTTCCTCAATAACGTAACATATGATTATACGCGATACAAGAAATACACAACATATTCGATAAAAAAATGTTTCACATCATGTTGTTTGGTGGGTAAAATCAATAAAAGCTCACAAAATTTGATACTTTGGAACCTGTATGAGTTATTGAGGTCTATGTAGCGCAACATATGTCATATAAAAGCAAAATCTCAAAGATGTCACGGCGAACACCATTTTCACTTAGTCTTTTTAATACGACCCATTTTGAAAAAAAATCTAAAAAGTAAGTAATGAAAAGTTTCCCATTTCACAAAAAATTAGTATATGTAAAGTACTAGATATTAATGTTGGCAAACATACATCTCTGCCTGTTTAATATTGTTGCGGAACACCTGCACTGTAACATTTTTTTAGCAAAGGTGTGATGACAAGTCTATTAGTCTTTGATTTGATTTATAGCATATTTTACGACCTGTATTCAGCTAAAATAAGACAGTATCGAACTATTTTATACACAACCTAAACATCATTCCAATGGATATAGCGTGGAGAACTTTTAACTCAAAGATACTGAATAGTCAAATTTGCATGCTTCTCATATGTATGATCGTTTTAGTGCACAGGTAAATGTGATGCTCAACTTAAAATGACGCTCATCTGTCTAGAGCAACATCATCTTTGTGGGATGTACAGAGCTAAGTCATCTGTTTCAATTTTTGTAATCTTTTTACTTCATCAATACTGGCTCTACAAGGATACCTACACAACATTTATAATACCATAGCACGTTCCTTTGGATAAATTACGAGTACTTAAAATTGTGTTGTTATAAAATAAACAATCTCACTCACTCACGGTACGGTGTATACACATATGTTCTCATTACAGTTGGTTGTGACACAATGGGATATTAAAAATTCTAATGGTTTATACATAAGCTCAATTCTTTCAAAGTCTCGTATTTACACCTATATACACCAGAAATATCACTGTTTCGGGGGCCCGCTAGTGTGAGTAGCTAGGATACAGTAGCGCAGGGCCCCACCTGCCTCAAACCAGCCCTGGAGGCTTCACATCTAACCCTGTTACCATATCAAGCCCCATGTTCGACGATGGTGGAGGTGTTTGGTTCATCGACGCTGGAGAGTTGACATTGTTCAAATCCCCTTGGCTGTTCTCTTCGCTATCACTACAGCTGTCGGAACTACCCTTCTTTCCGTTACCATTATGAGTCTTCACGTGCTTGGCTAGGTGGTCTGACCTCATGAATCTCTTGTTGCAGACGGGGCAGGCGAATCTTTTTTCACCGGTGTGGGTTCTGAGGTGCCTCTGGAGCTCGTCCGACCTCGTGAACCTCTTCCCGCAAAATAACCAGTTGCATACAAAGGGCCGTTCTCCCGTGTGCCATCTGAGATGCGCCTTGAGATGGGAGGTTTTCCCGTACACCTTTCCACAGCCAGGTATATGACAGCTGTGGATGTTCTTCTTCCTTAGGTGGACTCCAGCCGGTCCCAGCCTTTCGGCTTCTTGGCAATTGGGGCAATCGCAGGTCGCTCTGCCCGTGTACCTCCGTTGTGACCTAGGGGAAGGCACTTGAGGAGGTAGTCCACTTCCACCTCCAGTCGGCGAGGGGGTAGATCCTGGGGCGTGGAGACCAAATGATGCTCCAACGCTTTGAGCTCCCGGAAGCATCGACTTATACGTATCTTGCAGAAGATGCTGACCAGACGATAGCAAGTGATTTGAGGCCGCTAATGAGTGAGTTAGAGTGGAATAATCTGTTGAGTAATTAGCAGCAGCCATCTGGGCATGCATGCCAGCGGCGCCGCTCATGTCCAACCAACTTCCTGCAGTAGAATGTACATCCCACCAAGCATTTGCGGATGTCACTGAATCACTTTTGATCCCACCATGGTGCGTCGCGCTGGACATCGTATTGAAAGGCCATGTCTCGTATGGATGCCTCGAGTAGACCGATCCCAGATGATGCGCTGTGGCAGCTTGCTCCACTTTGCCCAGTAGTGAGCTTTGATGGTGTAAGTGTGAGTTATCGCTCGTAGCAGGCTGTGTCGTCGCTCCAGGGAAGTACAAGTCACTTCCATAGGAAGCAGTAGTGGGCACACTGGCACACGACGTCATCACCGACCTTGAAAATAGAAAAGAAAACGTAGGTTAGGTCACAGAGAGACATCTGCTGTGGAATTTACTTATTTGTAGAACTATATCATAGTTCAGCTCCACTTTTAGAGAAGGTGTAACACCATCCGAAGTCGCATCAAATAAGGGATTATTCGTTTTTATAGCAAAAAATACCACCATATTATTATAAAGCATTTAGTTAACTACTACTGCTTTAATATTAAGGAGATAATCAAAAGAGTGGCAGGAATATGACTATGCGTTATCTTGAATATCATCAAAAGAAGAAACTGTGCAATATTGTATTAATATATTGTTCAGGCTTCAGACGAATATTATTGTTATGAAGGTAATATGATATTTGATAAATAATTCCAAAAACCAAAGTGAAAGTTAAGCAACATCATAGCAAACATAAAATAATTTGAACAATATAACAATATTATAGCTTGTATTCAACTAACGAGCAGTAATCATATAATTCCAGGAATGAAATTAAATATTTACGGAAACGTTGAATTTGCACGAACCGAGAATATTAGGACAGAGCTAATGTACTGTAAACAGTACATTGATATATGGGTATAATTGAAAATCTGTAGATGTATCGAAAAATTAGTAAATCTGGCAGCGCTATGACCAGTCGATCATACGTGAAATGTGAAGCTAGTGACAGTGCCGCCTAATAGCAAAGCTATGGAGCTGACCTACTAACATGGTTCTTAAACTGTCAATAAGTCCAACCGAATGGTGGTTTGACATGTATGCTTTCTGAACCAAGGACGATTTCTATTGTGATCACTGTAAGACGTCATACTTCTATTTATCATTTTCTTAAATAACTTCAAATATTTACAAACCACTAGGAACTTTGAGATGGACAAAAACTCGTTTTTGTGGTCAGTTTCGCTTTAATTTTTTAAATCAAGCGTTCAATCTACTCTGTCCTGCTTTTTTATAGTAAATAAAATAATATATATGGAAAGTTGTAATAGTGCATGGATAAAGATTATGTTCAAAATTAATTTAGGTTGCCCAGATATGTTTGGGACTCTAACAATTTTGATGTATTCATGTAACTTGCTTCATTGCAATAAAGAACAAAACCAATTTCAATCCAGTACAGACTCTTAGATCTACCCCTATAATAATCAGAGAAAGAATAGACGAGTTTATCAGCCGGAAACTTTGTTAATACCTTGAACAACACCGCCTAATAAACTACACAGAGAGTGGTTTTCTTTACCACAGATACATAATCAATCACATTTCATTCCACGAAGTCTCTGATAAGCCGTGAAAGTGGATATCAGAATTAATAATAATTAGGAAAATTAGAAAGAATTATTTGTTGCCAGTGGAAAGTCATAGTTTCATAGACGACAGAATTCTGTACGCAAGCATTCAGAGCATCAGTAGAACTTTTGTAGATGGATTAAGAATCAGAAAACTGGTATCAAATAACCGCCATCCAAGTGACCACCTAGCTCTACTCAGTACTCAAGCTCGGCCTAGAGTCCAAGCATTCAGACTTATGGGACTTAAAATTATTGCCGACATAAGTACTACGTTACGTCACTTCAATTGGAAGAGCTACTGAGAAAAAGCCAGGACGTCTTTATTCAGATTAAGGCTCATCACCATCGAACATCCTCAAATTATATAAAATCCAGGTGATACATATCTCATATATGACAAGCTATTGTCTCAGTTACCATATCCATAATTGGAGGTCAGAGAGAAGTTCTAATTATCGATAACTCTTCCCGACCACCTCAAGCTACTCAGCCATCATCGAGGGGTCTGTGACTTGCCACTTCTCTACAGATTTCGAGGAAGTCTGTTCTACTAAGCTCTTCCCTTCGATTTCACGCTCTATGGGCTTACTAATGATTGTTGCTTTTCATTTTCGACTTTTCTATATATCAAGAACTGGCCCGTACAACTGCAGGGTATCCAGATTACTGTCTATTTGAAATCTCCATTTGGTTCAGAAATCTTACATCCATGAACTAGTTCACCTGGAGTAAAATAGGACTTACCTGGAGTACGTCGAATTTGATCGTTGCGACGAAGGTATCGATGAAGAGGATGAGGAGACCCCAATGGTGGCGCCAGGAGATGGAGCGCCTTGAGGGCTTTTCTTCCAGGGATGGAAGCCCTTGCCTACGGCTGCATCTGCCAGTGGGGGAGGCGATTTGCTGGACAGTTTGTTACACTGCGCTGCTAGCATCGCCAGTGGCGTGCCACGTAGGCTTGGGTGGTCCTGAAACAAAATAAAAACATTGATTAAGTTTGTTGCGTATAGTTCAAGTGCAATGGCTATACTGTTATAATTTATATGAAAACCAACAAATAAATATTGTTGAATAATAAGGAGCCCTATTCCTCTGAATATTCATGCTGTTCAAAGAAATCGATATCACAATAAATATAAAAATAATATTACAACGATGTAAATCTTATTAGAAAATATACATGAGTCGTTCCATATCTAAAGTTGATGAAGTAATTCAGTTTTAGAAAAATTATTCATGCAGTAATTGCGGGTAAACGTGGTAATTCCGTCGATGCTACCACATTTCGCATGTGAAAAACGAAAAAAGCCACCCTAATGCCCGGAAACACAAGCGTCATTTGCAGTATGCATCGAACCATTGTTAAATGCGACCATGCACTAATTGCTTGATACTTGTGTAGTCCGTGACAGATGATGTGTGGGTTTCTAAACCGCAACATTGCCAGGCTTGGCACCTTGCATGTAGAGAAAATTGCTCAATTCTGAAACGTATTCATACATGCGTGAAACAAAAGGCTGATAGTAATAACAAATGTGTATTCTCCATTATTGGCACATAAAGTGCGTTCAACAACCATTAGGCTGATACCAAGGCTTTGTCAGACAAGTTCTCGCGTCTAATTTCAGTTTATCTATACCGACTAGCTACAACATTGTACAGTTACTAGGATGAAACGGTAGCATCAATAAGTGCGTGAACTACATTGTTTGTGTCACCATTGTATGTGTTACTCCACAAGTGGTAGTTTGAATAAGCATCGAATATTGTCTATAGTGGATACATTTTATGTGCATATACTATACAGAGCATCAAAGCTGAGCGGCAGTGCTCGTAGTAAATGAAATCGGTTTTCTCTCCCATAAAAAAAACCCAAAATCATGAAATACAGAGTTCAGAAATCTATATCACATAATGAATGTTGTGTTCATGAAACTAAACCATAGTAAGTTTTTTCAGCCACACCAAAAAAACTAGAGAAAAGTTAAAATCAAGCATATCTGGGATACCACGTGAACTGGATGTAGTATTTTGTATTGAACTAGGTATGTTCTCTTCATTTCAAATTAAAGAAGTAAGTTACACTACAAAATATGGAACGTTCATTAACTTCTGCTTTTCATGAGTTGTGATTTTATCAGTGTCAAATGTTTGAAAATATTTTTGTACCTGTATTACGTAATTGATGATTAACCAAAACTGAACAAACTATTATTGCTTTACCGACTCGATCAAAATATATCCTTAACGTCATAACATTGACTATTTTTTTTATTTACAGAAACATAGCCGCATCAACCGAGGAGGTTATTATTGGCTATAATTAGATTAAATCAGTTTAGAGTGATTGATAGCTTTGAGGTATCTTAGGAAATTTTTTATCGTTCAGTTATGGCATTTCTGAAATCAGTGGGTAAGTCATGTCACTCGTTAGTTGTTAAATTCATAGTCCATCACTATGTGTTTCACAGTTAGCCTCACATTGCACTGCACACATACTGGTTCTTCGGTTCTGGACAGGATATATTCGTGTGTTGCGAGGGTATGACCAGTTCGTATACGAGAGAGAACTACTTGGTCTCTTCGTATGTTAGGAAGCTTTAGTTTTGTTCTAACGTTAGGAACAATTTCAAACAGTTTATTATTGTCTCTCGTTTTCCACTGGTTCTGCCACTGATCACAGATATGGTGTTTTATAGAAACTTAGAGATCTTCGTGTGAAATTTCCTGAACTGTGGGTATAGGTTCGGTCACTGCTTGTGCTAGCTCTGTCAGCTTCCTCGTTCCCAACGATCCCAATATAAGACGGTACTCATAAAAATTTCACGACCTTATTTCCTGAGGTCATTTTTTTGAGCTTTCCTTTCACTTGTCGTAGATTATGAGAATATGTTCCGTTTTAAACATTAGACACAGTTCAGTAGTTTAATGCACATTTCTGATACTTGAACCGCAATTTACCTATTTTTTAGTCAGTTAGTTACATATACAAACCGGTTCCGCTATTAGTCTCGAGGTGTCACCATTTTGATACAAATTTGAATTTCGGATAAGGGGGCAGACATCGAGGATAAAGAGGAAATGGACGTCTGATAGATTCACAAATTCATATTTGATTGCATTACTTTCGAGTAGAAAAGGCGGCAGGGGAAAGCTTGATTTTGATTACTATGGGTCATTTGATGACTTTTCTATGCGACAAAACCGGCAAATTATTATGTTTATATCAATTTCCATGGCCGATTAGAAATACTACCTAATAAATATATCAACAAATCACGTTATGAGCCGTAGGGTATGATTCAGAGAACCAAATATTTCCAGACCTGTAATAGCTGTTAAGTAAGCTAGTTAAATTAGCCCCTAAATAATCGTCAGTTGTCTTCATCACATCTTTTGGCGATGGATTATCTGTAATTTCACTTAGTTCCGATCTTAGGAGACACTGATGAAATGTCATCAGGGTGCAAATCACACCACAGCAACTAGTTATCATATATTTTAAGCAGTAACTGAGCGATTATGACATAGCATTCTTGTACAGAAAGTACACCGTAGGGGTGAGTTGTGGTGTATTTTTACAAAGAGCTAAATGACACGTATTACATGACTAAGGTTGTGTGAGAATGTGTTAAATTTACAAAGTCAGTAATGTGTGTATGATCTTCCCAGCAAAAAGGGTTGTCTCCCCATAAAACCGACAAAGGAGTAAACAAATCAAGTAAACCTATGATCTAAAAATTGGAATATGGTGAATGCTATATGAAAAATGCAATAATTTTCAATGCTCAAAGTTTCTTATACCTGATTTTTAGGTTTCTACAGTATATATAACTCAGGTCTAACCATTTTTTGCTAATAAATTCTAATAAACTACATTGCGATACTTCATTAATATGCCTGGCAAGTTGTTTATACCCATAGATCACACAATGTAAATATGAAAACAAAGAGAATACATATTTTAAGAGACATGATAATAACATGTCAGTCAAATAATCATTGTAATTAATGCTTCTGAATGCTAATAGAGGAATGTAATATAGTCAGAAAAATGTAATGAAACTGTGATTAATTGTACGTTTGGGATAAGATCTAACAAGTGAAATCTCATATTCATTTATACTGTATCATAATTACATGTTTTGTTTACATAAAATGTATAAAATTGTTTGAGTACGAAACTACAGTAAGACTTTGTACAAAATAATACCATCAATCAGATGAGAATTGTGTGTTTGGACTCAAAGTTTCACAAATAAAACTCTCTTTTTAAGTGATGCAACGATGGAAGAGTTACATTGAGTAAGAGCATCTGAAATATCATCAATGTTAATGCTGAAATTAGGTGCTACAGAGCTTTTTGTTGACTTTAGGTATTGAATGATCGCTCGAATTTTATAATTACGAAACTTTTTTTGTAAGTAATTTTTCTATTGTTACAATTAACTCCTCACAGCAGTTGGAGAAATGCGGAAGCTACAGCAATCAGAAAATGCTATGCAATACATTATCTTGAATTTGGAATATTTTTTCTATATTTTTTTTACAAATTCCGTCCAATTATTTATTCTGATTGGTCTGCTGGAGACATTGTTCTATCAATATATCGTCAATATAGCTTCCCATGGATATTCTATGAGAAACCTGACTGGGAAAAAAACAGTTATCGTATACCATGGATACTTGGCCGCCATTCACAGTACTAGACCTGCTTGCGAGATATTGATTTCGTATTATTTTTGTACCCAACGAGGATTATCCTGGTGTAGCATCCATGATTTCAGTGCTATAAGGTCCATTGAACGGAATTATCAGACTACAGATTATCTGTCGCCTACAGTTTTCAGCAAAACTGGTATTTGAAATAAATTTCAAAATGATTGCATAGTATATAGGAGAAATTTAATCCGTTATCTAGAATGAATTTCTTTCAATCTGAACATAGTTGCGAATGGAGTCCAAACATCAGTAATAATCTTTTAATGATTCTATGTAATTTCAGTCATCGGTCAAGTAGCCAGGAGAAATGATAAGGAAAAGAATAAGTTTGAGAAGCTACATTGATCAAAGATGTATGATTTTTAAAATAGAATTTTGCCCATAAGCTATATAATATCACTTCTGGACGTGACCAGGTGAATTTGTCATCGCGTGTAGGGTGCTGAATGTCGATTTATTTCCTGGCTGACAAACGAACAGCCTGTTTATCATCTATTTTGCTGGAATAACATCGGTTTACAGAGTACTTGAAAGCGCTAAAGCCGCTGAGCACTAAGCGGATTACAGAGCGGATTCGGGGTGGATGAAAAACAACCATTCTTCAAAGGCTGCTGGAACTGTTTGTCATTTGGCGCTTTACCTGCACAAGTGATGGTTCATGTCGAGTGTGTTTGTTATTTCCATAATGTTGGCTAATTTCCTTATACTTTATCGCTGGTACAATTGGTGATATCATAAATAAGGAAGTATTGTTTGATCGCTTGACAGATTGATAGCTCATTTCAATTCTCTTTTGATTTGAGTATTCTTTCATTTCCTGCTTCCAATAATGTAAATTTTATATATATATTTGTCAGAGCGCTAAAGTACAGACATATCAAAGAACTTGAATGTAGCTACGTGAGCATCAATCTTTTATCAATTCCAAAATTATATCCATCCATCCATCTGAATGCGCAGCATTCTTTATGTCTACAGTGAAGTGAAGCTGTGGAAATTATTATATGATACTCTTATAATAAGCATAACGATTATTATAACTTGTAAGACTCATGCCGGTATGCCGCTAATTCGAGTCACTGCTATTTGTTTGAACTAATGCTCAAAACCCTTTCATTTTCTTTATATGCCTTATTCTGACGTTGATAATAATTTAATTGTTATCGATCCTGTGGAAGTTTAGGTAATTGGTCGACAGTGCTTATACAGTCGCGAATGTTTTACAGCTATGATGGTTGTCGTGTACCAACTCCTCTTCAGCCTTCTACCTAGTCTTTTATTATTAGTCGCAAGATACGATACTGGTGTTAGCCCTTGCTGAAATTCTTCATTTGTTTTACCCATCGCATCCGTAGCACTCTTCTGTGTATCCACAGAAGAATAGTCTAGATTTCATACAAGAGCGTTGATCATATGTAGCATTTTACTGTCCTCTGTCATAGCTTAAAATTGATGTTATCATTGCAAAATAGAGATGTAGTTTTGATGAAAGCTGAACGAGTTCTATGTCTGATTTCTTCATCAGGTTCCATCCACTCCGTGACATAACTTCCCGAATATTTAAGGAATTCCACTATCTTAATTGGCTGCCCATGGATGTATAAGTTTGCATCAGGATATGAGTTTTCGGCTAAAGATCATAAATTTGGTTTTATTAAAAGCTACGTAAGTACTGTTTCTTGATCTGCTTTACATATCCCTGGTGTCTTGGTAAACGGAGAAGCTTCATTCAGCCCCAGCAGAGTAATTGCAATGCAGCTGTGCCCATCACACTACCAATTATTTGTAACAGTAGCGGGCACATTAATTGACTGGTATTCCGAAGACACACAGCGTATAACTAGAGGCATGTCCGATGTGCGGTCAAATTATCGGCTTACTGTAACACGAAACCTCTTAATGAGCTGAACCCGCACGGTCTCAATGATCAAGTGACCATTGGACGCCACTTTATAGGGGGACGGGTTGTGGTATGTGCATGATGTGGAGTCTAAAATATCTCCACAACCAAATTCTAAATGGATTTAAACTCCTCTATCCTCATTTGAAACTGCTTAAAATTCGATTTCTTATATTTCTTGATCACCTTCATCACTTATGGGCGTTGTCAAACATATTTTGTGGCTTGAAATTCTTGTAAGACCTTAAACAGCACTTTCTTAAGCAGTAGCAAAAATTTTATTGGGGCAATTATATCAATCATACTAAATTTTGAATGTGTACGTAACAATGAGTGGAACTGCCGAAACGTAATTTTGAATTTGGTTTCCAAAGCTTCGCTGTGATCATGTTTTTTCAATAATGATACCAAGGTATCCATGGGATACAAACTCAGACGAAACAGCGCGATGTTGTTTAGTATCATAGATTGCAATAAGTTTATGTTTGCAAATGGAATCACCTAAATAAAGTAAAATGGAGTAATGAAATGAAATAATGTCAATAAAAAACCAGTAGCAGAAGGATATAACGATAAATAAAATATTAAAAATTGTAACAAAAATGTTAAATTAGCTCGAGTGATATTGATATTTTCTCTCTGTCTTACTTAATTATATCCGTGAATCGGTGTCCGATAAAGAAACTGATGTGAGTAATATTCATTATATTATTCATCTAAGCTTTGCCAGGTTAAATATATTGAAAGTAATAATTAAGCATTATACTTGCAATCATTCTATTAAATCGCAAGAGGTGTATGATCTTTTGTTTCAAAGTTATTAGCTGGAAAGGAATGCGATGTAACTGGTGTAATATTCATATCGCAGTAGTTCAGTCAAATTCTGGATTCAGTGGAGAATTGAGTTCTGCGACTGGCATATAGTAACAGATATTAATTTCATGTAATGTTTATTATTTTAATCAATTAGTAGTATTATAGATATAGATATAGTTGCACATTGAGTTTTAGCTTCCCATGCAAAATCAAAAAACAAATATAAGGTAATACTGCTTTAGAATCCATAAAGGAGACTCTTGATTTCAAGAATATATTACTATTGGTCAAAATATTTTGCTTGTTAAGTAATTTCATCAGTCACTGACGTAGCTAAAAAAAATTTGAGTTATATTTTGCTACGATTTGAGCATGAACTGTGAGATAAGAAGTTATGTTAATTGTTTTAAATTGCAATGCTGGTCTTAAAATGAATAATAACGAGTCCACACTGGAATACTATATGATCGATCAAACATTATATGATGATAAACATTCTGACCCTTGAAGAGCAGCAAAAGCTATTCGAGGTATGCATCTTCCAAGTTCTATGGACCGCATAGATACCATAGATTCGACCGGATAGTAATAACTTCATGACTTTCATTACCCTGGAATGTTTACCAAAATTAAAATAAATCCATATTTTAAATCGTATCTTATTAAATGAACAAATTTAGAAACTCCGATAAATTAAAACTCGGCCTCCTGTGAGATCTGGGCCATTCACCTCATGATTGCTGACCAGACGCTCGCACACGATTTTTCAAATAGATGAGATCAATATATTTTGCTGAGGCTTTTGTTCGACATTTTCTATGATATCTGGACTATATTATCACGAGACATGAGGTAATTACTTGCCTCTGCCAAGTAGAACATTATATTCCCTTGTATATACTAATGAGGTCCTAATTGATATCAAACGGTCGGGTACATAAACTTATTAATTAAAAATCAAGCGATTTAGTGATAAAGTAACGATTCTTGGAATAATTTCACTAAAAAATACTGGCAAAGCTGACGTCGCCGTCGCCTTACCAACGTGAATAGTGCCATGCTGTTCCACCTCTTTCCGTCAGTCAAGGCTAAATTGAATAGTATATCTGCTGTCCGTGGAACGGACTAAAAAAGAGAAAAATACGACATCCATATTCTTCGGTCCTGTCAATGTCAAAGCTGCACTGGCATTTATAATAATGTAAGTTGACAATAACGTAATTGGTTAATTCTCTCGCAGCCTACGAATACATTATTTATTGTTTGCAAATGTTTGTGCTGGTCATCCAGATTGTAGATATTCTTACTATATTCGTAAAAAGCCAACTTGACAAATTGATGTTGTTTTCAAATATATGGTCAAAGGCACAACATATTTTGAGCTTTTTTATTATCACTATTATCACTTTTAAATCGTAATGATTGACTCGTTGTCAATAGTCACAGAGTTGGATACTAGCGTTGCATTCAATTATCAATGATCACACATTTAAATCATGTGAATGCGAAAAAGACTAATAACATATTGACCGGTGTATCTATGTTTGATCGTGTAATTATATTTAGTTCTTATAAACAGAAATCTATCACTGCACCAATTATACTAGGAACAATAGGCAACATTTGATCTGAAATTTGTCAGGTTGAGTCGGCGTCTAGATTTTGATGAGCGTTACAAATAGAGCATTCTATTAGCAAATATACTGTCCACAAGATATATTTGTTTGTTAAGTTTATTTGCATTTGCATAAACTGTTTATACATTCAGTTGAGCAATGGGTGTCAACGTTATACAATATTATACTTAACTAATTACACTTTGGGAGAGAGGGAAATCCAGGTATTCTGATATTATATAAGGCTTAATTTACAAAATACTCTACTTCTAAATTTGAAGTCTTCGACTTTCATTGATGGAAGTTTTGTTGTAGAAATTGACACACGCATAAACATGTCCACGGTCTACTAGAGAAGCCGGAGCATTGGAAAATTTTAATTTATTGTTTTTGTATTGTAGTCATGAGAAGGTTAGATGTGTTAAAAATATAATGGTTTTTATAGAGAAACATGCTGTTCTAGGAAATATATAGACCTAAATATGTCACAATGTTCAGCCACCTAAATCTTCCCTTACTCTTGTTTTTTATGTCAAATTCTCAAAGCTATTTTTTAATGCTGAATTCCTCAAAGCCTCTCACATACATCCCAAAATATCACCCCGTACCGCAATGCATGAATGAATGAAAATGTGAACATGAAAAAATCTATCTAAAAATTTGCTGAAAAGTTATATTTTTTATCTTTGAGAATAACTGCAGGCGCCGATAATGCTGTTATTTTCAAAAATCTGGTAGCATACGATAGGATATCGCTCCTAGACTTTCTTCAAAATCAGTGTTGTGGTTACTGAGATTACACTAAGACATGCTGATGGAAATTGTGTAACGTGTGTTCTCCCGGAGTAGAAGTAAGTATATTGATATTTTGCTTATTTATAGACTAAATCGTCAGCAAGAATGAATAATCCACCAATATATTTTTTCATTCTCTACAAACAAGGGCGTACGTAGTGCGAAGACTACTTACAGTCGCTATCAAAGTCCTTGTGTAGTTCAGCCTTTTAATCAAGAACATAATGAAGAAATGGCGCCTCTTTGTCGCGGGCAAACACGCACAACCACACGAAAATAATAAGAGTTGGTAAAAAACAAAAGGCTGGCGAGGCTATGATGCGAGAAACGACCTGTTTGATTACTTTTTATGGGAACGTGGATGAACTATGTTCATCAAAACCTTATGTCGTGCCTTTGTGTATCTTCACACTGAAGATTTGATCAGCCACAGTTGTAATATTAATATTTTATAACCTTTATTATTAGAACTGGAGAGAGATGAGGAAATAGCAAATGCGATACTAAAATTTGTGATCCTACTAAATTTGCTAACCATTAATCAGCATTTTTCGAGAGGTGAGGGTGCGCATAAAGTTTGAGGGGAAAATATGCGTAATCACTGAATGTATTCTATAAAATAATGGACTAACCTTTGTTTTAACTTTTAATTCTAACGACTTTACTTGTATGTCAAGTATGACAAGTTCTACGAAGTATGACGTTTCTATAATCTCAACATTATTTGTCACATCTAATCTTTGGTGAAGTGAAGTCAAGCATGAAAATCCTGCTGATCTTTCAAGACAACAGATTCAATACTGACATAACAACGAGTAAATTAATATAAAAAAGAAAAAACAAATTTGGTAGGGTCACTCTAATATAATATTTGAGTAGCTGATAGGAGACAACATAACAGTAATCTTGTGATGAAATACTGGCTCCGACACCATAGTGTTACTAACGAAATTCAAACTTCACCACGCAATTATGTTCTCCACAATAAAGAAATGTTTGAAAGTTGTTTTTTATCAATATGCATTCAACATAAGGATTCATCTGGCTTTAATATCAACTTGAAATACTTAAATTATTTCAAAGCAAAAATTCCAAAACCTGTTCTTATAAGCACCAGCTTCTTTTGTAAATCGGTGTAGTCATGATTTAAAATTGTGCTATATCGTAATTCAACATTTTGGAAGCAAATTAATGCCTATTATATTCTATGTAACTAACTCTCAAACTCAGCAAAATGACCTCAAAGCAAGCTGTCATGGGTCCCACCCTCACCATCTGCCTTGTTAAGAATCGACTAACTTAGAACCGGTCAGTCAATCAAACCGCCATTATGATACCTTCGCGGGGTATTTACATGCTTATGGATGATATATCATTATTAAAAACGCATTTACGTATCCACGACACGCACAGTTTTTCTATTTGCGTAACGTTTTGGGAGTTTGATTTGGACATAAATGCCATTAAATGATAGTGATATTGAACCAACTGAATTAGGTCAGTACCTTAATTCATGTTGAATATGGACCTTTGATGAAGAGGAATATGACTTCACATTGAATAATTTGTCATAATTGGCCACAACTTTGGAAAAAACATAGTTTGAAAGACTGATAAAATTTGATGTATACGATATAAAGTGAGTGCGATGTGCGATATAGATATAAAGGGAAGGCAAGAACTATGAAAAAGAGATATATTACTGTATATGGAAACTCTAATGCCACACTACCCAATATGACGTCAGGTATACTGATCATTACAATTTTTCTTTTATCGCCCAGTATAACAATCCAATATGAATTCCAAACCAAGGATATCGATGGCAGCATGGCCGCGGAAGAACATTACCAAGAAAATTACAATAATTACGTGATATTAGTATTCAAATGGCTTTTCGAAAAAATTGCCCAAGTGGGTCTAATATCGTAAAGCTGGTTCCAAGAAGCAGCTATTCGTGCCCTGAGGTAACAATTTTTTTGTTTGTTGAGAGAACATTTGTAATGTACAGGCAGTATATCACGAGAGGCTTTTGTGTATACCATATTTCGTAGCATATTCAAAGCAAAAATAGTGTGCGTTGTTTGTATACAACTCAGAGGTCGTCATTTTTGACGTACTATGAGTGTGAGAACGCTTGCGAAAATCTTGGAAATGTAAATGACCTATTATTACTGGTTTTAGGGTTCGAAATAAGGTTGAAGACCTTTGAAATCTCTAGGCTACCGAAAGTATCTGTAAAAGTATATAAAAATGAATTTGGAACATCATCACCACCACCAGGTCCCTACGTTGATGCTCCAATTACACGTATTGGTTTCTCTGCACTCATTTCAGTTCCGTGTTCTAATGAGATGACGTTTATTAATTTTGGTTAGTTTCGTATGATTGTAACATATATAAAATTCCTCAAAATATTCTTAGCATCCATAAAAATAAACGAAGACTCGCAGAACGTGATAAATCCAATACATACACATTGCGGTTATTAATGTACTCAAATTACTCTGATTGTAACAGTTACAAAAATAACTTTTGAGCTCACATCTTTAGATGTCGCTACAAACTTTTGAACAACGATGTAAATATAGGAAATGTCCTGAGGCTGTGAAGGTGCAGTAGCTGGTGCAGATTGCAGAATGATTGGGAGAACAGCGATTGGCCTGCGGGAATCAGGCCCGGATTGACAAACAATTACGCCCAAGACAGAAAAATTCTCTGGGTAGCGGTTTATGCCGCCTTATTCATATCAAATGAATTGTTAATGAGATGAATTAATCAGCGTTTCTGTCTGCATATATGGAACGGCTCAAGGTGGTAGAAAAGATATAAAAATAGTTATTCAGCTTACACGGAATAAGTATGCCCCAGCGAATACTACAAATAGTTTCAGAAATGTTTTGATGAATATAGTTACGTAGTAGTTATAAAATCTATGACTTTTAAGGATGAAATAATCACTTTACCATTAACATTTGAACAGCTTTTCAATATACATTTTGAATTTCAATTAAATCTTCAAACCAATCTGAAGATGGTTATGGAAACCAATAACATCTAAGACTAAATTTATTGGTCCTAATACCTAATACTAGTTTATTTTAGCAAAGAGCGAACCTATATATTGCAGATATTCTTATTTGGTAAAAACTTTTCATCATTCAGATATTATTGTATACACAAAATCCAACAAACAATAAATCTCGATATTCAAAGATCGAGCGAAACGTTTCACATAAATGACTTTTCCCTACTTTCAGCTTATATTAACAGACATAAAGTACCACAACTTATCTGAAGAGCCTGGATGTTGTTTTTCTTATTTAGGTGCTTCAGATAGCTATTGGAGATTGCATTATCCTTCGAACAATGGAGAAACTAGCCCGAAGGAAATTACAGATCCGGTTAATCCACCGGTGCATTATTGTTAAAACCTACCTAAAAATATGGCGATTGAAATGTATTTTTAATAGAAGCGTTTATAACTTCATTTTGTTGGAGGCGTTTATTCTTCACTCAGTAATATGAACAATAGACCATCTGATAGAAACGTAATCACATAATGTAAGCAAAAGGCCTGCTGGCAAATAGGAGTTGTTTATTTTAGATCATTTGCTTCTCCACGTATACGTTTTACAAAATTTTCAATTCATCGTTACATACCATTTATCAGGAGTATCCAGAAAAGCACAGAATAAGAGTTCTTCATGACATGATGATTTTTCATCATAGTGATGTCCACATTAAAATTCTAGGCATCATAAAACAATATTATTTGACTACACTCAAATCGCGCACCGCACATGCTCGAAGATCAAACATTTTGAGACCCAAAATAACTTTACAAACTAGATAAAAACATTATTTTACATCCATTTTATTCATATTAGTAACATAGCGACCAAAATTTAGAATTCAGTCGGAATGGAGTAGTCCGATTTGTAGAGAGGTCCAGGACTCCTTAAAGAAGGATATTTTGACCAAAATGGGTAATCATGTAGATTGTAGATGCTCTTACTTGGTGAAATGCTTCCATCATGCAGATAAAAAGTTGTGTAATTAACACACAGTTTAACAAATATTTTTTCTTCTTTCAGTGACACGTTTCGATTTATATTTAAATCATCCTCGGACTGTCAGATTTGACTGATAATAAGGCTACCCAGACTACTTGCCAACTGACTAACTAGTCCTAACATGGATACAAAACTAGAGCTCCCAAAAAAATGTAATAGAAAAATAGCTAGACAGGATCGATGGTATGCTAGATTTGAGAGCTCAAGTTTTGTATTCATGATAGGACTAGTTAGTTAGTTGGCAAGTAATCTGGGTGGCTTGTTAGCAGTCAAATCTGACAGTACGACGATGATATAAATATTAATAAAAACGCGTCACTGGAAGAAAAAGAGTTTTATTTGTGAAACTTGGTGTTCATTACACAACTTTTTATTTTATTTATTTATTGATAATAGCTAACAATTCACAATTTTAAAATTTACTTACACATACATAATACTTTATAAAAAAAATATAAATAACATGAGTATTTACACATTAATAGTTCTTTTGCAATATTTCACACATTCTCGTTTAAATAATTTTAGAGTTCTAGCTCTCTTTACATGTTGGAGTAAGGAATTGTACTGCACTAGGCTATTATGAAAAACATCCATTTGGCTATAACGATTGTGAACCATAGCCACATAGAGATCCTCCCTTAATCGGGTGAGGAGCACTTTTCCTGTCCAACAGAACGGTTTGTAAAGCTCACTACATGAATTTCTGCTGCTAAATCCTGTTTGATATTTACTAAGAATTTTATTTTCTTCAAAGTAGTGTACAAACTTTTCATTCACTACCTTTTCCAAAAGCTTTTCATATACTTGAACCATGTTGATAGGCCTATTTTCTTCACATTTTTAATTGTGTTACTTTCTCTTCTATTGGGATTATTGTAGTATTTTTCCAGTTCTTTGGGAAAGTGCCATTTTCCAGACTGTTAGTTATTACTTGCAAAAATATATCCCCGATTACTTCAAATGCTGACTGTAGTATCTTTGTTGTAATTCCATCTACACTACTGTTATTTCTTTTAAGGTTTATTTGTTATGCATCTTAAGTCTACTAACGAAAGCATTCTGAATTTTCTGAAGTTGTGACAACAGGATTAATTTTTTCTACAACATCCATTATAACTTTTTGACTTATTTTATATGTAATTTGTTGAATACTGTTAACAAAATATTTATTAAATTTGTTTGCTATACCGTTTTCATTTACCTCAAGTTTGTCATCAAAATAAATTACAGCTAGTTTGTTATTACTTTTCCCACCCACAAGTTTCTGGATGGTTTTCCGCAGCGCTGCAAAATGGGTTAAGTAAATTAGCACGCTGCTTTTTCGCCATATTGACATGAATGTGAATTCTTTGGCAATTCTGCAAAAAAAAGGTTTATGAAAAACAAAATTTTCAAATCGGATAAGCATTTTGAATACGTTGTGCATCGTATTGTTTTTTGTGTTTTTTAATCTCGTTTGAGCGGGTAACATTTTAACCTCTTCTATTACAAAGTATAATTTTTATGATTTGGGCTGTTGGTTTATGATAAAAAATTATAAAAGCACTTTTCAAGCCTAAAACAATAATGTAGTAATATAATAGATTACTAATATTATTATATGAATAGCTACTTAGCACTTGAAAAATGGATTTCCATGGAACTAAGAAATATTCAGATATAAAAGTTCAAGGAACATATAACAATGCGGATTACTTTTTGCGTATTTGTCATTCTTTCAGACATTTTTCCATAGTTAGCTCAAGTAGTTTCATATAGCAAATAGGGTGGTGAAAATATTTGGCTCACATGATGCAGCACTCATTGATAAAAACGAACTAAAGCAACAACAATGGATATAATTATAGAACGGTATTTTATTTTAATGAGAAAATGAATGAATCAGTTTAACGCAGCAAATACGATGCCGCGTCGGCTTCGGCGCTGTGTAAAGGGAAGGTATATACATCATAATTCTGCATTCTATGAAAGTTTAATTACATATTAGGCGTTTACTTTTAATTTGCATTTCACGTCACCTGACCTCCTTATTCCGTTAAATATTCAAAGCAAGAATTAATATGCCGCGGAACAAGAAATGTTGATGGTATCATGGTTGTGACATTTCATTATTATTGCCTCAGTAATGCTGCTTTTCCAGTTCTACTATGCGAAAATGCAAGTCTCCCCATTGGATGTTCCAAAGATAGCGATGTCTTTTCCATATGAAAACAGTTTAGAAGTGGAACAGATAGTTACAGTGTAAAGGAATTTAAATGAGGTTTGATAAACAAATATATACTATGCAATTTTTGTCTGTCCTTCATAGATAATTCCACCAATAGACAAATTAAAATAGACAAATAAAAGAAACTGCCAAAAGCTGTGACATGTCGATGTTGTTTTTTTCTGTGTAATTTAGCTGGCTCAATTTATTGCCTATTCGAAACACAATAACTATGTATATGAGCCTTTGGTTTCCAACATACTTTGATTACTCGGTCACGCAAAATGTTACGTCTCGATAATATCAATGATAAGTTAGTACAATTTATAAAAATGCCTACATCGGAATATTGTCAAGAATAGTATAACGTCGTGTTGAATTACCTTGTCATGAAGTGATAACGTAAGTTATATACATGTGATGGACTAGAATAACTAATCATCGGCTTGTAAGATCGTCCTTGGCAATGCCCAAAAACAGCTAGCGTTATGATTAAATTGCTCTGCTCTAATGATCTTGCCGACTTATTTATACTGCTGCCTGAAATTACTAGAAAACTACGACCTCCATTCACAAACTACTTTGTCGGTCATCCAGAGCCTGTCACTTTATAGAAATTAATCGTCTAAAAATTACCGCCAAATCTATATTAATTTATACAGTTTTCAGGGAATTAACAACCGCAAAATGAGTAATGGCCAGCCCAGATGTTCGTTTTTCTAATGAAAAATACAATTCGTTTGTGTGTTTAATGGAGCTAGGGCGGAAAATCGATTTCGTTTCGGAATTTCATGCGGCGCGGTTTTTTGATGGCTGAATTAACAAGCTTTGTGGTACAGGAAGTGCATATAATTCTGTATATCTATGTTTAAAATGAAATGGTACGTTGTGTAGTTAGGTACACTTATTATATGAATCAATAGATTATAAAAAATATACGTGGATCGATTCTTTACTTCCCATTCATGCATTTTTCTTAATAGCACTTAGCGATTTCATATTTCGCTGATAGAAGTATCCATTTTTCGTCATAATGAAGTCAACTAGAATTCTATTCGTAGCGTAATTTTCTCTATTTACGTGAAAGACCGAATAAAAGGTTGGACATATATTTGTTGTTCGCATCGTTGCTTCGATACCTACAACTCGTAGCGGTACGACAAAACTACCACGTTTTACCTGCCTTGGAATAGCAAGCCGTTGCGCCACTGATAACAACAAAACCGTATCTCTCTCCTTTTCCATGTTTTCTAATAGCCCGTCGTCTTAAATCTCAATTTAGTTACACTGTTTCGAAAGATCCATTAGAGTTCTCGGAAGTAGTGTACTGGCCGCCGTGGAACTAGCCAGCAAAAAAACTCCTTCGAATGAGAAAACAGTCTCGACAATCGGAGCAGCAAGGCAGAGAAGAGCGCTGCCCCAGGCGATCCCTATGAATATAAATTCTGAAGCTTTACGACTGGCAACTCGTTAAGAGCTGTTACGTCTGTGGGGCTTATTTACGTTTGCCCATCAAATGCAACACCGGTAGCCAACGATGGCGAATGAAGGAAAAACGTACATTCGTTATCACTACTGCGTAAAGGCGGTCCCGTCAGAACTGTTTTCACAATTCGTATGGAGATGTATGCATCTGTTGACCATCCATGTCTTAAGATTTGAAAACGAGACTCGAAAAGTATGAATAATGTAACTTACTAAAACCACGCATGGCCAGAGTGAAGCTGAACTTAAAGCTGTCTCACGCAGTAGCAGATACAAGGACAGCGATGGAAACTATGATCTCTTCTTTCTTTAAGCTTGGATTTTGTCACACACACTATGATATTTCACTGATATATATTCTACTACCCCCATCCTCCAGTGGTTGAAAAGTAAAAGTGTAACCCCTCCTCAACATCAAGTCTGGATCCGCTCCTCATCTACAAAACGTTTATTATCAAAGTACAAAATTAAAGGAAATTTAATTTTGAAATTAGTTCCATTGACATTAATTGATAACATACAGCAGTGTAATCCCTATAGACAATACAAGATCTTCTGAATGGCAACTTGTATTCTCTCCGTAGATTTAGACAATATTGACTATAATTTTTCTTGTAGCATACCTAATCAGACAGTCTACCAAGGAACTGAAAAGTTAGTCATGATATAAATTTGTAGCATTTAGGTATTCTAACCCAAAAAGTTTCTGTACAATATTTCTAGACGCTGGTAGCTAACAAACAGGGCTGCCAGATAATATACCGCAAAATATTGCCAATATATTGCCGCAAATTGCCTAGCAAAGGAGTTTATTGAGGCTTAACACAACGAAATAGTTATCTAGCACTAGGAATTATATCTATTATTAGTAGATGCAGCATTCAGCAAAATGTTCCAATATTTAATTGAATGTTACTCCGATATTTCAGTCATACAAAACCCAGTATTGCAAGATTGAAAATCTTGATAAAACCGGACACCGAGGAACTCTGCAAATCAGACATCATATATAATATTGATAGCTCGGCGTTTATAAGTATTTACTCCATAACATACCATTGAGTAAATCGGAAAATAGCAACAAAAATGATGAAAGCACAGGAGAATCCAGTGTTCGTATTAATTGAAATAGAACAAATGTTGTGATTGGTCACCAAGTCCAAAACAACCATGATGTCTAGTTACTATAAAAAAGCACATAAATCATCGAAATATTTCTTATATAGACGGAAGTGAAACGTCGATGTTTTAGACCAATGATGGATATTTAGTAACGCATATACCTGAGTGGACAATTTCTGATGAGAAATCTACTTTGCTATTGAAAGTTCAAATATTAGATTAATCATTTAAATATACAGCAGTTTCTACTTTCAATTCATCACTATCTACCGTTCAGAATATACTGATTTTAACACGTCATAATAATATTTCCCTAGACAATAGTTCAATGCCCTTAGAGTCTGAAATATATATATACTAAGCAAGATGAAGGAATATAAACAACGTTTTGTATGACAGAACAATTCATATATAGACAGGTCCCGAAGGCAAAGCTAACAGTTCAAAATTAGAAAGGTTTTGGGTCGTGACGATGCCCGAAGCATATTACAAAGTTATCATTCACCATTTTAATTGATACAGGTCCCGTACGACCTTGCATCATCAAATTTATATTACCATTTATATTTTTTTCTCACGACTTCCAGACCCATTTGTATTAGCTACCCAATGTTTCTATACCAAATCATAATTATTAATTCGAAAAACCCACCGTAAATTATTTTTAGGTATCAAACAGAGGCAGTTTTCTGTCTGAATGACCAACAGACGGCTTGAACAAAGAAGTAAGATGATCACCATATGTGGTTATATGTGGATGAAATGTTCTTCTTATTAGATTTATATGTTGGTTGATTGTTATGTACACCATACTGAACCTAAATGATATTCGGTGATCCAAAACGATTCTGGGGATACCAAGACGACATTTTTGCTATGTGGGTATTTGCAAGAGTGCAGGGGCTAAAAAGCCTTGTTCTGTCTATTCATACTTGCTTGAGATACTGTCTAGCAGCCTATCATACAATATTCAATGCAATCTTGTGCTGAGAAGTTGTTATCATGCCTCTTTGATTGCGAATGGAAAAGTTAGTCCTTTATAATGCTGCAAATACAATCAGAAGCTAACAATTATGGTGTCATTGATTGTGCGCGTGCCACAAAAAATGGATGTCACAACTCTATAGCAAAACCACTAGTAGCATCCCTCTTTGCTTAATACCTGTTGCCGATGTGAACTTGTATCAAAGCATGATACTCTATCAATACAGTGAGCCATTTATACTGATGAATTAATGACGAACGAGCAGTAGGGTATCAGTTGTAGTAGATGGTGTGATGGGCTTTACCGCCACTAGCATCTACTTCTACAGTTCAGCACTACGCTGTCCCCTCAAACGCATTGAATGAATAACAGTGTAAAATACATCATAATTGCAAATTATTACCAGATCTATTGTGACTTAAGAATAGATATGAAAGTGATCTGTCTCACCACGATAAGGTTACTGATACACGTTAGGAATAAAATTACCTTTATTTGGGTGCCTGGATATGTAGCTTTGTGGAATGAGATGCTATGGCATAAAAAGATATACATCTCTAGATGTGTCAATTATGAATGACTGATGTATAAAGACATAAATCAATAGCGTTTTACATCATTTGCTTATAATATCCTTGAGTTAAATTTAATTTGTACAACTTTACGATTATGTTTCTTGAAGCAATCGTCTAGCATTCTCATATGAGGAAAATGAAGAACTATTCGGTGAGGCAGCATCCTTCAAAGAAACAAAAACAATTATCGTCGGTCTCTGTTACATAAAAGAAGCACAAGAACCAATAACCCTGGCAGAGGAAGAATAAAAAAGAATTGAAAGAAACGGCAGCAACTCATAAAAAGCTGACGTCTGAAAGATGCAAAAGTAAGAGTGTCGGCATTGTATCTAAGGCCGAGAAGTGCGGCGAGATATTGTAGAGCCTTTTCGAATAGGTCTACATACGGGGACAGTTTGATTGATATATGAACATTCTGTTTCCGATGTTCATATATCCATAGAAACTTTATATTTAATTTCCTTCTTTATAGACTGGTAGTCAGATACTTTTTCAGTGACATTGTGCATAGAAAATGAAAACATCTATTTAGCGTAGTTAAAATTTATTATGCTTGAAATTAATAAGAAAATTTGACCGGTCTAATAAGCCTGAGATGGTTTTTCTGCCATGTTCCAGAAGCACAAATAAATCAATATGAAATCGTCCCAGAATAGGATCCTGTTACGTTGTTCTTTACAATTTTAGTTGACTTTTTTGATATTCTATTTGCATTCGTAGCTCTTAAGTTGCTAATAACCAAAACGCATATGTTTAAAGAAAGAGCTTTACTAACATTTCGCCTGCCTCCATAGCATTTTTTAAGGTAAAAAGTGGAGAAAGGAATTACAGCTTGAAAAAAATTGACCATCTGACATAATGAGACTGTTTCTATATAAGGATTGTTATATAAGTATAAAATTCAACTTTTTGGGACAGCCCCAATCATTAAAGCATTGTTAATAGTTACATTACTGCCGCGATCAAAAATGTCAGTCTTCTTCCCGTCAGTATGCAGAGTATTTCCATCGTTCAAATTTCCTAATTTTGGGTAAAAAGTTTTATAATCATCACTATGAAAACCATGTTATTCAGTTATGTCAGTCTATCTGTTAGTCCAGAAGTCTTGGGTTGAATTAAAGAGTAGCCTTTGGCTGAATTTCGCCCTAATAAAGACGTTATTATTATTATTATTATTATTATTATTATTATTATTATTATTATTATTATTATTATTATTATTATTATTATTATTATTATTATTATTATTATTATTATTATTATTATTATTATTAATTCCTTGAGCCCTATATAACCTGGCGAAAATAAATTAGCACCTGTCATTGTTTATGAGCTTTCAAACCAAACGGCGACAGTGCATTTTTATTTTCCCTTATTTGGTTTTAAAGAAGAAATACGATTGATTCATCTTTAACAGATGTAGGTTTGTTAGACATTCTTTGTTTAACTAGTCGCATAATCTTCGTGAGTAGACTCTACAAAGTCCGAGAGGTTCACATGAAAACGCCGGACCATTATGGAGCCCCTCGAAATTTTTGACGGGCGATAAAAGGTATTTCGGTCTTTATTATTGTGTTCCCGGTAGCTGCTCCGACAATGGCCGGCGTCTATGATACGCTCCGTGAACGTCATGACCTCTATTGTTGGTAGCGTCAACGCATATCTGATCCGGTGCGGTTTGATGTGGTGCCGAATTTGCCTAATAAACAACGCCATCAACTGATTTAACTTCTGAAACATACATTGTGGTTCTTTCTGGATTCATCTGGTACTTGTGTACTGGCTACTAATTAAAGCTACATGTGTTCGGACAAACAATTTTACTAGCATTTTGGTTACCGAAACGGAATCTGACAGACTACCAATAATGTAAAATTCACTGTTCAGCAGCAGAAAAACAGCGTCATTTTTGAATGAGAGCTTATTATCGATTGATTAAAACAGGTTAGAACATCGATTATGTATTTGCCCTGTTCATAAATCCAACATAATAACAAGATAGGAGCATAGAGCATCGTCACATCAAGGCACAAAGCTGTCAAAATTTACAGCAATGTCATACCAACACAAAGACTTGAAATCTCTATATTTCGTATCGTATAAAAACACAAGAAAACCTGGAGAAGAGATGTCTGGAGACCACCGATTATTATATTACTAGAAAGATACCCAACCAAACAGTGTCAATCTACTGAAAAACAACTTTTCTAAAGGTGCACTTTTGAACTTTTTTATGAAAGTATTATCTTCTTTTTCTAGTAGACACTTGACTCCGTATACTGTACTGTAATTGTAACTGTAATTCATGTGTGTGATAAGATATAGTGTGAAATTAAAAAACATAAATATTATATGACTAATAAGAAGTACGTCGAAGGCAGGACTAAATGATAGACGACATACAGGCATGGGTTTTCTTCATGTCTATGGGATGAAATATAAAAAAAACAATCTGGAGCTCCACATTTTTGCAGTTACACTACAATACAAGCAAGCCACTGACTTTATATGCTATTCAAATTATCAAAGTACAACCAAGCCGTTCTACTTCCTCGGCAAAATCTCTGTTTCAAGCACGAAAATATTTGAAGACCCATCACAAACCAATTGAGCGTAACGCATAGCTTTAACGTTCCTTATTGACGAGTTGGTCACACTTAACGAGATTCCAGAAAAAATCATTAACTGCACAAAAGGATATGCGTGTTGAGAGGGTAGTTAATGTATTCATAGCTATTTACGGAAGGTGGGCAGGTTATAACTTCCCACTAAGGACTAAACCAGCCTGTGACAGTCGATGGACATTTATGATCACTAGCGATTCAGAGAATCCTTGTTGGTGACAGTTTTGGAGATTGGAAGAGAGGAAAAGATGTAAGCTGTACTCGAATGCAGTGCAGAACTGGTGATTTTATATTAAATGTATGTAAGATATCTTATTGTTTCGTTTCAATCAACGAGGAATGTACGTAGGTAGGGTTTGAGATAATTTTATTTGATATTTCACGTTGTCTACGTCACGAAAATCTGCGCACCTTCCATCGATCTGTCGGCCAGTCTGCGTATTCTTGTCGTGTAATCTCAGTAACATCTGCCCTGATTTTGATGAAATTTAAGGACCGACGTGCCGTAATAGTGGGTGTTGCAGCTGTAAACAAATTATCAGAACTTTTCTAAGCTTAGGTAAACAATTGATTTAGGGCGTAGCAAAACCATATTTGGGTGGCTGAAATTTTAAAAGCATCCAAACTTTATGTTGACAAGTTCCACCATTCTCGATCAGTTTTGGGTGTAGTTACGTTAGACGATTAGCATTTTTATAAAATCATCCTTGAATGACTGATGTACAAATTGTTGGAACTTCAGTTTTTAATAACTATATGTATTATTCTTCAATTTAATGGAAGTTAGAGAAAATTTGTATGTATGCATAATTTGAAAGCTTATATTATTGCTCGGGAAGTATAGAGTGAATCTACTCGAGTCCATACACCAACAGCCCAATATTGAAAAGAAGAAACAAGCAAGGATGTTTAAGCAGAATTGTGTATATGAAAAGTTCATTCACTCTCCAATCTTAGTCTATATTTTCTCAAAACAGCTCAACGGAAATTACAGCCCATGCTGGCATCCATTCATCATCTTGTTAACAACATCCAATCATCAAAATAAAAAATCGTAGCTGTGCATTGCATTATATGCGAGATCTATTACAGCACAAATCTCTATGATTTCACGTACCTACACTCAGATAATTGTAGTCGCATTCTACTGCATTCTATTAAAAGGCCGCCATCTTGAACCGCAATTGAAAATACTAATCATATTGCAGTTCTCACCTGAGATACCTACCCACAATTTGCGATTGTATATAACTGCCATATTCGTATACACAATTGGATACAACTATCTTACACAGGTATTCCGAGATGTATATAATTACTACCTATTCGAATACAGAATATTCTTACAATTTAATTAATTTTTCTTTCGTATTTATTCATAGCTTTTTTGTCTATTGTTGGATAAAAAATATGACCTTTTGTGCCCGAAGTGAGGGTCTCAGTCCAGATACAACAAAAATGTGTTAATTTTCTCAAACCATTTGTCTTCTATAATGGTAGTAGAAGTATATTTCTGGGGGCTCAGGGAATTGAAATTCTAACTACCTCATTATTCTAAGGTATAATAAAAAATAAACCGGTTTCTGATAATAGAAAAATGGTTGAAATCACAAAATTAGCTAATCATATGAGTTGCGGATTACAAAACCACTGTCTCAAACGTTACACATGATAAATTTTTTTTTCTTAGTTCCCGCCCTTCTCAGATTTTAGTTAATCAGAATGATACCGAATGGCAAGATAAAAATGCGTATGTATCATTATGTGAGAAATGGCACCACGTTAGAGTTTGTTCAAGAATAATCGGTTTGAAAATATTCTGGAACGGTGTGTACAAATTCATGTCTAAATATGGCAGTACCATTTGCACATTTTTCGGACTCACCAACTTTGCGGAGTTCATCCTTCATGCTGGTCGCTATATTTCTAGCACCTATCAGCACTCAATCAGATTGATTATGAATCCGATTGATTTCAATCAATTCCATGGAATCATGGTAAGTACTACTTTATTGCGTTTGTACAAATCACAGTATACGAGCTTTGTATCTAACTTCGCAACATTGTGTACATTTCTCATAGCGAAACGCTCCATAAAACAGAGGAAGTAGTAAACTCGGATTTCAATACCATCATTCGCAACCCATCTCGCAACCTTTGCTTCAATCTGTCTCGCAGCGTATCGTGTTTCGTGCACCCGAGGCCAAGGCAGGTTTCGAGAAACGCACATGTGCGTCCGATGATACAATGTAAAAAAATCGAGCTCCGGACATCTGTTAAATGTGAGCCTGTTCCTCTTTCGATAACAAAAAGTTGTTTTTCACTGCGGGGTAATTTACGTCCATTCAATCATGCGTCTGATAGAGGTTGACAATCAGGAAAGGTGTTCAATGTTTAGGGCTGCTTTAACTGTCAAATTTAGGGAAGAGAGGTATCGATGTGGAAATATGTATGTAGAAAGTAAGCAGGTAAACCAAATTACGAGACGCCTGTTTAAAATCAGGATTGCTTATTTGTAGACTAGTGATATCCGGCATAAAGTGAAGAGAAGCTATAGATTCTATATAGAAATTATATTTTGGATACTATATGAAGGAGATGTTTCGTTTCATACAATTTCGAAAAATGGAATTTTCTGTAAAAAAACTTTTTTATATATAAAATGAGCTGTGTGTCCTGAATGTTGTATTAGTGAGTTTGCTAAAAATTACAAGCCTTGAATCAAAGAAATCACATATATAACTAACAGCAAAACGTCGAAATCTCCATATATAGTGAACACATTTATAAAGCAAGGCTCCAAGTAAAACGGGAACAAATCTCTAAAATCGACAAAGATTATAACATTTTCAAGAGAAAGATCAAAATATCCACCTATCCTACCGATATATCAACGGAAACTGATCAGAAGAAAAAGAAGACCTTTTCTCTATGATTCTGCCACATTTTGAGCAGGTATACTAAACAGACTTACAAGTTACTACCTCTCATCCCAAATCTACTCTGTACCAGAATGTGACGGTTGAATGCTCCGTCTTTTCTAAAGTGTCAAAAATTTGGAACAATCCATCAGAATTCTGTCAGCGTTACATTGTTATTTAAGCTTTGCCTTACTAATTGCTTAGGTTTGAGAAAACCATAGTGTTGGTATTTCTCCTTAATCTCTAGCCGTATGAACTGTTTCACCGTGCATATACAGAATTTCTGTAATTCTCTCACCAAACCTAACATTTTTCTAGAATCGATATGAGAAAAGTCCCCATCGCGTGTCTCACACCGCATCAGCCAGCATTTCAAAAAGCAAATACTTCAAAGGAAATTATCCCGAAATGACCATAATTTCCTTTTGATCTGCGAGCATGCGGGTGTCGTCAGATATTCTACGCCAACGCCAAATGGAGAGAGATACAAGATTCGTGACAAGAGTCGGTATGTTTATCTTTTATGATATATCAATTGAGACTATTTCATATATAATGCCGCAATTATATCGTCGTCGTCGGCTGGACGAAACTGCATGTGCATGTGGCTTTTTATTATCCTGCGCCGTACACAATAATTTACTAATGTTTTCTTCTATTGTTACTGCGCCTGCTATAAATGTATATGTATGTATGCACAAATCTATTTTGTGGGCTTGTTATCCATGGAGGTGCAATTGTTTCATATTCTGTATAACCATTATCGGATATTTCGTAGGATTGAAGTTTTGGATGCCTAGTTATCTTTTGTATGCAAATTTAATTTCTCCAAATCTAAAGCATCTTTTTATTTTATTCATTTACACGCTTGCTTCGTAGTAGCAATTAGAAAGTTTGTCAAGCTCTTGTCCACTCGACGAGCTAAGGACACCACATGGGGCAACCATTCTATTAGGTACAGATTTGTTTGAGAAATATAGAATTCCAAGAATGGAATACGGAGCTCTTAGGGTAACTTACTGGGGTTATTTTTGCAAGTCACTTTTAGCAAGGTATTTATTTGTTGAACTTTGCTTCCAGTAATGCTTTTCGTCTAGGTCTTCCTGGTACCTGGACACTGCATATTGGTTCCATGCAAATGATGACTGCAGGTTTTGAACACAAATACTTTCTCCATTCAGCGGTAGAAATGTCTTCTTGGTAAATAGCTGCTGCGCTTATAGTATATTAGATGTCAAAAGAGTAAACGAGCAGAATCATGAACAAATTTATGTACGAAAATACAGTTTGCGCTAAGATGTAGCTCAAAGATACATCACTATGTAGTTGCTGCGCGTGACCTTGGGAAGTAACTATAGCAAAATAGCTTATATTTTCTACTAGACGTTAACTAAAATAACTTGCGATTAGCTAAATAGTTTTATAACGCGTCGGCTGTTTCGGCATTACATTTTCAAATTATAATCACACATTTTTGACTGCTTCCAGGCGAACAAATCCTCAGTATCAGCTATTATGAAAGGTTAGAATTCTTATAAATTCATTAATGCCGGAAATAAATTTCTGTCATAATGTTTGCATATCAATTCCTTTATTTTGCTGGTTTTGGTTTTGCTTTCGATACCAATGGGATTATATTCTTTGACTCATAGCTGTCGGTCCAGTGATGAAAGTCTTCCACGTATCACTGAGGAAGTTCTATTCGGATTTAGAAATTATTACACTACGTATACTACTACTATGGCATGGACTAAAAATGCTTTGGTGAACGAGTTATCGTCAAAAAGCAAAGGAAAATAGAGATCTCAGAGTTTTGCTGACTCCAGCAAAAGCAGTTATATGATACACGTTTCATCAAAGTAAACCTCTGTACTTGTTAGACAGAGATGATTGCTCACACATTTACCTTCAACACACATAAGCCGTCGATTATCTCCGAATTTAGAATTTTACGATACATCCGACTAATGAACATAGTGAAATCAAGTAAGATGATCTACAATCTACCTGATAAAACTCGTTTTTGGTAACTATGCAAAAGAACCAAACGTATTTCCTTAGTCGGTTGCCTTCGAGGCGAAAAGAGCAATCCGGCTGAGTCTGTCGCTGCAGAACGTGCCCACCTCATGCGGTTCCGTTGATGTGGCCGCACAGTATGGTGCCAAAAGAACAAACATCGGCTCTTTAACGGGCGTTAAAACTTACATAATGCGCTCTGCCAGTGTTAATGGATTTTTAATCCTCATGGACAGTGAGATTCGCCACGGGAAGACGAATCGATCGCCCATGGGTGCAGTGTAAATACCTCTTTGTGTTATGATGGACAAAAAAATGACTAAATGGATGTGAGATAGAGGGGTATAAGCTTTTCAAGGTATAGGGGAAAAACATCTCACATCGGGTTTTCAGATCAGCTATGACAGATCTGTATGATATTTGCTCAACATAATGTTTGTTATAGAACCAAATCAGAGTATCAATAACCCATATTATATTTCTATTACTTGGCATAGTGGGCAGTAGAAAATTACTCTTTACTGTTAACTTACATGTGCCTGAGAGAGGCAGTCCAATTTCTATATGTAAAATCAGATGTGACAATCAAACTCTTTTCCTTTCACGCTGGGCTTTTTTTTATAACAGCAATCAAAATACACTCATTCACGTCATGTCCCTCGACTTATTAGCGGATTGTCAATAAACAACTTCTATGATTAAACAAGAAGCTAAACTTTCTGATACACAAAACGTGTACAGAATCTAAATTTTTTCATAGAAAACGGACCCGTTTCTAAAAGGCACTGATTATTATTCCGCCACCACTGAGATTTACAGTTCACAATGCAAATTTATAATTTCCAACTATTCCAATGAATCAATTTCTTCTCCATTTAGTAGTACAAATGTAGAAATCCAATATACTTGTAACGCTGCTACATCATAACAAGACACAATAGATAGTACAATCTTATTATATATTGCAAGCCTAATTTGTACTCAATCCCTAGTCCGGGATTGAGTTTTGTTTGAAATTTTTAAATAATTCTAATTTAAAAAACCCTGCTGCGGGATTCTACTACCTTGATACTTAGGTTTCACAACGAAAATAGTTTCACCTGAATCATGTAGATTGTAGATGCCCTTACTTGGTGAAACTCTTCCATCATGTAGATAAATAGTTAAGTTTCACAAATAAAACTCTTTCATTCAATGATGCGTTTCGATTTTTATTCGCGTCACTGAAAGAAAGAATTTTATTTGTGAAACTCTGTGAGAATTTTTTATCTATATTTCGCCTGAATGTCATTGAACAAACCACATCAATCGAATCATTGAGAAAAGCAAATTTTCAAGATAATGATTAACGAATTAATTTTAAACAAACAATCGTTATAGTGGGAATTTCAGCTTTCTGATTTTGATTATCGATTATCTTATGCTACCAATTTCAAAGGTAAAATATGTTCAAGTTACATTATTAAAAACAAGTGAACCATGCTGCGACTATAAACCTACGCCTACATAGCGCTTGAATGTATTATTGACGAGTCTTGAGGAAATAGCTCAATTTACTAGGACGAACTGTACAATTATACTGAATATTTTATCGATCGTGTCCTTTTCGAAGTTTTGTAATGATATTATTTCCTCCGTACAGACCTCAACTAATCAAAAAGGACAATTGCCACTAATAAGATAACTTGACCAAAAGGGGGAAATCTTTGTCGAAAAATAGTAGTTTGGATCAATTATGTCCAATTCCATTGTGATTAGCTGTAATTTTTATTTGGATAAACTACTTTGTTAAGTATAGACACATTTTTTTGTTTAAGGTACTTTTTTGATGATTGAGGGTTATTTTCTTTAATTTCACAAAATATTAGGCAAACATTTTTGAATGTTTTATATGGTACTGGTAATTTTATCCAAATTGCCGGCTTTTACTATCATTTTCCTTTTTCTAAAGATTTATGAATAATCGAATAGGACAAGTGATATTGGAAATATTGTCACTGTAAGAAGATACTGTTATGAAATTTGAAATCTAGTTATTGAAATCTTAGCAAATGATGACCCGTCTCACTTCCATTTTATATTTAAGGGTTTATAATGTATAAGCAGTTAGTAGTAGTAGTGGGGAGGCAAAGCCTGGCAAGTAGGCCACCTTTGGCCCTTTTTGCCGACCCCCAAAGACCATCACTAAAACTATGGCAGACCTGAAAACTCCTTATTGTCGAACCTTCTAGACCTTTTCATAAAGGTCAAGATGTCCGACCATTCCGCTAAGTAGCACTCTTCCCTGTCAAACTGCTGTGTCGAACACCTCAGTCCTAAGGCCGCTGTATACGGCACACTCGCTCAGGAAGTGAAACCAGGTCTCGTCCTCTTCCCAGCACTTCTGACAGATTGGGTCTTTGACCACTCCTATGAGTATCATGTGCCCGTTCAACTGTTTAATCTGCAGTGACATGTGAGGATCCCCACTAACAAGTGGAGTGAATCCCTTTTCTGGTTCAGTAGCCGTAGTTCCCTACGTTTGTTGGGGCCTGCTATGAACCTCTTTGACTGCCTGCAGTCGCCTTTCTCCAACCATGCTTTCGCAAGTTCGTTATATGCCCAGGCATCTAGGGCATTACTAACCTGGCCTCTGCTTATGCCCAGCAAGGGTATAAGTGGCCACTAGAGTTATGCAAATCTATGCTCCAGATTACAAAAATCATCTTTCATACAGAACTCAAAATGGCAAATACATCAGCTAATATCAGAAATAGTGCAAGTGCAATTGGTTTATAATCTCTATCGAATGAAATGCCACTAGTTGCAAATTCCTCTGATGAAACTGATTTATAAAAAAATATGTGACATTTTGAGATGAGGTACATATTACTCTAGGAATACTGTATAATAGTTTAACTCTCAATGACATAATATCGTTTGCTTCTGCCAGATATAATAAATGAAATTATTGATAAGTAGCCCTGAGAGAACCTTACACAGTGTCGGACTAAGCCCTCCAAAAAGTCGGAGGAATGCGTAGAACTCCGCCTTAGGTGTCTAGTGACCTTGGGCTCAATTTACTAAGTATGACATTATGATGATATTTGAAGCAAATATCATCATAATCCATATTCTGTGTGGTTTTGGGTTTGGTTTCCAATAGAAGTGATGCGATGCGTGATGTTTCGATGCTGTATCTGCATATCGCCAATCATAAGCAAATGAAAGCACATCCATTGCCTGTCATTTCATAAAGAGTCGCCTGTCGAATTGACGGCTCACGCAACAGTTACGTCTATTGTAAACTAAATTGTTACAGTATTGATATACAAAAAAGATCACTTCAACCATTTAGTAACAGTTTCTGATGATCATACATGAAGAAATAATTTTGACGCCTCGGAATGAATCGAATTTCTTAAAATTAAAATAACCTTAGGGTAAGAATTCCTTGTGCCAAGAAATGGAATCGATGATCGGTCTTATATAATCAATAATCCCAGTAGCTTTGTTTAATCGCATTTGTTATATGATTTCGATCAAAAACGTATCATGTTCACGAAAAACCATTTCGGTCAGTCAGCCTATATCCACTAATTGCCTCCCAGGCAAAGGAGTGTGATGGACTTCTTTAAATATACAGCATAACGATAAGTGAAATTTATTTTTTAGAAAACCTACAAAATGTCAATGAATCATTGAATAGAAAAAACATTTTTAGTTCAACTCTATTTCAATAATTTTAGCAGGATCAACTATATCGGATGTGAAGAGAAGAATTGAATATATCAAAAGTATGTATTTAGCATTGATTTTCCACTGCTTTTTATTTCGAAAATAACTGGGGTGTTTTGCTATGTTTCTTGATTTTCTTGATCAAATTATAATTATATTTATAATATTTTTAAGTCCTTCATAGTTTAAGAGCACTATCAACTGACATTCCAGTTAACAACTGAATTCGTATTCCATGTGGAATGTAGACTGTTCAGTAATAGTGCTTCGGACTGAAGACGACTGAAAATACCACATAAATCCAAACGTTGGTTGCAAGATTCAAAAATCTTCAAAACAATTTTGACGCAGCGTATTGAGTCTTATACCATAGTTTCCTAAAGCTTGATTTGATTGAATTTTCTTTTTCTATACTTCTAAAGCATTTGTAATTTTCCAGATGCAATGCAATTATCTCTAGTAGAAGACATTTTCTTTCGGATATTCCTAGATCTTGTGTATGAGAAGAATTAGGACGTAGATTTGACTGAGGAATATTAAATTCGGGTTCACCAATACTTGGTGCCTACACCACTGAAATAATTATACGAAAATAATCCTTTTTAATATGCTGATCGATCAATAGCATTCAGTAATTTATTCAGGAATAGATTCTGATCTTCAAAGTGACTCTAAAAAGATTTTATCTATATTGAAGGTACCTATAAAGCTAATTTCTTCATACACCCGAAAGCAGCAAAGTGGCACTTGATGTTATAAAAACACTTCACCTTCAGCAAATTACATCAAACATCATCTTGAGATAAAAAGCATAGGAGGACCCTTGAAAGTGTCAAAAGAGCATCGGTCGCCGAACCCCTACGGACACTAAGTAGCCCGAACAAAGGCTTGTTAGGTACAAGGATTTGCAGAAAGCGGACTGAACATGGGCAAACACCAACAAAAGATAAAGACATTGTGCGAGGGTCGGATTTGCGGTTTTTCGGAAGAAGGTATTAACAGTATACCCATTGCACAACGTAAATAGCGTATGTTTACCCTTAGGATAAATACCTCAAAGGTATGAATAGGATGTTTACATGTTGGATGTGATTTGTTTGGACACAAACTAATATTTAACGAAAAAATAGTTTATGAAATGAAATTGGCGCTATAGTCAAGTATTAGGATAGCTTCGCTATGTATGAATATGTACTGCGATATTGCAATTGAGACTTTATCTATAAACTACCAGTTAAAATAATTCAGTTTTCGAACATAACCGACGGAAGAACTGTGAACGCAACCGATAGAAAATCTAAGATTTGTTTTATTGTTTCATCATATGAACTATAGTCGACAGTCTTGGATATATAACTGTCGTACGGCGCTTTAGTTTTCTGTATAGTTTTGATTTACTTGGGTAAGTCTGGAGCGCTATTGCTTTAACAATTGTGTATTGGTACCAAAAAGAAACTTGAAAAAAAACAGATGACCTTCGACCAAAATTATCAGGAAAGCCGTTTAAGAGACTAAAGTTGTTAACGGGGATATGAACTACGTATAGATTCATGGGCTATTCTGTAGGCAAATATTATTCTCAAAAAATTTACTTCACAATCTCTTATGCAATTACTGCGCTATGTCCTAAAATCATGAATAATGGAACCAAAAATCTTGTGCCTAAGCCTATGAGTGAGAGGCACCCATGTAGATATATTTTTTTCATAGTTTGAATGATTGGTTAATACCATTTCAGAATAAAATATGAAGACTTCATTGGAATTAATAGAAATCAACTTGGAAGGTTGATATTGAGTGATAAGCAAAGGTAACAATCAAGGCGATCTGTAATTGAAAGAGTAGCTTCAAACATAGTAAAAAAATGTTAACACCATAATAGTTACAAAAATGCAGTTTCAAAGAATACAGTTACTAAATATCTAGGTCAACAGCCTATCTAATGCAGCATATCAACACCATTCAGTGGCCAACTACTGGTCAGTTAGATTCATGAAAGTGAAAAGTCTTGTAGAAGTTTCCGTTGAAGTACCTGCCTAATACTTTCCATTTATATGCAGAAAGAAAGTAGATACCATACAAGGTGATATGGCGATATTTTTATAGGTGGAAATCAGTCGAAAAATTATTGAATCACTGCAATACACTTTGCAACCAACAACGTGAAATGAATAAGCAGATGATTTTGAGTGGGAAAAGTGTTGCTATAGTGTGAACAAAGCATAAGACTTACAGCTGTTTTGACATTCATTGTCATGGCTGGAATCTGAGCCCCGTAGAGCTGTCCCGCAGTGGGCGTCATGTCCGTCAACATTATCACCACTTCACCATAAACAAAAATATTCGTAAAAATTCGCGATAAAACAATCAGTCTCAGCACGCGCGGCTTCTTTGAGAACTACTATTGTTGAAACCGCATTGCTCACTGTCCCCCGTTTAGAAAATCACCGGTTCCCCTCCTGCCGAAACCGCGCGGGGCGTGTCGACAAGCCGCCAGCCAATGGCGGGGCGGATTGGTGCCGGTGGACCACGCCCACCGATACCAGCAGGAACGCATGCGCCCCGCCAGCTAGGCAAAATTACAGAGCTAGTCGGACAGGAACGGGCTCCGTCTATTATTTTGTAAACAAGCTCTTTATTAGTGACAGCGTATTTGTCGAGAGACTCAAGCAGGCCTGGATTTATGAATATGACGTCCCCCTCCTATCAAGATATTCTCGCACAATTAGATTCCGGTGTTTGTCCTGAAGATTGAAGGCTTGCTCATGTTCAGCCGCTACCGAAGAAAGGTTTGAAATAACATCTAATCCTATCTGCAGCTTCGCGGATGTCAACACCTTTATTTCAATTTAGCGAGGGCAGGATGTAGTTCTGATTAAGACATTGAGAGAATTATAGAATGGGGATCTACAAATCTAGGTCAGTTTAACGCGCTGAAGACTCAGATCACAACCCTGATAAAGAAGTCGCAAGCAGGTCTGCCAACCCTGGAAACGGAAAGACTCCTAATACCTGAATCCATCCTCCATCAAGCTTCTGGGAATTTACATTAACAATAACATCACGATCATGTTGCTGGTCTCGCTAGATCTATATTCCAGAAGCTAAGGAAATTCTATTCTGGGGAAAAGCTGCTACTTTACAAGGCCCAGATGTCGCATGTCTGGGAATTCGCTTCGAAACGCTTACTACAGTTTCTGGAAACAAATCAGAAATGAGCAATACCTTTAGTGAATGCGGCTGACCTTACAGAGGACGTCCACACTTTAGAACATCGAATATTGGTAGCTGCTATTCTATAGATATTGTCGCCAGTATAACAAACACTAGAGGAGCTGAACAGACACATCCTCACCAGGTCGAGCTTGCAACGCCTAGAACGAGCCTTTTCCAAAAGTCGTTCCTTTGGAGACCCTTGGCGTTGTGGATTGAGCTACCTCATGATGGTTTAAAGTTACAATCTACAGCGTCTTAAGGTCAATGTGAATGGCATCATCTCTCAGCGCTTATGAGGCGCAATAGTCTCTCTGCCTTTGCTTGAGAATATCTATGAAAAAAGGATGAAAAACTAATCCAAGAAAATACATAGATGAAAAACTACTTACAGTTTAGAAACATTTTCTGTTTTTCACTAATTAAAAATTAAATTTTATTTTCGTGAGAATTATCATTGCATTTACTTTCAACACCAAGCATAATGTATCGATTTCAAATGATATCTCATTTAAAGCATCGCTCCCTCATGGGAGTATTTCTCAAATATCGTCTCGTATCGAATATTCCTACCACTTTCTTCTTACAAATTCATGATGTTTCAGAGGAATTTTATTGTCCATTAATAAATCATTTTGAAGGATATATAAATATATAGCGCAAAGGAAATCTCGCGTTTTAATAGTGTCCGTAATGTCAGTTTCGTAATTCGGTATACTTTTTGTATGTTATGTCCTATCTGAAATATGAAACTCAGACTACTCTTTAGTGGATACCATATAGAACAATGAAAGCAATACAAATTCTAGTTGCTCGATAATCGTCGCAGCTTTGAATAATTTTTATATGTGGAACTTTGTGTAAAATAATATATATAAATCAAGCCTAACAATAGGAATCATTTTTTGGTATATTGAAATTAGAAGAGACTTGATTTACTTAGCGTACAAGTTACACTTAATCAACATATAATGTACAAATAATTAATAATTTTACAAGCTTTTATTTAACTTGCAATGTATGTATCTACTATGTAGGTAATTAGATATATGCTTAATCGGTGGAATCTTGCAACTCAATTTTGAAGCAGATTTCTTCAACCAATCTAGCTAAAATTTTGCTTACACGTTTAGTTTGGATCAGAATGCATGTTATTATAAATCCAACATGGCGGAACACCCACGATGGCGGAGTAGTTATTTTTAATGCACTTCTACAATATGCATATCAAATCAAAGGGTTTGCTGACAATAACTCGAAAAATAAAGCAACGTAAATATAAATCCAATATAGCGGAACACTCAAGATGGCGGACTAGTTATTTTTAATGCACTCATACAGTATGGGTAACAAACGAAAGAGCTTTCTGATAATAACTCGAAAAATGAAGTGACCTCACTCTAAATGTAGTATGACGGAATACCCAAGACTGCTGATTAGTTAATTTTAATGTGTTCCTACAATATAGATATCAAATGAAAGGGCTGGCTGAGAATAATAAGAAGAATAAAGTAACGTCACTCTAAATCCAATATGGCGAAACACCAAAGATGGCGGACCAGTCACTTATCTTTGATACACTCCTACAATAGATATGGGTAGATATCAAATGAAAGGGCTTGCTGGGAATAACTCGAAAAATGAAGCGACGTCACTCTAAATTCGATATGGCGGATTAATAAAGATGGCGGACTAAGTTTTTTATGCTCTCCTACAATATGGGTATCAAATGAAACCGCACTGAAAAGAATAAAATATTCATATTATCACTCAAGATTTAATTTTATTTGATGCCCTGTTTTATTTTAAATTAGAGCTTAGTATGGATCATTATCGGATGCTCGAATGCAGACTGGTGCTTTTTATTGTTAATATGGTGGTTCGAAAATGGTAGATATAATGTATTTGTCATACCAGAAGCACAACAGTCACTGTCGTAGAGAGAAAGCAGAACATGCAATAGTAAAATACCAAATCAACGGCAAAAAATCGTTTCCAGTTGAGATTCGGAAGCAATCGATCATTTTTTGGAAAAATAGCTCCGTTGGTAGGCTTGGAGAACAACACATTATGGTAGATATTTCTTGAGTTATAGTATACTGAAAAATTAGAAACACAAATGAGTGTTTTTTCCAGGTTTTCGTATAGTTTGGTCTCCTTGAATGGACTTTGTGACGATACTCTGGGATTGAATTATCGCATATATGTATTCTTTCACATAGATACAGTCCATGGTGAGTTTCTGGTGTGTGACGATGCATTAAGTTCTCAATTTGGTTTTATCAACAATGAAAATACAGCAGTTACCATAGAGATAGTTAATCAATCCGACGTCAATATAATTTTTAATTTTAAGCGTGTTTATTTCTATGAATGCTTCTGAGGTAAAGATTACACTAAATCGACTTATTTATAGTTAAGTGATAATAAATTGTGAAATGGAATTCTATTTCAGCTCGCTGCTATCTAACCTATTGAGAATGTATAGCAAGTTACGGAAAAGCTAAAAGTGTCTCTTTCCCTTCTTCCAGGAAAGAGGTCTACATACGCACCTGCCTAATGACTTACGTCACAATCACAGAGAGCGAACTAGCAGAATCACTTAATGGTTATCATGTAAATTTTAGGGTACTTATTTTTGACCTTGATATTGCCTCCAACAACTGCTATCACACAGCATACATGGAATGCTCATATTGCGACTCTTGATCCCCTTCAATCTTGGAGAGCCACGCAACTGGTCGACTTTCTGTGTTGTGCTTAAGTCATGGATGATATTCAGTCGGTCGACATTATATTCACAAATTCATTTTCTCTCTTGCGCCTTCGGTTCGGCACGGTCGGGCTGATGAAATATTCAGATTGGTCGGCGACTTTGCGACAATCCCAGAAACAATGGCACATTGCGATCGCGCGCAACGCGATCACCTACGCGACATGGCGGCGAGATCAAAGGTAGCCATGAATACGCCGCGGCACGTTCAACATCACATCGGTCGGACATGATGGCATGGCATCTGCAATCAGAGTGTCGCCCAGCAGGTTCAATGGTGACAGTAAAAACAGCAAAAGGCAACACCTCTCACGGCCAAAACGACACATCTTAGATGGAATCGAAATATTTATAATGAACAACAGTCAAACTGGGCTAACCCTATAAAGTATATATGCATGTTCTGCATGTATACAAATTCAACATTTTTTATAATACTTGCGCTAGATGACCATAACATGAATAGCTGATCGAAAAAATAAGTTAAGATGGCTCAAAAAAACTAAGCTGCAAGTGAAGCAACAGAGGTCGGTCGACTTTCTGAAAACCTAAAATAAAAAAATGCAATGCTGGCATCAACTGCACAACAAAAAAATCTATTAACATGTTTCTTCTAAAACTTTATATGAATCATTATAACATAGGCAAGAGAATATAAAAAATTTTTTTTCCAGGAATCTCGTTACATCCATTATACCACATCGTATACGCACATGACCTGAAGCAATAAAAAATTTGGTACTGGCAAGGATCGAACCTACATCTCCAAGCATTTCAAAGTAATGAGCTCAGGGTGCCAGATACTCTAGGGAGTATCTTTCACTATGCAAAGTTCGAATCTCATATATCCAGTGGTAGTCTGGATCAGTCCAATCACCGATTCTTCACAAACCACATGTCTGCATGATCGAGCACCAGTAGAAGTACTATTGTAAGTTACAAAGGTTAACGTAACTGCTGAAACTGACCCTGTGATTGTTTCTCCGATCCATTTCTCTACTTACACAGGCCGCTAATTAAAATCACAGATGACGGATGAAAGCTCGTGAGGCAGCAGAAACAGTAAATAAGTTCTTTTGTTAACTAGCTGTGTTTTTAATCAACGGCCAGTGCAAGTGAAGAGTTACAAAAGTTATTTATTTACTAAACCGCAAGATCTCTTTTCTAATGCAGGTAACAATTCGATACATGTGAGGAGTGAGCCCACAGCTCCAGGTTTCTATCTTGAATTCTCATTCCATTCAGTCACAGTAAGTTGAGAACAAATACATCTAAATACCTAAATTTATAAGGTAACGAATCCAGCCAGTCATATATTAACCAAGATTCTAACTAATTCTACTGATCGAGGCTATCATAAGAGTGTGAGCTTTATATATTGAAAGGGATCAAGGCATCAGGACGGAAAATTGGATATGTAGGTAGAACTAGAAAGGTATAGAGATGCTGAATCCGCTTCATCCTTAAATACTGAGGGGTCGTGAGAATGGGCTACACTAGACTGTGCATATCAGTGAAGTGTTCAAAGGCCCAGGACATCATCAAATTGATCAACATTGGAGAAAAAACGTATCTAATCGAAGAAAGGACTATATAATTCAAAATATGTTCTTCAAAAGGACTTCAAGATCGTAATAAGGGGTTTGTGGAGGGATGTAATGAAATCTACAGAGGTACATCTTTCTCTTCAAACACAAACGGTCTAAAGATATGTAAAAATTTAAGTTACCTCATACATTCAAATTTCATGGTACCCACTAGCACCGTGTAAAGTTGGGTGAAATCACATCAATAAAAATAAATATTGATTGTTATGAAGCTTTCACTATAAAAAAAAATATCAACGAATATACCAGCTTAAATAAGAATTATGAGAATAGGCGTTTACTTGAATGATATCCCATAATCAATTTGATTTGGGGAATGAAGGGGAACACAGTTCGCGTGATTCAACATTAGTGATCACATATTTTCACAAATAAAACTCTTTCTTCCAGTGACGCATTTCGATTTTTATTAAAATCATCATCGGATTGTGTGATAATTACATTACTTTGTATCTCCATGATGGTACTAAATCATAAGATGCAATATCTATATGGAAATATAAGCTGGATTCAACAGAGATCTGCACTTCAATAGAAGTGTCACTGTATACTACAAAATAGTGCTTGGTAGAAGACTACTAGGATGAGTGCTATAATCTAATCGCAGTAACACGTGAGATAGGTAGGAAAGATATAGTCTAAATATTACAACATGCGCAGAAAATTAAAGGTCAAGCAGAGCCATCACTAAAATGAAAAAAGCGGCGTAGATAGCCAATATTCGTCATATATAAATAATCTATAGACAATAGTTACAAGTTGAAGGATGGTTGTTTAAAAAAACAGACAACGGGCCATTGTTTTGAAGCAACATTGTTTGGAGCTGCCAATAAATGTCGAACGCGCACTTTTGTCTGATTTATGGACTAATGAATAAATTGTTGAGTACTGGATAGTGAGTTATTGCGGCGGAATTTCGTATTCTCTTCACAAAAATACAGAGCTGACTTATCGTTAAATGATTATTTCTCATTAGTTGAATAGATAGCCGGAGTGTTTCAAACTATTCGGTCATGTGCAAACTCTACATATTTTCACTACGAATTCAATTTTCGAAACTATGAGGCCTAACAAGAGAAGTTGAAAGCTAATGGTATACGTAAGTTGCAGTTCGACTCACTAAAAAGAAGAGAACGTGAATAATAACTTTAGCTAGTCTGTAGAACCCAGGTAGATGGAAATGAAATTATTTCAATAAACTGAAATTGTGCACGTTGTATATCCTATACGTAAAATTAGCAAATATATACGGACGTTACATAGTTTCGTTTTCCTGGGCCCCAGTTATACCATTATTATACCTCATAACATACAAAGGAATGGAGCCTCTTATGTGGGAGGTGGGTGGGGTCAGTTGGTTCCCAAAAACGAAGGTATATCAATACATCACATCAACTAGTCCTCTATCCCAGACAAAAAAAAGTGGTTCAAATACATCTGTATTGCCTAGATGAAGTTTTTCTAAATGCTTTTCTGTTGTATTTTTACATGGTAGGTATACAAATCTAACGAAAATTCAAAACAGATCTAAACAAAACAATTTCATAGGTTACGTTACCATCGTGCATGTATGGTGTCACAACTCGTAGGTCATATCAAAGGAGGTCGATAAAGGCTCATTATTCAACAACATGAATTAGGTAACTGAAAAGGAACGTAACACAAACACAACGTCATTTTAGGTTTCATCACTTAGACGTTTGTTGGCCGTTATACTGTTGCAATAGTCTATACGTCAGATAAACAACATGCAGGCAACACCGACGTCGGCAAATGAATTGAAAGATACGTTTCAACATTTGACATCGGCGGTTCGTTGGATCAAGGAACCACATCTAACAATGTCGATTGTCGTCAGTCATGTCAACACGTTACAACCACAATTAATTAATCTGACGTCGATTTAGTGCCTGATTTAGTCAGATAAATGTTTCTTGGGAATGAAGTCAATTTCACTCAAAATGTTCCCATTGTAGGAACTACTGAGCTACTGAGGCTACATTGTTGAAATATAAACTATTCATTGAATAGAATTTAGAACGAGTAATCAGTTGTGTAAAAAAGTAAACTTGTATCGATGAGTGGCGAAACTGCCAAGCTGATTTAGATTTATCGACCACTTCACCTCACAAATTCTGTTATTTGTCCCAGAAGCAAAACGTTCGTTGCCTGTCGCATGAGATAATAATGCAACACCCCAGCATTTACCTTATATTTGTTTCATTTTTCAAAACTGGAGACTGTTATCCTGCAGACCATCTGCATTATGATATTCTTAATAGCAAATACTTCAAAACAATTGTCGAATGGGTTCTATTTTGACTTATGGTAGACTTAGACAACTTCCCTTACAAAATAATCACAGAGTTGTCTGTCGGATGGAGATAGCTGGACGCAAATTACTGGAGTCATCTAGATTCTAATACGGGTAAGTGTTCGACCAGCTTGTATCGTATAATAACACATAGAGTCATCAGTACAATGAACAAGCCTCTTCCAAAAATAATTTTTTTGAGGAACCTCAGCGTAGGCTGCCGGCAGGATTTCTGCCTTTGCGATAGGTTATCAATAAGATAATTTAATCAATTACCGTCATTGTGAACACAATTCCGAAATGTTGCAGAAAGGTAGACGCAATAATGTTATCAATGACAAATAATTACTTGCTCTCTCCGCAAGGTGGAGTCTGATACATAATTCGCATTTAGAAATCCGGAAAAGAAGACCCAGTGCGGGATTCGAGCCACACATCGCGCATTCTACTCAACATATCATCCGCGCTCTGTAACGACTGACCAGCTACCCAATTGGTTCAGTTGGTTAGAGCGTCCGACCGGCAATCGGAAGATGCGTGGTTCGAATCCCGCACAGGGTTTTCTTTTTCTGATTTCTAAATGCGAAATGTTATCATTGTTTGAGAGACATGCAGAATAAATTCCAATAATTACATGAAGCTTTCCTATCATAAAAATAGGTCAACAATCACAAGCAGCAATAATTAACTTCGGAAGTGCTAGCACAACAAAGCAGGGCACCGTATCTTATCTCCCTCCGATTTGTTTCGGCCACATTAACTACAGCAGCTTGTCACTTCTCACTTCGGCTCGTCACCCTTGTCAAAGGGCCCCGATCGTTTCATCTCGGGTTATCTGTGCGGTATCTTGACGCGGAGGTAGACTGTCCAGCAATTACTCTCCATCTCGGTGGCGCCTACCCTGCCGTACCAGCCAACTGCATTATCGTCATTATAAAAGTCATCATCATTATCTGACGGGCCACGGACATTGTCCGGCCGGCTTTTTTACGTTTGCTCTCTCTGTCTTATGGCCCTTATGTGCTGTCCTGTTGTAAATTGGAAGCTCTGTATTTTCGCACAAGGACTTTCAGATAAATTCTGTAGTTGGGAACGTGTTTGTATTACCGTAAGTTTTGCAGGCGGTGATGGCGGATGTTGGAGTGGTCTTTGAACGCAGAATTTAAAACATTACTTACTTCTCAACGACTCATGCCAAATGAGGTTGGACATTGATAAACACGTATGCAAATCTTAATATGATTCACAGAGTTCAAGAAATGATATTTATCAAGTCTTAGCATATTTTAGCAGGTCCTTATCGGGTTGAAAATAATCAAACGCCTAATCCAGTCGCTTTTTAAACTTTTGGTTGTTAATTTCATCATATGCTATCATGATCATGTTGCTGGTTTGTTAGGTCGACATCCCAGGAGCTGGTGGTTTTCTTTCGCTGCAGAAAATTGTAGTCACTGTTACTTCAATTCCGATCAGATCAGCGCACCATTTGAATCCTGCTCGCATGTGTTGAGATACTGGTGAATGTTCTTTCTTATTATTTATGAATAATGTAATCTCCAAAGAACTATTAAACACATCGAGGACCGATATATTGAAAAAAGTTATGTTTGAACATCCATTAATATTTTCAAGTTAAGTTTTGCAGGTCAATCTAATTTTCTTTTCAACTAAAAAACAAATCGTCTTTTACTATGTTTGCCTCATTACATCCACTTCAAACCAATTGTATTGGGGTATATAGACCAGATGTATGCAGTCACCCCATTTAGCTATTCGTATTTGCCTATTTGTATTTGCTTTCTTTGGCCGAATATTTGAAAAACACACCAAGACGCCAACGCTGACAATACGACAAAATGCGTCAAATACCCAAATAACCAAATTTTTGCCATTCAAAAAGTACGTTTAGATGGCTGTGCAATTGAAGCGGGACTTTTTAATTTGAATGTCTGTTTTAATACCTATGCCTGAAAAAATACAAAATTGTGAAAATGTAATGGTAAACAATACGATCCTGGATATTGGCTAAGCAAAAAAATGACTGACTCAATTTAATGAAAGAAATTATAATTGCATTAAAGAACACAACTTATATTACCGGCCATATACTAACTTGTGAACAATAGCTAATAATGAATGTCTTTGTTTAGGGCAAAGGTCAGCTATAGCTATTCTGCCATTCGCCACTTGATATTATATTATTATACTTTTATTATTATATAGAACAGTTTTCTTGTATCAGTTATCAAAGAATGTAAACATCAATGCCACCAAAGCAGACCAAGACATCTGTACTAACGGGAAGCATGTCCTGTTAGTGAAGAGCGACACGGTAACACATTGTTTATAGAAAACATCTCACAAAGGCAGCTGGAAGAGTCTAGAACGAGGTGTTGGAAGTTCGAGGAAGATTGAGGTTAGGAGCCGCGCGCTTGGTCCCTCCAGTGTTTCCTGTACTGGAAACTCTTGCTGTTATTATACGAGAAAGCTCGTTACCCTGTTTGCCAAATAGACAAATACAGCAAATAGTTTGTTGACTATACTGTTCACAGATGGCGATTGTATTGCAATACGAATAGCAGAGTGAGGTGCCAATTTATTAATAGTGGCACTATTTTGTACATGGTGCATTTTAATTGCAGAAAACTTTTTTTTCCTGGAAAGCCACCACTATTCCATCCCGCTCCCCAATTTATACATTTGCAGATACAGATCTGGCTGGCGATAGCAGGTGATTGTTACGTATTACCTTAAGGTTACGGACATTCTGACAGCACCTTTATATTGCCACTGAGTATTATTATTATCAGCAATCGATGACAGTAACAGTATGAAATTAGTACTTGGGTAATTTTTTCTCACCTCGGACTCCTTTACCTTAAATCAGTTGAAAACAATCACCCATATACGCGAAAATTATACATTACTAATTTGTTTTTATTTACCGACACGTCTCTTCCATTTTTTTTTAAATATTCGCCCGAAATAACAATGTTTACCGGTTATTTTCGTCTCGTTAATATAATGAAAGCGTTTAAGGTTAAATGTGGCCGAAAATGCTTGGAAATTATTATTATAATGATATGTTTGGACCGGTACCCGACGAGTAAGTATGCCGAGATTATAATAATCTCCCATACAAAATAAATACATGGCGAATAAATTGGTCTTGATGTTATTTCTCATTAGAGCCGAGGAATATAATGAGGATTGAGATTTTAATGAAGTTTTTGATTGAATTGCGCAACATCTCCAGACAAAATCAGAAAAGCGATTATTCAATAATGAGGTAAGAGTCAGTAAAAAATAATTTGGAGAATCGGGTTTGACGTATCTTGTCTATCGTAATGCTTATTCCAGAATCTAAAACCGTGGCAATGGTCTCGTAGAATTATGCCAGAGTTCAATAGTTACACAGTATGTTCGAATTCTGCAAAATGCTCCAAATAGTAGGGGAGAAACACTGAAAATTGATTTTTCCTCTGTCTTCAGTGAGCCAGATTATCTTACTTCCCACGCATGAGAAAAGTAAGTATTGTTTTTAAGATAATATAAAAAGATAGATTTTTGGACGTTTAATATTCACATCACAAAAATACTTGTAACTCATTTCTTTCGGACTGTTTATTCCTCTCTTGGCGTTTCCATCACCGTTATCTTGGTAACTTTTGTGCCAAACTTCGTTTCAGCCCATATAGTATTTGTTCTTCCTGTCTTGTCAACTTCTACATTAATTTATATTAATGCGTGAATGCTGCTGTTGAATTGTCTCAGAAGAACATAGTTCAAAATACAACGGCAGCAAACTATACAAGATTTAATATATATATGTATCAACAAGGTTTACGGCATTTATTCTGTAAACTTTGATATCAACGGAAAAAATATCCAATTTCTTATTCACTCTTTCACGTAAGGAGAGCAAACAGGAGATACGATAGGCCTCCTTAAATACTTTTGATTAAGATGCTAGCAATTTTGGTATAATTCAAGAAATACTTTAACTTGAAAGAACAGGCCCATTATATGTTTTATGATGTCTGCAACACGCAAATCTATGTCACTCATTTACGTCGGTCGATCGGTTCGTTGGTGTTTTTATCACTGCATAATCTCAGTAACCGCTGCACCGATTTGGTGAAATTTCGGGAACGATAGCTGTTGGGTTATATACTCGTAAAATAATGCTGCCATATATTTTTTCATGTAGATTGTAGATGCTCGTACTTGGTGAAACTCTTCCATCATGTAGATAAAAAGTTATGTAGTTATCACACAGTTTCACAAATAAAACTCTTTCATTTAGTGACGCGTTTCGATTTTTATTAAAATCATCGTGGGACTGTCAAATATGGATGTATTAAGAGGAATGAAATAGCTTAAGGAATAAAATAGTTTCTCACATGAAGGCCATTTTGACTGCGATGGTTAAGGTATTGTAGGGATTTTCCTTGACACTAGTGTAAATGCGTCGCCAAAAAAAATATTGTCCGCAAAACAGAGACATGAAAGGAAAAAATAATTCAATAGAAAAATAGCTAGACAGGATAAATAGTAGGCTAGATTTTAGAGCTCTTGTTTTGTATCCATGATAGGATCTAGTTTGTTAGTGAGCAAGTAATCTGGGTAGCCTTGAAGGCAGTCAAATCTGACAGTCTGACGATGATTTAAACATAAATCGAACCACGTCACTGAAAGAAGAAGAGTTTTATTTGTGAAACTGTGTGTTAATAACACAAAACTCTTAATTATTATTTTCTAATTTCCAAACCATTTCAGGTGCTTCCAAAACATTTTTCTTGAGGGGCTAAGAAATTCTGAGTATCTAAACTTCATTTTTAACTTGTGAGCAATTCTCGTGACCGATAAATTCAAACACGTGATATAAGTTAGGGCTTGCTACAACCGATGAGTGATTCTGATCCATACTTGTTGGTGTTCTTCGAGTACATTCTGATTGCCTTGCAAGAGTCACTCTACTGGAATCCATCTTTTAAAAATAATCGAAACTGCTTATTGCACCTACCAGATTAAAAGTAACATATTATGATTGAATTTGTGAAAAAATAAATTTGACTCTAAATTTATATAAAACTGAACTCTCGGTCCCCATAAAGCACCGCCCAAATTCGTAACGTATTATATCGGAAATCGGCGAATCTTCCCATCAATATCCGCTCAGGTTCAGGGCTCAGAACCGCGAAGACCGGTTAAATATGCAAGTCGGGGTGACTGGCTGTATCTGTCGGCATGCACCCCACGGCTAAAAGCTTATTTAAAACGCGTATTTCAATTTGGCCACCCCTCCACGTCAGACTCAACCGAATTAACCTTCGATTGAGTTTATACGCTGTTAAATTGAAAGAAACGTGTAGTAGATTTGATTGAAACGATGGGTGGAGTAACGCGAAGGGAAAAGTGTCATTGGATCTCATGCAAAATGACTAACTGAGAAGCGATGACATTTTGTTCTATGCATTGTGAATAAAGCCGACCGACGAAAATTCTTGATCATGATTCCTGATACATAAAAGAAGAAGTATCTACCAAGCGCGTAGTACCTATACGTATAATTTTTTTGCTAACTTATCTAATAGTACTACTACTCTTTGTGGTGACAGTTGCTAGCGGTATGTGCGTATCGGCAACATTAGTGATATGACCGTTCATTAGAAAACGTGCTTAGAAGCACGGATGTTATTTTTCACTTTCCACGTTCAAGTAAGTGCAGTATTTTGATAAAAATCTATTTGGATTATATGACATAATAATGCACTATTGTGTGACGCATGTAACTATATTTTCGATTAATTTTGTTGTCCGTCGATCCGCTTGTCCCCGTTTCTGGAACTGCTAAGCCTGGTTAATCGCTGGAGGACAGGTTTGCAATCATTTGAAAGTCCGAAAATAAGGAATGCAGTAATCACAATAAATCATTCAAGAAAACACTGAAATGCAAAGGATCTGCCTCGTTCTTAGCTTTATGGAGCTTCTGAAGATTTCTAGTTAGTAACATATCATAAAATTTTTATGTTTTGAGGGAAAATATGTGAAAGTCACCTATGTTTAAGTGTGGGGGATTATTTTCTAGGGTGCAGATCTGTCAGCCCGATGGATTTCTGCTAGATCGTATATCGGGATCGTCGGGACATTGAAATATTTATATTTTAACAATTTTTCCTTCTCGTCGCAGTCGTCTAGACTGCTACTCATTTCATTAATCAATCCTGCAATGCACACTAAAACATCGTTCACATTCCATCCCATTTTATTGTGAATATTGAACGCGATGGTAAGAAAAAACAAGTGTATCCTGAAGAATTCACGTATTAATTAATCATTGAAAACAGTATAATATGACATTTATAATTATAATACCTGTATTATTATTGATTTTCTGGTGCCCTAGTTTCAAAATTTTAATTTTAAACCATTCCAAGTCACAAAACATTAATTTATAATAAAATCATGAATAATCCCGAATTTTTACAGGTTAAATGTGAATTGTTCGCAAATATGTTCACTTCAATATGGCTGACCATGAAAATGGAGTCCTCTAAAGTTTAAATTCACTTATTTTATAATTTGACTTGTTGACTCTCAAAATTTGCTATGCCTTATTATTCCAAGAAATATATAATAAAAAAATTAAGTTTTTTGAGGGTCTGCTCAAGAAAAAGGAAGTTATTCTGATAAGCAACATTCACAGCTTGGTAGCGCTTGATCAGTAATCTGTATGTAAATACAAATTGTTTTCGCTAGTTGAATAGGCAGTTGGCACGTAAGGTGCAAAGGTGTTCTTTCTCGTGATTTTCGTAGACTTCGCGGTTTTTGTATATATATGATATTGCGCTGAGTTAGGATATCGGGTAGTGAGCGCAGCAGCTTTTACGCCTGGATGCCGTGGTGAGTGAATTAATATATTTTTGCGTGCTTTCTGGATTCCGCAGTAACCATAATAGTTACTTACTGTTAGTACTGGTTAATATGGATAGTTACTTACTGTCAGTATAAATATTGATGTAGATTTTAGATGTTTTTACTTGGTGAAAGTATCCAATAATTCTTATAAAAATATGCAACTTGTACATAAGGATCAGAAGGTTTCAAGAATAAAAATATTATCTTAGTGACGCGTTTTAAGATGCCCCATAGACTTTAGTCTTGCTTGATGGTTCTATTTAGCTAATAAATCTGTTCGATCAAAAACGCTGCAAAACGGAAGTGTGTGGTGACGAAAAACGACAGCTTTCCTACCACACACCTCAATTTTGCATCGTTTTTGAGCAAACAGGCTAGGAGGCCATATCGTGATGCCAGATAAAAATTATTTACTGTACCGATGGAATAAATTAGTTATTGCTAGGGACAATAAGATATGCATAGTCCTAATTTTAATGAAACTCAAAATAATAAAAAACTCCCTGTTGAACGAAGAAAATATAAATCTGAATCGATTGAGTGACCAGCAGGGTTAGAGTTTTAAAATTCTAAAAAATGTTCAGTTGTTCCCGAAAAGGCTCGTAAACAAATTGGCAGACACCGACAGGCAATTTTTGTGATCACGATTTATTTAAATATAAATGTTTGTAGCTTTATATTCGTATTTTATGAATTTCAAGCGAGTGCATGATGTAATAAGAGGCTTGCAGCGATACTAGGCAGGTGTTGAGTAAGCTAGAAATTGATTTGATTTTTCCTTGAATCATTATGATCCTGAAGGACTGTAAGATCATTGAAAAGCTCAAGCTGCATTTAATTAAATCGTCAGTAGCTGGTATTCTTGCTCAACATTTATTTGCATGTCCTGCAACCGTAGCGTCAGTCACGCGCGACCACAAAACAGCACTGCCGAAATGAAGAAGTTTAGGGGAACCGAGTAATTAGCCGATAGTTAAATGATGGTAATTGGTGTATGACCGTGGGTTGAGCCGGTTGAGGTCATTCTGTGGCGAAAAACTGAGAGAGATTCGCTAGACGATGCGGTCGAATGCTCGCAGATGGGCGCCCATGGCCCACGAGTGGAACGGGGCGGTAATGGCACCCTCTGCTTGCAAGCGCATATGGCCTATGAAATGCAGTAGCGGCACAGAGAGACGGAAACTAGGATCGCCTTTCCAGTTTTTCCAACCTTAAAAACTCAGTAATTTCCGTGCTTTAATAGGTGTACTATGACCCGTTCGAAGATTGAATGTTTTGGTATCTGGTATAGTTAGTTTGACTTTTTAGGTCTCCGCATAGACTCATTCAAATAAAATTACACGTACATTTCCTAAACCCTTTGTGCGAGGTTGAAGTTGGGCGAAAAACATGCAAAAACTAAATAAGATGTTTTATTTGTGATGCATCCAATTTTCAACTGAAATATTGGATAAAATATGTTTACATGATTCGGTGTCGCCAGTTAGTTTTATTATTTGACATGAATGTGGGTGTAGTTCCCTATATCCTAAAATAATTCTAAGTTACTATAATATATAAAACCAAAGTTCGAAATTATATAGTTTTGGACTTTCCAAAAAAATTGTTTTGACTGCACATGCACCCGAAATTTATTCGTCAGTCGAATAATATAAATACATAAGTTTTTGTGTTCTTTTTAAATTGCAGACATTACGCGGTGACAATGACCCCAATAGACAGATAGAAAGAACGACAGACAGAATGGCGTAACTGAGTGACATCGATTTCCATCATATAAACATATTGAGTCATCCCAAAGAAAGCTCCTCAAATTCCTAAATATTGTGATAACATTACATAACTGGCCTATGTGTGAGAAGTAAAAATACTATTTAACCACTACTTCGCTCAAGAGAAAATAAATATTGCTGTAGTCTACGTAGACTCAAGAAATTAACTTTTCGTACTCACATTATGCTTGTATATTCGCTTAGACAGCAACTTGATGTAGTACTTACCTGAAATAAAGAACATATTGAATTATTCATGAAGAAGAATATACAACTATACAACTCATTACTAGAGGTCATAACTGCTCACAAAAGTCAGGATTTGTGCAAAATATATGAATATATTTATATAAATATAGGCTCAAAATTGAATTTTTCACTGGAAGGATCGAAGTCTAATAAATTTGAATTTTCGGTTAACGTGACTCTAATGTGCTTCTATTCCAGCAGCACCAGTAATTTCAATTACAGAAAAATCATTGGTTTGACATTATACCTGTATACCAGGTGTCTTATTTTGTTCTGGCACCGCCAAAAGATCAGTGAAAATGTTCATCTTCTGAATTTAACATATTCCACTGACAACAGACTACCACTGGCGAAAATCGCACTATACCGTGCGTCGTGTCGGTAAATAACTAAATTAAATTGTAAATGGAAACGTTCTAGGGTAAGATTAATTAAAGGTAGGGTGGAAACAGAATGCAAATTTTTATGGTTCAATTTCGCGTAAAAGCAGAGGGAATTATGGCCGTTCCTGTGCCTGAAATTACACAAAATGATGTCTGTCCGCTATATTTACAACTTCTTTATCAATGCAATGCGAACGAAAACGAAGTTTCGCTGTGTCTTTATAACCTTCGGACATGCTCTGCATGTTTACCGGAAGAAGAATGGTTTTAGCAGTAAACAGCTACATCAACAAGAGTGCTATAGTTTTAAAAATACGTACTATTTGGCATGTGATGCGTTTTGTACGTATCTTATAAGTCAATTCAACAACATTTAAAATTGTTCGTGATTTACAGGATTATAATTAAGGCAAATCTGTTCTGTTTCTGTTTTAGCAACTGCTGCTACAAGATACTGCATTATCACTCAAAGAGGATTTAATACTTTATAATATTTTCAAAAATTTTTAAATGTTTCTGATCAACCAATAAAAAATGCGATCTAAATGGTTATAACCTGCTATCATTGCGCTGGAAGGACATAGTGATCCTACTTTATGCCAATTTTTTTTATTCCCAACTTAGTTAAGTTTCGCATAATATATTATGGAAGTACTAGTTGGTTATATTGACTGAAACCCAAAATTCAAAATTCGTGCAACAATATAACTTATGAGACTCATCATGTGATTGTCTCTTTCATGAATCGCGTTTGCAGCGCCAGAGAACTAGGACAACAAATTAATATTAAATTTATGAAATAAATTTTATTGAGGTTTCGGATACCTTGGGAACCTTATTATCTAACTTATTTATCAATGTTCTTCAAACTTACAGGAGGACAATAAATAAGTATTTTTTCCAAGTTTTAACAAGGGTAAAAACTGTAGAATAGGGGAAACATCTCCTCATATTTTTTTTCAGCTGATCAGATTGAAAAAGTTTCATTATAGATAATCTGTTTTTGCCGTCTCAATATACGGCTAATAGTAAAATATGTCTTCAAAATTAATTACCATGAATCAACCTTTACAAGAAATCAATAATTTCCTCTCTTTGCAAATCATTGTTCAGTAGTGATCTGTTGTAGATAGATCACCGTTATGGTTTAGCGACTTATTTAAATTTTTTTCTGCAAGTTTTCAGTGCACAATTTATAAAGTGCAAAATCATTATTAAATATCTTCGAAACTATAATTATATAATAAACAGCGTCATACACTTTAATAAAAATTTCAAATTAAAGGCGGATTAAACTTTGGGAGATTAATTTAAAATGAGCAATTGGTTAGTCTGGTGAACATAGGCTAAAACGTGATTATACTTGACACTTTTTTGTTAGTGCGATAGACTTGATTGACAGAATTAGAGAAGATTTTTCGTTCTTGGTTTCAGTTTAATGAGGATGAAATTTATATGGTGCTAAGATTATCATCATGGCTGAAAAACACTTGCGACTGGACAGATATACTGGCACTGTCGACCAATAATTCAAACTTGCGCAGGATCCAGGAAAAATCGTTAGAATGATTTACAACGTCAGGAAGACCTGACGAGACACATAACGAAGAAGAAGTAGCTGCAATCGAGTCTACAGTTTTCAATTGCCAGTAGCCATCGATCACGAATTGTCTCCATTATTGTTTCTCCAACACTAACAGTAATGGAGTAATAGCACCTCCAATATAGCAACTAAGTGATTACTGTGCTTACTTTAGTTTATTGGTGTTGCAATGTGAGGAATAGATATGGAAGTTGGATCAAACCGCATGAAAATTTGTATACCCATAATAATTATAGTCTTTTTCAAAATTGATTTCTATTTGACAGGTGGATAATGAAACTCCTAGTGACAATGCATTCTTCACCTACTAACTTAAAGACGACTGTTGCATACTACGTAAGCCAAAAGTTTCCTCAGGCAAAATATTCTATTGGTTGTCAACTTCGAAAGAAAATGGATAACACTGATAATATAAGCCCATTATGAATAGTAATTTCGCGATAAAGATGACTATAGTTTTTGGAGTTGAAAATGCTTTTTGAAATAAAAAAATGCATAATTGCACACTTGACTGTACATGTGACTTAGACATGCATGTTTCGTTTATTGCCTAGAATCGTCAATATACATTGGTGGCTTACAGGTGAAATATGATGCATATTTACCTACTCCAGATACTGCTGCTGTTATGTGCAACATATTTCATGTTCTACACGTGAAGGGAACGATAAACAAAAGATCATAAAGTAAGAGCATTCTTATAGAAAATGTTTGGTATAAAAGCCAGTATGCAAGTATCTAAAGAGATAGAACAAAAAGACAAAGATCTTTTGGCATGACATATAACATGATGCTACCCACGATGAAGAAATGCACCAAGCATTACCGTACCGATAGAGAAGTTTGTTGAGCATAACCAATTCTCGTCTCACGCTTTGCGGAAAAAGCTGATAGATACGACGATTATATATCCAACAAATTTGTCCCCTGAGAAGGGGTATGCAAGGTGTCTTATGATTAAACATGTCTCAGCAGTTACCGAACGAGAACTTTTCCGATATCGATCGGACTATGTCACGCATTTCGTATGCGCAGATATGTTAACATACTCCATGGAAACGGCGGATTTCATATGGAAATTGGCCAATTGGCCTAGTACGGTCCTCGTGGCTTCAGGCGACATATAAATTATGACGTCGCTCTTTGACATGCTATGTGGCGGATGATGTAAGATGCCATAGGGATGTGTAGTACATGATGTTGCCATATTCAAACCTGTGCATCTGCACATAGAGCATTTGGGCGTCAATATTGTCTGATCTAGACAAAAAAATGCGAGGCGGGGTCAGAAATTTGGTCCTTGACTGCCGTCATTTCGCTCTGCTGTATATTCTATTTGTTTATGAATGATGAACATTCTTGCAGGGAAGTGTTCTGCCTCCAGTTATGTGATATGTCTTTCAAAATTGGGTATGTTTAGAATTTTTACCTATATACTGTACTCCAACAAGCTGAATTGGATACTTCTGGGAACCAAGATTCTTCTTCAGTTTTCTGGGTATGGATGGGGACGTAAACCTTTTTAAACTTGTATGGAGAAATAAATAATCAGTTTTTGAAGAAAAATCTCATATCTATATGCACAGCAGACAGCTAATTTTTGAATTATAACATTTAAGGAGGTCAACAATTAGGCTCACACGCATAAAGACTGAATTTTACCCACCAAAATACGTTTTCTGGGGCTTCACCCTTATTCACACTGTATTTACTCCCCAACAATATTAACATGTAGGACATTGCATGGATCTTGTATAGGTACTTATCTATCTTGTAAGTAAATTATATTTCCTACAGGCCGATAATAATTGAAGCCCCATAATTATGATAGACTGAAATATATAAATTAATGTTTCAACTATTTCTGTCTATTTTCAACTGCTTTGATACTTTGTAGTTTAAAAAAGTATGCCACTGCAGACGAAACGTTAGTAAATATATCTCAGTTAATTGTATGTGGTGTCAACTAGAAAAAATAATCAACCATAGAGACAACCGTAGCGTAATCTTCACAAGATATATTGTTGAAGGATTCCATTGTAAAAAGAGAATTGACTAAGAGATAAGGAATCATTATTAAGTTAACAAAGTACAAACCAATAATACACTGGACCTGAAAACAGTCGATCAGTAAACCAGCGATAACATTTATTTAAATTGTATTCAAATGATCACAATATTATAGAATTATTCGTAGATAATGTAAAATAATTGAAGTTTGATTTCTGGCTTCCATTGTCTATGAAATTTGTTGAGTATCAGGACGTTTCGATTTAGCTATCTTCTGTCTGTTCACCTGAAGACGATCGAAGATAGCATATCAATCGAAACGTCGTGATACTCAACAAATTTTATAGACAATGGGAGTCCGAAATCAAACTTTTGAAAAATCTACCTTGTCTACAAGTTTCAAGCAACAGTAAAATAATTATTTTAATTAACTACTTGATAACCTAAGAGTATTCGATCTATCGCATACAGGTAGGCCACTATCTAGGTAGGTTTTGTTTCACTACGACACTGGTATCTATTTTATAATCCGCATATACTCAGCACATACTAATTTGAGCGATGCTAACTACTGCTAGTAGCAATTTCACTTTCATTAACGAAATTGCAATCTTGATTTTCTCTGATACATAACAGTACCTCGTATAAAATATAATTTGATAGAAAGTGTATTGCAAAGAACTTGTTTTATATAATAAGCAATCGATAATGCTCTTGATAATGATATCCACGTCCATTTAACTTGTGGAACAATTAGGCAATGATTATAAACATCATCGTTTCACAAGTAGAAAAATGAGGCATCGATTAAACTTTTAACGTTGTAGTGCAGCTGAAAGTTGATTGTTATGTAAGATCTACTTACATATCCTATGGTTAGCTACTTATGGACCGAAGAAAAAATACAGATGTAAAGGGGGATGATAGTGCTACATAGTTCTGCAATCTATACATTCTTAATACAAGATCCTCAATAGTGGATTCTTCCCTAAACATGTGCACTGGTATCCTGCTTAATACATGCATGTCTTGTCTTTAGCCTATACACTATAGCTCACCGCATTGAAAGTAAAGAGCAAGTAGATTGTATATCAACCTATTCCAGGTAGACGAAACATACATGTCTTTAGCAGTCCACATATCTAGTTTTTTTTTTTAGGAGGGGAAAAGCTTTTATAGCCGAAGTAGAGAGTGTATACTTAGTACTAGTCCTCAGCTTCTGACGTACCTAAGTGATTCCGATAATGATGCCTCGTAAAAGTGTTAATGAGGGACTAATATCCAAAAAAATACCAAGCATTTTTGACCTTGCCATAGCAAGTAACCTAGGCCTAAAATTTTATCAAAATCCGAATATGACTTTTTTTTCGATTATATATGCCTATTGGCATAGAATTGAAGGAAATAAAAATGTTCATAATGTTTGCTTTTTAGGTACGTCTGGCTTTAGACTGTTATGCACTATTTGAAATTCCTTTCAATTGCTCGAAATTTGCTGTTTATGATTGAAAAGTACAATTATTTGCTTATTTGTATGGTTTGGAAAATAGTTGATTTACCTCAAAAAATTCAGCCCCCGAAGCTGTTGGTGGCGATTGTGTCTGAACCTGATATGTGTACGGTGTACTGCAATTCATCTTCCTTAGTTCCCTGGATGGTCACAGTAACAGTTCAGAGACTGTATGTAGTTACGCCGTGAGTTCTACAGCTGAAGAAATTTATTCTAAATTGCTGTTATTATTTTTTTTTCAAAAACAAGGATGGCTTTCGTAATGTCTATATTTTTATAACATTACAACGATTCATCATAGTCTATTTAAAGGTTTGCTAGAGAAGTGTACCTGCCTCACTGCTTTTTATCGGTATATATCTTACTGTAAAAAGCTCGACTAAATGTATATCTTAGGATTTTGCTGTATAACCTAAGATTTACCAGCTTTTGTAGCCTAAGTCAAAACAGTTTTGCAATCATCGTTTATTTCTAACTTTTTACGACAATTCTTTTGGTGAATATTTGGTTTCATCACAAAGACACAGTAAATAACAAATACTAGAAAAAATACTATTTCAGTTATGTTAGCCAATGTAAGTGTTTTGTTTATGGGAAGATCATTTTATCATATTTATGTGTTATTTTTTGCTAATAGTCATTCCAATTATTAATAATTACTTTAATTAATAATTACTTCAAGAAATAACAAGAAAAAATACTGGATCAGTTAGATTAGCCAAAAACACAGATTTACCAAATTATAATGGTAAAAACCTGAAAAAATCGTCCCTTTTTTATAAATCCTTACATCTACTAACTCATGTTGGTAAATCCTAAGATTAATCAGTACATGGGCTTTTACAGTAACATATACATGACAATAAACCCTAATATCCTTATTACATTTTCAGGATTTGAATATATCTGTTGCTAAAGGTATTGCCAGTGGATTGAAAATGCAGCAAAATTTGAACACTTATAAATTCAAATTTAATTTAATTTAATTTATTTTTATATGGTTGAGGAAATATTTGTTTGCCTACTATTGATAGAAAATGCAAATATCAATGAATGAATTTCTGAACAATAAGTTTCTAGAACCTTTTCATTTGTCTGTGATATAAACAATAGGGATTTATAATAAAATACTAAACTGAACTAGATGCCCAAAATCAACATTCGCTTAGAAAAAAATATGTGACGTATTAACTGTAGGTATCTCTATAGTTGATAAAGTAGAAACTCAATTTATATGATGCAAAAAGTCATAGACGGCTGAAATTTCACTTACACAATATACTCTAATATAATTGCTGCCCCATCTGTGATTATCAGATTTTACAAAGAAGGTTTTTTCACAGAGCCTCAAGATGTCCTTTTAGGTGCGACCATATTTTTGAATTCTTATTTTGATTCCATGCAAATAAAAAATAATATAAGCTTATTAGGCATATTGGCATATATATATATATATATATATATATATATATATATATATGCCAATGACATTAGCTAATCAAATATAAATATGGTTGAAGTGTTTTATTGGTATGTTGAAAAATAACTTTTTTAATATACGTTGATTGTTTCCGAAAATGATCATCAAACAAATAATTCCACTTTTATTTGGGAGTTGAGAACAAGAAAGCATCAGTGAGATCAGAACATTGGCATATCTGGATAATAATAAAGTGTAAGGTAATATGACAATGAATGAAGGAGACCAGTATGAGCTACAGTAGTTGTTGCTAAGAAGAATACAGAAGGAGTCGGGCATAATGAAGCCAAGAGATATGTCAGAAGCGCTATTACTTCATGTCAGAGAATCATCTCAAAAATGAGACTAAAAAAAGGCCACAGGACTGTATAAAACAAATCCTGCAAAGTACCTTCGCGTGGATGTATATTGGGGGTATTCAAAGGAGAATGGTTTTAGACCTTGTGGTTCGCTGGAAAATCACATCCACCATGTATTCGGAGAAGCGTATGCCACTTAGCATTGCAAGCAATGAGCGAGCGTATTTCACCAGAAGTACCTCTATATTTACTAAAAGGTATCAGGTGTCATTCGAGCTGCTAGAATGTCCTAGGCTGACGTCAACATTAGTTTAAGTTTATCAAAACGAACTAAGAATATTGAAGGAACACAACATAGTAACTATAGTGGGTGTCAGGTTATTTCAATGATATTATAAACGGATCATTTATCTTATAGATAGGCATAAGACTAGACTCGTATGTGCCTAGACGTAGGAGTTATAAACTGTTTATCATGCCTGAAGGACTTATCAACTCGGCAGTTACAACTCATACATGGATATAGCTGCCTGAATATGTATGTAAACTAACTAGGGTTATGACCAAGTCAGCAACTACAGATTATGTGTGAGAGAGAAGAGGAAATAGCCGTCTATGTGAGTGCGAAGTGCTAGATCGCAAGAGGAAAAATCTATTTGAGAAGCTTAGTTCAGCAGTAACATGGGATCTGTACCAACTGGCACACGGTTCGAGGCTGCAGAAATGGGTGTGTAACACAGGGATAGTGTACAATGAGCTTAAATCCTGCAGCACTAATGGGGGCATAGTTGGACAGTTCCTGGATAAAATTTAAAAATAAAATTTCAGCCATCTACTACTTATCGTAATAAAACTGTTAATTTGCTAAACTGGTATAAAAGAAAATGTTTATCAATTAAACAAACCGTTATATTCCTTTCTCAGGTATACAATCACGCACCGGTACATTGACACATAACCTCAAAAAACATTCACGTTGAACCGAACCGCTTGACTTAACATTCTTAACACGTTTTACGTATCCCGAGCCAGTTGCACTATCCGTTGGCGAACTGCATACCGCGCATCCGTCTGTCAGTGCGTGTGTTCGCGAGTGTGTGGGGCCGAGGTGCCCGCCCCCGCGCCAGCCCCGTTCGAGCAGACGCGTACCTGAATGGGGGCCACGGCAGTCTCCAGCACAGCGGTAGGGGGAAAAGAAATAGGAGGACGCTAAACGGAGCGAGCTGGATAGCGTGTACATTAATCTTGAATGAATGTTATAGGGTTGAGAATAATCATCCCTAAAATCATATGTATTATGTGGTTTCATGTACGTTTTGGTGTACGATGAATTGAAATGAACATAAATGGAGTGAAACAGCCTGACTCAGTGTATGTTACACATTGACGTGAATTTCATTTCAAAATTATGAACAGAGTGAAATTCCTGGGTCAGTAAATATCATTGCAGATGCTAGGATGTTTGAAATAATCCATTTCTCAAAAATTATCAAGCAAATTATATTTAGTGTTGCCATTCATTGAATCCGATCTGAGAGATGCAAACTACGTCTCTAAGCCTTCGATGTTTTCTCAGTCCAAAAACTTGAGACGATAAAAAGAAAGTTTAGTTGAACTTTGTGTATTTGCTTATTCTAATGACTTGTCAAGGATATACTCGTGCTTGAATTCTACAGTATTTTGAGGTTTTTTTTTCATAGATCTCTCCTAAAGGCAGAAAGGCTATCGCGGTTAAAACGCGCTATGAGGGGGATAAGTGTTCGTTCACATTGACCTTAACATGCTGTAGATTGTAACCATCGGTGAACAAGCTAACCGGTAGCTCATTCCACAACATCGATGTTCTTCAAAGGAATGACCTTTGACCTAGTGGGGATGCGTTGGGCTCCTCTAGTGTTCGCTGTTCTGGCAAATCTTGATGTTATAATGCGAGGCAGTTTGATCCAATATCTCCGACGATAATATCTATAGATCAGCCACCCTTTCTCGATGTTCTAGACTGTGGTATATAAAATCCCTGATAATCATTACAGAGGCTGACTAATCTCCAAATAATCTTGAATGAAATACTAAACTCGAAGTTATGCAAAAAATATATAATCCATATAATAGTTCTTTTGTGAATTTTATGATTGAAATTAGAACTTAATCACAAAATGCATGTCAATTAACGAATAATACTGATGTCCCAAAGGCTGGCGGTTCTCTTCAACTTTTACGTATTTAATGGAAAAGCTAGTACTACTCAAAAAAAATCAGATGAGATTTTTTTTGGATTACTACCTTCAGGTGTGAGAATGCGTTCTAAAGTACCTCCAAAGTCTAAAATTTAGAAGAAAAGTAATTGGTGCTTCCCTATTCTATAGATTCTACCATGATGAATATTTTACCAAGCCGTCTTGGATAGCACCAAGAGCCATCAATTCAACGTACACTAGGAGGGCCCAACGGACTGAGCCTCACCAGGTAGAACTTCCAACACAACTAACCTGTTCCAAAAGTGATTAATTTGGAGAAACAGCGTTCTGCTAGAGAAGCTTAGCGTTCTAGGAACAGCGCTGGCGATGAGTTTATTCTCTGATAGTTAGGGTAAACAGGATTTTAGGGTCGATGTGAAAAAGCATCTATCCTTTTTTAACAGTGCTTCTGGAGGATATGCGTTCTGCTTTTGATAGAGGTTATATAGAAATGAATCACTTCCTAGACATTTGATGTAAGCAAAATAAATAGATCTTCACTTCAGTCAGCGATCACTATACGAGTGAACCTGGTGAAATTCTAAACAACTCATCATACTGGACATTGATGGTTCAGCGACCATAAAATGGTTCGATATTGAAACCTTATTGAGTCAATTAATAGTTAAGTATTGCATTCTCCAAAAGTTTCAAATTCAAGATATTGTGTTTTCTTGATGTTTCATGACATATAGGTCATAGTTCATAGGTCGGATTTTGAAGTATCTCATGCCACACCCTATCGAAAGCCTTGCACATTATCAAAATGTGATTCAAACCCTTATTTCTAGACTAAAACCACTGCATGGGAACTACAGGATCAACCGAGTTGACTCCATTATTTATCTGCATCTTTATGGCAGCATGATAAAACCTGTTCGGGACTGACATCTCTAAAATCTGAAGGGTGAATTGAGGCTTAGGCTAGAGTGCCACTCGACATTGAGCTGCAGCTAGGGTTAGAAAGATGATGGATAGCGCATGCCAGTTGATGATCGCGCTGCTCTGTGATTTCGCTGTCAATGTCGGTGCGGGCGATTTTTCAAAGAGATCTACGCGGATCGCGAGCCTGGCACTTCTTCATCGCTCATTCCGACTGAAATTATAGTCCGCTCGACTAGCCCAGGGGCCCCTTCTACTGAATAGTTACATTGTGCGCGATATCTCGACTATTATTAGCGATTAGCAGAAAAAGATGTAATAAGGTGATTTATGCCAGGAAGGGTAACAGGGTAGATCGATAAATTTCGAGGGGACTGATAGAAATATGGGTATTGCAATTAGCGATGTTATCGGCTGAAGTGATAATGATGATGTAGATTATTGGAGGTAGGTATGGGGAAGCATGAGAAACATCTGTGTTATATATGGCTTACAGTTGCGAAGTGGAATGTACTATGAATGCTATTATGCGCGCAATTGGAAGGAAAACATTTTTCAAGACGCTTTCTGTAGCTTGAGCTGATAGGAGTCCCCCAATGTTATTTCCACCGATTTCAAGACGTCTGATGATTTTGAAATTCATTGGAAAAATTTAATTTTCTACTACTGCTAAGGTTTTTATCAGCAGCGAAAGAGAGTTTCAATTTTAATTGTAATATATTTTAAATAAGAATTTGTTATAAAAAATGATTATCATATTAAAATAAAACATGACGAGCCTGATATCAACCGGTAGAAATATTTAATTAGTGAATATTTGGAAAAACAAAGTTATATAAATATAATATAAAGCACATTATTTGAATAATCAAATAAATTTGTTGGTTAATAACTTATAGAAGAGTGAACTGCGTGAAAATGCTGTGCAAGCAAATCAGAGTTCCTAGGAGCGAGGTATCTAAATTAAAAACAACTAACGAAAATTCCCGTACTCACATAATCCAAACCAACTTACGGAATTCGTACCAGCGCGTCCTATTAATTACCTTAGTTCGAGCTAGTTTTTCACTGAAGCTCTATAAGAGTGATCGATCCGCATCCACCCCCATTATTTAGAGGATTCAAGTATCACCTTATACTCCTCACAGATAGACAAATGACAAGGCCGACGGGTGGAGATGAATGGCGTAGTTTGATATTATACATATTACGTTAATGATAAAAAATGTGGTTTAATCACCACGACAATACTTGAGCGGTCTGGATTTATTGGCGTGGGAAGTAAAACACAACATAAAGAGCATTCAAATCAGACATGTAGCCTTAACGAGCATAGAGCAGAAATTTGGATAGTAAGGCCAACTGATGGGGCAATTTTTTCTGAGGAGAAGACCTTTTAAACTCACAGATCCACCGCTTCTACTACCATCTATAATTAAATATCGCAACCCTATAATTATGGCCAGTAAATTTCTGGTGTGCGGGGGCCCAGGAGATAAGGCTCATCGTCTGTTCGGCGTGGCCTGGCGATAGAGACTCACCTTCTCCGGCTCGTGAAAAAAATATTAAGAAAAAATTATGATTAACTGAGGGACTGCGATGTCATGCGCCGGCCTGTGCTTCGTTGCGGTGCAGACCGTCCTCGTTTTTTTCATGCACTGTGGGTGAGATGGAGTTCAATCTCTTCGTTCTTATATATTTATTGCTTATTATATTCAATAGAGACGCGCATATTATTAAAGCGAATTGTTTTTTATGTTATATCTTGTTTTCACAAATAAAACCCTTTCTTTTAAAGACGCGTTTCGATTTTTATTAAAATCTTCGTCGGACTGTCAGATTTGACTTCTAACAACGCTACCCAGATTACTTGCCAAATAACTAAGGAGTCCTATCATGGATACAAAACTAGAGCTCTCAAAACTAGTATACTATCTATCCTTTCTAGTTATTTTTCTATTAAATTATGTTTTCATTTCTTGTGTCTTTCCTAGGGGGCATATTTTTTGGCGACTGCATTTACACTAGTGTTAGGGAAAACCCTACAAAACCTTAACCATCGCCGTCAAAATATCCTTAAGATATTTCATGTGATAAACAATTTTATTTCTTAAGATATTTCACGTTTTAAGATATTTTATTTCTTAAGCTATTTCATTCTTCCTAATACATTCCATAACTTAATATAGTAGTAGTAAGTTAACCTAGAATACAAATAGATTGAAACTTATACTAGTGTAAAAGTGTGTTTGAAAGATCAGTCTGTTCATTTACTACAATGAAGTCGTCATGGTTTCGCAGATAGTTCTGTATCTCTAAGGTTTCCATAAAGTCAGGTATTTTATTACAAGTACACTCATTCTATAGTCGTCGCCAATTTTATAATTAGTATCTAATAAGTGTTTGGCAAAATTTGACCTTTCTGGATGTTTGATTTTGAAGGCACCTATATTGTTCCCTGTACCTTGTTGCAAATGCTCTAGCTGTTTGACTTATATAAACAGTATTACAGAAGGCACATGAAATCCTATAAACACCTGACTTACACATATTGGGTTCTTCCTACTTTGGATTTATTAAATAAGATGGAAGAGTTTCACTAAGTAAGAGCATCTACAATCTACATGATATCTTATTTCGTTTATCTGCGCTGAATTTAAGAATACATATAAGAGTTTAAATCGGAACTATTTTACGTTTTGTAACTAACCATCACGGAGGGTTACTGAAGTCACGGGTTCATAGACGATGGAACGCCTTTTATAGGTAATAGGGGTAAATATCAATAAAGAAATATCTTCTTTTCTCAAAATCTCATAACAATCACAATAGTTATCTCCAAGTTATACAGAAGGCAACTCATTTGCAGAGAAAATAAGCGAATAGCAATTGGGTAAATTGAAAACCCCCGACACATGTGCTCCCGAAGATAGGGTCAAAGGTTAATAGCTCAATATCTAACTGCTGGTTCGAGGCGTTGTAAGCTCAACCTGGTAAGGATGCACCCGTTGAGCTACTCGACAGGCAATAGAAAGAACTCGAAGTGACAAAAAAAACAAATGTCAATATGTATGTTTTGTAAGGTTTCCACTCACTTTTTAAAATATTGAGGCCTCCTAAAATGTGTTCAACTAGACCCCAAAATGTCTATAATATTCAACTATCCCTAATAACTTGTTTTGTAAAATACTCAAAATAAAAACTCACCGAACAGCGCAACTTTTGCTGTTTCTTTCCTACAGCACATGTTAAATCAAATGACAGCCGTTGTTGTGTTAAATGATATTTCATGTTTTAACTAATGTGACTAAAAAAGTTTTCACCGCCGCATGCAGAAAGTGCTCTTGATAATCATACGTTGTTTTCATAGTTCAAATATAACTGCTACTAAGCTCAAAAGGTATTAAAAAAAAAGAAAATAAAAACAATCTTTGGAGATTTCCGATATATTTTGCATTTAATCAAACAATCCAATATTACTGTTCCGACTACTTGGTGCCAGAACTGTGAAGGATAGACGAACTGATAAAAATGTGCTCTTCTCTTGCAAACGCAACCACCAAACGTCTGAAAAATGTAATATATCGAAGTTAAATCGAGGTCGAGCCGAATCAAATATCTTTGACCACATTGTTACGCTTTACGTCAATGAGAAATGAAAATTAATATAGTTTAATGTTTATTGAATATACGTTTCCGCAACATCTGAAAACATTCTCTTCACCATTTTATACTTTTAAAAGGGTTGCTGACGCAGGTTAAAGTGTGATGCATCAGAGAAACAAGCACAGGATGAGTCTCAGAAGTTACATTAAAACCATGGTATAGCAACTAATAACCTACTAAGGGTGAGCTACTATTTCCAGATAATCTTACCTTCAAAATGTATTTCAAAAGCCACGATACTACCTCATACTTTTTCACCCTAAGAGGTAAAAATCGTCCCTAATTGCCTTAATCTATTCTAAAACTGCAGCAAAAAACTACTAGAATACAGCCGATCCCACCTCCTCATCTGACAAAGAGCTGGACCGGAAGCTACCGGTCATGTTCCCATGGTAGCGCGCCCTGTAGGGAGAGCCCTACTAATGGCGCGGTAGGGTTGCATCGGTGACGGCGTTGACAAAAGGATGATCCGACGGGATCGAGCGGCGAAGGAGTGGCTCAAGGTGTAATCGGATCCTTCGGCTGATCGAAGGAGCGGAACTGGGAGGTGCGCGACTCGAAAAGACAGCGCGTGTATGAGGAAACTGCCACCTGGATATACAAGGTGGTCTTCATTTTAGCTAACTTTATTCTGAGACTGGCTTGGGTTAAGTTCAAGCGAGATAGAAAATGTGCCGTTTTGGTTGACACTTACCAAAAATACTCCCTCAAATATTACAATTATACTGGTCTGTATCGACTGTAGCAGATGATCATCCTTCGGCTGCTCTCCTCAACAAGAATCTTGTGCATGTACAATGAGGTGGAAAGAGTTCTTAACAACTCAATTCGTAAATTTACTTCCAGTAGCATCGGTGTAGCAATCGTGTTACAAGTCATGAAGGAGGCGTCGTCCTATTTGTAGAGCTGTAATTTCGAACGATATCGAGTACATCTGAGATAAGCTCAATTGTCGGCTGGGCATTCTACTCTGCGGTTACTTCATGAACAGCGTCAGCTTTTATTTATACAAGAAAATTATTCGATTTACAACCCATATCAAGTGAGGAAGGTTAGCTCGGTATTTCCTGCATTGATTTTGAAAAAGGCACTACCATTTCAGCTTCACCAACATCTCTCAGATCTAGATCAATAAAGACATCGAAAGGAAAATGGAGTACAGTACGAATGGAACCATCTCGATGATTGTATGGTTTGGTTGACAATCAAGAAATAAAGAAAGATGTCTAAAATCGCTTTTTAACGTCCTGGCAATTTCTTGTATTTTCCCAAAATATTTTATGTGAAAGTTTGGGGGAAGAATGGAGAAAAGGTGTGTTTATAGACTACACCATCCATGAAAATATAACCTAGTAAATTATGTCCCTCTTTAACCTTTCATTGCGCTTGATTTTTTCAGACCTATTTTTTTACACAATCAATAGTATACCAGAGATGGCATGTAATGCTATGGTGCAGCTCATCATATGGGTTTTATCCATAGTAGTGATATATAGAAAACAATACAGATTATTTGAATTTCTAAAGTCAATAATTTTAGTCAGCTAGCCAAGGTGGTTGTTTGGGATTTATTCACTAGTTCATAGATTATGACACTATCTAGTTGTTACCTATTTTTTCTAGATCAATTATACTTCAATCTATAATTATGTTATTACACTCTGGTAGTACTAGAACCATTTGTGGTTGCGGTACCTGAAACTGGCGGCGACAGTACCGCTTCTACTGAAATGTTCAATATATTAGAACTACATGGTCTATGTACTTGACTTCATCTTTTTCATTCGCAAACAAGCTAATAAAAGACTGTGTCGGTATGTTTCAAATATCTGAAAGATTATCAGGCTTGAAATATCATAGATTCCTTCAAAAATCTTTTTTTGCGGTTTCTCTAACACAGCTGCACATTAGTGTCAAACTTTCTGGTTACGATCGCAGTATTATCTAAAATTGATATTGAAAAACAGAGGGAAATGAATGCCAAAGATTTTCAAGACCATAACTCTGAGTGACTACGCACCTTTTGGCTAGCAAGTGAAATTATCTTCTCAGTTAATCACGATAGAGCGTCTTTGCCATTTTCCGATTCAGTCCAGATCGTTTCCGACGATTTTGACAACAAGAAGATATTGAAAATGTGTGAAACACGTCACTTACTGTACTTAGACTCTAATAAATATTGTGTGAATCTCCAGATTGAGGAAGACTTCCACATCCATCGCCTAACCATTATGATATGCCACGGTTTTCATCACAAGATCATACTATTTGATGACGATACTTAAAATTCTATGGTAGAGTCGCTCTTAAAAGTTTTTATTTTAACACTGCCGACCGGTGATTATTAAACATTATCTGATCAATGTGCCATGGAACGTTGTGATTGGCTACATATGAAAGCGCTTATTAAAAGAAAAGTATGCTGGTGTTTTACCATCATTTGTAACAATTATTTTTAATTTAGCGGTTGGAAGGCTGGGTGATGTCTGGCGGTTTCATGGCTGTTTAACGCCATTTTACGAGTACCGGCGAGCCACTTTACTATTTATTTATACGTCTCACCGAACGTCGCCAACGGCTGTTGGCGATTTAATTACCTCTCTTATTTCGTGCTCTTATGGGAGGTTTACCATGCAAATTGAGGTACAATGTATGTAGTATATTTGTACTTGTAAAGCACCACTCACATATAGCGGGAAAGATACACCTTTTGCGTGGTGCAAAACCATTACTGACACTATCATTTATTTATACATTTTTTTCTGGCCTGCTTTGAACAATACTGGTATTGGTTTCACGTTGCTGCTTTCCTATTATTCGTTTTCTTCCACAACTTTTTTTCTGGCGACACTGCTGACTATATGAAGTTCCTCAAAATCTTTCTGTTCCATTAGTCACCAACAATTAACTTTTTATTTCAGAATGGTCATTTTACAAGCAACTGGGTAAAAACTTTGGAGCACCCAAACATTGTTTCAGCTTGTTGGGCATTGTTTGCTGATTTTACAAAACAAAAGCAAGATGAGCTACTATGACTATGCATAAATACATAGCCTTCTTCATATCTGATCAAAATTGATAACACGGTTACTGAGATAGCGCACTATCAAGAATGAGAGCAGACGAAGCAAATAATGAGAATTAAATATTCTAAGTGCATCGAGTTCACCAGAATATATACAACTTGAAAATATTGAATTTGGGAGTTCAAAACATTTGGATCTCAAAAAAAAAATTTTGCCTCGAAATTCCCACAATTAGTACAATGAGGTACTTCAAATAATATTTTGCTCCCCGAAAAGCATACAAAGCTTCTAATAAACTATCATTGACATTTCAAACAATGCCGCTCAATTAAGATATGCCCACAGGCCATCAAAATCAAGTACCAAGAAGTCCTATGCACTTAATATTATGTTCATATTAATTTTTATAGCTGTAGTGACAACTATTCATGTAGGTTAAAATCCTGTCGGAATCAAATTTATTGTTATCATGCATGTAAGTTTATTTTGAGGACACCTAACCTAATATTTGTATTATTCGGCTGGATTATAGATACTGTTACTTGGAGCACTTCCAGAAGTGCATAGATTGGAATTTTGTAACTAGTATACACACCTTTTTCGGCGGTACCTATACTAGATGTGTATCATAAGCAACTGACAATAATCGATATTAAAATAACAAGTTATAAACACAATAAATACAAAGTCAATGTCTTAATCACATAAACAACAATAACAAGTAGAATATTCGGAAGCAAATTAGGTAATATCAAAACACCACCGACCCCGTCAACCTACTTCTGGGGACCACGGAGTCCGAGTTCATTTTGTTTCACTGAATACATATATAGGCATGGATGGTTTATAATCTTATATTTGTGGGAAAACGATGTGTATTACCTACACAGTTGTAATCTGAAAAACTCCTATACAACTATGAAAGCTGCCAGTGTATTTTCGATGATTGCTCTCAAATATAACTTTATAACTATATACTCACATTATTTTGTTGTTCTGTACATTTATCTTCCATTTTTCCACTTGTTCAACCAAAGCAGCAACATAGACAGCTTACCGTATAGGGACTAATTAAAATATCCAAGTTATAGTGATTATATAGATGAAAATAAATTGTTATCTTGAAACCTTCGACAAATTAGTTATAACGACTACGTTGGTTACATTTTTTTATACAATGCTTCTCACAATTTACGCATAGTTCATTTTACATTCCGCTCATAGGCGAAGGAAGTAATGTGATCCTGTAAGTTTTAAATTTTGGATTATTACGACCTTTCATGTTTTACGACGTAATTTAAAATGCCACATTTTTTATTTAGTTTGTGTTATTCAGCCTTAAGCATACTAATGTGTTGTGTAGTTTAACCTTTTCAAAAATGATTAGTGGCAGCTAGCCGCGCGGAAATGGTGGCAGCACTCAGGGGCTCAGTAGCGTTGGGTTATTTACCCAAAGTCCTCGAGAATAGCAAATACGGTGTTAAAGAAAAGTTTCTGACCTATCGATCATTGCTTTTTTGATGAAAGGTTTGAAGAACATTATTGACAGCTATCTGGTAAAGGAAGCCTTTGTTGAACACACTATATACCAATATCATCAGGTCTACAGTCAAGGCCGCGTCACTGAGACTGCTTTTCACGCTGCGGTAGAGAAGGTTGAAAAAGTTCTTCATTATAAGTAGTGACAACTGGGGTTATCCTTTGATGTAGAGAGAGCAATCGACAAGGAGCGTCTTAATTTTGCAACATCCTGTAAGCTAGAGAGGTTTTCCCCTCTATCGTCTGTTGGATTGGTTCTGCGAATCTGGAAGTAGAAAGACTAGATTTTGATCTGAGCGGTGGCTGTCCACAGGAAAGCTGTCTTTCTCTCAGCTCTAGTGCCCGGTCATGTATGAGGTCCTAGAGGAGCTTAGTGTGACTGAATTGTATATGCAAGCCTATGGCTTGAGCTGATACCAGGCAAGTTTCTGGGTGCAGTCTGCCAGAAAATGCATGTGACATGCAATATTTTGTAAGAGAGGTGTGAGTGTACTGCTATCTCAGTCAACCCACCTAAGACTGGGATCTTTTTCATTCACACAAGGAAGACATATGATTTCACATCGTCTACCCTACAGGACTCACAATAACGTGGAACAGGCACATCGACATTCTGTATATAGCCACCATGTGGCAGCTGCTCAGTTGAGTAGGCAGGACCTGGGTGTTCAATCGAAAGGTTTTGCCTTCACTATACAGGATGATGGTCAGATCGAGAATACAGTACGGTTGTTTGGCCCATCGTACAAGGATTCACTGTCGTTCACAAGTTGGCCAAGATTAGGAGAATGGCAGCGTTTTGGATGACAGGAGCCACAATAAAAAAATTTGTTTTCTTTCATCAGCAGCTCTGGACGTCTGGATATTACTAGAAGCCATAGAGGCCTAGCTGAGAGTGACAGACTCGATGGTAGGTCTTCCAACGTACTCGCTCTGGGTAGATGTAACAAATAACACCATAGTTACCAGTAGAAGGTTCACACTTGTTAGTCCTAACAGATAAGAGTGGGCAAAGGGCGTGATAGGCTTCCCATCCTCCAGTCTGCTATAGCTTACTGATGGATCTCCCTCAAAGGAGATGACTCTAGTGCTGCGGGAATGTGGAAGGAAAACGTCCGCAGTGGCATGCTGGTCTACCAGCAGTGCAGATAGAGGGAAACTCAATACTTGACTAATCTTCCATCAAGCTTTTGGGAAATTAACGTCAACAATAACATGTCATGACACTATCTTCTTCCTGGCCTTGCTAGGTCGGCGTCCCAGAAGCTGGGGGTTCTCTTCCGCTCCACGAAATTATATACTGCGGCACATCTACTGCTACTACACAAGGCCCAGATCAGACCATCGCTGAAGTACTGCTCGCATGTGTGGGAATGCGCCCTAAAGTACTCCCTGAAGCTTCTGGACACAATCCAGAGGCGCGCAATACGTCTAGTGGATGCACCATACCTCACAAATGACCTTCACAGTCTGGAACATCGGAAAAGTGTGGCTGATCTGTCCCTATTCTATGTTTGATCGAGCTATCTCGCATAATGACTCCAAAAGTCGCCAGTACAGCAATTAACCAAGTCGCACTTATAACACCTCGAACAGGTGTATTCCAAAATTTGATTTTTTTGAATACCTCGGCATTTTCGAATGAGCTACCGTGAAGTTTGATTTCCGATGGTTACAATCTACAGCGTTTTGAGGTCAATGTGGACAGCAGATTCCTCAGGCAGCTTTAAGGGTAGTAGCACATACGACCATTAGATCAACACTGGTCCAGGAATACAATATTACTTTCCAATGCTTAGCCCAATTTAAGAATCCGAACCAAATGTGGTTCCCTGGACAAAGGTATACCAGAAAACCAGTAAACAGATCACTTGGCAAGTCTAAGGACTGGGGATCATGCAATACAGCATTTGACGAGTCGGCGTACAGCAAACTGGCGAAAGCAGGGCTAGAGCGAGATGACTGCAGGCAGGCCAAGAAGTTCAGTGCAGGCCCAAACAGCAAATAACATTACTGGTAGATTCTCACGCTCCACTTCAGGCTGAACTATTATGAGAGTGGAAAAAGATCCTGTTTGCTAGAAGTATTAGGATATCTGACATTCATTGGAAGACCTGGTTGGTTCAACATTAGGAAAATACCATGTTAGTTTGTGTGACAGTGTTTTTCGTTAGTTAAATGGTGTCGCGTGCCGATATCGAAAACCTGTTAAATTCAGGAAGTCGTTCCAAATTTTTAATAGCACGTTTGTTATCAGTAGATAATTGGTGTTTCTATTGTACACCTGTCACAAACAGATACTATGTTAAAACATGAGTCCACCTCTATTTTACAGTAGTTAAAACTAACGAGGAATTGTAACTCCGTTAAATTATGACTGATTGAGGGATAGTAAGTATATACACTTACAATTATCTTTGGTCTTCAGATTGAAGATAAGTTGTATCTATAAGTATTCGTGGTGTAACTCACTTTATCTACAAATTAGGAAATTTAGATAATGTTTTTTCTTATTATATACCTAATTCGTTTAAATCACAAAGTTACATACCGCTATTGTGCATAATCAAAAAAAATAAAATCTCGTGCTTGAATGGCACAATCGATTTATTTTTTTCCCATACATATATGGTAACTGTGTGATTATTTTTAATAGTAATCATAGTTTTCCACTCTTGTACACTTGCTGTTTGATAATAAAGGTGCAGCTCCTAGTAAGTACTAAATGCTGGTAAAAATCTATTAGTCTGCTAAATCCGAATTGCTCTCAAATGAGAATGCAGTTTTTTGCAATGATCACGATCCGAAGCACTGGTTTAGTAATATATTTTTGTGTCAGACAAGGTTTAATGCGCGGGCTGTATTTTTATGACCATATTAATTAATGTGATGCAGAAATTTCTGTTTTCTGTTTTACTTTCTACGCCTGTCATAGCCTAAATGTTTTAGTGTAGCTAGAAGATGTTCATTCTTAAGTTGAATGATTACTATATTCCTAATTCCTCGGTAGATTGTGGCCAAGTTTGGTTGAGTACTTCAGGAAAGGATTCAATTACTGTGCTCCTACTTTCAGATGGACTATAAGTTTTTTCCAGGTTTTCTTATAGTTTGGTGCAAATCTTGTTAAAAATCTATTAGTCTGCTAAATCCGAATTGCTCTCAAATGAGAATGCAGTTTTTTGCAATGATCACGATCCAAAGCACTGGTTTAGTCATATATTTTTGTGTCAGACAAAGTTTAATGCGCGGGCTGTATTTTTATGACCTATTGTACTCGTACTTCATGCCCTTAAAACGCTGTAGATCATAATAATCGGAAACAAAAACCTCGATAGTTCATTCCACAACGCCGAGGTTCTGCAAAAGAACGACTTTTGGAACAGGCTTGTTCGAGGCGTTGTAAGCTTGACCTGGTGAGGATGCGCCCGATGAGCTCCTCCAGTGTTTGCTGCACCGACGACTATTGGAGTTATTACACAACTCGGTCGAATATCGGCCATGGTAATATCTATAGAATAGGGATAGATCAGCCACCCTTCCCCGATGTTCCAGGCTGTGGAGGTTATTTGTGAAGCCAGGCGCGGCAACTAGACGTATTGCTTGCTTGTGGATTCGTCTAGAAGCATAAGGTAGTACTTTGGGGCGCCACACCACAGATGCGAGTGCGATAGTCTGATCTGGGCCTTGTATAGTAGCAGCAGCTGTTCCGGGGGATATACTTTCCTGGAGCGGAAGAGAACCCCCAGCTTCTGGGACGCCGAGCTGGCGAAGCATGATCGTGCCATGTCATGTTATTTTTTATGTCAATCTTCAGAAGCTGGATGGAAGATGCAAGAATTGGGTGTCCCTCCATCTCCACGGTTGTCAGGCTAGGATGCGACATCTTTTTCAGGGTTGAAGAACTTCGATTGTATATCTCCATCCCACAATTCTCGCAATGTCATTGATCTGAACAGTATGCTGCCCTCGCCGAAATACTGTATTTTGGGATGGACATCTGTGAAGCTTTAGGTAAGAATAGATATTATTTCCAATAAATCGTTAATGTACAGCAAGAAGAATGTTGCAGAAAGGACAAATCCTGTCATAGATGGTAAACACATCGGAGGCATGTCCATCCACCACCCTGATCCCTGAGAAAACTATCCAACCAGTGGCACAGATCCGGTGGTAGCCCATAGGGTACATTGGCTCTACACGACAATAGTAAGACCTTCCTTATTGTATGGCTCCTTAGTATGGTGGCCCTGCGTAAGGACAGTAGCAATCAAAGTCAGACTCAATAAAATCCAACGGCTGGCTTGTCTTAGTACAACGAGCGCAGTGTGGGCGACCCCATTGGGTGCCCTCGAAACACTACTGAATCTCCTTCCACTAGATCTTGTGATCAGGGGAGAGGCCAAGGTAACAGCATTCCGGTTATGGAGCCAAGGCAGTTGGGCTTTTATCAATCCGGGTAAAGGGCACTGTGCAATCCTTTTAGAATTACAAACGGAGTCACCCATATTGCAAACAAGGAGTGACATAATTACACCCAAGTACCTCTTTGATTGCAAATTCATGGTGGAGTATCCAACAAGAGAGGAATGGGTCACAGGAGGCCGACAGCTCTTCGAGAGAGGTGGGCAATTCTGGTACACGGATGGCTCACTGACCGAGGAGGGCTCTGGCCCCGGGGTCTTCGGACCCAATACAAGACTCTCATTCCTCCTTGGGGGATACACCACTGTCTTCCAGGCTGAGATCTTTGCAATTTTAGCGTGTGCATTTCGCATTCAGGAAAAGCAGGGCCCTAGGAGACGAATCACTATTTGCTCCGATAGTCAGGTAGCAATCAAGGCAGTAAGTGCCTGCAGGATAGTAGCATCTTAGAGTGTACGAAAGCTCTTGACGAGATCGCAGAGAGACACAGGGTCTCACTAATGTGGGTCCCTGGACATTCTGAGGTTCGAGGCAACATTATGGCGGACGCTTTGGCGAAGGCAGGATCAAAACGAAATCTTTTGGGTCCGAAACCGGCTGAAGGGTTAGTCGCAGGTAGAATTAGAAAAGTACTCTTTGAGGTGGAATAGCACCTCAAGACATCTCCGTCAGGCACGGGAATTAATTACAGGGTCTGTAGCCAAAGAGGGGCGATTTTGTCTCTCTCTTGATAGGAGTCATCTTAGGTTGCTGGTGGGACTGCTATCTGGTCATAATTGGTCAAATTTGGTCTGGACCATGAACTTTCCGGGAGTTCAGTTTTTCTAGAATGCGTTTTATATCTCGATGAAATGTACTTTCTGGCATTTTTGAATCCACACTGATGGTAAGTGGTGGAGTGTCTCTTTGGACGTTAACTGAAGAATTGGCAAATCTGCCCCAAGGTGTCTGCCTATTCTTTTGGCGTGGATGCGATTAACCCATCCGCTTTCGTCAGTGGTGGTATGGACGAGTAGCAGAAGTTCTGGCTAACACACTTTGCTACAGCTTAAAATGATCTGGACGAGTTATGACGTGAAAGGAAATTGTTCTTAACTTTCTGGTTGTGCTCCTCTTTACTCCTATCGATCAGCTGCTTACAGTGCATTCTGATATCGATCTGCGATGACTTTTAGTAGTATGATTTGTTTTCTATTCCTTGTATTGTTTGGCTTTTTGCCATAACTGCAGCTCCGATTAAACCAAGGTTAGGTTAGATTCTTGGAGGGTCATTCTGTGCTTTGAGAATTACTGACGAGGCAGCCATAACGTAAGCAAATATATTTCAGTCAATCCTATTTTGTTTCAATTAGCAGCCAATAGAAAATATTATGAACCAGAAATTAGCAAGAGCTGTGAAGTTTCACTATATATTTGATTTATTACAATAGTAAATTTTTGATGCACTTAGAATTTTTCAGACATTTAAACCATTTTTTTGTACGGCTTATTAGGGAGGAACTATTTTTTCTAAAGAACTCTAATTTGTTCCGCTTTTGTTTCAGCCGCTATTATTATGAGTAATTATGGATTATAGATAATTACGAAATCACTGATTTGCCTCTTAAAAGTAGCTTCAAGCAAGTTGACTATATTTTACGGGTAGTGGTGTTGATCTATGGGACTTGAAGCCATTTTTGGAAGTATGGGAAGTTATGGAAATTTTTCATAATCGAGAATTATCAGAAGTTCATAGATTATTAATTTCAATTATGGTTTTTAATTGGTTACCTTTTTAAATGTAATTCCCGAAGATATATTTTTTCAGATTGTTATCATGGAATGGACAGCTTCAATAATCTCAACCATATTCTTTCATATGACTAAGCGTAACATACCAAATGATTACCCTTCCTATAGTTTTATTTATTCTTCAGCTATATCTAATTTACAGCACAAATTCGATATTGGAAGAACTGACACATATTACACACATTAATTTCAATATCTTTAAACATGTCAACAATAATCAATTTGATTGACCGCCCAACCACCCGAGAATATTATTCCTTTTGTATCCCTCACTTGAATACCACTGCCACAACAGAACAGTTTGTATTGATCTTATCTTCAAATGCCGACTACTTTGCATAATTGCTTAGGAAAGCTTTGCATTATTTATCAATACCACCTATTGAACTTATTGATTTGTCGCGCGGCATTTTGTGTATTGTTGTATATCGCAATATGTCATTTGCATGTTATTAAAATATTCGGATTGTCAGTTTTTAATCTTGTGCCGACTCGGGTATGAGAATTGCATAAAGAAATACGGCTAATTGACTATCATATGTATATGGATGTAAAGTTGTATCACTCCACTTGAACCCTCCAAATAACTCTACGTGTGGTCGAAGTCATTGTGAGTCCACAATCTAAAGTAGATCGAGTTGTGTAGTCAGACAACTTGTGTAACTTCGGAACTCCTAGTGAAATCCTTTGAATCAAGCGACCGATAATGAACGGAAGCTGTTCAAGATGAAGCGAGGTTGTACAAAGCAAACTGAAGTAACTCTCTACAGTATTCGCCTGTTCCACCTTCGAACAAGATTGCGACTAGTCAAGACTTAGTTGAAGCAGTTGGCAGGATAAATTCGCTATTATTATTGTTAATATCATTGATATTATTAATATTATCTTTACTCTTGTGGCAGTATTGCTGTATAATCAGGTACTGACGGGCTGTGCCAAGTCAGTACCTAAGCTATTGCACTCCGTTGAGGAAGGACTTTTCAATACTAAAGGTCTTGAGGATCACAGAAATGTGGTTGGCGTGAATTCCTCGACGGACATAATAAGAGGAATAATAATAAAATTTCCTTGTTTCCTGAGTGGTTTTGTTTCTATGCCAAGATATGTGTATTTATTTTTCCAGCAAAAGTGCCTTGAACATTGTTATCATTGGGAATTGCAATATCTATTGGATTGGTAACTCTGTCTGTCTTGGATTGAAAAACGATTTCAGGTCTATGGGCTGGGACTGTCTTGTAGTTGGATGTCTCAGCACAGGTTATATCAATTGATTTCGATTTGGTGCATATTTATAATGTCTGGTGTATGACTTTTGATGCAGAGTTATGCTCCGTTGTGTATTCAATTCCTGATAAAGTTTTGCATGAGCTTGTAATATGTTCTATTGTTTCCTTTTGTTGGTGGCATTTTCTGCTACTGTCATCTATTATAAATTAGGTTTTTATCATATACTTCTTGTAGTGTCGAGTGGTAATCACTTGTTCTTGAATAGCAAGCAAGGAACCCTCTGTTTCTGGGAAATACTGCAGCCAGGAATATGACTGTTTTTTTAACTAATGTTGTCTCGTGTCTAAGTGGTTCGGACGGGAGTAGTTCTTCTCTGTTCTGAATATCGTACGATGTAAGTTGGATTACTTGCTTTGAATCAAATGTCTGATTATTTGTATTTATACTGTGTGAATTGATTGTATTTTATAAGTCCTATGCTTACTAGTTTTTTGCTTTTGGTAAGTCTTTCTTTGCATGAGCTTGGGTGTATGGCTGTCAGTGTGTGACAACTTGATGAGGTCAAAGGAGTATGTGACTACCGGTATGGCAAATATGTTGGTAGCTTTGGTAAGATTTCAAGAGTTTAGTTTTATATAGTTTTATAGCGTCCATTAAGAGGATATGTCTGATTCAATGCTGCTATGTTTTTTGATACTTGATATTTTTTTGATGTACGTTGGTTCGTCATGTTTGCATGCTTTGTGTAAGGAATCATCGAGGGACTGAGTTGATCTAATATATTAGAATTAGAACATTGATTAGCCAGCAATTGGGTATATAGTCAAATGCATTTTTTAACTGTGTTACAGGTTGACGACTTCTGCATTCTTTTCTGGCCTGTTCCATATTCATGCTCTCAACTATAAGTTGTTCTCTACAACTTTGGCTGTTTGTAATACGGCCTTTTTTTATTCCGTATGTATGTTATGCTGCGTAAGGGTTTTGGGGCATTCGTATGTGGAAATAAACCTCAAGAGAAATTATCTGTAGTAGGCTATTATGCAGTGAATTTATGTTTGCCCGTTCGACTGGAAAATAGAGGGAGCGCAGCAACTGGTGTAAATCACAGACATCAAAGTAATGATATAACAATATTGATATAAATGATCATATTCCATGTTATAGTAACTCAAGCGACTCGATATTTGCCCATTACCCATTACAATAGTTTCTCAATCGTTTTAAATCATGTAAATAGGCAAAGCTCACAAAAAGCCAATATTCTAGAGATTACTTCAAACGTTAGATTGATGAAAATCTATTAATATTTAACACATTCATAAACTATTCATAAGGATATGCGAATAAGGGTAAAGGGAAGTCATTTATACAATTAAGAAAATGGTAGAAAATCAGAATGAAAGATACTTATAGCAAAAGTGATCATACAATTGAAATGAAACTAAGATTGCTGCCAATACCAATGGTCAAGCAGCATTTCCAGACACTCAGATTTAACCACATTTTGAGGAACTTGATGAGAATTAAGATATATATTGAATGTTGTTATGATCACTACTCAATCTCCAAGACACCTTGAGTTTCAGCACCGGATCCAGGAAATTACAAGAAAAATGTAAGACGAAGTGAATCAGAATTAGAAGAAACATTTACAGGATTATAATTAGAAGAGCATTTGTTGTAATTAGTGTGAGTGAGAGTGCTTGCTGTTAAAATTTGGTTGTTTAGCTCCTCTGTGTTTTGTTGCTACTTTAAGCATGATAGTCAATGAGTAGTGAATTATCAGTTGATTAGCCACCATCTTTTGCGATTTCTTTATGGTTAGTGTACACTTACAAATAACTTTCTATACCTTTTCTGGTACGTCATTTGCTGCAAGCAGAGACAGATGTTTTTTACGTTTCATTTCATTGTGAGATAATATTTTATTACCAAAATGTGTCTATTCTCCTAGTAATTTCTATTTTTTCATTCAATATTGCAGTAACTATTTACTTTGAAGGCATTTTCTCAGTTAGAAAGTATGCACGAAAAAAATCACAGGATGGATACTTGCTATAGAAGCTTACTGGACATCAAAATGCAGGAATAATAACTTCTAACTTGAAACGATAACTGTGAGTAACTGGTGCAGAATATGTAGATATATCCGGATCCTAAGTGCTAGCTTCGACTAAGCTCATAATTAAAGAAGAAGCGCAATTTGTTTTTCTTTTGGAATTTATCCTGCGTAACTAAAAGGGGATGAAGCGAAAAATTTATCCTGGCCGTTAACCCAACATAAGTTAACTTGAAAAATACAAAAACCGTTATTTTTTCTAATTATAGGACAGATCAATGAAATGAACTAAATGGTTTCTTTCCATATATAATATATCATAAAATATCAAGAAAACATTGTCAGGAGTTCGAACTATTCACGCCTGTTAGTGTGAGCAGTAAAAAAAAGCATGTACCGTATTTTAAAATCAAATAAGTTTTGGAATTGAGCCTTGCCTGATATGAGAGTTTCGTCAAAGAAGTTCATTAGCGCTGATAGTGACGTGCACAAAAATCCCCCCCGTAACACCGCACCATACATTTCTGCAGAATAATTCAGGCGCGTTCATGAAAAATGCAAGAAACTAATCTCTCAGATCAGCAAAACCCCAGCAGTAAACATCAGACACCCATTCAGACGAAATTCATATATCATGAATATTGCATGTCTTCTCTGTTTCTCGCAACGTGTATAATTGCAGGTTTCGTAAATGACTGTAGAATTCTTTGGGATTCATTTGCTAAATTACAGAGAACAACTCAGAGCTGTTACCTCCAGGACAAACACATAAATCTGCTAATGTCTGAATTGCACTCGACTATTGTCCAGTAAAATCAATAAAGTGGATTTAAAATGGGTACTCGCTGTAACATCCATTGTTCGTATGATTGGTTGAGAAAATCTGAGAACTGGGAAGGTTGTGTTTTTTTCGAGGCTTCGAAGAGTTTGAGGATTGTGGAAATAACCGCGAAAATGAGGATGTAGGGCGTCGAAATTAATATTGATGAAGGAGAATAATGCTAGTCATAGTAAGAAAAATCAGCAGAATGTTAAAAGTTCTTTTTGAGTACCAAGCAGGCGGGTTTGTGGAGAAGAGGCAACAAGTGCAATTAACGTACTTACTGTGCAACTAAAATGCAGTATAACACATCTGGACACGAAACTTAAATAAATCCTGGATCGGCACCTGACAACAGCCAAAATGTTTCCCAATCGAATGAAAGAGAGGCAAATTCAGTTTTTTCTGTTTTCTTAAATAACTAGACTGTAGTTTCAAATTACTTGACCTCTTCTCATGCATAGTGGCAAAAAATTGGTTAGATTTCTATGTGTTAAGAATTAGATTTCTTGAGTTTAACATTTGGTTTTTGTGGAAAATTTGTAAGCTTCATTATAAACACGGTTTTTCGCTATTCGAGAAATATTTCCAGATTTATCAGATATCTGGGTAATTTTAATGTCATTCAATCGGTTTTCAAAATCAAAATCGTTTAATGCAATCCATCATTAGCATATGTTTGATGATTATTGCCCGATGAATCAATTACTATTTGAATCCACTGTACAAAAAACAAGGAATTTGACATTTGAATGTAATACTCGCCTCCGACAGAAACATGAGTCGTACGCATTAGATATGTTTTTGTTTCTTAATATTAGCTTTGAGATTTTGCAAACACTAGCAAAAACTTCCATAGGGTAAGGTATCAGTTTTTGTTAGTCTTTTCCTAATTATTGACTAGAATGTACAGTTTCAGAGTAAAACATAGTATTGATCTAAATTTATTGAACATTTTTAGGTCTATTTTTGGTGTTGCTTTTTTCGCAATGCGTCCAAGTATTCACAGTATACAGAACTATATGAGAAAAGGAATTTGATTGGAAATACATACATCTCACTTCCGACACAAAAGAATACTGCGCTGTATCTGAAAACACAATTGTTTAAACTTTACGAACTCATCTTATGCCGGGCAAATAATTCTAATTACACTGTGAATATCTATCTAGTTGAAACTACAATATGTTTTATCGTTTATACAAAATGCATAGACATTTTCGTGAGTCTTGGATCCTAAGGGTTTTCCAACCCCATATGCCGAAACCCTTGAAGCGGTACAAATCTGTTACGTTTGATTAAACCTTGTTGGGGCAAAACCAAATATGCGAAGGGTCGTGCACTCCCACGCTTAATAGTCACCAAAAAGCAGTGGCGTATCTTATTGCCAATATTGGCGATAAATAAATATATTACGCACACTTTAATCATTTAATTTGGTGGAGGCTAACAAAACATGGCGGTAGGTAGGTGGACTCAATGATGTAAATTCTCAAAGGTGTTTCGTCGTTTTCTCTCTGATTTATTGCACTTAACCACATATGTCTAAGGTCAACTGTATATGCGAAAATGTTACTTACTTTTACAAACATATAAAGTGGTTTCAATTATTGATCAGTTAAAGTAGCGAAGAATGGTAAGAGGTAAGAGAAATATAAGATGAAATAATTAATAAAAAAATTAATCAGGTAGACTGACGAGGTAATTTTTGTCTTATTACAAGATACGCAGAGTACCACAAATATATTTCATTAAACGTAATGAATAATATAATTCTTTTTGGAAAGAATTCAATCATGCCTCTGAATGACAGGAAATAATAAGATTGGCATTTTTGAAAATGACTGAATCCTGAACAAAATGTTCTGTAAGCTCAGTTAAAACATATGGGAAACACAGAGTAAAATGGAACCAAGTTTCCATACTACACAAAGAAAGAATGTCAAAGAATCTACCTTCATAAAGTTGATTCATGATTCTATCAAATACATCAGTAAAGTTTCCCAGTTTGGTTTAAACATGTTCCAAGGAAAAATCTAATCAATGTCCTAAACAGATGTACCAGAAGTTTTTCCAAACTTCTTAATGATTTCTTCTCGAACCTTGAGTAGGGGAATTTTCTATCGTTGCCTTGAGACTCGAAACTGCTATATGTTTCGGTTTGTTTCGTAAGGTAGCGTTGTATCTCTAATATGGCAATAAATTATTTCCGTCATTTTTCATTCATCAATAATGCAATACCTTAAAAATTGTTTACTGCAAAGGTAGCCGGAACGCCAGTGAAATTATTTTGTCAATTAACCGACACTGGAAATATAGGATGAACGAGATATACAACCACATGATAGCTAGATAAATGACATGAATGATTATTCATTTCCTTCCCTACGTGACGCCAATGCTGCTAGTATAGAGATGATTGCTACTACATTATGCATTCATTGCTTACTTTGCGACGTTGGCCGACCAAAGGCAGTAATGCGTTATAATTTCATGAAGTTCAGCCGAGGGATTTTTGCCAATTAGACGCAAGTTATTGGCCGAGAAGTCGTCGAAAGTTCATTTAGCTGTTTAGGCGTTAGTGTAGGTGGCCCTTTGTTACGTTACCGATAATTTGTATGTACATATCATGCCAGGCGCCCCAATTCACTGTGGAGTGATCATAACAGAAGTTGATATCCGTTGCCATTCTTTACTTGCTAACAGGAATAAGACTTTTAAAGATTGTTGTGATAGGTTTGAAGGTGATCATGAATAACTTAGTTAGGTATATGGCTAGTATGAGTCCATTTCTATATGAGAGTATAACACCAGCCAATTAAGAACTGAAACAGCATTTCATTACCAACAACAATAGTTCATTGGATTGTCAGTTTTGTCGACGATAGAAGCTTAAAGGAATATTATCTGGTTAGATGTCTTTCAGGTATATTTCAAATGAAGCGTTATTTGTATCAAAATAATTTCTGCATTTGATGCTCTTACACATTAACAGGCATGATTCATGCCGCATGTTAGTGACCAATTACAAAAAAATTAAAAAATAAAACCTGGCTACGTAATAAGATAGTATGTAGTTGACCTCAGTTATGTTGCTATTCTACCAAACTTATGCTGGAAAAAACAGCTTCCAGGTCAATTCCTTTATAAGGCAAGTGCTCATTTTCAAAAACAAGTAGAGACTGTAAACTTGATAAAGGGATGCAGGCTACATCAGTAGTAGTAACATACAGAGATGACGGTATCTATATGGAGATACTAACGAAATATATAGTTAATTCAGTATAACTCCAAAGGCAACATTAATCAATATTCTGATTTTTCTAATTAAAATACATCTTACAAATTCCTTTAATGAAAACATTACAAGCTTGCAGAGAAGTTTCAGGATCATTAATCGGAGATGTATATTGGTTATATGCTGACTCAACCATATCCGTAACCTTTGAAACCACTGGATAAATTGGCTTATCAGAATAACTCGCTGATGGTTATTGTTGGTTTGCCCTTAGAGATTTATGACTATCGATTATATTGCAAACGGCCTACAGATACTGTAAATTTATTGATGGCGCGGCGCTGAGGTATTACAATTTCAGATGAGAAGAGAATTTTATACATCTGAAAATGCACATAGGAGTGAATTTTTATATAGTGTAAGAGCTAACAACATCTGAAAGAGGTTATCACTAAATCTCAGAGCGACTATTATTGTCACAGTTATTGTCGAGGAGGGGAGGGGGGGGGGGGGGGTAAAATCAAATGGATCAGAATTAGAAGGCTTGATCATATTAAATAACTTTGTAATGTTACATTTCTTTTCGCTATTTCCTTCTTATAGGATTTCAGATGACTTTTCCTTTTATCTTATTCAGATATTTAGGGGATGCGAATCCAGGATGATTCCTTTCCAGGAATCGATTTTCATATCTTTTGAAATCGGCCTCCTTTATCTGTGGGCCTTAACACAGGTGATGAAGTAACCTGTTGTGAACAGAATTGCTACCAATTGTGATTTAGAGTAACAACTCACGTCAACTGCATTTTTTATACTTAAATTCATCAATTGACCAGATAGATAATAAAATAGTTTGTTGTTGTGGACGTGGTGAAACCATAATGAGTATGACAGATAATATTCAGGTGCTACTATAGAAGGACATGAGAAGAAAGAGATAAAGAAATGAAGATGATGATTGACAACAAGCAGACGGTAAACAATCGATTTTCATTGAAATAAATAATCCGTCAAACTCAAATCTGGTCTTCATTACCTTCAGTAACTCACACTTTTCTGTGCTGATATTCTCCAATTCTCGCGATGAAAATGGATGTGAGAAGTTTGCAGGAGGTAACAGAAGCTACTACTTGCATTTTCCCTTATCTTTCTTTATATTTGACTAAAATATAAACTTCTGAAATTTGTCCTGTGGTTTCCTCATGATATATTTTGCTTTCTGAGATCGATTAAAAAAACATGTATTAAAAGAAATTGAAATCAGTTATTGATTCGATTTGAAAAAAAAAGATCATATTTGTGATGACAAACAGGTTATGAAATCTCAAGTAACTGCTACATACACGATTGTGGAACAAATAACGGGTAGTAATTTGAGATCGAGCTTGCGGTCCAAAACCATACATAAGTCTAGTATGAATAGATCACTAACCTGTTAGATAAACATTGAATATGCCTTCCCTGAAGTTACAACACAAGACTGTACAGTAAGCAATCTGAGAAGCTATTGTGGATGAATTCATATATACTACGACTTTAGCAGAGTGGTACTACCATGCACATTTTGTTGACATGAAGTTTTTTTGGCTTTTTCTGATCAAATTCATGAGCTAGCTACAAGGTCTTAAATTGAATGCCAACCTAACCTGATTTGAGAGTTGAAATTCACTGCATATGGTGTCTTTCTTCATTAAATATAAGATTAGATGCTTGAATCTAGAGAAATCAGATTCTCGGTTCAAAAGATTATTCCCCAGAAGCATCAAATGCACAGTTACGTCAATTCAGTATCTACCCTATTCAGAGAATATTTTTTAGTGTATTAAGTCAAAGAAGCCTTTTGAAGCTCAAATGATTAAGCATGTGTATCGAATATCCTATGTTCGGAGATCGCTCATAAATATTGAGGCACATCTCAGACGGCTGAGCATGGCCAGTGCGAGAGGTGACGTTTAAATTACTGTGATCAAGGTGGCTACGCTCTCGGATCGCCTTCTCGCCCATCAATCCATCTATCATTCCGGTTAATCATTTTTTCGGATAAACAGATACAAATTGCGTATAAATTCTCTATTGATTATTGTTATTACTCGCCTTTATTAGGTGTAACCAGAAATTTTAACTTCGTTAAAAGCACTTTACTGGATTGATTTGTTGGTGTATTTACAAAGTCTGCCAAATGAGTTGGCTGCAGGGGTACTTGCAGTTTCAAGAGTGAATTGTGTCATTAAGCAAGACGGATTACTCATTCGTTAACCCTCAACTGGAGACATCTGATTTTTGGATCGTAAAGAGAAGCATGATGTCTTGCAACATTATCTGTGATTTGTATTTCTAATTTTAGTAATCGAAGGAATATTAATTCATCCTATACTTGAGCTACGCGTTAATCGAAACAATATGTGATTAAGGAAATTATTTAGTAACATTTCTGCCATCGGCAGCCTTCATCAGACTATAAAGAATAATTAAATTAATTCACAAAACCACACAATAGGTTACATTAAATAAACATTAATCGACCTTTTAGAACATTTTCTTCGCTGCCACGATTACTTTCCTCCTCTTTAACAGAGTTATAAGTTTCCATATATTTATACTTTATATGTTAACTTTCTCTTTAGTTATCTCGACTAATAAAATATAATTATCAAAAGAATAAAATAGCTTAAGAAATGGAATATTTTTCATGATTTTATATGATTCGGCGTCAATTTCTGTGCACCCAGCATGAATTTCTTCGACAATTCATAAATATTAAGTTGACTAATTAAACCTCCCAAAATTATATTTTTATAAAACAGAATTGTCACAGATTTATGAAAAACACAAAAATAAATCTCTCCGCACCCAATTTTTGGAGATTAGTCCCAGTAGTTTCCCGTATACGAATCAATTCTATGATATACTACGCTTTCCTTGACATCGAGAAAGAAATAACCCTTTTATTTTTCAATAGATATATTTCCAAGTCAGTCACGGCTAAAGCCATTACTAATACAATCCACAGGTAATAGTTTTCCCTATGTAAAAAATCATTCGAGTCTACATGCAAGCACTTCTAATCACTAAAAAGGCAAATAGCGACTAATTATAAATAATTGCGGAAAGATAATTGTTTTGCATGTTCTAAATATTTGAGTCTTAACTTTTTCTGTCCTTAATTGCAGGTCCGACGTGAACGCCTTGAACGTTTGGCGGTAGCAGCGCGTGTTGATAAACTATTGCTATAATGTTGCGTACTACCACATAATAGATCTTTATAGGCTATGGTACTATAGTATCTTAAGTTTTTTAATTGTGAGCGCTATATGCCAAGTAAGATTTTCGAACTGACCTCAAAAGCATTAGAACATGCTTAGGTGTCAAACATGGTCCATATTGAAAGAAATTGTTCAAACATATTTTCGTCCCAGTAAAAAGTCACATAAAACCACTCCTTAGAAACTGATTTCACATGTATATTTTTTCATAGAATTGAAGGAATTATTACTAATAATATTTTATAATCTAGTTGACAAGCGACTTCAGCAAACAGCTCATTTGTCACTATTTCTTTTTCAAAAAAGTAATAAAAAATTAATATGGTGAGGTAATAAAGTTGCAGCGTTAAGCGTGGGGAAAATTACCAAAATTACAAGTATAATACCGAAGGTTTTCTCCTAATGCTCAGAGAGATGAGGGACTTGATTCATGGTCAGTCTGTCGATCTGTCTGACATTCTGTCTGACGATCTGTCTGTCGGTCTGTTTTCGGCCTGTTTGTCCGGCGGTCTGTCTGTAAGTAGATATGTTCGTCGGTCTGTCCGTCAGTCTTTCCGTTAGTCTATCCATCGGTCTGCTCGTTGATCTATTTGTCTGTCTGTCAGTCGGTCTATTCGTCAGTCAATCCGTTCTGATTACATTACACATTGAGGGGTTGAAAATATCACCATGCGGCATGAGTGTTAGTTTAGGAGTACAGCAAAAAGGCTCACAAGTGGCATGCTACTATAATATACGTCACTTTAGTAAAACTGCTTTTTGATATAGTAATCCATTTCTCAAAAAACCTGTATATGTTGCTGGTCGTCGTGGTAACTACATGAAACCAACTTTTAGTAAAAAAGCAGTATGTACGCCTTTCAGCGTAATATAATATATGTATGATGGCGATGTATAAATAAATTACTAGTAAATGATACTTTCGACGCAAGGCTTATTGATTCCATATTATATTGCTGGTAACCGGTAATTATTTAATTTGCAGCAAATCCCACGTACAGTGCTGATTGATATTTATCTCTGTCGAAGATCTCGTAAATTGGTTCCGTCGACTCATTGAACTGCCCTTATCAAAGTGCAATAGAGAATCTGAAGTGATTTTATGCTACCGTAATTACAATTTCGCACCGCATATATGTAGATTAGATCAGTAACGTGGGTGCAGTCTAGCAACATAAGGATCTTTAAAGTCTTGCGCAGAAGCAACATGTGTTTATAAATAAGGTTTCTTTTTTATAGTAATGCAACTGTTTCGTTTTTAACACACTTCACGCGTATTTATGTATGTTTGTAACGGTATTCTCGAACGCTATTTTCACACACCTTAAAACGTCAGATTCTAAATTTTGCACACTTATCAAGGACCGATGACAATATAACAGTTAGATAAGTTTGTTCCATTATTGCTTTTCAGTTCCAAACTGTTAATGATTTGAAATATAACGATACGGGACTCCGTAGGCGGAGAGACTACCATTCAGACTCGTTGATGAAGATCCAGTCTAATTCCAGCAGCCGCGTAATTGCGGTTCCAAATGTCAAAGTACAAAGATAAATCAATGAATAAATGATAGTTTAACCGTACAAAAAAGTACAAAATAATTCTTAATATAAGAATAAAACGATTAAGGAGAAAATTGATGTCTTTGCTATCAAGGAATCATTTTAGAAATTGCTGTTGGTGATAAATAAATCTGTTCGCAGAATGCAATATTTGCAAAGGGTCCGTTTACGGAATTTGGTGCCATTTCAATAACTGTATGATTTGAAGAAGGATTATCGAAGGGAATTGCTTTTTGTATGCATATTCCTTGTATAATACTCGATATAAATTAGACGTACATAACTTTTTGTCTTGTAACAAATAAAGTAAAATTATTGTGTGTAAGAGAAAAGTAAATTTTTGGGGTGGCTTAACAGTTTAATTGAGAAAAATCATTAAATATATTAATAATTGCTACAAACATCCGAACGAATCCCGACACGAATGAAAAACGCGGATAGGACTTAGGTACCTGAAAAATTCGAAATGTACAAAATACCCAGCATATTTAGTAACATGAGATAGGTCGCAACCATGATACGTATGACTGCCGTTACTTCATTTGAATACGTATAAACTGTTTCCAGCCCAGTAACAAAGAGCCGATGTTAACAATTCAATAGGTGTGGTGGTAGTTTCGTCGAGGGATGAACAGTATTCCTTTCTGCTAACGAGGGCATCCCTATCTCAGTCATGAAAATGAAACCTATACATCAGCGTACCGTAGTTCCTACAAATAAGTTAAAAAGAGTTTTCCCCTGTTCAAAAATTCAAATAAACCTCGACTCTTGACAGGCTGTTCACAAATCCGAACACCCTAGAAAGAAAGAAGCTTGAACAGAGGACGAGATAGTTGAAATAAAAAGTATTACTCTGAAGAGTGAGTCTCATAGACTGAAGAAATTTCAAAATCATAAAATAAAGCTCAGATATATATTGATGGGCCGCGCCGACTGAGAAAAGGTTTTTTCAGGTTGCGCGTTGAGGAAGTGTTTTCGAAAGATTATATCTGTACAGTCATAATATATGAATATTACGCAATTGCCATAGTATCACATACAACTACATACACATACGAGTCGCATGGTTAACCTCCTTTTTCGAAGTCAGTTTGACTCGTATTTAAGTATGTAATATTACTATTGTCTTCTAGTCAAATGTAGCCAATTCCATGAGTGTATTTATGTATATTGGTATGTGCATAAGTGAATTTATGAAAAACTCCTAATCTGATTCTAAGATTTCCCCTCGTTCATTGGATTAAGAATCTTTCAACTCAGGGAATATTAGCATTCTGATCGGTTCAGCTATTGAAACGTAACCAATCATTTCTGGATGATCGTGCTGCCAATTGAGCAAAAAACTTAATACTCTTTGAAGTCACAACCTGATACGTTTAAAAGGTTGAAACACTGTATAGTTTATATAATATTATAATCAACCAACATAAGACGGGATAAAAGTAAATCTATAAATAGCTACTTGTTATTAAAAATAGATATTCCAACTTAAATAGGCAGGCCTACTAATTATTTTTAGGTTAGTAGTTGCAACGACTTAATAAAGTAAGTAAGTAAACAAGCCTATCTACAAAATTCGTTCATATTATTTTTGTAATGACTATCAACCAATCTTTGAATCTACTATAGACGAAAGTTTGTCCAGTACAGACAACCACACATCGTCTCTACTTTCATATACTAATATTCCTTATCCCAAATAAGGATAATAATCAGAAGTGTATTATAAGGCCTGAAAGTATTGGAAAAAGTATCTTGTCTTAAGACTGCTGATGTATCGGGAGACTTAAGGATCATTACAGAAAGGTCACTTTTCTTGGAAACGTTCCCCTTCACCACTTTTAGAGCTCATGTCGCTATATCCGCGATACACAAAAACATAATACGGTTCGCGGTTGCCGTTCGCGGCAAAAATGAAAACAATACAATCAATCAGAAAAGAGCTGCCTGGGGTGTTCGCGAGCACCAGATACAAACTGAGATAGAACACGCGAATCTCGAATCGAGGGGGAAACTTTTTATTAATAAATACAATGGGCCGCGCCATCAACATAATGGGGAGTGGTGAATTCTGTGGAGGTACCTCGATTGTTGGATAATATTCTTTCTTCTTATTATGAAGATTCATACTACCCAAATGAAAAAATATATATTCTGGGGTATGTATGAATAGGTAGCGGTTGAGGAGGCAATAAATGTTTGATTAAAGTGGTACCTAATCATTGATTCATTAAACTGAAACAAATCTTAGACAACAATGTTTCGGCATCTTGGGACTCGCCAGCACGATGTAGGAATTAGCTCAACAATTGTTTGGTTGATTCAAACTTTGAGCAACTTGGGCAGTAAACAGAGATTTGAAAGTAAATCTCCTGCCTGTCAATCAAAAGTTGACCTTAGAAGATGCCTCTCAGTATAGCAAATTATTTGTCATTATCGAATACACTATTAGGTACTCCTGGCATGATAAGAAATGTGCAGGCCTAGATTGCTCTGCTTGTTGTCATTCTCAAAGAGATTTAATTCATTTTATTCATCCAAAACTAATCATTGACAGCACGTAGGCTTATATAAGCTAATAAAACGATATGATTATCAAATTCACAATTATTATTATAACACTTTAAGTGGGGGAATTGGTCTTCCTAAATGTAAACTCTCCATTGAACGTGTGAACTGCTACATCTGTTACCTAGACTGGTCAGTATAGTTCGGCGGCAGTGGAGAGGAAATACTTTGGATACATATTATACCTAACCCGGACTAGAATAAGATAGAAACATTCTGCAAGAATCTCACCAAGTGGCCATTCAATCCTACCAACTTGGACTGCCTAATAGTAGCAAATCTACCAGTAGAAAATTCGCCTCTAAAATATTTTTTCCATAAGTCGCAGAGCTTACACCTGTTCTTTGCAAACTATTTAAACTCTCCTACCAGCGATAACTGTTCCCTTCTGGGTGGAAGATCGATCGAGGACAACCTATACTTAAGAAGGGCAGGAAAAATGTACCCAACAACTATAGACCTGCATCATGTCCAAGCTTATGGAGACTGTTATTAACGAGCATCTTTTGAAGTATATTGACAAAAATAATGTCATCAACGATCGTCAATATGGTTTCCGTAAGCATAGATCCCCGGAGATCTTCTGGCCTACGTCACACATATGTGGAGCAGAGCAATGAGTTTCATGAAGAGTCTGGAGTCGTTGCGCTCGATATATCCAAGTCTTTCCTTAGGGTCTGGCATGGGAGTCTTTTGGTCTAGCTTGCTGCCTATGAGCTGCCACCGGGTCTGTGCCACTGGTTGGATAGTTTTGCCAGGGATCGCTCCTTATATATGGTGGTGGATGGATATCCTTCTGATATACTTATCATCAATGCGGGTGTTCTTCAAGGATTTGTCCTTTCTCCAACGTTCTTCTTGCTGTACATCAACGATTTATTGGACATAACATCTAATTCTGTCTGTTGTTTGAAACTTGTAGACAAGGTGGATTTTTCAAAGGTTTGATTTCGGACTTCCATTGTCTATAAAATTTTTGAGTATCATGATCAAGTTACTGTAAATCAATTCAGCTTTGCTGTTTGATGCTTTAGACGCCAGCAAGGAAATTAATTGATAACGGCTCATTGATTTCACAACACCTATATATATCTAGAGATTCTACGTTCTGCTGGCAGTCTGGGATTCGTGCAAGATCCTACAGATTTTCACTCCATTGTAGAGCGAAGCGGGGTAGTTTTCCTTCAGTGAATGCGTACTACACCCGTACATAGCAAGAAGTTTTGTCTCTTGTCATCGTCGATTCCGTTTGGACCTTTTCAAGTCGAACTCAAATCAAACGAGCCATAAAATAAATTCGTGAACTGATAGATGCCTGCGACTGGGCATATATGATACTATTTGGACATATTAGGTTGACGTGTAGGTAATTTCATAGCTCTAGGTGAACATTCCTAATAAACCTTGCGTCATCTCGCTACTTTGATGTTCTACAAAAGAATGCATCTCCATCAAATTCTATTGGCCTGCTCTCAGATACTATGAAACCTGCAGGATGATGATAATAAGGATAGAAACAATGCAGAGCAAAATCGCAGTTTTATAGTTGATGAACAGGCCTTTTTGCAATTTTTTAGTGATCGATTGCAGGCGACCGATCTTCCATACAGTACAAACTTATTAACCATTCACATATCATCATACGTCATACATTAGTAAACATTTAATTGAGCATGTTTCCACTATGTTTGTATAATTACTGTACAAATATACAAAATGTATCAACCATCTCTCCGGCTAACCTCCTTATTTTGTGTTCTTAATTTATTTATACGACAGAGCCTAATACTTCATTTTCGCAGAATTAAGATATTCATCTAAGAGTAATTCAGTAATTACCACCGTATTGCCATTAAGCAGTGTCTGATTGAACTTTTCACGCGGTCTCGTTTTTATCGTTGTCAAATCTCCACAGTTGAGCTAGCGTTAAAATGCAAGGCTTCCTTTCATCAGAGATTTATGGAGTGAAGAACTGCAGGTGCCGTGAAGAAGACGTTATATGTTAAAGTATCTGATCAAAGGGACTATTATTACTAAATTCTTTGTGACGTTGCTGGCTGAAAGCTGAAATTTAATTGAGCTATTATTTGTTGTGAGATCTGCCTTATTATTGATTTGAAAATCAGACGGACTACAGTGAGCACAAATCCAGATACATATCTTTTAGATTAGTAGGTTCTAGTTTTGTTAAACTTATTTCAAAATAAAAGAAACCATCGAGAAACGATTGTCTCTCCAAGTTTTCCCAACCTCATTCATGATTATATTATTCGCTCTCGGTGTGTATTGTTTAATAGTTAATGTAATAAGCAATTTGATACATTTGGTCCCACCTCAATGTGATAGGTTTATTGCCATTACACATGTAACTTCTGGGCAGGTATTCGAACAGAACGTTGTTTTTGCTATGCAGGATATTTGCAGATATGATAATGAAACTAATAAAAACACGAAGCTATTCAAGTGATTAGTTTATTAATGGTTTAAATAATAACAAAGAATATATTACATTAATTGTCAAGGATAAGATTTGTGGAACAGCGACAATGATTTTATATACAAAATTACTTAGCAAATTTATTATCCATATTTCTGTGGTGTAAGAAGCTAATAATAGTCAAAAACACATTGACATAAAGTATTCTAATCACAATACGCATATAATATTCAGCGTTTCATTGCCTATACGTCACGACAATCCATATAACATTCTCGTGGACCTCTGCCGGCTTGTCGGTATATTTTGAAACGTGTGACATCACTTATTACTGCTTAACTCTTTTTTGTCTGCATATGTGCAGCATAGTGATTAGCAAAAAATATCAAAACATCCCTAAAGTAGGTATTTTTGATTATTTTACAGAAATCATGATTGCTTATCACACCAATGGGTATCAGCGGTTTGGGCATACATGTGTCGTTGGGACACTCAGTGATGCATCATGCTTTTGCGTGAGATCATCTTCTGGAAGGGTATGCTATGTACTCGTACCTCAATGGTGAAATCTTACGCTTTTGTCTTGGCTCATTTACAATGATTGGGGAAACAGACAATATAATTTATTTTGATATCCAGTTATTGATCTAGCAGCTAGTAACAGTGGTGGTCAAAGCTGAAGGAATGAGTTTTTTCTCTCTACATATTGACCCCAGAAATCGGCAGGAATTTATAGGAAAAAGGGAGAGACTGACCTTTAGTTTTTTTGTTTACGCTGTAAAGTTGAAGCGGTAGGAAAAATAAAGTCTTTGCACATTGTCGCTCTTCGCTATTGGGCTTTCTTCACAATCTCATAGTTTTTCATAAAATAACTCGCTTTTGTTTTCTGCGAATTGTGACGAATTCAGTGAATTTTTGTTGCGATTGTCTAAGATAAACGTAAACAATTAAACATATTTACAAAGTGTTGGAAATGTTCAAGGCTTACTAAAACTTGAAAGTTTTGAACTCATAGTGTGGAAACAAGTCTTCCAATATTTTCAAAACTTTATGAAAAGGATTCACACTTCCAAAATCTTATCCAGATCTTTATATATGAGCTATCAACATCGCGTGGGAAGTACATTAATTAAGTTGATGCCATTTATTTCGTAATAATATTTATTTTTCTTACTGGGATGGCGCTGGAAGTATTTTTTACACTCTTCTCACATAAGCAGTTATATATTTCCCTAGTACATCTACGCTTATTTTTTCCAAGGTCATATATAACTGCCTGTCCGAATTTTTACAAAATACTAGTAAAATAATATTAACATGCTGAATCGTTATCAATTTCCAATAGATATTTTATTAAGTTTATAGAAGTATGTACATTACTATAAACTAATTGAAACTCTCGACTTCCTTTTTTATTGGGGCGTTCCAGACTCTAGTAACCTGAGATTTCATTATAGAGTTTGAACAATGGAGAAACTAGCCCACAGCACAGCGAAGATCTGGTTCATATAAATGTACGTTATTATTAGAATTACCTACACAGAAATATATGGATTGGAATTTATTTTTAATCGAGGCGTTTATAACTTCATTTTATTAAAGGTTTTTATAGTTTATCTAAAATTAATAGCATTAATCGTTGCATACCGCTTTTATGTACAAACATTCAATATCTCGCAGTAAAATAAAATAATCTGTTTAGCTAACCGGGGGCTATATTACATATTTTACTGAAAAACAGTAAGCCATAAAAAAATAAACAACTCATTAAGAAAAATAGATTTTCAATTAATTTCAAAAATATTGTTGAGTCTTCTTAGATTCATTGGGCTATGGATGACGTGGTTTAGCCTGAATCAACGCAATCCTTTTCATGAAGTTTGTATTGCTATGATGAATCGAAATTTCTGGTAAAACCACAGAGACACTTCTCATATATATGCAATATTAGCTTCTAACTACTTGACACTCTTTGTGCAGTCAAACGTACAAAAATAATCAGGCAGCGCAGATCTTGGTGGCCATTCAGGCCAAAGTCAACAGCGAGAGAGCCGAACGGGTGGCAGCCAGGTGTTAGTCGGACGCGGCGTGGCGGGCGTCACGCCCCCTCGTCCCATTGCTATGGCAACGCGGCGGCGGCACCGCGATATTGGGGTGGTGTCAACGAGTATCGAAGGTGACGCCGACGCCAAAGGCGACACACGGGCCTTATTAATATCAACAAACACGAAGTGTCGTAAAACGGCTGCAGTGGCGCTACAAAATTGCATGAATTCATCCTCTATCTCAGGTTTGTTGTGCGACGTGTGGGTCTTAGTCTTTTGAGGGGGAGGGGGGTGAGATTGAAAAGGACCCGAAAATCAAAGGTTTTATTGAAGTGTTCAATTTTTCACAATGTGCTTAAGGTTTTTTTACTCTCCAAGTCTTCAGGGGCGCCCAGATTCCAGATTTCCATAAGGATGGGCCTACTGAGTCCCCGGTGCTAATAAATTATCTGGTACTTTTTATGTTGAACATTTTGGTTAACAATTACGCATATACACAGTGATATGGAGAGAAACTTTATGTCAGAAGACGCGAAATCCTGCCCCCTGCAACCTTCAACTTGCTCTGATTTGCAAATCGGGCTAGTTCAGTTAACTGATCATTGTCACTCGACTATGAGGCTTACTGTGTACCCTCAATCGGAGGTATTAGACTACGCCCATCTCAAGGTCTTTGTGAACTTTGAGATCCTTTGGACAAAGCTTGATACATCACTCATGGTTGGTACATAGCTTAATGTCCAAGTAGCAGGTTAAATTACATTATTAGTGCAACACTTAGAATTATGGACGCTAATCTGTTTGCATTCATTCTGGGGTGGGGACCTGGCCTTAGAAATGTATTTTAACTGAATGAGAATAACAAATGAGCTACGTATATTGAGAATTTATTTCACATGTAGTGGTATCAGATCATTGAATATTCTAGAGCTGTTGTTCCATTTAACTTATTCTTTTAAGTATTCCAAAAAATATTTCAGAAAACTTTAGAATTATGAAAATGTTTGGAATATTTACAGTTTTTCAGCAGATATTTTCTTTATTCTTCCAATTTAGTTGCGAAAGATGCTTCATAGTTCATTCATGATATTTATTTCGAAGCTTGTAATATTGCTGGTTCAGCATCAACCTACTTGACGACAATTCGTAGCATGATCAAAAAACACAATAAATTTATTAATAAGAATGAAATCTCTAAAACAACAGAAGCAAAAGTTTACCAGTCCATATACAAACAAATACTTATGATAATACTATGGATCCGAATCGTGGGTTCTAAACGATAGACGAAGGCGTAAAATTAAAGCAACGGAGATGAAATACTTGAGACGAGTAGTAGACTATAATAGATGAGTTAAAAGTAGAACCAACATTGGAATGTATAGAAAAAGATGCAAGTTTGTGGGCTCACCTACAGAGAATGAACAATACAAGAGCAGTTAAACAAGTATGGTAAGGAAGACCAGAGAAAAACTCAAGAGTGGGAGGCCGGAAAATTGTGAAAATCTTAAAAGAGAAGAATATATTGGTGGAATAAACGAGGACGATCAAAGAACACTTTGAGATAATCAGAGTTTTCGTGCGTGGAATCATAATTTTCCTACTAACGCAAATTAATAGTCAAACGGCCTCAAAAGAATTTAGTTTTTTCTGCAGACAGCTTACACTACAATCCTCAATACGCCTCGACTAATGCTAATGATAAAAAAGAATCTGCATATATTAATCAATGCAATACATTCTGATGAGGCATTGAAATCCTGTAATTAGTGAGCTGGCAATTAGCTTAGCAATTGTCGCAATAGTTATGTGCGTTTAATATGCTTGTAAATCAAATGGCTTAATAAGTAGCAACCCCACGTGTGATAGAACATCGGGAAGTAAACATTGAATAGATACGAACTGATTTAACGGCAAGCAGGTAGTCGATAAATAGTTGAAAAACTACTAAAGTCTTGTCTGATGTGTGCCATAGGAAGGCGTCAGCGAACTAATGACTTAATATAATTTGAGTATCATCATGTCAATCACATTACTATCTACACTTAATTGCAAATTGATGTAAGATTATAATTATCTACCGTTCCCAAAGACAAAAAGTCGCAAACTATATCTGCAGTAATATTATCGCTCATTTAATTATCATATTTACATATCTGCTGCAATGCGAATAGTGAGGCAGGAAGAAAGTATAATTTGTGAGAAAATGACACTTTTGGTGTAAAAATGCATTAACGAATCAAGTAAATTGGCCGTAATACCCCTGACAGAAGATGCAGTTATTATATCAATAATTATCTTGGTTTCCTAATTAACTGTAGTAGGTAAACACTTTGTAGGCGATGGCGATATTGACATGAAATCTACAAGTCTCAGATCAGACCATAACTGGAGTGCAGCTCACATGTATGTGGATGCTTCTACATGGAATCCAAAAACAAGCAAACATCTGCTTCAACAGGTCAAGCTTTGAACACGTCGAATGAGCCTCCAAAAGTGGTTTTGCTGGAGAACCTGGGAGTTGTGGAATGAGGAGTTTGTTCCCGCATTATTACGATCTACAGCGTCCCAAGGTAAATGTAAATGACATCGCAGCGCTTATGGAGCGCAATAGGCCTTTGCACGAGGTTATCTCTGAGAAATTAAATTATTTCTTTAAGTAAATATCATGGGTAAGATGAGCTGAAATTGAATTTTGAGTAATTAATTATTTCCTTTTTTATTATTCCACAGCCGCTGGACTGCAAGTTAACTTAAATTTAAAACTCTTGACCCCTTCAGGGTAGTTTCAATTTGAAAAGTTTATCTAACTAATAATATCCAAGTTATCCGAAATACAAGAAATTTCGTAAAACGATGCTTCAGTGTTTCATATTTTCAGATTCCGTGATGGTGCCACTGGCCGAATTATTTACCTTTTTATTGTTATTGTGATCGTGAAAATTTTCTAATTTTAAATATGCCTTTGCATGATTTATGTTACCTGACTCAGGAAAATTCAAGTCACTCATTTCCATCGGGTGATGTGCCTGTTTGTTACTTCGTTGGCATTTTTGTCACCGCATAACCTCAGTTATTGATCATTAAATGTCAGTTTCATCATTGTCTTCACTGAGTGCTGACAAAGCGATCTAGAAGAAGTGTATTACACTAGATTAGTACCTTTTAATGTTGTTAATTCGTTTGAACTAAATTTTATTCGCCATATTTTTATCTTATATGTGGGATGTAGGTATTCAAAGTAACCCTATAGGGTTTTAAAGTATTAGATTTTATTTTGTTAAAATACTTGTCAAATCCTCGTTTTTGATATTTCGTAAGCTCCTTCAACACTACGTATTATCAGTAAATATAACTAATAACTAGAATGTATTTTGACTATTGATATTTCTTTTTATCATATAATTTAAACATACATACTGGTATGAATTGCTAACATCACATCCTTTTCAACTCATTTCTAAAAAAAATCAGAGATCACTTCATCTCCAGTCTAAAGTTTTTATGCTGTTTCTTTAACACATCACGTCAAAAGTTGATTCGTATGATGACTGGCGAATGTTCTATAAACCGTTAACAAAATAGTAGGAACTAGGTGGCCGCTTAGTTCATGACCATGAACGTGCCGCTGTCTAACAATGCATTATCGCTTTTGTGCCAGACGGTGTTTTTATCCCTAATTATTATAGTTTTCACAGGAATCCACACAAGTTGTTTGCTGTCAATCATCGAACGCTATGCTATATTAAAAACATGAACATCAAATAAGCTAGGAGTGGGATCAGCTGAGGGCTTAGTGATAAATAGTTTTTTGTATTTAACTGCGGCTAATGAAGAGGAGTATGACGGTATTTTGGAGAGCAGACACTTCACGAATAGTTTTCACCACTAATCAATAGAGATCAAATACATCGACGGAGAGTTCTCGAAACAATGTCATTTTTTCAAGAGACAAATTGAGAGACTGTGTTGAAAATAAGACGGAGATGGTTTCTAGTCTATAGACGCTCTTATCGCAGAAATGCGACTAGCGGACGCAGCGGATAGTAGAAGCTATAGTACTAAAAAACTGTCTATGGTTATGGTCTATGGTATGGTCTATGGTTCATGTTAAAAAATGCCTTCAATATTTTACAGTGAAAGAAAATACTTACACTACTCGTAAGGCTGGAGCCCTCAACCTATCTACTAAGTATAATCGAATGCTATTCCGATGAATTATGGTAGGTAAATTCATGAAGCCAATGATGGTAAGCATGTATGTGTATTGGTGCAGATTATCGAATGTTCTGACGGCCTGGCAAAGATTGCGACAAGCTGGGAGAATGATGCAGTGGAGAAAATCCTACCATAAAGAATAGATTACCACATGAACTGATGATAATGGCTTGATGCTTACCTCCAACAAAACATAAGTAGTGATACTTTCTTATACATAGGGGCTATTTACAGTCAAAGTTCGACTTCAAGTAAAAAATTGCAATGTAATAAGGGCATATTGTGATTAAGGTAGATAGAGTTGTTGAGTAATTGACTCGACTGATGCCGCCTGACTCCTGAAGAATCATGAGGGTCTTTATCTAAGCAAATGCATTAAGCAAGACGAAATATAGACAGTTGTCGCTAGATATCACCAGGCCTGACAAGAGATAAGCACAGTTCTTTTGAGGTGTCTGAAGTCTATTTGCTGGTAAAGGAGAGAGGCAAAAACTATAGAAAGGATGGAGAAGCTATAAATTATGGAATTAGACACGGCAACCTTGGAGCGTGGATTGGAAGACTGGTCACAGAACATGGATGGTTAAAGGCAGACAGAAAAGGAGCAAACTGCTTATATTGTGCTAATAATTCTTGAAACGTTATCTTTACTTTTCACGCTAAGAGGTAAGTATCCCTCAATTCAATTTTCTGTCAATTTTGTTTTACTGGTAAAAGATGTCCCATCTCCCATGAGCTTTTGACCATCACAGTAATCCTACTATCTTGTTAGATATAGATGATCGCTCACCCAGATATATTTGGCATTTTGAGTAGTTATTTGTTCGGCAAAGAATGGTGACTCAATCCATTTCTGTTCTAGCAACTACAACTACAGTAACTGAGTAAAGATCATAAATAATTAGCTTCTCCAATAATAACGTTGTCAGGTAGGTTACGTCTGTATGTCAAGTGCAGTGGTATTAGTTTTTATTATTATAATTATATGGAAAATTTCAATAGCCCCTAAATTAATTTGAAGAAGACTAACCGTTAGTTCCAGAATCTGATCCAAATCTTTCTTTCTATACTGTGATACTATTGCATGTCACGTACAAAGTTACTTGACAACATTTTTGTCAAGATGGGACAATCAATATATATTAACAACTATTTGCTAAGCATCAAGTTGATTATTGCCCAGATTAATGGTACCTAAGCAGCCCAAGTCTGTCCTTCAAATAAGCAGTGAAATAAGGTCGTTACGAAACCTATAAGTGGCGTCTGCTACGTGGATTAATCAAAGCGGCAATGCCCGCTCGGAGTGGCAGTAATGACGGAACCATTTACCGACTTTTCGGCCGTTAACGATTTCTTTTCGGTAAAGCTAAGTCGGCGGTGCCGCAAAGTGCGCTCGTCATTTGTTCGTTGATGCGCTCGCCGTCCGCCACCGCCGACTTGATGAAATAGACCGAGGCGCCAACGCAGGACTGAAGCTAGCCGACCAAAAATTGCTCAAACAGCGGACACCAAAATGTTCACAATTGGTGTACCGCTGTCTTCCACAGCATAGAAAAGGTGGAGAAATAGATGTTTTTTGCTCATCTGCATAGACGTAAACTAATAATGGCGTGCTTATCAGACCAGTCTGAATTTATTCGGATTCTTTTAGACCTGGTTCTCAAGGTTTTTTCTCCGTTCCACCTATCATAATCTAAGAAAATATAAAAATTACCTCCCTTGAGATACAGCAAACAGCTAATAAATAAATTGAAACGTCCTACACTCTATATATATATATAAATATAAATATATATATATATATATATATATATATATATATATATATATATATATATATATATATGAAATGTGTACGATTTCTACAAACTTCAACCAACACAAAGAGCTTTTGCGTTGTGTGCCTTTGGGGTTGCTCCTGTGGCGTTTGGATAACGCAACTACACTCTGAAGCACAAAAATAATAAGTCATAGCCCAGCACATCATAACAAGACAAACATGGAAAGCTAGAACCGAAGTTTAGACGCATAGAACTGGACTGCTAGTAAGGCTTGTTTGGCTGTGTATGATAAGTTGCTAAAAATTATCCTATATATATATATTTCTTTTGGGAAAAAACGCGGTACAAAGCCGTTGCGCTCAAGTGAGTACCGATATATGTACTTTTCATTATACCTGCTCGGTATTTGGTTAAAAATTATCCATTACACAAAGTACTTGGTATCGGAACAAAGTATCGAGTAAATATTTACTTGTGGTCTGCTTCATATGTATATATAATAAAATACCTCCTATATGCAAAACGGGTCTGATAAATTCTGTTGAGTGAAAGAGGGTACTTGAGTGTTCTATAATAATCCTGTAGTTTTTTCAAGAACCTCGGATTCCATATCTAGTTACCCTATTTGCTAGTCCGGTCATATAACATGCTTATACCTCTTTCCAAGGGCTTTTAGAATGCAGTTTGATTCTACTGGCTTCTATTTCCCATTTTTAGGATCCTGGTAAATATGGTATTACTTTAAATAATAAATATAATAAATAATCTTTATATTTTCTGCTAAAGATCAAAAACGGTGTTTCACCAGGGCAGCACTACTGATTGATCGTGTACATGCATTGCCTGTGACCTAAAGTGGGTTCTCCTTCTATCCACAATTCCGAATAATTTCCCATAGGGTAATAACACCCCAGATCTGTCCCTCTAATTTCGGATTCGTGGGTAGCGCCGCACCTTTGACGCGTCAATTAGCCCATTGACACAAAGCGGGCGAATGAGCAAAGCCACTGAATCCGAATTTGGCTTCACTTTGAACTGGAGCAGCCGACCGGAATTATTTTCGCTGTATGCAAAATAGGTTTAAGTTTACAGAGAGTGGCGACGCTCGCCGGTCTAGCGTTAATCATGAGCGAAATTATAGGGTTTAGCTGGCATACGTCAAAGGCGATCGGCAGAACGACGCAGAACGTCTAAAGGCGTCTACAGATGGGCGAAAGGCTGTATTGCAGCATTATGTTAAAGACGGATTTATACTGTTGTTGCTCGCAGTTCGGAATTTGCACGTCAATATGCTCTAGAGCAAAAAGTTTTTTTTTTGATTATGTAGTTATAATGGAACAATTTAATGCAAAATGTGACATTTCCTTCTTCCTAAATTCACTATAGATCTGGATGAGAATAGTGAAGACGAAAAAATTACTTATTCAATATAATGGATTTGTTACTAATCAATGACTATTTTACATTTACCAAAATGAATATCAATTCTTTGGTTTAGAGTATGGTGGAAATTTGTAGGTAGTTAAAATATTTTAATACCCAGGCCAAAGCGCGCAGTTGCGAATGGTTGTGCCTTTTTGATGTTTCATGACATATTGTATCTGACGTGGGAAAATACTTTTCTGATTTTGATAAAGCTTTGACTACTTAATTGTGAGAATGGCGAGAAAGCTTTTTTTTCGAAAATCTCTCAAAATGCGGCGGAGAAATCGTTACAAATGCAAAAAATCCCCGGTGACACTCGGCACTTCGTAGGAAAATGTTATTTTTTACACATTTGCATTGAACGGAAAATTTGATATGACATGATCTTAACAATAGCAGTACAATTTTTCGACGATACATCCGACATGTATAAAATACATGTTTGATACATATCGAACGTTTCAATCAAACGTAAAGCATATAAATTTAATTTTACCAGCTATATGGCATTTTAGGATGTAGTTAAGCTACTTTTTCAAAAAGGTTGTTCCGTTTTTTGTTTTAGCGACTTTACTACAAATTACTGCATTTTAGCCAAATAGGGAGCATGAGTAACGAGGAAAGTGATAAATAGTGATAAATAAATCTCACTCCGTATTTTAGGTCCAGTTGTAACAGTTCTTTGACGATTCCGATTGGATTGTAGAGCTGCTGATCCACTTGAAAATACTGAAAATTATGAAACTTTTCTAAATCATAAATACTTTCAATATCCATTAAATCTAGTTCAATAGATCCAAAACTCATTTAAAATCTTTATTCTTCATCAAGAAATGGATTACTGAAAAATTGTTCGACCTTTACAAATTTTGAAGCTTCACTTTTTCATACTACGTAGTACTAGAATCTGGAATTTTGATTATGTAGGTAGTATTAACTGATGTTAAAAGAGATTATAAGCCCTTATCATGTTTCTGGTCGCTTCTTCGTTAGATGATGCCTATTTTGCATAACCTAATGTGATATTGCTTCAGGTATGATATTTTTAACGGTATTATATGAAACTATATAATAATTAACAGTCCTTTTGTTTTATTTTAACATGAATTCTCTTAAGCAGATATTGATTATCATTGATCGTATCACTTATAGAGTGGGGCACATTGATATTTTCATTACATAAGACGTTGTCTCGGATAACATCTACCGTAAACCATAATCCGCCTGGTCTAGAAAGATACTAGTCCTTCACAGTCGAGGCGGCGCGGCAAGTCGAACTCATCAGAGAAATTAATAAGTGTACGGGGCCCAGTCTACGCACGGCACCCAACTACGGTTAACGACAGCTGTCCAACTTGATTGCTTATTTCCCTTTTTCAGAGTCATTATAGTGAAATTACTCTGGAAGAAATAACTGGCGATCGACGAGCCGCCAACGACCGACCGAACCGAACCGGACCCCTTCAGATCACTTCCAGCGATCTAATGTTCCTCCTTTTTCGATTAGTACCACAGGCGCTACTAACGGCCTTGAACGTGGATATCTTTGATCGATTATTGCTTTTTTGCTTCCTCCATCCGTTCTAACAGTTTTATAGACTCTATAACGTGGACTAACTTGGACTTATGTTCTCATATGCGATCAAAATATTGCTTCATACGCCAGATCAATTTCAACCATCGTTCCACTTAATTCTTGCCGCGCAGCGAAGAAGGTATTTTCATGGCGAACATGTTTGCATTGTAAATTTCACTTATCTCGTCAATGATTGGGGGAGTATTGTAATCGCGAAAAATTTCGAATTCGAGATATTTCGCTTTCTTCATTATATACTATATATCAAAAAAAAAATGTTATTCATTTCTGTAATCCTCAATGCTCTTCGATTTTGTATATTTTGGAAGCCTCTTATCGTTTCCAACATTTTTTTGAGTTCTCAAAAATTAGAAATGGAGAGTAGGAGGCATGAAAGAGAAACAATATATACCTTCTATCATGTATGAAGCTGTTACCCAAGTAATACTCCATATTTGTCAGATTTATATTCAAATCGCAATAATCAAAACATCCATACACAAAATTTTGGTTATACTAAAAAAGATGATTTATTATGTCTACATTTTGAAGTGTACTGTGTGTCCACAAGATATCTGACGTTTAATCAAAAAGTGTATGAAAAGTAGTCGAGTGGGGATTGAATAATCTAAAATAAACAACTCTGCAAGTTTACCTGTGGTTACATTACGTGATTACATTGTATGAGATGGCATATTGTTAATATATTTGGGTTAAACTGTTTTCTTCTTTTATCTAAGATCTGCGTTAGGCTTCTGGCTAGTTTAGCCATTTTTAGAGAGATATAATGAAATATTATGCTGAATGAATGAAGGGAATCGGTCCATAGTCTAACTAACCGGCCCTTCTGCGCCTCTATCTAGTTCCCAATACCCGCCTTTTTAGCAAAGATTGGCACTGGGCGCTACCCATCTTACATTTCTAGGTTCCAGAATACTATCCCCTAATATAATCTGCCAGTGATATCTCCAATGCCTGATAGAATGAGCTCCGAGAATTCCTCCTTCTCGCAACAGCATACAGACATTGGGTCACTTATCACCCCATTATATGTAGGTAGCGCACAAAGATGTTGTGGCCAGTTACGAGTCCTACCTCGTATAAAGGATGAGGAAAAAACTCCTATCCCCTTCAACAGACCCCACGATGAATTCCCATGACTAACAAAGATGTTCGGAGATGTTTCTTCAACAGAAAGCGCTGCTCATGAATCCACTCGTCCGTTTACCTTGTAATTCCAAATGCAGATACCTCTAAAGTGGGTTCTGAGACGACGAGCGTATCTTTCGGCCCCGCTATTGTTGGGACATCCGCCATCTTAGTGCCACGTATCCCAGTATGTACAGACACCCACATAAAAGTGACCTGAGGTTTCGCTACAGTATCATCGAGAATCTGTGTATTGTATGTCCAATCCTGACGTTATCTCATAGGTAATGAGTGCTTAGAGCTTGCTTAGAGCCTCCTAGGGCCCCTCTTTTCCTCAACACAAGATACAAATGACAGAATAGTATAGATCTCCGACTGAAAAAGCGTAGTGTATCCCCCAAGGGAAAGTGACAGTCTTGTACTGGGTCCGCAAATCACGGCACCAGAGTCCTGCTCGGTTAATGAACTATCTGTAAATCAGAACTGCACTCCTCTGTCTGTTGGACGCTTGGCTCTCTCTCCCTTTCTGCGGGAAAGTCCATCGTAAATTTGCGGTCAAGGAAGTATTTAGGAGGAGATAGATTACTCTTTGTATATAGGACAGAACCATCTCTTCGCATTTCCGACAAGATCTCCTTTCCTTAATGCAAGATACAAACGGCAGAATAGCATATCTCTCCTTATGGAAAAGCGTAGTGCGTCCCCCATGCGTGCCATCTGTATACCAGAATTGCCCTCCTTTCTGGGTGATCTGCTGGCCGCTTGGTTCTCACTCTTCCTCTTCTACTTCTCCCTCTTTTTCCTCTTAGATACTCCATCGTAAATTTGCCAAGGCAGTTTTAAAGAGGAGATATATCACTCTTCGCACATAGGACAGAACCGTCTCTTTGCATTTCTGACAAGATTTCTTCACCCGGATTTATCAAGGTCCCCTGACACCATAATTCTAATGCCAGTAAGGCCACCTGCTGCTGATCCAATGGCTTCTCAAGCCTTCCAACTAATTAGTGAGAAGTCAGATCAGACGACTTCTCTGCTTGATATGCAATGTAAACTGGTTAGCCTGAATGCAGCACCTTTCTAGGGGCCGCTCCCTGAGACTTCTATCGACCAGCTTTCAATTGCTTTAAGTTAAATTGATGAAAGAGTAATCGGTCTGAAGTCATTTTTGCGCCTCCAGCTTCTGGGAGCGAAATCAGTTGCCAGGAATATCTTAACCAGGTAGTTACGAAAGTTAATAAAATTTCAACTGAAACTTGATCAGGATTTGAAATGTTACTGTCATTTCACCTCAACATTATCAAAATTCGACGGATCACATCAGCTAAGGCGTAAAATGTGTAGGAAAATTCTCTCAAAACAATGTCAACAGGAAAAGTAGGTATTATTCCAAAAAAAAATCTAATATGAAGTATTACATTATCCGAATATTTCATGAAATGAATCAAATGTGGACTGCTGCCTCTCGTTCTATTTGCCTGATAACTCTTGGGAGCCCTAAAGCTTTGGATGTTCTTTTCTGTTTGCGATTAATTAGGTATTCCATTGATTGATATTATAATACTTCCCATGTTAGAGACTGGTGACATTTCATTCGGTTTACGGTTACTCAATTTTACTCCGCAAGCCAATAGTGTTGTAATTTAGACGAATGTCGGAATCAAGCTATATACTCTTGATTCTTCATGGAAAAAAATCACTAATTTTGTCCTGTCTGTACTCTATCTGTTAATATTTGGCCGTTCTCTAAATCGAAAGGTACTGTTTAGATTTTGATCAAAATTTCACACTTGGTTGCTTCTGTGAGTTTTTGAAAATTCTGACACAATAAAGAATGTTTTTCAATATTTTTCAAATTTAATTCCTAATTATCCTCCAAAACCGAATCATCATCCTCATGCAAAACTAATACTTTGTCATGAGTATATAGTCAACCTACCTGATATCATTTCCTGGAGGCTTCAATATCTTCATTATGAAATTCCAGAAAACTTTTATGCCATAGGTGTATCATCGATCAGTCGGTATGTCGGTGTGTTACTCATATTCCTAATCATTAGTCTTTACCTTAATGTACATTAATTTACAGTGAGATCTCACAATATTCGAACTAACCTATCAACACTAGAGAATTGAATTTCCTACCCCAACATCCTCATTACATGAGAAATGTTGTACCAATTTACTCCACTTTTCGTTAGTGCCACGGGCGTCGCTCAGATCCTTGAACCTGAAAACGTTGACTCGACTTTTTTTAGTCCCTATTTTACTGTGGCGAGCTCGTATTGAAAACCTCTATAGTAACGATCTTCCACTATATCGGACATTCATCCTGTACAATAAACTTGAAGAGCGAAAAAACCCCTTCCCTGAGACGTTGTCACACCAAACATGTGTCAAGTCCAAAAAAAACGCGATCCACACAAGCTAGGTCAGCAGTGCACATCCAGACCTCAATCTGCCATTTGGTGGCTTCTAGAAGCTTCATACATCTCTCTATAACGCTGAATAATTTGGGATGCTACCAGTTTTACTAATCACAGGAATAGATGAGAAGTAACTGTTACTGTTAGCATTTACACAGGCTTCTGTAAAAAGTGAGTGCTGATTTTGATATTTCACCCTTGGTAAATTTATATTCCTTGATTAAATAGTTTATGTAATTATCTATACGACCTATCCGTTCAACATTTTCCATACACAAAGATTTTCATTTGTCGAGCGACCAGGCACTATATTACTCACCCATTTCAGATTTAACAAAGCAGCAAAACACTGTTATCATGAAAGCAGCTAATCAAATCACGTTAAATGTCATTGAAATTTCCACAATTGGGTGATTTTGTACTTTCAACAAGTTTGCTGAGGTAGCCAAAACGTTAAGACAGTTCGTTCAGAAGTCACATGTGGTTTTGATCAACGCCTAAAGCAATTAGGACAAACGAAAAAGATTCACATTACTATTACTTGCTGTACTATTATTCAATATACTTTACTATTCATATTATATTTATTCGGTGCCTTCATGCTATGACCTGATTTCAGGAGGGAATTCAACTTCCAACTCACTTGGTTTCGATAGTGGGAGTATTCGCTCCCAGGAAAATTTATAGCTCGTGGGTCTTGTAAGACCAAATTAATTCTAATCATATATACTTCTTGAATATAAATTTCGATGGACATTGTTCTCGATCTGCCCATAGTCCATAAATAATGTACAAGTCCAAACGACGTTCCCACATACATAAATAATGTTTCCGTTGAGTTTGATGTGGAATTGGTTGGTTTTTTGAACTGCGTGCGGTATAGAATGAGAGAACTGAAAGAGAAATGATATAAACTGATGAATTGCTAATAAGCGGCATCAGGGCATTACAGTTCCAAATGACTTAATTATTTACGACAAGAATTCAAAAGGACTTTCAACGTTGGGTCTAAGCAAAGCCTTTTAATGTTCCAACACATCGAATATAAAATCCGGAACTTTCAGTACTATATTCTGAACCGATTCTAAACTATGTTCAGCTCATAACGGTTGAACACACGCTTATCTAATAATCACCACCTTGGTGATCTTTCTCTGGTGCTGATATAGTGACAGGTCCACTTACATCAAAGAGACCACACCTAGTGCCTTTCAATCTGATTGCCCTCCATTTATGACCCCATCTCACACAACTATCCCCATTAATTATCACATCATAGCATCGACCGAAACAACGTTAATGTAATGACGACCATTAAGGTATAAATCATATCAGCGATTTATATACAGTATAAGCATATAACGTTAATAAACATGTCCATCCATATCAGTGGCTTCAATCGCTTCGAGGTAAGCACGCTGAAAATAACCATTTTCAAATTTGATAATCATTTTTTTGAAACGGTTTTTGAAATTCCTCGATTAATGGGTAGTGTACTGTTAAAAATATTGATTTAATGTTAACGCTTCTATGTTAAGCTCTATTACTATGTTTTAATAATTTTGAACTAAAAGACCCAAATATAGCATTCTATTTGATTTTTCTAGTTAATATTCTATTATATCCTCTTATTCTTTGTCTATTTGGGCTATATAGCTTTTCTGGCAACTGCATTTGCAGTAGAGCTGAGGGAAACTCCTAGGAAACTTTATCGCTGTCAGGATTTTTCCTAAGATTGAAGTTTATGCTTCTAGATATTGTATTTCTTGAAATACTTGGTTTTCAAATATATCTTATTACTTAAGGTATTTTCAGTACATATAGAACATAAAATAGAATCTATGAACAAAAGCAGGAACACAGAAACTAGCACTCATGTATCTGTGATTCCCCAAATATTTTAACGTCATATAAAAAAGGTCATGCTTATATAATAGGCTCGACTCGTAATATTCATCATGATACTGACGTTCTGCTTCGGATTTTTCTTACGTCAACATCTTCTTTGCTACTCGCAACCGGAACAAAGGATATTAACCGTATCCATACTTCTCAATTATTATCTGTGGTTTGACTTCACAGAACCTTATCAGATAGTGTATGTATCTACGCACTACTCAGTTTACTGACTTTGCATCATAAGAATACATAATTTAAACCACAGTTTCATATAACATTCTGGCTGTAATATAGTCGTTATAAAAAATTGAAATGATCTGATACCGCAGCATCAAGTTCTTCTTTCGAATATGTTCGAAGTTCTCGAGCAGTTTGAAGAGGCCTCCACACAAAAACAAAAGAACGCCGCCGACGGTTTGTGGTCTCGAAACAATAGCCCGAACTGGTCTCAATAATAGCGACATTAAAAAATTCCACAGATCTCTGTCGGATAACTCAACGTAGGTGGAGTTCACACGTGCCTCCAGGCGGCCATTTTTTACGGGTTGTGCTTCATTTTAATGTAATAAACCACTTTTTTGGATTATACAGGATCAGGTCAAGATTCAGGTTGAACTCCTCAGGCATTAACATTATAAATAATAATTTTATCACACTTTTAGTTATCAACAATGGATTCTTAGCTTACATGAAAACTAGCTAATTCATACCTAAATACTAAACTGAATATTAGTCTCTCAATGCATTCGAGATATTTTTCTCATTCTTTGAGATGCTTTATGTTATAACTATAAACGGAGGTTTATTGCTAACATACCTACAACGAGAACTGAGTTAATATGATCATTGGTCCTGTGTTCATTCTGCAATGAGGTCAGCAGCTAGGAAGAAATAATCGCTCTATATGTAAATCAACGTCACGGCCAAAAGAGACGTATGAAACATCAGGATCTTGCGAAATTGGTATGTTTTTCGTTATAGAACATTCCAGACGGGCATTTTTTGTGTATATTGGAACACCAAGCTGTGACAGGAATTAAGGTATAAAGTAGCGTACCTATAAGTTGCTATGTTACTAGTTTAAATAAATTAGTGTTTTAAGAACGTTACAATGAATGTTTCGTTGAAGTCTAGTGTTTTTTTGTATTGGTGATTCGTCTTACAATGAAATTCAGAGACTGATCTCATGAATGCAATGTTCACCAATACAGATCTGATATATGTATCTATAAATACTGTGCTTTGCTTCAGATAGATTTCTGTAAATATTCTTACGGTACTTCGCCGTGGCTGGTCGGGGGGGGGCTAGCTTTAGAAGTTTAGACACCAAAGGATTTAAAGAAAGTGATCCTACTTGAATTTTTTTGTAAAATGTTTCATTGTTTTTTAATCCTGTCACATCCAAGGTAATCGATACGGGTAGGTAGTTACTACAAAGTAGATAGCATCAGCCTATAAGTAGTTTGCCACCGTTAAGGTCCTAATAATCTGTGTGAGATATAAATCACTAGAGTTCCAATAGTTCTTCTGTGTCTTCATAATAAGTTGCTGTTGATAAGAATAGAGGGCGAAGGATTTTAAGTATATTTCGCACCAATAAAATATGGAAGATATGGGTAGACTCCGTTTTTTTAACTTTAAATGTGAACACACATTTCATCCAATATCAGTATCCTATAATATCTACTAGCTTACAGCATCTACTATGTAGTTTAGAGCAATTTGGCCAGTCCAATGTACATTAATAACTGAAAATTAATAGATTTATATTCCCATCGTTAGTAATACGTAAACAACCAGAAGAAAAGTTTAGCTTTATAGGATGTTTCGCTGTCTCCCCAAGTGTAGCTAAATGCTACAGGATACTCTCATATACCCTATTTTGAGATTGTGGTAATGTAGTAGAATAGAAGCATTCTTATCAAACGCTGCCAGAAAATACAGTTAATGAGAAAACTACTCCATTAATGCATCTAAATTAAAGAAACTGTACTGTAGTTGACATTGCAATAGGTCTGTAGTCCGTAATTTAATCATTGAGATGTTTGAAAAATCAAGAAGACTCTGATATCAATCAGGTCTGATCTAAGTGGATTCATTACTTGCTCAAGATTGTAATAGCTCTCAAACCAGAAGCTACTGATTAAACAGTTATATTTATTATGCAATAAATGCATCATTATTGTCGCCATAAATATTGTTATCTTAATTACACACCCAATTAAAATTACATTCAATTTCTATTCACCATCTAATGACAGCAAAAAAATAATCAAATTTAGTAGCTGTGTGAAATTTCCGTTAGCTTAACTTTTACACGCACCAACTGCTCCTTACATTAGTCATAGTTTAATAGGATAACCACCCTAAAAATTAATATCAGTCCGACTGTCCCATTAGAATCAGTTTAATTTGCTGGAGTTCACCACCCCTAAGGTAGCCACTTTGTGAGAAATAAAAATTAGGAAGTGGGCCACAAGACATGGTAATGGACGTCGGGAATCTTTGTTATGGGCAATAACTAGTAAAAAGACGTTTGTTCAGGTAGGCACGGTGTGAAATCGATTTGGCGAGTGCAGTGGCGTTCTATATTGGAAGAATATACACCACAGGTCATGCATACATGGCGGCCGGTGCTGAAGAGATTTGGATGATATGAAACTATGGAGGCAACTCATTGAAGCCGTTTTCGAACATCTGAACAGTGTTATATCATTGATGCAATTCATGAAATGAGAAGCACAACAATAGTCTTCCAGTTTTGCATGCTCTAGTAACAAGAAAAGACACTGCAATAGAAACCATAGTATTATTTATAAGGAACCCAAAATATACATAACCTCCATTACACTTAGCGTTATAACTTTAGTTGACCCAGATAGGAGCATTTGTTGCACTCAAGGAACGCATATCCAAAGAACAATACAAGAAAATACCGCTGATAGAAAAACAGATCAAGAGGAACCTCGACACTTAAATATGGGAACATTACATTCAAAAGTATCCTGATAAAATCCAAAGTCAAGAATGAAATTAACATTCCAACAACTACATCTACCAAATATCGTGCCAATACCGGAAAATATACGACTATAAAACTAAGAGGTAAGAAATAATGAACATCTACTCAATACGTAGCAAGCATTGACAGCAAAATGCTCAGTAACTTACCACGAATGGATAAAACACCATAAAATAAGCTGAACCGACGCTAAAGATCAACGAAAAAGGACCGCGACGGAATGCAAAGAGGCAGCACACATCGCCAGCAATGTTTATAGCAAACCTAGCGCAAAAATAAAACTAACATGTCTGCCATTTATAAGAAAAATTACTAAACTGGACATAGACTAAAATCAATCGAAACGTCTTGACCGTCAAATTATATAGAGAATATCCAAAACACAACTATTGAATATCGTCCTTGGTGACTTCATACTGAGGAATTGGAAAGATATTCATTATTTATCAAAGTAAAAGTTGTTTGTTCGACTTGCTGCTGAAATTGTTATCTTCCTTGCGCACTTGCGTAGTATAAAAAAATTTCTGACTTTTTGAAAATCTAATTCCTCTCCTGTAATAGTGATTAATATAACTATTATACTGATGCTTTGGTTGTCTACCCGGTTCACTTTATATTTTCTATTAACTGCTAATTGAAACCACATACTGGAATACCATTACTCGGCAGCATTCTTACAAAATTACAGCCATTTCAGTCATTCTATGTGGTCTGGATAAGCGGCCAGTAGAACATATACACGTAATGAACTGTTATCTTGGATGGATACAGTTGAACGATTGATGTCAGTGTGGTTGTAATTCAAAATGTTGTATTTGAGTTGTATGTGTTTAAAGACTGTTAAGACCCGAAACGCTATTGAAGATATTTCGGTAATCATTTGTGGTTTCCATAAATAGCCAGGTATCCATGACAATCTAGGAATCATGTGTGATGATGCCATTATGACCCATCTTCTATTGATGTATAAGCTGTAGCTACTTTGGAAGGTCCAAATCACTTTGTAAGATTCTTGGCATATATGCTGATTCTGTATGTTGGAAAAAAAATGAAATCATGTAATCAATATAGCGGCCGACTGTTTTATCATTGTAGTTTTCCCATACCTCGCGCCACTGTCTATGTATGAGCCACGGAACAGGTAAGTCGGAAGCAACGGCAGTGGCGCCACGCCGACGGCGTTTAGCTCTCCTCCGCCCTCCCGTTGCCCTCAATTAGAAACGGACCATCACATTTAAATACATAATAAACACACACTCAGTGCCGAGCGGCATAGGCTGAGCCGACTTTGTTTTAGCGGCGGCAACTGAGCGAAGTTCATTACGAAGTGGCGCCCCCGACCCGTGAGAAATTGGTTATGGCGAGGTGGTTAACATCAAGGTGGTGGTAATGGCTTTGCGACTTGGATAGGGTTGATTTGAAATCATGCAGATAAGAAGAAAAAGTTTCACATATAAAACTCTAATTCTTCCAGTGACGCGTTTCGGTTTATATTTAAATCATCGTCACACTGTCAGATTTGTTAATTACACAATTTTGTTATCTTCGATAGCACTAAAGAAGCATCATATATGCCCGAAATATTTTTTTTGGATGTCATTAATCCTTCTATAGGTATCTCATAATCCATTATTCCACAAACATGTAGTGAGTAGTTTCGAAGGAAAGAGGACTTGACAATCTTCGTATTTTCATTTGGCTTATTGTAAGGTACTCGTGATAATACATACCGTAGTGTAGCAGAAACGAATAGCTTCGACGTTCCCAGATATATAACTCAATCGGGATAACCTAAGAACGATATTTTTGCATTTTATTCAAGTAACAACAGTAATTGGCTTTCTGCTGATATTTATTGATGATTACCTCCAAAGAATTAAACGCTTCAATTTTTTATTTTCATTAACAATTCAATTTACAGATAATTCGTATAATGTTTAATTTTGATGAAGACGCATTGGAAAAATCGATCGACATCACTACATTGCAACTGCGAAGCCAATTTAAGATACCTTGTTCTTTGATCACAGAAATTCAATCTTATAGATCTGTATTCGTATACTAAGCATATATTCTGTAAAAAAGTAGGTATATCTTCTTCTGGTTGAAATAGCTTAGTTAAGAGCTTGGTTTACATTTTGAGGGTCGTGTTTTACTGCTCCTGTGTTAAAATTGTATTTGCGCATGTATATAAGATTGTGTTGATTGGAATCCTATCAATAAAATAATAGTGTCTACCAAGTGTGTACCTGTTACTACCAAGTGTGTTTGGTCATCTATCTAATCTTGTTTTTGTGAGATAAGTCGACTTCAATGGACAAACGTTTATTTTAATATTCGGTACCTGATCATTTGTTAAGCTCATGAATTTACCAGTGATTGAGTAAGAGAAAGTGAAGTGTCGATAACATTTCGCTTTGACTGCTGCAATCAAGTGTGTGATAGCCATCTGATGGTTACGTACTATTTGTAAGAAAAAATATAACCACATGTGTATCGATATTGCGTCAAACGAGATGCGTATATTAATTATGGATAAGGGATATGACTTGATCTGTGTTAGTTTTAGAGCATTTGGAAAAATAATATCGTTAAGCTTAAAGCGAAGAAGTAGGAGTGCTGCAAACACCTAAAGATTGCATGTTGATTGTTGTTTTTTTCTATGATATACGAACGACAAGAACACAAAATAACAGTGTACTTTTCGACGTTGCAGATCTTGACCATTTTTGGATATAATTGTACCTGCTTTAACCTATTAGACTCGGACATTTCAGTGGGTCTAAATCACGCCCCATAAAGATTACTGTAGAAAAGACTGATGCCATTGGAAAAATTTTGTTGAACTCCAAAGAATTGTAATACAGCCTAGCTACAATAGTGACAACATGTCGTCAGATCAAACTAAAAAGCTGATGCCTAGGAAGAATTCAAGCAAAGGCTAGTCAGGTAGCAAAACGCTGGTGATAGAAGCTGCAATATAAAATATTTCAATGGAGCCCAACAGAAATAATGACAACATAATCAACATATATGTACCACCAAAATGTGACAATAGTACATGTTGTGATGTAAATAGTAAACTTGATTAATTCTACTGTAGTGTGATAACGAATATAGCATTGCGGCCATAACCGAGGCGAGAAACATGAGAAACCAGAAGCAAGTTGTTGTAAATTCAGTCGTTAAAAAACTATTTCGATTAAGACGCAGAAGAAGAATCTATTGATCAATTGCTGGACATGATAAACATGATTCGGTTACCTTTAGTTATATATTTATGATAGGACTGTGATAATCACGAGTAGCCTGGGTAGCCTTTGTAATTAGTTAATCTGTCGATACCTTAAAGATTAAAGCGCAGCACAGGAAACTAACTTCCACTTGGGGATTTTTTTGTATGACTGGCACAATTTTATATTAATAACGATACAGTTTCACTAAGAAAGAGGATCTAAAATCTACAAAATTCCTTCAGTTAATTAAATTAAACTTTAGACATTTCGTCACAAATGTGAAAGAATGGGCATCTATAATAGCAGCCAAGGTTGCTTATTATCCTTAAAACGGAACTCGCATATATCTTTTTCATATTCAAGTAGCCAAACATTGTATATTATGATAATTATGATCTTTTATTAAAAAATAAACAGTTGTCACCGGTGAGTATCGAACCCACGGCTTCTGTATCCTAGGCAGGCGTTTCAAGAATTTCCATGATGATTCAAAATTTGCAAATGAGCCACATTTATGGAAGATACTTCCCCCATAAATCTCAATCAGGTCAATATCGAAACCACCTCTTCTGATTCGAGTAATGCAATGAATATACGGTGCTTCCATCGTGTTACAAATGGAATGAAAAAAATGAAACAGCAACGTCCCACAGCACATGCACGTTTCTTGGAAACGATTACACTTTAACTCTCGAGGTCATTTTCGATCACGCCATGCGTCGCCTTTTAACAATTTTAACGTTATTTGATGTGTTTTTGCTGTTTAATGTCGCCGTGGGTTCTTTACTCCAATTATCATGACAGTTCTTATGCCTCGCGGCATTTTTTCTCCACATCTCTCCTGCGAAATGGCTGGGATTCTTAACAGAGGCTAAAAGTGAAGATCTTTTCTTCAGGCACTTACAGCACGTAACTGATAACGATGCGTATTGTAGAAACAAGCGACTCAATTTGAATGCCGCCGTATTTTTTTAACTGATGCTATTGATAGTAAATGTTTACAGGCATACCAACAGTTGCTCTAGTCTCAGTTATATACAAAGCCATTGATTCTTTCTCCAACATATAAAAAAATGGATCGTGAAGAAGTATTACAGATACAATATGTGCTTACCAAACATAACAAAAAAATTAGTTATGGTAGATATAAAGCGCATAATATGTTCAAAATTTATTGGAAAACGCTATAAAAAAAGTCTGGTTTCCTAGCATTTCAATTTTTTATTTATTTATTTTAAAAATTCTTTCTGCATGTATTGAAGCACTTTTGAAGTGTGCGCGAAATCTAGTTTTTGTATAATTATATTCATTCAGCCTGTTTAGGTGGTATCATTTACAGCGAAACATTGTCAGAATCTATTCTAACTATATGGTATATTGAACTTAGAAATTTCTAAATTAAGTACTCTTTGTTCTTAACTTTTGCCTAGTGCATTGTTTCAAAACAAAAATAATTATCTGAAACGAGATAAATAGACCCTTGTAAATATTATTTGATGCACATGGGGACCTAAAACGATTTATTCCTGTAAATATTAATAATAGTAATAGTGAAAACAGTGATAATGATAATGATGAATATGATAATAATAATAATACTGGAAATAAAATATTAACAAATAGGCCTTCTAAATTTATTGAGGTCAGTGCCACTAACTAGAAGAACAGAAAGTATGGAAATTGAACTGAAATTTTTCTTCTGCTCTTTAGCTTATGCTCAGTAGTAGTGACACAATTTTTTCAATTATTTTTATTCGTGTTGTCGCAAACTCACAAAATTTCTCTCTGCATACTTTTTCCTGGATGGCATCGTCATGAGGATGCGTTTTGCCCAAAACCAGCCTGAAGCAATAAAATATACAATTAACTTGTCACTATGCGTTCATAAAAACTATAATTGCGCACTGCACGTTTAATACACCATAAAATCTCGACAAACTATTAAACTGATGATATGGTCATGGCAGCGGAGTCTCCAACAGGAACGCCTTCCCAGAAATACAATTCAAGAAAATTACTGACTGCAATTTGATTAATTAACCCAGTCACATCTTTCCATTTTACTAGAGGAAATGTGAAATTTGTAATGTTGATTTTAAAGAAAGGGATCCCATTAAAAAAGTCGTTTCAGCTGTTATATTTGTGCGTTTTGTGTGGTTCTAGGAAATGCCCGCAATGCTAAGCACGCAAGAGCATATCAAGATATGTCAAGGCGGTCGACCAAAGCCATGCACTATGCGCGAGTTATACAGGGTAATTGAGAATGTATTAAAAAAAGAACTTCACTACCAGGAAGACCAGAAACAGTTTATTGAGGAGATACGAACGAATATATTAAGGCGCGTACACATACAGCGAACGAATGCGAAGGAATTTGTTCGGACGGATTTGGTCAAATTTGTTTGGTCTTTGCTGATTAAATCGGCTTGCCGCCTACAGTCAACGAACAAATTTTTTCGCGTTTATTCTATTTGTTACGAGTGGATATTTTTTGTTCACCGATCAGTAATTATGGCGTCTGATGAATTAAGAATTAGATTTGTAAACATCTTCGGTGCCAGAACCCGTTTTCATTTCTTGTTTCTGTCGTTCACGTCGAAAGGAAGACAAAAACGATTCCATTTTCTTTTTAACCTCACTGCTTTCACATTTCAGTGCATCACTTATTTCATTACAGGCATCTAGTTTCCTTGTTTTGCTTTTATAATTAACGTCAGTAGGATTCAACAAACACTTCGTTTTTGATACAAGGATATAAGCTCCAACGAATTTGTGTTTTTACACTCCATTTTTCAGATAAACTATTTTCAAATCAACATCAACAGACTTCAATTCGCAGAGACGTCCACATATAAATTAACCCGAATGAATTCTCCAGCGAATTTTCTATGATCTACCGCTTCTTGAGCGAAGCTTTGCGAAGGAGAATGAACACGTACAAACCCATTCGTTGGTACGTACACATTATCCGAACGAATTCGTTCGGAGCCGTTCGTTCGCCTTCGTTCGCTGTATGTGTACGCGCCTTTAGATGTCTGGATCCAGATGATGAAGATAATAAATTAATAAATTCGCTTTTAAAACCTCTACAAACTGATCTAAGGTGAGGTATGAACCACGCAACTTCCGCTTACCAGACAGATACACTACCAATTGCACTACATAGGTCAATAAGTCCAAGTGCCGATACTAGGTAGAGATTCTATCTGCCAATGTTTATACTGCTTGCATCTTACGGATTAGCAAGTAAACTTTTTCACGGTATTGGATACATAAACTATATGAATTGTTGTGTAGGTATCTTTCAGTGGAACGTGTTCAGAGATCTTTATTGTTAAACAATATTCGTGCAGTCTGAAGGACAGTGCAATTTGAAAATCGGAAAAGATATGGTTTTCAAGGTAGTCATCAGCATTCGGACTGTACGCGATATGTCATAGATAGTCTCTGCCCTAAAAGCGGAGAGTCCCACTATTCCGATATTCTAAATGTGACTTTGTATATTTAATGAGTTGTCGATTTGTTATTCTCCAACGAGAAACAAACATATGGGCAAATTGTACAGGACACTCTTGATTTCACCGTAAGATGTAATTAGAAAAAGAAGAACCACCACCAGACAGCTGCATCACTGAATCTGGACGTATGGACACTCAAACTGATCCCAGATCAATTCAAGTATCTTACCAAAAAGTGTTTTAATTATATAATGTTAACTTTTGCGAAATAGTTGTAAAGCAATCAGTCCCGAAACCAAAGGTCAATTCAGAGCCTACCGGAAAGAAAACTTTCTCATACTACCTTTTTCTTCTGATTTCAACTTTAAATGTAAACTGTTAATTCATTCCATATCGATCTACTAGCTTTTAGTTCATACTAAGCACTGAACTGGAAATTCCATGACTGAAAAAAATCACACAGGCCTTCATAGCAAATGCTAAGCCATACCCTTATCTAAACTTTCAAATCACCAATCTACTGCATACCAGAACATTCTACATTACATTTCTAATCCTTATTATTCAAAACAGAGCCTTGTGACATGACAGAAATAACATTCAGTTAAATAAAAGTTTGAATCTTAATAGATTCACTTGGAACGGCAAGATTCTCCCCTTTGAAACCTACAAGGAATAATCAGTGTTGTGCGTGTCCCCGTAGTCAAATTGTAATACAGCTTTCTGGGAATCATTTTAATTGTTTCCAGTCATGTTATGCCCGCATTCATATGCTCGTTGCTCACATAATATTCATGACGTGGCAACTGTGTATCGAAGTGTACTGAATCTAAAGAATATTGAAACTGACACCCCATTTGTTGGATCATTGACACCATTACTTATTTTTTTTGTACCTGCATATGAAACTGGTGGTAGTAGGATTGTTGCCGAGAAAATTTTTGAATTCGGGATAATACGTCCATCGGTTAGTCTGATCTGGTTAGCCTGTTTAGTTTTTATCATCTCGCAATATCAATAACCACAGCACCATTTTCTGCTGTTATTCTATTTGAAATTTATGTATAGGCATAATCATTGAAGCATAGAATTATCCAGGCTTATCTTAACTTATTTTTTCAAATTGTCCTAACTTCTAACCAATTTATGGCTCTGTAACTGAATATTTTTCAAGACATATTTCTACATGTTTCACAAATATCTGTTGATACATAGTCAACAAATATGGATCGGTCAAGTTTAATCCCTGATTTAATTTTCGAGAGTGCTATATGAAAGTCATCGATCATTTTAGTACTATTGTCCGAAGACCCATCGCACGAGTTGTTATTTCGAGACTTATTGTCAAAGTAGATTCAGCACCTTTTTTCGTAATGGAATGAGTACCACATTTGACATCGCATCGAGTGTTCTCACAAACGCCCAGATCACTAGAAGTGGGTTAGACAACAAATCGTTATCTATATAAATGCATACAGTACTTGTCCATCAAATCTATCTGTACCGTAGACCTCACACTAATACATCTTCTCTAACGATGTTAAATATAGCATGACGTGGCAGTATTTCTCAGCAATTTTAAAATTACCCTCGCCAAAAGCGAAAACTAAAACAGAAATCGTTTGTCTTTATGTTGTTCCTTGGAGCAATTTGGACAAAGCAAAATGACGACTTGAAATACATACATGTATACAGCATAGTTGTATACCAGCGCATATGAGAAAGTGGAAATTATGGGAACCATATTAGCATCATCTTGAGATCAACTCTGTTCGCCTGCTCAAATATGTATGGGTGTAAATGTTTTTGTTTGTCATCAGTTGAAAACTTTCCCTGCGGGGAGCAGCTACACAATATGGGCAAAATCCTTGCTGCACTCAAACTAGAAGCAAAGTATAACTGAAAATAGATAGAACACAATTAAGCTGGTGTTAAAACGTAACCTCCCGCTTTCGTTGAAGTCATTAAACAAATTACAAAAGAAATAGATTAAAAAATAATATAAATTAAAAAGGAAAAATAGCTTTATACAGAGAAGTCTGCAGAGTGTGTTTGTCTATCACATATCTGTAAAGGTAGTGTTATTACTTATTACGCTTGTAGTTGAGAGGGGGCAACGACGTTATCTATATATAGGAAGAACATACAGAATAGTTTCATTACAGACTTAAAACAAATTGGTAATGAAGACATAAATATAATTATATGTTAACTTTATTAGTTTATAGAATCATTAGATTAGTTTTCCATTTTCATTGATTCCTTAGGTTTGAGTATAGTTCAACATATCCATATATAAACTAGTCTTCTTCTATGCACAGTTTTTAGTGTTTAAGTCTTGTTCTCTTTGTTTTCTATAATATAATAACTTTCAAAATTCCATCTTATCTTTATGATAACATTTGATTTCGTTATAATATACATGAAGTAAATATTATAAATCAAGGTTTGCTCACAGCGCCAGCACACAGAATGGCCTTATACGAGAGAAGTTTCACATACATATAAAAACTATATAATTCCATTCCTCCATGTTAAAAGTCTTAGTATTAGTAGTTTCAAAAAACATGTCCTTGAATTCCTTAGTATTAAGTAGTAGTTATATTTTTGTTATTTATCAAACAATCGAAAAAGCACGTGATGATGTTAGACTTCAAAAAGGGAAATAGTTTTCTATCAATTGATTAGCTATCGTTCCTCTGTTTTAAACCACTTATCCCTACCTTTCCGTGGTCCTCTATGTTTGCGTTTGATAAAAGTCGCCCTGAAAAACCCCTATTCGTGAAGCGAGTGTCCCTGTCTGTTGTGTATATATTGGTCAGTCGTTAGGTCAGGTTAGGTTTAGGGCTTATGAAAAATAATTTTCACTTACGTTACGATTTGGCTGAATGGGACAATACCCAATGCCATCAAACCAAAAAAATAAGTAGTAGTTATCATTGCTAAGAAGTAATTAATCAATTAAGTACAAGTTATCAAGTGACCCACCTGATGTTTTGTCATCTGCATTTAAACTTGTTTTGTGTCATAGTTCTAGTTAGATGAGGTTCATTTTTAATTTTTAAATATCAACATAAACCACCCACTTGAGGTTATTTCATGTACGAATACATACATTTATAAACGAATCATATTATTTGTTAATTAACATAATAAAGGGTTATATTATTATTATTATTGGATATCTTCCAGGGCATAGAGAATAGCGATTTGGTTATAGTGATAAACAGTAAAAAATAATCTAGAGAAATTCATACTCCTCTAACCGAGTCGCCCATAGTCTCATACTCGCGGAGACGCTACGATCTCGTGATGTGGAGAGTGGAGTGGAGAGGCCCTCGAGTCACCCCCTTTGCGGACGCTGATTTATTCGCTCGACACGCCCCCCGAAGCGAGCCTGGGGCACCCTGAGGTTTGTAGAGGGGCATGGGGGAGAGGATGGTTCGGATTCGCCCCCGCACACGCCGATACGCATCTCGAGGAGGAGAAGCTCCGGCGGACGGGGAACATCCGGGAACGACGAGAGTTAGAGGAAGAGTTCCGTAACCAGGCCGAGGAGCTCGACGGAAAGGTAGTTTTGAAAGTTAAGAGTCAGAACAGTTACGCACAACAAAGGAATTATCATTCCCGCCGAAGCATATTTTAGAATTACGTGTATTATTAAGTTTATACAAGGTAATGAAGACTCCTTGTTACAATTCCACTTTGAATGTAAATTACTGGCAAAATTTTAAGGCTCTGGTTAAAAATTTTGTATTTTCCAGTTTTATATGGGCAATTCAATGGTATAGGTATTAATTTTTTTAATAGTTATACCAAGAATTCACGGAAAATGATTTACTTTATTATAATAATCAACTGCAAAAAATGCTTTCTCTGACTGTCCGACCTTGGACATTCAGTGGTGTCCCAGTGTAGTTTAATAAGATGAGACTACTTATCACAATAAGCAATATGACTGAGTAGTGCGTATCCAGATGCTGTACCCTAACCACTTTTGCATATAAAAAGGGATGGAGGACAGTAGATGCTGTTTATCCCTTTTGCTGCTTCTACAGAATGCGGATAATAATAGGATTTATAATGGAAACAAAACATTATCACAATACTGTATTACGGAATATAAGTCAGATCTATTTGGAAATAATATGCTCTGTTAGTCAGTTGATTGTTTTCAAGTCAAGTCGTCATGTAATATCAAAGCTATTTTTGGAAACTGTCACTCCAGCCTTGCCAGAAGTAGCCCCAGAGATCCCTGAACAGCGAAAATGAAAATAGAAGCCAGAGGGAGACTTGACTTCACTATTCCCTCCAGCTTAATGACTGTTTGTAGGAGAAGTGTTTTTATAGCAGCACAGCTTGGGATAATGAAAAGTGACGTCAAGGGTCAAATACGTTTTTATGTCTGGTGCCACCGGGCGGTTGATAAACTTGTAGGGAGGAAATGTGTGAGGATATGCTCTACGTTGGCAAACAGGTCACACGTGGAATGGTTTTCAGTAATTGTACAATAATAATGCAAATAATGGCGAGGGGTCCGGGAAACTTTCTAAGCAATATTTTGACGCGCAAATGCCCGCTTCAGTTAAAAGTTGATGTTTTTGAATTGGCTAAACATTGTGCAACATATTTTTAGTATTCGGTAAATGTTGCATATGTGCAAACTGTCTTCGCAGGCATTTCACCGAAACCATCAGTTAATAGTCACAATAACACATTTTTCAGTTATTTACGTTGGAGTTGGTTTGGATTCTTCCTAGAGTATGTATGTTGCAACACAGTACTTACCTGGAACAAAAAGATTTATTGTTTTTGACAAACTTCATCTAAATATAAGAACACACTTAAGAATATTTCAGTATTACAGGTTAACTCCTCAATTCCCCTGAATCGATTTTCAGAATAGGTAATTAATCAAAATATTCAGCGCACTCTAATAAAACAAAATAAGGATTTTTGAGTAGAAATGAATCATTTCAATTGATTTGACAACTAATAGTTCGCGCAAGGAGAAGTCAGATGTCAATATAGATGTTTCATTGGCATTATAAGTATTTAGTTTAAAAATGAATGAATGAATTTTTCTAAACACAAACTGCAAAATTTCGGTATATAAAGATTAAGTAGGCACATCTCACCAAGAATGGTTTTTGAACCCTAGAGACGTACAATACCAAAGTGAAATTTCAAAACACATTTGCTCAACCCGTAAAACTTTTCTACTATGTCTTGTACCTTGCACTTGTTAAATTCATACATAACGATAGGAAACATCCTGTAAAAAGCTTCTCCTTGCCAAGAACCGCCATATTGACCACACAGCAGACCGCAAGCAGCGTCAGTGGTGCATATGGGAAGATACCGAATGCAGCGCGGTCGAATCGTAATCGGGCTGGGTTCTTCGTCGATTCATCACTCGTTGGCATCGCTCCGTAGTCTGATCGTCATGATATTCGGTTGGCTAGCGCGATTACTTCAAACAAAGGTAGCTATTCTTTAATTGGTCTCTGTCTATGGTTCCTTCGACCGGCAAGGAAGTGCTTATTCGTGTGACCAGGTTAGTGAGGCAGATGGACGCATATTTATATCATGAAACAGAATCTATGCTTGGCCTGAGTAAATCCTGGTGGATGAGCAATAAAAATATTGATTTTCAATAGGTATTCAAGTATTCTCAGGACCACTTCAGTCGAGACGTTGTGTAATGCAAATTCTCAGGATGAAGTCCAACGCAGTCCTATTGAAACATGCAGATTGGCTACAAATTTAAAACATCCCTGAAATTTCCAAGTTATCCCTGACTTGGAAGAGCCCTAACGAGTGTTATGGGAGGTAGTATTTGTAGTATTGAGGGAGATTCAAATTAGCCATACTTAAATTTTGTTTGCCTCAGATAGATTAAATAGTCAAATACTTTTCTCCATTATGTGATTAGGAATTTGCTTTGACTTTAGATAAAAAAATGTATGCTTAACACAGTACTTTAACGAATAAAACTGTTTCAGAGACACGTTTCGATTTATATTCAAATCATCAAATGATGGAGGAGTTTCACTAAGTAAGAGCATATTAATTTTGTGGTAAATCAGTGGTGAGTTGTTTAATGGTGACACAGCTGACTTTCCAATTATTCTATTTACACGCCTCTTAGGTAAGTTCTCATAAAGCATTATTGACGTTTCTGATAAAGGTCCTTGATCTGATACCACATTTAATACAAAAATTGGGTGTATAATATATGTGATGAGTAATGCCTTAGATGATTGAGCATATAATGAACTGGCGAAAGCATGGTTGGAGAGAGAGACGACTGCAGGCAGGCCAAAAGGTTCATAGCAGGTCTCAACAAATGTAGGGAGTTGTAGCTGCTGAACAGAAAAAGAGTTTCACTCCACCTGTTGGTAGGGATAGTCACAGGGCACTCCAGATTGAGCACATCGGAGTGAGTGAGTGAGAAGATCTAATCTGTCAGAAGTGCTGGGAGGAGGACGAGACCTCGTTCTACTTCCTAGAGAGAGGTGTTCGGCAAAACAGAGTTTGACAGGGAAGAGTTCTACTCAGCGGAATGGTCTGACATCATGGTCTTCATCAATAGGTCTGGTAGGTTCGACACTAAGAAATAACCATGTTAGCTTTAGTTACAGTGTCTGTTTTAGATATGGTTCTCGGGGTCGACAAAAGGGCCCAAGGTGGCCTACTTGTCAGGCTTTGTCTCCCCACTACTACTACTACTACTGCTACTATTGGTAGTATCTCAACAGCCGAAGATGATATCACAGGTGCTTAACTCTATTCCCTACTTGTTTTTTTTGAGGCAGTTCTGGCAGGATTCACTTGGGTAGATTTTCCATTTCATGGTTGCCTGCTGAATGCCTGCATGTAAAATACTCAATCCATAAAAATATAGTTTATCGTGTTAGAGAAGAGAACGTATCGTGGAATATCATCCGATTCTTGTGATATACTCGAAAAATACTACTGTATTACAAAACTTCAAAAGGAATCCATTTGAGACTGTCCAATCGGTAGCAATTTACCAATCAAGTGTATCGCACCCAAGTGCACGATTATCGACCGGAATTTAAATACCACCTCTGTTTCTCGGCCGTCGACCAAAGCAACGTTCTACTCTTGCCCAATCAGCCTATTTATCGAACGGCTCTTGTTTGCAAATAGCAGCTACGCGGAGTACGGCCGAAGCCTACCATTACGGTAATGGATCTAATTTCTGTTCATCTAGAATTTATAGCGGCATTACGTAAACTCAAATAACCTTTAACACCGTCGGAATAGCGAGTAGCAAAAATATGCTCGTTGTAGCAATTAAAGCTACCTGAACTGAGTTGTGGCAGCAATTGCCTCTACAATTGGAGTCGGAGTTGGAGACGGAACTGTGAGGAATAAATAGCAGGTTGATGGCTTCCGAAGCTAGAATTGTATGGGTACATGGAAATCTAGGATGTAACTATTGAATGTTAGAGCGGAGATATTGCTGCTTCCTCGAATCGTGATTCCACACTTGAGCTAAGATTTCTTGTTCTCTGAACTGTAAGACTTGTCCGTATTCCCGGTATTTGTGATCGTATTGAGATTAGTCGGTTTAATTATAATCATAAACCAGTGATATAAAATATGAACTTAGGATTCTTCTATCCTTTGTTCTCTATTAGCTTTTATTTCCCATGCATAACCGACAGAAGTCTTGTTTATCCGTCTTTCTGTCACTCGGTTTATCTGTCGGTCTATCTGTCTTTCGGTCTGTTGGTCGGTCGGTCTGTCGGTCTGTCGGTCTGTCGGTCTGTCGGTCTGTCGGTCTGTCAGTCTGTCGGTCTGTCGGACTGTCGGTCTGTCGCTCTGTCGGTCTGTCCGATCCGGATCTCGGTCCGTCTGTCTGTTTGTCTGTCGGTCTCTCTGTCAATTGTAGAGCTGAAGTTCAAGTACTCCGCAAATGCTCCAGTAGCCAACTGCATTCGATATATTATATTCACCTAATCTTCGCAGTCATTTTAACCAAAAATTTAATAAGGTACCCACCAATAATACAATTCATCAAATTACAGAATTATGATGAACATTAGATGAACTGACTAAACGGAGGATATTCTCTTTGCCAAATATCGAGAAAAATTGTTGTACTCAGAGACTTCCTCAAAAGTGCAGAAAGTAAAATATATCCGAAAATCCACGTGGGTGAGTGCCTCGTCAAATTCTTCTTCTTTTATACCGGGGAAGGATATGTTTGAGCAAAAAAACTACAGATTGGGAAGTTTCGGGTGAATCGACATGACTTCATTTTTTATAATATGAAACTGTTTTCGTGCTGCCTACGGAATTTTTGTTAACCGAAGCTTAAAATGATGAACGCTTTTGTATTTGGATTTATAGCCAGAATGAAGGGCTCATCGTCTCTATTGGACTTAAAGAGTTTTAGTTGCATGGTTTGCTTAAAAAATGATAGTGATGGAAAATACCAAAAATGAATAGTTGTTTCGCTTAAGCACTCAAAAATAAGTTAGTATCGAATACTACGACTTCATCGTAGTGACAAAATGGTAGAAAGACCAGAAAGAGAGACTGACATGATGGTGAATATTTTCGAACCAGCTAAAATAATAAACGCAATTTCTGAAACTCATAATGACTCCATCTTTCCTGACCGTTTTAAGTTTGTACTGGTCGCTAATTAACACTGCATGCAATTGTTGAAGTAACAACTTTTCAGCTGCCGACGGATCGCTTGTGGCATCACAAATATAAAATAAAAGCTAAACAATGTGTCGCTAAACCAACAACCAGCTTGAGAAGAATCAGTTTGATTCACTTGGAGCCTTACTAAAAAACGTTATTTCACTTTGGACCCTAAAGATCAGCAACGTGGAAAACGTAGAAAAAACCAATGTCGTAATTGTTCTCATATTTTCTCATTTTTTTGTCACTGCCCGATGCCTCGCAACATATTCACCAAATTTTACGAAAATCAAAAAGAACTCGCTTGCAGTAAAACGTTGACAGACATATGTATATAGTCCGACTGAAATCTGTGAGTGTGTTAACTTCTACAAATAAAGTATTCAAGCAATCTATAATCTCGGAAATGAAAATCTTTGTCATTACACTTCCTTCAGCTATGCGAGAACAGGTAAAAGTTTTTTAAATATTTGGGGGTCCGACCCTGTCTCTAGGCAGCGCGTGCAATTTTCTTTAGATCACGATACGCGAGGATCCGCGTTGTGATCGCATCTCATCACTAGCCGATTACTTTAAGTACTTTGACGGTGGATTCGAATTCACATCGCACGATTTACGATGCAGTATTGGAGTGATGCATTATACGGGCATTTAATCAGCGTTATCTGTCATCAAAGCATGATGATGTACTAAACACGTAACGTGCTCTGCGATTCTCTAAGAACGATTTGTCAGCATACAGCATATTGCTCCTAAAGTATCTTGTTAATCTGACAAATAATGATCTCAAATACTTTGACGCTGTATCATCCACGGAAATATACATATAAAAAATATTGAAAAACTATATCTTTTATAATTAAAAGAAATCTCAAAATTTTCGTGGTTTAAAAAATTTTGATTGATTTTTTTTCAGATTTCATTTTTAATAATCCCATTTCTACCAATCTTGCACTACTAAACTGTCCGAGGTAGCCAAAAGTTATTATTAAAGTATGGATTATGATACCATATCTATGGTACTTTTGATAGTTAAGTTTGAAATACGTTGACCACAGCTAGATTGGACAAACATATTTTTCTGATTTGTGGCCTTTTTTTATAGGCAACGCCTTGAAAAGGCAGATAGTCTATCATGCTTTCACTAGGAAGGAAGTAAAGTGCTTTATTTGGAGAAAGTGAATATCAAGAAGAGCGGAAAACTGGTTTCAGTAGAAAGTTTTTTTTATCTTCTGTTTTTTCAGGAGAGCGCGTTATATCTCCAATGGGGAGTACACATTTTACGGAACTTGCTCGGGGCGCCACACTCCCTACCTACCACACAGAGGTGCGCAACATTTTAAAGGTTTTCATGCGTTAATCTGATTAAACACACCACCGAGCATCGGGCAGCTAATTCCGCAATGCCCAGCTTCTCAAAAATAAAGAGTTTTGGAAGAGGCTTGGAAGGCATTGGAAGCTCTAGCTGGTGAGAAATTCTCTTCGATGTCTCCTTGTAAGGTCTGGTTTATTCTATAGACTATTTGCCAGTTTCTGGATATTGCCCAGGACCTTCAAGAGGTCCGATAATTCTTTCGATGTCTCCATTAATCTGGACATGCTACCCCAGCGAAAGTAGGTAATAGCAACGTGCAACTCCACACTATAATGCTACACGTTAGGTAGGAAAAATTTGAGTGGGAAACCGAATCGTTTATATCTGAACCCGGTTCTTGTAATATCTGGATGTCAGTTTAGTATCAACTCTTTAGAAAATCTCTCAGCAATTATCCAAAGTGCAGATAATACAGTTCCTCAGGTTCCTGAGTTTTAAAATTTGCCAATGGGGTGACTGAAAGTCAAGGGGTGCCCTCACGGACGAGGCTGTTCTCGCTTCATTGTTAAATGTGATTGATCGTACCTAACATTGTCTGTCGCCCTCGATATTGTTTAAAATGGCCCGTGCCACTTTGCGTGCATCTGAAAGAAAAGGGTTTTTACCATGGAGATGGATAGCCGATGTTTGATTTTGACAAATCGGTGAATGATGTATGGGATAGGAGGACAGGGGTAATTAGTAACAGCGGGACTGCTCCCCACTGAAGGAATCACAATACTTGGAATCGATTCATCTCATTTATCCTGGTCGTCCATTGAAGCCACATATGACTAATGTACGAGCTTCACTAACGTTTCGGATACATGGGGAGCCTTTGCCAAGATATATTCCGACAAAAATTGAATTTTGAGGACCTTAATGACATTCACATCAATGAATTAAGGGTCTCTAGGATAACTGCTGGTTTGTTAATTAAAACTTAGTACGAACCATTATGATGTGCACAAATACAGAGTGATGTATGTACATCATCGATAGGCCAATCATCAGTTACAGGAGCCATACAAAAAGAGCAAAACGATAGATATAACAATAAGAGACTTACATATTCCCAGATAGTGAGAGCTTTTGGGAATTTTCAGCCAGCCATGCCTGGTTGCTATGTTGATGGACAGCTCCTTCAAACTATGAACCCTTCTTGGACGTATATCGTATATATAAATCAGCACAGGCTTTTTTAGCATCTTAATCTCTTTATTTCATGAGCTGGTAATATGGCAAATAGAACGCCAAACATCACCGGAATGGAGCTACGAACATGAGATTGCTGGATGATGAAATAGTTGTCCATGATGAGGAATATTATGCATCGTCACACCAGAAACACAATGCTCTCTGACTCTTGAGTGAGAAAAGCGCGCCATACAACATAGTAGTTCCAAAGTGACTACACAGAAAATAATTAAAATAATAATAGCAAGAGTACTCCACACAACAAATAAAGTAGTTTTAAGATCATTTTCTTATTGTTGTATATGTAGTATTGAATTACTAGGAAAATAAATGTAAATAAACTGCCTTCCATTTTTCTTGCATTTGGCTTATCTTAAATCATTTTCATTATAATGATAATATAATAATATTTCATTATGAATAATGCGAAAATTACCAGATTGACCTTGATTGGATCCTGCAGTAATATCTATAAATTGACTTCGAATTATTATTCAGAGCAAAGCTTATTTTGTGAACACTAAAAAAATGGATCAGAGTATTAAAATGCGCTGTTAAGTTGAAAAGTTGATGTTTTTTTGTGATTTTATAAAATTAAGTTAAGTTAAGCATTATTTTATTTGGAAACGAGTAGTCACTAGACGTAGATTCGGTTTATGACATTTACGATGAAAAATAATTCTGAATTCTTTTATGACGTCGACTGTTGTTTCGCGAAGCGATAAGATGTTACAAAACCAATTTAGAAGTGTTGACTTACGGAAAATTTGAGCTGACATATCGAGATTATGAACATTTTTATTTTTTTTAATATTTCCCTGTCATTTACGCATTTTCGAGTATACTGATTTGAATTATAAGAATAACAATTCAGTATGGCCAATCATCAACGGCGAGTCATGTGAACTTATTTGACTCGCACATCTTTACCAACAGTGAAGTTTCCATCAACCCGAAATATTTTATTCCGTGAACTTTTACCTGATACACTCTGTATAATGAATACTGGTTTTATGCTGATGACAAATTAGTGTTGCATGTCTAGTAGAACCTATCGCTGTTAGATACCTATTTTAATGATTTGCATCTACGTCATCCACATTTTTCATTATATATACCGCTTTTTATTACATGCATCTATCCTGTTGATGAATAGAGGAATACATTTGCTTTCCAACAGCCGTGAAGCCATTTATGCAATTAAATTTTATTTAACATGATATAATTTTGTAATTTTTATATCTTCCTACTGGTTGGGAGACAACCCGCCATTATGAATTATTGTTATAATTTATTATTATTATTCGGAAAGAAAAGAAAAATATATGCAGCCCGGGCCGCTGTTCAATTTCCAAAGCAACTTACCCACACCGTGAAGAAAGCCGTCACTGGGTCCGCAAATCGTGCACACCAAGCAGACGGGGAGAACCGAGGATGACTGTTTTCTGCATCCTTCCAAGATGTTTTAACGGCATGGTTTTGAAGCAGAGGACAGCGTATTTCTCATCCCACTTAAGGATCCAAGGACCGTTACTAGTAGGCTAACAGTGTGGTCTGTGTGGTCTGGCGAAAGTTTGCGAAGCCGGCTGAGGAGCTCCTGATACTTGGTCCATTTCTCCTCCTCCTTCAAGACGTAGTTCATCTTGGCAGGAGACGATGATTCAATAACGAACATCTTCCTTTGCTGGTGGTTGAGCACCATGTCGGGCTAATTAGCTTGCACAGGCTAGAACGTGGGGAACGAGTACTTCCAGTATATCCGGTATCTCCCCGTTCTCCACGACGGACTCAATATCCCCTGGGGGATAATTATCAATATCTGCAATATCTTATAGTAGTACCGTACATGATGTCTGACCATCTTTCGTGTAGTGACAAATTGATACGATTTTGTAGCATGGAGCTGTACATTTTTTATTCTTTTGAAATTTGGTTAACCTGATACTGCACATGCTTAGTTAGTTTTCTGGATATAGTACATTAGAGGCCACATGCTCGAAAGCAAGTTGCGACCTATCCAACAAAAAACTAGTTGACCAAGTTTCACAGGATACAGCCCACTTTACGAAGGTACAGCAAAATAATAGTGGGCGACGTCGTTACATCCTGCTCGAGTCGCGCCAACAAGATGTAGGCTTCGGATCAACTCGGTTAGCCGATTTTTGGTACGATGGATCATTCGAAGCCTAGATCATGCTGAAGAGACTTGAATAGGACAAAACGAGATCGACCACGGTTAGTTTTACATAAAGAGATGGAATCGGAACTATTGGTATTTCCTAACTGTATGCTTAAGCAACAAGTAGTAAATGTAGGTGGAAACATACGATCTCCATCTTTATTGTCAAAAAGGTTATAGCAAGTATCTACTTGACATTAGATATAGGCAATACTATATATACACAACTTCGATAACATTTTTTCCAAAAAACAAAGCAACAGTAAGGACGTTAGAACAATCACAAGCCGTATGAAGTAAGCTTCATTGGATATCGATTCGAAACGGTTTAATATATCATTTTGTTTAAAAACGTATTTTTGGAGCCCCTTGTTCCTCTAATACAGTCGATATGTACGCATTGTCTTTTGAATAATACATGAGTATATGAAAATACTTTTTTTGAACGTCGTAAACACTAATTCTATCTTGGGATTCCAAGATCAGATAACATCCATCCACTATCTCAATCTTTGCTCTGCATTATGTAAGCACAGGTAATTAATATGAGGTACGTTCGCCATGCATGAAGGTGTTCTGGCTACGTGTCCGCTTGCATAGGAAAATTGCACCGCCGGCCTTATTTACGATCTATGACAGTCGCATCTAAATTATTCACACGCTAAACATTAATACGTCACATAAATATCTGTACTCTCCCAGTCTCTCTTCTGACTCCCTTTACCAGAACTTTTATCGGTATTTTTACATCACACTCGATTACCATTAACGTCAACCAGTGGCGTGGAGATTGCTGATGTAACCCTCTGACAACCAATATTATCTAAGCAATATTTTACTAGATGTTCAATATGTTTAGTATGAAAGTAGTAGCCTTTTTTAGCAGAAGGAGATCTCTAGTAATATAACATGACAAAGTTGCATCTAGTTCCTTCTGTAAATCCCCATTCCAAAATTATCTCGATATATTTTTTAATCGGAACAAAATGCTCAATAATTTTGGGAGCTGCCCCAAAATTTTAATGTGTGGTATTTCAGTTTCTGAAAATATTTTGATTAAAATGTGAATTCTAAGAAATGTGGCAGCAGCAGGCTTAGCAAGCTACAGGAATATGTGTTCGAAATATAACACAATATCTAACTTTGTATTTGAGAATTCACCATCATTAGTTATTAATTAAAAACTTCTTGAATATCCTGTTGCTTTTTCAAAAAAATCGACTGTGTGCTACCATCTGATATGCCTTTTCATTGTATTTTTTAGTCCTTGAGAAAAAATTATCTAAGGTGTTCGATATCCTTATGTCATGGAAAGTATCTACTGAGTCAGACAACTTGATTTCATTCTTTGTCAGAATATCGACATTCTCATTTCAAATCCGCTTTTAGTCTCCACCGCCCCGATGTTGCTAATAGCTACTACGCTTCTGTCTGTAGCGGCATCCATGTAGATGTTGGACGGAGTTCTAGCGAATATAAATCTCGCAGTACGCTCAATTAAACATAATACATCGAATAAATTGAGCATGGCCCATCAAAAATGCTTTATTTATTATGTTGCTTTACGGATGTTTTTTGTCGTTTTTCGTCGTGTTCTACAGGATTTATCACGTTCAATTTGAATAATTATTCCGCAAAAAGATGTCTCTCTTTCTGTCGTTTAATGTATTTTCCGACATCCAACATAGATTATCTATGGACAAAACCTTTCTCGAGCAAATGTAACATTATTATTATTATTAAATGTTGGGGAGTTCATTCCCCAGGTGCTTTAGAAAATATGAAGGGTATCTTAAGAGATGCTGTTATTGACATCAACCTTGGAATTCATTTTTAATTTTAACAATTTGTCAGGACGACAATAGAAGTTAATATAAAGCATGTTTGCTTTAGCTTTTATTTTTTTTATTTTTTTACTAGTTTCTGGCACGAATTCCAAAAAAACTGCATGCCCATCTACTAAGATATCAGTGGGATGTCATGTAGCCTCATAGTTTATTCCTAAAATCACTTTTCTACCATCGAAATTTCTGCATCATAGAACTAACTCTAAGCTACACTGAGAAAACATAGTTTTCTAGTAATTACTTCACCGAGGCCTTCCTGGCTAATATCAGTCCATATCATAGAAAGTACTGAACTTCCTTTAATAAATATTTTACCCTTCCATGAAATGAAAAAACTTGAAGCTAATGAAAAATAATTATTGCAATCCGATTTGCAGTCTTCCTGGATTTGCTGGCAAAGACACATACATACGTACATATATTGATGAGGCCTTTTTAAATTTGGTTAGAATCCCTGAAAGACTGACATATATGAATATTGCAATTGTACTATTATTACATACATATGAGTCGAATTGATAACCGGCCCTCTTTGAAATCTTCCGGAAATACGTTGCGCTTCTTCCACAGAATAACATAGTTTATAAATGACCCAGGGAGAAGCGCATGAACAGAACCATTGGACAATACTTGTCGAAGGTTCTGCTCAACCACCAACATTCTTTTTGATGGCACACCAATCGGCATTGAATGGGGTCTACACTCTAAAACTCTACCAATAAAAAATATTTCAAATATATGTTTTGAAGATAAATGTGTGAAAAAGCATCTATGTCTAACTATTACGGATGATTTTTGGGGTTGAATATTTATAGATGATGGATCCCCTTCATCAGCGCTTATTTTTTGACAGTTCACAACCCCCCCTACGATGTAAATGTTTTGACGTCTCCAAAATGTAGAGAAGGTCGATCCGGGTCATCAGAACAGGGCGTTTTTAATTCAATTTCGTTTTTTGTTGCGACTGCACTGATTTTCAAAGCTATAAACCGTCAATAACATATTAGGAATCCAGTGTCCAAATTTCATCAAATTCTGGATGGAGCTTAGTGAGTTATAGAGGGGTCAAGGCGTAACGAACAGCGTACCTACAAACATTAAAACGTCAAGAAAACGATACTTTGATTTAGAAATGTTTCGAGTTTTTACCATTCAATATTACTATCTACACAAGAAAACAGTCGCTATTACATGTTATGTTGAATCACCATTCTCAATTCTGTATCTATGAAGTTCAGAGTAATGTGACATTTGCTGGCAATAAATTTCAAATCAGTTTGTGTTTAAAAACTCTGTATTTTTAGGTATAGCATACTTAATCATTGGTTGCTTTGCAGAACGACTATGAAAGCGTATACTTACAATAAATTCAACCATTATTAGATGTCGTAGCAAATTAATTTCTGTATAAGCTAGCAATTATAATTAATATAAAACTACTATTATCTCTCAGTGATAAATAACAATTTTTCAATTTATTGGCTTTTTTAGTATTGTAGAGAAACTATTTATTTGCCATAAATTTGTTATACATTAGCAAAGTTAATAAAGTTGTTTGTCTGTGGAATATCATTGAATTCAGTAGACAAGAGTTCGTATCTGTTGGAACATGAGCATTTAGACTTATGTAAACTTGCGACCTTAGCATTTCAACGCGTACAAAAATTCATTTTACCTCTTGGAGAAACCTTGACATTAGGTTATTACTTTTTTAAATCGGTTCAATTGCAGCAGAATTATCATAAAAATGAAACAAACGCTTTTACTGCGTTTTCAAACTTTTACAAGTTCTGTAATCGTATTCTATTAAAAAATTGAAAGGTACAAAATTGGTGGTGGGGTGGGGAGTAGTGAGGATGATATCTCAAAAAGATCCTATTTTAAATATTTTGCCATTATAAATGAAAACATTATATAATTTTTGCTCAAGTGATTTTTTTCGTTCATAAGATGTTTGTAAGTGAACCTATGAGAAATCGCTAATAGTTCAAGAAGATTACCAATCAAAGATTGCCTTGCAATTGGATACTTATTTTCATTCTGAAAGAATAAGACCACCACAGCAATCTAAATATGTTTCACTTTCCAAGACAATATGCGTAAATAATTAATCATTGTACATTATTTTGAATCTGTAATTTAGGCTCTCAAAGATATCGTCAAGTACGTTGACCAAATATATTGTTAATATCGGTAAATTATAGATATTTTGGTATAGGTTTAGAATTTTTGAAATCAAAGTATTCCATTTATCAGTATTTTAAATGTTCTTAAAATTGAATTTCAATTGATCGACAGTTTGTTTTGTTTCTGAATATTCATTTGCCTTCTATAATTGTATTTATATACGGTTTATACGGTTTATATCAGAAAACTAACGTGATCTAGTTTATAGCAATTTCTTGATGTACTTTAACTTTCTACAGATTTGGACATTGCGTTACTACTTACAAGGACGAATTATGAATCCGTTTGACGTAAAGACGTGTGAAATATCATCGCCGAGGTGATAAGAATGGTGAAACATCGTATACAACAATAGCATAAAGCTTCAATAAGTACTATAAATGTCGTCTATCATAGACATGCATGTTTCGTTTTTAGCCTATATTCCCAGGTCTAGCTTGGCAGGCTGGCAGTGGAATTCAGCATGTGCCTAAATAAGTGATACTGGATCTTATAACGCAGTAACCACAAAAAATAATAACAGTTTCACCACCAGTCAAACCTCATTTTAAAGATAACCGGCTTTCTATAACTACCTGCGTATCTTCACGTGAGGATTAAATCGAATTAATACACATAGATACTGTATTATATATCTGTATTCTCCTACCAACCGTAAGATATATCTCCAATCAGGTGGGTCAACGTGCGTTACTTGTCAGAAGGACACGTCAGGTAAACTGTATCATTAAGAAGCTAGCTATTTGGCCATTGCCTTTATTCTTTACATTGTTTTTTTCTTCGCTATCACTAGGCGTTCATAAGCATAAACTTCTTTAAGTTTACAATAATATGAGCTAATTTTAAAATTCTTAAATCTATATTATGGTCACAATTGAACACGTTATCTGCCACAGTAGACTCTTCTATTTCACCTTAAGTCTAATGCTGAGATATGTACTCATTTGACCTATGTAAGATTAGTTGCATTCACTACGACTATTATAAAGTTGCGGTCTTTGGGTTTTGGTAAAACCTTTGCTGGCTGGAAAAATTGTACCATCAAACGAATACTAGCCACTTTTTGTTGGTAACAGTGGTAATCGCAGTTGTATAATGCAATTTATGCGTGCGTTTCCTTATGTGTTTTACTATATCTTATCTTTCTATAAGGACAGTTTGTCTTCTTAATGACCACACTGGCTTGCGCTACTTGCCCCAGCATTTGGATACAGTGTTAAAATTTGGTCAAGTTACTGTCGTTCTACGATTCAAATTGGAAACCTCAATCCTCACATCCTATGCAGGAGGATGCATTTATCTGGTGTAAACTTAAAGATCCCTAATAAAATAGTTCAGTTTCTATCCTCAAATGTTGTAATCGGAATTTTATCCTAGGTCTAATGATATAGTACATAACAAATTGCTATTTTTTCCTGACCATAAGCAGTATGAGGGCAGCTGCAAGGACACACGCAGCTTCATCAATCACTACACGATGCATTTAATTGATAGTACTCCCTAGCCTGCAGTCACTCAATCTAATACAATAAATAAACACCGAAATCGGCAATAAATAAACCCTTCTGGTGCAGTTAAAAGCGAATTAGACCCGCACTCTTTCACGGTACTATGCAGCTCCTCTTGGTACTGCCAAGGGCGAAACGAACGCCCTCTAATCAGTCCCTGGCTGACAGATGCCTCACAAAATCACCGTATTCGCCGGAATAGTGTGTAATTAAACTGAAGATCTTGATATGTTAAATGCCGGCTTGGTGATGCGGTACTGCCACCAAGTAAATGAATGGCGATACGCGAGGTATGGATGTGTGTATGTGGATTGAGGAGAATATATAGTGAAGTGGTGTTAGTGTCTATATCACCGTGGCGATAAAGTGCTATATGGAAGCTGTACTCTAGGTAGGGAATGCAATTAATCATATCCAAGTATAACAATTGCAAATCTAGAGATCTGTTTATCCTAATAAACTTATTTTCTTCGGGATTACTTGGTTTTATGTTTTTAAACTATCTTAAGAGCTTAACACCTTCAGTACATCTTCCTAAAGTAGGGTCTACAGTTATCTAGGAAACAAAATAAGATGCTGGCATAATAAAAATATACCATCCTTCAGCTCATGGACCACAGCTGTAAAACTGAGTACAAATAAATTTAATTGGTGAAATTTGATGTTACGTTTCAAGACGTTGAAGCTGAGGAACTACCAACCGTATCATTTACATTACAGAATCATTTGGAAATTCAAAAGGAACGTACACCAATAAACTTGCTACAAATTCTTTTGGGTCCTCATGCAAAAAACGATACTTAAATCACACACTATCTTCTATGAATGTGTAACATTTACACCATAAACAGCGTATTGTATTTGAAATAAACATAAGATGTTGCCAGAGATTCAGCTTCAATACTGAGTTAAAGAATTTGCAGTCACAATAGGGAAAAGTGGACATGGTTTTGCTTAGCAAATCAATTTCAACTTTAATGGATAATCGAAGGAAATTTGTAAGACTAGCAAAAGAAATGATATTCCAAAGTGTTTTTCGAGTGCTCAGAGGTTGCTGTTTCCGATGTGAAAGCTACTACTGTCAGGTTGAGACCAGGCCACTGAAAATGCTAGCCACTCGTTCTGCCTAAGCGCCAGGAAGAAATTCCAACAAACCGCAGCCTAAGAACCGGAGGAACACTAGAATTCTCTACAGAAGACGGTCATGAAAGCTTAAACCCCAGCAATGATGATCCTTCAGCGGAGTTACTTGCAGCAAACTGTTCAAAATGGTTAACATAATCATGGCTAATTTCACTGTACTATTACGTGTATCGACTGTACCGTCGGTCGGCGGTTAGCGCACTAGCTCCCATAAAGAAGGTTCGATGAAGGTAAAAATCATTCCCGGATAGGTTTTTAATTGGCCGTAATTATAGGGGTGGGATTTTTTACTAAGAGCTCTCTTCCTCTGTGAAATATTAAAGATCATCACAATCGTTTTGTTTTACGGGCAGGTAATGGCGGTGGTACATAACTGGCATCATCTGCCGGCTTTCCATTAGGAAGCTTCAATGTTTCACCATAATGGTTGCGGCAGTAAACCGTGGTTTCTACCATATCGTTAGAAAACTTACTCAAATAAACACCTGCTAATTTCAGAACCCAGTCCAGGACAAAGTACCAGAAAAGTATTTACACTTTTAGATATACAGTAATGTTGCCTGTATACCAAATTCGGCCCCATCATTATTGTTTCCCCACAAACGCAGAAAACTGCAGGCAGAACGAGATGTGAGAGGATATAAGTATCCATTCCCATTGACCCTAAAATGCTGTAAACTTTTAACTATGTAGGAATGAACTCTGCGGCAGCAGAAGCAATGATGTTCTGATCTTTGTAGTGTAGTAGCAGCTTCCTTGTCAGGGTATTTGTATTAGGCTTTAGATATTCATGGGACTATTTTTTAATTGTACAAAAAAGTATAACCTTTTGAGAAAAAGTACATTTTTTTGTTAAATCAGTAAATTTGAGCAATTAGTTAGGAGCTGTGAGGTTGGCCACAGCAGTGAATTTCGGAGGCACAGATCTTGAAGAGGCTCAAACGGCAGCGAAGGGGTCACATATGAATTGGCAATAAAGCAGTTCAGACTGGAGATAATTTCTATGTTACGTATCAGCAATGACAGTACTTTCTGCGCTTCAATTCCCCTGGAAAAAGGAGATCCCAGATATTGAAATAGGACCTATTAAATATTGGTAGAGCGTATGATCTACTCAAAATGTATTTGATCTTTATGGACATGAAACAGAAAAAAATTAAATGCACTATGTAAAGTACACTATGATTATTAGGATAGTACTGAAACTTCACTGAAGCTTGAAGGTAATCTGGTCGTAAAACGCTCTCATTTGTACCACTATTTCAGATATTAAGTTCAAAAAATGATTGGGACTTAAAAAATGAAGGAATAAAGGCTCTCGTCCCTCTCGCGGAAAGACAGAGCACCATAATGAAATATCTCTGCCGGAGTAAATTGTGTCTTTCACTATTTCAATCAGTTCTTTTCATCAGCATACAATTACGAGACCAATATATCATTTCAAAATGGGCTAACATGTCGTCCGTCTACCTATTTATGTGTAGTTACCGTGCAATGTCATCCTGGGTGATTATCCACGTAATATATTTCCGAGAGTTATTAAACAGCGTGAAATAATCAACAGTCGAGGAAGTTATCGCTTACTAGGAATCTTGCTATGAAATATATTATATACAATAAGTGAACTCTATCGGTTATCGAGGATATTTTATGATATTTTCCCATTATGTTTTGAATTTATTAGGCATGCAAAAGCGGGTTGATACCTTTTCTCAGGTGCCTAAGTGGACGTCGCTGGACGTAGACAGTGGCGGATGATGAGAACTACTCCCTAAGTTATATCATTAGTTAAGTGTGTCTCTCTTAAGAATGTATGAGTTTTTGGGCAATTTCGAATAGAAAAAAGAATATTTTGTAAATTACAGCGTTAGTGACACTAGCGATTCAACTTTTCCCGGATAATAGTGTTTTGATTTCTAATGACATGTTAAGTATGTAGATTTATGGGACTCCAGAATACAGAGTGATACATTTGCCTTGTCTGTTAGATATATTTCTTTTCCATTCATCCAAGTAAGATGTTGAGGATGATACATGCAGGATAAGTTTCGAAATGATGTACTAGATAAGTGATACTTTTCAAATTAAATTTCAAAAATACTACGTGTGGAATGAATATCTCAGCACATTTACCTTAGATCGTTAAGTAAATCTCTTAATATAATCTCATAATACAAAAAAGATTTCTCTTCAGGTTTTGGCATCCATACGTGTACGAATACAAGGAACATTAGGTGGTAAAACGTGTTTGTCTATAATTAAGCTTAGGTCTTATTCCATTTTTATTCATAGAAAACCTCTCGCAAAGGAAACCCTATCGCACTCCAGAAACTCTGCGAAAGTGTAGATGTCTATTCACATTGACCTTGAAACGTAGACTGTAGTCATGGGGGAATAGGGTCCCTGGCCACTCCTTCCACAACGCCAAGTTTCACCAAAAGAACGACTTTTGAAAGAGGCTCGATCGAGTTGCTGGAAGTATCTATACAATAGAGACAATCAGCCACCCTTCCTCGATGTTTCAGGCTGTGGAGGTCCCCCTTAAGTACCACCGTATTCTCTAAAGGTATTGCTTGTTTTTGAATTCTGTGCAGCACCTTCAGGGCAAGCTTCGGCCAAGTTAATTTCCTATCAGTAATAATAAGCTGGATCATTTACTGCCTCACTTATAATCAAAATATAAATATTACACAAAACTATTAACTTATTTCATTTGAAAATCTATTTCCATACAGTGAATCGCCAATCAAATGCGATGTGACATATTGATGTGGCAGTCATGCCATATTCTCTTCAAGCTTTTGAGGGTTTACGACCGTGATGACCTCCTATTGTACACACAGTATAATTTCCTTCACTGTCTTGCTAAACAGTCAGAGGTCCGACACTGTCTTAGCCGCCTTGATTCTTATTTAGATAGAGGTATGTTCAGTATGGCGTGTAAACTAATTGGTAATTTTTTTAAGTTCTCTATCGGTGCTTTTTACTCTGCCGACCGACGTATAATGACGATATCCGTTATCTTGGCAAAATCAGAATGGTTCATAGTTAGCTGCTATTAATTATCGCACGAACATAATTTCTAGAGTTTTGTTTTTGTTCAGATTGCGATTTTTTGGTTCTAAACGGGCCACCACGTTTCGTATCAGCATGTTTAATAATAATTGCGCCTACATCAGGAAATTGACGTTTATCAATAGCGACCGATTTTCCTTAACAATTTTGCAATTATAGTAGCGGCCGTTGACTCATTAACCACGGAATACTGAATACCTCGAAGATAAAGGCATACCAATTGTACTGCAAATAATTCCCGTCCCTTTTTTTATTATAAGTGTATGAGGTGACGTCAGACAGTTGATGACGTAGCTGAATAACAAACATGGCACCCACAGAACGAAAATATCATTGAGTATCTTGACTGTTCACCTCCCACGCAATGGTATCTATCATTTTGGAAATAAGGATTTAGATCAGATTTTGGAACTATTGGTCTATTATTACAAAGCAAATTACAAAGATATCGAGTTTTCAGAAAACCTTTCATACTTTCACAGTTTCCATTATCTGCGAACCTGGCTGCAAGTGCATCAAGCATTTTACTCTGTACTAGTATTTGCTAAAACAACAGGGCAGAGGCAAAAGTTATCACACTTCAGAAAAGAGTTACTATGCCTAAAGCTGCCGTAGAACTTTATAAGCAAGTAATGGTTTGAAACATTCAAAAAGTATCATAAGTTCAAGTCGGATCTATTGTGAGAGCACAATTATTGAAGATAAACTCAAAATTTCTATGCTTTAGGTCTCAACGGCTGTGCAGGTATAACAAGAGCCGGGGAATACTTTTATCAAAAATGAAAACTAAGCTATAGCTGTTCAACCATCTAACCTTTGATGATGATTGATTCACTTTTTATATCACGTTGAACATTTCTGCGTAAAAAAGTAAACTAAAAATTACACTTGCAAAAATAGTAGTTGTACATACTATAAGACGTCACTATGATATAGTTATCTAAACCGACTAACACATTATTTGGTTTATGTACAATAATTAGCGTTTTTGTGCGCTGAAACTGCATGAGGAATTCTTTTTTAGTTAAAGTAAAATGAATTGTGCTAATTTTGATAGTCTTTTCGTCAATTGCATCAGGTTTTAAATGAGAACCAGTACAAGATCAACATTGATAACATACAACAATGAGTTATGGTTAATTTAAAAACGAAAGAAGGATAAATATTTCTATAAATGCGTGTCGAACGGAATTATATCTTCGTTGATATTTTAAATGTTCATAACAGAAAATTAGTAGTTGTACGGCAAACGACTTGTTACTGATATAATTATAAATAGTACCAGCTTGTGGTGTGTCTAACATCTGATATGGTGCGGGTACGTATCAAATATTACGGGTCAGCATAATTCTATTATTCGATACAATTTTAATTACTATAATTTTGATTATAATTCGAAGCGAATTCCAGTCATGCGGGTTGTAGCGGTATCAATGTACCTTCATTTACATATCATTGCGTTCACGATATATGCTACGTTCCACTAAAAGTTCATCATCAAACGTTAGGGTTACTCCCCATGCCGATATCTAAGGAAATAATGCAAGTAAAATTAATTATCAGTTTTAAAAAAAATCTTTTATTATATAGATTTTGTTTACCGACGATAGAGGGTCCACCAGTGAAGTACAATTAAATTCTTTTTAAGTATGAAATAATAATAAAATAATTTGATAAATAGATATTTAATTGTAAAAAAGCGTTTAGTGCTTTTTACTATGCTTTGTACTAACTCTACTTTACTTCTTTCTTTTATAATAAAATAAACGTTTGTGGTAATCAGTTTGTTCTGATTTTAAGCTATTTGTTTTTTAGTTAAAAAACTAATTTTTTGCAGATACAAATAATGTGTAATTAAAACCCAGTTTCACAAATAAAACTGTTTTTCTTTCAGTGACGTACTTTGATTTATATTGAAATCATCGTCACTAAAAGAAAAACAGTTTTATTTGTGAAACTGTGTATTAAATACACAATATTTTCATCTGAAAGATGAAATAGTTTCACCAAGTAAGAGCATCTACAATCTACCTTAATTTCTGTTATCTACACGCTTGGAGAATTAGTTAAATATAACGGGGCTCCTGAGGTAAAGTAACACGCAGTTACATGAAAATCTTAATATGATAACTCGAAACTTTCGACCAAACTTATGAGGTTCTTTTTCTGGGAATTACTCATTGAGTACAAACTTTTTGAATTACTCTATTGATGATTATGTATAACTTTGTAATCTAACTGGTAAGAATAAAGTACTTTTGGGTGTGATTTGTCAGTAATTTATTGCTACCACAGTGCCCTTAAAAGATAACTGCTAGTACAGTATGGTTTGAGATAGTTTACAAACCCTGCTGACCAACGTTTCCATGTATAGATAAATTGATACCACTTATTGTGCATTCCATTGATTCAAGCTGAATAGAATGAATGTTATTTTGTTGCTTTCTTCGAAGCACAGTTTACCTTTACTAGATGTATAACAAGAACATGACATGACGGCTTGCAGTAAATGTAAAATAATCAATTGCAACGATGAAGCATAATATCTATGCATATAAAGTTGATTAATTATTGTCGTTCAGATCGTAAAATTACGCTTATGGGGGCTATATAAATTACAACCCTTATGTGAGTGACTTGCAGACAGGTTGAGATGATACAAGTACTTTAGTGGCACAAATAAAGCATACTCAAAAATGGAGATTTTTCATAAATACTTATCAAGGATTTAGGAATACAATAATCTGGATGAAATCGATAGGCCAAATTAAATCAAAATAAAACATAATATAAGGTTTGTATTGACAAGTCCTGAATGTTCAATTGCTTGCCACTAAAATCCCGATTTCTTAATCAGAACAGCAACCTCCTCATTTCCTCTCTCAGGGTAGCAAGGGCCAACGATAAGATAAGGTACGATAGGAGATTCTCAATCGCTCTTCTCTCTAGAGAAGAGTGGACGGGAGGGAAAATGAGATTTTCGCCTCACAGCATGATACTCTATACCGACGAATCTCACTCAAAAGAGATGGGATCTAGTGGTGCGGGAATGTGCCTGGAAGGTAAAGGCGTGGAGGAAAGCATAGCGCTGGGAACCCACACGTCAGCTTTTCAGACGGAGATATTTGTCATCCTAATGGTGGTATATCTATCAGAGCGGTAGCATCTCCTAGAATCAGATCGCCACTGGTTCAGGAATACAGCGCCGCCCTCCAACGCTTAGCCCAATCCAAGAATGTGACCCTGATATGGGACTCTGGTCCGGAGTAGACTGCCTGGCGAGGATAAGAGCAAGGGGCACATGCATTGGCCCCAACCCTTGCTGGGTGTTACCAGAGGCCAGGTCAGTAATGCCCTAGATGCTTGTGCGTATAACGAACTTGTGAAAGCATGGTTGGAGAGAGATGACTCCAGGCAGTTCAAGAGATTTATAGCAGGCTCCAACAAATGTATGGCTATTGAACTGGAAAAGGGATTAACTCCACTTATTAGCAGGTACCTTCACAGGTCACTGCAGATCTAACAGGCACCTGATACTCATACGAGTGGTTAAAGACCCAATCTATCAGAAGTGCTGGGAGGAGGACCAGACCTCGTTCCACTTCCTGGGCGAGTGTGCCGTATACAGCGGTCCTAGGGCCTTAGCGCTGAGGTGTTCTGCACAGCACGGAAGAGTGCTACTTAGCGGAACAGTCTGAAATCATCACTTTTATTAAAAGGTCTGGAAGGTTCGACACTGCCATGTCTGTCATAGTTCTAGTGACGGGCAAAAAGGGCCAAAGGTGGCCTACTTGCTAGGCTTTGCCTCCCCATTACTATCACTACTATTACTAATAATAATACTACTACCACTAATCAGAACAAGGCAAGCTTTTGAACAAAACAATTTATAAACCGTCAAAATGTGGTTAACAAAAAAATAAGGTTTTAATGAAACAAATGTGTTTTTCCTGTAGATGCAACTCTAAATTAAGGCTTGTTAGATGTAGCATCTTGCTCGCTGAAAACTAATTTAGAAGAATCAAATAGAAATAGCAAATTATTCCAGAAAAATTCATACTTCACTTAGGCTTCACGAAAAATATAAGGATTTATTGATAGAAGGGTATAAGCATAGACCTAGTCGATGATAATGAAAATAAAATTGTTTATTGGTGCTTTCCGAGATAAATTCCGCACTATAACTAACTAAATTACTACAAGTGTTACCTTCAAGCAGACCACTTTGTGACTTGTTTGATAACGTTTCATTGAGTTGTGTGGAGTTGCCTGAAACTTCTTGAATACTCTCATTTTCGAATAAAAATCATGAAGCTATAGTAGCTGCTTGAAAATGTAGGGCTCCAGCAATATGGTATATGTAGGAACCTAGGTTTAGTACTGATTACAGTGTTGTATGACGTGGTAATAATACTTAATATGATTAAGTAATAATTTATCGAGATATTTCTTAACCGTCTTCAGTCATTCGCTATTCCTTAAAGAATATTTGAGCTGAAAATAAGTAATATACTGGACTGTAGACTGGTAAAAATGTTGAATTCAGTTTTCTGCCAGAAATGACGTAAATTACTAAAAATTTCATCGTGTATCTGGCCTTACTCCAACTGCAAATTAGCCATACTGTCTGTTAAAGCCTACGGTGCTATGATCTATTCCTCATCTTACAAAGCAGACATACCAAATTTTGTCTCACTATTCAAAAAATGTGGGGGATATGTTGAAGCTCTTACAGAATAAATGAATCCCGTACTTGTGAGTAAACAAACAACAACAGCAAAAGCAGTAAAATAAGTTCAGTTAAGTATTATGCGTCATTGTGTGGCAATTCAAATTTTCAGCAAATTATTCTGTCAGGTTCGAATCTTATCAAATTCAAGGAATTTTTTTAATTAGTTTTGCATGCGATTGGAAATGTATTGACTGAATGAGCATTTAACAGGTCTTTTTTGAATTAAAATGTAAATTACACGTTACCTTGTATCCATAAAACAAAGGGTATTTCATGTAGTATTGAACACTATGTTACAAGTACCTATGAATAAGTGTCACGATTGTTTTTTTGATTTTTCACTGGAGGAGACTTTGGCAGTAACCGTGGTTAGAAATCTTTACAGATCCAAACACTGGCATGGCTGCATCTCGAGATACGTGATCGATGCGCACAATTTAAAATTTCGAGTTGAATGAAAATGCAAATTCGAATATCAGATACCTTTAGTGACAAAAGTGGTCTCATCAAGCCTTATCGATGAAATCAGATGTTTGGAGCACGACGATAAGGATCTGGTGTAGACTAACGATTCGTCGTAGCTGATATCTTCCAAAAACAAAAAAAAATCCACCTACAACAATTCCTAAATAAACTGAATATCGATAATAATTTGAAAACCGTTACCTACGTAGACAACGTAAAATGCGTTCATTAACGATAAACGCTCAGGAATATGGAATAGACGTGACCTCCAACCAGTAACATGGAAACCTGTCAGTCCAGGACAAAGTGTTATGTAGGTTAGTAAGACATGATATTGCCACGCTATGCACCAACACCACAGTAAATTATTCAAAATCGTATCCTGCCTAGCCCGGAGGATGCAAATTATACCTGTAGCACGACATCTTGCAATTAAACCGAGAGGCATTTGCGCTTTTTTACATTCAGTCGGATCACAAAGTGGAATAGTTAAGTAATCGCTAAGGTGGGCTTCATTAAAGTCATCTCGACTGTGATGGAATATAATTTGTATCTGAGAAATACTTCTAGATTATTAGTAAGATCATGTGTCATGCAATCAAAAACAACGACACGAGGATTCTATATCAAAACAATAAAATAATTTGTCAATGTCGCATATCAAAATCCCTATAACAGTTTGCAAAGCTCTGTGTCACTATAGTATCATGAGATAAAAGTTTAGTAGTGTAGAAAGCTTTTCTTGGAGAGCATGTTACTCAAAACTAGTTTTTACTGGATCATAATACTTCCTCAATATTGTATTAGTTCCTCACATTCCTCAGTCTGGTTTTTTCTTTGCTTTCATGATTTGTGCTGATCAAATTAAAATGTCGTTTATAGTTGTTATTTTAATAAATCATAAAATTTATTCTCAAAGGTCGTTCATATTCCAACATGGTGGATGAGGTGCCTACGAACAACGTGATGGGCTCTTAACTGATATACGATTGCTGTTCCTTTAAACAAAAAATGGGCTATTTAGGAATCGTCTAATACAGTAACGACATCATAATTTATACCCTTTCATATTATTATTCAGACTTCGGTGCTTGGGGATCCAGAATTTGGATTTCACAGCATTCCAAATGCCGAAGCATATTTTATAATCAAATGTGTTAGAATATGGCTGACAATTAAATAATGAAGAGGAAAGAGCCTTACCTTCAAAGATGGTACCCATTTTTTCTTTTACTTTTAAATGGTTTTCATATAGACGAAACGAAGTCGAATCAAATTCAAATTCCAACATTGACCCTAAGGAACAGATTAAGTTGGATGTAATAAGTATATTATGAGATCTCCCTTCTCATTGTTTTAATCAATTTAAGCACGAAGGTAGGAGAATAATGACTTTTATTTACCTGAATAGCTTTTATAAATGTCTTTGGAGTATTTTCAGATGTCACTATAAAGTACTTTTAATTTCTTGTCTACAAAGAGGTCAGAATTATGGCGTAATTTGTTTTTTGAGATACAGAGTGCTCTTCCTACGTACTTTTGTATTAATTTTCTCACGATTGATCAGCTAAAGTCATGGTTTTTGTTTGCCACTCATAGGTGATACATCATAAAAAAATATACTTCCCAAAGGCCCCCGTCATAACCACCAACCATTAAAAATATGGTCTTATTTAAACATCCAGATTATCCGTTTTCCGCACAACACTAAACTCGTGTCAAAATTATTCAAAATGGGAACGGCAGTTTAGTTATAGGAGGAACCAGAGTTTTTTCATAATGGTACTCCAAGAAATTATAATATATTACAATACTCCCCCTTTCGTCCCACTTCTTGATGTAGGAGGTAAGAGCAATTACGATGATTCCATTGAATCAATAGTTCGTGCCCAATAATTAGAAATCCCTGTAAGGATAAAACTACCACTACAGTCGCAAAAACGCGCCCTTTTAACATTCATACAGGCGCCCACAGAAGTGCTGACGTGATGTCGCATCCGGTTAGAAAGGACGAGAGGAACGATTGTTCCGCGCCATTGGGTTCGATTTAACGGGATTCGGGATTCCGTGTCGACTGCTGACTGCTGACCGGGAGAAAGGGCTACTGAATGCCAAATGAGCAGGAACGAGCTCTCCGCTCCCTAACATTTTCGATCGTAAATACCCATTTAGTTAAAAAATATCACGCGGACCCACGAAGGGTGCGATTATTGACTTTCAGAGCAGGGAAAGAGGGGTTATATCCACATAATCGATAGGTTTTTTCTAATCCAATTGAATTAACTTTGTCAATACTGAAATTCGGATAAGAGATACATTTTCTAAATAATAATAAATTCATAAGTAAATGTTTTTCTAGTTGTGTCTTTTGACATCCAAAACGTTATTAGTTGGCATCTGGATTATGCATTATGATCTGGATGACCATCTTTTCTTCCTATTTTTCGAGCTAATGTCTAGAATCAGTTATTAAGTCAATCAAAATGCCGACTACCCAGACAATGAATTTCTAATTTTACTATTAAAACCACATTCAGTACTTGATTTTGCGACCTTCTGGGAGCTTTTTGTTTACCTACAAGTTTATGATTTTTGAGTCGACGATAAAAACATGCTAATTTTTTTAATCGTAATATAAAATCAATTAAGATCATTTATTCGATAATTATTATTTAAGTTGCACAGTCATTGACTTAAAATATCAATATTGCAGGTAAGTATTCTTTGTCAAATTAGTAACAGCTATCATATATCTAGAATATCTGCGCAAAATCTGTATGTCAATCAAACATAGTTTTAGGAACAGATTATTATTGACAAACCGACATTTAGAATAATTCAGATGAAGAATTGTGTATTATAACACAAAGTTTCCCAAATAAATCTGACTGCCGCGTTTTAATATAAATCGAAACACCAGGGAAGCTTTTTTCCAAGATTATCTACAATGTGCAGGATTTAAAAGAATCGCATTTATCTCCATAGTCGCGCAAAAAGGGTGCTGCCCATTAGCATCTTCACGAAGTCAAAGGTCCTAACAGTACTTAGGGACAAATAACCTTAATATCACACCATTTCCTGGGTAAGGTACATACAGAGTAATTGCTCTCAACGATAAGACCGCCAGGCTATACTGATGATGTCTAGGCTAAAGACGAAATATAAATGTCTTATGTAAAGTGGAGAGCATACACGTTAAAATTATATTCTCGTTTGATTAATGGAAGCCACATTATTTTTTACTAGTGTATGGAATCTACTAAATAAAAATGTATTGTTCAAGGGAGGTGATTCAATGAGATATCTTGATTCTTTTCAATGCGGTACTCACGAACAACAGTTTTTTGTCGTGCTTAAAATGAATAAATTTTCTTGTGGTGCTTTTTACGAGCTGTATTTCCATAAATTTAATATTAATACACACAGATTAGAAACGCCATTTTGTATAACTATGGAACATTTTAGAAAGTGTGTTCAGAATTAATTCAGGAGCGCTGATATCATCTTTGTGGTTAGTTAGGTGGGTACCACACTGAAATATGATTTGATGAACGGATCGGTGCAGATATAACTTTCAGGAGAGGTATGGTTTTGTTCGAAAAATAAATATGAAACGGTACAGTATTTTATAGCCGGTAGTCTACAGGGATGAACCAGGCATTGATTATGTTGGGAAAAAGTCAGGGATAGGATTTTGGAAACGTATATAATTACTATAGTTATTGTAAGAATGTTCAAAACAGTTTTGAGCTCTCCTGAATTCACATATAATCTACAATTGTGAGTTTAAGAGTAATTACTTATTGTGAGTTCACATTTTGTGCGATTTTTTCAATCCACACAGATTAATACTCTAGTTCATCTTCGACTATCAGTGCAAGGAAAATTGAGGTTTCAGTATTTTATTGTTCAATAATTTTTTTGTTCAATAATTGACATTGACTATTGGTTTGCTGTAAACGTCAGGTGACCACCCATACGTGTTGTACATAGTTTATTTTGTGTGTTTTGTTCAAGTTAGGATAAGAAAATACTTTCTTTAACATGACGCTACTATTGGCAAGGGCTGAGTGGTAGAACACCATTAGGGTGGACTCCCCATTGGGATTCTCCTATTTGCATATATGTCTATAGTATTCTTTTATGAAAATTCGTTTGTTTCACTGTTGCTTTTGGGAGAATAAAGACACTATTATTATTATTATTATTATTTTATTCTATATCTGTAATGCTTTATTAATTCATTAATTATTGAGATATTTGAAGACATTTAATCTGCGAATAAAAGAAATGTATATTATATTGATGCAGCTGAATCTATGTCACCTTGGGTCACCTGGTAAAACCAACTGCCTGACCGACAACGTACTCGACATGTTCTTCTATAAATTAGCTGGGTGTAAAGATATGACATAAGAGAATTATCATTTATTTATATGTACAGGAAGAAGCCTTGGATTCGTAAAGAACATGCGTTGCAATGTTCAATTATCAGATCCAGTCAACACGTCAATAAATCATAATATTTCTGATGATGCTAATGAATATTATGCAAAGCGCACTTGGATAGTCCTATCCTATTATTAAGTGGGGAAGAGTTCGCTCTGGGCTTGCAACATAATACATGTTTATTAAATATTTGCATCTGTATAAGTAGTTTAAAACTATATCGATATGGAGACCAATAACAATACAACAGCTTAATAAGTTAATATTTTTATAAAGCAATACGTTTAGAAGTACTAGATTTGTACACTAACTCTGCATTATGAAATGGAAGCTAGTAAGAAATTATAACAATTGATATTCAGTACCCCACGTATGTATATATCGTTTTTTAAGCAATAATTTTTAACACAAATTTTCGCAAAATATCACTGTTTTTAGGGAATATCATGAGGCAACTCTCACCTAAATTGTGAAAATACTCAAGACTACAATCTGATGCTAACAAAAAGATATGCATGGGGGAAGACTAAGTACAAATTACTCAGGAAAATAAAGTAGAGGAATAAAGGACGAAATAGTAAAAACTAAACAAAAATTTGCTGCAAGGCGGATTACATAATATTTTTCTGAAAATCTTAAAGCCCTTTTGTGCTTTCTAGGCAATGGACATACTCAGTTTCCATGAATAGGTATAATGGGTCTATAGATATATGTGTGGATTTAGAAATCTAAAATCATCAACATAGAAATCATTGGACTTGAGGTGAGTTTATGAGTGTCAAGTGATGAAACTTTCATAACCATACAATTTTCATAATTTCACAGCTGTTCCCATTTCCGCTAATATTCCTCAATGAGGTTTGACTATGCTCTAAGCATCAAGTAATCCATCCATTTACTTGCCACGTATAAACGACGCTAATATTTTAATCGCAAGCATTTTCGAATGCGTTGTAAAGGAATTTTTTTTCTAAGTTTCACAAATTACACACAAACGTTCAGGTCCTCTAGCGTTCAGGTATCCGGGGGAGTTTGGTATGACTAAGTCTAGGACGGGTACCATTAACTTGCGTGGTTTCCGGACTCTATTTTCATCTATCTATCTATTTTCATTATGGACTTTAATATGGTTACTGTTCTGCTTTTCTGCTTTCAGATATTGTTCATTGTTTACTTATTTCGGTGTGGCTATGTGTTTCATGATGTCCGATGGCTAAATATGAGTAATGTATGAATTATTCATAATTATTCAAACATACAAAGTAATTGTGTATTTAACACAGTTTCACAAACAAAACTTTTTCTCACTGTAACGCATTTCGATTCATATTTAAATTATCGACTGTCAGATTTGGCAGTCCGAGAGTAAGACAGTTTTTTTTTAGTATTAAATACACAACTATTTTATCTGCATGATGAAACAGAATTCAACGAGCAAAAGCATATATAATTTATGTTTTATAAAAATATGGCTGAAGTATCCGCAGCAGATTTAATCAAGTCCTTCATTTTATTGAAATAGTATCATATTCACGTACTATTTTTTTAATGTTTCGCTGTTTATTTTGGATTTTTGGCATGGTAAGCTTTTCTTCAGCGTTTTTAAATTTGCTTATTTGCCATATATATTCAATTGCTCTTTAAAACCCCTTAACATCATTTGGCTTTGATTGCAAGAGCTATTCTATCTTAAAATACATTTCTATTCTACTCATATTTATGACTTATTTAAATGTTATATTCAGCATTTTATCACCACCAATGAAAAAATGCAAAGTAGACAAGAAAATAATGGGTATTCAAACTATGACAACTCTCCTAATAGGGCATTAACGATAATGCCCGGTCAAAGTTGTGAAAACGTTTATAACCGATATATCCTCTTCGGCAGTGAGAGACAGAGGATTGCACATTCAGCAGCACTCCCGTCTTACCAGCATTGTCATTCCTCTTCCCATATACCCTTCAACGTAGTCATGGTGTGTGATCCTGACACTCTGGCTCTCCTCTTTGATTTGTCGAGCACGCTCTCAGAAGCACCACTGGCTGATTGATCGTCGTTTGTTTATATTATAAATTGTCCAAAGGGAGGCTTTGGATACACGCGGACGATTTATGAGGGAGTTTGAGTGTCAGAACAACACGTGCATCTAGTAATATTAGACTGTTATCTGCCAGGAAGACGGAATCTTATGATTATTTCACAGAATGGGAATCAGGCTGTCACGTGTATTAAACGAAGTGCATCCTAAAGGGAAGCTTCCAGTTATATAATGTGACGAAGACATTTTCCAGTATAGATGAGAAAAGTTTTTCAATTGGTATGATTTTCTTTATTGCACATGAAATGCTCTATAGGCAGGTTCAAATACCGATTACGTGCGTTGTTTAAATAAGGTGTTACTTTGATGATGGGGTCCGGAATGTATTTCCGTAATAAAACTCTCTAGCGTGTGTATGACTGACATTTTGTTGTCATGGTTCTTTGTGTTCAGTGCAGATGCCTTACCGTCGGGTCAGGACATACTTATCAGCCAAAACGAGAAGTACGCTATAGAAAGTATATCCCCCCGCGCAATTCCTGTTCCCTATTTTCTAGCCTGCAGAGCTTGATCTTTGGTTAGACATCTAGCTTTTCTAATTATTATTAGTTGTCCACTTACACTGCACTGCACTCCGATAAAACTCTGTGATGGTATTTCCTGAAGGTGGCATAATTTCGCATTTGGTTCAATTTGGTGGAATCATGTAAGTTGTGGCTAAAGATATAGTATTGACCACTGCCACTAGATGTCCAACCAAAGATCGAGTTGTACAGGTAAGAAAATTGGGAATAAGAATTGCGGGGGGATGTTCCTTCTATAGCGTGTTTGTCGTTATGTCGGACATGTTCGTCATGGCCCAACAGTTCGTTATCTACTTACTCTGTAATCCAATAAAACTCTGTAACGTATATCCTTTCTATAGATGTTTACGTCCTACGTTACATCACGGAAACCATCAAAGTTTGGGCAGTTTTATTACTCTCTTGGTCAACCATTTGTCATTGTGGAAAAGTTACATGTCACCGGGGGTATGCTTCTCAAATCAATGAATTAAATAATTTTGTAAATCACTTTTTAATAAAAATGGTAAAAGCAACTGAAACGTCAAACACTTATTATTATTAATAATGTCTGGATTTCGGTTAATTGGCTAATAAATCTTCATTCATGCCAATTCTAAATAATATATCCTGGATGTTTCGCTTACATTTTTGGGGACTCTTCGCTTCTAATGATATGCATGATATTTTTGGCGCCCTACATGGGGCTGACTGAATCATCCATTCTGATCCGTCTCGGCGCTGGCGCTCGTATCCCAGCGGGTGGCTGTGCTACCGCGGCGATCGTCTTTTGTCAATTAGAACCGGCACACTCGATCATGCTTATTGGATTAATGAGCGCGGTTGGCGGTGGCTGTAATGTGGGATGGCGCGGCGTCGGCAGAACAGTGTGTGTGTGATTTTGGCACGTCAACGAGCATTGAAAAATGATAATACTTAATGGATCATTTTTATGAGCGTTACATATTTCGCCTAGCAAATATAGGTTATTATAATTGCAAATTTTTAAAATTCAAGGTAATACGATGAACATGAAATTATAAGCGATTGTTAAGATGAAACTTTTTAGTGTTTTATTACCCTTCTCAGGTGAAAAAGTTAGCGATATATACATTTCCTATATCAGAACTCTCAGAATCTCTGGAAATTCGATCCACACCAGTGTTCAACGTACTTTTTTCAGGTGAATAGCTTCGTGTTATGGGTCATGCCAAAATGCCTTTTCCTTTCGTCATATATCTCTATAAATATTCAAGTTTATCGCAATATATCTTGATTTCTTCTATATGCGTTAATATAAGCTGAATCACATTCATAAACTTACCGTTGCTTGTACATTTGACAAATTTGTCATAGGCCAGTCAATTCCTGGTTCATCTGGACGTTTGCATAAAGGGTCTGGGTGAAACTAGCTTTAAGATCTTACCATTTGTATATAGGATAGACACATAACACAGCAATGCTATCTGCGATTGGTGTAGGAAAAGCTGATGAATGTGTACCTTATTCAAATCTAATTTATGTCGCGTCAAAGGATGGCGTTCAGACGCCAATTCATTGAGCGGCTTTTGGCCAGTGAGCTGCCAATCACTAGGTACGTAATAAAAGTCCAATATTAGCACCTGAATTTATCCCATTGCTCGTGCTTGCTTCTACGCATCGTGAATTAATTCCAACCAATAAAACTTTGCATGAAGTAGGTGAAACGTCGTAATGTGTCCATTTGGTAACTACCGTAAAACATTATAAAAATGACATATAATTTTCCATAGCAATTGATGCTAATTATCCTAATTCACCGTAATTCGTTTTTATTTTATTGCATGCAAATGTTGTAGACTGTTTTTTTCTCTAATAAAATCTATTATTCTTAATAGTCTCATCAAGTAATTTGCTGCCTTGGTCTGACATTTTTTCGATTCAGTTTCACTCTAGGTATACTAACATTTTAGCTGTCTCAACTGTAACATTATTATATTGGAGATAACCATAGGTTGAGCTCTTAGATGTAACACTAATATGTATCTATGTGCCGTTCTGAGATATAGATTTTTCTGGACTAATTATAGTATAGTATATATCACAGTATCTATGATATATATATATATATATATATATATATATATATATATATATATATATATATATATATATATTCCTAGAGCACATATTGAGCGATACGCTAATTAAACAAATGCAATAACTTTCAAAATAATATAAGCATTTCCCAAGAATTAGAACAAACTAGATATTTATGTAGGTTCACATTACCTTTATGTAGGTATGGTATATGTTGGTATGGTATAATTTGTGCTAGAAAACGCTATGGCACAAACAACAAATGTTACAAGATCATATCACCTGTATAGTGTTTATCGTTAATTGTTTTTCGCAGTATTTGCACTCTGATATTAGTGTTTCAACCAATCAAGTGATGATAAGACAAACACTTCAACCTAATAAAGCGGTTACGACATCTATTTGAAAGTGATATGTTTGCAATTATAGATGTTATATAGTAGTCTCAATCATGTCGTTGTGCTCCGTGATTCGATAAGGCGCTTGCTGGTTATACTTCGGAAAACTAGAATTTTGATTGTTTTGAAGGTTCTGTTTATGCTTAACTCTTTGCTATGTGCACTAGGAAGAAGCCTATGGTGTTAGGTTACCACTCAAAATCTGTTTTTTTTGTTGTTCGACATTTCCAATATTATTTGCTGCACCAGCCCCTGAAACATTATTGTAAAAATAGAGTTACATAGCTAGCGTTAGGCTGTTAGATCGAAGCATTTACAATAAGCCCATCGGCTACAAGGGTGTATTCTAGGGATACAGGAATACAGTTATCTCTCTGAATGGAATTCACCATACCAATTATATATTTTGGAGACTTCCACAGCATAGACTGTTAAGATAGTTTTATAAAAATTGGTCGATGACCCACAGCATATTTGAATATCCTTATCCTATTCCATACACGTAAACGTTGACGAAATGCTATTAAACGTTCTTGGATGAGTCTTACCCCGTGTTAAACATCCTCTGTATGCGCACTTAAGGGGCAACTATAACAGTCATATAACATATAACCATCTGCTTTCATCCATACAGTATTTATGTCAGTCTTAATCACAAGATCCGGATGAAAGGACAAGATGAGGAAATATAGGAGCTTCTATAAAGTACCTTGTCTTTAAAAAGATGGAAGAAATACTATTTCATCTAAATACTAAGTTTAATATGATATATGGTTATCACAGTGAAGTAAGATATACTTGAAATCCAATGAGTGCAATATTGTATAGTTATTTCAAATTCAATTCAAGATTGTAAAACATTCAAAGTTTTCATTCACCTGCCACCTATCTATCGTACAGAGACCGACCATCGCCCAGAGTCAAATAAACGCTGAGTAGAGCAGATTATTAGGGACCATAACTTAATAAAGCTTGCTCGGAGAAATTAATGAATGAGTTACATATTTCGGCACCAACTTTTCTACTTTACATTTCAAGTATTGTAGAGAGAGACCCGTATTCTGAACACTACTTCACTTAGAAGCTTTCTGCCTGAAGGTGTTAGCCAATTTTTGTTTCTGGCTCTACCATCAATCATGAACCGTTCTGTTTAATGCCGTTATTTTTCAATATTGAGGGAACCTAATAATAAATCAACAAAATTGATAAATTCCAAAAAGACCAAAACAGACCAGCCTCCCTTAAACTATGGTGAGCGTATAATCAGTGGTAAACTTACTTAGTAGAAATATTCAACCGACTTATCAATTTGAACTTAAATTTGCAAGATTGATCGATTTTTGGTAGATGAGAGGAAGTGGCTTTTATTTGCGTTAAGTGTCGAATAATAAATGAAATTATTTCTAATAGAGAGTAAATTTCTAATTTGTAAAATATATCGATCGAACATGAAAAAAATGAATGGTGGATGATGTTATTCATAACCTGAAACAACAATGCCAAGTGCCACGTATCGCCTCTGAGAAATACGTTTAGGAAGACTAGAATTCCTTTGAAAACGCACCTATTTTATTTTGGAGAGTAGTACTACCGATTGTATGACTTTGATAGAACTTTCCTGCAATGAAAGCTTAAAAATGAAATTCAATTCGTGTTAATCAGAATCACAAAAGGATTGGATTCCCTTAAATGCACATTTAAACTAAATATTTATTATGCTACAAGCTTGATTGTTGAACCTCAACATGTTTTACTAGTTGAGTGGTAGGTTTTGGATCTACAGTGCTGATTAATATCCACCGCTGAAACTTCAAAATATATTAATTTTTTCACCATATACAAGGTCCTGTTTATTGTGTGAGAGTATATAATAATAATAAGTATTTATTAATTTTTATAATAAATAGATTCGCTGTAGAATATTATATACCTTATTTAGAAGGATTGAGGGATTATGCCTCAAGTTGACGTTCAAATTAATTGCTCAATGTTTAGGTACCTGGCAACAAACGCTCAATGTCCCAAACAGAGGTAAACAAGCAAACATAAATCGTCAACTCCATTTTCAAAGTAAGGAGTTCATACCTATTGACCATATCATATCAATACTGTTGCGCCAAGTAGGATGAACCCTTTCCATGTGTGGAAGTACATATTCAGTAGCTCCAGAGGTATAAATGCACCACCGAAAGTAAAAACTACATGGTATTGGAATCTGTAGTTTTTAATATGGTAAAAAAATAATTGCTTGTAATACAATAGACTCTTGTAATTGTTCATGCCGCACGTATATATTGAATTGCGAAACATATGTAGTTCTGTACAGATCTGACGCTTTAGTGAACAGAAACCTGTTACTCTACATACTTCTCAATTTTTTTTAATTTCTTATTAATACATAGAACTGATGCAATTAGTTACACAGATTTGACGATAGTAAATAGAGATCTGTTGGTTACTCTGCACAATGCTCCTTTGAATCGCTTTAATCAATAAAGATATTCAAGACGGTTTAGCCGTTTAATTACTAATTGAGGAACAAGTTATATAAAAAAGAGGCTGGCTCTTTCTTTTTTATAGGATGCGGCTCAATGTAGGTACAAAATACAGAAAATAAAAAAATATACGGTTTAAGTTCGGATCCGAAATTTTTGAGAGAAGATATGATTCCGCTGCACAAAAAGATGACCAAAAAATAAAACAAGACACAGAGCGAACTTAGATGCATCCTGGGATAATTAATATTCTAGTTGATCCGCCTATTCATCGTGACCCACCACCAACAGGTAGATATGCGCGCGAAATGCATAGAGAAAGATCCAACTTACGGCCAACATTTCGGGTGAGCCGCGCCCGCCCTTCTCTCTGTCCGTCCGTTCCTCCAGTTTGACAAGTTTGACAGCGGCCGCAGATTACAATCCCAGGCACCAACTACACACACTCAAAAACAAGTATCCTCGAGTACCCTGCTTAGCACATCACTCGCGCGGCACTCTGCGGGCTTCAATAAAACAATTGCTTTGACAAATGACGGCCGGCCGGCGCATCGGCATTCATGTGTTTTGATTGAAACTGAGTGAAAACAAGAACGTTGCTGTGTAAAGGCACTTGCGGCGGCGGCGGCGGTGGCGTCGCTGCCCCACCGCGTGCATAATATCAAGCTATAATTTGCGTCGGTTTTTTGTTTTATTTGCTGCGCGGCGGGTCGGCCATGCATCCTTGCGCCCGCCCAGTTAATAGCACCCTCGGCGATCGGTGCCATGGCCACCGACAGAGCCATCTATCGACTGCTACGGGAAGTTGACGATCGGAGGAAGTGGACGTTGGAGGAGCCACTTGCCGTACCGGATGCGAGGTGTTGGATGCTGCCAATAATGTCGAATATGGAAGTATAACTTCCAAGCTGGATATCAAGACAATGATTTGTTGGCGAGCTAATTGTTGGTTGCCGGTCACTGTAACTGAGATCGGAAGTTCTGCTGAGTATTAAATTTGTTACGTGTATATTGAAATTACTGAGTTCTGGTACTATGATCTACCCTCTTTAAGTATTTGTGATGACTTCATCAACTAAGAAAAGTTTTATAACTATGAAATAGTACCAACTCAGAATATTTACTAATATATATCGTCTCAACGTTTTCACAGCTTTAAGTATTCTATCTGCAGTAGGTATTTGAACCTTCAAATGGTACTGGAAAAGAAACGAAATTGTAGTAGCATCTAAAGTAGAAATAATATCAAGGTAACTAGAAAAGATTTAGCTAGTTCCAATGAATAAAAATTTAGCAGTTATTGAAGTATAGAATCCTCATTGTGATACTTTTAACTAGAGACAACGTACTTATTTATTAAGGTTCTCTTTCTACCACATATCCTTTATCTGTCTAAATGGAATTACTGACATGATCAGCGTCGTAGCTAGAGAGTGTAGCTTCCACGGTAACCCGTAATTCCCGCAATGTGGGCATTATCTCCATGTTCTCCTCCCCAGAAAAGCCTGCAGTATAAAACACCTGTCTACTGAAATCATTTCCCACACAACGCTTTTGGTCATTCACCCGACTAAAAAACCTGAAGAGCAAGGAAAACATCCCTACTAAAGAGATTAACCGTCAATTCAGACTATAGGTACATGCCCCTCATGCACACTGCATCAATGATGAGGGTCCTGGCTGATCTGCCCTATCTACGCCCCGGGATATGGTCATTTCTTTTAATTGAATGCGACAAGCATTGCAACATTTGCTGCTTCCATATCTCCGACGATTTACAGAAATGTCATAGAAAATGCGACACTGTATGCGCGTGACAATTATTTTTCATTATATTTTGCTTTTCTTTTCCATTCACCTTTCCTAAAGCAAAGTTTAATACAAAAAGGGTGTTGTAAGAAAATATTAAGGCTTCTAAACGTTGTTTAGGAGTTCAAAAAATAATGTCTAAGCGAATAGTATTTCCAATTTCCGACGAAACTGCTAAATCATTACATCAGCGCACATTCTCTAATATTTTTCATGTAAAGCTTTTGTATAAGTGTGCTTCTTTATACAATATAAATATTTTCTTCTGCACTTGTAAATTCTATTGCTGGAATTCATTATGATTTTCATATTAGCTGCTATCCGGGAGATACTAACCGAATACGTAAAATATCATCAAGTCATGAATACAGTAGATTATGTAAAATATGATTATCGAATTCAGAGAACCTAGTATGCAAAAACGGGTTAAACAAGCGGTCTATATGCTTCTCATTACAAAAAATTTAGAATATTTTATCAGCAACGTGTATATATCATCTAAAAATGTCTCAAAATGATTGTCAGGGCCTATACTTAGTCCTACAGGGTAAATGGGTCTATGCCCCATAATTCTCCTTGTGTTAATGTAAGTAGTTTCTGAAACTTGTCCTGTGGTTGTGTGTTTGATTTATGTCTCATCCCGCCAAAAAATTATAATTAAAGGTATTTAAGCCAGTGGATGTGTAAAATATTTTTATTGGCACATTAGCATTTGTAAAAAACTTAATATGAAGATATCAACAGATATACATAAATAATACTCGTAATATATACAAAAATACACTGTGGTCCCTGAAGTACAAACTCTTACCTTAGATCTAATTTACTGACGCCACTCTAGTCCATGATACCCGTTATAAAAACTAGTTGGATGGTGCATCATTTGTGAACTATAATCTGATGTGATTTGAGGTACGTTTTGTGATGGTATACTTTGAGACTTTGTAGTGACCTGCGTTTGATTCTTGGCTACTTCAATATCTTCTTTATCAGGCGTTGACTCCACTTTCTTCCCATTTTTGTGCGTTTTTATGTGTTTTGCTAGGTGGTCTGACCTCATAAACCTCTTCGAACAGGTCGTGCAGGCGAACCTTTTTTCCCCTGTGTGTGTTCTGAGATGCCTTTGAAGTTCATCTGACCTGGTGAACCTCTTTCCACAGAACAACCAATTGCAGACAAAAGGCCTCTCGCCTGTATGCCACCTGAGATGTGCTTGGAGATGTGAAGTCTTTCCATAAACCTTATCACATCCAGGATAGTGGCAGATATGCATCTTCTTCGATGATGGCTTTTTTAATCCATTCTCTTCATTGATACAGTTGGGGCACTGACACTTTATACACCTCCTAGCTTTGGAAGAAAAACTGGGAAAATCTTCGGGCTTGATCATCATCTTCGAAGCAAAGTGACTCATATAGTTTCCGTTAGACCACTGGTACTGCTGTCCATAACCTTGCTGGGGTTGGTAACCAGTCGTGGCGATGTCGGCAGGAGGTGGTGAGTGCTGAAACCAGTACTGATTCGCATACGCGTGAGCATACGAAGGTTGATAGTGGGGAGAATACTCCAATGGTGATCTGGGGACCTCTAGTGTGGACCTGGTAGAATCCAGAGGTACTTGGGAAACATAACCATCGCTGCTGCATGATGTTGTCGAGGCAGGCGATAGTTGATTATGACTCGTGTATGGCTGATGGTGATAGATTCGATTACATGAGGCTGCCAGCAGCTTCAAAGGACTTATCTGGAAAGAAAAGAAATAATTATAGGAAAAATGTATGACAACGATATTGCGACTTGGGATGAAAATAGATCACTCATAGGCAAGATAGATATTACCACTGTTGCTCTCTAACTTTTATCGCAATCAAGTTTGAGGCCATATAAATAACTAAAAAAACGAAAAAGTATGCATATATTTTGGAAAATACTATTTAGCTTTTGATGAAATCTAGTTCTTTAGGTAATTATTAAAATTCTTAAGAAAATAATATTTCGTTAATGCAATGACATGTGTTCAAGCATCATGTATATCTATGTGGATCTAGAGATCTGAAGGGGTTTAAACTGGTGTATCAGAATATTATAAAAGATCAGAGTTGACAAAAGCATTATATCATACTTCAGATGACCATTTATAGGACATTGTATGTCCTATGAAGCTTGCACCCAAAATGAAAAAAATCGATACATTCATACGTAGTATATATCATCGTTTCTTTTTTAGACGGTATATTCAACCAAATGTATGTGTGAGTATATGACTTGCTTCTGGAGGTCATGGTGGTTTCAGGAAACTGCAATATTCCAACAGACATACTTGGAATGTAACTTAACAAACCACAATGTAACTGAGTAAAAGATTTCATTAAAAATGTAACTTCTGCGAGATACCTTGCAGTTTTTTGTTTACTTCTCCAAAATAGTCTTATACAGATAATAAGGCAGCCGAATATTTGGTACAATTCTTTCTTCCAATATTATGCGCTCCAACTGACGGACGGGATAAGCAAAAGTTGACAAATGGAGGGGTGTTCAATTTGAAATACCACAAATTGTAAATGAAACTCATGAACTAACTATCTCATTTAATCCAAAATCTGTTTTAGTACCTCATAACTTCAAAGATACTTAAAATATAGTAAAACACAACCACCACGCACGACACACATTATTTTCTGAACATATCCCTATTTCCCATATTTACCTCCAGACTTTGTTATCGTGTTCGAATAATCTGAATCTGAATCACTGAATTTAATAATTTTCCATACATAGGAATAATGATGATGTAACTTCAGTAATATTAACAAAATTCAATAAGTACGATGAAAAGATAATAATACATATATTACCATAAGATTCCAAACTACTCAGTCAAAAATGTGGGAATAGAAACATAAATTTGTAGTAGGAATGATGAACAATTTGCCGATCCATATCTATAAGTCGAAAGATAATTCAATATTTTGATAATGATACATGTCTTTTGAATAGACAGCAGTATCCTCTTGTGTTTCCCTCTTTAGATATAATTTTAATTATGCATGCTATAGATGCCAAATGAAACTCAACCTGTGCCAAAGCATAAATATCACAAAAAAAGTTTTCAGCTAGGAAATATTTCGATACAGCGAAAAATTTGTAGATATTGACAAGCATCAAAAGTAACTAATAATCTTATTTATTAGTCCTTGAAATATATTATAATAATTTCACCTACAAATGTATTACAGGCAAACATTCACCATATTTTAAAGCCCTGTCCGCTATCAATGGACACATTCACCATTACGTGAAATTTCATGAAATTAGGTGAATGCTATGCATAAATTTCACGACATTGTCTACCATACACCAGCTTGCTTCAGCAATGTTATTCTTCGCCTTGAATAATATGAAAGCATATACTGTGATTTTGAGCCATAAAAGATAAATCATCACAAAATGTATCAGGTATAATTTGTGAAAATTACAAACGTGATATTTGAGTAAATACCCATACTTGCAGCTGACCCGCAAAATTGGACCTATCAGGAAATCATCTTCGGCACCGGATCAGGAAGAGAGAACTCATATGGATGAACTATATCTATCGTTCTATGACTTGCAATGCCCTCCTGTCTATCCTTCTATTAATTTAATATTTAGAAATACATCAACCATGAACCATGATAGTACAGAATAAATTTCATATTCTATCTATTATATCGTTCAAGTTCAGTTCTTTCAATTGAAAATATTCGTTTAACCCGTTCTTCTGGAGTATGATACATCAAGCCTACTACAAATTGTTTCCAGGAATAACATCTCCATGAGATACTAATTCCAATTCATGGATTATTTATCTTGAAACCGAACGCATGATATCAATAAATAATTTCATATTCTACAAAACGTAGGCAAATGGCCTATCTAGCTATTACACACTATTATTTTCTCAGAAGAAAGCCACTTTAAATCTTATTGTCAAAATTTCAATCAGTCCACTATAGCCAATTTTTTTTGCAAAAACTCACATACAACCACGGAATTTTCTCTCATTCATCACAACTTGATATTATTATTGCTATAATGAATATGCTACACTATTTCTGATCATTTCCACCAAGAGACACGATAGGTATAGAATAACAGGTTCCAAAAGCCAAATCAAATTAAGTATATAATTAAATATGGATGAAATTTCTTTCTAAAAAGGGGGGCTTTCGGAAAAAACGCCTCCAAATATTGTCCATAGTGCTTTGAATACAAAAACAAGCTTTTGAGTGTTGACCACTTTGCAAGTGATATAGATAACATCACAATCCAAGAAAGTTTCATTGATCAACAAGAAAAAGGCTGTTCTTGTACAACATTATGGAAAAATCCATTATGTACCTATAATGTGAGATTATTTTAAGCTGAACGCTCCCACAAATAATACGCATTTTTACACCTCACGAAGACATTTTTTCAATATCCGGAATTTAACGAATGGTAAAACTGAATAGTTAGTGTTTGTGATTGCTGCACCAAAGGACCTACTATCAGAAACAACATAAAACGCTGATTCTGAGTTTTTCATCATTTCAAGTTAATAGATTTCATCTTATTCTCCTACAAAGCACTTATTTTACGTATGTCGAAAGATTTGAAATCGTTGTTTTAAGATGAATAATGGGAACATGATGATGAAAAGCTTTTGCTTCATGTATGAACAAAAAATTCCATTAGTCATATGTGGGAAAGTGTTAATTACAATTTTGCAAAATTCAAGGAAGCCTATTTTCCCTGAACGCTGCATTAATAGCACCACCTGATGGGTGGAAAACAATGTATGATGACCTGCACTCATAGTTTTAGGTACTTATCCAAATCGCAATTCTAAGTAACTCTTGAAAGTAGGCTTTTTCAGAATGCTACAGCTACATATTGTCCTATATGTCACTACTCCGATATTGAAGATCTACCCCTCCTTTCCGCAAGTGTAACTACACACCGCCCGGATAATTGGTACCCACCTGATGCGTCTGCGCCTGCTGCTGATGGTAGCCGACGTTATGCGTGGAAGCGGCGGGCATTGTCATCATCATCTCTTCCTCTTCTGTTCCTTCTCGCGCACGGTCCAGATCACTCTCGCACACTCGGATATCTCGCACCTACACCGCTCGGGACGCTAATAACAGAGTGTGCCTAAACGTCGCCGTCGCCTAGGCTACGGGAACAGATGACGATCGCCGGAGGCGTGGCTGACTGCGCCGAGGAGGTGCGCAGGGATGCTGGGACGCCCGTAGGACGGAGGGGGTTGGACGGGCTGGGGGCGCGATGCGGCAAGAAGGCTGGCGGGGGTGGGAAACTGAGATGTGAGACGACAATCGCTATATGATTATGATAAGCTTGTCACGGAATTGGGTTATATAATACTTGTATTGAGGGCGCATAAAGGGGATTACGATGGTAGAGATTAATTTGATTGCTTGGTTCAACTTTTAGCTTTATGCATTGCCTCACTCATCGAAACAATAACTATTACTTTACATGAGCATATCTCCTCTGATTGAAATACTGCTCGCATGTGTAGGGGTGTCCACAATATCTATCTAGCCAGCATCATCGTCGTGCCAGGTTGTGACAGGTCATACCACTGTTGATTTCAAGTCCCAGAAGACGGATTGGGTGACCCTCAATTTTCACAGCTCAAAGAGCATAATTTTTTTCCTTATCAGATGTCAGAAGCCTATATATGTTGATCGGTGGTTTCCCACTCTTCCGATCTCCTCGTTGATCTACCGCCAATACAAGTTCTCTCAGGATGATTTGCCTAGTTCTTCATAAGTGATGTCATCTGGATTAGATCTTATTTCCTATACTTCGTTAAGGTACAGCGTTACAGATATTGTAGACATAACATATTTCTGAGAAACAATGTTATTTATGGTAATTACATTAGGAGCATAGCCATCCACTACCAAAGGTATGGATAGGTTCTTTAGAAAACTAGTTCATCTTTTCCCAAAAGGATATATTTCCAACCCGCCTACACCGTTAATGCATTATCTGACCTGCACTGCAAAAACTGCTCCTAAAATAGACACCTTTGAGTTAGGAGATTATACAGTCCATGCTGCTATTCTTCCCTGACTCCCGCTACTTCTCACTTTATACTCTGAAAATAATTTTCTTTATGATATTGACCAACTGCATTCATCTTTCCAACAAATAGTGTACGCTGGAATACTCTAAAGATAATTCAATGTATTAAAGGAAGCTGTCCAGTATAATAACGAATGAATTACAGTGGGATAACGTGAGATATTCGAAGTATAGGTGAAAAGCTGCTTGTTGTCCTATCGAACAGAATTTATCAATATGACGTACTTCTCATCAACCCACAAATGTGGGTCGTTGAACCCACGAAGCAACTCATCGGATGTATTTTTTATGAACAATTACGTTGACTCAACAAAACTTTTCATTAAATTTACGTACCTACGTACTTACTATGCTGGTATATAATAATCATGACTTGTACACATATTTCCTATATTTTGGGCTGAAATACATTATCACGATAATACATTTCTGAAATTATGTACATACCTAGCATTTTTTGTATAAAAAAACACGAATGGTCGATAGCCCGAAAAAATAGAAAATTGTTATAGTTAAGTATAGATAATTTGTGTTTGCGAAACCTTTGTATATAGAATGGTGACATGTAGTAATTCAAACAAAAGAACAAGTATGCATCAAGACCTCAATCTAGGGGAGTTAAAAGGGCATGAATTTCGTTTATGCTTTCACCATTTTGTTTGTTTTGTAATCCCTTCATCGAGGTAGTTGAAGCTAAAGAAAATGGAATATATTAATAGTAATTATAATAAAGAAGGAGACAAGTGAAACAGTGTTTAAGCTCTGTGCTCTGAGCGGCCACAATGGGGGCATTGTGATGTTTTTCAAATAAGATCAGACAGATAAATACCATTTGCTTTAGCTCAATTGAAAGAGAATAAAGAAACATTTACGTTCGTCCTGTCTGTTGGAGACGTAGAAATGCTCGCTTACCTTGACGAATTTTAATTCCGGTCGCGCTATAGGATTTATAAAATCGTACAAATGATATGCAGCTGACTTTGGGTAATCGCAAGTTTGCGAAATTTTATTTTGATTTCAATAATACCAGACTCCTATTATTTATTTCAAAACAGAGTTGTTCAAAAACACGGAAAACGGAAATGACTTCACGAAATATTCATATTTCTATTTGTAACGAAATAAGTTACTAAAATTTATAAATGAAACATTCATTCCTTGAGAAAATAAAATTGGATTGAATTGTTTGGGAGGGGGTAATGACCCCACACTTGCAAAATACCTATTTCTTTATTGGACTAACTGAGCAATATTGACACGACTATTGGTCAAAGGACATTGGGTTCATGAGTGTCAGTGTGAAAAGAAAATGTAATAACGTGAATTCATATAATAGGTGGTGTAATGTGTATTTGAAGAAACCTTGAGGTGGAGGTCTAGGAATGGCACGTACGTATCTCATCAGGCTAAACTGTACTGTTGACTCTTGGTATGGTCACAAGGAATGAACCTACTCTACATAATCTGTTTGATTTTGGCTGTGGGACGATCATCCATGTGAACCTGCATTAGTCTATTCTGTTTCCTATGCCTGGTACATTGCATAGCTGGGAATTGCTTCTCCATTTCAGCTTTTGAGCGTCGAAGGTTATAACCTTGGCCATAAAATCCTCCCAATCGTTATCTGATCAATAATTGCCCCTCTGCACATTCGCTTATCTCGAATATCACCAATCGAAATTAACCGATAACCCTACGCCTCTGCGCTATCTCAATTTTCAATCAAGATTATCTGGTATAGAACAATAAGGCGGTTTGGTGTATGCATGGCGGGGTGAATCTCCCAACTAGTGGTCTTCTAATTTATGGACAATATAATCCGAGGCTATTAGATGTTTTCTGCAGATAAATTAGTAGCAGCTAAAATTTTACGTGAAAGACTTTCTTTTAGAATAAGAAACACTTCTTTATGGAGATTGTCTCAAAGTTTCCTTATTGTAACATAATTCGTTCTGTTCCTAGTTACCGTAAGACTTTTATTGAAACTCATTAGCTATCTTGACCCTCTGCTTTAGACTGCGGGGCTTTTAGTTTCATGATCTATTCGTGATAAGACTTCTTAACCAGGTATTATACAAGTCGTATAGCCAAACCGATGCTTTAAGGCTTGACAGCCTATGAAAAAAGCTGAAACTCTTAAGGCCGCTTCACACTCCCGCAAGAATCTCGCGAGAACGCAAGAAACATGTGAGAAACGTGAATGTGGAAGCGATTCGCGTATTCTTCTCAGTTCTCCGTTGTTCACCGGCTTTTGTTGGCTTTTTGGCGCAAGACAAACTGTAGTAAGAAGTATTTGAGAACTTTGTGAGTGTGTACCCAAAAGAAGTTCTCACTATACTTCTTACTGAGAATCTCCTGAGATTTTACATTGAGTCGCTCAAATGTTTGAGTGCTCAAAAAAATGTTTTGAGCCACCGCTGAGTAACTATCTGGTTAAAAATTAGTTAGAAATGTGTAGGAACTAAGAAATATAGAAGACGGAATTTTTAAAATAAAACATTTGCTCTATTTACACCGTTATCATTCTTTTTGATCATTATTGACTAATTTTCTCAGTGAACCCGAACTTGAATAGAATCGAACAGATTTTTTTGTTTTGTGTGTTCTTTTCCAGATAAATCTGGTTTTAAAAACCATGGTGAAGTGAATCAACATGATATGCAGTATGGTTGAGAGAAGCAGAATATCAGCGCCCTTGGTCGGTGAATGTATAGCGCGGAATTACTGGGGAAAGGTTGATCGATCCGTATTTTATTAAAGCAACATTGGACGGGCAAAAATATCGAGACTTTTCACAACACCATTGACCAGAGCTAATATACGATATGCCATTTCAAGCATGTGGCAAGTATGTGGTTTCTACATAATGGCTGCCCCGCTCATTATGCCAAAATTTTTCAGGATCGGTGCTGGATCGGGAATACCCTAATCGATGGATCGGAAGAGGTGGCCGGCTAGGTCACTAGACTTAACCCCTTCGGACTCTTTTATGGGTCCATCTCAAAGGAGTTGTTTATCGAGAAGCTCGCACTACACTGAAAAATATAACGCATAAAAAATGCTTGTAGAGCAGTCAATAGAGAAACTCTCCTTGGTTGTCATTAAAGCTTTATAAAACGAATTGATGTGTATAGAAGTTGGCGGGCATCACTTTGAATATTTATTATGATAAATTTATAGGTTTCCCGTATGATAAATTACGTTGTTTGTACATTTGTGAGAAGAAAGGCATTTCTGAAAAACCATGAAGTTATAAAAAGAAAATAAACAGATCCAGGAATGACCAGGGACTCAAGAAATATAAGAAATGAAGTTTTATAATGCTGTAATCTCTTTTTAGCTGGTCATCAGTTCGATGACTCATTGATATGAGAAATGCAGTATTGGTATAGTCTAACAGTCTTGGACTATATGGACAATATCGACTTATCGAGAAAAAAGCGACGCCACGCCAAGAAATATCGCCATCAGTTTTAATTATACACTCGCCGATTATAGATCTGAGAAAACTAATTTAATTTTGAAGCTTTAATAATTACTTTTAATAGGTACCGCGTAGAATGTGTGGAGTTATTACGTTGAAATGATAGAAAAATACGAATATGTGGGGAAGAGTTTCCTTATAAAGCCTAGCAATATGCATGAAAATAATTGAATGTTAGGTACCACGTATAGCTTTGATAATTAAAAGTAGCATATGTGGTATTTATATGCAAAGTTGAAGTGACTTTTGAGAGTTCGGAGCTAGTTTTTCTTAAACAACACATCTAAATCGAAATACTGCTATCTCGTTCATCCCGGTTCATCCGCTGGGCACTTCAAGCTGACGTCCAGAGACCCAGTGCCCGGATAGGCACGAACCTCATAGAAATAAAAAACAATATATATAAGTTCAGTTAGCTAAATTACATATTTTCTAAAAAATAATCTAGTATTCAACATTTTTGCATAGTTTTCATAATAAATGTCAATAATGAAGGTTTATTTGTTAGAAAACTGATAACGATGAGCAATGAGTGGGGCCCAAAGTCTCTAGCGCCCAGGGTCCGAGGTTAGGCAAAACCGACACTGATGCTTTGCAGATCTTGTTATTGGATGGATCATTTTATTTTTATATTGAAACTTATTCTTTTAATTATAAAAACGTGTTTTTTGTTTTTAGGAAATGGTTGTTATGTGATGGGGAATTCGTGTAAAGGCTAAGAATGGAATGAAAGCAAATAGGTATGAACTAAAAACAAGCTGATAGATGGTTCGTAGAGAGACATTATTTTTGCGATTTATATACGGATTCGACTAGGACGTATTAAATCGAACAATAATATTTCGCAATAGTTACTCTGTAACATGAAAAATGAAAATTATAAAGATTAGAACATTCATAAACTTTTAATTGTACATTCGTGATAAAAAAATGAAAATATGTGAAAGTTTGAGGCATTCCTTTGCTCCAGCATGCTAATATATAATAATCTTATTAGACCAGATTTCTAATATGAAGACTTAAATTGTAATATCCACTTCCTTTCAACTTCCTCATAAACTTTCCCACAGGCTGACTATAAGGACCTCATCATTATTTCAATATTTTTCGAAAGACCATATAACCATAATTATGAAAAAATGAATATTAAATTACCTTATTAGAATCCCTTTCAGAGTTCACCCACAAAATTAGATTACTGCTCAGGTAAAAATTTAATCCGTATCCTTCATAGCCGAAGCCCATAAAAACATATTGTTGAAGTCTGTGGTACACGATCACATGGTGATTACTTACCTTGAAGAACATTAAAGGGTTGGAGGAAGGTAGTTTTATTACAGAATTTATACAGATCCGCCTAAACTTTAACCAATTTTTAATCCGATTCTAAAGCCAAATAGGTGTTAACTTGTGGTATAGGGGATGAAATTTGCAGAATCCAATTATTCTGACTTTTCGGAAGAGAGCAATATGCTTAGATCGCATTTGCATAGATTAAAAGGAGGGAAAGTAGTGGATTAGGATGTCGAGTAATGAGATTTCTGGATATTGCTACCTAATTTACGTTCAACAGATTGCGCTACACGGCTAAAACCGCATTACAACCTTTTAAACGCGTTTGTGTCTAGGCAGCTTCTTGTGTTCTATCTGGATCACTCTGATGATTCAATTTCATCGAATAGGAGGAAATTGAATATTTTCGAATTATTTAGTTTATAAAAACCCCCTTGACCCCTTTTCTTGTTATGCTTCGCTATCATTATGAAGCGATGCTATTGCAAGTTTTGGATTATTTGGTGAACTATCCCTAAATCCACAGTAGGAAACGTAGATTATATTTAGCTTTATGTTTTAGATAAAAATGTACGAATTCTACGCTACGTTTCACAAAGAAACATCATTTCTACAAGCTTATTAGTCCATTTAAATAATTCGCAGAAAGAGGTATAAAGTTAATTAAAGTGCGCGGAGAGAAAGTTTGGGGGGGGATTGGAGGTAAATATCCTAGAGATGCCTAACTTTTGAGACGTGAGCTGAAGGCCCTTCCTTTCGGGTGCCCCGCGCCTAGAAAGCCATAAATTTATACTTTTTGTGTTTTCCCTTGGAATTCGAAAGCTATAGGTTATAGAGAAACGCATACTTGAACCTATTTGAAAGCTGCTAAAATCTAAATTTCACGGCTCGGTACATTATATTTTCTTCTGGTCGCTAATCGAAACCACAAACGTATGAATGAGTAGGTTCCTTTACAGACATTTAGGCTGCCTAGCGAACCTTCATTAAACTACAGAACAGAATGATAGAATTTGATTGTAAAAATATGACATTGATGTTTATGACTGTTTCCAGGGTAACAGTTTTGCTTATGAACTATTAATAAATATCTATAATACACATGGCAACATAAACAGTCATAAATGTTAATGTCAACATATCTTCAAAATTAATTTCTTCCATTCTGTTTGAAAAAGATGACGAGGCAGCCAAAGCGTGAGTACAGATACTCATTCATGCTTATGTCGTTTCTATTAGCGACCAGCGGAAAATATAATGAATCAGAGAGGCAACCACAGGATCTATATCCTGGTTACACTTTTTTACCTTAACGGAACGATTCTTCAAACGTTCTCAAGCTATCTGCTTCTAAGACGCCTTTTTATCGAACTGCCAATGAAGAAACCGAAGGAAAATAATGTCAACATCCATAATGCATAGGTTGGCACGTTAGTTGACATTATATCAAAAAAATCAGTGAGCTCTTGCCTTGATAGGCGAGGATGTGGAATTGGAAATCCTGTTGTTGGTGAAAGTCCTTCTGAAGTGCTGCAGCAGCTGAGGCTGGAGCATACTCTTCTTTCATAGTTCCACAGGCTTTGATACCACCTGCTTAGCTTTCAGAAGCAAGGGCGTATCTCGACCACAGTCTTGGGGCCTAATAGAGCGTGAAGTTTGTTTATGCGTTCACCATTATTGTAATATTTTCGGTGAGATAGTTTAGGCAATAGAAAAAGGTTTATGTTAATAGTAATTATAATAAAGGAGAAGCTTAGAGCAAGGTGAACATTTGGAGTCTTTGAGCTCTGAGCTCACAATGGAGGAAGCATTATGTTTTTTCAGATGAGATCATCCTTTCTCTCTGAAACGTACAAATGCGCACTCACCTTGCCGAATTTCAGTTCCGGTCGCGCTATTGGATTTGGAAAATCGTACAAAAAATATGCAGCTGGTTTTGAGTTATCGCTGCATTTGCGCGAAATTTTATGTTGATTCCAATGGTAACAGACTCCTATTATTTAATTCGAAAAATCAGAGTTGTTCAAAAATACGAAGAAATCGGAAATTACTGCACAAAATAGGCTAAAATGGAAATATATCATGCATTGGTCTGTTATTTTTATTTGTATAGTAATAGATACCGAATTAGCAATAAGATTTTATAAAGATTGCGTTAATCAAATTTAGATAATAACCATTCATCCCTTGGGAAGCAAACAAAGTTTAATCTGATTTTTGGTAAGAAATCTTGGAGGTTATTATCTCCAGAAGCAGAAAAATTAAACAGCTCAAGTATTTTCCAGCCCTTTGTCAATATCATCAAAGATCGAAAGAGCGGAAAATGATACTTAGTGCAGTTAATCATCTACGGAGTCGTTCTTAGACGAATACAGATGCGGAGTATTTATAAAGCCAACTTCTTCAATCAATTCAAACATTTCATATTCCTAACAACTGAAGAGGTCACCAAGTAGTACTGCTACATAGTGTATACTACCAAATCTAAAAGTGGATAGGAACGGTACTGCCTCCACATGTGTGGGGTGTAGGCATACCAGAGTGAGAGGAAAAAAATGGGGTGCTGTTAAATATATTGAATCAGATAGAAAACCGTATGATGGGTTTATGCTTTTAGAATAGTATATCATTATGAGGTAAATTTGAGGCTCTTCACATTACATGGATTTAATTTGTTTAAGAAGGTTTGATATGTTAAGTGCATGGATTTAATTTGTTTAAGAAGGTTTGATATGTTAAGTGCAGAGTATACCGAAACTGGCTGAACTGAGAAACTTTTTGCTCAAGTAACAAATATACTAAGTTTCTTTCATAAGCTATCCAATAGGTAGGTAGTAGTTTTTGAATTTTATGGCAAAATGTTGAAATCTAACGCCTTCATTTCACCTCTCAAGGTCGGGTACGTTTAAGATAAGTAACCACCAAACCCATTCCTGAAGTTAACAATGTTGCCCCCTCCACGCGCTCTATAATCATTCTATGAATGGAATATATAAGATCAAAGCAAGGCGCGGCACTGAAAGATTGTGAAACGCAGTTTTGAAAATGCTCATTTTATCTTAACTATGGAAAAAACGGAAACAAGGTTGAATTTCAAGACCTTCATGTATAATAAATATAATGAAGTTATTTAGATTTCTCTAAGATGCCCCCGTAAATTCATATAAATAAAAGGGTAGACACACTCACCTTTTTCTTTCAAGTTGAATATTGAAAGAACTTTTTTTGTCAGGGCGCAGTGTCGTGCAATGTTCATCAGGGCTCTTGTGTAAAGGAAGTTACTGGTTTCTGTGTCTACATGTATATTGACCTAATAGTTATGTTGAATGTTATAATCATAGAAAATGACCCATTGCTTGAAAAACATTTGCGAATCTGTTAGGTGGACTTATATTATTATGATTGCTACTGTTATATTATTATTGTAATTATATTTCACAAATATAATTTTTAGGCTCACACCACATGTTCAGCAAAAATTAGCAGCCATTTCCCGTGTTTGCTTTCACGAGCAAGCAGCTTGCTAATTAAGAGACTACTGCTCCTCAATGGCCGTATCAAATATCCCAGATTGCCGCTATTACCGAATAGAAGACGAAGTGAAACGGAAATCTGGGTAGAAATTAAGTACGGGGTCGGACAATAAGGCCGGGGTACAAGTGTATCAACGAAAGGCCTCTCGTCTGTCTTCTCTAGGACAACGTACAAAAGAGCTAGTAAATCCGGAACAAATCAACCTACGCCACGGGGGACACTCACAAGAATTCCACACGACAGTTTGCCATTGTTAAAAAGTGTTATTCGGCATTAAAAAGGGCATGTACAGTATTACCAGTAGTACTCAACAAGTATCTGATTCCAATGTGTTTATCATGGATGTAATTATATACCTTATGGACCTGAATTATATACAACTTCTAGACGTTTAAATATTAATGTAAATATGGCTAGTACTTAGAAGTTGGATAATCATTTAAAACCATTCTCATATGTTAGATCTATGTAGGCATACTTCTTTCTACTCACAGACAATACGTATAATTTTGATATGATAGTTTATTGAATTTCAAATCATCTGACGAAGTTTTATGTGACTTTAGAAATGACCAACTTCTATGACTTTAAGAGGACAAAACTTCGACCTTTCTTAAAAAAAGCAAGGCCGATTATTAAAATTAAAAGCTTCAATATTATGAAAATTATTATCATAACCTCAACTCTTTTTTCAAAGGTAACCTACAATGAACTGTTACGAAGCGATGGTAATTTGAAGGAATCTGCAGTTGCATCAAAAAAAGCAGGAAATTTGAGTAAATTGTGCAAAAATATCAAAAAGTACAATGAACATATTCTAGGTAATAATATATATATATAAGTTTAATAACCGACACAAATAATAGAAGCAGTGCATAAGAAGATTAAGTTATAATTTACCATTCACAAACCTTTTTCTATGGTATGTTTTTGATACTTTGTGAAATATTATAGGTAGTATTCATGTTTAGCTTTATTCTTTTTACACATACACCTCATATAACTCGTTTCTAAATAATTCAGGTTTATTAGCATTAAAAGAATCTAACAAAAACATTTAATCATGTAGATTGTAGATGCTATTGGTGAAAGTTTTCCTTCATGCAGATGAAATTTTATCTGAAAAATATTCAATAAAATACCTAGAGCAGATAAAAGATCGTGTACTCAACGCACAGTTTCACAAATGAAAGAGTTTTATTTGTGAAACCGTGTGTTAAGTGTACAATCTTTACATATGTATGATGGAAGATTTTAACCAGGTGAGCGTCTACAATCTAGAAGAGAATATCTAGGTTTCAAATGAAACTTTTTTCCAGTTGTTTTCTGGCAGTATTAGAAATATTTTGTTTTTGTGAAGCGCGCCTCGATTACTGCAGTAAATTGCATAACCACGATTGTTTCAGAGCCACCGTTATTTCATCGTAACCTGTCTCTCTGTCAGGTGCAGTACCGCTGCCGACGTAAAAGGGCCACTACATGCCGCACGTTATCCTTTATTCAAGCGCACAAGGGATTTTGTAACTTTTATACCTACTTTTGCGAAAAAATCCTTTTGATAACCATGGGAAACTACTTGACACTTGATATTTCTGCAACAATAGTCTTTTAAACCGTGGGATGCCCTTATTTATAGACGATTAAGGATTCCATTTTGCTCTAGAAGAAAAGGATTAGACAATTATTAGCTTAGTAGATATACTCCCTTTGAAATAGATGCATGGAGTAAAAAACTACAAGCAGGTCACCGATCTGGTTAAAAAAGGGTTGTACTGTGGAACAGTTTCATTGAAAATGTAACGAAATATATTTCGTGGACTTCAAACAGCCGCAATTATATTAGTGGAATAACTTTCAGGTACAATTAAACTGATGTGACTTTTACCCATATTTTCATGATGTCGTGTTTTCGAAAATTGAATCAAAAGTAATAGGAAAATTGTATTGATATATTCATTGAAACTATCATAAATTCAGTTAATCCGTGTTTTCTTGGTCTATGGTGCCTACACTGAAAATCAGTGTCACTCATTTCAGTCATTGCCTGACGGTATGTCGGTCTGTAGGTCTGCCTGTGGGTGTTTTTATTACCACGTTATCTTATTGACAATAGATATAAACAAAATATGTATATAAATTACCATTAAACTTGAAAGATATTTGTTAATGTATCACAACAGGGGGCAATGTATAATAATAATGAAACAGCTTCAATTTAAATGTTAAAATTGAGGTTACCTAATTTTTTTTTGATAAAATGATCGGAACGCAGAAATTCATTCTGACTCGACAACTGGACAACTCAGGTTTCGATGACAGTCGTAAGGAAATTATTTGTAAAGGGAATGCCATAAAGTTGGCCTAAAGGGATAACCTTCAGCCCTATCCACTATTTATTTAGTATAAATATTCGTGTCTTTTCGTTATTGGCTTACCAAGAATTACAAGCTCTTTCAGATACCAAAGGCAATAATCGATTCACAACCAGTAGCTTGACCGATAGTTTGAAGTTGTGTGGCTTGTTTGTTATTTGTACAAGATTCATTAAAAAAACTCCCCATAATCATACTTTTTTTATATTAAAAAAAAGTATATGATCAGCGACCTCAGAGAATTCCAAAAATGAAGCTTAAGTATTTTTTATCCTTTATTGAAGATAACTCTACCGGTACTGGAACAATTTACAAAACTACAAAGCTGTTTCGACTTTTACATAGTTGTGACTAAGTCCCAAAATATAATCAAAATCCAAACGGTCTCCAAGTTAGTGAGAGGCCAAGGAATTCCAGACAAACAACAGACCTACAAACTATGGACAGACGGATAGACAGGCAAATAGAAATGAGTGATATAGTTATTCATGTTGTATTTCATGAGATATCAGGAGAACGTAATATCTCGATTTTCAATACTTGCAGCTCCAGTATGGTGATTTATCTGGATAAACGTCATCACAAGGATATTGACTAGATCTTGGTCTTCATCTTTGCGAGTTGACTGAATCGATGAGGAAACATGAGAAACATTTATATATACATATAAAGCGAGATCGCCAGTAGCAGCTATTAAACGCTCGCCCGGTATGTGAATCATCTAGAGCATATGAGCAATTCTCAAAAGAGACATCTCGAACGTCGAGATGTTTCGAAATTGGAATCTTTCTGGTTATAAGAACTTGTTTGTATATATTGGAACATCGAGCTGGAGACAGGAGTCAGTCAGTCTTCAGACGGCAAACAGTCAAGAACTAAAAGTGCTGGATATAAATTCGCGTATAACTAGTTGTGTTATCAGTTGAAATAAATTAGGATTTTAAGAACGTTACAGCCTTGTTACGTTATTATAAAAAATCTGGGTCTGGATTGTTTCTATTTCCAATTAAATGCAGACTGTTGTTTTACTTCAGTTATCCGAATGCTATTCCATTCTGAATTTCGCAATATATGTCTATACATTTGACAAAGAAAGGACATTGACTGAATGATGTATAATATGTTTTCAGAAGCTACCAAGCTACCAAAAAGGAAATATTTGCTTTAGAGAACTCAATAAATACACAATACCTATACTCGTATACATCCCAGATGATTCTTCAAATCTATGCCTGACTCATTTGCATAAGCTTGCAACAAGCGGGTAATCTTCACCTAATGCCGACTATTTACTTAGTATAAATATCAAGTCTGGCCGTTATTGGCTTACCAGGAATTACAAGCATCTTCGTCGGCAAAACCAATAATCTCTTTATGACCGGTGGCCTGACCGATGGGCCGCACTTGCGTTTGACACATTGTAAACTTTGAAAGTCGCCCATCATGAGTTTGGGGTGCGCATGCTGGGTGCCGGCCTGTCATTATATGCGTGACACAGACCGTCACTAGGTCTGAAGAAACAGTGGCGTGACTCCGGGTAATGCAAATGAATAAACATATGATAGGGTGGATATGACAGAATATTTCAATAAGTTAGTTAAAATTAATAGACTAGTTAGGTTTGATTATCCTGAAGTTAAATCCACTAGCTCTACATTTATGTCAATAATTTAAAGAAGACTATGAATATAAATGTTCAATTGAGAGGTAAGTGTCCGCTCTCCACTACGCATAAGATCTTCTAAGGATATACATGTTTAGTCTTTAGCATAGACTCGTCAGTATAGCCTAACGGTTTAACTGTACAATTGGGTGTAAGGACTTTGACTTGGTAAGCAGCCAATGGGCAGTGCCACCATACGCGACTCTTGGTGATGACTGTTCAACTGAAAGTCATTAGAACTGTACTGTAACTATTCGCTCGATTATATTTATTCTGTATTATAGTCTAGTAGAGTAGCCAATTCCGCCATATGAGCTAATGATTTGATGGTACGAAGGTTGTAACTATAAACACACAGTTTTGCTAATTACAGGTTCTCTTTGCGTTCAAATAATTAATTGTCTAGCCAATGCTATATCTTAAGAACTTTGAAACGTTTGCCAGAGTCTCGATCGCTGTCACGCTAAGAATTTGATAGTCTGAGGAAGCGCGGTTGCCACGCGAGGTGGCTGAGCCATTACAATCAGTGTTCGCTAAGGAGCTATGCACAGGCGCTTCTAAGGAACCAAAAAAAACAGAGATTTACTTGAGCCGAGAAAATTGTTCGAATTATTGCGCGTAGTAGCCTATCAGAACTGCAAAAAACAATTGTTCCAGGCTATTGGTTCAAAAGTCATTAATGAAACCTGAATTGGAGCGCCTCGTTCGGTAATCATATAGCTACCGGATATTGTAGTAAGATATCATTAGGCATGGTGTCTAAGTCCATTAAAAATGCATTGAAAACGTATAAAAAATCTATTTTGGAAACATTTTAAGTTAGTTTCAAAATATCGATCGAAATTGGCTGGAGGGGAAATGTATTGCCTCTACAAATTTCTTATAAATAATTCAATGGTGGTGTTTGGATATCTTGAAGCCATCTGAAATATGCACTTTTTCAGGGGAATTTAGATATTTTCTATAGGCATGCAGTTGACTAGAAAGTTCTTATTCCACCCTTCTGAAAGATAGAAGTAAACCCTAAATATCGTGAAAAAATTCCTCTGTCTTATAGTTAATCTAATGCCTAGATAAATGGTTTAAACTACTTAGGTGGCTGAAAAAAACTATTTTGATGGATATAATATGGAAAGCGGGTGGTGCCTCGTCATCTTTAAGTAAGTCCAGAGGCGACACATTTACTTTCAATGTTCAGTTAAAATATTTGTAGGCATACTTTGGACTGCATAACTGATTATTCAGACAATTTGTTTTGTCAAAAACATAATATTTCGCTCGTTTATGGGCGGGAAAACAAATTAGATACTTGAATGTAAGGTGAAGTTTTGTTCCATGCTCTATCATTGATGTATGATTTCACTATGCTTTTGTTCTTGCAGTGAGCTTCATCGATTGATCTCTGCTTAATTTTGACGGCGACTGGTTGAGTTCACCTCAACCTTATTCAGATTATATTCGACAAAAAGGATTATTGCCATAGTAGCAAACATATTTAATCATAGTGTGCCGTAGCTGAGAAAATAAAATTCATCAGTTTCATTCATATAATGTAGCTAAACACAGTTGCACCAGCATTACGTTATTTACATTGAACCTTACACGACAGCTAACTTAAGCGATAAAAGGTTTTACATTTCAGTTGAGTTAGTCACCTACCTTTATATGTCAGATTAGTCAACCTTTCTCTCTTACTCTCTTTTGGAGAGGTTTCCTATATGTTAACGATCCATGTTCCACAAGTGTCACTGAAAAATATGGAAATTGTAACCGTTATGGAAATATCATTTTATTCCCAATGACATGAGTGAAAATATTATTTTTTTATTATAGATATGGATTTATTTCAACTTTAGTTAAAAATATCATTTTAGTCAACATAGTTTCATGTTCAGGAAGCATTAGATCAAAAATAATATCTTGTACGTTAGCACGTGTCCAGTTTCCATCAATGACTTTGACTTTGAGATATGGTTTCCTTAATAGTTTCATTTAATTGGCATGCTAATAATTACCTCGTTGAATTAGCCCCAAACAATCAACTATTCCTGTTGAAAGCTCTCATATACAAGTACATATCCGTTTGATTCTCACAATCCTCCAGTAATGTTGCACCAATTGAAATTATCTACAGCTTTAGTACCAATATCTTTGTCCATTTATTCTTTTTGAGAATTAGGTAGTGATCGGTTTATTTTTAAGTTAATTTATATGGATGTACAAAGGCTACTAAAGTAGCCTATGGACTTCATATCTGGCTGGTTGCTGTGAAAGACATTATCAATTGCAAAATTTGACACGAGCATTATCAAGCCTAAAATAAAAAAATAGAGGTATTCCTATCAACCAGCGATTTTTTATGGAACAAATTGGACATTCATATTCCTTCGCTTAACGACACCTATGAAAAAAAATTAATAAATGAGAAATTCCCATATTTTTTACCAAATCCTTCACGCCAATGCTTGACTTACAAACTAAAGGTCTGCAGCAGTAAATCAAACATTACGAAATAAAGAGAGGCAAAGGCCATAAATCTATGCGAGCGATAGTTGCTGACGACCGCCGCTGACTTTCTGGACAATTACAACATGGGAACTCCCCTCGAATGATAGAAAAACGCCGCTTTGAAGACAGGCTACCTACGGTTTACACTTCTTTTTGTTCCGACTATTTTTTGCTGTATTTGCAAATTTAAATTTGATTTTGTTTTATAATAATGCCAATATAAATTATATTACATGTATGTGAAAATACACAATGAATTTTTCAAAAGTTTGATTTCGGACTTCCATTGTCTATAAAATTTGAGTATCACGACGTTTTGATTGATATGCTATCTTCAATCGTCTTCAGGTGAACTGGCGTACACGTTCCTTTCATGCCTATTTATACCCCGTCCGGTGACGTATCGTTGTGTGTGGTCTGTTCTGATTGGTTCCCGATGAGTGGTGTTCCGGTCTGCTGACGTGACTGTTCGTCGGTCATTGTTTGTTGTCTAGTCCGGTCGTAGTCTAATGATCCTCTTTATGAGTGGCTGTCATATTGGTTTAATGTCTACGCTGGGCTTGCTGTACACATTGCTATTGTTGGTGACGAATGCCGCCTCCTAGAATTTCCTTCGATACCAGTGCGGTTCTTTGGCAATAACCTAAGCGTCGTCCCAAGCTATTTTATGGTGCTCCGTCCATGCGTGGTCAGCTAATCCAGATTTTCCTATCTCTGCTCGCTGGATGTTGAGACGATTTTCTTTGATTCTTACTTCCAGTGGCCTTTTTGTTTCTCCAACATAGATTTTACCATGGTATCTGGTCCTTTGTCTCTTGACATGCATTCCTGGGCTTAGTTTTTGTTAGGATACTTCTGAGGGTGGCATTCCTAGAGAATCTTGTTTGAACCTTATATCGCTGACATATTCTTCTGATTCCATCTGATATTCCTTTGACGTAAGGCAGAATGAGTAAGTGCTGAGATTCTTCGTGTTTGATTCTTTTACTGATAGCATTCTCCTGTATTGTTACTTTCACTAGCTTCTTTGGGTATCCGTTTCTTAATAGATCTTGTTTAATGATATTGAGCTCTCTTTGTAGTCCCTCTTGTGTATTACAAATACTCCTAGCTCCGTCGTCTAAAGTCCGGATGACTCCTTTCTTCGTGGCTGTTGGGTGGCTTGAAGTGTAGTGTAAGTATTGACCTGTGTGAGTTGGTTTCCTGTGTACTGTTGATTCTATAACATATATAATTTTATAGACAATGAAAGTCCGACATCAAACTTTTGTAAAATCCACCTTGTCTACAAGTTTCAAACAACACACATTGAATATTCCCAGGAATGACTTCAACTTTATCATAGGTATATAGGAAATGAGTTTGTCACAACTTTCTGTGAAACCTTTATGATTTTTGAGTACCTAAAATTCTAAGTGCTACTTCGAAAACCTGTCCTGTGGATCGTCGCTCTGGTTTGCCTAAAGCTGTCCAAACGTTCACGTATTTTTGAGTATAAAAAATGATACTACTCGATTTCATAATGACATGAATTTCATAGCTATATCATATATGTCGATACCGTCAGATATTTCATTACCCAGTTTAGTTTAGAGACATAACGCTGCATAACAAAATTAAACTTTTCATATCGACATTACCAAAACTTCAGCCACTTTTACTCTGAAATTGACATTAGTCACGCCTTTCAGGATGGTTCCGCGTGATATTTAACCTTGAGCCTGTTGGTCAATTAGTCTAAGGTCTAAGCTGTTAAGTTTGAAAAACCAGGAACCAGACTAATTTTACTTCTGACACGTAGCTGTGGTTGTTCCTCTGAATCACCCTGTACTTATACAAGTCGATAATTTAAACCATGTGATCCATGAAATACCTTACTAACTTACGGCTGCCTAGTCAATCTTTTTCAAATAACGAAATAAGAAAAATTAAATTTGGAAATTATGATTATAGACTGACAGTGATTTGACTGTCTCCATAAGAAGAGTATTGTTGTATAATAAAAAAATATGAACGGCTATTATTTGTAAAAGCATAGATACATACATGCGTTTTTGTATTGTTCATATTATGGTTCGTCTGTGAGTTTGGAAAAAACGGAAACGTCAAAAGTGGCACTTATTTGGGACGGGACTATAATGAGGGCAGCTCCCTATAATATAAAAAAGTATGACAATTTATTTCAAGTGGAACGTCACATGATCTATCACTATAAACTGGATTTACGACTTTAGAGTTTGGTGTTGGTAAGTTTCAAGACAGATAATGTTCTGCAAGCCTACAGATTTACCATACGTTCTTCAACTATGTCTTCTAATGGATTGGCAAAAGTGGGATTTTATCTCCTTGCGTTTTGAAGATACCTACTGCTGTGTGATTCTCATAAGACAGGAAGTTGTGTTTTTTAATATGACAATGGGTTATGTCCCTAATTTGGGATTTATCAACAATGCAAATGCATGTCCTGTATATTCTAGCCATTCATAATAATTCATACTAAACTACTGTTAACTAGTTTTTCATCTTTTGTACTGTGGTAAATAGTACCCAGGCAGTTACCTACTAAGTACATGCAGCTGTAATACCAGTTTTTTTAGCTCATTGAACATATAGTACTTTAAAACATGAATGTAAATCTGATTATCTGATCCGTTACCTTTGTCAACATCTCTAGATCCCGAGGCTGCACAAAATAAACCCATTTTACCAAGTTAAGTCATAATTTCGTGCATATGTTGGTTTACTATAAGAATCTGGCTTAGACAAAGGACGTTATCTGTATATAATTACCAATTTGCATTGTATTTACTTACCTGAATAGAAAAACCTATCTCCTTTATATGAAAATTTTATCACAAAGGTGAAAAATTGGAGCACCCTGGAAAACATTCCTATTGGAAGATTTCTGAGGATCCATCCCTCACTGGAATATTTTGAATAAACATATCTGTCAGAAAATAATTCAAAATTATTTGAAAATTTGTGGGATCGTAAGCGGAAAGTAGATCATGGGTAAAATTGATATAAAAAATAATGACTCCAATAATTTCTCTATTATTGTCATTGATTTATATTTGGCATGACGCCTTGAAATGTTTGAAAAATACAACGTTCCATGTTCTACTAACAAGGTAAATGAGATCAATTAATAATCTAATAAAATATTTTCAACTTCATCACATGTGGCATACCAAAGTACGAATATGGTCATATAAAAGTATACAATACAGTGTTTCTTAATATTAAATATCAAAGGTTATGTCTTCATGTGTGACACGGAGCAAAATATACACCATAAAATGTCACATAACATCTTATTTGACACAAACTGGACTAGACGCAATGTGTTTTTAAGTAACAGATTTATTTCCTTCCGTATTTGGGAGAGACAAATCCGGCGTCGCGGTAGTAAATTCCGATGCATAAATCTTCCGTGGCCTGATTAAAAAACGAAAAACCCATAACTCGATCCAATAATCACAAAGATGAGCTCCTAGAAAGGTGCCGCTCGTTGGATAGATACAATAAACGTAGCTAATTTAAAAAACCAATATATTTCGGCGTGAAACAAAGAGCGGCGGTCGGTGCTTAAAAGGCAGAAAGCGACCATTTCAGGGTTGCCACCACCCGCGGCGAAGATGTCCCGACAAAGACCAAAGTGTTAGAGGTCCGGTCGGTATGGTGGTCATGCGTATGGAGCTCTAACTCTTTGCCAGGCTACACAGAAACCAACGCTGACTAAAAATTTTAGATTTATATTTATTATGGTACGGTATTTCAACTAAATTTATTTCATGAGTAATGTGAAATTAATTACTAACACTAAACAGAACTGTTGTTTACAATTTGTAAATTCCGGTTGGAACATAAACCTTTAGTAAATGCGGCCACCAAAGAAGTAACTTGCTAGAATTACTTAAATTCTTATAGCTGAATAAATGGCCCGTAGTTTCTTAATTCAAGTCGAACTTTTTCCGTTTGCGGATACATGAGGGAGGGTTTAATAATAGCCATATTGAAATTGCGTAGTGACAAATTAGATTTAGTACTTCCTACGCAGTGGTATCAGTTCAACAATAAGGAATGGATTAGATTCTGGGACTATTGTGAGGTGAAATTGAGTTAAAACACTATTGGAACTCTTTGAATCATAGTTTCAAAAATCATCTAGTTTAAAAAAAAGTAGTAACCAAAATTACATCAAGTGGATCGGCAACCCTAAAATCGAATCAACATCTTCAATTAGACTGATACAACTGTACGTGAAATACAGAGTCAACCTAGGTAAAGAAATTAAGGGGTTAAATAAAATTTTCGTCATTATTCATAATACCTATAGTTTATAGTAAAAGTCGCTAAAACAGAAACGGAACAAATCAGACCTTTGAATGAATAAGTTAACCACGCTGTCAAATGTCGTATAACTTCTGAAACAAAAATATAGCTTGGTGTATAGAGTATATATTATTTTCATAGGCTGGATATATCGCCGTCAAAGGCCACAGCTATAAATAGTAAAGATCACTGAATACAATGCGTCAAACAAATACGGAGTAATATATCGAGGTCAAAACGTTTTAATGATAGAATGTATTCTACCAATACCACCTAAAATTTATTTGACAATCACCACTCTACCTAATCCCACCCCCAAATTCTAACCCCCTCCAAAAAAGTTTTTGACAAAATGATGGGGCCTCGCAAGTCAATTCCATTTTTATTTTTTTCTCGCCACGATTTATAAAAACAAAAGCGCTACAGCACCCTTGTCACAAATTATCGTCAATTACTTCGTCATCAAAATCGAGAAATAGCGAATGATAACCAGACAGACAGATACAAAAACAAACAGATCGACGGAAAATATTGATAGGTACGGCTTTCCGTCATTATATGTAAACATAACACAAGAACACAATAACCCGAATGTCCCGAATTCGATTGTTTTGAGGATTTCAATCCTTCCCGCCCAATGGCTTGGGAAGTAAAACATTTAAAAAGGCTAAAAGTTAAACTTTATAGGTTTTGTTTATGTAGAGTTGAGGTCGTGCCATCAAATGAAAAAACACCTAAAATAGTGAGAGTCAAAGTCTAGCAAACTGAACGTTTGTCAACGTCGCCTTGTTGCTTACAGAATACATACATAAATGTTTTCTATGTTTTTTCTTACATTATTAGTGATCGAAGTGAAATATTGAAATTACATGAGAGTTGTAGTTTGAAACAGAGCAACACAAGTATTTAGTGCAAATAAAAAGCTGTTGCTTATTTTCAAATTTCAATAATAATTCTATTTCATTATACATACAACATTATATTTCTCATATAAACCCCTTGTAAAGGCAAAAAGCCTATCGTGCATTAGCATTGAGAGAAGATGAATATCTATTCATATTAACCTTGAAACGCTGTAGATTGTAACCATGATACACATTTACCATTTACCGGTATGCCGATGCGCATTCGACGCTGTCGATATCGTTCCATGTTGACGTCATCAAGGATACAAACACAAGCGACCAATAAAATTATATATGCCTCCGACGCAAATTGCGCTCACTGGCCCATTATTCCTATTAACGCGCTGGATTGCCTCCACGCCTTTTGCCACTGTGGAGGCAAATCAACATAACGATATATATTCATTATGATTATAACAATCGGGGAACTAATTTTCAGGCACCTCAATCCACAACGCCGAGGTTCTCCACAAGAACGACTTTTGAAAGAGGCTCATTCGAGGCGTAAGAAATTCGACCTTGCGAGGTGCGCCCGTTGGGCCACTCCACTGTTTGCTGTACTGGCAACTCTTGTTATCATGAATGAGAACTTGGTCCTCGGTCGAACATTTACCGTTTGTAGAATAGAGACAGATTAGACACCAGATTGTGGAGGTCCTTCATAAGATCCAGCGAATCCACTAGACGGATTGCTCGTTTTCGGATTCTGTCCAGGAGCTTTAGGGAGTGCTCCGGAGCGCATTCCCACACATCCATGCAGTATTCCAGCGATAATCTCATCTGAACCATGTAGAGTAGCAGTAGCTGTTGAGGGAATGAAATTTTCTGGAACGAAAGAAAACGCCCGGTTTCTGGGACGCTGACTTAGCAAGGCTGGTATCATGCTCATGCCAGGACATGCTATTGTTAATTCCCAAAATATTGATGGGAGATGACTCAAGTACCGGCCGTTCCTTCATCTCCATAGCTGAAGACCAGCATGTGACTGGCTTGTTAGAGTTGTTGTCTGAGTCTGTGTTGTGCGTTAAACTGGACTTCATTCGTAGATCCCCATTCAACAATTCTTTCGATCTCCTCATTTATTTGTGAAACATTTTGCTTCTATCGATGTTAGATTTCTCAGGAAGGCAGTGATCTGCCTGGTTCCATGCAGAAAACAAACAAAGGTGCTGTCATTTGCTAACTGTAAATTGGATTGTCATTTACAACAGTTAGTTGAACATCGGAGAAAGCACAGACCTCAGTGGAATACCGACATTGATAGTAAATAAATCAAAAACCCATCCATCCGCTACCACATAAGGCCTGGTAGCAACCCATAGACAGAAACTTGATCAGAAGTCTCTCATGCCACACCCTATCGAAAGCCTTTGATATATAGAGCGCGTTGACTCGAGACTGTCAATCGCTCTGCTCTTTGTATAATGGTATATATGCGCTGACAAAATTTCAGTCTAGTGTGCAGTATGATCTGAAAAATAATAGACTTCCCACGACACATATTCTGTTTTTGTTGGCACGTCCTGCTGGAAGATTGTACAGATGTGAACGAATCCAAAAAACAGGTAATGAGTCCTCATGACAATGCTTTCCCACTTAATGGTAAAGGACGCTAGGTATGTACTTTGCTACAGGGTTTAAAAACATCTAAACTATACTTGACACATTTGACTTTATTATAGAAGCATAGGAAGCAGACTCATTAGTTAAGTAGAGCAAAATACAGGTATCTATATATACTAAATTTAGATCCAAGATATAATGATTTCTGAAAATGTATGAATACAGGTTGTGTTGCAAAAATTGAATATTACTTTAATACTAATATAAGACGGATTTTAGAAAAATTATATCATCCTTAGGGGTGAGGTATGCTAATTTTTTTAACTAAGTAATAGTACATCATTTTAAGATTTTCAGGTTAACTCTAGTTTTCTCCAGACGTCAAGAATTTTCCTTAAAACCTTAAAATTTGGAAAATTACAGAGAAAAATGAGCTCAGTTACATATTAGTGGACGTAAGATACAGTAATTGGTCGGAAAATGAAGTTGTGTGTGGATGCAGCTGTAGGCACAGTCGAAATGATATCTATATTTCCGTAAAAGATTGTGGTTGCGTTATTGTTCTCATTGAAAATATTTTTTTAAATTGATTAAAATATATACATATTTCAATATTGATTGTTCGATGCATCTAAGAAACAATATAATCAACTAAATATGATTTAAAATATTGTTTGTAGTCATCATTACGTCAAATCTAGATGTTTTGATTAGGCGTAGGCATATTGTCAGCCAAACAGTTGAATATGTATTCTTATTCAGATTTGATATTATGCTGAAATTAACACGATTGGGAGGCAGAACCACCAGTGTCTCCTCAACTGTAATAATTATGTTTCAGTTTTAGGCTCACAAACTATAATCCAAAAGTTTTATAGTCATAATTGTCGGTGGTTTTAAGTAGCGGCCAGTAGTGCATATAATGACAGGATAAGTTACAGATTACAGTTCTGAAGATATTTCATTCTGTGAAACAAAGACGTAATTGTCACTACCAATGAAAACCGGCGCCTTGAACCCTGCATAGCAGGTCTAGCGTTATTAACAAACAGATATGGTGGCCAATCATAACCGACATCGATAGATTGATTTTGAATCAGATGATTCAGCTGCGCATACACATCAGTGTGGTGATGTGCGAAGGCGGGAAAAATTATAAAATAGCATTGCGGAACTAGTTCCAGTCATTCCACAACAGACAATGGAAACGTTATAAAATGCAAATTTTAAAGACAATGGAAGTTCGCAGCAGTCTTATTGAAACAGAAAGCAGAACCTAAGCACCCATGTTTTGGATTATATTTAATCTAAGAAATTTTGTATAATTGTCGCTAAAATATTTAATACTAGTAGATTTAAATTCAATGGACGAAATTTTATCGATGGCAAAATATATATATATATATATATATTGCACTTGAATATTTAGTAGACAGACACTTGCTTTCAACAGTTTGCTGGTTATTGAAGTGCTAAATGTAGTATATAATGCCTACATATTCAGTACACAATCAAAATATAATACTATGTTCCGGCTTCGTCTTCGTAAATAGAACATGATAATTAGGTTGTCATCGTTATTCTGTCTTGCCAGACAGCTATTTATTGTCGCCTAGGACGGCACTACACAATATGCACTCTCAGTTGTGAGACTTGGGAGTTAGTTAAGGGATACAAAACGAACGTCATCACGCCATTCCGGATGATCATATGAAACCCGGTTTTTTCCTTGTTTCCAGCATGCTTCACACCCCCAAATCCACTATCGACAGAGAATGCAAATCCTGTACTTGGTGAGATATTTTGGAGCTGTTAGATGACGAAACCATCTCGAAGCAAATTTGGGGCCCTTCACTGCATTCCAATCTCGCATCCCGATGGGCCGGCATAGTGAAAGGAGGTCTCAGTGAAGACGATCGTTGGAGGTTAATCGATAAATACCCTCCGCCAGAGAATTGCCCATTACTACAACCTCCTAAAGTGAAGCCCGAGGTAGAGCAGCTATTGCAGATTCTGTCGCACGCAGAGATGCGCGCCTAGCGGCTTTACAGAATCAAATTGGCTATGTTCTTACGGCCCTTGGTCGCACTTTATCTCCTTTGCTTAAAGAGGAAAACCTCAGCGATGCTGGGCGTATGTTAGCTGATATTCATTATAGTGAATCTATATCGCGCCGAGAGTTGGTGGCGATTAATCTCAATAAAGAGTTGAGGAGTACTCTAACAGAGGCATCTATCGATGTTGACTATTTGGCGAACGCTTGACAGAGCGAGTAAATTCCAAGCAGGAACTAGACAAATCCGGTCTACAACTAAAGCCTCAGAAGCCCCCAGTACCAGCTATTCGGAGGAGGCTTCCGCCAGTTAGCCAGCATTTAAATGCGCGGAGTTTGCCTCGACAAACACCATCTCAGCACGAGATACGCCGAGGCAGACAGAGACAACAACAAATTCGGACACTACACCAACAGCATCAACATCGAGGACGCGTTCGCAAGAGACCTCCAATGAAGCATCACTGAGCGACGATAACGTATGTCATTTAGCTGGAAGACTTGGACATTTTTATTATCGATGGCGAAATTTCACAAGTGACGTGGAAGTATTGAACTGGATACAGGGTGTCCAACTGCATTTTACCAGCCGACCTATGCAATCTAATATCCCAGTTGAGCCTAGCTGGTCAGAAAATGAACGATTGCTTCTCGAGGCATCCATTTCGAAACTGCTTAGCTGTGGTGCTATCAGTAGGGTAGAGCCAGTTGCAGATCATTTTTTGTCCAATGTTTTCTTAACCCCTGAGTCAGATGGCTCTATGCGCTTGATCCTCAACCTCAAATATTTAAATACTTTCATTGAGGCAGATCATTTCAAATTGGAGGACCATCGCACGGTTACCAAGCTTCTGGGTAAGAATGCCTTCTTGGCGAATTTGGACTTGGAAGATGTATACCTCCTTGTCCCCATAAGGCATAATCACAGAAAATACCTCAGATTCCAATTTCTGGGTAGACTTTTCCAGTATAACGCATTGCCATTTTGAGTTAATTGTGCTCCTTACATCTTTACAAAATTAATGAAACCGGTCTTGGCATACCTCAGGGAAAAGGGGTTTGTCTCCATCTGTTACTTAGACGATTTTCTCCTAATAGGAAAAAGTTATGTAGACTGTCTTAAGAACGTTAAGGCAACAGTTGGAGTCTGAGAATACTTAGTTTTTATAGTCAATTATAATAAGAGTTGCCTGACTCCTAGCCAAACTTGTGAGTTTTTAGGGTTTGTTTATAACTCAACCAGTATGGAGATACCTCTGCGTGAAAGAAAGAGAGAAAAATAGTTGGCTCTGGTGCGAGCTATGAAAGGACGCAAACAATGTAAAATTAGAGACTTTGCAGTGTTTATCGGAACTTTGATGTCAGCATGTCCTGCCATTAAATATAGCTGGCTGTACACCAAGGCATTTGAGCGTGAAAAGTATCTCGCTTTACAGCAAAACCAAGGGAATTATAACTCCCTCTTGACTCTACGTCCCACACTACAGGCTGACTTCGATTGGTGGCTAAACAAACTACCATATGCAGTAAATATCCTAGAGTTATCAGATTTCCAGTTGGAGATTTTTTTTGATGCGTCAAGATCAGGGTGGGGAGTATGCTGTTCCGGAAGACGATCTCATGGGTTCTGGACTATCCAGGAGCAAAGTCTTCATATTAATCACTTGGAGTTCCTAGCAGCATTTTTTGGACTTAAAATCCAAAGAAAATACTGAGGCAGACGAGCTGTTGCGTCAGCTGGATGTAGAGACGGAGTGGGAGATGCATCAATCTGCCTTTAATTGATTGGTAACGGTTTTCGGGATGCCGGAAATTGATTTGTTTGCCTCTAGAAGCAACGCAAAGATTGAGACCTTTGTGTCCTGAACGAGCGACCCAGAAAGCATCGCGGTAGATTCATTTACATTAAGTTGGTCGGATACATTCTTTTACGCATTTACAGAGTAATCAGATACGTTCAGAAGGTTTTATAACCTACCGATACATTTAGATAATAATTTTGCCCAGGCAGTATCTGATGTATAAACCTACATCCTATGTTATACTCGTTTCTGTTACTTATCAAAGAATAATTAATGTCTTATTTAGTTAAAATTCTTACTACCGAATGTAGTTTGTTCTTAGTGAACACCTGTTCTATTTACGAAGACGAGGCCAGAATATAGTTAGGAGATCAAACGAACTTACCTAAGTGATCTTAATTATGTGAAGACTTTGTCGAAGTAAATAGGTCTCTCCCGCCCATCCCAACTGTTGCAACAACTTGGCTTTAAAGAAATGAGCTCATAGACCAGAGAACGGTGGCGGGTGGGGAAGAGAGGCGAGCGGCGTCTGCTTTCGATTCACGCTTTGGACACGGCCGGGAAACGGGGGACTCAACAGAATAACGATGTCAACCTAATTATCATACTCCTGTTCTATTTACTTCGACGAGGCCTTCACATAATTAAGATCAAACATCACTTAGGTAAGTTCGTTTGATCTCCTAATTATAGCAGCGTTCAAGGAAATATTATGTATGGTACAACCAAAGCATTAAAGTTTCAGTATCTTGTTCCTTATTTAATATATCACATTATTTTATCTTGTTTGAATACATACATATTCTGTGCTCGTGCATATAGTTGCAATTATTCTGGAAGAAAATATTCTCCAATTACCTACTGCACTACAACAATCCAATAAACATTCACCGGTTTGCCTTTACATGTACAAAAGTACAAAAGTATATCATTTTGAAGTATATATAGTCTAAATCAATAGAGTAAATATAATATATCAGACTTGCATAAAACATTAACTAACAAATGTAATATAAAAAATTGGTCAAGCTCATGAGCCATGGCCTCATTAAAATCAAGAAATACCTATATATAAACTTCATGTTATATAAAATAATAAGCATGAACAGAACATCTATCCAGAAATCTGAAAAACTTGGATAGTGTTGAATATCTTTTGTTTATTTCAGTTTTCAGTAGGAAATTACTTTGTGAACTACATACTACAAGACAAATCTATTTTATTTGTATTTTTGTATAGGTCTGAAGCGGTCATTAGAGCTGTTAATATTCTAAAAGGTCTCATAGTCATTACTGTAGCAAAAGTTCTCCAAATCCTTTTGTAAAACAAGAAAAGACTAACTGTTGAATGGCAATTTGCTTGCGATCAGGCATTTTTACAACTCTTCGATAACAGGTATCTTGTACCCAGTGTGTTGATTATTCATACTGGAATCGTATTTATATGATAATTTATGATTAAGCTGGAACTCAAACAAACCATCTTTTACTCTCAGTTATGTTATCACAATATGAAAAGGAATGAGCAGAGTAAAAAGTTCTTAGTAGTTTTTGTGTTTTTTTTTTGTAAAAGTAAAAAAACAGCTCCAAATTACAATAGGTAATCAGAAACAAACATTGGAATTGTTTCGGAATACTTTCGGAAGTGGCTTCATTGAATTATGATGCTACATTCATAGAATTTGCAGAAATGTAAACAAGAATAAAGAGTGTTTGATAATTTTGATATGGTTTAGTTCGTTTATTTACTTGGAAACATGTGACTTTATATGACATTTGTTCCTAATATTCTTGTCATATACAAACGTGTTACAGTGCCTTCTATTTGATAAGGTTTTTATTTCATTGCTTCCTTATATGTTTTTGAACATATTGTTTGCATTTCCAAAAAGAATTTCGGGCTAGTTTTGGTCACAAATGCCGACGATAAAGCATTCCATAAAGGGTTATAAGCTCTTGTTGGTATTGTTAATTATTTGTGTGTAGTGAGTAATCAAGATAAGCCGAAAGACATGCAGCGACGAAAATGGAAACAGGTTCATTGGGGCTTATTGTTTGTATTTTGTAACGGAAATACATTTTAATACGGCTTTAACGTTTAAAAAAACGAATAATCTAGCAATGGCGGTTGCAATTCGAAACTATGTCAGCTCATTGTGCTGGAACCTCACTTACTTGCCGATGATGTGTAAATTGCCATTCAACCAATTTATTTGCATACTTTACTTACACCTAAAAAAATTTCTGGACTAGAATTACTATAATATACTAGACGTGTTTCTAACGGACAGCTTCTATTCATTAGGTCGTCGATTTTCAGCTTATTAGCAAGCAATTGGAACTAGTTTTATTAGCTAAAATATAACATGAATTCTCACTAAAGGAATGTAACAGATCAAAATATAAATCAAAATTAAATTAGTCATAAGTGTACACATTCATCTACAAATGATACTGAAACATTCCATAACATAAGGGCCTTTTTGATCTAAAAATCTATAATACAAATAGATGTAGGTGCTTTGAAATTCCAGTTTTCCTATAACCAAATAGAACAACGTTAATCAACTTTTCCTACCATTCCACTACTACTTATTCCAATTTGCGCATTACTGTTTAACGAACATCCAGGTTCCACTGCCATTGCCCTTCATTTCATATTGATGTTGGAATACGTTGGACACAAGCTCGAATCGTCAATATCAGACACGATCCTAGATCTTTCTATCAACGTAAGAGAATACTGGCCGTCTTTCGTAGTTTTCTCTGGACCTCTTAATGCGTGTTTTCTTATAAAATCCACAACTAGCTCTCCTGCCACTTTTGACATCTCTAGACGATGACCCCAAGTAACTAACGCCAAAGGCTGTAATTGTAAAATCTAGAATGAAGATTTTAAATTGTCTTATCTATATAAAATCACATTATATGTATAATATACGCTCCTGCATTGTAACATTTGAGTCTAGATTTGAGTTACGGCTAGAGTAAAGTACATCACGCACTAGAGCTGCAAAACATGATCGTGAAAAAATGTCTGAGCTACTATATCTTTATCCATCCAACAAAGGCTTTTCTTTATTAAAACTGTATTACAGCAAAAAAATCACTGTTGCGAATATTTGACACAATCCATCTATTATTTATTTATCATATGCAACAATCAACGGGTCACAGTCTCTAACAAGATGTGAACAAATATAACATGAAAAGCTTTTCTGAAGATTAAATTTATTTTATACACCAGAAAAAGAGCAGAATTGGGGGGTAAATAATGTTCAAAGAAAAAACTCCTAAACGCAGAATAAATATGGTTTCATAACTATATTAATAGCACTCTCAGACTGCCAAAAGTGTCTAAATGATATATTTATGCTAAGATGCAACTAATTTTCATATTAAACAGTATATTGTGAAACATGATTAATCATTAATTGATAACAAAGTAGATGGAGAAAGCAATTTTCCAATGCCCCGTTTTTCGAAAACAAAACAATATCGATTTTTATACTACATGTGTCATGTTAAGACTGGGTGAGGTTTATTTTGCCAGGAATGTTGGAAGATATATTTACAATTGCTCAAAGTTCCTAACATTCCTATAATCCTTATAATTCTCTAAATAAATAAATAACTACTAATAATTACCCGTTCAACAGTAAGCTGATCATATGGAGTTATAACGTGTTTGTAAAGGCAGCCCTTAATCATTTTCTTCAGGAAATTGACTTGGTTTTTGTTGGCACATGGATGGTAAAGCATTACGACTGCGCCATGTTCAAGATTATGCAGCCATCGTTGTATTGGAACAAATGTGTATTCACCATATATTGCCCAGAGAGGCCTGTGTGTTCCACTGTAACAAATGTTTTCATTATTATACCCAAATACTATAAGCAAACGCGAATATTCCTAGTTGTACTAGCGTGTACAATTTCGGATCTGAAGTGAAATAGCTGACTTGCCACGTTTGAGTGATATATTTGGGTTTGTTTCTTTTGTCTATATTAATGTTAGTAGATAATTTTTTTTTAATTTTAAGTCTGAAAGATTTACAGTTTTACAACATTAACAGTTTTACAATTTTCTAAATTACAGTTTACAACTTAATATGTTTTTATTATGAATGTACCTAGATGTTTAAAACATCTGTATGTACATTATACATATGATTTTATAATTTTTCACACTAAATTTGGTTATCACTTCAAAATCGTGATGGAAACAACATCAAATACTGAATAACTAAAAACTAAAACATGTATCAGCTAAAAAAGCCTTTCAAACTGAGTCAAATTTATGTAAACAAATTGTGCACATAGTTTTTTAAATTTTATTTTACTTTGGCATCTGCGTAGTTCCAATGGAAGCATATTGTATATTTTAGGTCCAAAATAATTAATGTATTTTAAGTTGATATTTCTATTACTAAGAGGAATCTGTAGTTGCTGATTTTCATTTGCACGTGTGGCATAATTATAGTTTACCGTGGGTTGCATATTTTCATGGCTATATACAAAAGAGCACACTGTCAGTATGTAGATTGTTCTAATATTTGATATTTCTCGATCAAAAAGCATATTTGTAGGATATAATTTATTTTTTTTCAGAATTATTTTCATTATATATTTTTGTATAATGTTTAGTTTATATAAAGCATTATTATATAGTCCACCCCACACTAAAATTCCATATCTTATAATTGATTCAACTAGTGCCTTGTAGATTATGAATAAAAAATTTTTATTTAGAAAACCTTAGCAAATAAAATATATATACAAGCTTACGTATCTTGGTGGCTAAATAATCAATATGAGGCTGCCATTTCAGAAATTGATCTATAATATTTCCTAGGTATTTGACCTGTGGTACTCCCTGTAGTGTATGATCATCAATTGTAATAAAATCAAATAATGGCCTATTTGCATTTGTAAGAGAGAATGCTACATAATTTGTCTTAGTCATGTTCAATGACAATTTGTATGTTTGAAGCCAATTTGTTATTATTCGCATTCCATTTATTGTTTTGTTTTTAACATCCTCCCAATCATTGCCTAAGAACAGAAAGGCAGTATCATCCGCATATGATATACTTAATCCGCCTATATTTTGTTTCAATAATGAGTTAATGCATGAAATAAAAAGAATGGGTCCCAATACTGTACCTTGGGGATACCAATTTTAATTTTTAGTTTATCACTCACAACATTATTGATTTTTTAATATTTGATACCTGTCTGATAAATAACTTTCTAATAGTTTTAAATCTATTCCCCTAATGCCCCAGAGGATGAGAACATCAAGAAGCTTATTGTGAGGAACTGTATCGAAAGCTTTTGCAAGGTCTAAAAAAACGGCAATGCATTTTTTATCAATATTTAGGTTATTAATAGTCTCTGTTACTAGTTTGTGGATAGCATCTGTAGTACTGTATCCCCCTACAAAACCAAACTGATTTGTAGCCAGAATGTTGTTTTGTTTAAAAAAAATGTTCAGTCTTTCTTTAAGACCCTTTCCAAAATTTTTTGCAAAGTTGTTAATTTTGCTTATTGGTCGGTAATTTTTAATACATGTTTTGGGTCCTGATTTATGAATGGGAGTAACAATGGCCATTTTAAATACTCCAGGTATGGTTCCAGTGACTAGAATTGAATTATATATATGTAAAAGAGGGGTTAATATCTCTAAGTGTGTTTGTTTTAGGGTTTCTGATTTTATCCCATCATGGCCCGGTGAGCCATTATTTTTTAACGTATATATTTGCTTAATTAGTTCGTTTTTAGTAATGACAGAAAAAGCGTGATTCGAATACCAGTTTCCATATGGCATTCCTGTCTGGGTAAAGGGATAGACTTTTTCATGTCTATTCCAACATTAATGAAATACTCATTACAGAAGTTAGCCATATCATACATATCATTAAATTTCTCACCCTGTTCGTTTTCTATATTAGTATTTTGAGGACTATTATTATTTTCATATGTAGCATCTTTAATAATTTCATATAATTTTCTCATATTTGTTTTATTATTTTCAACCTCTCTTCTATAGTAATTGTTTTTTTGCTTAGATATTAATTTATTTAAATAATTGCGGTATTCTTTAAATTCTATTTCAAGTTGAGGATTATAATTATTTAAAAGCTTTTTTTTCATTTTATCTCTTTTCTTAATAGACGTTATAATACCATTAGTAATCCAACTTTTAATTTTCTTATATCTCTTAATTTTTATATAGGAAGTTTCTGTTGCTTTGGATATCAGATCTTTGTAAATTTTTAAAAATGTTTCAGTGGCAATTCCCGGATTTTGTTCTCGTGTAACTGTAGTCCAATCAAACTCCTGTAGGTTTCAAGTTATTTATATTCAATATACTTTTTGTGATAAACTGTTGTTCATTTGATTTTACTACGGATGTTGAGTTTGTACGAGTATTGTCCACAAAAAGCATTATTGGACTGTGATCAGTTAGGTCACTCTCAATAACAATTGACTTAAAGCTTAAATTGTTTAATTTCAAGTTATGTTTCACAAATATATGGTCTAGACAAGTTTTGGAATCTGATCTAGTTAATGAATTTATATATGACACAAAGCCAAGGGCTGACATTGTGGAGAGATAATTGGCCACATTATTATCATTATTATCTAAAATATTTATATTGATATCTCCTAAAAAAATTGTAATATTTGCATTTATTGAGGTTTCTAGGTAAGTATGAATATATAGTAGGATATGTTTAATACTGGTTAATAAGCTGTTCACGTCAAATAGGACGGAAGTATCCGCGAGTTGGTATATTTCTGGCTAATATTGGTTATGATAAAAAATAATACATCCAATGTTCAAGTAATTTGATTTTTCCTTAATATTCTTAAAAATGAAATCAAACTTACAAAGTCGGTATGGGCTCGCCATAATCTATAGTTTCATTCATACATTTGTGAGGTGCCTGAAAAAAGAAATAAATGTACCTATGTCCAAAGGTATTAAATTTTTTCTTACACTGTACTCAGTAGGAATGTGATCAGTACTATGTATAGGATGTACTGTGCTTTTTGGAAGGTACAGCCGTCTATTCTCATAGCAAGTGTAGTTTTCTGGGTTCATGAACCAATCTGTAGCTAAATTCGTCTGCAAATGCCAATAAAAAATCAGAACAGTCTATTAAAATAAAAAGAATGGATCTCCATGTAGATAGTTGTTGTGAACTTAAACAAAAATTATTAAATTACTACATGAAATGGCTGTTTCAAGAATTCAGTGATGAGTGTTATCAAAACATGAGACAACTAAACCATAATTACTGAAGTTTTGGATGCCTCAGCAGTAATTTTCGAAGTATACTACTGCGTTTTTCTCTCATACGACAAGACACTACAAGGAGCATTGCATTTTTGAGGTAATGTCCCTCATTTTGTATTTATTATAAATACAAATGCATCTGTCTATATTCGAGCATTTAACACTGCATTCTAATTTTAAAACAAAACACTGTTATCCTGGAAACAGTTAACTAGTTAATGTTAATTACGACAATTGTACCAATTTTTTGTATTTTGGAAAAGGATCCTGATCATTTCAAAGACCAAACTCTTTTCGACCTATCAGTCTTACATCATTCCTGAGTCAAGGGATGGAGTAGTTACTAGACAGATAACTGGAAGAAACCATACTAGAGAGCAATTTTCTGAATATCACTCCTAAATGTAAGCTTCAACTTTAAATCTGAGGTTAGATATCTTGAAGTTATCTTGGATGCTAAACTAAATTGGAATTTCTATTTAGAACGGACAATTAAAAACAAAGCGCAAATATGTGAGCAGTGCTGTAGAATTATCGGCAAAACATGAAGCATGAAATCCTGAGTGGCCATTGGATATACTCCCATGATCACACACAGGTCACAACAAACCTTCAGCTGAGTCAAATAATAGTGCAGCATGCCGGAGCATAACAGATGCCGTGTGAACTACACCAACAAAAGCAATCGAGCAGATGTTAAACTTGCCACCTCTATAAATTTATCTATTTTCTAAATGATATGCCTCAAATCTGTTGGTATACAGATAAATATAGGGTGTGTAATAGCTAGAAGTCACATGTGGTACATGGCTATTGCAAAATTGCTAATTCTACAGGGTGATGTTGACAATATCCCTCCTGAACTTATTTCTGATTGTCCTTATGAAATTCTCATAGCTTCTGAATGCTAGATCGATGAGGGTATTATCAATATCTACTAATAAAAAGAATGAGGAGCCTGGTTATGGTGTATACTCCATAAACCTCTACATGAACAGTAAATAGCATATGGTTGAACATGCCAGCTAGAAATGACTGAAATAACCATAGCCGCCCGACTTGCTAAGATAGCTGGTGGGGCCAACATCCTTGGTCCTGAGCCACACTGTAATCTGCCCATCAGTGCCAAGAAAAACTATATTGGAAAAAAAAACACCTACATAGTTTTTCAAAAATATGTGGGATAACACCTTTGACTGCCTATTTACTATAGAAGTCCTTGGATATCCTATTGAAGAAGTAGCAAAATGCAATCTATTCATGTCCAGACAAAAACTGTTCTATGCTCTGGGTATTGCAACAGGACATGGTTCAGCTGAGGAAACACCTCTTTAAACAAACACCTTTATGCAGTGGCAGGAAGATTTCCTAAGCATCTGCTGTGTGAATGCCCCGCTATCCTATCAATCCAAGAATTCATTCTGGAGGGATACAGCTCCTCTATGGCCAGTGCTCTGCTGAGTTGTGTCTGCATAATTTAGGGTGGCTGAACTGCCAGTTTTGAGCAACTGCTGAGGAGAACATTCACATGGCCCAATGGGTTCTAAGTGCTGAGATCAGTGCAGAAGAACCCTTCCTTCAATAGAAAATACAGAATGGATAGAGAATGCCAGAGCTGCATTTCTCATGTTGAAGATCTTACCTTTGCATCATCACAAGAAGGATCTACTATACCCATTGATATTCCATGTTTCCCATCATGTAGTAGATGATTCCTCATGGATGCTGCAGGGTTTGAGTCTACATCATCAGGGGCATGAGGGAACCATTTTCCATTCCAGTATCCATTAGACATTCGTGTTCCTGCAAATGAAGCACATTTGTGAATATAAATTTCAACTGATGGACATAGCCATTAGTAATTTATTTTTCTACTACAATATAATCACTGCAAACAGTGATGTCATATATAATGCCAGCGTAGTAATAATGAAAAGGTTTTTATGATATTGTAAGAAAGCTCCAGTTATCATTCGATTTTTAAATTTAATTTGGAAAAACTAATGTGTGAATTCAAGTCCCACCATTCCAGTACATCATTAACTGTAAACCATGAAGGTCAATATATATTGCACCTCTCCCAGAAAGCAGAAATAAAAGAGTGAGTTATTACTGTCCAATGAGACTCCAGATTCTTGATTGGAGGCCCCAGAGAAAAAATGATTCTAGGCCCCCACCAGTTACAACATACATACCTTGTGCATTAAGGACTGCTATGCACAGGAGCACTATGTTCTTCAACATTAGGACAAGGGGACCTAATAATATAACTAAAATAATTAAATGAATGAAGGTAAAATTTCGAAATATTCGACGTAACGTTGCTGATATTTTTTATATTCCTTCGGGATTAAAAAAGCTGTATGCTGTATAACTAATGATAATCAAACGTGTTATACTCAGTCATTTATTAAATATGCAAACTTCGTAATATCGTATCCTAATTGACAGCCCCACAGCTGTTTAGGTTTCGATTATACGTCATCTTGACATTTTAATCCAACATTGTAGGTTCCTTCCATATGTCAGCGTTAGATGGCGGCACTAACAATTTTGACATTCAATTATACATAATTATTATAGGTATCGCTCATGGTTCTCATGTCAGAGGTAAATGGAAATCAAGTGGTTCTTACTTATATATTTGCTTATACATATATCGGAATTAAATAAATGATCGATTTGTTCTTCTCTTAGCGACATCGGCTGGTCTTTGACCTAACTAAAAGACGTGCGGGATAGAGATCTGGAGATAATAAGTAAATATCATTGTAATTCCGAAAGCTACAAAGAGATGTCACAGAAGTTGGTCATTAGGATCCCAGACCATCACAGATCATATCTTAGTCGTTCTTCAAGTCTTTCCTTAATATTGAGAAAGTCTTATTGATATCATATCAGTGACTCATGTCACTGATTCCTTAAGGGTAAGGTAACTAGGTTATTTATCTCCTCCAGAATAATTTGTCATGAATACCATTAAGCCGGATAAATAATGTGTAGAATATGAGGATATTATAAATCGTTGTAGTGATTGCTTCTCATCATACGTATATACCAAAAAATATAATCCTTTCGCGACTAAGGGTTCCTTTGTCGGTAGGTATAGATGTTCTGAACATAATATCGCTATGCCTTTCACAAAGTGGTCTTCCAAAATGGATAGAAAGACGTTTTACTTGTGGATTGAGCAATACCGCAATAACTCTAAAATTATTCATTCCAAGAATCTCCAAACAAGAACAACTCATAATAAGTTCAGTGATAAGTGTGGTGAAATAACTATAAATATAATTGTTAAACCACAACACAAGAAATACATTGATACAGGTACCCATAGAGCCCATAAACCACGGAAATTGTCTTAATAGAAGCAAAGCATTTCAACACTTATCTCCAAGCGTTGCGCACAGTGGCGCGGGCCATGGCAACTTACCAAGTCAAGGTCCTAAGACTTGGACTGCCTTGACGAGTCCAGGCTAAGAAGGAAACATACCCATGCCTACCACTGCATTTGTCATATGTTCAGAATCGTAACATTGCATTGGCAAAAATGCCTGAAGTTTTTTGATCTTGTTCTATACATTATTCTGAGCATTAGCTCCAACTCACCTCAACTCGGCATCGTTTTTGCCACCGATTCTAAATAATACCAATGTTTGGAATGTCGACTAACAATTGGTGTTGAATGCGTTATCTATCAGTGGGACTTCGTTGACCTGATGCATAGTGGAGAGTATACACTTAACAAAGGACTTTGCTATTCATTCCGTGTTCCATTCTATGTTATTTATTTTTTCTTTTCTTCATACAAGGAAACCTCAAATTTCGATCATGACTAATGCTGTATAAGGTTTCTTTGGGTAAGGTATCCTTATTAATTGTTAATTTAACGTGGATACTACAAAAACGCCCCTACGTGACGTTACTTACTCATGTAGATTGTCGATGCTTTTTGCTTTCAGTCAAACCGATCCATCTAAGATAAAATTGTAAAATTTCTACAATACGTTTCATTTTGACGGTAATGATTTAGACAACAAAAAAACATATTCTCCTAATATACAGAAAACATAAAATGAGAGAATATAATAAAACCGTATAGCTAGAGTAAGTGAATAGAACGCTAAAATTTTTAAATTTTTGTCTATACCTAGTCATTATGTGATTTAGTTAGCTTGTTAACAAATAGCCTGGGTAGCTTTTGCAAGTAGTCATTTAAAAGCCTTTTAGAAGGCGTAATTAATTCATTAGTTTTTGATATGAATAGGTACTTGCAGTACCTATAGTATATATCAGTGCCAAACACTATCTAACATAAAATGCCATTTATTCATAAGAACGGATTAAAGCACAAAAAAAAGATCTCAAAAATATATTTTTTATTGGAAATTTCAGTGTACAGAAATAAGTACTGTAAAATAATAATATCGCACCACATCTACTGGTAGACAGCACCACTCCACGCTGTCGGATTTAATGTTCTGCATTATCCAGTAAATATATGATTTTGGTATCAAGAGCAATTAAGAAAATGTGAGAATTGATATTCTGAGTGAAGTTGATTCATTCAGCCTATCCTCAAATTAGGTCGTATATAATTATCTAGATACATGATAGAAGGCCGCTATTGAAATATCTTGGTGATGGCACGTTTTGCCACGTAGTGGTCATTATATTGCATATGAGAGACATCCAATATTTAGCACTCATGATGTTTTTCTAGACATTGAATCCAGCGATTTAGGAGTGCATAATATACTGATATGCAACGCTACATCTCTATAGATTTCAATTGCAACGTTATTGGCATAGATAAAGTCCCCTTACTACATAGTATCACAACGTTCTCTTAAATAACTTAAATCGTTTATAGTTGCGCCTGTACTATCAACTATTTTGTTTATCCTTCTTCAAACCTTGCTGAATTTCCTCCAGCGTTTTGCCTTCAGTCTCAGGTACCAGATACACTGCCAGTCCTGATGAAATTAGAGAGCAAACCGTGAAGAGCATGAATGGAGCGTACATGCCAAAAGTACTTTTCAAATAATAGAACAAATAATTCGCAGAGAACAGCAATGCTCCCAGTTGCATAATAAGAACTGTTAAACCTTTTGCTTTAATGCTTGTTGAGAACAGCTCACCAAGCATTAGTGATGGTATTATTGCTACACCAAACGCGGAAAATATGATGTATCCTGACATACAAGCTAGAGGAATCCATTGCCAGTTACTTAGATCTGTATCTGGATAGACATGGAGTACGTACAAGTAAGCTGTTAATGGTGCTAGTGCAAAAGAACAAAGAAGTAGTGAGAATATTTGAGATTTCTTCCTTCCGAGGAAATGGGAAGTATAAGAGGCCACAAAGTTTAGTCCAAAGTTCAAACCTGTAAATACAATTATTGACATGTCAGCGCTAACAGTGGTCCTGGATTCAACAAATATCAATTTCGTGTAAGAATAATAAACTGAAAGGCCACTGAATTGTTGTGATACTCTGAGAAATGTGCCTGCTAACAGTGCTTTTCTGTTTGCACTTATTGTAAATAACTCTTTCCAAGTACCCATCTCTGACATTTGTCTATTTACGTCTTTCTGGAGTTGCTTGAAATCATCCTCTATATTGATTTTCCTTCTTAACCACTGGAGCGATGAGAGGGCTTCATCATCTTTCTGCTTCATCAAGAGAAAATACGGGGATTCAGGCATAATCACGAAAGTCAGCAAGAATAATATCGGTATCGTCATTCCTATGTAAGATGCTTGTTGAACACTGCACTTAATCCCAATAATGTTGATTAGGAATTCTCCGAAGTAATTCATAAGTGTCATTCCGTTGCCCCATATGCCTCTGACTTTTGGTGTTGACACCTCCCCTATGTACATGGGAAGTACGCCGAAAACGATACTGTCAGAAATACCTTCGAAGGCTCTGGCGACATAGAAAACCCATACATCCTTCGCGAGTGCCATCAACAGCCAGCAAGTGAAGTAAGGAAATGCCGAAATCAATATTGTTTTCTTTCTGCCGATGGTGTCAGCTAATTTCGAGAATATTGGAATGCTGATCATCATGAAGAAGGGAGGGATGACTGGGAAAAGTGACGTTTCGTCTTCTGTTATATCGTAGTTCTCCTTGTCTTCTGTGATTTTTATTATGTACGGCGAAGTCCATGTTGTAAGCATACCAGTTGTGAAAGAGCAGAGGCAACCTGAAATAATAGAAAAACTCTTATTGCACGTTGCTTTCCAAACATATTTTTTTCTCAATATATAACTATGCTTATAAATTATGATACGTAGAAATAATTGATCATACGTGAGAACAAGCCCTAGCAAGCAAGCCATGATACATGTATGTGTTGTGTTTCGCAATGCAGTGATGATTATACTGTAGAACATAATATACCTGTAAAAAGGGTCCCATTACTCTGCAAAATTCATAAGAAACATAAATATAATCGAGTAGATATCATAGGCGCTTCCCAGTAATTAATATGGACTATTTTGAATTATCTGAGTACACTAATTGCGTTCTTTGACCATGCCTAAGGATATAAATTGGTTAACTGCATCCTACTATACTCAGAAATTTGACATGTGAAGGAATTTCAGTAACGCCCAAACATGAAATGTTTTTGAAGATCTGGACCATTACAAGCTTTTTTTTTATTACGTCCAATCCCGACTGAGCGCACATGAAACATAATAACCTAATGAAGACATAACTTAGGAGTTCCTGAGGGAGTTCCCAAACATCAACGACTTGCTCTCACATTCCACTGCCTATTTTGTATCAAATGATATGGAAGTTAAGACATGGATAATGCATATGGTACATATCAGCTAGATTGTTTGGGTGATGTTTTTGTGCTCTGCATGAACCTTCGTTTTTTGGCGGTGAAAATAGAAAAGAAGTAGTGAAAGTGATATCAAACTGCAGCAGAAGTTGCACGAGGTCGTTTGAATCATACCAATTCTTTGATATTCTTAGCATATATGAGGATTTTGAAGAAATAACGTGAGAAGCGTTTGTTTTTTTCCGGAATTTTTGTACACATATAATCGCGCGACCTACACCAGCAGCAACGGAGGCCATAGGCCTTATATTTATATTTCTCTACGACTGGAGGTTCGTGGAATTGGGAAGGTGTTCAGTAGTTGATCTCAAGAATTAATAGCCACTATGGACTCTCAGATTCGCCATCATCATGTAATGTGACCTTTTTGAAAAAAAGGATAGACACCTTACTGCATCGGAAATCAAAGTTATGGAGCTTAAAAATCGGATAATAAAGTTTTAATTGTACTAAATGTTTGAAATTTGATACGATCAACATGCCAAGAGAAAAAATCACAGATAAATCGAATACAAAATCGAGCATAGATGAGATAATTACACAACTGAGATAAAAAATATATGATCTAGAAGCATCAGTCAAACAGACCTCAACTGCAAATAACAGTTATAGCCAGGCTATTCAAAGGAAACATCTCGTTCGAGAACTTCACGCTCCAAACTTGATCATCAAACCACTCACACCCAAAACGGCAGCAGACACGAAGAATTATCTATAGAATACTATAAAGTTGAACGATCTGAAAATAGGAATAAATAATACTATAGATATAAAAAATAGCGGATTAATAGTCAACTGTTTCAATGAGAATTTTGTTGAAAAATTAGAGAATAAAGCTGAGGAGAAACTCTTAAGATACTAAGTGCAAATAACAAAGCTAAAAAAAACCTAGGTAAAAAATAGTCGAATATAAAGGCAATTTAGGCCCAGAGGAAAAATACCTAAGAGAACAGAATCATATAATTAACGATACTAATGAGCTAAAAATCGACTATGTGGGCGTTAATAAAATAAAACAAATTTAAAGACAATATATGGCGAATCTTAACCAATATTGTAACATAAATTGATGAACATAAAGAGTTTTCTTGCAATAGCAATGTTATGCTTTTTATGAGGATAAAGGTGTTTTAATTGCTAAGAATATCATCATAAGAAGTCCAATTGCTCCAAGCCAGTATCTTTTGGATACTGAATTCATTGTAAAATTATAGTATTCATATTTGTCCGAAATTACAAAAGACGTGTCTGAATTGTGTGAAGGCCAATGAGAGATATAACCTTGAATATTATGTACACCATACAGCTAGAGACACCGACTGCCCCACATATCAGTATTCGATTAAAGTACAGAAGAGTAAAGTTGACTATGGTGAGTTTAATGGCTAGTGATCTACCAGAAGTTAATATTCTATCAGATTGAACAATCTCAGATCCTAGCGTATGTCGAGGATAACAATATTTTACCGCCAAATCAATAGGGTTTCCGCGAATAGCATAGCACTACTATTCCTTAATTAAAATATTTATGATAATATATTCAGAGCTTTGCACAGAAAACGGTGTGTAGTTCTGGTATCTATCGATTACTCGGAAGTTTTTGATAGAATTAACCACTTTATTAGTAGCAAAACTCAAACAAAGGTTAATTTTCTTTAAAGTTTCCTTAAAAACTGTTTTTTATAAATGTAGCACAAACATCCGATTAAAAAAAAATACATTTGGTGTGCCTCAGAGATCGGTGCTTGGACCGCTACTCTTTCTTTTGTACACTGCAGTTTGAAATTTATTGCTTGCTATTCTGAAATTTAGTCTTTTGCAGATAACACACAACGTATTTGCCATTTTGATACGGATTTTCTGTATTAAGCTCAAAATATCTTGAACTATGATATTGATAAGCTTTGCCAGTTTTTCATTTTCACATAATCTTACTGTCAATGCGTCAAAATGCAACGCACTAGTTTTTTGCTCGGAGCCTAGAAGACAAGCTATTCAATCAAATCTGGCAATTAGGGTTGGTGCAGAGATGTTGACTTTTTCGTCATATACAAATATATTGGGAGTTTCCATTTACGAGAAACTGAAGTTCACAGGCCACGTAAAAATCTCCTACAGAAAGCATTATTAGATATTGTAATATATTATTTCATCCATGTCTTGATGTGATAACCAGAAACAGTCTACAGATCATGTAAAATAGTTGTGTCAGATTTATTGTTGCTCTCAGAGGTTTTGGTAATGTATCTAGCAAATGTATTACATTGTGCTGTTTAAAATTGCCATGTTGGTCAAATGTACTTATCTTGTCTTCATTGCTAACATCTACACCTGAGTACCTCAGAGAAAAGTTGATACCTAAAGGTAATGTACATAATACATACATCAGATATACAAATACAATAACTGTTCCTTACCACCGCTCCTTTTTATTTCAGCGCAGTTTTATTCATAATGCTGCAGGTTTATATAATAATATAGATGCTAACTGTAAAGTAATGTCCTTAAACCAGTTCAGAAAATATATCAAACGCCTTTTACTGAGGAACAATGCTTATACACCATCGTATACCTTATATGTCTTTCCATATCAGAAGTTAGGTGTAAGAATAGCCAATGACTAAAATTCAATAATATAAAAAATGGCGATTTAATTATTATTATTATTATGTACTCGTATTTCTCCGTGTATTCTATTTGAGAACATCCTATAAGTGCTTCCAAGTGTTTTGCCTTTTACTATCAATATTTGATATATACATAAAAACCCATGTCCTTGGCGCAAAAATAAATACATGATGTAACAAATTTACTTATTTTTATATTAGCTTTTGTATGTTTTAGGGACCTTGGATAATTATTGCACATTCATATTGCTATTATCAGATTTGAGGAATCTTCAATGCTGTCCGCTACGATAGCTTGATACTTGAGGTCGGATATAAACTGGTATAACAATTTCATGTACAATAAACCTAATCGCTTATTAACACTGAATTACACGTTAGGCAGACAGAAAAAAACTCATGAGGTGTAATATGGTCTAAAATTGTTATATTTGTCATCTGTTTCTATATTAGAAACACATATACAACTATTGATATAATATATTAGAATAATTTTTCGAAATGACAAGCAGATCGGAAAACATATTTCTAGTAATAACTCAAGTGAGTGATTAGCGGATCCTCAGAAAGTCGAAAATGTAGATAAAGTGTATGGAAAATTCTTGATAAAAATAAGATATATGAAGTGCCTATTCAGTGTAACAAAACCCCTCAACCGTACCAATGTAGTAAATATTTAAATGACAATGTATATTAGACGATATGTCGAAATTGGCAGCATAAACTAATTGAAGAGCAAGAAACAAAATCTATCATTCGAAGCAGGAACCGTTTCAGTCTGTGAGTTTGACTAAAATATAACGAACGTTAAGATGGAGCTTTTTTTAAGAATTTAAATGCCAGATGTACATACTTATGTATAGCACTCACTTATCCTTTAAAGCCACATTTATAATTTTTCTAATAAGTAAAAAATATTATCTCAGTTTTTATAAAACTTATCTATATATTTTGATTGGACTAATTTTCAAATAAAATATTATTTTTTTATATCCGTAGTGGTCCGTATATTTTCATTGGGCAGCTACACCTATTTCTAGCAATTTTTGTTTCTTGCAGAAGAAGTGCATCTTACTATAGTTTTTAAGTAAGAACAAAGATGAGCTCTTTGATACACACCAGTTTTATTTTACTTCCGTAACAAACATGTCCAGTAGTTACCAGCATGAAAAAATTAAAGACGTACGGAAAACAAAAGCAAAATGAGATTATTAGTTATTTCGATAAAAATCATTCTGTAGCTTTAGTTTCACTCCAAAGTGTGCAGTTATTCCGGACATCTAAATATTTCATGGGTATGGAGTACACATCATTTGACCAATCCTAGTTGTTGGCTCCTGCAATGGCGTCCGTGAGAGTGTTTGAGTTTGCTACAAAATATTCCCAAATTTGTTCACAAAATACATACTCCATACTCATAAAGTACAAATATCCTTATTTTAGATATTGTTTTTTGTATGTCCTTCACGTGTTTGGTGAGAAAAAGGGTCCGATGAAATTATTGACAAGATTACGATGGTTTTCTTTCCCAAATTATTTTAGTTAGCGAAATTTTTCATTTAAGCAGCTAAAAGTCTTTCAATTATCACTATCTTGGTTCAACTTTGAGGTGTCTTCAGATGCAAACTAAGAACAGTAGGACACAGGTAGGTCTGACCAATCCGACTTACTTTAACTTTATCAACCTACATGGCTCTATGTATATGTATACATAATGAATATCCACACAAACAGTTTGGGGTTAAATGTTCAATTTTAAACCGAAATATTTGACAAATCTCACCTGAGCATATGGACATGATTTGCGGCCATTCCTTTCCTTGAACACTGTTCCCTCCCGGCAGAAGCATCTTTCAAAACTGATCAGCTATGGACTGCACGTGACTCGCAACCTGTCCAATATATGAATGATAACGAAGGTTCTTCAAGTTGCAAAAGTGTATATCATTTTTAAGGTGGAAGGGGAAATAAAGATTCCCTGAAAGTGTATTTGCGTAATCTCGGTTTATCTGAAATACATAAAATCACAGGCTATGAGATTAATCGGTAGTCGTAACTTTATACATATTGCTGTGAAAAGATTTTATCAGATTTAATAAGTGTCGTATGTACACAATGTCAAGTAATCTCGAATTATAAGATAAATCTAAGGTCTAGCATATCCTTCAGAACATTAAATGAACATGTATGAATTGAGTATAGTATTTATCCTACAAATCGGTGATATGAATTGGAATTTACAGACATGTGTTTTCAGTCGTCTGTCATTGAGTAACCAGTCTATGTATTTCATGATTCAAAAAACCAGCTTAACATGTGAGTGGTAACATTTTCGCCTGGAAACTTGGAGCCAGCGGTAATGAAATAACATATCCTATGACTTTGGTGGTGCACGTCATTGTTTATATTTTATGAACGCCTCAAAATATAGGCGTTAAGCATTGTAAAAATTAAATATATTAAATATATGAGAAACAGTTATAAACGCACCGAATGTATATGATAGTATATATAACATAGTTGTTAGTGTCATACAGCTATTTGATGCATATCTCATTTTTGGAGGCGAATGTATGAACTATCATTAATATCTAATAAGTACGGAGAATTACTGAGGCTCACTTTTGCCAACCAGAAAAATTGTGAGGCGTTCCTCTCACCAAATGGATGAACTGTCAGTGCCCTCAGAAATGGCCAAAATCGAAATGTCAGCTTTTTAATTTTTTTGTATGATTCCTCCACCACTAAATTAATTTTTGACAAAAATAATGGTTTTTTGTCCTTGCCATAGGAGTAATTTAGTGGAAAATCTCCTTACTTAAGAGACGATAGGTTAACGAGAAACAGATGCTGGACAAGACAGAGGACGTTCTATAAACTTCAAGATGCACCCAAAAACCTGATATCTCAAGTTATATCTTTTACAATTACATTACTTCGCTGTGAATTGGGAAAGGTAATAATATGATGAAATAGGCGAAAAAAATCTTTTTAATCTCTCTAAAGTTACTATAACTGGGAAAATATTCTCTAGCGGCATTCTAGTGTACTAGTTGTTACATCTGTTTCACACGTTCAACATATTTTTAATTATGGTTTACTGTGGTTTACGATTCAGGAAAATTTATCTGTCATATGCAGAATGCTGCAGACATTGTGTTGATGATTGGTTTTGATGCTGCCCGGTGTCAACTTTCTTATCAATATTTATAAAAGTCTTTCCTGATGTATATATGTCATAGAAGATCAAAAAATCTCTATTCTCTCCAGGGGCTATACCACGGCCGTCGTAACTAGAGACGGCTGTGAGTAAACTCATCTCAACTGATTAATTTGCTTGTTTGGTTCTCCCATCTTAGAGTATTTTTGCATCCTATATGAAAAGTCGTCATACCGTGTAGGTCTAGAGCAGAATGCGACTCGCTTTCTTGCGATCATGACGATTGGCTTAAGTTTAACGAGGTGGATATAAGAACTGCGTGTAGCACAAAATTATTGGTCATACAATCTTAAACTACTTAGTATATCTATACATATACCTACTAATAAAACCATTGTTATGTTTTATGGTTATTTTTTTATACCTATAGATAACTTCACGCAAGGGCATATAGCCGATCGCGCTTCATAAGCACTGCACGAGGATACATGTATTCATGTTGACCTCAAAACACTGTAGATTGTAATCATCGGGGAACAAAGTCTCCGGCAGCTCTTTTCACAACGCCGATGTTCTCCAAATAAACTACTAACTTTTATAGGCATTGTAAGCTCGACCTGATGGAGCTTCATGCGAGACAGCTCTGTCGAACATCTGCAATGATAATATCTATAGAATCAGCCACCCTTTTTCGATATCTAAACCGTGGAAGTTGTTTCTGATGTTAGGTGCATCCACTAGACGTATTGCTCGCTTCTGGATTGTGTCCAGAAGTTTCAGCGAGTGCTTTGGGGCGCATCCCCACCATGCAAGCAATACTTAACCGATGCTCTGCTCTGGGCCTTCCTGAAGAAGATCTAGCGAAGACAGCAATATGATTGTGCCAAGCGATGTTATTGTTGATGTTAATTCCTTGAAGCTTCGTGGAAAATGATTCGAGTATTGGATGTCTCTCCATCTCCATGGTTAGCAAACCAGCATGCGACTTTTTTTGTCAGGGTTGCTGTCTGAGTCTTCTGCATGATAAGCTGAACTCCATTTGTATATCCCCATCCAGCAATTCTCTCACTGTCCTCATTGATCTGTCTGAAGTTCGCTATCTCGGGATGATAGTGGCTTGGACGTTTTCATGCACAAAATAAAGGTGCTGTCATCAGCGAAGCTGTAGATTGGATTAGATGTTATTTCCAACAAATAGTTAATGTACAGCAAGAAGAGCGTTGGAGGACATATCCCTGAGGACACCGGTATCGATGGTAAATCGAAAGCATATCCATCCACCACCACAGGTAGAGAGAGATCCCTAAGAAAACTATCCAATCAGTGGCACAGACCCGGTGGCATCCCATGGGCAGCAGGTTTGATCAAAAGTCTCTCATACCACACCCCATCGAAAGCCTTCGATATATCAAGCGCGATGATTCGAGACTCTCCATGAAGCTCTATTGCTCTGCTCTACCTACTGCTGTACTGGATATCTGCTGGTCTACGTCACACATTTATGTGCATCTATCCTTGCGGAAACCGTATTGGATGACATTATTTTGGTCTAGATACTTCAGAAGCTGTACGTTAACAACAGTCTCCACAACCTTGGACATGATGTAGAGCAAAGTCACATGTCTATAGTTGCTGGGTATATTATTCCTGACCAGATTACGTATAGGTTGTACTCGACCGGTCTTTCACCCAGTAGGGAACACTCCTCGCTTGTAGGAGAGTTCAAATAGTTTGAGAAGGATTGGTATAAGCTCTGCGGGGCATCGTTTTAGGAGAATTGTTGTTGTGTCTCTTTGAAAGTTTATTGTAGAACTGACAGCAAAAATGTGCCCTAAGGTGTCTCCTTTTTCTTTTGGCGGGGATGCGATGGACCCATCCGCTCTCGTCAATGGTGTTATGGACGAGTAGCAGAAGTTCTGGCTAACAAATTTGGCTACAGACCGAAATGATTTCGATGAGTTGAGACATGAAAGGTGTTTGTTATCAACTTTCTGGTTAAGCTCGTCTTTGCTGTTATTGATGATCCGCTTACAGTGGCTTGTGGCATCGATGAAACTGCGGTGAGTTCCAGTAGTAGGATATGCCCTCCATTCCCTGTACCGTTGGTTTTTTGCCATAACTGCGTATTCGCAGCTCCGGTTAAGCCAAGGTTTGTTCCTTGTTACTTGATGTTAACACCTCTCTAATTTTTTGGCCACAAGCTGACATCATTCCATGGGAAGGACTGGTAATAGTTTCTAAGACCATCCCACTTTGCTAAATTGTAGCGTGCTTCAGTATGTTGTTGAGCTAGTGATATAATTCCACAATGTATTGAAATGGTATTCTGGAAGGATGTTCCTAGTGGAGCGGATATATTCACCGTTAGATAGCGAGCACTCTAGCAAAGTCTCCATGGTGATCGGGAACTCTTGTTCGCTTACTGATTATCTGTTCCAAGCCACAGGTGATAGCGAAGGCTTTAGCTTCACGTCCCTCCTCTTCTGTTTTGCTAGAATGTTTTAGCCAGTACATATTGCGTACGTTGAAATCGGGCAAAAGGACTATTTCTGGGTTGGGGACAGCTGAATGACTTGTTGGGAAAGCTATATCTCAGAATCAGAATCAGAGATGGATCTATATTTGTACATCCTTAGATGCAATATAAGTCAACATATGCACATTTTTTATAGTATTAGACCTCCATGAATGCTTATCTAGTCCCAAAGTAATCCATAACATTGAGGAAATGCTCAAAAACTAGCGAGGCTGTCTGGACGGTCCCCAAAATTACAAAGTACTTTTTTGAAATTTCAAACTATATGCAATATGATGAGTTTTGAGTGTGTTTTTCACTTTCAGGCTTATTTGCCAATCAAAAAATCAGTATCACCTTCTATGACCTTACATCATATAGCTTCGCAGTGCCAAAATCTATCATAGCTATCGAGGCTACCCATTAATAAAGATGTAAACAGACCAACAGACCGACAAAAATTACTGATATGGATGTAATTACGAGATATGTGAATCATAAAACGTTAGAAACTCTTATTGCCTAGAATATTTTGCTCGCCTATGCGCCAAAAGTCCTGGGGAACGAGTAACTGACTGATCATTCCTAACAAATTATATCGGCATTATATTTCACTCACTATTCAACTTCCTCTCGTATCTATAACAAACACTCAACAAGTTTCCATTGACAAGTCACTTCCGCGTATTATCTATACTATTGTTCGAATTGCCTTCCAGGAATAAATTGTAACCATTTCGTAGAAAATATTTTATTTATGTCTATGAGATGATCAAGGTAAAGGAGTTACTTAAGTTCGGTGGAAGAATTATAACACATATTCAGCTATTCCAAGCATAAATGACGCATCAATATTTGAATTATTTCAAAGATTGAAGCAATGTTCAGTCATCATTTTTGAAAGAGCTTAAGAAGGTGGATGAAGTTTGATAGATTTACCTTAGTAGTTTTCTTTCTCCTGCCCTTGACATATATCTCATGTTCACTAACAACTAGCTTGCATTAGCACACTAAAAATTATGCTGCTGGGTGACGCAAATGACTTGCTTTTAAGATGGTTACATGCCAAAAAATGTTACACAGGTTTTTATCACTACCTAAATGGGTATTTCGCATGCAATAAAAATGTTATAGCTTTGGAGTACGCAGATGTTTTTACATTCCTCAGATCGGAATGAAATTGTTATCAGCTGCCGATTCATACGCTTAGCAAAGCGTATCTAATGTGAAGATTAAACAAGCTGCCCATATCACTGAAATGTTTGTTGTTATTATCTTACAAGATTCAGTGTCCTGTCAGAAAGGCTGCTACACTATTGATAGAAAGGTTGGCCTTTTTTCAACTAATGGATGCTAGCGCGGTTAAGTTGAGTACCTGATGAAGAAGGCTGATGAGATACCGCTTCATTTGTATCTGGGGGCGGATTTGACTGCAAAATATCATTCTATTCCAATACTACATAGCTCTAAAATCCAACGATTCAGATCCTGATAAATATATCATATCTATTGTTCTCCTCCTGCAATGGTAGTACATGGAGGTAATGTCAGATGCTGGAACTTTTTCTGCTGGCAGTTTGATTAAGGTTGCTTTGACGCCACTTTGTGATGCGTGAAGAGATCATAGCACTTCTCTGTCTTTTTGCAACACTGCTGAACCAGCTGAAGACGTTTGAAGATACCATATGAATCGAAACGTTGTGAAACACAAAATTCTAAAGACAAGTCTGAAGCAGTGTTATTGCTGCGTCACTACGCTCGAGCCTGGTTTGGCCTTAAACAAAACTGGATCACGCTATTGTTTGTTCATAAGATCATTATCAAACATTTTGTAGATCATTTAGAAGTGAACAACTTGTTAAATAGTTTCATGTAATTTTCATATAAGTTGATCTAATACACTATTGCGCTACTAGAAACACTTTATATTATACAAGTGATTACTCAACCCACTCATGTTAGTATGAACAGCGCAACATTGTTCGGATATTATCCTTATCTCTACTTTTCATACAAAAAATCCAGATAACATGTCTGTTCATTCTTTAACCTATTCTTATTTTATTTGTCAAAAATAATTTTAAATGTAAAGTGATCATAAAATGCATTTTTCAGTTTCACTACACTGAATTGGGTCTCCAATTTGACAGCAAACATCAAACCACATGTATAAATAAATGTATAGATATAAATCAAAAGTAAGGAAACTTTTTTAAAAACAAGCATTATTTAAATGCTCTAATTATAATAATATAAACTTTTCCTTACAATCTCTTGTTATCAACTTATAAAGTCATTACACAATTTATAAGATATGAAAGCTTGTTGCGAGGTTTAAGTACTCATATTTACTTTTACTTTATACTTACTTGGAAAGTTTTAAAAATCAAAAATAATTAAATAAGGTTACTTCATTTATTTGTTTACCTGCACAGGTAAATCTTGCGACCAGCTTTTATATTATAGAAATTGTGTAACGGCGCTATACGTTGATAGTGAAAGTTTTGGCGGAAATGTTTTATTCCATTTAGTGCATTTAAATAAGAGCTCGTTTTTGAAAAAGTTTTACATTCACCTTATTTTTCACTTTTTAGTTATCGCTGGGCAGGTCAACAAAGACCGCAGTCCAAAAAAATTTATTACCTAAATAGAACTATTCCGCCATCTTGATGGTTCCGCCATGTTGGATTTAGAATGACGTCACACAGCTAACCATGCATTGTCATACGAACTAAACGTGTATACAAAATGTCAGCCCAATCGGTTGAAGATATTTGCTTTAAAATTGAGTTGCAAGATTCCACCCAAACAAACTGAGTAAGATACATATATACATACATCGCAAGTTAAATAAGACCTTCTAAAAAGGGCATATGCCTCGCGCCCTCCGCCGCCACTTCGCTTGAATCTGACATATAGCTTTTGTGGCAACTAGTTTCCCCTATACTACCCATACCATACACCCGTCATGAGTCAGTTACTAGCTGGTGACATTTTTGTGTCAACGATCATACCAGATGCATCATATAACATAAAAGAGAGGGTTCTAGTGTCTGCTCCCCTCACACCGGAATCTCACAAGAAATCCTTACTGAATGATACTCTCATTAAATAGAGGCGAAACTAGGAGTGCTCAGCTTTTACAGCACTAAAGCGGAGATCGCGAGAAGTTGCTTGCAAGAGTCAATATATATGAAAAAAACCCAAGTCTTGAAAAGCAAAACAAAAAAGGAAATGACACGAGGAAAGTTATCCATATTCCAGAAAGGATACTAAGTATTTCAAACAGATGTCCAGAATCTGAATCTACGTTTCCGTATCCTCTTATCTCATCCACAGTATAGCATTTTACGGAAGATCTTTTAGCTATGATATTCCCAATTTGTAGGTACAGTGAAATTTAGGGCTTTTAAAAAACGAATTATGCAAATCATAAAAGCTTCACGCGTCTTCTTGAGAAACATGAGACATTCTTAACTAGATATGTTGTTGCACATGCTTAGTGTAGTTTTATTTTTTATAGGTTTAATATAAGGCACATCAGGAGATTTCATGTATTGAGCGGGCTGGTTTTTATCATTCTTGAATGTATTCCAATTATTTTTGCAATGCATATTATTATTATTATATACAAAAGAATTAAGCTTTAGGAGGATATATAAAAATACTATACTCCATCAAGAACAAGGTGCCTTGAATTTCAGAATTATACTGCTCCAACATACTATAGCTTTTACGAAAACAAATTTTAGGGTCTCTGTTGCCACTGTTTTAGTGAGGATAACTACTGTTAGTTCTCAGTGCTGTTTTAAACAGAAACTAATATGTAATAAGAACATAGACCGCTTCATATCAGTCTTGTTTACTGATCATTAGAGAAAACTGTTGTTTAGCGGGGGTGGGAAATTAGGTGTGGCCATTTGAGGTTATCACATACGAACAATAAACCATGTACGGAAATGATCAGTGTTTGATATTATCTGTGAACACAAAGATGTTGCAAGATCCAATAGATATTTGTCTGCTTGAATTTATCGTACGATCGAAAGTAAATAATGGAATGATAAATAAGGTTTTCTAGGAAAGGTCATGTCATGAATAGGGTAAATAAAATTCCTGATTCATTTATATAGAATATCAGATGTTGTGATATGAAATTATATATCTTACAGATGCGTTAAGAAATCACTTCACTTGGTCTGTTAAATGTTTTGAACCACTATATACACAGTTATAATTAATCGTTAAACAAAAGTATGCATTGTAATAAATAATTAACACCTTTATTTGATGAAAAGTTGTGTAATTATCACATAGTTTCACAAATAAAACTTTTTCTTTTAGAGACGCGTTTCGATTTTGATTTCTGACAGTTGACGACGATGATTTTAATAAAAAGCGAAAAGCGTCACTGAAAGAAAGAGTTTTATTTGTGAAACTGTGTGATAATTACACAACTTTCTATCTACATGATGGAGTTTCACCAAGTAACAGCATCTACAATCTACCTTTATTTGACTTACCAAGTACTATAAATCAATATAATGCGTAACAAATGAATCCCATTATGGTCAGTAACAACAGTTCCTTTTGGAACAGTGATTTCTAGAGATACAGAAACAATGAGGCGCATAATCGTGAGCTAGAAGGGTGGGAAATACTTTCAGTAGGGCGGTTTATTTAGTTTCTAACTGTTATACTGGCCACTATTTAAGCTTATATAAATCCATGGGAGTAATGTGGGAGTGTGCACTACTTTTATCGCCAATATGACTGTGTATCACTGATAGTTTGCGGTTAATAACCTGCCAATTTGATATCGACGCTTCAGTACTGCGACTATTATCATAGGATACATGAAATGTCATCTTTACAAATTGGTATCTTTGCCTTGGAGATATCTCACGAGTCATACACATCTTACACACCCATTACATAATTCAGCTTAATTTTGAGCATTTATCATTTCATTAATTCTGTTCTGTAGCCCGATATGAACAAATTGAACTTTAACTGCTACACAATGGGTTGTTTGTATTCAAAGATAACCTGAACAGATCAAGCTCAGCAACCACCTTGACTTCATACATATTGCTTCAAGCATATGTTAGCGATTTATTATTAGGGGTAAGAACTGCAAAATTATCCGAAGAATCGTATTTTTCCCTTTAGGTATTTTTGTCATTCAATTCAATATTGAATCGTTTCATACTAAAGTTGCATGACAACTTTTGCGTTTTGAATTCAGTACATTATAATAAAAAATAATAATGTTATTTCTAAAACTAACTATATTTTGGCTCCTTAAGATGTGCATATACATACAGGAAAAAAAAAAGGATAAACGTAGGAGTATCTGGGTAAAATGAGCAGTACTCGTGCGACATGGCTGAAGTTCATGATAAATGGTATGCAGGGCCGGATTGTCCAATAGGTCTAGGGCTAGAGGCCATGACTTGAGGGGGCCCTTGAATGAGAAAGTAGTGACGTTAGGTCAACGGTATTCGGGACTTTTGGATGCATAATCTCTAGAATTATAGGAGCCTTAAGTAATTTTTGCCTAGGGCCTATTGTACCACTAATGCAGCCCTGACGGTATGTAAACTTGTATTTTCTGTTGTATGTTTCAAAATGGTGCTTCTATTTCAAAATGCAACATGATTTGTCTCTAACGTCGTTGCAATTGTGTACGATTATGAACATCCTTAGGCCACTTCCACGTCAAAACAGCAGTCGACTGTCACGCTTGAATGTGCACCGTCCTTACATCCATTGGATTCATGTTGATCTTACCAATAGGTAAGATTTTTCACTACATCTTGAAATGATCAAGAACGGGAGTCCACAAACAATCGGTTTGATACTTTCAATGTTTTCAGCGCAATATTACTAGTACTATTCAGGAGATACAAGTTGATATATCATGCAGTTTTATAACCCGCCAAATCACTGTATTAATCCTCAAAATGTACTTTACTGACGATGAACACATTCGCATTAGTTTTGTTCTCAATGCTATGACTAAACTTATTTCAACTTCCCCTGAAGATGCGGACATAGTTAGCGAAACATGTGTGAAAAACTGATTTGACGAGTGATAAAGCTGTGTGGTGCTTGTTGTTGTTGCTTCAAAGGTTGCATTAGTATAGCTTCATTTTTGAAAATCATATATCAAGCTCTCGATAAAATAACGACGAAGTAAGACTGGCGTATCCGGAAGAAATTTCTCCTGAAGTGGAATTGTTTTTCTGAGAGGGGAGAGATGTGATCGTATAAAACTGACTGTGGCTGTGGGGTGGGAGGCGCAGTCCACCAAGTATATCCACCCCTCGCGAGACAAATACTCTTACCTTACTGTTATTTCATCTATGCTGTAGTTGTCGCAAGTTGTTGTCCTAAAATTGATGCCCACAATAATCAACTGGACACATACACACGTATTGATATTTTATTGACAATTAAATAATAATAACAGCGGTAACAGCTCTTTTTTGATAATTATACTTAAATGTTAATAATCATTTCTATAAATACTGCTTAAGATTACGACAGATATTCACAATTATCACAGGTGGAATTGGTCCCGAAGCCGATCCTTCTGATTGGTGACGTGTACGGATCGGCTGCGGCGGAGAGAGGGGGGCGGAGGGTCTGCGGTGCGGATAGGGGGGCAGTCGCCAGTGGTGGGGGGCCTGCTGACGAGGGGAGGTCGCCAGGACCGGCTTCGGCTCAAGTGGCTGCCGTTTCTGCCGTCCGGTTCTCCGCGCTCAATCATCTCCATGCAGTCTGCTGGACAACCGTCTCCTATAAAAATAGTCAAAATCAAATTAAGGTTCTGGTTGGAAAAATGAGCAAAAGTAAAAGATATTTATATTCTAACCTTCTTTCCACGCAATTTTTGCTGAAATTAATTTAATTGGAGTATATAAATTTGATGAATAATAATAATAATAATATGCAGAGCAATAGCTCGGGTACTGACTTGGTATAGCCCGTCAGTACCTCATTACACCGCAATCTTGCAATAATAATAATGATAATAATAATAATAATAATAATAATAATAATAATAATAATAATAATAATAATAATAATAATGATAATAACAATAATAAAAATAATAATAATAATAATAATAAGCTCCCGCCCAATTTATAACCCACATCAAAACTGCTGAAGCCCATTTCCTTCTAAGGCTTCACAAAGGCAAGCTCATCCATGGAATCTTCTACAAACATCTAGAAGAGCATGGGTTGTCTAAGCAGTTGACCTTTTCTTTCCTAAGACGTAGTGGGTTGAAGTCAGAGACCAAGGGCTTCAAAATGGTTTGTCAGGATGGTATCTTCAACACCTTGGTAGTAGGGTTTTTGATATGGACGACAGGCCCCAGAGATGCTTATGCATCTCCTGTCAGCGTAGGTATAGGTTGTACGCTGACACTGCTTACTTCTATCGGCACAATCCTTCTTCTATCCTTAGGTGGGATAAGAAATACGCTGCTCTCACGGTGTGAGGAGCAGTTGCTGTGAAATGGAACAGCTGCCCAAAGTATCGGGAGCCCGGGCATTCAAATCTTCTTCTAATTTTTTCAAGTAATAATAAAAAAAATAATAATAATACAACGTTTAAAGCACCTTTGCTGGAAAGATATCTGAATATAGAAATCTCGGCATCAAAATAAAATTACTTTGGAGACAGAAAAATATATTAGAGAACATTATTTATCACTGGATATACCTTCAAGTATTCAGCAAAGCAGAGCCGGCCACATTTATCCAAATAACATAAGTCGTATACAAAGATTAAAAATAGTAGAGGTACCAAGTTAGACCCCCGTGGACTCCAGAGTATGCCATGTAGGTATTTGATTGAAATTCATTATCAGTGACAACATGCTTACGTTTGAAAGAATATGACCTTATTACATCTGTGGCGGCATCTGAGAATCCGAAAGTGCTCAACTTGATCAATAAAGTATCATGATCTTATCGCGGGTTTTCGATAAGTCGATTTAAATAACGTCTACTTTTTCATTATTATCAATTGATTCAGAGATGAGTTATTATAAAGAGATTTGTGATAATTGATGTATTAGCAACATATCTGTGCTCATTAAATGGGAGATGACGATGGATAGTGTATAGATGCGCAGATTGGTGTATAGGTATCGTTCATCTTAACCCCATTCTTGAAAACTTGACAGACCTTAGACACTTTACAGGAATCTGCATGTCATCTAACATATATTAAAAATTCTTGTCAAGACCTCAGTAAGCGCTTCACAAACCTTTACTAAGAAGGAAGGAATTCCATTGGGGCCGGAAGTTATCCGGTCTCTTAACATTTCAATGTTATTATTTAATCCGTTTTCCTCAATCTGGTGAAAATGAACATATTATATTGCTATGCTTTTGAGGGTCATAGATATGTTGTTCAGAGGACATGTAAGCATTGCTGCATGGCTTACTAAACGCATTAACAGTGTAATGAGGGTGGTCAATAGTCTCATCCTGGAATTTTATTACACCCGAAGGCCCTGTTAAGGAACATTGGATATCATCAATATAAATTGATTATGAGAGAATTTATTCCGACGTTTTACTATCGCTGCAGGCTTTGAAATTGAAATGAATAAGCCACTCAACCAAACCTAATAAATTTTTAACTGTGCTTCGACTTGACTTTGTTATTATTGATGATTTCTGAGTAGAACGAATGTTATTACCTACGACTGCAATTTTGGTAAAGGGGTTATGAAAAATACCAAAAATAATGTTGTAAAGTTTTTCGATGAAGGTAAATAAAATATCCTAGTCAAATTCAAGGAATTCGTCATACTAAGAAACAAAATAGCAAAGCTTTTCTGTAGTAGGTCCATTCATAATGAAATTAGAATTTAGGCAATTTGACGAATATTGCATTTAAATTCACGGTTAGGATTGGGTGGTGAATATCTATCGGTACGAGCGGCACTTCATCTCGTTCAATATCTCAAGGAAATTGTGAAATAACCAGGTCTAAATTCCGGCCCAGTTGATTTAATACAATATTTAACTTCTTAATAACATCAAAGAATTTATTTATGGTACGAGTCATTAAATTTGAAGTATTATGGTTGAGAAATTTACATCAAAATGGACCAAGAATGCTCGTCATGCAAGTAATCCAATTCGAGTGCATAAAATTATAATACAAAACCATCAATTGGAATTTTTTCAGGTATGTGAGCAACCACTATATTAAACTTTTATATTCCACATGGCATTTTACCATTCATTAGTTAATGAATATCAGGAATTTGTAAGCCGAACGCCGAAACATCAACAACAACAGGATTCATACATTCTTTCAATGCTAGGAGTAACACCACCACATTATTTATAAACTAACCCAAATTAATGGGCTTTTCTACGAAAGACACGTGAGTGAAGAATCAGTTCAGTACTTGGGATAAGTCTGTCTTGTAATTCATGTGGATCCATCCCAATATATCTATCTGACTGAGTTGATGATTGTATTCCAAAAAAGTTTCTATGATTCAAATTGCTGACCTTAAAAGAAAGCTGTACAAATTTTTTCATAGATAAAGGCAGAAAACCTGTTGTGCATACAGAAACGTTGTGAGATGCTTATGTAAGAAGTTCGCCTAAAGTATTGGAAGTGCGACCTGGACATGCGAGACAGCTCCATCGAACATTTGTCATGGTACAGTATGGACAATAGGAACAGAGTAGCTGCTTTTCCTCGAGGTTTTTGACTGTGGATGTCGTTCATGGGGTCAGACGTGTACACTAGACGTATAATTTTCTCTGGCTCAGCGGGTGCTTCAGATCGCATCTCCACAACTTCAACTGGTACTTTATAGGCTGTCTGATCTAAATCTTGTAGAGCAGTAGTAGCTTTCCTGGTGAATAAGATATTCTGGAGCAGAATATAACGTACAGCTTCTAAGACGCCTACCTAGTCAGGCCGGCAACATTTGACTTGAATTGTGATTTTTGCCGAAACTAGAGATTCATGTGAGTGGGGCCATATGGGACCTCAACGATACCGCTGATGCTGGCCCTCCTAGATTGATTGTTAAACTGCTGAGCTTGCTTGGAGGAAGTAATCTAGCAGGGTACTGGAGACGCTCTAAGCATGACCATGATCATGGACACAGCCACTTGAACATCACATTCCTACACATGTTGTTACATAGCACCAGATGCGGGAGACTATCCTGGTGAAGTAACCATGGCTTTACCACAATGAACAGTATATTGGTGAGTCTTCTAGACCTATCAAACCACCAAAGAGGACAAAAATTCTATAACTAAAGGAAAAACTTCCAAATCAGTACTCAGTGAACACGTTTGGGAAATGTTGCACGGAGTAAAATGGGAAGTGCCTATATTACATTATTGGGAACAGAAGTGTTACTTTCTAAACAGTCATAAAGATAAATATTATGTTTCCAAAATAAAATCTTTTCATTCTGCTTTGTAAGTTGATAAACGCTGCCGAGGCAGCCGGAGAGTCCGTAAACATTCATTCGTACGTATGTGGTTTCAATTACCGGCGAGCAAAAAGTATGGTGAACTATCATCAGAGGTTCGCCATACGCGAACATTCACCATATTTGACAAATATACAACTTAGCGAGCTCATTCACCACTTATGATGATTTGTAGGTTATAGGACACAACTACAGGTCAATCTAAATAAAAAAGTTGTCATCTTGAAACCTACCTTTGTTCCCAGTTTTGCGTTTGAGCGTGCCGAGTGTTGCGTCCGGCATTAACGCATCCACGAGCGCGGCGGCGTCCGGCAGTGGCGGCCCCACGACGAACACGCTTCCGCCGACCGGCCCCCATCCGGGCTAGACCGAGCTCTCCTTGTGTTTCTGCAGCAGCACCGTACTCGACGTCGCTACCGCTGCTGGGGCCGGTCCTGCGCCCCCTGGCGTCTGCGTAGCGCAATTGCGCGACTGGAGCATCGGTGCCCACGTCACGTGGTACGGCTTTACGGGCATCTGCGTCGCACAGTTGCGTTTGCTAGCTGCCGAAGCTGCTGCGGCTGCGGACAGTCGGGTAGGTATCGTGTATGGGGCTGTAGAGATGTTCAGTAAAGTTTCTGGAAACCAAACGTTAAAATAATAAGCTATAAGTCTTAAACAATTTTATTCGAATGCACTCTCATTGACAACAACAGGCGAAGGGTACTGACTACTGCTAGATCGGATATTCGAAATTTGAGAACGTGGGAAAAGATTCGGCTATACTGAATCTATCCCTTTAGAAGTATTATTACAAAGAATTGTGACGATATGGCAGTGCTTTAATTAAAATCAGGTTATTGATGGACTTACAGGGAAGCGGGTTCAAATCCAGCTGATGCCAAATTTTACAGAACTCGTACAAACAGGTGGTACTCAGATTCACCACATCCCCTTCTTGTAGTTTGTAACCACGAGGTTCTAGAACGGCTTTTGGACGAGAGTTGTTTGAGGCGTTGCTAGCTCGACCTGGCGAGTATGTAACCGTTGAGCTTTTTGTCTTTATTATGCGAAGTAACTCGGTCTAACATCTGATATGATGATATCTATAGAATAGACAGATCAGCCACCCTTTTTCGACGTTCTGAAGTGAAAGGGTCTTTTATGAGATTACCCACACGTGCAAGCAGTACTCCAACAATGGTCTGATCATGCCTTGTAGAGTAGCAGCAGCTGTTCTGGATAATACAATTTCCTCGAGTGGAAGATAGCTTCTAGGACGCCAACCTAGCGAAACCAGCAACATAATTGTGCCATGAGATGTTATTGTTGATGTTAAATCTCAGAAGTTTGATGGAAGATGATTCAAGTATTAGGTGTCCCTCCATCTCCACCGCTTGAGACCAGCATGCGACTTCTTGATCAGGGTTGTTGTCTGAGTCTTCTGCGAGTCAAATAGAACTCCATTTGTAGATCCTCATCCCACAACTCTCTCAATGTTATCATTGATCTGAACCGATGCTGTCCTTGCCGAAATAAGATCTCTGATATCTGATGGTAAAGGTTTGCCTGGTTCCATGCAGGAAATGGATATGCTGTCATCGGACAGGCTGTAGATGAGATTAGATGTTATTTCCAGCAAATCTTTGATGCAAAGCAAGAAAAGCAACACCCGCAGTGATAGTAACTATATAAGAGGATAGCTAATTTTAGCGACACGCGGTTTTTTGAAGATATGTTATTGTGTGTGCGCGTGGCACAACCGCTTCCTCAAACAGATACACCTAAATTTCAACATCTCATTCTTTGCTTTCCATTTGTTTTGGTTATGATTTTAGATACGTGGATAAGAGCCTTAAATCATTCGCACCTGAGAAAACACGGGAAGACATACATTTGCATTTGTCAACAATAATACTTTATCTACTACTCCAATTTCTTCATATCAGCTAAATCAGACAATACAACCATTTCTTTGCATCAAATATTGCTACTGAGTGTCAAGTGAGCCATTCAGGTTTCAGTCGATCTTCCCTCATCGTATGATTAGGTGAATGAAAAATAAACCACGATATTACTTCAAATACACTCATTTGAACTTTCCACTATTATCAGTTCTGTTGTTTTGCAAGTAGGACATAAGAGCTCCCAGCAAAAACGTTCAGCGGAAAACATTTTCATATATAAACGGTACATTATAAGTAAAAAGCACCCTACAGAGAAAATGGCTTTGCATTAAAAGTTTGTCACTGTGAAAGGTGAAATTTGTCAGGATTATGTGTTTTTCCGCTAACGACAAAAAGTTCGAGAAGTAAAGTTTCAGGAGAGCGGAATGGTGTTTTTTCTTTATTGTAAAAAATTGCGTTGTCGCGCTGTTCTCCGTTAAAGTGAAATGAATTATAAGGACGGACGTGTTTGGATAGCACCTAGGTTCTTAATTTTTTCTGGAATAAGTTGAAATGATTTTTAAGTGGGGATATGTGGTACATAAACATTATATTTGTATAAATATATAGTTAGTTCTAAATGGTTTAAGTTGAGACTCTACCTAGTCAATAATTTTTTTATGTTGTTGTGCGATTGAATGAGTTGAAACGATTTCATAGTAACAGTTAATATCATTGATCTAGTAATTTTTTGGAATGCGATAATCACTGTAAGACAAGAACGCATCTAGAACACAGTCTTGGGGGGCAAGAAGAGCATGAGATGTGCATACCTTAGCGGTAAAAATAGGCACTGTTTCCATTGTCACCGGATCGGGAACCTCAAATGAGTGACAACTCCGGATATGCTACTAAATATGACAACTATGTATTCATTTTTAACTCATCCTGCATCACATTAGTTCCAGTTACGTGGTTTTTACATATATCAACCACTAAAAGGTTTGTAGCAATGTGTTCGACTTAAAAAGTTCCCTTATTGTTTCCACAACTTAGTGGTTAGAACTTGAACTCTATGCTAACAGTAAGATACACTGTAATAGTAATACAAAGATATCGCTAATACAGAGTATCATTTGGGCTTATATGGTGGAAATTACCATAAGGTCAGATTTTGTGGTAACTTTTACTACGCCTTCACTAGCAATATTCACCAGATTGTGACAACTATAGCGGCATTCTGTTTACTGCCTCCTCAAAGTTGCAACTACTGAAAGATATGATAATATAGTACTATTAACTTTGTAGTTTCCTCAGTACTCTGCATCTGACATTATGTGAAAGCTATCATTGTGGTTGACTGTGTAGAGTGTTAATTCACTGTAATAATGAAAAATAATATGGCACCCGCAAGACAAACTATTTGAAACAAATGTTCGTAAAGCAGTAAATTGTTGAAACATGGAAAATCATCATAGCATACGGATCGTCTAACGCAATTAGATGTAGCACATTTGTATTGGTTGAATTTTGTACTTGTAACTAATAAGTTACATTTGGGATCTATTAGTGATGCACGCCTCGAGGCGGACGGAACTGTGAAGTTCCTGTTTAGTAATAACATATTTGAAGTAAAGCTTTGGTGGCTGCGTGGAGAGCAAAGCTTTATAGGAATTTTTGGATGGTCGCATTTGTTACCAACAGGTTACGAGTATTACAATGTGTGAATTGAACCACGTGACAACTAAAGTGGCGGAATGTTCCCCATTTCAGTAATACTCAGTTGGCATGCACGTTGCTAATAGTTTCCGATGGTTTGTCGCCTTTCACTTAGAAGTTTGTTTGGGTGTAGCAAATATACGGCAGTCCCTAGAAATGCTACTTGGGTATGCTTTTACCATTTTTTGTAATACCTTCATCGAGGTAGTTGAGGCAACAGGAAAAGGGATATTTCCATAGTATTATAATAAATAAGGAAAATATAACAGCAAATGAACCAGCGTCTTTGTCATTTACGCTCATCTTGAAAACAATCAGCTAAAGTAAAGCGCGCATTTACCGGGATGTTTTTTCAAATGAGATGAAACAGATAAATATGATGTGCTTTAGCTCATTTGAAAGAGGGTAAATAATCATTGTCGTTCGACCCGTCTCTCCGATACGTGAAAATGCGTGCCTACCATGCGGACTGCTAGTTCCAGTCGCGCTAGGGGGATTTAGAAAATCGTACAAGAGGTATGCCGTTGATTATGAGTTATCGCAAGTTTCGCGGAATTTTCTTTTGATCTTAATGATACTAAACTCTTACTAACTATTCAGAAAATCAGAATTGTAAAAAATACGAAGAGGACGGAGATGACTGCATAAAAAAGGCTAAAATAGGAATATATCATGTATTGACATGTTATTTTTATTTGAAACGCAATTTAAAGCAATAGATACCGAATTAGCAATACGTTTTGACATTCCTTGGGAGAAAAGAAAATTGATTTAATTTTTTGGTCAAAAAACTTTGAGGGAGAGGGAGGGAAAATTACCCCTTACCCCCTTGTATACAGCTGCGCTGTGATGCATACTAGACTTGGTTCTTGTTTTTCAAATATTTATTTCCCTTTTTCCACTTCTACCACAAGGCTATTTGAACTCAGGGTATAAGGTTGAGAATGATCCAGGACCGGAGGGTATCGAATTCACATGTTCAGGTTTCCATCACTACACCTGAAATCATTAGACCACAGTACTCTGTCACCAAATAATAATAATATTCATTCATCATTAATACAGCAGTAGAATCACTCATCAAATGATACTGACAATAAAGAAAAAAATTATGAATACATCAATACACTTTGTAGCTGTCTTCAAATAAACAAAGTCGTTGAGGTGTGCTGACAGATACCTACAGGTGCAGTGCTGTCTCTACGCATTCTCGACTATTTTATGATTGTGCGACATGTTAGAAATCGGATTTGGCAACTGCAGCAGCGGTAACCTTGTGGATTCTGAGTGGGGGAGGTGCCGACGTGCAGAAATAGACCAATTGTGCAGCTGCTTAGAAAAATCATTAAATATTACTTTGTTTATCCTATCTTATTGTATTTTATAGTTATGTATATTGATTAAACTTGTGACTATTAAACAGTAAAATTATTCCAAAAAATTTAAACGAACCAATTCATCGACATTTCGATTGTTCCGGCTCCCAGAGACGACAAATCATGCGACCTAAGTAACGGATTCTTCTTGCATCTTTCAGGTTGAGATGTTTGGCAATATATGGCATACAGTTATTTTTATTTAGTAACAAATTATAAAATGACCGAATACATTCAAATTAATAATTACAATACATGATTACAGTCATGAAACCGTTTCCTTTAAATCACACAAAATATTCAATCTAACGGCAGTTAGTGTCAGTTGAACCAGCTAGATTTCTAATCATTATAAACACACTACACTTCGCCTGAAAAATGGATAGGACAAAAGAAACTACTGCGTATAGAAAACTGCAAATTTATGTTTGAATGAGCTCTAATCTGCAAGATACTAAATTAATTCAAACTTCGTCATGTTCGAATCCCGTTAACGCCAAATTTTCCCCTCCTGCGTATGAGAATTATACGAACATACATTTAGGTAAGTTATATAATGTTTCGGGATAAATGATTTACATTTCGAACAACGAAAAATTATATACAATGAATTTGAACCAGAGTATTAAAGATAGTTGATTTTATATATTCACATTTTCTAGACACATAATGTTGAACGTAATTTTTAGTGTATATTTTATAGACCAATTGGAAAAATTCTTCTCGTTTTCCGATTTCAGTAAAATATTGTATAGTTATTCATGTTAATGTGAGAAATTGAGATAATATGTGAACTCACCATTATTAGGAGCATCTGGTATTAGGTCAGGATTGTTATCATCAGATATCGTGTCAGTGTATAATGGTGGTGCATGTGGTGTTAATGGACTCTCATCCATCTTTGGGCTTCGTACTCGAGGATGTCTAACTGGGCTATCCACCTGAAAATATAACCGTCATAAGCGTCTACTGAATAGCTCAAAATATTCTGTCTATTCTATTCCATGAACGTTTTTCATGTGAAATTAAATGAGAATTCTGTGACCCGAGATCGGATTTTTAAACATTTAAGATACTACCATAGCTGCATACTCTTTGAGTGCGTACGACTGTGCAGACATTCAGGTAGCTGTCTTTCGTTTTAGATATACTATTAAATTACTGGTGTTCTTACAACACAGTAACAACTTGACATATTACTAAGTCTCGACTCACCCTGAATTTCCTAACAGCAAAGACAATGGCACCAATCGCAGCCGCAACTATGAATGTAGAACCAGCTGCCAGCAAAATGTAGAGCCATGGTCCGGTTGGTGAACGTACTGATTCACTAGTTGGTTCAGTTGAGCGACGCTGCTCTCGTAGGCCTAGAAGTTAATATTTGAGCCTTTCAACAATTATAGTGCTATAGCTTAAAGGTCCAAGATCCTACAGCCACTAGACCTACGTCATCTTAATGAAGCCTTATCGGCAAGTAATGGTCGTCAACCTTAGCGTGAAGTTACACTGACTAGTTAATATGTATGTTTAGTGCATGGTTCGTTAGTATTGCATACATAATAAGATCAGTGAAGTACGTAGCGGAAGAGGGATACAAAAGCTTGGTTTTTGTAACATATCAATTTTTTCATATAATCAAATTTCTAAGATCGAGAATTGTCTATATAACTATCTATTGTTATGCTCTAACAGACCAAGTCCAGTTAAAATTTTTTCTCGCTTATTAGTGATAATCATGAGTTTTTGAAAGTAAAATATATTTCTTGCTATGTAGTTTTTTCTGTCCGAAATGAACATAGTTTTAACAAAGCGTGGTATTTCAAGTAACATTCAGCTATCTTTTCATATTAATTTCTGACCATCGCAGCTTCGCGCTTTTTTCGCCACTGGTAACTGGCGACAGCCATAAATTCGGAGAGGACGTTATAGCGTAATTTCCTTCTCCTTCAAAAATGTTTGCGGTAATACCTTGAAATTAGGCAACACTTCATGCGTAGGCATAGATTTAACGTATCCAGAGGAAGCTGCTTTACTTGACCAATCAAAGACGCGGATGCAGAGTGGATTGGTTTTCGTTATTTAGATATGTTTGAATTGAATCAGAAAGCAGGTTAAGTTAGGGTGTATTTATTGAATGAATTATATTACTCATTTTTACTTTTTTGTTTGGCTTTCTAGTTTATAGTGTCGGATGGATGATTACTGCATAGTTATTTTTCGGCGTTAAATTTTGAATCTAAATTGCATTTAGGTAACCGTCCGGAATTCAGTAGCAATTGGTATAGGAAATGTGGTTAACGCCATCACTTAACCCAGCCTCCCCATGCTGAAAATTCACCGGCCGCTATTGGTGGTGAACTCAAGTATCAATTAATGCGAATGAAACTAGTGGACTTCGAAGTGCAATGACCCCTTCTATATGAAATAAAGACATCTTTGAACTTGATTGATTGATTGATCAGCCACGAACAAAAGGCCAACAGTGGTATTGCGCAATTCAATACTACTCGTGTACGTGTCTACATCTTACCTGGAGCGGGCAGTGTGCGAAACACAATCGGCTGGGCAGTCGTTGAAGCGCCTTTGGAATTTATTGAGTAGATAGTCGCAGAGTAATCCTGAGAAGCTTCAAGATTTGATATGTTGAAATCTGGCGATGCAGACGATGTGAAGTTCCCAATCGGAGTTTCACCAGAGTTCAGCATAAGCAAAAACTTCTGACGCAGACCTGTGATTGTTTAATTCATTTCGTTACCGGTATGTAGTGAATATTGAAAAATTACAGGATAAATTCAATTTATGTTGTATAAAAAATTCAGTTAAGATTGCAAATACTAGTATTCTTATAACTACAATTCATACATACGCTTATATTCGCCAATCAAATATTTCTAATTTTTTTTTAATAAAAATTGCACATGGTATGCCGCTACAATTACCAACCTTTTCTTTGAGAAAAGTGGTATGAAATGTATAAACTAGCACCTTTCAAGGCATACGGCTAATTTTTATACTGTCAGCTACGGTGAATACTCTGAGATCCTAGTGCCACCATACTAGTTTTATTCCTTATAGTGCATGGTTTTTACTAATAGCAGAAAGGATAGTTGTTAGTTCAATTCGTCTGAATAGATGTTGCCTAAAATGAGTAAGGACTTTATGTACCTAGGTCGTATGTATGCTGGCAGTGAAAACCTGAAAGTTCACAATTGCTGCGCTGTAAACATTCCGCATTGTGCTGGTGCGTATAATCAATTATTCCGACACAACGTCAGTGAAGAATTATGAAAAATTTAGTCAATCTAGTCAATTCGAAACTCCGTTTGAGTAGCATCTACAGTAGGATACATAACTTTTCATAGGGACTTTCAAGTCACATTATTATTTTTTGGTTACTCTTTGTTGTGTGTCTTGCTCGTTACCTTGTATCGGTTACTGATATTAAAATCATCTATAGCATATACCTCTTCAAACATCAAAGATATACACTTGAAAGAAAGTTTCCAGATACAAAGTATAAGACATAACGAGTGTCTACATTTTCCAGGAGAGGATCAATTAGGGACAGAGATAGTTCTGAGTACCCTATAGAGACACAACAAAAAGGAAAGGAAGTCACCACCGTAATGCACTCCATGTAAATTAGGGCACATTTTCTCCACTAGGCGTCGTCCGCTAAGTGAAAATCACCTCTTTTCGTACTTCAAAGCGGTTTTTGCAATGGGAATTTTATTAGCAAGGACCAAGCGACCGCCGTTTCCATTATAGCTCTGTAAATATGGGGAGATGTGAAATCTAAATACTCATTAAGGTAATACTTAAAGCACTTCCAGCCATTCATTTGAACATTTTCAGGAATGTAACACATCTTTCTGACTATCTAAGCACATTAAAGGCACTAATACCCATTTATTATTATTATTATATTTATTCCCGCGCCAATATGCGCAATACTGTAATCATGAAAAGCCAGGAATCCAAGATATATATTATTTTACCATGTTTCATAACGTACGAGAGTCACGCTGAAAGTCTTTATGTATTCCTAATCTATACAAGCTTAAACAAGTTTGAGCACGCAGCTATTTTGTCTAAATTTGTAAGTGCTTACACCCAAAGGCAGCGTTTGAATTGTGCAGTAGTTGCCCTGCCACGGTCGAATTTTAACGTGAAAATGGAACCGGGTGGTCGCGATTTTTGAGCCATGACTTTGTATGACTATAAAAAGGGACTAAAACAAGCGGAATGTCACGAAAGTTAAGTGAGTTGCTTTGGGGACTCTGCCCCTTCTAGGGCTACAGTTTTTAATTGATTTGCTGAGTCTAAAAGGGGTCGGGTCTCACTCGATGATCAACCTTGCACAGGTCGACCGCCCACTGCTGTTACTCCGGAAACTTTAGAAGCTGTGCAAAATATGGTAAAAAAAGATCGACATATAACCTACACCGAGATCAAGGCTTCTCTGGGGATTGAAACGGCGGCGGTCCGAACGATCATGCATGATCACCTTCGCTTAAGGAAGCGGTGTTCCAGATGGATGCCACATTTGTAGACCAGTGAGCAAAAAGCAACAAGAGTTGATTGGGCTAAGTAAAAACAGTTTTAGTATCGTAACCGGAGACGAAACATGGTTATATCATTGAGATTCCGAAACTAAACAGCAGCAGGTATAGTTTGGTGCTTTGAAAGTGAGCAGCCTCCAACGAAAGTTCCTCGTTCCAAGAGTGTTGGAAAGAAAATGGTCGCATCCTTTTTTCCTAAAAGTAGATACATCACAACGGTAGCCTTGAAAAATCAAAGAACAGTTACTTCTGAATGGTATATAACCAAATGTGTTCCTGTAGTCTTCCATGAACTAGTCAAGAGTCGTCCAAAGACTGGTCTGCGGGGTATTCAATGGCACCATGACAACGCACCCGCCCACAACACCGCTAGAACACTCGATTTTTTTGCTGAACAGGGTGTCAAACTGTTGCCTACCCACCTTATTCTCCGGACCTAGCTGCGCGCGACTTTTTCTTATTCCCTAAGATCGAAGAAGTTACGAGGTCACCATTTTTCCACCGATGAAGAGACAATTGCTGCATTTGAGTAGGAAATAAGCAACTTTTCAAAGGAGCGCTGGTCACAAGAATTTGACAAGTGATTTTACAGAATGCGTAAATGTATTGAGGTAGGGGAAGAATATGTTGAAAAAACAGGATGATTTTTTTAAAAAAAACCTTGTAGTTTTTCTGTATCTAAAAACTTGCAGCGTGACCCTTGTATACCTCACGAACAATCATATCGCACTTTGATGAAATTATTATACCATTGACGAACAAATTTATAGTTTTTAGAAATTGATCAGTGGAGACGGAAAAAACAAGTCGGTCTATTTTTGTCTTTGGACGTTAGCTAGACCTTTATTCACAAAATGATTGGTGTGGGACGTGGGGGAAAGATAACATTCAAATTATTTTGACGTTGGTAAGATGATTTCTACCATTTATAAACTTGTGTCTTGTCTTGATAATCCTCCGTACTTGTTAGACATAGATAGTGGTTGACACGTTTCCTTCTAAATGACCCATCAATATAATTAATTGTCGATGGATTTCGAATGTTTCAAACAGATCTATTGAGCCATTTTTTTACTGTATGATTCGACAGATTACTTCATTTCAGCTTCATGGAAGTGTATCTCAGCCTAAAAATATTGCGACAGGTGGGTTGACTCTATGTTTTATGTGCAGTGGTATCAGATTATTGAAGATTGTTTTACTTTTATACGGATTTTAGAACTATTGATCCTCTTGAAGCAAGTTTTGGAACTGTTGGACATTTTCAACATTTTTGGAAACTTTTGAATTCTCTTTGTGCAATACGTTTTTTGAGAAGAATCCCGAAAAATCTTTCCCGAACTCGAACTAAATCTTTATCATCATCATGTCGTAGATCGACATACTAGACACGTTTTTTTTAGAAACAGGTCGACGAACGTAAATGATAACAAGTACATATAGTGAAATAATCACATACACATATCAATATTCTTATTGGGCGAAGTATAGTACTGAGCCTCATAAGAATATTCCCTGGCAGTAATTACCTCCGGAGTTTTGAAGAAAATATGGCAACAGCTTTTCAACTATTCTCCGAAAGAGCACTTTAAGAGCATAATGTGCCTCATTTCCGTACATTAAAATAGCGCTTGTCTGTTACAGATCTAGGATAGCGATGGTGTAATAGTGGTTTAGTGAATTTGAGGTCCGGGTAGGTCGGTGTCAGCTGAAATTGTTTTTGTCATGACTCGGCAGATTCGTGCGACACATTCCGCTGTATAAAACGAAAATTAGGCCTGTGTACCAAGTTGCGGTCTAGGCCTGTTACGGAAATATCAGATATTCAATTTGAGCATACGACTGGCCGACCATATAACCAGGGAGATTGTTACAGTCTGCACTAAATGATTAATTAAACTATGTGTTTATCAAAAAGCTTGGATAGTACCTATATTGAAACTACTCGGAGAATAAAACTTGATAGGAGAATGGTCTGAGATAGTCAGTAGTGATAGTGCTATACTTTAATAGGCTCATAACGAATCTGTCCCAGCAGGCTTCGAATAGTGTTAATGGCCAGGATTTTTATTTTAGTTTCGTAATCAATGAATACTTGCTTTGTTAAGATATAAGCACATACAATAATTATTTTATCACATTTTTGTCAATTGATAGGCATATCTACTAGTTTCCAGCCGCACAAATCAATCACACAAATGCAGATAGTAGGGGAAGAAAACTAGTAGATATATATTGATAACTTTTAATAATAATAATAATTGCTTGTTTGCCCAACAGTTTCCCACTTACAGGACAATGTAAATAAATATCACCTAATATATATCAAGTAACAGATTGCAAGAAAAGCTAATAATGAATTCAACAGAATAGATACAAATAGTGGTTTGCAGGTGTATAGAAATAGATTCATAAGTCAAAATAAGAAATTGAGGATTTTATGAGGCAACAGAAAGAGATTGAAAGTTGTCACAGATCCAATCCTATTTCAATTATAAGACATGAGATTTAATGGTGACTTCAGCAATATATTTGCTTTTCCTCGTGAAAACGGATCAAATATGTGGCTGCATAAAAATCGATTTACTCTAATATTGGGGGACAGTCAATTGAATTATTAGTTACTTTAAATGCAAAAATTAATGGAGCACAGCTTTTTCGCTGTTTCGATGTTTACCGTTCTGAGAGATTACAATTATTGCTAATGCACTTATTCGGATGGATACCATCAATTCTGTCAAACAAATTTCAGAAATCTCCGCTGTATCCTTTCAATAATTATACTATAGCATTCATTGTAAGGATTCCATGTAATAGTGTCATATTTCGATTTCGTAACGTATGAGAAATACACCAATTTTATAGAATCGATGAAATTTTTACAGTTTTTTACTATAAAACCATATGATTTTAAAGCCTCTGATGAATTTTTGGATATATGTTAACTGAATGTTAACTCTTGATCAAAAATGACACATAAATTACTAATAATGGAACACAACTCTAAACAAGATACTTCAATTGGATAAATTGGATTGGATTGGATTGGATATTCATAAACTATTGTGTAACTAACTATTTTGCACTTATTTGTATTGTATTGAAGTTGAAGCTTATTTTTAGTATACCAGCGATCAGGTAATTGACAAATATTAGAAAAAGAGGTCTCAAATAATACCGGTGTGGAACTCCATAGTCAGCACCAACTTAAATGAAATTTGCGTAGTAGAGCTTTGTTCGATTCAAATCGGAGCATTGAGGATGGAACAATAAGCGAAAAAGAAAAAGTATAGAGAACTACAGACTTGGTTTTTATGTTGATCGAGCTTTTAATCAATTTTGGGCGTAGTCAAAAACTCAGAATGTTTAAAACTCATTTTACATGTTTGTCTGGTTTAATTAGGTAGTAGTATAACATATTTTTATTCAGCTCAAACATGTTTTCCATACTTAATTTTCGGATATTTCGCATCACATTATCATTTTCGGATATAGCGGCATTTTTTTTCACGTTTCATCAATAGGAGCTACTGATTAACTAAAAAACCTTACCTCCATCGAATCCTTTTTGACAGCTTAGCAATACAGAATGATGGGAAATATTTGCAACTACACAGTTTTGAGGAGGATCAGGCTTTCCGGCAGGAACGATGTGGTAGGTGCACGGCATTACTTGAGATCCAATCGCATTGCGACCCCAACACTGAAAGCAGAAGGAGTTCTTTAAAGTTTACTCACCTTCTACTCGATGAATGTAGTAGTAAATGATTCAGCAAAATAGATCTTACGAAAAGTGTTTTGATATACATGATTTAGATTTCTTACAGTCATGTCAAATTTCTCAAAAACAAATGGTGTCAATTAGTTTTACCATCTACTCCTTATGTAATAATCTTATCACTTCAGATTTGCATCGGATATTAGTACCGTTCGAAATTTCAAAATATTCCATAAAATTTGGAGTTTTAAAAACGTTCAGGATATCTCGCCCTAAGAAGGTTATAGAGCTCTTCTTACCTAGGAATAAATTAGAAGTAAAAACACTTTTTCCAAAAACAAGCTTATATTTAAATGCGCTAAAAGGAATAAAATGAACTTCTCCTTTACAACCTTTACTTCCAACCTATAATGTCACATTGATATAATATAAAACCTTGTCGCGAGATTTAAGTACTCATATTTACTTAGTGTGGACATTTTGATGATTAAAATCAATCACATCAAGTTATTTAATTTACCTGTTCATCCACACAGATAAGTCTCGCAACAAGCTTTATATGATATAAATTGTGTAACGACGTTATAACTTGACAGTAAAAGTTTTAAAGGAAAAGTTTATTATATTATTTTTAGCGCATTTAAATAAAAGCTTGTTTTTGCAAACATTTTATTACTTTTAATTTTTTTTTTAATTCTTTAGTTATTGCTAGACAGGTCTGCAAAAACCACAGTACACCAAAATTTCAGATACGATTGGAGCAACGGACTTTATGATCACCATCTTTTTTTTGCCCTATTCGGTATTCTCAGCAAATTCTTTTATTCGATACCCATATTGTAGCAGTGAATTAAAAATAACTAGTGCGCCATCTTGAGTGCTCCGCCATGTTGGATCTAGAATGAGGTCACAGCTAACCCTGCATTGTCATCCAAACTAAACGTGTATACAAAATGTCAGCACAATCGGTTCAAGATATCTGCTTCAAAATTGAGTTGCAAGATTCTACCGGACAAACATAGTTACATGGATACATACATACATACATTGCTAGTTAAACAAAAGCTTGTAAAAGTTATTCAGGGTTTACGTCTTTAGCAGCGCATATATACATATTTGGCGTGCAAACTGCTTAGTAAGGGAGATGGACAAATAATTACTACCTCCTTCGAGTTATGCATTAAATATGATCAATTTTCAAATAAACATTCATCGCCATGAAACGGAAATTCTGCCTGAATAAATTCTGCCGGAAGTGCTTAGCAAAAGAAATTTTCACAGGGCAGGTAAATGGGGCAGACACGTGCAGGCTTTGCCGATTTATATACAATACGCTAAACGATATCAAATAGGTGGGCAATGTCTTTTATCTGAAAAGTTACTCCAGCTTTGTTTGAACATGCCCCAGAGGAGTGACATGAGAATAAACTTGTCGCTCGTAGCTAATTTCCGGGAAAGTTTCAAATCATTGGAGGTATTGTAATTGCGAAACGTTTAGAATTTTACATATTCGTTTCTTACTGGTGCTTTATGACACATTTTTTGCGGTTGGTAAAAGACTATCATCTCCAATATTTCCACTCCGGTAATTCTATATATCTGTTAGACATCACACAGAAATGTTATGTTTTTATGTATTCCGAATACTTCAAACAAATATTAACCATTTAGCTCTTCCACAAGTTTTACAGCATTTTAGGGCTAATTTGTTTTGATTCTGTTCTAGCAACTATCGGTGCAGGTTACTGCTTTTTAACTGACATCATTAATAGTTACGCTTCACACAAAATATTATTAACTAGTTTGACCTCTTAGTTTGCATGTGCAATTTGAAGTTTGTAGAACTACTAATCCTATCCTAACTTACCTAAGTTTGGGAAGTTTTGGAAGTTATGCGAATTTGGAGAACTCGAGAGTTTTGTGAAGCTTTGATATAACTAAATTTTTGACGCATTTCCATATTTTCAATACTTCTTAGATGTGACTACAAAACAACAATTCCAGGACTGAAGTGAAGTAGAGAATCAATCTACTTGACGCAATTGTTTGGTAGAAACTGCAAATGCGTTTGTTCGGTATACGATATCGATTTTTTTATGACCTATCATATATTTTCTCACAAATAAAACAATCCATCAGCCTAACGCCAAATAGTGGTCTTCTCTCAGATGACGCCACAGCCGTGTGAATTCGCTCAATAGTGTCCGCGCCTTAATTACTTCCACTGTCAGGCCTTTTCTCACATGACAAAATTGACTTTTCGGATTAAGGACATTAAGATCTTTGACGTGATAGCTCATTCAGCTATCAACTTTAAGAGCGTAGAATTACAACAGCCAAAGATAAAACCGTGTGTGCATGATCCAATTACCTTCACTGCAATTAACTTTTTAAGACACTTGCGGGCACGATTTGCTCAGGCCGACATTTAGTTAAATAGTTGCAAATACTATATGAATACATAAATTTGCATTTAGAAATCCGAAAAGAAGACCCAGTGCGGGATCGAACCTACATCTTCCGATTTAATGTCGGATGCTCTGACCAATTGAACCAACTGTTCATGACATGTTAAGCAGAATCCTCCTTAAGCCATTCTTCCGAATTTCAAACTGCGCGCGTCGTTGGTATCTCGAGGAGCCGGAGCTCCAGCGTTTGGGTTGGTAAACATATACTACCTCGATTACTGACAGCAGACCTCTTGTGTCGAACAGTCATAGTCTCTCACTATGCAGAAACCGGCAATGGGTCTTCTTTTCGGATTTGGAATGGCTTTAACGACTGACCAGCTACCCAGTTGGTTCAGTTGGTCAGAGCGTCCGACATGAAATCGTAAGATGCAGGTTGGAATCCCGCACTGGGTCTTCTTTTCGGATTTCTAAATGCGAAATTATGTCAAAAACTTCATCTTGCGGAGAAAAGTGAGTAATTATGTATCATCATACGAATAGTTGGAAGTACGGATACATGATTGGATGATGAAACTGAACCTTAAATATCCTGCTTAAATCCATAGACCACTAGGGTAGTGTGGTCTGCCATCAACAGATTTTGTATCTGATTCTAGAATTATGGGCTGGTATTTACAATAAATATGATAAATTTAGAATAGCCTTTATTCATAACACGATCCCCCGATGGGGTGGTAAAAATGCGTCCATCTCCCGGACTATGTTTAGACGCGTCTCAAATTTCCGAGCATAAACTGAGAGAAGTTACTATCTGGAAAGTAAATTCCAGATAATTTTGCCTCTTACACAGGTGTATAATTGCTCAAATAATTACCTGAACAGTTCCGTAATCAGCGGCAAGTCTTGGCACGTACGTGAGTATGCTCACACCATCTTGGCCTGTTGAGAATTCGGTGAGGTCCCTGGAAATGCCGGGCGTGCTGTTGAAACTCCAGCGAAATGCCGTAGCTGCCGGCTCCGCATTCACCTGGAATTTATCCACACATTTAGTTTAAACATATGATTTGAAAATACTATAGGGGAAAAATGAGGCTCAGGAATATTAAAAATATTTTGTGACGTCCACATAAGAACAGAAGTTTTCGATATTTCCATAACTTTTTTGCTTTCTGTTACCGATACCTTGATCTAAAAATAAAGTAGCATTACCTATTATGCTTCAGGTGCTTCCTTCAGTAACGGTGGATACGTAAGAAAATTTACCTTTCCATTATTCCCTACGCTCAATGTGATTCTTAACTATAGAAAGAAAATATAGTCATTATTGCTTACAAAGTCCAAATCCATCAAACTAGTCGATATTAGAACTGTCCTTGAAGAATGTTTCGACTTTATCGTCCACATTATAATTCACTTTAGCTATTTTACTTGAATATATTGTGCATCCAAATTTGAAGTAATATGAATAATTCAAACATCAGTGTAGGGAAGATCTCAATAGCTTAGGTGTTGGTAGGACATGTTCAATCATCTATAAGACCTTAACCATGGTGGTATTTTTTGAGATATTGAGTGAGCAGAGCCAGAGTAATACTGTAGCTACTTATCCATATGGTAACGTAAAATATAGGAAATCTAGCATTCAAACGATACTAACGGACGGTCGAGTTATATATCTATGAATATATATAGATAGATATAGATAGATACTCCCGGCTTTTTTGAAGTTGTCATGGTCACTCTAACACTCTAGTTTGTTGTGGTTCTGTTTCAACAATTCATATTACTCCATTATCACTGAATAAATGCAGTTTAACAAATCATCGTATTGGATTTTGGTGATATAAGAAATTAAAAAAGTTGAGGTCATCAGTAGTTAACTTATTGATACCTAAAGCGTCAACAGCTCCAAAGTCAGAAAAAATAACACTTGAAATCTTAAGATTTGAAATTTTTTTTTTACTGTTTATTGCGGTTAGTTCACTTAATTTTTTTCCGTTCTTAGAATTGAAATCAATTTGAACATATTCCATTTTGAAAACTTAATTTTTTTCCAAATAAAAAAAATTAACTGAAATTAATTGACAACTTGCTGTCTAAGCAATTTGATTTATGTCTTTCAATTTTCTCATACTGTTAAATTTTGAAATTAATCAAAACTTTTGGGTCAGTGAAAATTACTTTGAGAGATTTGGTTACATTGATACATCTATAAAGGTGATGCTGATAATATTTATAATTATAAATTAATAAAATAAAAATCTACCTGGATGACAAAACGAGAATTAGTGAAACGATAAACCACCCAGGAAACCGAACCCTCACAATAGTTTCTCTGACCCTTCTCGAGCATCGCAATCCTCAGATGCAAACTCCAACAATTCTATAGTTTAGAGTTGTTGAGCTCTTTATCTAAAGTAAATTCTCCGGCGCCTCCGTGTCGTGGCAACTCCAAACTCCGTGCTTATCTGCAACTCCGCAGACCCCGGATAACTTCGGACATATTTAATTACCCCATATAAATATCGCCGCGCAATCGTTTAGAAGCCGTATGGCCAGCTATTTAAATTTTTCAGGCACGGCTGAAACTTAATTGCCGTGAAAATACGTGTCAGGGTTTGTGGTTATTATCGGTATGTGGCTCATTTCATTTCCTCATGGGCATTTAGGAAGATTAACGATTATTTTAAATCCTCATACCCGTCAGGCGATAGCTAGATGCAATCAATGGCAATTCAGAGCAAAATAAAATGATATTCTTTCTTATTAAGCTATTCATGAACCGAATTACTACTTTTTTTAAAGCCTAAATAACTAAGTACTTTGGTAACGTTGAGGTTAATCTAATTCTTATTGTATTTTCTACTGGCCTCTAACTAAAGCCACATAAAGTTGATAGATTTACTAACGTTTTGAAATCATTTTTTTTTTATTTTTCATTGTGTAAAAGGACCGTATAAGAAAATATTAAATAATTGAATCAACCGTATTCCATACATAATTGATCAGGAAATCTCCCATGGTGGTCAAAGCATCAATGTCGCCGTTCGTCTGGATCTTCAACTGAATTATATAAAAACTGAAACGTAAGTCAAATGGTGATTCACAACAGCGAGTTGGAATAATGAAAACATATTGTAATATCATTCAGAATGGCAAATACAAATATAACGTGAATTGCACTGTTTGATATATTAATAGGTAGCTTTTGTCTCATTTATGGTCACAGAATTTACTCCAGACCTGCAGAGTAGACACTTTGTGGAGTGATTTATGCTATTAGTGAGTGATCCTACGATACAACGTACGATACCGCACTGGCGCGGCGGTGGAATCCTCAAGGAAACCTGACGACTGATTGATGGACAAGAACCTCAGATCTACTACAACCCTTTCATTAATCAACTCCTAGTAACCGACAAATATCTATCTCACTCTGAATGGTCGGTCCGCCATCCCTTTGACCGCAGATGGACTTGCTACTATCAAAAGTCAAGTTACGAATCCACAGGGAAATTTAGCTTAGGAGCTGTAGGGTGCTTGTCCAGAAAAAATCAACGCAATAACATAAAACTGTATACGGAAATCACCACCACTATTAATTGAAGGAAATGTTATGAATTCTGTGTTTCCTGAATGTTTCATGGCACATAATATACTCGTACATATATAACGAAATACCATGTTTCATTTCTGTCGGTCTGTTTGCCTGTACTCTCTCCGGTAACCCTTGACCCCTTCATAACTCGCAAAGTACTGCTCGGCCTTCTAAGTATTGCAATCGCGAAAGATTTATGATCCGCGAGATTGAGTTTTTTTATGTTTCATCACATACACATGACAATGACTATTTCCTTCAGTCTGTCCGGTAATCCTTAACCTATTTACAACCCTAAATCTGACTGACACTAGGTTTCTACACTATAGGCTTTCCGGTTTATGAAAATCGATGTACTGGCAGCTGAGCTATTATCAGAAAATGGAAAAACGCTTAAAATAATTCTATTGTCTTATTTTGAGCCCCCTGATTATTTTTAAATTATTTTTAGTTGGTGAAAATAATATGGAGGCTGATGTATGGGGAAACATCAAGACATTTTTGAGCCCGCGAACTCTCCAGACACGTTAGGACGCACATATTTGACGTCAGAATACAGAAATGATAATTTATTCCCAATAGCTGTTTACTCCTAATTAAACCTAAGTTCCGAGTTTTATGAGCTCAGTAAACTTTCTAAATATTCCGAATACTCCAAGGAAAAAACTAAACTATCTAAATATTCATACAGGTACTGAATACGTATATTTTCAGTCTTGAATTAAATATAAATAATGGCGTTGACTGTCACAACGGCGGTGGATAGTATTGCCCGGTTCGCAGCCCGCTCCATATGAGGGCAATATTCCAGACCAGTTCTTATCTAGAAGATTTGAAGGTAACAGGTACATCTAGCTCTCATCAAATATATTAAGTTCTCTCCATTAGTTCTTGTAATTGGCAAGACTTTTCAGCACCAATTCAGGTCTTCAGTAATTTCAAATCCCGCATGCATAGGTTGATGATTTCCCGATAGAGTTTCATCACTCATCAGAACTGGATGCTGGTTTGGTTATATCTTATTTGATAAATCGCAGAAGAATTACAACATCAATGATTACCAGTGTGATTTCCGCATAGCTCCATGGAAGATTTTTAGCCTACGTTAACCGCATGTGGAGCAGAATCATATAACTTTATGGAAATTGTAGAGTCGTTACACTCGATATATCAAAAACTTTCGGTAAGGTGTGACATAAGGAACTTATGGTCACTTCTGCTGCCATCAAGTCTATCCCAAATGGTAGATAATTTTCACAGAGGACGATCTTTATTCGTGTTGGTGATTGATGTGCTACCACTGTGTCTAACATCAATACCGGTATCTCTTTTTTCTACCTCCTTCCTTCCTGCTCCACATCAACGAACTGTTGGAAATAAAAGTGATAGCATGCGCTGACCCTTATGTTTTGCATGGACAAACTGCTACTATTGCAGAAATATTGAGTCGATAACAATGCGCTTCTAAATGCACAGGAGACTCGGGCAACTGTCCTGAAAAGAAAATCACGCAACGGCCTGCTAGCTGCGCAGATAGAGGGATGGCGAATACTGAAATCATCTTCCACCAAGCTTCTAGGAACACTAAAATGTCTTGGCATCTTGACGAACTTGCTAGGATGACGTCACAGAATTTATTATCCCCGAGACTGCTCTTCAAAGCTTAGAATAGACCATAATTGTTATACTGCTTACATGCTCTAATGGACTCAATAAACCTTCTGAATTCGATCCAGAAAAGAGCAATACGTCTAGTGGATGCACCTAACGTCACAAATGACATCCCCTGTCTAGATATGTCGAATAGAAGTTGCTGAATTGTTCTCATTCTATAGACTCTGCGATGGTATATGTTCGACCCAGCTGCCTTGGATAATAAATCCTAGAGCCATCAGAAGAACGAACATTAGAAAATCTCAACAAGCTCATTCTAATTAGATGGAGCTTCCAAAACCACGAACGAGCCTATTTGAAAAGTTGTAGACCCAATATGGACATTCTGTTATACTCTCACAGCGCTTCTGGAGCATTATAGCCTTTCTGCCTTTATAAGAGATTATTTGTGAGAAAATAGAGGACTGAAAGCATTTAACCGCTCCATATTATTACGTTTTGAAACAGCTATCATCGGAAGTCATCGCCGGGCATCTTTTCTTCACTCATCATTATAAATTATACAGTAATAATCCTAGTTTGCGCCAAGCATTCGTTTCAGCTATTTCTGCCGGAATTTCCCGGCAACTGCGGCGGCGGCAGACCGCGTCGCATCCCTTTTGTCTAAACTCAATTCGACAAAATGGCGCGAGAAACGTTAAAACTTTCCTTCTATTCTGGCGCGACGACGACATATTTTAAAATTTGCACCGTTTCGGTTTATATTGTGCGAAACTTCCCAGGAAAACGCGAGGAACTTTGTAGAAGTTGCAGCGATCGGTAGGCGGCGAGCCAAAAGTATGCAACTTCCGCCAAAACAGATGCTGGCTGGGCGAATTAGGATTTCTGGAAAACTTAATAAATTAAAATACGTGTATCATTTATTACCTACAAAATCTGGCCTTATTTCTTGGAGAGGTTGGGGCCAACGGTTCACCGAGTACATTAATATCGCTCTTCAGTTCTACCTACCCTGAAGTATCACCCAATTATAATTTTAAATATCAACTCACGTGTTTTGTAATTTCCGTCGAACGAAATCGGTTACTTACGTGAATGATTCTTTACGACGAGTAGTTGAACAATTATTTTAGTGCAACTTAATGGAGAAGACGGAGTTTCCGCGAGAAATTGAATACGCAATACACACCATACACATACATCTGTATCAATACTTACTAAGTTCAACTGCTTTTTATACAAATGATCGAACTATGAAACACAAGTATCATTTAACTACAAGAGGAGATCACGAGGAAGGTAGTACAAAAAAAATGTACAATCGATTGATGATTGATAGAGTTGGGATCATCAATTCGAAGGTTCTGGCTCTGCAAGCAAAAGTAATAGCCTCAAATAAGTTGTGGAAACCATTTTGAATGAGCCCTTGATTCATACGCATTCCACTGAAGATTTTGTGTCCCTTTCTACCCAATACTGGTAATGTGCAAAATGACCCTTGGGCCCAGACCTAAAACACTTATTCATGAACACACTGTTGGAACTCTTGTGTATGTGATACTCATGTCAAGTCGGGCAAATTTTGAACGTAGCGAACCGTGGTTGTGGGGCTTTTCCCTTTCAAGCCATCACAAAGCCATGAATTTTATGTGCTAAAAAACCTATATGTTAATTTTTATTTTGATAGGAAGTTATTTATATATTAAAAGAGTAAATAAGTTTGTAATTTTGGGTTGTTTGGTGCGTCCGAAACGCCGAATATACCAGCATGGTAAAATAGAAAAATCTAAGAGCCAATTTTTGCTGAATCGTTGGAGAAAAATACTTAAAATCAAGTGTAAACCTTGGTTAATGTCGTCTATCAAAAATAGCTCATATAAACAAACTTATGTACTGAAAACGGTATCATTTGCAGTGATGTTACAGATTGCATAACTGTACAGTATAGTGGACAATACTCACTCACTTCCTATCAATCAAATCTTTGTATCCTCTTTTAATTGTCAGAAAAATAATCATGAATATAAGGGTTGAACGAAACCCTTGACTTCGGTGCGTCCGATAACAAGTATCCCCCCTGAAAATTGTCATTGATTTTAAATATTTTCTAAATGATTCTGCAAAAATCGGCTCTTAAGTTGTATTTTCTTATTTCGTTATTCTTTATACCTGAAAAAATGCCTACTAAGATAAAAATTAACATATAGGTCATACATTCTTTTATCCATTATAATTCATGACACCCCACCACCATGGTTCAACATGTTCAAAATTTTTCCAGACTAACGTGAATATCATATACACAAAGTTTTCCACAGTACGACCATTGGCCATGAAGAAGTATTTAAGGACTATATGTCTAAGTAGTACATTTTGTGATGGCCGCTAGTCCTTTTATAGCCTGATTGTACTTGTTTTTATATATGCGAAACAACTCCGTCGAACATTTATGACAGTAGAATCTATAGAGTAGGGATGAATCAGCTTCGTTCTCTAATGTTACATATTGTGGACGTCTTTTCATGGTCTGGCGCATCCACCAGATTTATTGCTCATTTCTGGATTGTGTCCAGAAGCTTCAGGAAGTCCTTAAAAGCACACCTTCACATATGGGAGCAGTCTTCTAGAGATCCTCTGATCTGAGCCTTTTAGTGTGGTAGTAGTCGTCCTAATAAGTGCAATATTTTGAGGCTGCTTCTGGGACTTAACACCAACGTTTGTAAGTTTGATTAATGACGACTAGAGTACTGGGGATACTTGTCTGCATTTTCTGTGTATTTAACAGAACTCAATTCGAGAATTATTTCGTTGTTTTCGTTGATCTGAATATCATGTTGCTCTCCTAAACGTACGTATGGTACACATATGAAAGGAAATTCTCAATTCAAAAATCTTGATATTCTTGTAAATATATACTCACGATAAGAACATCCGATCTTACTCTAAAACTATTTGAAAGGAAAATTATTACAATTTGAATCGAGAAAGGTAAATTTTCGAATTCAATACTCATTCTAAATAAATATACTCTGAGGAAAAATATAATTTTCTTCACAACTAAGATTTCACTGCTTTTCTAACAAGAATCCCTTTTTTTGGAGGTTATCATATTTTCCAACGGAACTCTGTTTACTTCAATCAAGAATACGAACATCAGGTTCCTTCCAAGTAATTCATTTACTTGTTCTGCATCGCCATATTCGTCAACGGCAATTCAGCGGTACGCGTGTGCCTGTTTTTGCACCCGTTAGTTTCTATTGGATTTAATTTTTATCATATAGATTAAATTTAAGTATATGTATTTAATTCAAACCTAAGAGAGTCTTGTAAGTGAGAGTACCGAAATCTCAAATTGAACATATCATAATCTTTGCATAAAACAGATAAAATCTAATCTAGAAGAATACTATAGCGTTGACTGAAGCATTTCATGATCTTGGCGCAAATTCTTTAATTGAGAATTTCCTTTTATTTGTATGAATATATTGGATTTAATTTTTTCCAACCACCTCTCAAGATGAATGTGTGGTTAAAACACTGGGGTTGTGACTGTTGTGAGGAATTCATACAAGTGTACAGGTGTAGATGTAATATGAGTGATATGTGAGTTGTGAATAAGTTCTATTACAAATAGCGGACGACGTATATTTTTTGGCTTAGTTACAGGTTTTTTATATTCGATTTATTTGTACAACAGTTTTCTAACTTCAATTAGGACAAATACAATGTGATGCAGATGAATGTAAGAAAGGAATCACAATGGTACAGTTTTGATACTTTTTTTGGTTTTTCGTTTTAAAGTTAAGGAACCAACAGTAGCCTTGATAACAGCTGATCAAAATTACAGAATGTTTATACCAATAATAAATTATACAATAAAGGTGAACTATTTGCGCCAATATCATGAAGTGCTTCAGTCAACGCTATAGTATTCTTCTAGGTTAGATTTTATGTTTTATGCCAAGATCACCCTCTCCACGGGTTGAATTGGATATATTTACTTAAATATACTCTACATGATAAAAATACAGTATTCTTACTTTGAGAATATCTAGCTTTGCGCATATAGAAAGATATGGTACACTTGAATGAAAGCACATATTCTTGGTCTGAGAATCTATTTTTATGTGTGTATCGGTTAGATTGATTCCATACAAAATAAGAGCATCATCTGCGAAGCTGTAAATTGTATAAAAATGTATTTACAACAAGTCGTTGATATACAGCAAGAAGAGCGTTCGAGAAAGAATATATTTCTTGGCACCACCGGTATTGATGGTAATTACATTGGAAGCTCACCCAACATCCATCCACCAAATAAGGATCTCGGAATAATAATATAATTATGATGATTAAGATGAAATGAATCCACTATCGTTTGCAACACCCAGATAAATACACTGAATATGAAATTATTTGAGCTTAGAAAAATCAAGGAAATGATTTGGTGATTGAGTCCTGAACCCGTGTCTCAGCATTTTTGCTGATGTTAAACTGTGTTGCGAAAATATATTACAATGAACGGAACGACTCACATTGGGAAGAGTTTATTGCAAAAGCAATCTCCATATAGATAAATCGGCTAACCATAGAACAACAAACTCGGAGCCTCATAGCGAATAAGTTACCCACTGTAAAGACTCCCTGGTACGAAAAGCCAGACCATTGTCTGACGCCGAATAAATTATACCAAGAGCCATGCCAGCAGGGACCTCCAGGCACTTCTCTGCTGTAAAATAATGCTCAAAATATGCGTACTATACATTTTCGTCACCACGTTGTTGTCCGGATTCACGGGGAACGTGCTTTAGCGTCCTGAAAAGCGGCCGTTTATATTAAAATTTCCTGTGTGAATAAAAGAGAGGAATGGAATTGTGCGAATAGGCATTTCGACTCGCTATTGGAAGGAGTAATTAACCTGGCAAAAGCAACCGGTTGCGTTCATCAAACAGACGTGAATTTCTTCACAACGGATTCTTTAATTTTATTATTCCTTGTTTGTAATTTCCATGCTGGATTCCATTTTTTGAGAAATGAGAAATCTCAAATAACATGAATAACTCTCTATAAATATCGCAACACGCGTCATTTGATGCTTGTAGAAAGACAAATGAGTTTGTACACAAAAAGTTTTTTACTCCTTTATAGGTAATTACAAAAATTGCAGAAAGCTTCCAGGTTCAGAATATTTATAAAGTTTGTAATATTTACAACTTCACCTGCATCAACTGAGATTCAATCAAAATGTTCAGTACACGTGCACACGTGCATAAATTCGGAGCCATTATAAGTAAGCCTGCTGTTTCTGTACGCATGATGTCAAAACGATTTTGGTTCATAGAGGTTGTAACTTTTAAAAGCCTAAATAACCATATCTCAAGTTATTCTATCGGTCAAAATATATTTCGGGAAACGATCGGTGCCCTCGAAATGGTCCAGTATTTTGGACGTCACTTTTTGTTCTTAGGCCTATTGACATAGTGATAATTTTTTGGGAAATATTAAATCTCTTGTTACTAAATCTCGCAAAAAGGTATGCCATCCAATGTATCCGGAAATGTAATATTTGTTGTGATTCGGTTATTTCAACTGGTATTCGGATCAATATTAAATTAGCATTTTCACTAACATAAATCTTCTCCAAGATCATCAACAGAAATCTTAGGAACCAAAGTCACAAATACAAATAGGGTAATTAGCCTACATCTATCAATTCTCATCCTAACTGAAAAGCAACCAGTCAAGAGAAAAGCACGTTGATTAAAACCCGGAATTCTCTGGAGCGAATTAAACTCAACTTGACCTTATTTTCCATCCGATACGCCGTCTGATTATGTTGCCAGATATAAGATTGCTTTCGGAGAAACCCATCTTCTTTAATAAAAAGAGAACAGAGAAACTAATTACAATAACTTCTATGATGCGACACGAAACGACAAGAAACTTATCAGACTAATATCTCCATCAAAAACTAATAACAATAAATCTCGAGAATCGTTTCTCGATGCTGAAGAAGATCATCTCAAATGGAAAAAATGGGGTGGCTGAATTATGGCATTTACATTTTTATTATGTTTTCAGCTTTCGAAGTTTTATGGACTGCTTATTGGGCATTGGAGAAGATTTTGCATTCCAGAATAGGCTAATTTTAATTTCCCTCGAGTTGTGAAAATATATATTCTGCAAGGAGCCAATAGTGTTTTTCTGGATCACTAACTTAAAGCTAATTGAACGCTCATTAGGCTTGAATAACATTGATTTAGTTCTTACTTAAATCACTGAGAGTGAAGTGCAGCAATGTTATGCGATAAAGGAGAATGGAGCCAAGTAGATTTATTAGGCATCTCGCTCTGGGACATTTAATCTCGGTAGGTATTTTCAATCTATGAATTCCAGTATCATCTTTAGTTAATCTCGAAATCTTGGTTGATTTCGGTAATTTTACTTAAAGGGGATATGTGGAAATAGGTGTGAACTGAGTTAGTCAGAAATGTGAGGAAATAAATCGCATGTAGAAGAACGAAATGTTGAGCAGAATATAACGTTCTCTAAAGAAATTTCATGTGTCTTAAATATGAAGCCGTTTTAGAGCAAGAAGTATAATTTTAAGCATTACATAATTTGAAGAGATCAAGCTAGTATGAAAAGTAAATGGAATCTAGCTTTTTGAGTGATTGGATTTTTCTATGTCTACCATTTGGTCCTGCTTCATAGATAATGTTATTATTGGACCATGCTACTACGAAAAATTACGAAAAATTTTGATGTTACAGAACATATACTCTACAAGAAACCATCTAATTCATTCCCCTGGGTGTGCCTGTCGTGTGTATGTATTCGGTAGAGAGTCTTGAATCAGTTTAATTTGAAATCATTGTCCACTTTCCAAATTAACTGTTTAAAATAATTACTATCTACGATACTTCTAAACTATCTGACTCCCCTGGTAACAGGTTACTTATTCATGTAGAGTGTAGATGCTCGTACTTGATTGAAACTTTTCCATCATGCAGATAAAAGGATTGTGTAATTAACACACAGTTTCACAAATAAAATTCTTTTTCTTTCAGTGACACTTTTCGATTTATATTTAAAAAAATCTAGTTAGTTAGTTGGCAGGTAATCTGGGTAGTATTGTTAGCACTCAAATCTGACAGTTCGACTATAAGTTAAATATAAATCGAAACGTGTCACTGCAACAAAAAATAGTTTTATTTGTGAAACTGTGTTTTAATTACACATTCTCTTGATTTGCAGGTTACTGATACAACATAAATATGTTTCTCACAGTTCGCAGTCAATGTGGATAGACTCTGTAAATTTTTCTGAATATGCTTTTGATTGATGCTGATCCTCTATGAATCGTTTATCTAGTTGCTGATAGAGTCGATCAGTAATCCAAACTGTATAATAAAAAAAAGCATGAAATTGATGGGGCTGAAGTCCAGCCGATATACAAATTCGCGTTTAGAAACTTTAATTTCAGAAGGATTCTGGTAAAGCCAGAGTTAAATAAATGTGATCTTAAAAAGTTTATAGTAGAAAGTATGCATCTGAGAGGTAGATAAGAATCCTAAAAATAAATTATATTGCATTTAGCAGACCCCATCGAAAATCGACATATGTAATTAGATTTAGACAGTGCGAGCAATTTAGACAAAGGAAGGGACTGATATAAGAGAAGAATCCTAGTGAATATACATCAATAACATAGTTTTAATATCCATGAATCCTATATCGATATTTCTTGTCTGCAATCACAGAAAATATATGTGCTGCATTTTATTTATTTCTTGTATAATGTTTTAAAATAGCTCTAGATATTTACACAGTCAGCCGTTAATTAGTTATCTTATAACCAACACCACAATGACAGCATTTGTGACTATTCTTGTGTGAAATAAGTTTTTTATCGAATCATTCTTTCGAAAATTTTTAATATATTCAATGTTTAACTTTCAATCATTTTTATACTGATGTTTTATTAGTATTTTTTATTGCAAGTAAAGAAATGTGAATATTTTTTTCATAGATAACCTCACTCAAAGGCAGACAGTTTATTGTGCTTCATAAGCGCTGCGGAAGGATAAATGTCTACTAAGATTGACCTCAAAATTCTGTAGACTGTAACCATCTGGGTAGCTCATTCCACGACGCCGAGGTTCTCCAAAAGTATGCCTCCTGAGAGAGGCTTGTTCGAGGTGTTGTAAGTTCGACCTGGTGTGGAAGCGCCCATTCAGCTCCCCTAGTCTTGTCTGGCGACTCTTGGTGTTATTATGCGAGATCCGCCATAATAATATCCATATAATAGGATAGATCAGCGACCCTTCTGCGGTAATCTAGGTTGTGGAGGGTTTTAATACTACTTTATATACTGTAATACTTCAAATCTAGATCTATGCGACCAAGAATTATACGCTGTCTTCGTCGCTGTGGATGACAAGAGCGGCACTATTCTCCATGTCATACATTCAAGGCTATTATGCAGCCTACAAACAGCACTCAGCCAAAGAGCCCATTCGTATCCAGCCGCTGGCTGCACTAAAACGTGAAATTATGCGTAGGTCCTCCTAGATGTAGGTCAACTTTATTTTCCAATCGTCGGTTATCGATCCTCTTCCACCGAATACCGTCGTTATTCTCACAGCCGAGCTGCCTACAAAAAGCGGCAGCATAAATTTTGCCAAAAATTCGCGAGCGGCTGGAAAACATGACGCCGCGCTGTGATGAGTTTATGGTAGAACGGAAAATGGCGATAACAGGCTACTGGAAAGCTTTGTGTGGTGATAGATACTACCGGAAAATAATTCCATTCACAGGAAAGGTTGATATGTCACGCAAATACTTTTGCACATGGCTTTCTTTGTACGTGGTGAGCAAAATCTGTACTCGCAGCGAAGCTATTCGACTTGTTTTCAATATTTGAATAGGGTGAAAAGCGTCGCATACTCTTCGCATGTTTACTTGTGTACCTTTGTGTTACGATGGCACAATCGTATTTACAAGTGCAGTACTGGTATATTTTCCTTTAGTAGTAGAATCACTGTGTAAGGAAAAGACAAGATGAAACACAAATGTTAGAATTAGTGCGCGAATCTTCCAACGCGTTGCAAAGCTATATTTTTAATCAACATTTGTACGCAAGATGCACGTTTTGATTAGTGATTAATATAAATATACACAATAAGTATTTACTAAGGAAGTTTCACATACCAATCATTTTGGCATTTCAATTTACTCGTATTATCAGCTATGAGATAACCTATGAGAAGGGTTTCCAAAGTGTTAACATTCGCTTATTCATCGTGTGAATGTGGTACAATACTTATTGTGGTATGACACTGATAGGTAACATTGGTATATACAAAAACAAAACATGACAGCACTGCCGATCGACTGACCTCGAGTGTCTGAATTTTTACCTCCAAGTAAGCTGGTATCTATATACGAACATCAAAAATTTTAACACAATCTCACGCACGAAGTGTAGATAAATTATTTAAGATTACTCAGAGTATGCACCATATTCTATTTGACTGGTCCGTATTGCTTTTAGGGTGACTAAAGTAAATATTAAATTGACATACAAAACTGCAAGTTACAGAGTGAAATATGTACTAAATGAATCTTAGTTGCCTTTGTCTATGGGAGGAAAATGTTTCCCCAGAACTACAATGCAATGCAGTGCAAAGCACCACTGAAAATAATTGAAATAAATAAGGCTCAATTACAGTCCACTCAGAATATTATTCCTTTATATTGGGACAAAAAAAACCAATAACAATATTTTCGCTCGTAACAGGGCTGTTGTGCTATGGATAATTTATTTCATTCATCTCATTTTTCTCACGATATCTTTCTCTGTGAGTTTATATCAACTTGAAATTTATGTAACTCGTTAAGTTTGAGAAATTGCCTCACGAACGAATAATGTTTTAAGCATAGGCGGAGGAGTGTTTACATGTTTTTCACCAGTTAAATACTCTATGAAACTGTGTAGTCCAGTGAGTGGTTGTCAGTGTTCGGTTATTATTAGGTAGCTAATGTGAAAAATTGGTGCTGAGTCAATGTACCTAAAAGCAATAATCAGAATTGACTCGCCAGTTATTTATGCAAAGGCGTGGGAGTGAATTTGTCCGTTTTTGAGTATAATGGTCTATCCTTCGTTTTTGTCACCACACATTTTAGTAATCTCTGCACTGATTTTGATGAATCTAAAGTAATTTCACTTCCTGTTTAGGAATCAGCGCGCTGACGCTAGATTAATAAGCAAAGAACGAGAAATTATCAAAACGTTTAAGTTTAATTTTTTGTGTTTCTTCCATTGCATAGTTATTTTCAGCACTAGTTCAAGCATACCAAGTTCTGTCTTCTACAAGTTTCTGATTACTTGAAGCGTATTTAAACTTTAGAGAGACCATTTTTTTATTCATATTTAATTTTTGTGGATCGAAACTAGTTATACATGAATTAGAGCTTGCCACAACCAAGGTTCTTCAAAGTTTCAGTATGAGTGTAATATTACTGGTGTGTACGCAATCCATTTTTTATGCTTCTTGAGTCTTTGTTCATTTTGAGGGTAAATACGGACATTTTGAGTATATAAATGCAAGTGGATTAAAGCGTGGAAAGTAGAATTGATCTATTTGACCTCAGTTTTTATGCTATTATTCATTATTTCAATAATTGTTATAGTTCCAATTGGTTCATCATATATGTAGAACTAGACTAATATCTTCGATCTCAGACGAAAGGTGATTTCTATTGGATGCGTTAAGTCCATGCAGGAAAACAACAACAGTAGCAAAATATATAGTATAGTATATAAATATATCAGTATTACCGTCTTCATATCCTTTCATGCAACTTATAAACATCATTCACAGTAGGCGATGCAAAATTTGTATACACAATCAATCTCGGCCTGTGGCAGGAAGTCTGCAATCGCTATTCAGAATTGAAAAAAAATGACATCATTGCGTCAGTTGTCAAAGGTATCATTTATTGTAACCTATAACTGTGCTAGATATTATACTTTATGAGGATAATATCCAGCCGAAACCATAGTCAGGTCACAATGCATCGTCAAACCGCCAAAAAGTGGAATAACTTAAACAGGATTTTTCTGCGCCTGCATTTTACTGCACAAAAGCTTGCCACTTGCAAGATTTTTCCTAGCACGCTGCAGACATCAATTTACTAAAGTTTCTATAAATGGCAATACAAGAATAAGACTTGCTCATAACGTGCGGTACAATTCCGAATTAGGACGCAAAATGTGCGCATTCTATTGCCAATGTAGCCTCAAGCATGCAGCTCCATCTGATCGTTTCATGAACCGCAGACAGTAACTTCAATAACGGCGGCACCTCGCTAGGCCAGGTAGCTTCGTCGAGGAAATGAAGGAAAAACCGGTTCGACAGGTCAGCGAACCAACTTCCATTTACATGATAACCTTTGTAATACTTAGCAGCTGGATTATGAACTTCATCTCGAAGCTAAGAATATTAATGCTAACCTTGCACTCGACCTTCAGCGGCTCATCTTTGGCTGCTCCTAATACTCTTCTTGAAGCGGCAACGGAGTCTCCGCAAACGGGCTCGTACTTGACCCTCAAGTGGAATGCAGGGCTGCGGGATGTCCCTTCTTTATTTGTAGCTTCACAGCAGTACTTTCCGGAACTGGCACGGCTTACACCCTGAAAAAACAGTATAACAAAATGTGAGCATACAGGGAATGATATCGTGGAAAATAAAACACAGATTCCATTGAAATGGCAGCATCTGTTCAAGATCATATGTCTGAATACCCAAAGGTAAAGGTAAATGAGTTATTGGAATCTAGATACTTGTTGCTTTGAAATATTCTATTAAGTCATTGAAACTCATTTTAAGATAGCGATTCTTTTATGTCAAGTTGCTGTGTGCTTACTATTATAATCCGACTAGTGCAGAGGTATAAGAGGACATACTGAAATTAGTGATATGGCTTTTCGTGATGTATATGGAAAAAATCAAGAAAACACTGTGATTTGAGTACCTAATGTTTCGCGATGACAATAGCTCCCCGCCTATTAACGTGGAAAGTATGCTACCAAACGGACAGTTTGGTAGCTGCTTTCCCTTGAATAGCTATGCAAGTCAATCAAAAGCTCATAGTTTGCGTGCCTAGATATCGTTTTTCCCCACCATAATCAACAATCGTAATTTTTGCCGTCTAATGGTACGCCTTCATTGATTTTCATGTCAAGATTTTTTGGATAAGCCTTATAAATAGAGCTATTTGTTTAGGCATTTCGCGAGAGCGCTCTATAAATTGCTCTCATGAAAAGCCCTCTATTGAGTGGGACTAAAATAAGACCGTGTTTTCGGCTAGCAGAATGAAGGTCCTTCCAGATAGAGGTTTGCTGGGGAATATAAAAGGCTTTATTTGTTGCGAAAATTGTATAAATCGTACGATTTGTCATTTTTAGTTGAAGCTTCTCACGAATCCATTGTCGGAAAGATGTGAATAAAATTATATTTAGGGTTATTATGGCTTATACGAGCATCATTTCAAGTTAAATTAATGCTTGATTAACTCAGGTCATCTCGTACAATATATACATATTGTACGAGATGATACAATATGTATCTATGGTTGGATTGTATCACACAATAGGGACTGGCTAAATTATATATGTAATTGCAATTAAGTAGATCATTTGACAATTACAATTTTTAGGATACGCACTAATGAGGATATCGAGTAAATTGTCGTTTTAGCGACGCAGCATTCAAAATTACAAAACAGGTCATATCAAAACGATGTGGATTTAGAAAAGGCAAGGTAATATTATTATGTGAGATAATAAGATAAGATTAGGAGCTCATAACCACTTCTTTCGATTTCACCAAGGCTTTTGATTTTGACATATAACTACCTTTCAATTCAATAAATTCAGACGCTGAAGAATGGTAATAAGAATTAGTTAAACCATTATCATCAAAATATATGAGGATATTTTTAATTCCAGAGTTGAACTTAGAAAGTATTATTTATTTGTTGGCTTCACTGGTTCTTTATATTTTTTAATACATAAACGGACTATTGGTATCTGATAACTGGGTCCATGTAGCGTTTTAGCATAATAAATTCAACACCTGGTAGCTGGATGTGTATGTATGTTATTACAACATCGTTCACGTTCAGAGGAGGTCTTAAGGTGCAGTGCAAATTTTAAAAAAATCATAAAAATCATGGGATATAGGTTTGGTGGAAAACAATGTATAGTTAATAAATTTGTCTACATGACTTTATGATGTATCTGATTCCTAACTGTTCATCCTACACATTATAAAATTAAACTTCAAAGTGTGGCTAACAAGGATCCATTTACAGTTTGTCGTCGTCAAGTTGCCTACTAAGCCGTTGCGCTAGTAGCGTCCTCTATGGATCTGGCCAACAGCTAATTAGTTACAGCAACTCCATTGGAGACTGTCAGAAGAACGGGAGACCTCCCAGGGCAACTCTCCAAAGCAAACTGTATAATCTTGGACGGTGGTTAATTAAAGGGTGCAATACGGAATTTGCGGTCGCTTTAAGACCTACCTCCTCTCCGTGCTTCTACTTCGCACTGCAGCTGCAATTGATCCAATTTGCATATTTAGCTTCCAAGCGTATCCGTATCATTTGTAACACAATCTATGATATAGTTAATATACTGAAAAAATCTGATCCAAGTTTAAAGTATAGTTAGTTTCATTACGTTCTGCTTTTGGAGGAAAGTATTAGGAATAGATCTAGTTCCTGTGTATCGACGCTATTATGGATTTACCGACACCGAAATGTGCAAGAAGTTTTTACTAAATGGTAAAGTAAATAAAAAGAGGGATAAAAACACAAGAATTTATTCGTTTTTAATGTTTTCCAGGGTCCTTGAATGCTTTTTGATATGTATTTTCGCGTTAAAAATGCGAGGAGGTATTGTTATTGCGGAGAATGTCGAAGTAGGCGAGAAACCCTGTCATTAAGTTACGTTGATTTTTCTGTTTGTCTGTCTGCATCCGTTATTGTAATACTTAGACCTTCTACAACAAGGACCAAAAAGCTATTGCGAAAATTGGTTCAGTGGCGGCGGTATGGTAGCGGTATTACCATATTAGTAAATTATCTAATGGTTTTTTCCTCCATTACAACTAATTACTTGACTCAAGTCCATTAAAGTATTGTTAACCTATTTCAGAAATAAAACTAATTTTTTTTACACATTTTCAAAGTATTGTGTAGTGGGCAAAAAAACAAATAAATACCAATTGAAGTATCATACATTATAAAAAATGAACTGCTGAAACCTATTGTTACTATGCCTTGAAATAACCTGGAATTTGCGCAAGTCCAACCATTTTATCGGCTCCTCATAAATCATAAGACACAAGGTTTGCGAAAGATCTCAGCATTTTTTGCTATTTGTCAATTAGTGGATTTACTATAAATCATTTTACAAAAACACTACATATTTCAAACGGGTCCCTCGAAATATGTATGAAAGTTCAAAAGTTTGATTTGGGACTCACATTGTCTATAAAATTTTTGAGCATCACGACGTGAGCTTCAGTTGAAGAATCCACCTTGTCTACAAGTTTCAAACAACATGATTGAAAGTCATTCAGTTGTTACAGATATTACACTTTGAAAAACAGATCGAGGAAAATTAATATTATGTACATGTTCATGAAATAGATACCACACCAGCAAGGCACATCAAAAAAGAAAAAAATAGCTCAAGCTTCATATGTTATTGATTTATGATGAATCTAGTGTCTTCCACGTGAAAAATCATTGATTAGTAGTCGTATGTTTAGACGTAGGTATAATATATATTCTATAACATGAATTAAAATTACAAAATGGATTTTTTAAATTTTTTCTGAGAAAAATGGTATTCTTGAATATACTTGTGCCAATTGTATGAGGTTCCATTTAGCGATCCGTAGAAAAAATAATGAACCAAAGGGACAACCACGGGATCATCTTCAGAGGTTACATAAGGCGTACGTACCAGTATTACTTCTGGAGTACAGAAGGGAAAACAGTTATCGACTTAGTAGTTATCCTAATGAGGCAAATGATACACATTTTTAGAACATATTTGTGCATTTTAGCAATACCCATTAGATTGCAATGAGTGATGACTCATTTGGAGGTTTTCGCAAGCACGGAGGTCTTGAACATGCAGAGTTTAGAGTCGTCGCGTTAATATCTCGAAAGTTTTTGATCGAATGTGGCAATCCTCAGGGTACTTTTTCCAACTCTCTTCCTCCTGTATGTCGAGAAACTGCTGGAAATAACATCTTATGCAATCCAAAGCTTCGCGGATAACAGTATGCCCATTTTCTAACGAACAGCACTCGAATGGCCTTCAATCAAGCTTATCAACATCAACACACTATACACCTCTCACAAATGCGCCACAGCTGTTTTAAACAAAAGCTTCTGAGGACAAGATAATTTTATTTTTTATAAATATTTGTTCGTTGATTTTAGTTATTCCAAAAACCTTGTATCATATTCTATTGTTTTTTTATAAATACATACTGTGAAAATTGTAAAGGAATCATTAATTTTTATTTTATTTGGACTATTTTGCAATTTGGCAGTAATACTCATGTAAATATAATAATAATAATAATAATAATAATAATAATAATAATAATAATAATAATAATAATAATAATAATAATAATAATAATAATAATAATAATAATAATAATAATAATAATAATAATAATAATAATAATAATAATAATAATAATAATAATAATCTTTATTGCCCAACAGATCACTCCAATTACAGGGCAAGTAGTATAGTACATGCAAAATTACGTGCTATGATGTGCACTACAGATTTCAATATAAAATATAAAAACTAAGAACTTAGAACTATAAAAACTTATCATTTACTATATTGTTTGAATTTGTTAATTATTATACCCGATGACTCTGTATTTAGATCACATATATGGGATATTGAGTTCAAATTATTACACATGGTATGAATAGGTGAATTGGACAATACATTTGTTCTGGAGTTCTCAGAGTAAAACATACAGCTGTTCCGTGAGTTAAGTCTCGGCACAAGAAAATTTATTTTGTCCAACAAATTGATTGAATCTATCTCATTGTGTATTAGCTTATGAAGAAATATTATACTACTGCAGGATCTTCTCAGCTGTAATGAATCTATATTGAATCGTTGCAGTAGTAGAGCTTGATCGATACCCCGTTGAGGATATATTCCATCCACTTTAAGTGACAAAAACTTTAAAAATCTTCTCTGCACCGACTCCAACAGGTCTATATGATTATAGTAATGAGGGCTCCACACTAGTGAGGCATATTCTAATTTTGAGCGAACCATTGCAAAGTATAAAGTTTTCAGAGCATCCAAGTTGGTAAATGACTTACAATTACGGATTATCAATCCCAAAGTTCTTGTTGACTCAGCTGTTATGTTTGTCATGTGCGATATAAAGTTCAACTCACTATCAAAATTAACACCTAGGTCCCTTATTATGTCACATCTACTAAGGTACTCATTATCTATTGAATAGTTGTATGAAATAATTTTATTTTTCCTGCTAAACGTACAAACTTTACATTTCGAAATATTTAGAAATAATGAATTATCCTTACACCATTGTGTAATGTTATTAAGGTCTTCTTGAAGACCAAGACAGTCATCCAAGTTTGTCACCTTAATGAAAATTTTCAGATCATCAGCAAATAGTAAATTCCTGCACTTTAGAACATTCATTAAACTGTTTATAAACATCAAGAACAACAGGGGACCTAGATTTGAGCCTTGTGGGACTCCCGATGAAACTGCATATTTTTGAGATGTGTAACCATTATATGAAACATAATGAAATCTATTGCGGAGATACGATTCGATTAGAGCTATCAAGGGATCACTGATTCCAAAACTATTTAAACAGCTAATTAGTAAATGATGATCAATCTTGTCGAATGCCTTTGAGAAGTCTGTGTATATAACGTCCAGTTGTGTTCTATCATCCAGTGTTTCAGCAATGCATTGTGTTATTTCTACTAAATTTGAAACTGTTGACCGACGTTGACCGATAATCAACATGATATGATTCTTTTTGTTTAAATTATTAGTAAAAGCTAAAATATACTTCTTTGATTTATTTGTCACACAAAAAAATACAACATCAAAATATACACAGATATATATGGTGGAGCCTAGTAGTAATCAAAGATCGATTATTATCGATTTAATAATGGTGAGAAGTACTAGCAAAGCCATCATGCAAGATATAAGAGTAGGAAAAATGTGCAAGCAATCATCATTAGCTAAATTCATATACAGAGAAAGACATCAAAAGCACAAAACCTTAACGTAAGTCTGGTGAACTCAGAAATACTAGATTTAAAGTAGAACTCCAGAAATAACTTAGTGTTCGAACCTTATTGGGTTGCAGAAATGATGGATCCTAACATAAATGTACCAACGTCTAAAAGACATAATATCGAATGCAGAAAATGAAGCACAACAACAGAAAATTGAATATAATTGAAACACAGTGAAGCAGAATTGTAAGAAGGAAATAAGATGCTTTTCCCAATTATTGTATTAGCGAAAGAACGACAAGAGTACGAATAATGTAATTAGTTACCCTCAGACCGCAAGTGAAGCAACGAGTTAGACTGGAAAGAAATATTACCGGGATGAAATATGTATAAACATATACAACACGATTGTATATTCGGATCAACGGACGCATCGGAACAAAACTGTAGAAGTTACAAGAAGGCTAACAAAATTGTACAAACAATTATATGTACCTACTGAATGGACGAGACATTACTTAATATTTATGCAAGAAAAAAGGCCGGACCAGTAAAAGCAATTACAATAATTCTTACAAGCTACAAAGTTACCAAGCACAACTTTTGAAGCCGTGCTCTCGAAAAATCACACAAAAATCAAAGCAACGTTAATTCTAAAATGAACATTCAAAGACGAGGCGCAAAGCGCACTGTACGATGTGTCGACTTTAAGTAAAGTTTTAATTTGATTTCGCAGAGTCCTTCAGACTTTTTCTTCAACTTCAATTACAACCCATTTTTTGATGGAATAATTAAATTTTGCTGAAGGAGAATGCATTTTGAAGGATGCGATCTGGTTTTGGCAGTTACATATGTACGTTTCAATGACCTATTTTGTTCATCTTACTACAAGCAAGCAGCTTATCCCAAAAATCAAGTGCCTCTGAAAAACCATGGTCAATCTGTAGCAGTTGATCCATTTAGAGCTCGATTGAATGAACCATATCAGAGTAGCAATAAAGTAAATTTAGAAAAATTACTATTTTATTTCACTTTCACTCCTCATTATTCAATGATCAGTATTAAAAGTCCAATTAAGTTATACATAATATTGAAATTTATTATCATTCCAAGTCTATATGCTGTTTGTCCCGAAAGATTCAAGACTACAAGATATATGTTTAGGTCTTAAGTTAATATCTACAGGAAATTGATAATCATGGGACTTACGTCACAAGCTTAATTAACAAAGATCATATATAATATTTTTTGTATGTGTTTAACACAGAAATTTCACAAATATGAAATTCTCTTTCTTCCACTGTTTGCTGGATCAAGAGACAGAAATAAAACTTCTCCCAGTTTCAACTGACTCTACTGCAAAAAACATCACTACGATAAATTGGCAATTAGTCCTTAAAGTTGGAGCATTCAATAAACCTTCCAAGATTGCATAGCACTTGATCAATTATGTCTTTAATCATGCAAAGAAAAATTGTTTCGTAATATACTCAGTGTGGTACACTAGCATAATTTAAAGTAAGTAAACCAAAAATTGATAAAATTGGGTATATTATGAAACAAGTCGTTTCGTATAATTAGAAAGATCATAGAGCAAGCGACATACCATTTTAGAATCTTTATGAAATGCTCCAGCTTTTAGGATTACCTGTCAAATTATCATAATAATATTTTCCCCAGTACAGTCAGTTGAAGCTGAGCGTAGTTTAATTTTTTGTATCTTGATTCGGCCAGCAGTGCAGTTTTCTTCCAAACTGTAGCAGTTGACTTGATTTTAGGTACATTTACAGAAGCATTATCCAGGATTATATAATAATAGTAAAATTGACAAAAAGGCACGATTTGTAGCAGCAGCAGCTTTAAAAAAATGCATGAATATATCACCGAACTTCAATACATTTTCAGAGTTATGGTTCAAGAATGTGGTCTTTGTTTACAGATTGTGTACTTTATTATCCATATGATACCATCGAACACAGATTTTGTATGTTAGATTATTATTTAGCCGTTATTTTCATAAAATAGGACAGAAATTAGATGGAAACATGTTCTTGCCGGATTTTCTCTCGAAACTTCGATGATTATGCTGGATTTAGCCATACGCGTGATATCATTTATGAACAGCGTACACATATTTCATAGTGGATCCTGTGGCGCAACAGCTGTGCAGTGTTTGTCAATAGCATAATTATGCAACGTATGCTCATAACACGTGTAGTTTCGCCATAAACTGATTGGAAATTTCTCGTCTATGTTTGGGACCAGAAACATAGAGGATAATGAGAACACCCCGTCAAGCATTTCTCTCTGACAACACTTCATATTGCTTTTTGATAGTAGCGAAACTTCGATATAGTTACATAGGTTTCCGACTGAAAAAGTGAAAAAAATTACCTGCTTACTTTTCGTACGACTTAACATACGACATCTAAGTCGCTCAGATCTCTAAACTCAACTTGTCACTGAACTGTGTTCAATGAAATATCTCCCTTTGGATTATTTTTTAACAATGCCAAGTATTGAAACTGCACAAATATGGAACGGAGTGGTATTCCCCAATGAGATCTCGAAAGAACTTCAGCACGATCCGCGCTGTAAAATGCAAAGCATGAACATTCAATAAAACTTTGTTGTTTTTCTAGCCGGATTTTGTGTTTCACTTCAATCCGAAGTATTTAGCTACTAATTAATATATTGTACACCTGAAACAAATTCTTATCCAATTAGAACCTTACAATATATCTGAACTTTTGGATGTAGTATTTTAAGAATCAGAAGGGGACGCATTTTCATGTCTGTATCATTATATATAGTTGTATGTATGGTAAAAGATTTGAAATAAAGATTATTATTATTAATTAGATTATCATTCCCACTGAAAAACACATTGAAAAGTTTTTATTCGATAATATTATTTCACTAGCTTGAACATTGTAATGCTTTCCATATTCTCAAACCCATGAGGAAAATTCCCGGATATCTGCTTTGCACTATTCTTTAAATACTCAAAATCTTGGAACCACTGAAATGTAGTTAGTCATAATGATTGTTTTGCAGTTTATAGCAACTTATTAGAATTGTTATAAGGTATTGCTCAAGTTAACGATAGCCTGGCTCAAAATGTGAAATTCGGATAAACTTTATTCACAGGTCTAGGGTCTAGACCTCATGTTATATTTTAGATGGATCCTGAGTCTAAGACATGTGCCTGACATGACTCAAATCTACGGAACTGGATTACGTGGGGAGAATTATTCCGCACTGGACTATCTTCCAGCCATACCTAGTTTTACTACCCTGGAGATTTTCGGCAGTAAAAGCCAGTAAACTGTACTCTATATAGAGTCATTAGGCAATTCATTTAACGTTGTGCTTTGAGGAAATCAGACAAAAGTGAAAGGCAACGCTAACTCTAAGTGAAGCATTAAAGGGTTCGAGATCCGGCCCGCACTGCAGAGAGCACGGTGTGGTCTTTTTGTACACCTCTAATTCAATTTAGTCGATTTCTTAGCAGACATTTCCGTCCAACTTTAGTTCCAACTTATCTACCGCCAAATAAATTTCTATTTTATCTGAAGGAGACAAGAAGATATTTTCTTATTGTAAGATAGAGTAAGCTTAAGTGACGTGTGGTATAATTACTACGTTTTGAAGCCCACAGGATTAATGTCCTCATGACCAATTGTTCTGATACTTGTGTATACTATTATTAACTGGCAGGTCAGTAAGTGAAAGTATCCAAATATTTCTAGTCATAGAGGAATATGTCTAGATACTAGTAAACAAATAATATAGATCCTATATAACATATTATTTGTTGAATTCCGATTGAACTGTGATACAAAATTCGACTTTCAATTGCGAGACTGTTGGATAACTAAGTCCCGTTTTTCAGTGCATACTGTTAAAATCAGAAAAAGGTGGTGTAGAGTGCGGAACCCTAACGGCCTTTATGTAGTGTGCCGGTTCATTAATAAATTCGAAGGACCTTTGTTTTATGGTATATTGAGCTTTGATACATATATTTCAAATACACACCAAATTGACCCCAAGCCCCAAAGATCGTCCTTAAAAAAAACACAACACTATGGCAGACCTGGTAACTCCCCAGTGTCGAACCTTCTAGACCTTTCAGTAAAGGTCATGATGTCCGACCATTCTTCTCTGTCAAACTCTGCTGTACCCAACACCTCAGTCCTAAGGCGGCTGTATACGGCACATTCGCCTAGGAAGTGGAACGAGGTCTCGTCCTCCTCCCAGCACTTCTGACAGATTGGGTCTTTGACCACTCCGACGAGTGTCATGTGCCTGTTCAGTCTGCAGTGACCTGTGCGGATCCCCACTAACAAGTGGAGTGATTCCCTCTTCCGGTTCAATAGCCATAGTTCCCTATGTTTGTTGGGGCCTGCTATGAACCTCTTTGACTGCCTGCAGTCGTCTCTCTTCGACCATGCTTTCGCAAGTTCGTTGTATAAGGCATAAGTATACTCTAGTCACTTTAGAGAACGTGATATATTTTTTGCTTCTGTGACTCAGTGAGTGGTTGACTGTACTAGGAACGCATAATTTCTTAACCGACAAATTAATTTCTGGTTGTCAATCTAGAAAGCAAGTATTTTTACAGTATTCAATAGGGAAATGACAATTAACAAAATTTACAACACTGCAGCCAGATTTTCTTGGACAAGAACCACAAATTCATATATTTCTCAACATGGAATATTCAATTTTTGCCTTCATATAGGTAGCCGTATACAACTTTATTAAAAACATCTAATATGACCGTTTTTGTATGGTTACTTTGTAATGCATTTTATAATAAAAATTTGTGGGATTGAAACTATAGTTTAGTGATTGCACCTCTCCTGGAAATCATTAATCCTCTGATATTTTACGACGCCCTTGTGTAGCACTTAACCAAAACAGTCCTGCATTAAATTCTCAAGAACTAAATCAAGTTCAGTAAAATTTACCTAACTTGGACTCAGTAAGCAAACCTTTTAGCGCTGTGCTCCTATAAAATGGAACATTAAAGGACTCGAGTCGCGGCCCGCACTGTAGACAGCCAAGTATGGACTTTTTGTACGCATCTAATTTAATTTTGTCTGCTTTTTACAAGGCGTCTCCGTTTACCTTTGATGTCGACCCATTTACCGAAAAAATGTTATTCTGACTGGAGAGGACAAGCACCTGCTTCGATACGGTTAAAGGGACAGTAATAATAGTTTTGGAATGCTTATAATGATGTGATCATGTTAACTTAGCTTTGACTAATACTTGAAGCACCTGAATTGTCATATCTTTAACTATTTTCTTTCTATTTGGGGTGAAATATCCAATCCCTTCTTTAATGGAAAACGGATGAAAGTAAATTATTTGAATATGAAACGATTTTATTTTCTTGAATTTAGCTCCTCTGGTACACGGTCATATTGACGTGTTATCATAAAACTAGAAAATCATTATGATATATTTTTTATCTAATCAATAAGAATATGTATATACACTTATTTTACGGGTTTATTTTCTCGTATGTATTGATTTTCATCGAACATCGAACCTTGGCAGGCCAGTCTTTGACGAAGTCATCGCAACCATCTTATCAAAGTATCAATATTTTATGAAAGCTTTGTGAATGAATTTCTATTTCTCATTAACAACCTGATACACACCTATACCACTACGCATCATTTTTCGAAAATTTGATCTCATACTGTTAACAGGGTAGATGTGATTAGCCACACAGCCACTGCATTCACACATAATTATTTTCTTAAATCTAGTATGGATATAATGTAACTTGAACTTATCCTTTCGTTTCCTCTCAGAGTATTTTTTACTGACGGCTAATCATGCGATTGCCTGATGATAACATTTCGGCTGCGGTGCAGCCTTTATCAAAGTGAAAAACAGAAATTTTATATATGTTGTACTTGGATAAGTAAATTTTCAGACCAAACTTGATCTAATCAATATTTCTATATCATTTTTATACCATCGGATAAATTACCAAAGAATAATTACTAGCAAGTAGCAAGTAGCAGGAAGTGGAACGAGGTCTCGTCCTCGTCCTCGCTCCAGCACTTCTGACAGATTGGGTCTTTGACGACTCCTATGAGTGTCATGTGCCTGTTCAATCTGCTGTGACCTGTGAGGATCCCCACTAACAAGTGGAGTGAATCCCTCTTCCGGTTCAGTAGCCATAGTTCCCTACATTTGTTGGGGCCTGCTATGAACCTCTTGGACTGCCTGCAGTCTCTCTCCAACCATGCTTTCGCAAGTTCGTTATATGCCCAGGCATCGAGGGCAATACTAACCTGGCCTCTGCTAATGCCCAGCAAGGGTTCGGGGCCAATGCATGCGCCTCTTGCTCCTGCCCTCGCCAGGCAGTCTGCTTTCTCGTTACCTGGCACCCCGCTGTGACCAGGGACCCACATGAGGGTCTAGATCAATACTATTGATAATTCGGCACATACGAGTGAGATGGTTGTGCAGAGCGTAATCGGTTGGGTGGATTGGTATAAAGAAAAGCAAATATTACGTGTTGTACGAGAGGCAACAAAATAAATAGAACCCTAAAATTCATCACAATCAATACTATCTTTGACTAATTTGAACAAAAAATGTTTAAATGACAGTGCTCTCCTTGACTTCAATGCCGGCATCTGAAACTGATTCAACAAAGGGCTGTAGTCTATATAATAAGGGTCTTGTGTACCATTATCTATATTTATGTTTGACCGCTAGGCAGCTATACATAAGAACCTTTCTGAACACTTTCTAAGTTGTAAATATGAACCCTTTGATAAGCCGAAAATATTACCGATGCATAATCAACTTTCGATCTAACATAATTATACATAGTACAGAACTTTAAGCGTGTTGTTTGCAAGATGCACACTATTTCTTGTTATGAAACCAAGTCAGGGTCAGGGTCAGGTAACGATTCACAAATTTACGAAACCGCAATAAATGCATTCTCACCATTTTGAATGATTCCGGTAACTCCGTCTAAAATAAAATCGCAATTCTAGGACACTATTTCAAAGGCATACCTGTAGCACGAGCGTCTGGTTGCTAACTATAACGCCGGCGGTGGCATTGCTGAGTAATCGTTCGCCATCACGCAACCACCACACTCTGTGAACCTGGAACAAAACAATTAAAATTTATAGTATATCTTTATATATATATGTAAAATATAGTCTGTAAAGCTGACAAGCATATTCCATGCCGATTTGTCAGCGATGGATATGGAAAGACGCTTAATACTCAAGACATCGTCCATTTTTTTGGATTACCTCACGCAAAGGCTGCAAGCCTAACGCGCTTCACAAGCGCTACGAGAGGATAAATGTCCATTCACATTTACCACAGAACACTGGCGCTGTAGATTTTATCCATCAGGAACAAATTCCCCATAGCTCATTCCACAACGCCGAGGTTATCGAGTGCTTGTTGTACTTCATCATTCGAGGATATGTATTTATCGCTATGTTGGCGCTTCATGCAACATTTTTAAGCCAAGTTGCATGCTAAGCTAAAATATGTTATTTTTTTCATCCTTCACAGAAAGCCACTAAATGGGACCGTAGAAATTTTTATGGCTGCAACTCAACAATTGATGGCGAAAGTTGCGTAAAGTAAACGAGAATTAAATTCTCTTTTTGTACCTATACCACCATTTATATCCACTATCTACGCGTTATTGCATGGATAAATGGTTTTAATGAAACCATTATAGCTGCTTTTGTAAAGTTAAATTTTCATTTCTGTGCTGCAGGATTTTTCGGCGGAGGCGAAACAATTTTCTTTATTTATGTACTACTTTTTTATGTGTCTTTTGAATCAGTGTTTGTGGATCTTCTGGGATTTCTTAATATTTTAGATAGATGGAAAGTAACTTAGCTGTAGCTATTTGAGCTTCAGGAGAATAACTGCGACTTCATCATGGTGGAGAGTACAGTATTCACTATTCCCAAATTACGTTAAGTTGTACATTTCCTCTATAGGCAATCTATATAATCTCTATCATATCAGTGTATAAATGGAAAAATTAAAAATAAAATGGATGTTTAGGTTGTTTACTTGTTTAAGACTTAATGAATGTATTAGATTTTTTAGCAAATTATTTCCTTTTCTAACAGAGTAAACTGAGAACTTAAGCTGGATAGACTACCTCAAACACTCATTAAAAATTCACATCAAGCCACTAAATGGGACAGTAGATTTTTTTTACTGAAACTCAACAATTGACAGTAAAGGTAAAGGTAAGATAACGAAAATTAAATTCTCTTTTGAGATAATAGGACAATTTATATCCACAATCTACGCATTATTACATGGAGAAACGTTACTAATAAAACCATTACAGCTGCTTCTATAACGTTAAATTTCTATTTTTGTACTGCAGGGTTTTGCGGTGGAAGCGAAACAATTTTCTTTATTAGAACTTGTTATTTGATTTTTTATTCAGTATTTGTGGATTTTCTGGGGTTTGTTATTATCTCTGGCATATGAAAAAAGGTTGCTACTTGGGTTTAATGTGAAGAAAATATGCGTTACGTTAAGTTGTAGATTTCCTCAATAAACAGTCCATTTACTTGAAAATTATGAAAAAAATGGACGTTCAGGTTGCACACTCGTCTAAGCATTAATGAATACATCAGACAGTTGATATAGCAAACTATTTTTTTTTCCTTTTGGAGCAGAGAATGTCTTCTGGCCAATTTTAGACAGACATCGGTTGACTCTATGTGGTTAGATGAATTCACCTAAGTGTCGCCCTCTATGGGGATGCCCATTGACATCTTACGAAACCAACGGTCCTAACACCTGGACTGCCTTGAAGGAGCAACAGATGTCCCTTACGACCTCTGTCAACAAGAGTGAACTGATTTACAGCGACATCTCTTGTTCTTCGTAAACACTTTTACGATGTACCGTTATCTCGCCTCATTCATATCAGAAGCTGACAACTGATATTAAGTGCATGCTCTCCACAATGCATCAGACCTGCTATAGACATGCATGTTTCGTCTTTAGCCTAGACTCGTCAGTATAGCCTGACGGTCTAAGTGTAGAGAGCAATCGGGTGTTATATATGTAACCCAGTCAAAGGTATGATAGCAACATGAACTCACCTAAGTGTCGCCCTCTATGGGGATAGATATCGTAACGGACATCTGTTGCCGTTTCAAGGCAGTCCAGGTGTTAGGACCGTTGGTTTCGTAAGATGTCAATGGGCGTCCCCATAGAGGACGACACTTCTGTTCATGTTGCTATCATACCCCTGACTGGGTTACGTATATCACACCCCATTGCTCTCTACACTTAGACCGCCAGGCTATACCGACGAGTCTTGGCTAAATACGAAGCATGCATGTTTATAGCAGGTCAGATGCATTGTGGCGAGCATACACTTAATATTATGTGGTTAGATGCCAAAATATTATGTTATGGCGATAAATGTTTGAAAAAGAAAACAAACAATAAAAAAGCATAAACTATGAATGCTCTTACTTGGCAAAACTCTTCATTAATTTTATCTAAAGGTTCATCTAATAAGTTATTTTTAGTGACGCGATTGGCTTTAAAACGCGAATTTAATGTGTAAAATCTTATACCCAAATTACACAATTCCTGAAGAAAATTAAACTAGATTTGGTCGAATTTATGTTGAAGCACCTAAAAATTCATTATATCATTCAATGTATCAATTTGAGATTTTATTTTCAAGTATTGCATAGCATTTCAAATTGATCTATCGCTTTTGGACTGAGCTTCGTAGTTTGCTAATCCTGTACCCATTCGAATAATTTACAATGATGGTATGCAGCTCACGCACCGCTTGCTTATAGAGGCAGTCCATTTTACAATCATTCTCACAAGTGCTCGGACTCCATCATGATGTAAAAAGTCACATCACTGAAAAGTGTCTTTATAGCAGAGAGATATGATTTCATAAATAATGGTTCAAATACGTTTACTTCATCCCAATGATTTACTTAATTCATCTATCAGCAGATCAGGATGAGTCAGACTTAATTTAATCTTTTCAGCAAGTTCTGACTCTCATGAAGGTAAACCCATTATTTTACTCAAATACAAGTCTCCAGGGCAAAACCTTTATCTTATTCGCATATGCTCGGGACGTTTGCTCAAATTATTATTCTGTTATCTAATTATCAAGCTTAATAGAGATGTAAATCATATAGTGAAATAAATACGTTAGATCCATATTTATATGATTAAATCTTCCCTCGACATCCACAGAATCAAAACTGTTTGAGTTGCACTAGTGGAACACCATCTATGCTAGGGCATTAAGTTGGGATGGTATACTGAACACACACAAAGAAAACCTCAATTTAAGAATTTCTGATTTTACCCTGAGACAATTTACTTGAAAGAAAATTATTATTAGTGTGAACCAATGAAAGTATATTTTCGAATTCACTACTCACTCTAAAGAAATATACTTTAAGAAAAATATAATTCTCTTCACAACTGAAATTTCAATTATTTTGTAACAAATATTTCATTTTTTTTTGGTAAATATTTTCCAACGGAGCTCCGCATACTTCAATCCAGTATGAACATCTTGCGATTCCCTACAAGTAGCTCATTTACTTGCTTTTCATAGCCATATTCGTCAACGGCAATTCAGCGTTACGCGTGCGTCTGTTTCGGGGCTCGTTAGTTTCTATTGGACTTTTATTATATAGATTAAATTTAAGTATATGTATTTAATTCAAACCTGGGAGAGTCTTGGAAGTGAGAGTACCGAAATCTCAAATTGAGCATATCATAATCTTGGCATAAAACAGATAAAATCTAACCTATACCGTTGACTGAAGCATTTCCTGGTCTTAGAGAAAATTCTTGAATTGAGAATTTCTTTTTATCTGTGTGGATAGATGTAATTGTATTGATAAAAATAAAAATCATCTAAGATACCCATGAAACAAGACAATCTGCTAGTGTGTATGCTCTAGATTGTAGACACAATTTAGGCATGTCACAATACATTTTTGTACCACCTGAAATAATGGCGATAATTGCGTGTTCTGTGTGAAATAAAAAAAATATTTCTGAAGATTTACACCCTATAATTAACTGGATTTGATCTGACTGGAAACATTTTCATCATAAAGTTGTTCCTGGTAGATGCCAAATAAATTTGATGTCAGCAATTTTATATTTAAGACTTTTTTATTGCTGGCATCTTTTATAATTCTTAGTATTGAAATTATTTACCTCATTAGCCTATGTTTACTATATTCCACTCAAAGTGCAAATGGTATGCTTAATGCCAAGTTGATGTTTATTGCACAAAGGTTTTCTTGATTAATGTGTTATAGTATTACTGTACCATGGCTTGAATACCAATAATTTTTTTTATCTATTCTGTAATGTAGATATAATATAATATCCATAGTCTCATGCACCGCTCTGACAGAACGACAACAAAGTGAAGTACTACTGTCGAATGTTCGGTCCTTTCGTGCCGTACGGCACTGCCAGCACAAACATACAAATGGCTCTTTTCGAACGGATCCGATTGTGCTATATCCGCGCGAAGTAGGGAGACCGTGGGATTGTTTTAATTAGATTCGGCAGTTTATTGCGTGCCAGCTAGGTGCCAATTAAGAGGGTGCGGGGCCTTTTCACAACCAATTGTCCTGATGGATCGTGGAAAGCGCTTGCCGTCACTACCGCCTCACTCTTCCCGCGTCCCGCTAACCTCGCGCGCAAACGGAACATCCCTATTGATTTGTTTGGATTCACAGTGGCTAGCGTGAAAAGCAAACGCTTGTTTGATCTACCTAGGCGATTGGATGTCCAAAATGCGGGCGATGAAAAGAGTAGCTTCAGGCTTTATTTAACATAAAAACACATTTCGACCACCTAATCGACCACTTGAATCTAAGTAGTTTAGTTGGGTAGGGACATCGTAATTCTGGAAATTGATTGATTGATAATAAATAGGAACACCGGGAATAATACAGGTATAAGTTTGTAGCAATGTAGTTTTCTTCGAAAAAATATAAAATTTAATTTCCAGGCGTAGTGAAAACATATGATCGGGTAGGTTACTGCAGCTTATTATTGGTTTAAGATCAAGGTTAAGGTTTCTTTTAGTTGAAGTTTATTGAAAAGGTGGTCAAAATATTTTCTAGGCATTCTGACTCCTAAAGGATGAGCCTGTAAAAGTATTTTGATTTCTAGATGGTCTTACTTAGTCTGAATCTGCCAACAATCCACGTAATTATTAAATTTATTATGCTAAAGTAGCACATAATTTGTAAATTAGGCGTGCTCTGTATGACTAATAACAGTTGAAACCACAAAAAACATTTATTAACGTTCCGGCACCCCTGTTAACAAAAATATAAAAAGACCTATCTTTCAAAATACTTGATTAACAATTTCACAGAATAGGTTATCGCAAGGTGTTACGGATTCAAAGGTAATCAAAAATTACTGACCATACAATCAAACCTCTAAAAATTGCTATTTGGTTGTCTTTGCGTACTGCTTATGCAGTCAGAACATTAGTTAACTTGTTTTAGTAGTCATATGTGGTAAAGATGAAAAGTCTAGTTTAAATATACTGTATGTGTATATTTTCATATTTCAAGCTACTGTAGATTTGTCCTGAGCACGAGAAAACAGCAAAAGTTATAATAAATTTACCTCGAGGAAAAACATATTTGCAGGTATAGAAACCGTTAAGAAAATTTTGACGACATTTATTGCGTTTTCTAGCGGTTTCTCTCAGCTCCACTACGAGAAACTATATTCCCATTGAATAAACATAAAACTACAGGTACATCTTGGACGGATAGCAAATTCTAAGCTTGCCAAGTGAGTTTCATGATGACTTTGAATGTAGCGAAACGCCACAGACCTCATATATTTTTATTTTTCAAGCCTTTACCTGAAATAAGCATATTTCAGTAGTAGTGTAACTATTTTCATTTTCTTTGCGGGTTTCCATTTTATTGGTCTTTAATGAAACTATACAACGTGTTCAAGAAATGGTGAATGCGTACCAAATTGGAGTATCTGTTTCACCTTTTTTATAACGAATTAAGCTAAACAGCTGTCTTGTGCCTATACTCTACAATCTACATAATGAGGCCAAACACAAGGTATTGCCAGAGACTTGAGCAATATTTATATATTGTTTAAATTCATGCATACTTAATGAATTCCGACCTTATATAAATCGTTAGTATGTTTCTATAGGGAGTTCTAAAGCATCTTTTGGCCTAATACGTTGGATTAATACGTCTACAATTTGCACTTTTCTGACCACAGCAGCTCTGGAATCGATTATTGTTTCGAAATAAGGCTATCCATAATCCGCTTTAAATTAGCCATTTAAATTTTCAAGAATTTATTTCTAGACCGCTGTAGATTGTATGTTCAAAGGGGTAATTCGGAGATCTATGCTAGACGTCTGCCAGCCAGAAGTCAGGGTGTGGTAAGCGAATTCAGAGATACGGTGGAATATTTGACCGCTTAGCGACGGTCATTTGTTCCTCTCAGAACTTAGTTTCAGATAACTTGGTTGGATGCTTTCCCACAGAGAGGATCGCGTAGCCGCCATCGAGGCTCTTTCACGATTAGCATAAAGGTGTGCAGTGGCATCAATGGAGTCGGTTGTTTCATGCGGCGACGTGTTGGTTGCATTCGGCCGCGGATCTAAAGTGTATCGATTAATGGCGCTCGAAGCGAGGGGATCAGCGAAACATTGTTTGTGTACTGTTTGTAGTTCAGAACAGATTAAGAGCATCAAGTAATGCTGCATTATACTACGCTGCATCAAAAAATGTAATACTGAGGCAGTCTGAAACGTATCTATATTTTGATGCTAACATCTCACAAGTATACAAAAGCAGCGCAGTGTGGTAAATAGTCTTAATAATTGGATAAAACTAATTCTTTGAGGAGAATTATGTCCCACAACTGCTTATTCTGATCAAAATTGTGCTACCATAACAAGAAGCCGTGGTGCATTATGCTATATTCAATATCATCATTAGAACACCAAATTAATTGCCCATCATACCCAGAAAACATACGTACTAGCTACTGCCAGCAGGGGCTAGCGGTAAACTTTGAATAACCAATGCAAAACAAGCAGCGACAAGTAGCTCATATAGTACTTTTAATGAGACAGGCCAAAAAAATTTGGATAGCTGCGCAGAGCGAACGGTTCAGGACGTCTTTTGTCGCATTCAATCAGAGTATGCAAATGACTGCGCGCATGCCGAGAATGCCAAATCTTTTGTTTGCCTGTATAACAGACTTCCTGATTTAGGATTGTGATACTTATGAACAAGGTTGCGGAAATAAGTGGACATTACGCTTCTTATGACATGCTCTTCAATTCCAAAAAAGGAGATTTGGGGTCGTTACCTAGGAATCATACTATCTCTGTCATCTTTCATAAGAGAAATAGCGTTTATTTCTAATGTGACCATGCACTGCATGTTGGCTTCATCAACAGTGCAAATAAGCAAGTCTGCATCCAGGGTTTCCATAATAGTTCAGACTTACTTTCAGTTAGAAAATAAAACTATCATCCTAGAGATGTTTGAGCAATGAATATCTTAGTTTGAAAATAAAAGGTTGTCCTTGTATATTTTGATAAAGTCTACCGATGCAGCCTAAATGTTGATAAAGATCTCTAATTAATCATATGTATCATAATGACAAGCCTAGTAAGTACATAAAAATCTTTTTTCGCCAGGACTATTTCACATCTGCAATTCCATTGCAAACTAATGATATACCAGCCTTAACTATGTAATGAAAAGTGTAATAAGTAATAACCATCCGGTGCTAATTGTGATGTTAAACTGGTTCGTTTCGTTGAGCCAGCTACAAGTGGTTTTGAGTGCATTCTCTCGTTGCGAAGTACTTTGTGGCATTATGTTTCCTCACTGATTGTTGCTATGTGTTTTAGTTCCTTAAGTACCAGTTTAGGTTATATAATATATGAAAAACTATATTCCACATATTCAATTACAATTAAGCTTCATCAAATACGTTGTCACATTTCTTTAAAGATAGACTCTCGCAAAGGCAGAAAGCTTATTATGTTCTAGAAGCGTGCCAGAGGATAAATTCATGTCTATACACGTTGACTTTCACACTCTGTAAATTATAAACATAGGGAATAAGCTCCCTGGTAGCCCACACCACAACTCTGAAGTTCTCCAAAAGAATGACTCCAGGAAGAGGCTCATTCAAGTTGTTGGACGTTCGATCTAAGTAGGATGCACTAACTGCGCTATGATCGACTATTGCTGATTACTCTGGGTGATATTATCCGAGAGACCTCGGACATATATTTTATTATGTAGAATCTATGGAACAGGACCAAGTTAGTCACTTTTATTCAATGTTACACATTGTAGAGGTCCTTTGTAAGGTCAGAAGCGTCCAGTCAATATATTAGTCTTTTCGACATTCTGCTATTGTTTCCGAAAAACGTACCCAACTCATTTTACGATGAAATGAGATTTTTATGATTTATTGCAAAATGGTGTTAGCTGCTAATAAATGCTGTTCATCTGCCTCATCCAAAAGCCAAACGAATATGCTGGATTATCATTTCTATATTTCAATTTTCTTAATGAGATGAAATTTGACTTTTCTGTAACTTATCTAAGTGCTCTAGGTGGAGAAGTCGACTTCTAGGCCAACACTAATTTAATAAATAAATGAACCTCAAATTTATCAGCGTATAATTTCAAAATATATATTTCGTTCACATGATCAGGGATGTGTCAAGACATGTTTTCGAAAATAACGAGCATAGATGTATATATAAATTTAAAAACAATCACAAAATGATAATCGCGACATTATTTTGTGATTGGCTAATTTGATTCATAATAGTGTCTTGGAAGTTGAGCAACAAGAACGAATTGCCAAAAAATTGATTATTCAGAAGCTAATATAAGCAATCATTTCAACGGTAACCACATACTTTTATTCCTTGCAAACTATCAACATTAATTAACCATCAATACTACATTACATTCCATTAAGAATAACCGTGTTATATCGATAGTGTTTCATACAGCAAAACGACTACGATACCTGCTTAGATATCTATTATAAATCATGATCAATGCTTCATAAATGATTTTAGATCAATAGGTTCGATATTGATCTAAAATCACATATGAAATCTCGTGATTAACAAACGATAAATTAACTTCACTGGCTGATTTCACATTTTCCGTTTTATGTAAAACTATTACATTCAAGTCCGATAATGTAGGAAATGTATTCAAATTTTTCATCTGCATGGTTTGTTGATTGCTTCAACTTTATATGAAGGCAAATTCGATGAAGTGTGTAAAAATATTCTTCAGAAAACCATTCATCAGAAAAATACCACAAATGTAGCATGAAGCATGCTGCCCCTAATATTATAATATTCACACCAAATATAATCAATCCCACCGTGTTGCAAGCAATTAATTTCCTTTCTGCACTTACCGCTACTGCCATTAATAATTATGTTAGTTCCCAGGGTGTAATAAATATTTAATATTTTCATTTAGCCGCTTCCCAACCATCGCCCGTAATTAATTCTGAAATGGTGGATCCGCCATTAAACTTCTCGTAATGACGTGTTACGGCTGTGCAGTGACGCTATCGCGTTTATTATATGACGATTTTTAATTAAAAATTGGGCACCAACATTTACCCGATAATACTACCAGGTTTGCTGTATTGCCAAGTATACTACTGGTCAGTGCATCCAAAACATGACAGCCATCTTTAACTTCTGAAAGTGCAGGAAAGACAAGAAATGTTACAGGCTTTTATCCTCTTTATTACTGTAGGCCTAATAAAGAATCATATGTAGACTGAGAAAAAACTAGCCGAGGCAAAGGCGTATACAAGGGGGTAACAGGGCAATGCCACCCTCCAAGATTTTTGAACAAAAATTTAATTCAATTGTCTTTTCTCAAGGATTGGATGGTTGAAATCTACATTTGAGTTATTTATCTTTCAAAAATCGAATTGTTAATTCGGTATCTATTCCTATTCACTGTGTTTAAAATGGAAATAGCAAATCAACACAGGTTGTATTTTTATTGCTCTAACTTAAGAACTAAATGGTATGATTCTGGTACCATTGAAATCAAAATAAAATTTCGCAAATGTTCCGAAAACCCAAAATCAACTGCATAGTTCTTGTGCCATATTCAAGATACCACAGGGTAACTGAAACTAAAGGTAAGAGCGCATTTGTACGTATCGGAGAGACGGGACGAACAAAAATAATTTTTTTTGCTCTCTGTCAAATTAGCTATAATATCGTATCAATCTTAATATTTTATCTCATTTGAGAAACCGCACGATGTTTCTATTGTAGCAGGTCGGTATAAATAAAAGCTTACCTTTAGTAGGTCCCGAACACTTGCTGGGCATTACCAGAGGCCAGATTAGTAATGCTCTGGATGCCTGGGCATATAACGAACTTGCGAAAGTATGGTTGGAGAGAGACGACTGTAGGCAGAGGTTCATAGCAGGCCCCAACAAACGTAGGGAGCTATGGCTACTGAACCGGAAGAGGGATTCACTCCACTTGTTAGTGGGGATCCGCACAGGTCACTGCAGACTGAACAGGCACATGACACTCGTCGGAGTGGTCAAAGACCCAATCTGTCAGAAGTGCTGGGAGGAAGACGAGACCTCGTTCCACTTCCTGGGCGAGTGTGCCGTATGCAGCAGCCTTAGGACTGAGGTGTTCGGCTCAGCAGAGTTTGACAGGGAAGAGTGCTACTTAGCGGAATGGTCGGACATCGTGACCTTTATTGAAAGGTCTGGAAGGTTCGACACTAGGACGTCACCAGGTCTGCCATAGTGTTGTATTTTTTTTTAGTGATGATCTTTGGGGTTCGGGGTCAGCAAATAGGGCCAAAGGTGACCTACTTGCCAGGCTTTGCCTCCGCACTACTGCTACTACTACTACCTTTAGTAGGTTGTTTTCAAGAACATTGATGTTTTATTGTATCTTCCTAAAATGCTCCACTGTATCACCTGCAGCTTATATATTGCTTCATAATTATAATACTAATAAGATATTATTTTTTGGAGCTTCAAATACCTCGACGAAGGTATCAGAAAAAATAAACAGACTTCATGCTTTGCTACCCCCCCTAAGACTGAAGTCTAGCCGAGGCAATGGATGGACGTCTAAGTGCGGAGTGAAACGTGCATTTCTATTACAGGCCATGTAGTGGAAAATATTTGCTAAGAGATGAGAATTCTTCAATTGACCCACCACACTGTTTACTTTCTTCTAGTATCAATCACAGATCTAATAAATGCCAATACCATCATTCAGTTTTCTGTCAATTATCACTCCAACGTATTCATCCCAACGAAAGACATAAGTTGTCTTACACAGATACTACTACTTCTAGGATTCAGTTGTGTACATGTTTCAAAACTTGAGATGCTGCGACACCTTACGGTTTATTCTAGAAGCATCGGCCGAATGCGGCATAACACCTTATATATTTTTGGTAATGTCATTCCTGGAACTCAGTATAATGCTTATAAGAGCATATCTCAACGACAAAAGACCTTGGACAGCTTTAACGTTTATAAAAGGTCAATCTTAGTTATAGAAGTGTTTTACCAAGTAACAGTATCGACACCATAAGTACTATAACAGTTCAACTGACCAAGCTCCTCAATAGCTGACTATCCTTTAGACTTTGAAGTGCATTAATTAAAGTTCAAAGGAATTAGACGCACCAAGAAATGTTAACTAATAATGCATGACCCTATCATTTGTAATAAGCTCAACAGACGTAATACATGAATTGACGTTTGAATTTTCGAATTCAACGGTCGTAACTTCGTTGATGTTCTGGGTGCAAAGCCTTGGGGTAATTAATCCAAACGGGGCGCGTAGATATACAGGAATACTGAGCTACAAATTGCCACGGATGTGGAGGACGCGTACCGCTGCGGGCCATTTACATATCACTGCATTATACAATAGCTGTAGGGGCCTGTTCGGGCGTATCGTCTTCTGTTACGAAGTGTGCCACTATTACGTACACGCTGTATATAATATAACTATGGAGTACCTACCTGTCACACACACGTAAACTATTGTCAAATGCCGGATTTTGTTATATCCAACAAAATCATACTGCAGTTTTGGACCATGAGTGGTGTTAGAAATGGTATAAAAGCAATAAAGGTACTACATAGAGAAATTCATCAGTATTACGAAGAGAAATATGTTGAAACTACTCTTTGTCTATCAAGTTATTTTCTACGTCTTCAAATTGTAACTTCTGTATTCGGTATGATATCTGGAATAAATCCCAGTCAGTTACTTGTCCATAACTATGTTATGTTCAGTATAAAGGGTAAAACGCGTTGTTATTTATACTTGTTTCTCACCGTATGCATTGAAAGTTTTCGTTAGGTACTTACTTTTACAGCGTGTTACAGAAAGCACTTGGGAGTAGCATTGAAGCTCGTAAAATAGTTGAGTGCAATGGCTATACCGCAACACCTTCGTTTCACAAAAGTTTTACCGATCCATCCCCTGATTTTACGCCAGCGGTTCGGTAGATGTTCCGCATAAATATCTGACGGACTAAAACAGGCCAACTGCGATCTCATTAATTCCACACCGTGACGTGCGTGAATTTGTTTAAAAGTCACTCAGAGTAAGTGGTTGTGAGACTGGCGTTTCCATGTTGCCAAATCATCAAGAGATGCAATATCCCATCGTCGTGCACAGATAAGCTGATTTCGATTCTAGGAGTAGATATGATGAAGCTGTCTGTGATGCTAGACACCCACCTACTGAACATAGTGTAAACAAATAAAAGGAAGCTTCAAGAGATGCAGCTTTTCCTTGCCAACATGCCGGAATTCCAGAAGCAGTCCTAATAACTAAAACAGATCCGAAGTACTCGCTGACATGTTTTGCGTTCTGTTCTACGAAGGCTGTCTTTCCCAATTGATGCCAAGATGCTACCAATACTAAGGGTTCCTACAATGAGTCTAACAGTCGTTTCTCGAAACCATTTTTTCCGAGGTTATACTGGTTACTCTGGAGGGTACTCAGCCCGCGGCATCAAAAATACGACGCGCGTTTTTATAGAAAACGTAGTATTGAACCTGACGCATTTTATTCATAAGCCTTATTACCTTCACCCACTTATACGAAGATAACCCGCCAGAAATATTGGCAAACAGCTATAGGTTAGTATTTAGTTATACGATGGCAACGCTGTATCGCAAAATTTTGTAGCAATAAATTTCCTCCTACCTTAATGGGGCTTAGAGTGCGAACTGCAATCGCTTTAACGCTCTCTGCTGCTGTTTACGGTGTATATCTCCTGGTCTTCGTATTTTTCATACCAATGCGAATGGGTAAACAGAATCAATTCAGTGTACAGCACTGCTGACATGCATTTATGAATCGGAAAAAAACCTGCTCACAAAGTGTTTCAAACCACTCGCCTTCCACTCACCAGAAAGACACCCTATTATTGAGCAATCAAAACGAGTGGAGTTGGTAATATTAGACTAAGGAGAACCAGCATTCCGACAAACTTCTAATTGCGTGCTCTTTGTACATAGAGGCAACGTTAGTATCTTGAAATAGTATATATTTCTGCACACGTCTCACGTCAATATATCAAACGGTCATAATATCCTTTATGAAGGCCACATCCTTGACAGTTGTTCATTTACTAATCCAAAGGTTGAAGACAATTTACAAAATTGTATTCAGAAACCTGAAAGGACTGGCCCACTACGTGATTCTACCCACGCATCTTCCGCTTGTGGATAGATATTTCATATTGAAATACGTAGGTACGACTCTAAATCGGAGGTCTCTTATTATTATTACTGACAAGTCAAACAATCAGTACTTGCTACCACCTGCCATCCTCGGTTATACCTTAATATATAATTAAGGTATATATAAACTATACCATGACTATGATTAAACTGTGTGAGGCCATGAACAATGAAATATATACATTTTACTCAACATAAAAACTAATATTCATGAACTGGTACAAGAACCAATAAAATAAATTAAACCAGTATTCCGATTCAACAAAAGTAGCAAACAACACTTGGAATCTAGATTTCTAATTATCCATTTCCTTTCAGCCTTTCTTCTGCACACGCCTGCTTTGACAACGCTGTCAATCAGGATTCGTGTAGGCATTCTATCTCAATAGAATAATCCGATTGTAATCTATGTAAGTAGATAAAAAATTAAACATTTGTTTTATTTTCGGAACGTTACTATACCGTAGGTAGACAATGCCGTTATAATTTCTTTGCACCATCATTGAATGAGTCGTATTTCCTCAGTGGGCAAGAAATTGAATAGGATAGAATAGAATGTTTTTTTTGTTTGTTGTTCTTAGATGAATCTGGTTTCACAAGCCATGGTGGGGTGAATCGACATGATACGCACTACTGAGTGTGGAAAACACCAGCGCTCTTCGTTGGTGAATCTATGGTAAGGAATCATTGATGACAGGTTGATCGGTCCATATTTTATTGAAGGAACATTGAATGGGCTAAAGTATCGAGACTTTCTACAACACCATTCACCAGATCTAATAGAAGGTATACCACTTAAAGTATGTGGATCGGGAATACCCTAATCGATGGATCGGATGAAGTAGTCCCGTTATGTGGCCTGCTAGGTTACCAGATGTAACCCCTCTCGATTTGCTTTCATTGGGTCATCTAGAATAAGTTGTTTATTCGAGAAGCTCTTACTGGAAAATATAATAAGCATGAGATAAGCTTGTAGAGCAAACAATAAAGAAACTCTCCTTGGGTCTCATGACAACCTTATAAAATGGATCGGTAAGTGTATTGAAGTTGGCAAGCATCATTTTGAGGATTTGTTATAATAATTTCAAAGGTTTTCCATATGTTAATTACGTTATTTATGCTTTCGTGTGAAGAAAAGCGTTTCGGACAAATCACATAGTTATTAAAAAACTTATAAAAAGAATAAATATTCTATTTTTTATTTACTTAGGTTGCAATCATATTTCACAATTTTGTGAACAATAGATATTAGTTTTTTTCATAGAGCAAGATTCTGCAATGAAAAAGCATTATCAATATCACCCATTGCACTCAAAAACTTTTATCTGAACGTTTTTATCTAAAAACTCATCGTCTGTGTATGCCAAAAGACATTAACCATTTCATATTTTTTATTTCAGTCAAAATGTCAGCAAAAATATTGAATGAAAAAAATATATTTTTTTGCAGTCTAATCTAATTTAGAAATAAATCCTTTCAATGGAAAATATTACATAAAACTTATAGAAAATGAATTCATTATTATTTATAAATTGTTGATGGGACGGACATAAATAGTACAGCGGCATATGCCGAGTTATAATAATCACGTGCAATATTCGTGGATATAAATATGCCCCTAAGAATCAGTAGACGTGTCAGGCTTAACCATTTTTGTGTTAGTAATAAAAAAGTTAGCTGTGATTGGCCTAATAGCATTTTTGAGGGGCCTTCAACTATTTTGCAATACACCTTTCAAAGTAAAAATGAAAATTTTACCTTTAAATGTTTGCCTATAAACCTGTAGAACATATCTAATATACGTAGATCCACTGGAAACTCGATAGATCTAGTAGCACTGCAATTCGAGTCCGGATATATGTTTACTCGCGTCTACATGTTGCACTATTTACCAGTTAATTACAGACCTGAACTGGCTGCTGGTGAGTTAAGCTTTTAATGATGTTTCCAGGCTAAAACAATTTGTACGCCAAAAGTAGTTGACAGTTGTATCTATATGAAGCTATCGTATGTCTTTTCCAATTTTCGAACGTATTTTGTACTCTAATCGAAGCTACAGAATTCACATTTAGGAACTGTTCAATGTATAATATGCTTTATATCTCCGATAAGGGACATTCTCCTTTTCAGCCTTAGGAACCATCAATAGTAGGTCTGTGGAATTTCCATGGCAAATTCTGTAGGGTTTCATAACTATTCACTTGTTATTGTATAGTTGCTGGATCACGTGAAAATATTCCGTGTCGTTAGACAAATTCCATTTTTTTATATATTTCAGGAATTTCCATACTGACATTTTTCTTACAACTGGTTTCTCAACAACTGATTAACTGTCAGACTCACAATGCGCGCTAAATCATTGTTTCCATCGTCTTCGTTCTCATATTAACAGTTACTTGACTACAATATTTTCGTTAATTTATTAAAATTTAAACTCATTAATGGCTGTCATGCCTCGTGAAACGGAAAATCTGAGGTTATATATTTTGCATTTCCATCAACATAAGATATTTCATGAGAGGGAATACTTCAGAACTGAATTGTTTCAAACTTTTAGCCACAAAAATTTAAATGTATTAAGCTTTTACAGTACGCACTCAGGTTATACAGAATAGTATTTCTGCATACATGTATGTTAATCAATATCATTATGGATAACGATTAGATATATAAAATGGTAGAGTTCTTTAACAGAGTCCGCATCACTCTGTTGGGACTAGTCCTTCCACTCCTCAAGTCCGCACGCCCGTCTCTCCTACTTACCCCATACTGTTGCACAGAAACATATTAATAAGACTTTGATCATACAGTCTATTTTACAGTTATTTCACAAAGATGATAAAACCTAATCAACCAATCATCACAGGGATTGACATAAAACGTTAGTATTTAAGTGACTTATCTTTTGTGCTGTCTGATATTTAAGATATTTAATCGAACATTGCGGTATCGGCGCTTATCTCATATGTGATTTTGACGCCCTAGAAGGATGCGTACTATCACCTAGTACCGCATATCGTGTTACATGTTCCATACATCTTTCATTCTGCTAGCTTACTAGGTGTGGAATTATCCTACTTTCTTTTTCGAACCAGCTGATAACGATCAGACCTCTGACATGTGATTGCCATATAAGTGTCATGCGAGGGTCAATTAGCACAAAAAATCAGCTGCTTTTGATGTCTGCCAGACGCTCGTTAAAAGGTTCATAAATCATCTGGTCGGTAGAAATTTCGACCTCAAAGAATTCAAGAAAGGAGGTCCAACATATATGTATTTTATTATCTTTAGCAACAGGAGATTAAAACAAAGCTTCATTTTTCAATCACAAGACAGTCCTGAAGCAGCTTTTTGAATTATTAATGATCTGCTAGGAAAACGGGTCCTTAGTGGAAAAATACAGCTTCTCTGATTTCCACAGTGTATAGCAACGCATAGTCACGCGGAATGCTTACGTCGTTGACATAGCAATGTGCTCATGTCATTCCTCAGCATTCCCAACAGGCACAGAGCACGGAACGTATGAACACGATAATAAGGGGGAACTCATGCATATCAAGCAAAACGCCCGTGCGCAATAATAAATTCGGCAGAAGTTGCAAAATATTATATTTGGCTAGTGGTCGCGTTTTTCTGTTTGCCTTTCATCTACATGCAAATAATCCGTACGTGCAGATGTGTTCGAACCATTCGAGCATCTTTGAAAAACGTCGGTTCAATCTAGCCTATTAGTCCAAGACAACTAGCAAGGAAAAATAAAATAGCCGCGCCTTCTGGTGCTCTCATAATATAGGCGCAGGTTTTCAGGAGTGACGCCGCATTTTGATTTATCACAATCATTTGCTGGCCTCGCTTGGTCGGCGTCCCAGAAACTGGTGGTTATTTTCCGCTCCAGGAAATTATATTCTCCGGAACAACTACTGCTACTACACAGGCCGCAGATCAGACCATCGCTGGAGTGATACTCCCATGTAATGCACTCCAAAGCACTGCCAGAAGCTTCTGGACATAATTCAGAAACGATCAATACGTCTAGTAACTACGCCGACCTCGCAAAAGGCCTCCACAGTCTAGAAAATCAACTAAGAGTGGCTGATATGTACTTATTGTATAGATATTATCAAGGCAGATGTTTGACCAAGCTGTCTCGCATAATAATATCAAGCGATGCCAGTAAAGCAAAGACTAGAGACAACGCTTTGAATAAGCCTCTCCCAAAAGTCGTTCTTTTGGAGAATCTCAGCATTGTGGAATGAGCTACTGGGGACTTTGTTCCCCGTTGGTTGGAATGAACAGCGTTTTGAAGTCAATGAACATAGATATTTATTCTCTCGCAGCTCTAATGAAGCTACATTCTATCTGCCTGTGCGTTATGTTATCTATATAAAAAAATACATCTGCATCAATCAATTAATGACTATAATGCGAAGAAGGTACATCCTGTATTGCAGTCACCAGATAGTTCCAGTTTGGAAATATATATTTTGATCGAATTTGTTGTCTTTTGGACTCTTGGAATGGAATTTGGGAACTGTTGAAAAACTTGAGCTCGAATCTGAATTGTTTTAATTGGAAAAAATAGTTTTCCAACATATATAGAATATCCAAAATTTTCAAAACTTGCATTTGTTCCAAAATCCAAAACTGATACTACTGCACGCGGGAGCTTCTCAGATACACAGTTTCCAATGGATTGATGAATGAAAAAATGCAACCTACTACGCCTTTTTAGCAGATAGGCCTAATGGTCTTGTACTATCTGTACAACGGTGTTGGTGTTTGTACATGTGCTGTTAGTACAGCGTTAATGTGTGGGGTAATGAGGTGTATGCCGCGCTCAAACGGTGCTCTACTGTTTTTATTGGAGTTGGTTGGAAGCGATAAGGGAGTACTGTACAAGTTTTTTATAGTGATTGGATTTGGCGTCCTCTAGAATCAATGCATTGTGAATAAATCACTATGGATAGTCCTGATGCATTTAGAGGAATCAGATTATTCAACGAACGAGTCTTGCAGTTTTATATGTTTTTAATGCAAAAATATCCCCCTGAGCTGGCAGTTGCGATCTGAGAGCGTCGCTGTTATTGTAACCTAACAATTTTTGTCCTACACATACTAAATATCTGTCATTAAATCGATTATATATTTCAATAACTTCTTATTAGATCCTGAATATTCCAGAAAACATTCTGACTCACTTAACTTTTCTTAACTTGCTACGGAATGAGATTTTCAGAACTAGTGGCGCAGTATTTTACTTTTTCCAACTAAAAAAAGTATAACTGTAATATGTTCTGGAATAATCAAAATAAATAAAATAAATAACTGTGGTCGGTATTCATTTTGATACAAATCTGACAGAAATATGCACAGCACAGCAATGAAACTAAGTCATATGAAAATAATAACTAATGCAACCTATATAAAAGACTTGATCTTTGAAAAGAAATGCTCGATACGAAATGAAGATAAAGTTACCCACTTTATTGTCAATCGTTTTAGAAGTTTCTCCACAAATGGCAAAAAAGTCATCATCAGCATTAATGTTAAACCATACCAGAAATTCAGCTTCTTGTGTTCATTACAATATCAGTAAAGAATTGAGGAAAGTTAGCGGATGACGAGGAGCTTTTTGTAACTACATTTCATACTGGACTTCATAAATAAGAGACTAGAAATGTCAACAATCACAACGCGTTCTCATTTTTTTTGTGAGAACTGAGTTATGGTAACATATTCTGTGCCTTTATATCGTTTCTGTCAAAATTAAATCAATATATAGTTCAAAGAGGCGATATTAAGCTGGGTTATTACTAAATCCCACACTCTTTGCACTTCGAAGGTATATGTTCATATACAGGTATTAGGATGTCCTGAAGTTGGTGATTTTTAGTATATACCAAAATCTTGCCGGGAAATGATCTAATTGCCAGTCAGACACGTGCCCCTTTGGCTTGGTTAACAGTTTCACCAGCAGAATATTAATGTAAGCTCGAGATCGGGCTGTGCTGCAGCTAAAAGCCGGAATAATTCCACAAGTAGGACGAACAGCTTAAAATGAATCCTGCAGTTATTTTATTACAGTATGACTCACACTATGAGGGTATTTTGTTCAATGTGAATACTGCTGGATAGACTTCTGTACAATTTATCCCAGTTTTTTCGATTCGATCGTTTTATGGGACTACGTAAATGAAAACAATGGAATATTCCACATATTTCTAAATATACCGTTCATCCTCAGGCGCCCAAAATAGTTGACTGGTTTATTGATGTATTACGGTGTCTTCGTCACGAAAATAAAAAATGTCACTCATGTCCGTCAGCCTGTTTATCAGTCCAAAGTTATATAATAAACCTACACTCTCGAGGAGCACTTTCTGATTTTGCTTAAACTTGGGAAGCGATATGCTTTGGATATTTTTGAAATTCGGTGCAGATAAACAATATCAACAAATCTTCAAACTACATCTTCACATACTGGTTGCGGCCACACCTCTGAAAGTGTTTTTCTATTTAATTGGGTTTTATAAATATTTTAGCCTGTAGCAAAATTGATCAGGAGCCTCAGTAGCTTTACCTAAATTTTACCTAAAATACTTTTTTATGAATTTTTGGCAACTAGTCACCTTAGATGCTCCTATGATTATAACTAATACAGTTTAAATTTAAAGCACACTAATATATTGAAATAGCAATTCTGTTTACGTCGCCTGAAATTTCACCCGAAATAAAATGTAATTCATATTACACAGCACCATAAATCTCAGCGCACCACTGGGCGAAATGATTTCAAACAATATTTTCTTTGGAAATTATTCGAATCAAAAGTATACTACTACCAATCTACTTTAACATGAATATCGCGCATATCCTCTTACAAAGTCTCAAAAAACAGAGACAACTCTTAATTTGGGTAACAGAGAAACCCATAAAATTCTAACTAGGATCATGAAAATTATATTTTTTATCGGGGAGCAGCATGCGTTTGAGTCAATCTACTTGGCTCAGTGTTTTGAGAAGTATACAAGCATTAAATTAAATCATGCTTACTTTTTCAATAAATCTGTAATAAATAAAATCTATTCCATTTCCTGTAGTCGGCATGAACGTCACTGAACGAATCTAAAATCTGATCATGTCTAGGTAATAGAGAAATAGAAGTTGAAACAATAGAGGCACAAGGTACTCTAAAACACAATCCTCGAACGCGCGATGTGGAGCGTTCCACTTGGGTGCCTGCGAAAGCCAGAAACGATAAAGAAACGTCCTAATGCGCCCGCCATTACAGACAATCATCTTCCTGCTACCGTCGCCTCGCCCATTGCCAGACTACGACAGCGAATTTTCTTTGTTGCTCTGCGGTCACCTCTAATAAACCGATTATCGTTTTCGAGTTGTGTGCAGAGAGAAAAGCTGTCCTCAGATATTTCATAATCGCCTTACGGAAGACTTTGATTTTCCAAGAGAGACTCGCAAGAAACCATAACGTTACTGGGCCGACAGGCTCATCAAAGGTTCGTCATTGAGCGAACCTACTCATTTATCATAACTGTTGGGAAGGTGGAAGGTGACCTTGACACTTTTTCAGACCACCCAAGCATCAGCGAAGGATAGAATTTGATGTGATACTGTCTTTGAATGTTTCAAGACGTCTACATAACGAAAACAGTATCATTCATTTTCTTTGTTCTGTTTGCCTATGTGTCGCATTTTTGCACCGCCTCTCAGTGAGTACTAAACACATTTTCTGAAATTTGGGGAGGATCAATATATACTGTGTTCATAGCAAGCAGCATTTTAGGAACATGGTACAGTGGTGGTGAAGTTATAAGCAAAAAGACAGATATTCTTCAAACTTCAGTTATCTTGAGAATTTTTGCATTATACAAAGCTCGCTTGATGAGGTATCCCCAATCGCCATCAAGGGAAAGAATCGACCGGATATTTCGATGATGCTTTTGTACTGTTTTCGCCATCGTTGCGTTCCACGTCACCCGTCCAATCTCCGACTAGTAACTGGCGGTGATTGCGATGACTCGTGCTGTCTTGCGGATAGTAAGTAAGCGCTGCTCAGTCATCCCGGCTTAAATGCAGTATATGGATGTTGTTTATTATTGGCCGCCATATTGGTTTATTTTCCCCCTTCGTTGTTAGACCAACATATAAGCGTCTACAGATACCTTTTGCTAACACTATGTCGAGTTTGTTGCCGTACATAGTGGTGTCCTGATCTATCCTTCTGCATGTTGTCTCAATGGTGCTGATGATATCCAACTTTTAAGTGGCATAGTTATGGCAAAATTCGGTTCCTTTACTAGTAGTGTTGGTTCTATTTCGATGAGAAGTCTCGACAAGATATTGACTGTGGCCTTTTGGTTGATGGGTGGTTGGTTTATAGGTATTTTATTCTGACACGGCCTTCTCATCAAGTTGTCCCATTTCTCATCAGGTTGTATTCGCTGCTTTCGCATGATTTCTTTGTAAAAAATAGGAGCGCAGTCTTCTTCAAGGTTGCTCCGTTTGCTTTCTTTAAATCTCTCTACTGAATCACTAGTAAATTCTCATTTTTCCACGGATGGTATCCAATTTGCGATTACACCAGTGCAATTCTCGCGCTCTTCAGGATTCCAGCTGCGTGTTATCCGGGTGTAGGAGATTTCAAATGGAATCCTCGGGGGATGATGTTTTGGTCCCTTGCTTTACGTAAGAAATCAATGGTTATTTGAAGGACACTCAAAAATGAAGTTTGCTAGATTTTATCATCATTTAAGAATAGAATCTTTCAACTACGTCATCTAATGACAGCTGTGAAAATGAAATACATGAAAGATTTAATATATTGTTTTAACGTTCACAACTCCGCTAACAATGTACCTATTTCCAACAGAAGATCAGCCTCCGAACCTCCTGACCGGTGCAGTAGTTACTGGAATTAAACGCTCACAAAATTGCCAACAATCAGACCGACAGACAGGCTGACCACAAGTGGTGACATGGATTTTCGTAGTGTGAAAATCATAAAACATCCGAAAAACCAATTATGAATAATTTCATGGAGACACTCTCCTTGACTCCATTTTTCGCGAAGTGTCGAATGTTTCCATAAATTCTTATAATCGTATGGCCTCCGACAGACCCTTTGTTTTCTAGACGTAGTTCGCAGATATTCTCGAATGCGATATATTAAATTTTATTGGGGCAATTTCGGCAGTATTGGCATTATGGACGGTTGTTCCTAAAGAGAATTTTCGATGCTACTCGATTCCAGTGGTGTGGATCTGAGGGTTTCAGGATGAACTTCAGATCGTGAAAACGTTTTGCAGAATGGTTGATATAACACTGGCCATCTTATAACATCAATTATTTCCTTTCACTTTCTTTGTCACTGGACTTGTGTTCCGCGAAAATATAAATCATGACCAAGTATATAGGATCAATGAGCTCGCCATATTCATAATGACTTCGACGTCACTTAAAGCGTTTGGAATTCCTAAAGTGATGTCGACTGATAAAACACGCTGGGGTATCTTTGGAGGAGAGGCCAGGTCATTCAGGTCTCGATGGTGACGGGAGATAAATGAACTTGCAGGAAAGGGATGACTTGCCCCACCAGACTTGGGATTTAGAAGCACAGTGAGGTACCAAGTCAAGGAATGGGTGAGATCATAGCACGAGGAATAATGTAATTTTATAACTAAATTACTAAATGTATGTATGAGAAATAGTAATTTATTTCAGGATCATGCTCGGAAAAAGTTGAATAACTGCTGTCTCTAAGCATCAAAAGTCTTGTGTGCTTTCATTATAGTATACCCTATCTTCCTATATTCGCAAAGCTATAATAATACTAAAGTGAGAATACTGTATATTCGACCATATAGAGTTAATTTAAGTAAATATCTTCAGAGAAAACCTGGGAAACTCTTTGAAATGAGAGTACCAAAATCCCAAATTGATCATATCATAATCTTGACACAAAACAGTGAAAATTTAACCTAGAAGAATATTATAGTGTTGACTGAAGCATTTCATACTCTTGGCGCAAATAGATCAAATTCATCATATTCATTATTATTATAAATATTTGGTAAGTTTTATTAGCTGTTCCTTAAGCTTTTTCACCTTTATCTGTCATATAGTATTTTTCCTAATTCAACTTTGTAGGGTATTGTACAGATAAACATAATATAAGAACTATGCACCTGTACTTAAGCCAGAAGATATACGGCTATCATTGGTAATAGAGATTATTCACAACTTAGATCTGAACACCTGTATGAGATCATCCTAACAGTCACAACCTCAACTTTTTAGCATTCATTTATCCTGAGAGTGTGTTGATAAAAATTAAATCAAATGGAAAATAACAGGCGCAGAAACAAACACACCCTTACCGCTGAAATCCCGCAACGAAGATGGCGATGAGAAATAAGTAAACGAATTACTTGGATCGAAGCGCACGATGTTCCTATTCTCGATTGTAGTAGTTGGGAAAATATGGAATACTTGTTAGGAAAGGATTGAAACCTCAGTTGTGAAGAGAATTACATTCTTCAGAATTCTTTAGACACTTTAGAGTGTATTTTTTTGGAATGAGTATTGAATTCGAAACTATGCATTTCTTGGTACAAATTGATAATAATTTTAAATTGTCTTATAGTTAGATCATATGTTCTTGTCGTGAGTATATTTTTATAAGAATATCGCAATTCTTAAGTTGAGAGTTGTATTTATGTGTGTGGGAAATGGACTTCTGACAAGGGACAACTGGAGGCAGCCCAATGAATAGACAATGAAACTTTCTCATCTTTTGTAAGCGCATGGAAATAGATGATAAGAGGCGAGAATACCTTGGGACCTTCAGTCCAGAAACATGAGTTGTGGAGTACAGTATCAGCAAGGTGGAACTGTGCGAACTGGTAGAGTATGTGAAACTGCTGGAATTGGTACTTTAATCTACGGTACTAACGGAGATACATATAATCGTACGGTTCCGACGACAGAATTCAGTGGAATCTATCACTGAATCTTACATATGCTGAAATAGAGTTGATGTTCGTTTCGAATTGTAATGGTGTATACCTATCCATTACTTTAAAATGAATGAACTCCAATGAACATAAGAAATGTGTGTTTTAATCTAAGTCTAACGTGATGTGAATGCTTCATTAGTAATTTATTCTTTAACCATCGACTTGTACGGGAAAAACAAAATACCGGTCAACATCTATATTAGACTAACAACTTGAAATCAACTCCAGTTCCATTGCATCTGCGCCTCTGTAGATATTATTGTATTTATATGCATTGCCGTCGTTCGCCTGAAATATGGAGCTGTAAGCTCAAAGTAGCTTGTATATGGACTTGCTATTAGGTATATACGTATTTACTGGATACAGTTATGTCTGTTTCTGTGTCATTAATTTTATTAATGGTCAACTGTATTTAATATTCAAATCATTTTAAATATTATAATAAAGAGGATTGGTAATGCTAAAGCAGATAACTTCCAGCAAAAGCAAGTGGTTAACAAAAAGAGGGAATAATGTATTTGTTAATTGTAGATGCTGAGATTTTTTATTAAAATATATAATAAAGGCTGCTTCCATTACGTCTACGACAAAGCAGCTTGATCCAATTGGAAGATAATTACAATTTAGAGCGCCTTTTAAGCCCAATGGGAATAAGCATTTATCGATTCACACCGTTTGTAGAGGGCGATATGATTCCTGATTTTTTAAGAGCATAATAATAAATACAAAATATTGAAATTATGCTTTGCAAAAAGATTGTATTTTGAGAAAAAAAATGCAAAAACCTCAGCGTTGTGAAATGAGCTGCTGGGGAGGTTATCTATAAAAAACTAATAAGCTGTTTTTTTCTTATACTATCCAAAAAATACGATACGATTCTCATTTTCTTTTTAAGCATTGTCTGATCTATGCGATGCCCTCATATACTCCTATTTATCTGCAACATTCGATATCTGCGCCTCCATCTACATAAAAAAAGATAGCAACTCAGAAACGGCATCGGAAAGAGTGACTTTTCCCATACAATCCCTTTTTCAGCCTTTTGCATTTATTTCAATAGAGGATATTCAGCCCTAAAATAGGCTGCACACCAAAAATGAGGCACTGCTAAGTGATTCGAGCCAAGTACATGCCTGCAAATATAGTACGAATGATTTAAATACTTTATTCAAATGCCACTATGATCAAAAGGATTTCGAGCTTGATCTATTCCATCTCTACAGGTCAATTACTTAGAACACGTTGATATAAGAAATGCTTCTAATACCCCAGCACTATCTCTGAAACAGATAAATATTCTATATAATAATTATATATTATTATATTCAAATCGTATCCAAATATGTTTTAAAGAAAATACAACATTGCATGGTTCAAGAGAAAATAATGCAAGTTAAAACTTTGCAATCCTAGAGCAACGGCATGAAGGATTTTCCATTGTAGATTCAACAAAAAACCATAAAAAAGACTTAATAAAACGGGTGAACAAACAAGTTCACTTATTTTTGTCCGTAAACTGTGTTACCCAAAGACCGCAAGGATCGTAAAAGATGTATTTTGGCCAAAGTGTAACATGAAATACACAGGCGATCTGTAGTGCAACTAAATATTATGCGAAGTAACTAGGTAAAATTCAACAACGATGGGGCATAGCGCTCATCATTTCTTTCAAAATCGGCTCAGCAGTAATTGACCATTTACAGTAGAGTGATATATAGAAGCAACCACAAAATGTGTCAGGAATTACATTAGAGATTCATAGTTTTCACATAAAATAACTTTGAGGTTTTTAGGTATTCCCGGCAATGAACCAGCAGACCAACATGCTAAAGCTGCTGGAAATGAAAATTTCAGTACGAATCAAAACTACCTGCTACCGATGTCAAGACCTATATGCAAAAAGGGTTCTTGACACTTTCAACAAGGCATAGAGGATGAAACTATTAAAGCTACTTGAACTGAAACCCTATTTTGGAGCATGGCATACTGTCACCAGTAACAGAAGAGAACAAACGTTGGTCACCCGCCTTCGCCTAGGACATACCAGAGCAACCCATGGATACCTGATTGCCCGAGAACCCGAAACTACCTGTGACATTTGTGAAGTAACACTTTCAGTGAAACATATATTAGTAGAGTGCCCTATGCTGGAAGTTCATGTAACATTAATAAATCACTAGTGAAGCTATTAGGATATGAGTGTAACGTTTTAAACATGTTAAAGTATCTTAGATGCAGTAATTACTTATACAAATTAACCAATTACATCCACCGCTAATGGCCAAAAGGTCGATACGGTTTGCAAAAAAAAACGTTCAAGTTTCTTAGGCCTTGAACAATGCATGATCAAGAAATTACAGAGGATAGTTACTTTTCAAACAAGCTACAATTCGCGATGTCGCTTCAATTTTGGCGCGCAGTTCACGTAACCGCTGTTGAGTCACAGGAGACCTTTGAAGACAACGTCCCTTGTTTATTTCCTGGGCAAGAAAATCTATCGTCGAGCTGTAAACAATACTCCTGATGGAATACCGCTGGCAGGAAAAAGCGGGTCGTAAATTTTGTAGCTTTGTGCTCTGAATTGAGGTTCCTGGGAGTTCACGTGAAACCCCGAATTAACTTAAGAGTATAGACGCCTTCAGCTTGCAGGAAACTTTCCGTGCGTACCTAGGAATTTGTCAGGAGAATGATATATCGATAAGCGAAGAGCCTATACAACCTAAGGGAAAATAAGTTTTAGGATGTGTCAGATGTTTAGATTTTTGGAAAGGTTTCCATTGGTGTCTGGTATTAGCAGCACAGTGACACCACGCGACGATACACTTATGTTTGCTTCAACGCGTTTATTATTGGAGCGAGAGCGATTCAGACCAATAATTGGCGAGGCCGAGAACGTATCTAACCTTGTAAAGTCACCACGGTGCAGTGATGCAGCACTTCAGCAAACACTAGGAGAGCCCAACGGGCACATCTTTATCGGTTCGAACTTTCAACACCTCCAACAAGGTCATTTCAAAACTTTTCAAGACTTTTTGGCTTTGTTAGTGGCTATCTATGAAAAAAATACAGCATGATCTGTTAACGTATTTTATATTGCCTACAGTACCTCATTTTATCACTATAGTGTGAACCTCAATTTAAGTAAATAATGAGTCCATTTCCATTTTAATCATAATATACGCATTTCTCCTGGATGGCATGATTTCGCTTCAATATTTTATATGTGGATAACGAATTAGTGAATCATCACATTAGATGCAAATGATATGAATTTAAATACTATAAATTCATTTATTATTATGGTCTTTGGACCACAAAAAACATTCATAGCTCTGTGTGTTGAGGAAGAAGCCAAATATTTGAGAGTTTGGCTCGATAGTAACCTCAGATTTACTAAATATCTAGTTGACATTCTATTTTAATAATTTTCGGGTAACTCCAACTATTTCGCATTTGTTTCCAGTACTGATGAAAATCAAGGTATACGGCACTTATATTAGCTAAGCTAGTTTATTCTGATAAAGTGCAAATACTGGCACTTAGACTCGTTACGGCTAGAGAATATGAACACATCAGATATTTAATACTTATCCGTAAAACCTCGTGCAGTAGTTACACATCTTCATCCAAAAGATACAAACTTCACCGAGTGAGAGGGGATCAATACCAACAATCCTGGTAGGATCATGTTGTCGGCCTGGTCAGGTCGGCACTCCAGAGAATTGTATCCAAGGAATAGTGAGCTACTACTACTCTACAAGACTGACAATACATCTAGTAGAGGCGTTGAGCTTACAGAGGACAAACGTTGTAGAAAAGTGGCCGATCTACTACTATTCAATACTCTACCATCGTATATGTCAGATCGAGCTATCTCGAATACTAATACCAAATGTCATCAGTCCAACAAACATAAGATCCTCCCCCCACAATGGGATTATCCTCTCCCGGTAGAATTTCCAGCATCTTCAAGATGCCTTTTCTGAGGGCCAAACTTACCTTCAACTTGGTGGAGGGGCCGGCGGGTAAAGCATTCTAGCGTTGTGAGGTCAATATGAATAGTCAGTAAGTATCTTGTAGAGCTTCTGGACTGCGATAGGCAATCTGGCTTTGTTGAAGTAGAATCATTAATTAGCCTTTATTTCATAAGTGCGTTACCAGATATGGTTCTTCTTCTCTTCATGGTTTAGTTAAAATACAGCTACATAGCTTAACTAAGCCTGGTGAATAAGGACCTTTTTAAAATTGTTACGACAGCCCCCTTTTGGGGTCCTCCGGGTAATCAAACACTTCGAACTATCTACACCTAACTGACTCATAAACTCCTCTTTATACGATAAAACTGTTTGATAGACGATGCTAGAAATCTCCAGCCAAAAAGCTAACCTAGAATTTGATAAGACCATATCTATCAAACCATTCAGCGACTGTCACTAATATCACACTAATTTTGGAGTAACTTTGGAGTTAATGATATCTTACAGTATATTGTTGATATCATTGTAATACGATTATCTATTGTAGATATTTGGGTGTTTCCAAACAACCGAAGTTTCGCTCTGGCATATAACCAATTGCATGAACCCCTGACATGCGATTTTTTCTCAAGAGAATAAATGGGGAACGAAAAAGGCGGCATTCATAGGTGCTTGAACAAGTGGGAGATCGTTTTTCATCAGGAAGGAATTTGCGAAAAGCAGTCATTTGCTCCATTGATTTCTTTTACCTGCCTTTTGAAGTGTATTGGTTATTTCATAGTCTAGTCGGTTATGCTTATCTTATATTGCTGAATCTAGATTTTTTAATAGTTCATTAGTTCTATATACATGTCTGTGAATAGAAATTATTGATTAGTAATACAATGGATCAGCTTCATATCAAGGTTTCCAGGACTACAGCTCAAAGCTTTTCATATTTTAAGTCAGTCTATTCTCGCTTCAAGTTTGGAAGCATTCACATGTTTATTGTATCAAACAGCAAATCTGTGGGTGTTTGACTTATACAAAAATAGTATCAAAAGAGTAAAAGTCCCATATCTATCCTTTTTGTCCTTATTATACAATTTTAATATCAACGTTTGTCTAAATCACACTAAAACCGCCATACGGATCACTAAACTTAACAGTCATTTTGAATCATTCTACTGTCTGAAGACTGTCAGCGCTTTTTCCCAGCATATTTTCAAATCGTCTACCTCGAAAGTTCCATAAACGAAGACATTCCATTCAGGAAGGCTAGAGAAGTCACTTTCGACACCGGCACATATTCAGTATATACAATTTTTTCCTAAGCTGCCAATGCTAATCTCGTTGCAATATATTCCGTAGCAGTGTAAAACGAAAAAATCATCAATCCAAAATCTCGTAGGTACCATAACATTTCTATTAATCGAAACCCTCAAAGCCAATGGTATTCAAATTATCTCTCACGTAAAACCCACCGTTGCCTTTATAGTCCTTGGGCCCTGACTTGAAATACTTATTCATCACAACACTGTTGAAACTTTGTGTATATTGCGTTCCGTCAAGTAGGATAAGTTTTGGACGGAGCAAACCATGGTGCTGCGGTATTTTCATTTCAAGCTACCGCAGTCATGAATTTTATGTGAAAAAAAATTATGACCTATATGTTAATTTTTATTTCAATAGATAGTTTTTTTATTTAATAAAATAGTACATCGTTCTGTCGGATACAGAATTTGGGTTGTTTATATATATTATAATCTAAGTGTTGATTCTTGCAGAATCGTTTGGAAAAATATTTAAAATCAAGTGGTAACCTTGTCGGATAATTTTCAGGGAGGGCTACTTGATATCGGACGCACCGACGTCAAGGGTTCCGTGCAACCCTTATATTCATAACCATTTTTCCGAGAAATGGAAGAGGATACAAAGAATTATATGCTATCGTAGTAAATGTAATTGTCGGGCAAAAATGTTGGGGTAGATGAATAACAAAATATTTAATTTGGAATGGTAATTGGCGTTTCCAAAGTGAGCTGTTGTCCACAATACTGCATAATTGTACAATCAGTAACATCACTGAAAATGGTATTTGCCCATAAATTGGTGTTGTATACATGATCAAGATATGGAGATTGTTTTTCAAGCAACATTGCATGACAATGCCAAATTGTGTGATGAATTTCATACAAATGGCATAACTCAAATGTCGTTAGTGATATGTTATCTGATTTGCAACTAGGCATCATTATTTTCCTGTTATACTGTTAACGTTCAGTAGCATACCAAATACATCAATAATAGCTGACCGTGTCCCCGTAATTATCACTAGGACTCACTAAAAGTCCTTCCAATACATTTGTGATAATAACATATTAATAAGATTATTTTTTAACTAAGTTGACTGCGTTTTCACTTTTCATCCCAGGGCTGTCCAACTACGGGCGCATGACATATTATAATATATAATTTATCGTTAATGGACGAATTGTGCATTTATTGTATTTGAGAGTGATGCTAGAATTAGAGGCCTGCTCCAAGGGCCGCAAAAAGTAAGGTCCTCCCTATGTTGGACAGCCCTGCTGTACGCCTCTTCTTCCACTGTATTTGTTCGTTAGGCTGGCCGTAAATGCAGTATTTTCTAATTTGGCTTCCAAATTTGAAATTTGAGCACCCGTATGCACTCAAAAATACTATATGAAGTAGTAGGAAGTTTCCAAATGAAGCAATAGGGAGGTCTGCGCTGTGTTCACCAGGTACATGTGGCCTACCATCGTTTTGTCTAGCTCTCTCTTGCTGTCGCTAACTAAGCTTACACTGGCCATCTTTCTTGAACTCAGGCGCTCTGCCAATTCTTGTTTTTTTCATGCCAAATGTTAAATTTACCAATACGGTGTGCATGCATATAATGTGATGTGAAAATATGGATACACCACCATTTATTCATACGATTCATTGATTGTCTTCAATTTTTACTATTTTAGTTCAGTTATATGTAGTTTAGCTTGAAGGAAAATTAAAATTTATGTTATAGATTTATATCCATATGATTTTTTGAAAAAATCCAAGTTATTAAATGTAATTACTAAAATGTTGAAAATATAATATAGTTTTCGTTTTTATTTTCAAACCCCCAATATTTTTGTCGGACAAGTGGTGGAATATGCATTTAACATGCAAGAAAAAAAAATAATTAAAATGGTATCTGTGATAATAAGTACAAGGGTTGCACGAAACTCTCAAGTCCAGTGCGTCCTATAACAAATATGATGAAAATTCTCCGACAAAATGCCCACTTGATTTTTAATATTTTTTCCAGAAGTCGGCTCTTGGGTTGTAACTTTTTTTATTTTTTAAGGTGGGAATATTTGGCTCGGTGGACCCACCAGGCAACCCAAAATTTTTGTTCAACATAATATTTTACCCTCTTAATATATAAAAAACTTTCAATTAAATTAAATGAAAATTAACGTACATCTTTTATCCCATAAAATTTATGAATTTGCGATGGCCTGAAAGGAAAACGTCCCACTACCGTGGTTTGTTGCGTTCATAATTTGTCCGACTCTCCCTGAATATCACATACACAAAGTTTCAACAGTGTGGCCATAAAGAAGTATTTTATGTCTGTGGCCAAAGACTATTATGTATGAAAATTCCTTTCAACATCAATCACAAATTCTTTATTTCAAAACGAACAGCAAGAAGATTTACCAACCCTACTGTCATAAGAAAGGTTCGCCGCAAGTGTATACAAGATTAATGGAAGTACAATTTTCTTTTCCATTCTCGAGCGCAGTATAAATTACTTTTTTATGGCTGTATTGTTTTACGCGAAACCATTCCTTTCTCATGGTAATAAGCTTAAGTAGCAAAAGTTACTTGATACTAAGAATACAAAACCTCCCTCGCTGCCCTCTTCTTACTACGCTTAATTTATCTCTCTTTAAAAACAACAACGGTAACAGAGGTAAAAATGCGATCATAATACATCACGCTACTCAGGTAGGTATCTGCAACTCTGGAAAATTGAATTAAAATGTTTCTCTTTCCCTTTTACGGTAGCAGAATGTTTTTAAATCTGCTCAGTATATGTATATAGATATATATATATATATATATATATATATATATATATATATATATATATATATATATATATATATATAAGTGAACGTAATGTATCCAGAACATGTACATGTTTACATAGAGAGCAGATAAGCTATACAAAATATTAAACAAAGTGTGATACAACTACAAATATTATAGCAAACAAACAATATGACAGAAACTTACCCAAGGATTTGCTATGAGATGACACTCGAAGTATACATCAGCGCCCTCCTTGATGTCGTTGGCATCTAGTCCATGACCCAACGTCAATGTGACTTTGGGAGGATATAGCACCTTCAGCATCCAGGTTCTCTGAAGCTCACTGCAACAGAGTGATATATATTTTAACTCAACATATCAGTGTGATTGCATTTCTATCATAAATTGGTATGCTCTCTGTGCGGACTGAAGTCCACTGAGAAAATTTGTAGGAAAAGTAAAATCATGGCATTGCGAGCTTAATTAAGTAACAAATACTCTCAATTTGTGAAACTCTCTCACCATCCAAATAAAATGGATCAAACTAAACTGGTTTGTTACACGTTTAAATGTAATGTTTGAATCTTCACCAAACTACCAAACTGACATGGCGGACATGTTAAAAAGTATTCTACATCTCTGAATCAATTCCAGGATAGATTCTGGAGCACCCAAAAATCAGTCTTACTCTGAATTTCAAATTCCGCAAATAGTTAATGTCTATGAATAGCGCCAGTGTCTTAGAACAGTTAAATTCTCTGAACAGGTTTTACTGATAACTGTTATGTCTGGACAGGTCCAAATTTGGCATTAAGAAATATTAAAGAACTGGCTCATGCACCTTACGCTTAAAAAATCTTATACTAGTTGGTGAGTCGGTTTTCGGGATCACCACTGAGACCGATTGAGGGACGTGTCTACGTAATTCAAATGGTACACTGTTCTATTGCGAATCTTTTACTGTTCGGTGCATATTACCTCGGTTTGGGTGTACATGAACCAAACTAGTGGAAAAGTAAGGACCACATTGATTGGTTTCAATAACAATAATTAATATAAACCGCACCATGGACATCGAATTGTTGTCCAAATAATTTTGAATATATTTGCGCAGTGTTATATCATCAGAGAATTCCAAATATTTCGAAAAAACATATAGTAATCACTGTTAATTCTAGCATGATTGTGTATAACCGCAAATATGCACTACAAACGTGTACATACTCGTAGATACTTACATTTAAAATTATGGGATATCATACCGGAACATTCCTGGCAATTAATTTATGCAAATAATTATATCAAAACAATACATAAAACTCAAGTTCTGCGACTTACTTCCAGAACTGACCACTCTTCAAAATATATGTACCGCTAAATATTAATAAAACTCATGTATGAAGTTGGAAAATACGTTGAATAAAAAGTGATATTATCTGTTCACATATCACGATTCACGGCAAAAGTACCTAATTAGCAATATAAACCGATGCCAGCACAGTTACAGACAATATGAAAAGTAAAAATAAAAATATTTATCCCTTTTATGCAAGTAGCATACTTAGTAATAAAAAAGGGTGAAGTTAAAATTGTCAATTATATACAAGGTGTCACGAATAACGATCAATTTTCTGTGACGCGTTGCACTTCAGTTCCTAAAGCATGGTCAGATTGTCAGAATTGACTACTTATTACAGCTACTTAGGTTACGCTAAGTTCTGTCATGCTTGTAAATTGAATGTTCTCAGACCTATTGAATATGTTATGCGTTAACAAGGAACGGGTAGTAGTAGTAGTAGTGGGGAGGCAAAGCCTGGCAAGTTGGCCACTTTTGGTCCTTTTTGCCGACGCCCAAAGACCATCACTATGGCAGACCTGGTAACTCCCTAGTGTCGAACCTTTTGATAAAGGTCAAGATGCCCTACCGTTCCGCTAAGTAGCACTCTTTCCTGTCAAACTCTACTGTGCCGAACACCTCAGTGCTAAGGTTGCTGTATACGGCACATTCGCCCAGGAAGTGGAACGAGGTCTCGTCCTCCTCCAGCACTTCTGACAGATTGAGTCTTTGACCACTCCTACGACTGTCATGTGCCTGTTCCATCTGCAGCGACCTGTGAGGATCCCCACTAACAAATGGAGTGAATCCCTCTTCCGGTTCAGTAGCCATAGCTCCCTACGTTTGTTGGGGCCTGCTATGAACCTCTGCCTACAGTCGTTTCTCTCCAACCATGCTTTGGCAAGTTCGTTATATACCCAGACGTCTAGGGTCAAGAAACGGGTACTGACATGCAAACCGGTAGGCAGCCATAACTTTCGAAGCATGATTTAACGAAACACTGTTTTTGAACACGTATAAGGTGACTAGCCACTTAAAGCTCCCATTAACTGTATTTAGAAGTTCTGCTGGCACAAAATTACGAATTACTTTAGTCACGAAGATTGTCGTCCAGCCATCTACTACATTCAAATAGATGATTTGAAGAATCCTCATAGTCAAAACAATATACGCACTTTGGAGGAACTCCAGCCAACACCATCAAAGCTTCTGTTGATATGAAAATTTGCAAGCTCATTTGTATAGTTGGCCTCTCGAGATAGATCATATCGGGAATCAAAATTATGATAGTACGTTATGCTAAATTAAAACTGAAATTTTAGTCTCATATTCATAGATAGATAAACAACAATACATTAGTAATATTCAAAAGCAGTTTCGGGTAGGTACATATTTCTTCTGCTATAGAAAGCACCATAAAATGGTAATCAACTTGTTCAAGTTATGCTAACTCAATCAAATAAAAGAATATAATAGAAGGCAGCTTTTTCATCACAGTAGATGCTAATAGGGAACCTGGGATTGCATTCAATCCGCAAGGTGCTTGTACTTGCTAATTTAAGCATTAAAATTACAAGAAATTTACATTTCTCTATCGTTCCTTCTTTATTTATTTCAAAATTCGCCAGGAGCATGGTTAAATACTGTTCGTGGTGTTGTAAAGGCAACGTTGCGTGATCAGGAGCGTAGAAGTGTGCTAAGGTTAAAGCTTTTGAGGTGCAATTAATCAACATACAACTCTAGAATAACCATTCTCTCAATGTGGATTGCAGTCAAGTTCTACCTTGTAAAATGTGTCGTAACGTTTTGCTGCATTATTGTAAACTGACTATTGTCTCGATAGATGGCGCAAATGTTCTCCGGTATCTGCCTACAGTTGGCGTTGGGTATTGACTATAAATGCCAAACAAGTGATTACAAGGTTATTTAATTTGTTTATACGGAATCAAATCGTACTGAGTATCAAGCAAAATGAAATCACATCTATGATTGACTTCGTATTGAATTTACATCACTTTGTTATACACTGTTATGCTTTTTAAGATTACAGCGATGAGGAGTATAAAATCCGCCATAAGGACTTTCATTTGGCTGTTCCCCTGTGTAGAGTACATGCATTTTTGCCGACATAGAGCTTTCAAGGCTACAAAGAAAATTGTATACACTAAACATCAACCAGGTATCATTAGCATACAGAAAGTTTATAATGTATTAAGTGAATTGATACAAATTCAGCGTACTTTCTATATTTCTTTGCGAGAATGTGTTCGAACAGGATTTCTTATGATAAATATATAGTTTATAGGACAGTTGTCTTGTCAATCCTTGTAATGCTCCTCGTAGCCGTTAAAAGATGCATACAAAATCCTTAGGTGTGCGTATTGATGCGAACTTGGCTTGAATCTATGTACGTTCGATTGCGATATTTTTAATGTTTTGCTAATTACTCCGCTTACAATTCACACTTTTGCAACGTTGCAGGTTTGTTTCGTCGACATTTGAGATTCAAAATAGCCATAAGAAAACCTGGAGAATAAAAATAAATCATAGTATACTGAAAAATTGATAATAAAATTACCAAGAACACGATAGATTTCACAATATAGCTAAAGTCTATCTTATGCACGTTCATGGTCACAAATCTAATCTGGGCGTAGGGTGTCGGCAATTTAACTTAATAATCAGTTTAGTCCCTGGTGAAAAGATGGCTGATTCTGGCCACCACTGCTGCTATTTCGTGCTACTGCTTCCTAAGTCGATAATTAAGATGCTAACTGGGCTCCAGCCACGTGAATGATACAACATTGAAGCAATCCTGCTGAAATCCGCCAGGAGGGATACCAGCAGGATTATTAGGTAACTTTGTACCTCTTTAGGGCTGTCGACTGGAAAAAGGCTAACTGGTACGGTTAGCCATGGAATCCATGCTTGACAGCTAGGTTTGTTGTTTAGCAGAAAATTTTGTTTCTCTTCCCGCAACGATTAATTCCAATCATATCGTAACGGTTTGTAATAGTGTAGAGATTTTGGTAATTAGTATAAATTTATTAAGCAAAGAAAAAGAGGATTATAGTACAAATTTTGTTCACGGAAGACACATTTTAATTGTCATAAAAATATATATACACATTACAGATGAGACCTGACATGAAAGAATCATTCAAAAAATCTTATATCGCGAAACAAAAACATAAATGTATAGATTAGAAAAGTTAAAAAATTCCTTCGCTAACTCAATTCAACTGATAATTAAAAAAAATATTGAAATAAAATGCAAGGAAATCGAGAGTAATGTCAAACGGTTATGTATACATGGAATTCACTCCAATACACAGAAGACATCGACAACTACACTGACAGAAAAATCACATGCCGATCTGCCAGCCGTCAGACGGCCAGTACTAAGGTCATCTTTCATTACGATGTTTAATGACATCTTCTGGAACGATCATGTTACCGGCCTTACTGAGTCAACGTCCCGGAAGCCGAGGATTCTCTTTCATTCCAGAAAATTATGTTCACTGAAACAGGTACTACCTACAAGGCCCAGATCAGACTATATCTAGAATACTGCTTGCATGTGGGAATGCGTTCCGAACACTCCGTCAAGCAACTGGGCTCAATTCAGGAAAGAACAACATGTCTAGTACCTAACCTTATAACTGACCTCCGCAGTCTGGAACATCGGAGAAGGGTGGCTGATCTGTTCCTATTCCATATATTCTATATCTTCACCAAGCTATTCCATGCAAGAGTCGTCAAACAGAAAAGAGGCTCGACGGATTCAACTTTACCAGGTATAATTTCCAACATCTCGAACGAACCTGTTCTAAAAGTAGTTATTTTGGCTGAAGCGTATGCCCCAAAGGTGATGTAGATTAGATCCCCACAAGTTTCTATGTATTAGTTAAATGACCTTCCTTTATTTACTGCGAATAAGGCTTTCATGTAGTTAACAAACTTCAACTCACCTAAAAGGTATCCTCTGGTTGGAAGCCTTGCAAGTGAGAATCAGTCCATGATCAGCAGCTGTGGGCGTGAAGGACAATGTGCTTGTGGTAGTGTTTCCATCGGCACTCACTGTTACTATACCACCTTCTAGTGAGACCCCATCCTGCAGAAAAAGAAAATATGTTAGTTACAATACTTTTTCCAATCAGACATTTGGCAGAAAATTGGCTGATTATCAAGGTAGGTAATGCTCTCCAATGTATCTACTATTCAGTCAGTTCTGTTTTGTGTGAAACATAAATGCATCCGCAGTATTGCTTAAGTATATTATCAGCATAATCTAAACTTATAGAACTGTACTGGAGCAGATAGTGGTAAAGTGTTCAATTAAAAAAACATACGAAATCTCAAAGATCCATGGAACAAATATCAATTAAACACCAATATTGTATAGGTCCATAAGCAGTTTATTTAGAAAAAATACAATATGTATGTAATGAACAACGTGTGAAAGAACTACCTTCTACCACTTAGACTGCTTTGGCAGCATTTGTCAAAGAATAAAATATCAAAATCTTATATAATATAGTATTTTTGACTTGAAATCACAACGGTATTGTAATGAAAATGAAGCCACACGTTTATAGTAGTTTCCACAACATCATCTGACTTGCTTCGTGGGTTTCAATAGTGCTTCAATGATTGAAGAGTTCACATAGTAGTTTTGCTAGAAATACTTGATGGAAATTCTCTTTTTGCATATAACTCTAATTTTTAACATAGAGTTTATCATAGCTTATGTACAAAATTGCCATCGTTTGATCATGACCATCTTAGGTATGCCTATTCAGATTAATATGACGCAACAAAAAGATAATCTGCAAAATAATGAACGTTCCGAGCTTATTATAGAACATATGGAGTGTTGGAAGCAAATGCCATTCAATATCGTAGTTGAGGAAATGTTTATGAATACATTACATCAAAATTAAACCAATAAATTTAGAGACTATGACAATGTTTCACTTTCTCTCTTTAACCCATTAACGGCCAAGCAAACAAAAAGCCAGGAATTTGAAGAAACGTTTATTGAATCTTGTTTATAATACACAAATCAAGAAGATTTTTAAGTAAAAAATATATTACTGATAATTTTGTCAAAAAATCAGGGTGCGTATACGCATCTTTTGCCGAAACCAAAAAAAATCGAATTTCCAACAAAACCTTATGATTGACGTGATTTTGTTATTCCAAAGTCATGGCGATTGATCTGAGATGCATAAGATTGGGAAAAATTTAAAATACTCTTGATCAGTTCATTATCAAAAAACAAAGAATATATTTCATAATGAGACTTGCTACCATACTCTGCTTTTATATTCTCTAAATATCGTTCCGAATCGTAAAGGGGGGCCGTGCTATACGTGACCTCTTCTGCCATTTTCCAATTTGGACGAATACTAGAGTTGGCTGATGTTGTCTCTCGACAATCAGCTTTAGCACGCTTGGCTAATTCGCTCAAAGGCATATCTTCCGAATCGCAACTGTCAATAAGCTCTATCACCATATTAGGGGTTTCATCAACATCTCCTTCCATCTTGCTATTGCGTTCTGAAATTATTGGTTCTACCTCATAAGTTCCCGCTATGTCTTTCTCTAAAATTTCTTCACCGATAATATTTTCGGGCGGCACATAAATAACATCGATAGAATAAGCTTCTTGGCAGTCTATGTTTTCGTCTATCAAAGCAAGAAGCTCTCTGATAGTCAATGGTCTTCTCATTTCCCAGTCTGAAAACTTGCCAAGAGAAAAAAATAGAAAATTATGAAGCCAATCTACACAAGAAAAGTATCTCTTACCTCATTCTGATCAAATATTTTCAAAAATAAGATTCAGTCGATATCCAAAATAGCACTCTCATATGTCTCAACTCGTAAATAGACTATAAACGAATACCCTTCACCAGCCAGAGGTGCGTATACGCATCCTTTACATAAACACTATAATTTTAGTAATTTAAAAAATTAATATTGAATCAAATAGTTGTAGTCTTAAGTGTATATATGTCTTAGCTATGTTTTAGATAAAAATATTTTTTTAGTGCATGTTGAGTAAGAAAAATGAATGTTTCTTCGAGCCTAAACATAAATCTCTATATTACAGCATATTCCTGGTATCTTTTTTTAACAAAGAAGCGATATTTCCAACTACTCTATTAATTATCCATATTATAGCATAACTAAAAAAAAAATATGAACCTTATTTGCTGAAAAAATACATAACAGAAGGTTCCGATCACGCATGTTTGCCCATTAATGGGTTAAATAGAAATCGAAGTAACGGCAAAACTTTATGGAAGTATTACTGTTATACAGAAACAGTTTTAGAAAGCAACTGACAAATATTCAAATGGGTATATGAATGGTATGATGTACAAATAGTCAGTCAAAAAAAGTGGTTAAGGTAACCATTTCAAACCATCTCAGTCACTTCCAAGGAATATTGAAAAACTCTATCTGAATAACAGTGATAATTCGACAAAAACTCCAATAATCAACCTGTGGGTATCTATTTGAATAATCTTTACTAACGTGAACCAATAACGGAAACCAACTATAACTGCTAAAATGCCACCTTAGTAGTACGTGATTACAATGATATTGCTAGTGGTTGAATTCAAGCTTCTCATTAGACCACTTTGAGTTCTGATATGAGAACAAAACGTTTCTACCTTGGAAGCAGTTAATCAATTAGTTTCAACGTATTTGCAATTTTAAAATTTTATTTTTTCTACGTATTATATTAAAGGCTGCCGAGGCAAACGAAATGCTGGTAAAGTTATCTTTCTAGTCATATGAAGTTTCATGCAATAGCGAGGACAAGTCAAGGTAAATTTTCATCTCCAATAGCAAGCAAATCTCACATTTAATAGAAAAATACACCAAGGCAACAAACACTAGCATAGAATATACTAAAATAGATTTTTCAATCTGATTCCAAAAATCTTCTTTGTTTTAACAGCTGCAAGAATAAAATAGCAAAAATAACAAAATCCAAATTAATACCAATTAGAGAGGAAAAAATACTCAATTCTACCTAACTATTTGGATGATTTGGGATGCGATTAATGCTGAAGCTTTTCAGAATTATCAGAATTAATACAGAGCGCTGCACACTGATTAAACCTCGAAATGAATTCATTGAAACTCATACTTGCTATACATTTTGAAGTGGACATTAAATTATTGGCATATCAGAAATAGTTTTGATATTCATTAAAATGGCAGCCGGAAAATTCAGCAGAAAAATGTTACAATGAATTATTGCTGCTTTTTATAGAAGAATTACGTGACAGAAATATAAAGCTGATATTTTGTGCCCCATTTTATAATATACTTTGTGCATTTCGTGGCACATACTGCGTTAAAGTTACGGCCATATACATAAGAACGTGACCAGAGAGCTAGAAGTGGGAAATGCTGCAAGCATTATTATAAATTTAAAAATGTTGTTAAAGTGAAACATATGAATGCGGTGCAAAGTTATCATGTGAGATCTTATAGTCCAAGGGCAAAATACAATTCTTTAACTGGTAGGTTTTACAGTTGGCAAAAAGGTACTGAAGTGACCTTGATAGAGCTAGTTTGATGAATTTCAATAGATATCAACTGTAGTTCAATGAAAATATTTCAGGATGGCAAATAAAAGAATTATTACATATTTAGAGTTATTAGCTGCAATGAATTGTTTTTCGACTTTGAAACGTCGTTTAACAAACTGATCCCAGCCTCTCAGGGAATTGTGCCTGCTTCACTTGCCTATGATTAAACGTTATTCCTGAATCTTTTTGTATCTATTTTTTTTACAATTACTCCGCCAAAGTTGTCTCCATTACTTCTGAGGCAACAAAAAAAGAGAATTCACATACAATCAACAACTGGTGTCATTTCAGGGTAAAAAACTATTTGTCTCAATAGATGATTACACCAGAAAATACCCTTGTTATAGTGACAAACAGGCAATCTTGATTATGGCTTAAACCTCACTTTAAAGGAAAATAAGAAGTTTTTGTTTCTGATTCGAAATCCTAATTAATTCTCTATAATCTAATCTAGAGCTTCGTAGATGACAGCACCGAAAGACTTCTTGTGGTTTCTGGAGTCAATACAGAAGAGAACAAAACATTTGTACAATTTGAAACCTCAAACAAAACACGCTGATCCCTACCTGCGTCACAGTCTGATACAATCGTAAATTAGTACTGGGAGCTATCAGCACGAAGAATACAAGAATACTACAAGAGTCCAACCAGGATACATTTCCAACGCTTTGGACGAGCTTCATTATAAGTCATTTTTTGTGAGTTTTAGCATTGTAGAATAAACTTTTGGCGAGCGATCTACCATTCAAGCACGATACACTGCATCGGCATAAAACTTCCACCTTTTCATTTGAGCTACGTGCATACCAAGCTATCCATAATAGTATATTCTCAATACCCTGGAGGGATAAATAGGCGAATGTAATTTCGAACCGATCCTTTCAATTGCTTGAACGATAAGAATAGCAGCTTCGATTCGAAACGAGGAAATCGCATTATCCGATATTGTTCCAATAAGCAGACACTAGAAAACTTTAAAGTAGATCTCTGTGTTTTAAGGCCTGTGGTAGTAAAATAGCCCATTGTTTCTCTGTACAGGTACATAGCGGTGCTGTCAAGCTTGCTTTTCAGGAATTAAGGCTGTTGTAGAAGAGATGTGGCTTAAGTTGTGGCTGGTATTGAAAATGTGATGTATAGTCCTGCTCCAAAATTGTTCTATTCTTGAACGTAATTTCATTAACATACTGTTGTACGAGTACTGTAACTTTTATGATATAAGCACCAGATAAATTATTGTTCATTACACTTTTTGTGCGGCGTAAGTTTATATAATTTTATAATAAGGGGTTGGAGGAGAGCTAGTAATTATTATGATCACTATTTGAACTGCGTATAGTTTTATCATATAAATTATAACTTTTCCTTTATAGTCAATGAACAAATATATCACCCAAATTCCAAATTCTCAGATTTCATTTTGACTGAAATATTACTCATATATATGTATTAGTTAAATAGTAACAGTAAGCACTAAATAACCTTGAAATTATAAAATTTACGAGGACCGGTTCTTTGAAGATTATTAAAAAAAGAATAAGTAAATAGATTTAAAAATTTGAGGTGCCATGAAATGTTTTTCAGCATACGCCTTAAATTGATAAGAAACTTGGATTAAAAACAAACATTTTTTTAGGGATCATTATGCGCTTCAAAATACTAAACAATGTTTTGATAATACGCAAGAATAGAACGAAACGTGAAAAACATATAAATGGAACCTAAAAGGTGTTTAGATATCATTTTACAAACAGACAGATTGACCAAGATAAGTGGACATGGAATTTCGTGATTAAGGTATCATGAAAAATACGTTATATTCAAATTCAAAAACCTTTTCTATAAAAATACATAACACTGCTTTGGATTTTGGAAAATTTTCTTGTGCATATGGGTTCCACAACGTATCGGTTGAGGTATCTAGGATCCTTTACAGATAAATAAAATTGAGACATCTATATATCGCCACTAAGCATATACCAGAAGTATTTACTTATTTGACTAATGAGCTTGTATGTGATCATTAATTCAACACAAGTGAGTGTTGGTGTTGTGGGAGGTTTAGGTAAAACAAAAATAATTTCTCATTGAGACAAAGCATTCCTGTTTCTCTACAAAGTTTAGCAATCTTCATCAAAATATTCTGCACTACTTTATTAAACAGTTTTTGAAAATAAATGATTGATTTGCTCATTTACCTGCTCAGATACTATCAGCTATCTTTCTTGGCCAACAGAGCGATGTAATTCGAATAAAATCGCACCAAGTTTTGTGAAGCTAGTTAGAAGTTTTATAAGCACTTGCCGTACAAAATAGGTTGACCCAAATAGCAATACTTGTTAGCAGGGTATGAGATTAGGGAAAGTTGTTTTAAGTTTCTTTTGCGTAACAAGTTGTATAGGACGAACGACCAGGAAGGATGGTCTGTCGGTCTGTTGGTGACAAACTTCAGCGTAGCAAGTTTAATTGGATCTTGCGGCAGTGGTTTAGAATTAGTTGTGAGCTCCAGGAGACGGAATGATTGGAAACGAGAGTGTAAAGCGGAAGCGATTTGGTTATAGCTCATCCGTACCGGATGGTCAGATATTAGTTCCTACGAATTAGTTACAGCACCTACAGATAGTTCATACGATTTTCTACAGGTTTACTATGGTTTGTTCTATGAGGAATTTGCCCTGGGACTACTGCTCGGAAGAATTGATTATCGGTAAGTCTATATATTTAACATAAACCTAAAGAAATCGTTTGGTCAATCAATTATTCTATGATGCTGATAAGTCTATTTTTAGATAATCAAGGTGAGAAAATTTTTGCTTAAGAGATACCTAATGAGTTTCAAAAAATACTTTTTGGTAATTTAGTGTAATAGTCGAATTAGTAAAAGACCCAACAAAAATCTCCGTCCACCTTACTCTTACAGACCGATCTCCTTATTAACCAGCATCGCAAAGGTAATTGACCCTTTTTTTTGACATCGTTCTCAATGAGGAAGAGAAATTGAATTGAAAATTTTAACAGGTGAACAGTTTGGATTTCGATCTGGTTATGGGAAAATAGGGCAAATAGCAGGAGATATGCACTACATCAAAGAAAGGTTTAATGATGGCAAAAGTGCGGTAATGGCTTTGTTAGACATAGAAAAAGAATTTGATAAAGTTTGGACTGACAAACTAATAGAAAAATTGGCAGACTTTGGCTATTCCTCATTTTTAGTAAACTTGATCGACTCATACTTGTCCTCAAGAAGGTTTTCTGTGAGAATTAACAGCAGCAATTATGGAAACTTCGAAATCAAGCTGGTGTTCCTCAGGGATCTTCACTATCTCCGGTGCTTTTTACTCTGTACATAGCTGACTTGCCAAAATTCCAAAAAAAACCATTACAGCACTTTACGCCGACGATACATGTGTTTACGCTACAGCAGTTCAATCTACGATCGCATGCTGACAGGAGAATATACACATCAATAGAAAAATACATTTCGAACAAAACGAAATATCAATTAGCCCCGAAAAACTGAAGTTATGAACTGCACCGTCAACTTTGCTGGATATAAAATCAAAATTTTTAGGCCATTGTGCGTGAGTAACAAGAAAGTTCAAGAAAGCAAAACCGTTAAATATTTGGGTATTACAATAGATAAAAGACTAACACTTCAGAACCACATTACGCAACTCCGGATCAAAGCAAATGGAATGCTAGAGACCCAGTATCCACTTATATGCCAAACTAGAAAATTTGCACACGTCTGTGAAGTTATTAGTATACAAACAGGTAATTAGGCCAGTGATACTATATGGTTGTGAGGTTTCTAGTTCGGCATCAAAAACATAATTATTGAACTTCCACCAGAAATTAGAAAACAAATTCTTGAGGATAATAAATTGTGAGTGCGGCCCATAGAGAAACCAACGCGCAAATAATACAAAAAATCATAAGATATGACAGTAAATTCAAAAATATCCTGAAAATCATAAGATAACAGGCTATTAAATTTTTGGACGATATATATATATATATATATATATATATATATATATATATAGTACATGTAACTGTAGATAGTAATGTAGCCATGGTTCAAGAAGGCTGACAATTTATAGCCGGACAATGTACCAACACGCTAAATAATTAGGCTCACTCCACTATAGTTCAGTGATATACTATTCAGAATTTTTGGTTTCCAATAATTTTCAGTTTATGGGGTTGGTATTGATTATCTCAATTACTAGATATACACAGGTATTATTTGAGTATATTAGTTTTCCTTGAAACCGACCAAAACAGGTAAACTGAACATTTCAAGCAAAACAAACTGGATCGATACTTCCTGCAGCGGGATGGATGATACTGTATACATGCCTTATGCAAAATCTATAGAAATTCAAAACAAGCCTGTTGAGGCATATAAATCCGACATAATTTTCCAAAGCGATGTCAGCACAGATTCCCTTTGTATCTAATAGTTATCGAACAGCCTCGATGATAATGTTGAAATATGCAGACAGGATGCCCATTCCGTTATGAATATGAACTCTGATTCAAATTAGCCTTTAGGGATATTGTTATAAATAATTTGCTGGAACATAATCGGCAATTTAGCTAGAAAGCCTGATCTATAATTTAGCTAGAACAAGGCAATTAGCATTACCGATTCGCGTCTATTGCTGTCAAATAACAAGAGGGTAGAGAACGCTCAGGGCAGATATCACATAAGGTACCTACATCAGCAGTAGCGTACTCACGGACAGATGAAATTACAGACTGTCAAGGCACAAACGTCGTTGATTGACAATGAGTTATTATTCGAGGCAGAAAAATGAAACTGTCAAACAATCCATATGTATAGAACTGTGAAAAAATAACGAAAAACTGATATAATTGCATTACAAGCTGAATATTAAAGAAGATAAGTCGGATGTGGTTGCAGGGCGGTGTAGATAGTCAGTTTATGGTGGTCTTGTAACTCAAAGAGAAGCATGGCACGAGCTAAAATATACCTTACAGGGCAGATCGATAACCACCACAATGCGGCTAAGTAGTCAGCAGGGAATGTTGGCGGTACGGATTCGAGTACGTACGTACCAAATTTTTTTTGTAATTTTCTCCAAAATTTTATCTTCGATATAGCCGTAAATTTGGTCTGATGATAGTCGAATTAGGCCTCACCTAGGACAATGACAAACAAAACTTGGAATCAAACATTTAGTCAAACATTTTCTATTTTTCGCGAAATCTATCCCATATTTTGAAAATTAACCCTTACTTTGGTTAAGGTGGTGAAAATTTGGTGCGTAAAATGTTCATAGGTGGATTTTAGGGCACTACAATGTGTAACGGTTCAACCGTTTATAAAGTTTATTTTATATTTTCTGTATAATATTCTATTTTTAGTAATAATCCTATACTCATTCATATTTTTCCGATCTTCACCTAGTTTTCATTGTCGCGAAATTCAATATCCCATCTCTATTATTCTTATTAGCAGGAAATCAATCCGTAATTTTGTCGTCTTTCCCTAACTTTTTTTGTAATTTCGATTTTCAATTTCACCTATGGTTTCGCACTTGCACTCTTGTTTCGTGCATCGTGTGATCTAGACACGAGGAATGTAGCACTCATCCCACTCTAATTCTGACCATCGTCACAAGAACTGCTGTTGATTAATGTGTGACGCAACGACGTCTGGTTTTATAGTTTAAATAAATTGGTTATAAGAAATGAACATGTAAAGCATTCTTAGTGTTTGGAATATGCTGAATACTTAGAGGAACACCCTTTCTTCTTCTCCAGCTAACTTATTCAGTTTTTTCTTTTGCTTCACCGAAGTTTTTTTTATGCAGCTTTTCCTCAGCGCAGCCTTGCTTCGCAGCCTTGCTTCGCAGCCTTTCTTCGCAGGTGCAAACAATGCCGCCCTCCAGTTGCTGAGCCTGATCATCTTCGCCGCGGGAACATGGGGGAACTCAGAATATCCCCAGACCAAGATAAGTTTATTTGTAATGCTCATATGTGGCTGATACCGAGACATGTTGTTTTTTTCCTATTTTTTTTAATAAATTGTTAACATTTAAACTTTGTATGTCTTTCTTTTCCATTCATTCCACCTCATGCCTAGTGACTCACACAATGCTCACTCTCATCTCTCTCTGAGCTACCGGTGGCTACTTAGCACTCTTCACCCAGTTTTCTTAGGAAAATTGGTCTATTTGAAAATTGTCATAAATTCAGATATAAATTAAGTTGAGATATAATTTATAGCCAAGACAAAGAAAATATTTTTTAAAATTTTTGTTTGTTCATCAAATCTTCGGATTCACCTTCAATCAGTGACCTTAGCCGATTTATGTTCAGGTTGAGCACACCTTTGGTAGGAATGTGCGTATTGAATGTAAATGTGAACAAAAATATACTTTGAACACAGATAAAACAATATTAGTTTACCCTGAAGAATAAAGGGCTCTGATCTTTGCCTGTACACCAACAGTTGCAATGTGGCTTCAATTAGTAGCCGAACGACACCCAATTGTACGATACCAGTTCTTTACCCGGAGTCGACACTACTACCGTTCAAGGATGCAACTGCATCGAATCATTCTTATTTGGTATTTATATTATCCATAATAGCTATTCGACTATCATATATATAAGGCTTAATAATTTAAACGGTTTCATCTTATTTGAAATTCACCTAATTCCGGATTATATATAGCATAACTTTATTAAAACGTGATATCACATCATTGTTATAGAAGTTATGCAATGGATCATATTTGCTAGTTCTCAACAGAATTTGCAACGTTACGTACGGAAGTACATTCTTGAAATTATTTTAACTCCGTTTGAGAGCTTCCATACACTGTGCTACAACTACTAATTGCCAATATCTCACTTAAACTTCGCTATACCTTCAGTGACTTCAGCGGTTGCCCTGGAATTTATTACTGTGTATACAAGGTTGTCACATAGTAAGGAATCAGCTTATTATGTATCTTTATCAAAATAAACAAGGCGTGAATGAACTTCGATAACTTAAATAATGGTATATTTGTCCAACATTATTTAGCATTTGATTTGACTGACTTGTAGCAGCAGCATTATTGACCGTGTTCGAATCGATGAATTTTCTAATTAACGCCATAGGAAATAATCCGTTAAATTAGTACTAGAAATACCTAAAATACAGCGGTGTTTCATATAAAAATCATGTTTTCAATTTTTTCGGCTGTGAATGGCGAATGAAGAAAACAGTGGTTCTCCGGTGGTGTGCATAGGAGACTCATCGAGATGCTTTACACCTCAACACGTCTTAGTTCCTAAGGCCAGCCTCCTTGGCGAAGGTGAGTATGGCCTTAGGTCTTGACCACTTCACGGCATCTGGTTTCAGAACGCTGACCCCAATGTAGGCCACCTGTGGTATCCTAAAGGCTCGCAGCGACCTAATATGTGCACTGAAGACTCCTATTTGTCGCAGCGTGCGTTCGTTGGTTGGTTCACCTTCGACTCCCATGAGGTGAAGTTATAATCTGACAATGAGTTCCTGTACCTGACAAAAATGTTAGTAGATATTTTTACACATGAGAATATGTTTTTCTCGTGTTAATTTTACCTAATGTTTCACTTCTGGTCAAGAACTATCCTACATTGCGAAACAGGACCTGATGTTATCTTACAGGTATTAATTGATTTATCGGTGCAGAAGGTTAACCTTCTGCTATACCACAGTTATTCAAAAATACGAAATGTGCAAGACAGTATCGCATACATTTCAGTATGGAATATTGTGGTGTATTTCCAAAAGGAAGAGTGAAAGCCTTGTACCTGGAACAAGACTTCGAATTTAGATGGCAGGTGCAATCGTTTTTGATAGATTCTCCAATAAAGATTCTGCACCTTGGACATCACTAGCTCTTGGTCTTTCTGATCTTAGAATACGATATAATTTTATTTGACAAGGCCAAGATCTCAAATCCATTTCGAAGCATTGTTGTTGATTGTGGATCCCTGTTAATGAAGTTTAAATTAATTCAAGGCGAGTTTATTGGAGCTGAGTAATGGCTACATTGACACTTGAATCAGCAGTTGACACCATCCTTTTGTTTTCCATAGGTATGGTAGAAACCATCTACCAGATTCCATTTACCTCTGGCAGCCCGCTTGATTGCTTGATATTAATATAAAACTTCAATGTATACCTTTGGCCACACATAATTAATTATTCATAATTATTGTCCTATTGCCTTTTAAAGTCGGATTAATCATGATGCGAATCTACTTTATGATTCCTATTTATTCTAATGAACCTCTCAAGGAAGTATTTAAATTGAGGTAGTCTTCTATTGGCAACGCGCTTTATTCGCAGATGTGAAAATTACACGTTGCTTACTAAATCTATAGGAATCCTGTTGTTACCGGTGTAGAACTTCAACAATAAGGAGTATGAATATAATGTTACCTCTTTAACTGTACGTCCTATCGGCGCCGCTGGAAAACTACATCAAAGGTTACATCACGGCTTGTTATCCGTAAAGTATTCATCCTGCTATGCCCTATATCATAAGGGTTATACTGATGGAGGTGAATGTCTGCCATGTTGTATTAGGGGTTATACCCTAACTGATACTTGTGTCAGGAATATAGCGGTGTTTGACTTAGATACATTGCTGGAGGTGTTGATAAAATAATACCGCCCTCGTCATCTACCCACTGTTTTGGTATAGTAAAAAGGTATGGACACAAATAAATTGTCGCTTAAAATAAAACAAAAAAAACAAGCATTCAGGGTTAATCGAACTAAAAACTAAAAAGAAAGTCTCAATATAAGAATAAAATGACTAACGAAAAAGTTAATGGCATTGTAATAAAACCGTGGGATGCTTTGTACTACATTCTTACACTGCATTTTGAAATAGAACTTGTAAGAAATTAGAACAATAGATAACGTGTACTCTACGCTTACATCATAATTACATTAATTTTCTCATCATTCTATCCTTACATTAGGAGTCGAATAGATTTTACCGGTATTCTTCACGTTGGTGCAGTGATGATAGTTTGCCGCTGAAAATATTAATTTTCGGCACGATAGAGTCAGGTTACTCCTTTAGATATGCAAGTTAGACGTGTTCGCTTCCCTACATTTCTTCGGATATTTGCATCACAATGAAATTCATTCCACTTCCACATTCATTATAATTGATGTATTAGACATTTCGTAATGATGCATTCTTGATTCCAATCCAGCTTAGTATAATTCCAAAATCCCTCAAAATGTTTTTAATCACCTGAAGTCTGAACAAATAGTCTGGAGGCATAATAAATGGAGAGCAAGTGCAATACCAAGATTGGTGCAATCTTCGAAAAAATCAGTTGTATTCAAGAAACATGGATCCCTCAAAAGTTTTTTCTCTTATGGACCAAATAGACCACAAGCCTGTGACACTTGTAACAATGTAACTTTCCGAACCTTTTGAGCCCCCAAAAAATGTTCTTTCCTACGTTCAAAAAGTAAGTAAAAGTCCCCATTGCCACGCCCTATTGAAAGCCTTTGATATATCAAGCGCAACAGCTCGAGACTCTCCATGAAGCTCTACTACTCTGCTCCACGTATACGAGAATGTGACGTAGCCTAAAATATCTCCTGTGGATCTGTGCTTGCGAAAACCATATTGGCGATCGTTAATGAGATTATTCTCCATAAATCGCAAGGGCACGATGCAATTCAGAAGCACAGCACTGCTGGTCCCATAAGAAACATACAGTTACTGTCAAGTCAATAGTGCTATATTCTCTCATTTTGGATCCAAAAACAAAGCATACGGATGCATGGAAGAAGAAATGGTCCATCTAAAGGTTTGGAAAATGTTGATTACATCTTTCCCTGAAGCATACCCAAAACAAATATATTCAAGAGCATGTGAATTAATTGGCGTCCAGTGAAAAACATAAGATGAACTAAAGAAGCAACCACGGCATATGTTTCAGAAATAACATTCGCTACCTTTCATGTATAATAATGGTACCATATCAAACAATAGAAGCGCATAATGATAGTGAAACAATGTTAACTATTTGTTATCTTAAACTGTAAATATTTTCAGCTAATGATATGTCTTTGCCCGTGGGCGAAAACTGTAGGGGTTTAAATTTGAAAAATGATGCACTATATACCGCGAATTGTAAGATGAGAGTTTTGGTATCTGGCGTTATGACCCTCTGGGGCAATATCCGTAATGTAACACCGCATTATAAAATTGTCGCGACCGAAACTGTCTATGTTTCACTATATGCGCCAGAGTTTTCAAAACAGAGAACCGGAAAGTTTTTATGGACCCGTTAAAACTTTTAGAAGGACTTTTCGTATGCTAAACGGGTACACAGTATTCGGAAATTTATGATTTTAAAACGGAAAGATGTGCTTGGAAAATTGCTGTTGGATGTATAGAAGAAACGTTAGGAAAACTCATGCAGAGATGATATAAGTAATTTAAGGGTTTCTAACTTGAAATGGAGGAGGTAACTCGATTAGAACAAGTTTCACTAAAACTCAATCTAATCGTGATTAACTACAGCGATTATTGTGGTGTATACTTTACCAGTCAAAGTGAACCAGTATTAGCTAATTTGAGATTATTCACCTTTACCGTCGTGTTTATTTCTTCTCTATCAATATAATACTGAATTGTAATAGGTATTGTAGTGGATTCTATTCCACCAGTCGAAATTAACATAAATTGGGTACCCTTGTATTCTTTACCGTCCGCCAGTGCCGGTTTTACCCAGCTTCGGGCCCAGGGTGCTGGAGATTATGGGTCCACTCCCTTGCCCTTCTTGATCAGTTAATAAATAAACACATGCTTGATTAATAATATTTATTATAACATATTATGCATCAAATTTTTAAAATTTGGTAAATGAGGAAATTAGCTAAATAACATATCTAGTATACGCTCTCCACTATGCATCAGACCTGCTATAGACATGGATATTTCATCTTTGGCCTTGCGGTCTAACTGTAGAGAGCAATTGGGTGGTATATATGTAACACAGTCAAGGGGGGGGGGGGGTGATAGTAACATCAACAGGTGTTAGGACCTTTGACGTCGTGAGTTGCCAATAGGCAGCGCCACAATGCGCGTGCTTCGGAGATGAGTGTTTTTATGCATTCTATCATGAATTATCTTTATCCTCGTCTCCTACTGAGTTGATAGTTTATAATAAAACAACTTCTGTGTCGTCACATTGTGACCTCCAAATTACGTCGAAGAAATCTGTTGTATAGAATTCTTATTCTAGCCACCTTGTACGATCGCCATCGAAAATGAAGGTGGCGCTACCCATTCCCTTTCTTCTATAAATACTCATCGTATGCAACATATTTCTTCGACGTTATACGGCGGCAACAATATGGCAACACTGCATACAAGAAAATAACAAAATTCAGGATTGAAATGCACGGACGATTACAATCAATTCTAACGCGAAATACTTATTAAGATACCGGTTTATCGAAGTTCAGGCGTGATCTACGATCAACGACACAATATTATGCACGTGCAACACCATCGACAGTGTACTAGCTATATTCAACTTTATTGAATGGTTCGGAGCAAATTTTCATTTGAACAAGATGTCATTTTATTGGAGGAAGAGTCATATTCATATAAAAATGGATGCTTAGGGCATACTCATTAAAAAGTCATCAATCCAAGTCATTGAAGATGCACAGTTCGCTACTATCCAATGATAACATTTCTACTGAAACATCATACATTCCAATGAAACAGTTATTGTTTATGTCGACCAAATATTATTCGAAAAAAATAGGTATTCTCACACACCACCTTCAGACCCCTCCGTATAGGCTACGTCAAATCATTGAAAAAGGGCTATTGATATAAAAAGTTTTATTGCAGAAATTGGAAACTGGTCGCGCCTAGAGGGACAGAGCTTAATTGTGCAGGAACGAGAAAATTGAATATCGGAATAACTTTTTTCTTTTACCTGCTTTATCAAATATTGGCGATGTGTATGTGTTCTTCAATAATTATAAACATATAAAACGTCAAAACTGCATTGTTTGGAGATCAGTATTGGTACAACTAACCTTTTATATTCGTATTGTTTTGTAGGCGCATTGCAATACCTAAATGAGATGCAGTTTATATCCATAAAATATCCTATTACCAATTAAAAGTGCTATCATCAAATACCTATAACATGCACTGTTTTTGTTATAATAGATATTTACAGGGTCATTATTAATTCATTTACATAATAATTACAGCTGTTTCACTAGCACTGTTAATGACGTTATATAAAAAAACGTTGGATCTAATTTCAGTTGCAAGATGAATATAATTGCAATAAAACCAAAATAATAGCCACAACCGCAATCCTCTTTAGTTGAGCCATATCTGTCCTGTTTTAAGTCCCACCCATAGATATCATCATCTATAAATCATTCAATATGGTTTAAAAAGTTTTGTGATGTTTCTGCGTATTCACGATACAATAATCTGAGATGGAAGGAAGTTTCAATTTCATCCAACAAATATAAGAATGTCAAATGTTGACCGTTGCTTGAAAATATATTGAACTGCGTAATGTAGAAACTCAGATAAAATCGAAAATACAATTAAATCTGACAAAAAAAATTGTGTTACGTATACTAGACTACAATTAAATTACTTTCAAAACATTCTCGATATGGAATTTATTAGAAGTTTCTCAAGTATTTCATACTCGTTTTAAAAATGATATGTTCTTCAAGATAAAAACTGTGATAATACTAAACCGCGTGCATGGAGCTCTTGATGTGTCGCCCGTCAACGGCTCTGCTACTGCGCTACAACTGACTGTTAGTAGTGGGAAGTTGCCATTTGCTTGGATTACCTAAAGTACGAAGTAAAACAACCCTTTCGACACACTTAAACACGATAATGTGATGCTTTTGAAGAACCCAAAAAGGTTTTATTTCTGAAAAAGGCTATGAAAAATTGGCGTCAAGTGGGTTGATGCTGTACCTGCCAGACAGTGATATCAGTTTCGAAATGAAGATTCGGATCAGATTGTGGATCTATTGATGTTTTGGAACTAATCAAACAATACCAATGTTTCCGAATACCAATGTGCTGATATTGCTGCACGTATCAAATAATGAAATTAAAAATAAGTAAAATAATTCTGAATAACTACTATGCCTTGAAATGTCTTAAAGCTGGGAAATACATCGTAATGGTTTCTACGTTTCTATGACAAATGTGGGAACAATCATCTGTGTCTGAAAATTATCGAGGATTACTGGGGTCAAATGCTCATAAATGTTAGCACGTCTTTTATCACCACACCAAAATGAGATTTTCTAACCCACCACCTCACCCCCAAATTTTTGAGCCCCCTCTGTTTTTGTTTTTTTGGCACCCCGTTCGCACTGCAGTGCTGTTCAGTAGCTACAAAGTTTTTACATGGTCTTATTTAACTTACAATGTACGTATCTATGTAGTTACATAGCAACTATATTTGCTCGGTGGAATCTTGCAACTCAATTTTGAAGCAGATATCTTCAACCCATAAGGCTGAAATTTGGTATACACGTTTAGTATGGTATGGTTAGCTGTGTGACGTCATTCTTAATCCAATATGGTGGAACACCCAAGATGACGGAATAGTTATTTTTAATCGAATTTATTTTATATATTGCAAATGCTACATGAAGCATTCGTCTTTCTAGTAATAACTCTGTCGTAACTGCACGAATTTTCAAAAAAGACAGAACTTTTGCATATTTGCTATAATGGTAACCTGTTGCTTCATAGACGGCCTGACGATCACATGATAGACAGGCACCCCGACAAAAACTAATAAACATCTCTTGCTAGGGTTAACCTTGCATTATTGATTTGCAAGGTCACTACACTTGTCATAATTTCGCTCACACAGCAAGCGGCCATGATAGGGGAACACATTGCCACTATATAACTTAAGCTCTTTAACTAGTTAAATAAAGTTCCATCATAATTTGTTTCTGGTATATCTTTTGGAGTAAATCACACTGGCATGGACTGGATGTTGAACGACATTGCGACGGAAAACGGATTCTTTGGGAGTCGCGGAAGAAGAATAAACGGGCCGTTGCGACCACTATACCACCAGCAGCACTAGTATAAACGTAATTTACGATCAGTACACGTTTCGTCTATAAATCCGGTGCCTTTTCCAGCTTTAACAGATGACTTCCTGGTGCGGACCCGGCGGAGGGTAGTAAATCAGGCGGCGTGCTCCTGTCCAGCACCCCGCGTCCCTGTACGTGTATGTAGACAAAAGATAAGGCCATGTAAACATGGCTGCCCGTAAGGACAGTACAGTTGCTAATTACTATAACTGTAACAGAATGTGAACGATAGTATTTCTGTGTTGTCTGAATAGGAAATGTAAATGCTGTCAAGTAATTACTGAACAAACGGAAGTATCAGAGGTATCTTAAGTGTAAATATCCGGATACAATCAACTTAATGTTGCTGTCCACATATACACTGTCAACTTCAACAAATGGGTAGATATCAACTAGCAACAAATGGGGGATTTTATATGGACTCTCATATTCAAGTTGTAAGTCATATTTGGTGAGATAGTAGCGGGAAGGTAACATTTGGAGCAACACCGTGATGAATTTTGGTGTCAAATGAAGCGCATTGTATTATACTGATTTGTGAAGAATAAGGCTCTATAAACAGGCATTTGGTGTTTTTTTTTTCATTAATTGCTGCTGAATGTTGTTAGTCACCATTTTCATGCCAGAAAAAGAACTCGGGTTCTTTATTAACGTAAAATTTGTTCTTACGTACAAAATGCGAAATTCGGCCAAGTACATAAATTATATGTTCCACGGAATTGTACCCGTCTGAATAAAGATTTTGATCGGGTTCAATAATTCTCGGAATTCCTAAAATTCACAATAATCAACCACCAATCAATAGCTTTAAAATACAACCAAAATCTACAATGCACCTGTACCACTATAAGATGTTTTTCAAGAGGCTTAATAACATTTTCGTAGTTATTTATGTATATTATTTATGTATATCTGTAGACTGTTTACTAAAGCAGGAGTGTAGCAAATAATGTCGCTGTAGAAGGGAAATCTAACTGGAGCCTAAACTGCAGTACAACTTGTAAACGAATCAAATGGTTTAAATTTGTTTGAGACATTCAAAATCTATGAAAATCCGACCCTGCCCATACGCTGGATGTATCATATTTATATTTAAAATTGGGCGATGTTGGTCCTGCGTGTTTCTCTCTAGACTTCAAATCAGTCTGGGCTGCCGATTTTGAATGTCCTTAAATGAGTTTTTCCGAGCCGTGGCTCATTTCGTTCACTCCATACACATGATACAAACATGTTTTCTATAGGTATAAGTATTTTTCATATGTGACAAAGAGGTCAATGGTATACCCTTCATTATTCGGTTTAGTAATGATTGAAAATAAATAAATATGAATATGCACTATCCTTGAAATTATTATGTCAAATAAACAAGATCATGACATTGAAGATTAATCTAAAATCTAAAGTTCTTATGATAATAAATTCTAGCAATATTTATCATTGATACTGGTATGTAGTTAGTATGTAATTATGAGGTGCATAACGTCATGAGTCATCAGTACCGCGAGGACTATTGCGGTCTAGCTAGTGCATCTCCACCAGATCTGTTGGAGAACCTCAGTGTTTTGAAGTTGGAACAGTTAGTCCCCCGATACTAACATTGGCAACGTTTTAAAGTCAATGTGAATTTATCCTGTGGCAGTCCTTCTTGAGCTTCCATTAAGTACGCCCATGAGCATACAACTATATGTTATGCTGTAGCGTAAAAATGGTTGGGACATTTGAGCGGAAGAGCGTATTCAGTTGGTGGAAATGCATTATGCAGCTTGCAAGTAGTCCGCTTTGGGTCACATTAGATCGCTGATGCTTGCTCTTAAAGGCGAACTCGTTGGAGATTCTATATTATGAAATGTGTTCCTTTATGAACTACTGTAAAGACATCGCATTCAGCAAATAATGGGTATGAGGTAACATGAGATGTCAAAACTATCCCAAGTTTATCAGGTTTCAGTGACGGAAGCAGATATTTGGATATGATAGGTAGTATTTTGATAAAAAAAAACAGAACAGAAATAGACGACATTTAGGATTTACTATTAAGCATAACTTTAATAGCCTTTATTGTTTGTTTGACTGTTTGACCTAAGAACTGTGAACTTTTAAAAAATAGTGGGCACGCATCATCAGACAAAGGTCACGCATTGCAAACTATGCACGAAGCACGTTTTGAATGTTCTTATCGCCTATAGCATTTGAAGTTATCTGCCAAACTGAAATTTGGCGTTTCTGGAATAGATTTGTGCCTTTGCTGAGCCTTCTGCTAGATTTTGTGTATTTAGTGAGTTGTTCGTTTATTTCAAAATTGTGTCCTTGTTTTGATTAATCGCGAAAACGTTTTTTAATTGTCGGTTTTTGATGACGTTGAGTTTAGATTTTGGTAGCATTTAAGAATACTTTTGTATACCATATTTATTTTTGCTCTTAAAATACTTTTATATGGCCATGCGTATAGCGAAAATCTCCTAAGAAATGTTTATCACTAGGCTCAAAAATAATGGAAAACATGATAAACATAATAACTTAATTTTGGAGAAGTAATTTAGTGTTATTTAGTTTTTTTATCGGTACAAAATAATTGAATTTCGGGAACTATCTGCCTTTCTTCTCACCAACAGTTGATTGAGTGGTACACTTTTTTGTAAATATCAGATACTATAGCTGGTATCCTGTGTACTCAATAGTCGTTCACCTAATATCTAGTATTTTTTATAAGCTCTGGGCTAAAAGTACGGTCAATCCAGCTTCAACATTCTATTCAGTTCTAGGCACTCAGATTTTTTATAATTTATCAACAAGTGTCACCCAAAAATTGCTAATTATAAAATAACAATATCAAGTAATAGTCATACATCTTGGAGTTCAGTTACAGAAATCAAATCAAAATTAGAATACAGACGTCGTAAATCCGTTTATAGACTGCTATACTCGTACATTCAAGTTAAGTCATTGCAGCACAGATTGCCTGGTGCCCTACTTTTAGCCTTTCATATTAGCAATGGCTAACGATATTTTCTGATGAATCAGGAATCCTTTCCCTTTCATCCGTATAATGAATTTATATCGAGCGACGTATCATTACGTAACACCTTTTACTCCATTTGGCTTTTTTATATTCGCCTACAGGAACTCCTTTTAGAACGATACAATTAAACGGTTCGCAAATCAGTTTTTGTGTTGTACCAGTCAACACCAGAAAGGTCTGCGCCGTCTGTGGAACTGTGGTTAAATTAAAGCTTTTTTAAACGAGAAAATTGTTCGCACGTTTCATGTCGGGTGGATAAAAAATATCATCAAATCATATTTTCCAGTTGATTGATCAAATCACATTTTTGAATCATTAAGATTTGCTAGTTTGCTGTGTCTGTTGCCTTCTAAATTGATTCAAATTATAGATATTAATGCAATCATTGATTCGAGAAAGACTTGAGGTGCCTGAGCAATATGGCATGACATCATTCCGTCTTCATACCTGAGAGTTTGATATCTGCGAAACTCAAATTAGGAATACATACGCAATATCGCTAATTCAGGATCCCAGGAAGCTTATGAAAACTATGAAGAAACTGCTGGTTTGAAAACAGTCGAGGGGATCCACTTGAAGCAAATCTAGGCGAAAAGCAAATGCACTGCTTGCACCGCAGCCACCCAACTTCACGTTTTTCCTCCAGTTTTGATGGTATCCCAGAAATATAGCACAGACACGCTCGCGAACAGGTTGCTAGAAAGCATCATAAAGCGTTGCATAGGCTGCGAACATCAAATGGCTCAAAATTAAAAATGCCTTGCGCTGATCCAGATTATAATAAATTGCTATTATTTTGGTCCCGCTTAAGTAATTAAGTTTTAGTTAGTTCATGATATGGTATTCAGGAAAAACAAAAGATCACACTGGAAATCTAGCATATGCAGTAAAGAACACAAAGGTTACTTTTTGCTCGAAGATTACCCGAAAATTGAAAATTTCATCTGAAGTATCTGCATAGTAAACAACAAAAATGAAAATAATTAGAGCTGATATTTGAGCTGTTCAGTGATTATGATGGTGAAAGTGAAATTAGTTTTTGTGCCATCTAACATGTCAAAATCAACGTATTCTGAAATGATGTACTCCTATTGGACGGACAGTTGATAATTTATACAATGAGAAAATTCATGCTACATAAACGACCCTCACATACAGGGTATTGACAGCTCAGTGCAACTAAACCACATAGAAACACTCAATCGAACAAAATATGATTGACAGTAAGGGACAGTAAGGTTTTATGTATTTACCAGCATACGATATAACACAATCCCCTAAACAGGTCCTAATCAACCTGCAATATTGTTAGATATCATTTTGACCTGATGTGATTTTCATGCCTCTGCAGGCCCCAGTACAAACCATCAAGCTTAATGTGCAGAAGACTCAGATGAAAACCCTGACAAAGAGGTCGCATGCTGATCTGCCATATACTTGAATCATCTTCCATAAAGAACCCGGAAATTAACATCAACAATACCATGTTATGTTGCCGGCCTCGCTAGGTCAGTGCTCCAGATGCCATAGGTTCTGTTCCGCTCCAAGCGTATTCTCCGAATGCGCCCCTCAACACGCCCTAAAGCTTCTGGACACAATCCAGAAACGAGCAATACCTCTAGTGGATGTGTTTGATCTCACAAGGGACTTCCACAATCTAGCCTACAGTCTAAGCTATAGTTATTACCATGGCAGATGTTCGACTAGCCTGCCTCTCATAATAACACCAAGAGTCGCCAGTAGCTCACACTAGAGTTGGCCTAAGGTCGTATCTTAGCCAGATTGAACCTACGGCTTCTCCAACGAGTGTCTTTCAAAAGTTGTATTTTGGAGAACCTCGCACGGGCAGCAGATTATCGAGGGGAGAGGGAAGAATGTGTTGATCATTACTGAATGCAGAAGGACTGTGGTTTAGTGTCTTTGAACCCTGAACAAAATCAACACTTCCCTTTGGTGGACTGACTATGGGTGGCTGGACATTATGGGAGACATGGTAATGGAACAGCACACTTGCGAGGGCAGAGCTGAAAGATAAGCCTCTGTGTCCTAAGCCGACCCTAGGAGTCCGGTTACGCTATGGCGGAACACATTTTATGCGCTGTGAGGTTTTGGGTATCTCAGACAGACTATACTATGGGTTAGCATTTCGGAAGCGGAAGCTGTCAGATATGAAAAGCCCAGAGTTATATCCAACCCTAGCAGAAATGGCTGATGTTTCGAACTGGATATGATAGAGAAGTAAAATTTCCCGTTAGGTGCATCGGTAACTAGATTAATCGGGAAACACCTCTGCACATCTATCTTCCATTAATTTATTCACTTCATACCTGCTCAAAAACATAATTCACATCTGTTCAAAAAATACTGAGTATTGCAGTTTTAAGCTCACAGTTGAAAAACCGTTTGACGGAGTTTGACAGGATTTTTATACGTCTTCATTACTTGTTTATTTATCGGGCAAACAGAAATATTATGAGCTGATCCGGCCAGTTTCAACCATAGTAAACTCAATTCAAACCAGGTGGATATTGTTCACGAAACATAATAGTCATTAAAACAATATAAAATATAAACAAGTCCGGAAACAATATGAATTCTACCAACTATTAATAAGCAAATAATAAACAGCTATTTCGATCGACAGCAGACTCTCAAAAATGACTACACATCAAGTAAAATCAATTTTCTAGAAGAAATACGTTAGAATATTAGAGCTACCTTGTCATATCAATATTTTTTCTGAAACGGTGTTATTATTACATCACATAAGACTTTATCAGGTTGAATTCATAGGAAACGTTGACACATAAAGTTCTCACAATAGTTTGGAAAACTCAAATATTCTCATTCTCAAATTCGCCACAGTAGTCAAAAGGGCAGAAATAATTGATAGAATATAAACTAGGTAATCGAATCTAAGTCTATCTAATAAAACTTTCAAGCTGTAGTCAGTTTTCGAGTTACACCTTATCGAATTCGCGAAATGCCCGGCTTTGTCTGAAAGGGCTGAATCCCCTGCATTTCCATGCATACAAAGTACAAAGTCGCGACGCGACAGCGAAGAATCAGATTGAAATATGAGTTAAATTGGAAAAGTTTGAGGCTTTTAAGGGAGGGCATCTGAGAATGGATTGCACCACTGGGATTGCTACTGTGGACATACAACGCCGACTAATAAACTGGGGTCGATAGTGCAAGATTGCATTTGGAGTCGTATAGGATCCGTGCTACAAAATAATTTGCTTTTTTAGTCATTCTTTCTCGACACTTCGTTGATTTGATGCTAATATTTCCAATCCTGTACCCGCCATATCCATTTTCGTACATCATATTGGACTAATCGAAGACTATTATTTTGGTCTTAACCAATCACATTTCGGTGTACAGATATAGGTTTAGAAATAAATTGAAGGTAGAAAAGTTATTTTAATGACAACATTTCATTTGAATTGCCTAGAAAGAATGAAATAAACATTACCTTCAAATTCACTATGAACTTGTTGCGAGATTTGAGTACTCATATTCACTTAGCTTGAAAATTAAAAAAATTAAAATCAATCACATCAACTTATTTAGTTTACTTGCAGGTAAAGGTAACTCATGCGACAAGCTTTTATATCATATAAATTGTGTAATGACGTTATAAGTTGATAGTGAAAGTCTTAAGGGAAAAGTTCAGTTAATTCTTTTCAGGTCGTTTAAATTGAAGGTTGTTATTAAAAAAAAATCGACTTTTAATTTTTGATTCAATTTTTGGTTATCACTGGAAATGTCTGCCATAACTCCAGTACACCATAATTTCAGGCGTTTTGGAGCAACGGAATAAGCAACAACATCTTTTTTTGCTCTCATTCGTATTCTTAGAAAGTCAGTCCTTTCATTTGATACCCTTATTGTAGGAGTGGATTAAAAATGACTAGTCTGCCATCTTAGGTGTTGCATCAAGAATGACGTGACGCAGCTAACCATGCATTTTCATCCAAACCAAACGTGTTTACAAAATTTCAGCACAATAGGTTGAGGATATCTGCTTCAAAATTGAGCTGCAAGATTCCAGTGAACAAAAACCAATAGGTAATAAAAATTGGGTGGCAATAACTTCAGAATCAGGTAAATCTGCCTAGTCGTAGAAGGATCTTTGAATGATTATCGAAATGCCATAGGAAAGCAACGCTTAGTGTTTGTGAACACTTCCGCTCGCAATGCATCGACTGTCAAAGATGATGCATGATTATTTCTGCAAGGTGTCAACATAATATGTTTCTCGTCAGTTTCCATGTATAATCTGATCATAAATAAAGGGATTTATTTCTATCACGTAACTAATATTAATAAAATATGTATAGGTATGTGAGACCAATTCGATATATATCGTCCCATTTGTTGCCGTAGAATCACTAAGCTCTCCTCCAAATTTCGTACAGCCTTATTTAGCATTTCTGCATGAATTGCGGACCACCAGTGAAAGTTACAAATAAGGGCTCTTCATTCTGTATTTCCTCAACGATGTACGGTCAAATGATTAAATCAGCTGTGAAACAGCACCGAACGTTATATACAGTAAAATTTATGTAATTAAATAAGTAACCAGATTCATTTACTTTTTGAGACCAGCATAATTTCTTGAAACTATATAGGACTATAAAGTATACCTTGTACTTAAAGACAGAACGACAAAACTGCATACCTCAAATATCTGAAATCAGTCAACTTCGAGGTTATACTAAGTAATGTATTTTTGTACATACCTATATTGCACAGTAGAACGTTCTTTACTACACACTGTTCAACCTGGAGCTCCACAATAGCTTCTATCAACCAGGATACAGCGATTGGCAGGTTGAAATTCTAAACGCGAACGTAGCGCTCAAGTTACTGATACAATAATAATATTCAGCTAATTGCAATAATATGGACGGCATGACGTGCCTGCGAAATTACTGACTGATAATCCTTACCGGAGGTCCAATCAGATGTATATGCTCTTGCATTACTGGATAGAATTACCTCATAAATGCCTCACTTGCCCACTTGCGACGGATTAGGACAAAGGGCTGGCAATAGCGATAAATGGCGCCAAGGCATCTATAAGATAAAAAAAGCCTCCTCTTCTCAACCCACCTCTATTCCCAAATACTAGTCACTCAAATTTTTTTATGAATATGATTAGCGGGCTTGGAGATGTTCACAGACTTACTTCCGGTGTTCTTTAATATTTTCTTCTTTTGGCAATACATCTGCCGCCACTGGAATTAAGTTCAAGAATCATAAGGCTTTTTCGCGTCTTTCCATCATGAAACTTCAAGCAAATGTTTCGATTTCACAAAATTTCACAACTACAGCACTTCATCTTGGGTTCCAGGCTGCACCAAGTAGATTACTGAGCCCAACTAGGGATCGGTCTAGCGATTTCCATTATTACATATACCGTAAGTGTTGGACTATGATAGTTTGTAAATAATGTTCAAGAGTTTTGTAGCGTTCGTTTATGCCCTTTGGGGTATATTTTCCTATTCTGATAAATGTAAGTTGTATTGTAATCAATATCCTGGCGTATGAAAATTTCGTAATAAAATAGGTTTATCTCAAATAATGGCCCTTAAATCGTATTTGAGCCAGATATGATGTATATCATTTGATAGAAGTTCTATAAAAAGTCCGTTCGCATTACCTTTAAATCCAGCAGAAAATTGCGATGTACCGTTTTCGTAATAAAACACAATGATCCATTGGTTACACTTTCATACATGACAGACAAGAAAAAAAAAATTTTCAAGTAAAAAATCAATAAGAAGCAGACAGCGACTGAAATGTATATAATTGGATTTGAAAGGAAAAATGCAGAGTGATACGTAAACTATTTATCCATATACTTTTCACTGAAGAAGAATCAAGTTATTCCACATTTATAATCAGTTTTGATCCATATAGAACGTGTTATACTAATAGACTTTTTTAAGTGAGGTAATAATAAGCTCCGATGACTACTGCGTGCTATCAAAGAAATACTGTTTACTGTATCATTATATCCTTACTACACTTTTGCACAAAGCTACAAGTAGCCTGTGCATTTTAATTCTATTTCCATCAACCACGCCAATGCTTGAAATCATAAAACATAATTTTAGCGAGCTTGTACAAAAGGGACCTGCCATCAGCTTTTTAGTACGATGGCAGAGTGAAAGTATAATGTAGTCTGTTATTATGGAAACAGTCCTGCAAAAAATTAGTATTCTGTTCAGAACACAATGTATGGTCCGTTTTTATATGCATACAAAAGCTAATTTGATTTGCGTTGCACAACAAGATACTTACTCCAGCATACATGCGCCACACGTCTCGTGTGATATTTGACTTGGTGGATATTACATTTCAAAATATAAAAGCGGCGTCTCACTTTGAAGGAACGTGGAATTATTGGAATGCTCATGATTCTTTCGTACGATATCACATGTTGTTCTGTTTGTGTACTTGATTCCATCTACATTTTTCTAAGCCCGTCAGTATTCAGCCCGTCACTATCAACACATGAAATCCCCTTGAGTTCGACTAAATCTGGCGACCCCAAGTGTTGAATACTAACGACAGACACGTTGCCAACATTAAAATGTCCCCTTTCGTCAGATCTGTAGGAGTATATCCGGGTCTCCCAGAGGCAGAAAACAGGTCTCTGAAGACCTAGAGAGCAAAAACAGGAAAATGGGACGTAAAAGTGGAGGAACACAATGTTGAATATTGCATAATTTGATGAAGCCTTCCATTACCGCGCCTCTCCATGCACGCGCCACCATTCAAAAAATTAGTTGAGTAGGATTCCCCCTCCCCCTCTCTAGCCTTTCGTATATGAACGAACCTTGATTAGTAAAGAAGCAGTGAAACGCATAGCAAGATGAAAAACAGGTTTTTATAGTTAGTCTATCTGTCTGTTTGACGAAATATTTGGACTCTCCAACTGTTTAATGATAATGATATTTACAGTACAGTAAACCTAAATAGTCACATTAACAATTGTGTTTTATAAATTGTATGCGACTCTTATCAAAAAATATAATTCAATCAACACAAAAATAGTATATCCTAATGAAACCTATAGCTTCCCTAATCTTTAGAAATATTGCATAAAGTGCATAAGGTTTGCTCAGGAATTGACACTAAACTTCATCAGTAATTATGAGTTAAAACTCGGAAACCTTGTTTTTCCAGTCCAGTATCCAAAATGAACAGTTTTTGTGTAATTTGAAAAAATCCACGTTTTGGTTATTGTTAGAAAAAAGTCGACAATATATACATGTTTTTTGTATGAATAGCATATACTGGTGATCTGACATATGCGCTGCCCAATTATAGATCATGTTTATAATCAGAAATTACTGTTTGATGAATCTGTATTATGTTTTTCACAAGTGACCTCCAGTTGGCGTTATTTCAAAAAACAATAACAAGATCTCGTATGTGTCAATGACAAATAATTTCAGCACTGCGGAGGTTCTACAGGATATTCATTCATTGCCTAATAACTGGCAAAAAATAGTGGCTAGTCTATGTTTAAGCTGTGGAGACTGTTAGACTGGAAGCAGTGATTGCTATATTTACATTTCTTCTCAGCAATTGTCCTAGCTAGATGCTTGGTACCATGTTCGCCATATACCGTACTAAAAGACAGTTAACAGCTCCACAAGCTGCAAAACCCTATACAAGCCTACATAAAAATGCTATACCTCATTACGGATACCATTTTCAACTCCTGACATTAAGAATGCTAATAAATAATACAGGGTATAAACAAATAGTTTCATTTCCATTCGTTCATTCAAAACCAAGCGTACGACGATGTCGTTTCGCGATCGATGAAGGTAGACCTTGATCATTTTCAGCATCGGATTAATAAATGGAATCACATGATGGTTCTTATCGTATACCTAGTTCGATACACAATGAAGATATTGATGTAGATTGTAGATACTCTTACTTTGTGAAAGTTTTCCATCATTCAGCTAGAAGATGCGTAATGTGGACACATAGTTTCACAAATAAGACTTTGTTTGTTTGTTGAGTCTTGATTTCTCTTTAAATCATCGTCGGATTATGAGTAGTGAAATTTGACAGTTCGAAGATGATTTAAATATCGAAAAGAATCACATTAAAAGAGAGCTTTTTTTGTGAAACTTTGTGTTCAAGTCACACAACCTTTATTTGAATGAAAGAGATAGTGTGCAAATCTAGGCAACTTTCGAAAGATTTGTCATTATTGCGGACATAAGTTAGGACTCCTAAGAGTTAGAATGCAAAAAGGCTATACGGTGTATAGTATGAACAAAGTGAAGTGTTGAAACTCCATTCGTTCATCAAAGGCCAATCAGACCTAGCATTCTGCGGTGCATTTGTTAAGTGAATAGATTGCGATTTGTGAGACAAATTTAACTGAATTTTAGTTGGATAGATGGCATCTGTTCAATATCAGTGTCACGTATGGAACTAAAAGTTAAACAGATAGGTGCTAATATCTGATTTTACTTTTTTCATTCTGAATACGAATTTGAGGGAGGGCGATGTCGTCCACGATTGGCTTTGGATAAACCAATGAAATTGCAACCTTTAGATATCAGTTATGTGCAGCTATAGTGATAAGAATAAATATTCACCACACAAAAAATGCAGCTCCACAGTCGAATAATAGAGCAAATAGATCGTGAAGTATTCTGCCACTGAGGAGGTATTACGCTTAAAATTTTAAAGCTTTTTGTTTCCATTCCGTATCATTATATAACTTATTAGTATTCCTTTTCGCGTTGGCTGTTATTCTCGTTTACATCTCATAACATACTCACAATTATAGGAATCTAAAAAATATCTGCGATTATCAGTATTTTTGCAGAAACTTTCCGAATGCCTCTTCATCGTATAATTCTTTCCATGCCGAAAATGTAAATTCATGTAAAGTATTTTCGGTGAAACAGAAAACAATTTTGACCCTAGAATTCTTGCTGCTGGAGCTCCGCGATTATTATTCGAACATTTGAATTAAAGTAGATAGTACGTAGCATCTGTCATCTTTTGAAAATCATTTCACCTGGTTTCATTGAAGTGAATCAGGAATATTCAGAAGTTGTTTTCGTATTTATGGAACATTGAAGGCCAAGCTTAATCATGTTTTTTTGGGACACTAGAATTGACTATTCAGTCCTCTCAGGCTACAGAGACTGAATTCAATTAATTTTCATATATCTACTGAGATTTCTTCTAGTAATGTCTAGTATTATTAGTTTAAGTAAAAAGTAAATACCGATGCAATAGAAAGCAGTGAGCGGCTTTGAATTGGCAGAGATTTTTATGTTTAATGGGAGGAAATAACTTGTTTGCAGCTGCTATAAAAGACACGTTACAAAGTATTTAATGAAATTGCATTGACAAACTATTGACATCATCACCTGGTGATTGTTATATACAAGTTTTGCCTTCGCCACCATCAGTCCTCCAATCGGACCCAATAAATACATCGTTGCAGATGTAGATAAAATAATTGTGTATTTTGTTAACACGCAGTCTCACAAATAAGACTCTCTTTATTACAGTGACGCGTTTCGATTTATATTGAAATCATCACTACACTGGCAAATCTCACCATTTTTCATTTGGATTGTAATAATAAACCGTGAGAAAATTTGGTGAATTCATGGTACATCTTTAAATACGTATAGCGCCAATTAGATTTTTCATTAAAACATATCCAACCAGGCTCGAGAAACTATCTAATGAGAAATTTATCTCATATGGTGAGGCGGGACTGGAAATTAATTGAAATTTAAATACTTGTTTCGAGAAAAATCAGTCATTTGATTGAACGAGGTTGTTAAAGTCTTCAAATATAGGAGATCAAATTCTGATTTTAGCTACAACCAATATTTTAATCATGTAGATTGTAGATGTTCTTATTTGGTGAAACGCTTCCATCATGCAGATAAAAAGTGTAATTACACAACTTTTTATCCACAATATTTTAATAATAAGTGGACTATACAGAGCAACGTCCTTTTCTTGTCAAATAAATCCAATCACATCTAGATTAATCTTTGAACTACTATTATTGCGGACAGACATGGCTTTCAACAAATTGTATTACTGCACGCCAGTCTCCTACTGCCAGGTATTGCAAAATTGGAACCTTCCTATCAATTCAGGCTAACTATTACATAGTAATTTGCAGTATTCTACTGTCTACGGTCTACGCCAATGCTGCGCGGCAGTTTATGGGCGAAACTAAGGACCTATAAATTATCCTTTCTATTATAGATCCATGAAAGCGATTTTCTTTTGCTAAAGTGCGGGACATAAATTTTATCGACACAATAAAGGTATCAGACAGTGATGGCCTCATTTATATATCTCTCAATTTAATTATGCGATCATGTATACTTACATGAGTCAAGGTACAATAAACGGATGAATCAAAATCGATTCAGTTATTTCTTTATCATATTGTTATAGTTTAAACATATTTCTAAGCATGTCATTCCGTGGAAGTACAGCGTTAATTTGGACGCCATTCTTTTAATGTCGTATTACTAGTAACTAGTAGCGATTAATATCATGACTGTTGCAGAGCGTTAGAAAGACTGGTCAATCGACCGATCGACTGACAGACCGAAAATCTCTCCGAATCAACAGATAGACCGACAAACCTTCGTATAGGTAGACCAACACGTGAACAAATAGCAGACAGGCTGACAGACAAACCATTAAAAAAACGTATGATCTCAAATTAAACAATGTCCTACATCCCTCACCCCAGCAAAACTTACATTGTTTATGAAGTAAATAATATTCCTACAACAATATTAAGAACTTGTTCAAGCCATTGTAAAGTATGAATGTGTTGGTCTGAAACCACCAAAATCTATAATTTGAACTTTAGGAATCGATATAATTGTGATTGAGCTATTTTGCTATCAGTAGCGCGGTTATAATTCCATTAATATCCATTCATTACATAACAGTGACCACTCCATTACACCACGATGTCTCAGCACGAATGACTTGTTACCTGCTATACATTCCTTTCGTTCGTATATCTCAATCTTAGACGATCGCATCTGTAAACCTCGTGTCTAGCGGCCAAAGACCGGAAATTATAGAAAGCCTTTCACTAGCTTCCGATTTGGTCACGCCCGATCCGAGGTATAAGAAGTCCAATCGGCTGATTTGCCATATCAGTTTCCGATACTTTGACAGACTGAAAATGAGAATAGTTCTTGTAAGTGGTTTGTTATTATACAGTGAAGTGTGCTTGTGATGTGCATGATTATTTTGGATTATAAATAGCTGTGGTGAGACAGTGTCCTCCCTTAGGGTTTCTAAGAGATGACAATTTAAAATTCTGACTGCCAACTAGTATGTGCTATAAAAACGAAAGACTAAGTAAGGCCGAGGTATCCTATATATTCTAAAACCGAAGTGGCCAATATTTATCAGAAAAGTATTTAAATATGTAATGTTACAGTTCAACTAGTTTTACTGTTCACGCCAAAAGTTAGATAAGTAATGTGATTTCTTTAATGTAATTCGCTTTTCTGAAGATTTAACACGTCTATTAACATAAAAATTTGTGTCTTTGAACTCCGTCAGTCTATCTGATGCCTCTTTGGTAAAGTCACAGTGACCGATCACTGATTTTGATGAAATGTACTGAAGGATATGATATGGATTCATAGTTAATAATATTTTTAATATTATGGCATCCGTGAATTGGGAGTATTTAGCAAAAAATTAGTATCTATCAAAACCTATATGATATACCGCAATATTCAGTATTCCAGTACTTTTTTTTAACATTGATTTATAGTGCAACATTATAATTATTATTATTATAAATAGTATTATAAAGAAAAAACAAAAAGATACACCGGGCCGCTGTTCAGTTTCCCAGCAATTGCTTCCCACACCGTAAGGTATGAAATCACTGGTTCCGCAAATCTTTCGCCCTAGGCAGACGAAGAGAGCCGAGGATGACTGATTTCTGCATCTTCTGGCCAATATGCTTGGCGATGCACGGCATGTCGGTATAGATTTCAATGCAGATGGTACCGTATTTCTCATCCCAGCTAAGGATCCGATGACCGTAACTAGCAGGTTAAGAGTGTTTTCTGGCCAACGACTGTGAAGCTGGCTGGGGAGCTCCTGATACTAGGTCGGTTTCTCCTCTTCCTTCGATACGATGTTCATCTTGGCAGGAGTCGAGGAGGACCATATCGCGCTTCTTAGCTTGCATTATGCTCGAGCGTGGAAAATGAATCGTTCCAGTATATCCGGCATCTCTCGTTCTCCACCACGGAATCAATATCCCCTGGAGCGTAGGGTAGTACAGGTGTCTCATCTATACCGTAGGAGTGTCTCAAATGATGATATAGCACTCGTATTGTGCCTATAGACGTGAGCAGTGCCAGCATACAGCCTACACGCTGATAGGAGATGATTGTACAAACTTATCTGGCGCCTGTCGGAAAGCTCTACAACTGGTATTGGGTACTTCCATACCCATAACCCTACAACGATATACCAAGGTGTTAAAGATACCATCCTAGTATGCCTTTATGAAGACCTCAGTCTCTGATATCAACCCACTAGACCTTAGGAAACAAAAGGTCAACTGTTTAGTCAAGGCATGCTCTTCTAGATGTTTGTAGAAGATATCATAGATGGGCTAGTCTATGTGAAGCCTCAGAAGGAAATTGCCTCAGCAGTTTTGTGGGTTTTGAGTTTAGTATTATTGATATTATTATTACTGTCTCACTCTTCTCGCAAGATTGTGGTGTAATCAGGTACTGACGGGCTATACCAAGTCAATAACCCAGCTATTGCTCTGCGTTGAGGAAGTTTCGTACAATACTACAGTACAAGTCTTGAGGATTATTATTATTATTACTGTTATTATTATCATTATGATCATTATTGACAAATCTGATTCAAATCATTATTTCCTGAGTGAGGCCATTGCGTTGGGAGTAAATCGTAAAACTACTTGATGCCTTTTTTTATTTGTCACTTGTATTATCGGATGGTCCTTTGTTGTTATGCTAGCGAGGGTTGCATTACGAGAGCCAGAATTTGAGCATTCCAAATGATATGTACGTTGAGAAGATCAGTTAATTTAATTTGCATGGCTCTGTCCACCAATCTTTCGCCTTTATTTGCATCTAAATCGCCTGATTTCAGAATAACTAAACTCCTTTGTTTGAGCATTCCAAATGATATGTACGTTGAGAAGATCAGTTAATTTAATTTGCATGGCTCTGTCCACCAATCTTTCGCCTTTATTTGCTTCTAAATCGCCTGATTTCAGAATAACTAAACTCCTTTGTTTGAGCATTCCAAATGATATGTACGTTGAGAAGATCAGTTAATTTAATTTGCATGGCTCTGTCCACCAATCTTTCGCCTTTATTTGCTTCTAAATCGCCTGATTTCAGAATAACTAAACTCCTTTGTTTGAGCATTCCAAATGATATGTACGTTGAGAAGATCAGTTAATTTAATTTGCATGGCTCTGTCCACCAATCTTTCGCCTTTATTTGCTTCTAAATCGCCTGATTTCAGAATAACTAAACTCCTTTGTTTTAAAAAGTTTGTACATCGGTCGTTTGTAAGTGGTGAGTAAAACAATTCTAACAAAAAGGAAAGTTCACGCGAACGCTCAGCTATGTTCCACACCTTTTCTGTATGGACCATATTGTTTATTTAAATACTTCACATAGGCATTTAAATTTCAAAAATAATAAATTATTATTTCGATAATATAATGCATAACACACACAATACATTCAAGACAATCATATTTTTTGCGATTTTATTAAATTTTAGGAAACATTGTGTAGAATTAAAATTCTATATTTCCTTGATATTCTTGAAGCTATAAACATCACTTCACTTCAACATTACGCCAAAACCAAGGTAATGAGTAGGGAACAAATAAGGAAGGAGATGATGGTAGACTCATTCACAATCTCAAATTTTTCGGATTTAAATTCATAGATTATATATATAACCTTATACAAGCGTCGCTTCTTTTCTGATCAATCAATGCATTGTTCTGTAGGTTTACCTTTAAATCCAGTTCTACTGGTGTGTGCGACCTTAATTAACATAATTCATATGAGTTCAAGTATGCGTGTAGCCAGTTCATTAATGCGTTCCATAAACTGTCTGCTTTTGCAATTAACACACTGATCCAGTTATTCCACAATTTGGTTGACGTAGCCGTGTCGTTATCGTAATGATGGCGAAATACATCAATAACCAATGATTGCTCTCCATTGTAATGACGTCAATATGCACAATATGTACAGCGCATATTTTTTGTCACGATTTATGGTCTAGTGACTTTGCCATCAATAGGGCTTTCCTAGAAAATTTAAATGGATCAAGCTGTAACAACTAAAAGAAAGAAACAATGCAATACAATGCAATTTTCTATTTCTATTATAACCATACTTATGTCTTAAATCTTATTCAAGGGCTTCATGATTCATCGCTCTCTATCTGTGATCAATAAATGGAACCAAATGCCCTGTCGAACAAACCGAGTTGTTAGTAGGTTTTTTCTTCAAATGAATGCAGATACAATTATTTTTTAGACAAAGCTCGGTTGAACAGTTATATTTTTGTTCGCCAACTGAAATAAACCATTCTTCTTCAAAGTTCATTTGTGTCCATGTTAAGGTATGTATTATGAATATTTATTAGTATAACGTGTTCTTTAAATGAAATGCAAGAAACCATGTGTGTTCTTATAATAATAATCCGATGTCGGACAACGCAGACCGAGAGAAAATGAAGAACTAATAGAGTTCCAGAATGTTTTAAATTACAACCCCATCCCACTTTTGGGTGGATAGCAATAGATGAGATAATTATTCTCCAACGAACGGCAATTGAGAGGTGGAGGAAGTAGCTGGTAAAAACCAGGAAGGCTCAAATCTTGATTCGCTTAAATCTGCATCAACATTTTACCAACGCTTTTTACAAATAAATTGAGTAGTCAGGTGAAATAGCTGATCCAATTTCACCGACCGACGGAAGTGGCGATATTCAGTGGCGTGCCTGTATGTTTTGATGGACGAAACAATCAGGTAGATTAGGAAAAATACCAATGGAGCTGTATTTGAATAAAGATTCACATTTCAGAGTCGTGAAAGCAAATGATGGATGTATAATTTGAGATGAAATGTTTTATGAAAAAATGTTCATTCTCTATGAAATCGGGTAGTATCTAAAGTCCTTGACTTCAAAATTTGATATAGTTTTATAGTTTAATTTTCCATGTATGAGTAACTTTTAAAAATCATTTGGTAAAAGTGGCTTCTTTGGAAAATTCACATTCATGCAAGTTTCTCAACTCTTAATGTCATTCGAAATTTACATTCAGACCTACTGAGAGGGGCTAGTAATCAGTAACACTTTTCAAGGCAAATTTAAAAAAAGATATTTTTTTTCAAAAATGTTGGAACATCAAAAGTTAAATATATCACATCATAAAAAGCAGGGAGTAAATTGAAGCTGTACTTCCTACGCCGTAGCATCAGCTTAAAAATTAAATAATTAATTAAATTTTCTCAACCAATACTTCCGATAAGAACCCTTCTATTATTTACTACACGTGATATAGAGAATACACCTTCTTGACGTAATTTTATAAAAGCAATGTTCACATACATGATTATGTATTAATTCAGTTACAGTGTCACAAGAAAGGAGCGTTACGAATTAGCCCACTAGAACTGAAAACAATGAGAAGTTAAAATTTGCTCGAAATATTAGAGGCCCATCAATCAGTTGCAATGCTTATGAGCTAAAGTGTTTTGAAATGTATAAATAATTGCCTTTATTCATAGCTCCCATATCATGGAACACCTTTTATGAACGTCAAAGAATAAGACTTCATTCGAAACATCCAAAAACGAAGCTTAAATGTCATAACTTGTTTACGATTTGAGGATGGATTTGCTATTGCACCGTAGGAGTAACGTAGTGTCAAAATGTGAAAATCGAATTAATGGTTTCCTAGTTATCGAAGCATTACCAGACAGACAAGTCCCACGACAGACAGAAACATTTTTTTTTCTTGTTAAAGTTGTAAAGTGTATTATGAAACAAGAAAAAATAATAACTGACTCGACAATATTACAATTATAATTAAGTATAATACGTACTTGTTCTGCTCAATGCTGTCAGATTTAAAATGTATGCTTAATACGCAAGATTAGCAGTACAGATAAAATAGGAGAATAAAATTTCCTAAAGTTATCATGTAATAAGTGTAATAAAAAAGATAACTACACGATAATATATTTTACCATAATGAGGCTAAATTACTGTACCTACTCAAACATTTGTCATTGTCTTTCAAGAGATATCACTAATTTTGTCGCCATGCCGATAGAATCAAGAAGGCCTTATTATCATCCTGTGGTTCTAAGAATTTTGAAAATCTATTTTTACAATTATAGTCACAAAAACTATTTATATCGAATCATACTTATTTCCCTTAATTCCGTCCCTTTGGTCTGCTACTGACAATGATTCTGCGGCTGCATGCTAGAAGTTCATCCAGCCCAGCGTGCAAAACATAATCGGCAAAACCTTGTTTCCACCCGCGAACAAATTGGCAGCTATCTCTTTTGCGCTTTTTCCCCTTCCTACCTATTCAACTAGAAACTGCAAACTTTTATGAAAAATTTACCAGATCTGCCAGTTGCTGGTTTATTTTGATTCCACTGATTGTCCGCCACGGGCGTACGATTGTTACTGTGACGTATCTGGTGAATCTGTCCAGACTAGTCAGATTAAGGTGTAAACAAGTCATATCATTGCATGATGTTTATAATAAAATGATATTGCATTATAGAATTCAAGAATTCAATCTATTTGTAGAGAATTGACTTATCCTCATGTTATTAGTGCACACATTAACACAAAATAGCAAACACTGAAGTAATATTTATACTCACTTCTGATCCTCTTAAGTAAATTGTTTTTGTAGACTTTGTAGTAGTAGCTTTTGATGTAACCAGTTAAGAATTACTTTTACAGACAGCAAGGCGGAGCGGCGTCCAGAGTGCTATTTTTATGTAAATATGTGAAAAGATGGATATTTGTATTCCAGGAAATTTTCTTGAGATCATAATAATTGATTTATTGATTTATATATCTTGGACCATATTGTCGTTTATATTTTATATGTACAATTTCGAAAAATATTACAACGATGTTTATTTATATCGAAAATGAATATGTATCCCTGACCATCTATTACCTTCCGCGCAGACAAGGCTTTATTTAATATTCTCCCAAGATGATCTTGATTGAACGAAACTGTAAATAGGTTGATTCATTTGAGATTTTTGTGGTAACGGCCAAATAATCTTTGATTATTTGTCACATGTGATGATGCTTAGCTTCATTTCTCATTTCATTTGAAGTTCACTAAGACTCAACAATCGTATCCATAGGTTGTCCTTACTTGAGAACAAGTCTTTCTTAAACATCTCCTTTACTTTTTATAAAGGTGGATGAGAAGTCCATTTGAAGGCGGAAACATTTAACGACGTAACGTGACGTGCAACTCAAAATAATGTTATGAAAGGTCGGGCTGTGCACAGTAAAACCATATCCAGCCACGTATCATACCTATAGAGGGCCCCATAAGCAAATAAAAAAATAATAAAAACCGATTGATTACACTGATGAATAGTTGAAACCACACATCTTTATACAGAGAACTTTACTCACATTTCTGCTGCTTCGGTAGGGAATAACACTCACCTGAAAAAAGTTAGATTAGATATATTACGAGTATCTACGCACAGTGAATCAATTCCCGAATAAAAACTAAATAGGTATGATCAGTAGAACAGACATTTTTTTACTCACACATTTGTAATTAGTTATTATATGAAGTCTTAGTTCTGTTGAATAATCCCATTTTTAAGGATTTCTATTTCTGCTAGGTTTAACATACCTTATTTGTCTTTTTCTTTTCCTTGCTAAACAAAAATTGGTTATATAGCGGTAATATATATATATATATATATATATATATATATATATATACAATTCTCAGTTATGATAAATACTCGTATTCCAGTAACGTTTTATAAGACAACTGCAAGAATTAATTTAATGTTATATTCACCTATTAATATAATATGTTCCATCTTTGACCACTAGTTTCATCATTGCTATCCGTTATTTTACATTGAAGCAGCTCATTAATCAAATTTAATAGGTTTAACTATTGGGGCCATCACTTATTTTCCTGTAAGAATGAATATAAATAGATATGTAGGGAACATACTCTTTATATATTGATTGATAATCCCAAATTATTAATTTACTAGCAGACTTTTCTAAAGGATATGCATTTTTATGAACCAAATTGACTTAAAAGTCCCACTTGTGGCAACCAATGTAATATTCAGAGTATTCTTATTACCAAAAGTGATTCTATCGAACTAACTTGTATTTAAATTATAGGATTAACGCACGTCCAGTATTCTGATGCAAGATATGGATTGTAATCCGGACATAAAACCAATTCGGGTCATCAAAGAGAGTTTCGATAGGCATGTTACGACAACTTATTGTTCATCTATAAACAAATTAATTGAATACGAAACAGGCGTGACAAAAAAGCGGAAACCGCAACACCCATAATTTCGAAAAGCAAAATGCAAAGAGAAAGGTTCAAAAAATAAATTAAAAGTTTTAAGCATGAACGATCTTCGATATGAATCCACGGTTCACGGCACTTTTGTTGTGCGTTGTACATCTTTTTCGTCATATTGCTCAGAACATAGCAGTGTCAGCGCTCTTGGGTTTTATTTAGTAACTCGTTATATTCAGAGCTAATGAAGTGAATTGACAAACCGGGAACCTATATTGAAGAATTCCATGGCGGGATCGTTTATCGCTGGAACTGGGCTTGATAAATTCAAATTGTACGTTATTTTAGGAAGTCATACCTTGTTGGGAAAAAATTGTTTATTTCTCTTATGAAAATAGAGCCATGATTGGATTAGAAACTTTTTCAAAAATTATAACTAAGGAAATGGTAAACTGATTAATGTTGCTCAAAATCTTGGTGTTCTCCTTTCAAGTTATTCGAAAAAAGAAAAAAAAAAGAAAGAAAGTGCCTTTCATACTTGTTTTGGAACAACCTATTATATATATATATATATATATATATATATATATATATATATATATATATATGATGCTTCCGGATTAAATTAAATGAAACGTTGGCCATGGACAAGTTTCAAGGTCCAGTCAAAGTTTTGTTTTAAGTCGTAGTAAGTGGTATAAAAGGCTCCATTGAATTGATTCTTATAACTTTAGTCAGGTGTATAGTGTATCTGTATTGTATACTTTCATCTATTAATGAGTTATATCATACACATTCGATCAAATTAGAAATCATGTTGATCGTCAGCTGTCCAGTAATTACCCGCCTTGATATTGTTTTCATTAGATAAAGTTAAATATGATAAGAAAAAGGTTAAGTAAACGACTGAGTAAAAGTGTAACAGTTCTGAAATTAACGATACTTTCTTTTTGTTCGTTTTTACTTGTTCTCGTAAATCCACTACCATGATTTATAGCTGGCTATTACTATCACCCATTCAATTATCGTTAAGCGCATTAGGCATTTGCATAATTATATACATTAACAACTAGAAAAATGGATTTGCACATATACTTCCCATTTATAGCACAGGTAAATGACATTATACCTTTTATGTATATGTATATTTTAATATATCAACATTTCATATATGTAATAGATATACCGGGTGACGATCAAAGTACTTTCCACAGTGGCATTTCAAAAAAGCATGGAGAAAGAAATATTTAATTGGTATGTATGTCACTAGAGTTGAAAATTGTTAACATTTGTAACACAAAAGTAAATTGAGTAGCGTTTCCGGTTTTACCGGAAATTACCCGGTGTCTATTATTTTAAGTGGGATTCTCGGTTTATATTCTTCTGTTGGGATCATTGAACAATCCATAAAAACCCTTTCATACAAGATAATCGATCTAACGTACTTGAAATAAGGCCAACCAATGATATGCCATATTTTCCATTTGCCTTTACCTTATGGAAAAAGCCAGGACGAAAAAAATATGAGTATTTACTCATCATTCAAGGCGCAGTTCAATAATTCAATCAAAAGATAAATTACTCGTCATTTGAATAATATGTGTTGCTGCACTGTACGAAAATGGTTTAACTTACTAGAGCGAATCCTCCATTTTCTGATACTTCTTCTTTACCATCTATTCTATTACGAATTAGTCAACTTTCATAGACACCTGTGAAATTTAAAATTCAGATGGCCGATTGTTGATTGATTTGAATCTACCGTAAACTATGCTTGATCAGCTACAGTACTTACTTCATTCTGAACAGAGGGATATTTATTCACTTCAGCTTTGGAAAAAATCATATTTTTGTGACTGGCTCCGTAAAAAAGCAACATTGATTGCATGGAATAGATGAAGTAATATCATGAACTATTGATATATAGAAGTGGTATGAATATTCTGCTTGAATAAAACTGTCAAGAGCAGATTCAGAATAGAATTCAATAAAAACTGAAAAGTACTTTGAATTTAATTATGTAAGGAAAATGTTCCAATTTCCAGCAGATCAGTTTCCTACAAAATATTGGACAGCTAGTAATTAACAATTCTAATTAAACGTCTATATAGTCACATAAAAAACTAACATATATTTTAAATATATATTTCAACAGCACGTCTGTTGTAAGGATGATATTACTACTGTTAATTTAAAATAAAGTATGTTTCACCAGATTTGATTTCTGAGATACTGCTGAGAATGTGACAATTATCTTTAGTAAAAATAGCACGCATTTCAATAAATTTTCAGGGAGGCCTCCCTTGGCTCAATGTACTCTTTGCCATTTTTACAATTTAGAATCCGGTGGATCAGAGCTACAAGCATTACTGTCACTGTTATCATAATATCTATAATAAACAGTATTACGTAATATCCATTTTGATGGAGAGGATTTTGAAATTTTCTGAGCTCAACAAACGATTTTTATTGATACCAGCTACCAGCTGACTGCAGGCACTGCGACCAGTACACATTGGAGGAACATGGTTTGGTGTTTAAAACTTTACATACAATTCCGTCCAAATTTAATATCTTTTAATGTGAACAACTGTCACCTTGAAAGTCAAGCTAATTTCATTTCTTATTAATAACTGAGGAGCTGATAATTTACAGGAAACAAAAACCAACAGTATAATTATTAATGGTTTAATACTTAAATAAACGACAGCTTTTCGGCAAAAATAAAAATAGTAGTTTTCAAATGCAACGAAACTATTTATTTGTTTATAAAGTGAAAATTACAGAACGAGAATTAACGGCACTGAAAATACATAGCATTTGAAATAACGATTTTTTCAGTATAATATTTTTGCAACTGCCTTTGCGATGAACATTTCCGTTTCCTTGAAAACTATTTCACGCATCGATATTAAAATTTCTAATACATTTCCAGTATCATTGAACTTATTTATTCTATACTCGCTTATTCAATGGTATGCAAATCTGAACGGTCTTTTTACGATTCTCTAAACAACAAATAATCCAATCGAGAGTTTTCAACTGCCATTTTGAAGGACTTTCAATTTCTTATATGATTGTTCGTGAAGTCCCCATCACTTCCTTCTCATAATTTATGTCGGATTTGTTACTATGAATTTATACCCAATCCATTATGCCAGGATGCCAGCCCAATCTCACAGCTGTTTGGACACACTTACCTATCGAAAATGCCATACCTTTGAACAAAGACTTCATACAAAGCAATTAATAAAGCAGCCTAGATGTTTACCATAGCAGTCTGATATTAATATTTCTATAATTGTACGATAATAAAAGTGTACCCTAAGTGCATGCGATATTCCTTTCAGCACATGCTGTTCGTCCTAGCTGTGGGCCTGAGCCCTGTGGCAGGGGGAGTCATAAACGACCTTGGCGGGGAAAACGGCAGTGAGGAACAAAACGACGGTGAAAATCAGTCTAACGAAGTCCACAGCGAAGGGGGTGGAGAAGAAGGTGGTGAAGGAGGTGGAGGAGGCAGCAATGATGAGTTTTCGGAGCATGCTAAAATCCTCTCGCATCACCTAGGGGGTGGAGGAGGTGGAGAGGGCGAAGGTGGTGGAGGTAAGCAATGCATAGGTTCTCAAAGAAAACCACACAATAATCAGCAGGCTGTTATTGCATTCCCAGATCCATCGTTAGATATTCTTAATGGGACTGGAAAAGTGACTGTGAATAATTATCGTCATAATACAATACAATACCGATGCTTACAGATCACGTACAAGTTAGTAAACTGGCCAGACATACAGGTTTTTAACTCCCACCCCACTACGTGAGGACAACAAGCAGAGCTTTAGGGCAACTGACTTGCCTTGTGTGGCGACGCCGCTTTTAATGTACCCGTCAACCACATCGTAAAACTCTCATAAAACGTTTCTTTGGAGCAGACTTCGTCTAGATATTGCTAAATAAAAAATATGAAAAGTGAAGCAACAACTACGTATTCTGTATATAGTGTTAATATATGTCTGAAAAATGCTTCAAAGTGTTCGTGTCACTTTTGCGAAACAAATATTACTCTACCAGTATGGCTTATCAGTAACAGATATTGTCCTGAAACTTCAAATTTGCCATTGCATGAACGGTTTTTCCTGCATAGAGAAACTTTGGAATCAATGTCTTCCTGTATAGAAACAATTAAATATTATAACAATATAACATCTGAAGCTCATTACATGGTTGTATCATCATCTTAGTCATACTTCTTGGAGAAAAACAAGACTACTGAAATGTTTAGAGCCATTAAAAATGGATCTTGAGGAAAAGCGTTTTTCTTTTGTACTTTGATGATGGCTACCGGGATAGCCGTAACATTGGAAAAAATATTTCAGTAGTCATTCATGTGGTGTCAATTAGTGACCAGTAAATGTAATATGTAATTTATATCCGAGATGCCTCTCACTACCTAATAAGTCCTTGTATTCAGATTAACAGCCTATACTAACAAGTCTAGGCTAAAGACGAAATATGCACGTCTATAGCAGGTCTTATGCATACTAGAGAGCGTACACTTACGTAATTTCTTGTTTAATTGCCTGTTAACTCCCTATCTGGTTAGGAAAACATATTTCCTCCTGTTCTCGAAATTGTGATACTTATTTTGTATTTTGTCCTTGTCTCTTCCTTATCAGCCATTCTACTAAGTGTACTAAGATCAACAGCCTTGCAAATATCGGGAAGACATTTTCAGTCATCTGCTACGTAAGCCAACACAATTTATCATATTGAAACAAAACAGGTCCAATGAAGTAGAGGTCACTTGGAGTTTGATAGTTATAGTTTCCTTACTTAAATCTATCGACCAAGATTATACCAATATTGATAGCATCTAGTGTATTAATTACATTAGCTCAAGCACGAACAATCTAATTATAACAGGTTAATAAAAAATGCTCGTATATCAACCAAAAGCTGGATAATATCAATTATCATTAATTACCATTCAGTTTAAGAAGAGCAAATTACCTTTCTGCTCAATTAATGAGATCTTTTACTTCATATTCAATTATATTGCAGGTGACTTAGATCAACATCAGTGGCATTCCTTCAATACAGGAGGTTTTGGTAGCCAGGAAGGTCATGGTTTGGAGGGACAAGGTCTAGAACACCAAAACCATGAGGGTGAAGGTCAGAGTTTTGAATCCCAAGGTCATGGTTTTGAAGGCGGTAGCAATTTAGGTGATCTAGTAAATTATGGTATTCAAATTGGAGGAAACGAGCAAGAGGAACAGCACCTCGACTTGAAGCCTAAAGTTGAGGTGAAGCATGAACATATACCGACCAAAACAATCGAGCATACAAAGCCACTACATTATCAGGTTGGTGAAAAACATTTTTAAGATGTAAAAATACTTATGTAAGTTAAATATAGATACACCTCCTTCTGATGATTCAATTTCTAGAACTACTGCTAGACTCAACGGCATTTCAAGCAAATTTGTACAAATCTGACCTTGTATCTGATATTTCAAGGTTAATTGTTAATGATAAGTGCTTAGTTTTGTAGCAAGTTTCAAATATTTATAAATCTCTGTTTCTAAAATTTATCGTGAAGGTTACGCAATTCAAATTCTATGATGACAAAAAAAATAAAAAAGATATTCAGCCGATTACTTATTTTCATCAATTAATAACAAAAACAAAATATCACAGACATTCGACTACTTAGATGAACGATTTTTTATTTTCAGCTTAAGCACAAATGATGGATTTGTTTCCCATTTTGTTGCTGTGTCTTCAACCACTGTTCCTTAAGGTTGTATAGAGAATTTTTTGACAGTTCTGGTCAAATTGCAGCAATTAGCTCCCACACATAGTATTTTAATTCTTCTAGCGTCTCTGGCCTTTATGCATTGAAAATATAAACATCATTGAAGCTTTGATAATCTTCAATATTCCCTTAACTGAAAGTGTGCAATCAACACAATGAAAAAGCACTCAATAGTGACATGCCCCGTTATTCGGATATCATAGTGATAGTCAACAGTTGCCGCAATTTAAGCAGCGGGGAAAATTTATATCATAAAGAAACTTAGTCATAGTATCGTATCTTATGCAATCCCATACAATATTTACCATCATTGCGAACAGGCATATGAGTAATAAATTATCTCCATGTTCAACAGGTCGTGAAAAAGATTGCAGTTCATGTACCGCATCCAGTAGGAGTACCGACGACCCATGTCATCAAAGTCCCAGTTCCACAGCCCTACACAGTCCATATTCCAGTACCTCACCCCATAGCGGTACCCATATACAAATTAGTACCTCAGGAGATTGAGAAGAAGGTACCAATCACTGTTGAAAAATTGGTGCCTGTTTATGTTGACAAGCCTGTTAAGATAGAAGTAGAGAAGCACCACGTAGAGTATGTGAACAAACCGTATCCAGTCTATGTGCCAGTATACAAGCACATATTCCACCATGTTCCTAAGCATCATCATGGGCATCATGAGCATCATCATTAAAATACCTCATTTTGAGAGCGACTGAATACTTTTACCTATAGCTCAGGAACATTAGGAGGGTTTGCTATTATAATATCATATTTCCCAGTGAGATTATAGAATTAAAATGCTTCTAAGATGAAGCGAAAGGGATTATGTAATATGCAGAGTGGACATAGTAATTAAAAAAGTCTAAGGATTTTCAACAATGTTGATTTGGAGAGTTAATGAGGAATATTAATTTCAAAGAGCCGTAGCGTTAGTAAAGTTGTGGCGTCAATTGCAGGTGACTTTAATTAGTGGTCAGAATGGATATAACATCAATACGGGATTTTAATATCACTCAAGGTATTTTTCGTCAGCTTCTGCCAGAAGTGAAGTTCACATTCAAACAGCTATTCGGGCTAGTTTCTACAATCTATTAGTATTATATTACTCAGGCTAAATACTTATTCTTATTGCTGTTGCAATATATTATATAAGCCAGATACTCACTTCAATGAAAGCGACTATTTAAAATATGTTTTATATTCGGCCAAGAGCATCACACATACTTCCAGTAATTTTCTTTCTTTGCCCAAATTCAGAATTTTCTATTTATAGCTTACAATCGCCACCTGCATTTGCTAGCTATTGTCCATCTTGTCTGCAATTGCTGCTATCATATTGATTTCTAAGGAATATTCATCATTGTCTTTAAATAGATCTGGTTTTGATAAAATATTTGCAAGAATTTGTAGACAAAAAATGAAATTCCAATAATATGTATCATACCTGTATTATTCTCAATGTAGATAGTGATTTTGCTATGTATTCAACATTTACCTCCAGACAAGTCTTGTATTCTAGCGATAACCTCTGTTCATCCATATTCTTCCCTCCTACTTGCTTGTATATGCATTTTTACGCGTCATGCTTGGTGCTTTGCACTGCACGTTTAGTACAAAACTGTAACCCCTCCTTTATTTTGTGCCTATACCTTTGTGCCTTATTATATCATTCCGATATTTCTGTACAGATTCCGCACCACCTTCAATGATTCAATGATACCCATCAATTAATACTATAATCATGCGAAATAACAAATATAGACTCAGCAGTTTAATCAAACAAACCTAACAATAACAAATGTAATTGTTGAACGCAAGGTAATACCAAGATGCAGTCATGCACGTGAAGTAAAATTTTGTTTGCGACTCTGCCTCTGGGTTATTCAAGTAGCCGACACCTTAAGCAATAGCACTGCCCTCCTGGTGGTCTTATGGCAGTATTGAACAGCGTAGAGTTCCGTATGATTCCGATTGATTCTAGAACGTCCTTTCCAAATTGACTTTCTAATAGCTCCCGAATTACGCTACTTCGGACTACCATTGTCGTTATAATTCTGTGTTTCACAATTTATGGATTGGTGTAGTATATACCATCGTCCATAGAAGAAATGCCCGTTATTTATCAAGAAAGTGATATTATCTACAAATTTCAAATTAAAGTTATTCTGAAGTTTTCTCTCTGGTTCGTGTTATATTTTTTACTGAGTGTTAACCAAAACCATATACGATTGACTGAATGGCTTTAAAAGCGTTTTTGCTGCCTCGAAAGCCTTTATCAAGGTACAAATGTTGAAAATTAAATTTTTGAGACATAACTGCATTGACATTCCAAGGTAGCAGTTTTGTTTTGAACCAACCTTAGTATGGACATTTAAGAAAGGTTAGAATACTAATCTTGCATTTGAATTGTTGATAACTACGAAAGGAAGAAATGGACATTCAAGGAATGTTTTGCTCTGCTGTAGTCCATCGACTGCTCCTAATGTTACTTGGCTATAGCTTTTACGCCATCTAATTACTTTTTAGTTTATTCGTTGTTTTTTGTTTGATTATTAGCTAGGTATAATTTTATATGTTGTTGAAATATACTGTTATTTTCACTAACATTTATTTCATTTAATTATTTAATTCCGAACTATTTGTTCAGGCGCCTTTATGGAGAAATTTTTGTTCAAAATGTATTGTATACCATATAAAATACATTTAAATGCAGTGTTTGAGCAAAATTTCATTTTTTGCTTCCGAGTATGTACTTCGTTCTCAGTGGAGGGCGAATTCTATTTGTTGGAGCTGGTTTTGGTACAACAATGATGAAAAATGTAGAACAATATCTCTTATTTACACATTTGTGTTAAAGCGTGCGGTTCATTCAATAAACAACAACCTGGAAAATGAAGTAGAAAACAATTTTGCGCAAGTTTACTATGTATTTTGAGGTCATGCAGTTCAAAGTGCAAAAATGTACGTAGAAAGCAAAAAAGTATAGGTTGAGACAAAGTCGACCCAATTATTTCTACGTATCTGATAAACCAATGGTAGTATGTCATATGTGAGTTTTTAAGTATACGAGAAACAAATTTCGGACATCTACAGTGACAGGAAAATATTCAAGTTAATTGGAAATTAATGAAGAAGGAATGTAAATTGTACCAGGTTAATCCGCTATTTAACATATACAGCAAAAACCTTGATTTTTTAAACATACCAAATATCTTACGCCTATGTAGGAAAATATAATGAGTTTGATGCAACTGCAAACATCTATACATACAAGTAAACTGGTACCCAGTCCTTAATTTATCTTGAGGCTTTTTAATTGAAATGCAGATGAAACGACCTCTGAATTCCACATCCAATTTACTGGATTACTATTAATCGGTATTCTACCTAATGCATCTAAAGTGAATGACATTGCTGATTTACTTGAGTCTGCTCCCCTATTGACTAGTTATGTTTGAGATATTCACCATGCACATCTAAATATCATCATTACATTATGCCAGTCCATTGTACCATGGGAACCCAGAAGAATCAATTTGGAAAATGATCCGCAGCGAACAACCAGACTCGACATAAACTAGTTACGTTCAACATCTGAATTATAAATTTTATATTCCAGTTGAATACTTCAATATTCAAAGGAATTGACCTGAGTAAAGAAAAAAAGCTTACAAAAGAAGAAAAATCGGCCACAAGTAGCTCACTTCGCTGCCGTATACAAGCGTCCGGGTAAGGAAACACGTATACCGATATCTAATGTGTAGAAGCAGAGACAAGTATTACACTGGATCTACTTTTTTGGATCTCGTTTTGACCGGTACCTTTGTTACAGTTAACCTCTTGCAAAGGCTAAAAGTCTATTTCGCTCCATAAATGCTGCGAGAGGACAAATGTCTCTTGATATTTACATTTGCCTAAAAATGCTGTAAATTGTAACAATCAAAGAACAACCTTCTCGGTAGCCAATTATACAACGTTGAGATTTTCCGAAAGTATTACTTTTGGAGGTATTGGAAGTTTAATCCGGTGAGAATGCGGCCTGAGGCCGCTATTGGGATTGTTGTATTTATTACTATTGATGGTATTACGCGAAACACCAGTGGTCCAACATTGACCATTATAGATGACTGTGGAGGTGTTTTGTAAGAAGCTTGAGGGAGTGCTATGGAGCGCATCTCCACAGATGCGGGCAGTTTTCCAGAGATGGTCTGTGTTAAGCTTTGTAGAGGAACAGCTGCAGTTCCGGTGAATACTTTTCTGGAACGGAAGAGAACCTTCAGCTTCTGACCAAACGAGTGTTTCATTCATGATGGCAATCAGCTGCCCAATTCAGATACTAACCTGAATATCTCTTTGTTAGTGGTGTACTAAAATTTTTCCCTCCCTGTCTGGCAATTTTTGTACAGACAACAACATAATTTTTCGAAGCAAATGTTAAGCAGCCCAAAACTTTATTGGAAAATCAAGAAACATACATAAATGTTGAGGATGTCTTGATATTATATAGATTGTAGATACTCTTACTTTGTGAAACTCATCCATCGTGCAGATAAAATAACTGTGTATTTTACACACAGTTTCACAAATAAAGCTCTTTTTGCTCCAGAGACGCGTTTCAAATCATACCTAAATCTGACAGTCCGACGATGACTTAAATATCCCTCGAAACCTTTAACTCACGAAAGAGAGTTTTATTAGTGAAACTGTGTTTTAAATACACAATTATTTTATCTGTTCTGATATTGTTTTCTGCTACGGCACCGATTTCAAACTTCATCAGCATCAAAATGGTTTCCTCGGTAATACATGAGGAGTAAAGAGAAAGAAGGCATTCATGACCACAGAGCATCAAGTGAATTTCAATTAACCTAATGGAAAGGATGTTTCTTTACTCTCCGAACGTAACCGACAGAGCTTCTATTAGCTTGAAGTCAGGAAAAAGTAGGGACGTGGATTGATGGCAGTGATACAATGCTAAGAGAAGTCGCATGTTTCTATTTTGAGATTTGAAGTGGAACACTGAGTTTCAAATTTTCGACTAAATTTTTAATTACGAGAAAACAAGGGACTGATAATAACTGCGCAAGTGCACATACCTGCAGCATCACGGGCTTATTTACAAGACGGTTTGATACGACTAGAGCCTTCTACATCGTGTACCTGGTTCCCATGCACTATTTGATGAGGCAGTAGCGTTTGATGTCTTCTGTTTACTGTGACTAGTGCATGGCATGGATTTGAAAAAGCTTTGATAGCTGGTTCTGCCTTCAGCTATCGATGTGTTTATTATTCGATGTCAGAAGATGAAATGCTGACGTTTGGTGGAATATTAAGGTCTGCAACAATATTTGGGTATCTGTCAGATTTTTCATTTCCTTTGATATCCACACAAGTTGGCCGGATCAAAACCACATTGTGATTTTGTGACTACAATATTTATAACTATACGGTTAAGTTTGATGAAGAATAAGGTTTGTTATTTGATCATAGATGAGGTCGCTCTTAGTCTTATGGTATCTTAGGTTTATACTATAGTTTATACCCAAGGGCGTGGCATTTTCTTCTTTAGACAATGATCGTTTCATTTTGGTGAATGCTACACACTACAGTTATTCTTATTCATGTCAATATCCTCATAGGTTTCTGAATGGCATGCCATATTTGGTAAAAGTCGTAACGTCATTGTAGCTCACTTAATAGAATGTAAGTTCAAATATTCAGCTATAGTTTGCTTAAATGAAATATTATCCAAGATTAGAGCTCAGGAATGAATCATAGACAGCCGGGTCCACACCAAATGATCCATTTTAGATCGGCGATCCTGATCCATGGAGCGTGGATCATGGATCGCGCTTATGCGATCCAGTTGCAAATTTTAGCGATCCTGTCAGGGTGCTCCAAGACGCTCCAGCCGATCCACACTGATCCAGTCAGTCGAACTCTATCTCGCTATGGAGTCACACGTGCTTTGCCGCCGTCGACAAATAGCCATAGCAGCAACAACCTATATTTTTCTAAAATATTTACAAGACAAAAAAGGAGAACAAAAAAGAAAGTACTGGGTGAAAACGATATTTAACAACCGGTTGGAATATGGGACTCGGCTTTACAAAGAGTTATTTAGAGATGGAGTTGAAACTAATTTTCTTCGGATGGATGCAAATCAATTTGTTTTCGTTCGGATCCCATAAGCATTTATGGTCCTTGTACAGAGATATTTAACGACAACTTCGAGAATTGTCCATAGCGTGAACAAATCAACCTTTCGCCCGATCGCCTGGATGACACTCAAGTAACAACACGTCCACACCGCACGCGCCAAAAGACCGAGGCTCTCTTGAAGCAGGACTAAAAACCGACCACGAATGGATCACGCGTAACTTGGAGCGCGCGCGCCAACTTTGCGGCGAGGCGCGTCCACACCAAACGCTCCGTGGAGCGCGCTCCGGGCCGCGCGCGTACGGATGGCGTTGGATCGTTTGGTGTGGACCCGGCTGACTACGATCAGGGCCATATTCATAAAGTCCGGTGAAACAGTTTGAATCTTTCACAAAAAACATACTCATTTGGACAGCGTCATAGATTATTAAAGTACTCTGGATAAACACCAGTTACATTCCAGTAAATTTAATTATTTGTGGATCAGTAAAATCTGTACTGTACTGTACTGTAATCTGAACAATGTTATCTTGTCCCCATGTTTTTGGAACGACTAAAAATTTCTTGATGATCCTAATAGGTTTGAATAATAAAGTTTTGGCACTCTGCCTCGCTCTAACCGATACTGTATTTAATGGTTTTCGAGAAGCTCAGGAGTTCGAATCTAAGTTGAAAAGGTAATTTTGCAACAAAAATGATATTTGTTTGCTGATAACGCTGCACGCAAGAGTTTGTTAATTTAATTTCCACGGCAAACAATACTCTCCCCTTTCTATCACATATGTTCACCTGCTTAGCGAGAATATTCATTAATTTACTGAATTAAACTACTATGAAGTTTGGTTCCTATGGAGCCATGGCGATGAGTAATTTGCTTGAATGTTGGTGAAATCTCTGAAATGATCTGTCACAGAGCTGGAGAATTACGTAAGACCATTGATCTAAGAATATCAATTGCAACTCAATGGTGGAACATAAATGACTGAGTACTCGTAAATCCATATCTTTTATACAAATTCGAATTTGAAAAGTTGAGAAATACCTGGTCTGCAGTGTAACTGAAAAGCCAAAACTAGGTCAACTTCCCTGAAAGATTCATTCCGGACTACATATTTTGTGAGTTGTTCGCTTCTAGAAACACAGTGTATTGGGATGGTGATTATCTATGACCGGTTTCTATCGACAGGCCAATGTATAAATGATCATAGTATATACCACTATGTAGGAAACATCAGTGACAGTAATTTACTTATAAATTCCTGATTTTATCCTTATTCCTTATTAGTCCATATTAGTATTTAATGATGTTCTTCCTAGACGGTAACTATCACTTCAGATATGAATATTTCTATTGGGCTTTGGTAACATTCGAATTAAATTTAAATAATATTGAAAAACAAAATATCTGGATGGTTATAATTTTAAATCCGTCAATCAACTGTTACCTCTGCACAAGAAATACAGAGCCAGCTGATATGATGGTATATTAAAGTAGGTAACATAGAACATTAGTAATTATTTATGACCCTTGTTTAGCTAAAATGCAGCAATATGTAGTAGCAGTTTCAAAAACAAAAATGGAACGGCTCCGCCCTAGAATTCCATACGTTTTGTAAAAAAATAATAGTTTCAATTAGGTGGGTATTCGGAATGTACTTTATTATGTTCATTAGTTGAATATATCGTGAAAGTTCACAGAATTTGAAAATAAATAACTTTCTGTGCTTTGAATATAGATGTGTATAAGTACGAAGTATTATCGGGTTCCGTCTTAGCAGCGTCACATAAATTGATATCCCACTCCAACCTCACTAATTTTGATAACCGCTGAAAATTTGTTTGAAAAGGATTATGGACTTTAGGAACGTCCAGAAGCTAAGAGCATTCAATACCTTTTTTAAATTTTTCGCCGCTACCAGTATGCTCACCTCGAAAAATACAAATCTTCTAGACCTTGCGTTAGTAGTAGCTACAGAGCTTTCTACGTCTTTGCCATAATAATAACCAATTTTCACAATATCCAAATTTTGGCGTGGAAAGTAAGATGAGTTTTAAAATTTTGGTTGAATTTTCCGATATTACTTAGTATCAGATATGTCGGGATCGGTATAATGCAATGTCATTACATCAGAAAAACCCTACGTCAAAAACCAGGGTATAGAGAAACGTATAAGATTTGAAGGATTCAACACAAGTATGGATTTATATTACGATCTTATTCCGGCTTCTTATTTATAGCAGACCACGAAATAAACTCTTTGTCGAGCAAAAACCTGATCTCCGAAAACAAAATTCTGCTGAATCTATAATAAATGCAAGTTTTGGGAACAGAAGGAATATGGATTATTCGGAGTATACGGCGATATAAATAACTAAAATGTTGTCAGAATCTGCCGACCTTGATATGTTGTTTTGATGAGCTCACATTTTCGAATTGATTGTGATAATAAAAGTATATTGAGGAACATCTTACCTAGAAAAATATTTTCGTCACCGTAGCTGTGTATGAGTATGCATCTTTCAGTGGACACTTTTTTCCGTATTTGTTCATATGACAATCAAGTTAATGGGCGGCTAGGGGTTTAGGAATAGCCACCATTACAAAGGCGTGAGTTTGTTGATAACACTTAACGCATTTGCATGTAGTGATAGCTGAAAATGGTCAATGTAAAAGTTGTTTGGAATAAAATTATGTATAAAATTATTGTAAAACGCTACTTTGATTTGATCCAAGATCATTGCTGGTCAAAGTTCCAGTAAGCACTGTGTGATGGGGGTTGAAAGGAGTTTTCTGATGTCTGAGACCTTGAAAATGAGCGTTATAACATCGTTGAGTTATTGATAACGCCAGTTTTTTCTAATATTCCCTTAAAAGTTGCAACCGATCAAATTAGAATATAGCAGTCTTAACGCAAGATGTTTCCTACTATTATAATTTTTATAATCATTATCAAAAGCGGATTAATTGCGCATTATGAGGTGTGAGTGTGGTATTAAATATAAGTAGATTTTTATAACGGTGAGAGGCATAATTACTAATCCCTTAAGAAAATTAGAAATCACCCCAGCTATCATATTAATGTTTTTTATTTTAATTTAATTTAAGAAATGGCAGACCTATATAAGATCTCCAAACACAATAATCAGACCATTGATACAAAAAGGTACAGGGGAACATATTATATTTTATTCACGGTATATTGAGTCCTAACCTCACAAATTACCAATCCACAGGTGCTCATGGTTGTTTTCGAAAATGGATATGGAATTTACAAATTGAAACAGCTCACTCGTCAAATTTCCCATAATTCTTGCATTTACTACCAATAGACCTTGATTTACGAAATAACTTAAAATATTCCAATTAGATGTTATGGTATGTATTTTTGAAAAATTTCCGGAAAATATATTTTTCCAGTGATGGGTCCTTATCAACTTCATGTATTGAGTTACTGCTACTCAACAAAACCCAGATTTGGATATCCTGCTTGAAGCATCTGGATAAAATCCAGAAATGAGCAGTAGATGAGCCTGACCTTTCCAAAGATCTGAAAGACATTTGCCTTTCTGCCTTTGCGAGGGGTTATATAAAAAAAATTACGGATTAGTTTATGCAAGAGTTCATCCAATTGAAGTGAAGGTTCTCTTTTTTCACGTATTTCGTACGTAACGAATAAATTTATGAAATATGACATTTTACTAGATGACGCTAAAAGGAAGTATTAAATTATCTCCGATACACCGGAATAGCATAATGGAATGTAATTACATTAGGGAGAATTTCTGTGAAAGGCAAAGACCAAAAGATACGTACAAGAATGAGAATCATACAATACAGATGTCGGTGTATAAATAACGCGATACCATTTCGGCTCCGAATTCAAGGAAATATAGCAGACCATGAAATAAAACCTCAGTCGAGCAAAAACAGATATACCGAAAGAAACATCTGCGGAATCTATAATAAATTCATGGTAATCCTTCGGGATGTGGATGAATCATAGTATACAATACATTGAGATGTTGACAGAAAAAAAATCAAAGCTGTTATATGTTATTCTAGCGTTAGTTCTGAACGTTATTATTCTATGGACAAAATTTAGTTCAATACTTGGCTCCCGCAATACTGATTAATATCAGCAGCTCTTCACATGATTTGGTTGATCTAGGGAATCACCTGAGTTCTTGGAAAAACTACTAGAATGAAATAAATTTCCCAGACGATACCAAAGCTTGGCAGTACTGGCTGAAAAAACCTATAGTTATACGTTGCGAAAGATGCTATCCCGCTTCTCGTTTGTATTCAGTAATGATCTTTATCTTCTCTTCTGTGAAAGAATATCATTTGGGTACCACACGGGCTCGGTTAAGTATGTTTCAATGCTTTTGGTTTCTATAAATCGTCTTTATTTTTCTTTTTGATCATACTAGCATAACTGTATATTGTTTTATTTTGGTAAATATTGAATATCTTTGAAGCTAATGAAAAAATACTCATTCTTAAATTTTCTATTACGTATTTGTTCTAATATCCAATTGAGTACTAGCTCTATCAATTAAAATAAAGTTACTCACAATATTTGAATGTTGTTTGAAATTTTTAGACAATATATGTGCTTTAATAACAGCACTTTCGAATTCGATTAACTTCATAATTTGCATTTCACAACGTTTCGCCTGGTGCGGTATCTTTGATCGCCGTTAATTGAAATGGCCGACGAGGTTCCCTGTCTCATGGTCTCCCTGGTTGCGCAATCACTTTCGCTACCAGACAGGGCTGTCTATAAGGTATCACTGGCCGTCATACCGGTTTCATTTCCACGCTAGATCTGCGATTTACGTTATTGTTGCTAGCAGTGATAACCGCCTTTTTGAAATTTGGGCGACACCAATATGGCTGCGTCTGTATGGCCTTAGCGTCGGCGCGGCGTCATCCGAAACTACTTGGTGGTGGATGAAGTCCTTGCCTAAGCTTAACTACAAAGATCAGGAGGACCAGGTGACCACTGAATAGCTTGGGATGATACGTATGGGATAACCAAAAGATCCAGGAGGGTAGCAGCAACGTGTATAGCAAATTTTGTGAGGAAATCAAACGGATTTATCATTCAAATTAAATATTTACATAAAGATCAGTCTAATAGCGTCATGGCCACCGATCGCATCAGCAAAGAGGGAGGTCACTTGATGGAATCGCTGCACTGCGAGACTAATCCGAGACAAGACAGAATCAAACAGTATCTAAAGGAATAGAAAGATACCAAAAAATTTCTTGAAACGCAAAGTTCAAAGGGATAGAAGTCCAAAGCAGTTTTTATACCACTTACCATAATCCATCTTCATAATCCAAACTCAAGCTTAGTGGCCAACGAGTCAACAAAAAGCATAGAAAAATAAACTATATTATGTTTCTAAAATTTGTAATTGTTTAAGGAAGTAGCCAGATAGTCGATGTCATTTTTTAAAATGCAGGTTTCTCTAAAATGTCACATCCTCATTATCTTAGAGCGTTGTGAATGAATTGATACACTTCTTAGTTTGATATGCACAAACATTAACTTGTCAATTTAATTTTAAATCTATTTACGGTGCTTAGTCACAGCGGTTACAATCAGTCAAAAGTTAAAAAATAGAAAGAATGAGCACTCCTCAATCCATAAGTTGTTAGTAAGTATAACTCAAAACAGTGTTTTCAGACTTATTGATCAGAGTAACGATTCAATCATGATCTATGGTATCATAGTCATATAAAATTTTATCTCTGATATAACTGGGGAAGCATGCATATTTTTGGTGGAATGTCCTGAGAAAAATGAAACGTAGATAACAGCTGCAACGAGGTATTCCATCTTATGAAATAAGCATGGGAAGCGCAGCATACTTGACATGAATTACTTCTTTTTATGACCAAGATCATTTTCCTCTCCACATGGATATGCAACCGTACACTAAGAAATGTATATTTCTCTAGGTCATTCTGTCACTATGATTATGTTGTGGTTGTTTCAGCCAAAACATCTTTACTGACACTCATTTACTTTATGTACTACACTAACTCATTGTAGTTTTATTGGTAGATAATTAAAGCAATATACAGGCTGTTTCCTGTCTTAACAGTAGTGCAAATGCAGCCGCCAAAAAAAGATTTTCCCTGAGACAGAAATAAAAACTTTTGTATTAATGATAGGATATAGTTATCTAGTTGGTACGCAAACTGTGTAGCCTTTGTAAATAGTCAATTCTGACAGATCGACGATGATTTAAAAATAAATCGAATCACGTCACTGTAAGAAATAGGGTTTTATTTGTAGAATAGTGTATTAAATACAATATTACCTTAATTCAATGTTATTTTTGTTTCCATAATAGGACATAATGTCAAGGCATGATCTCTTATATCTAATATTAGCTGGGTAACAAGCGGAAGCTAAGAATTTTAAACAAATCCATCAGATTGAAACTATGAAATATTCGATCTAATTTAATAATGCTTTCGGAGAGTTATCAATCTAAGAATATTCTGGACTTTGCACCGAAGGCAGTTCGTGCTAGTTATTTTCTTGCATTCTCCAGTAGAATATTAACGTAGGAGTAGTAAAAATCATTGATTCATGGAATTCGGGATTGGGTTCCTGATTATAGTCTCATACCTAATGCTGTAGCTTATCGGAACATGGTTATCAAGACAGATAACCACCTTGGTGCTATACAAGTCATCACAGTCAGTCTTTACAAAGTAAAGTTCCGTACGTTTGAATTTGTTTGAAGGTATTACCCGACGTTCCAAAAAAATATAGGCTTCTTTCTTATTTATAAGTTTTCTGATAGCAGGTATATTGCAGTACAATTATTGCAACCACCATCTACTAATTGTGAAAGGAATAACATGTATCTGACAAATACGTTGAAAATTTATTTGCATATTCTTTTTCAACGCTGAGCCAGAAGCAATTGGCAACCATTGATCTACAAAGTCCATCAAATTAGAAGAAAGCAGGCGTATATTATGTATTAACCAAAATAATATATCTAGCTAATCTGAAACATCAAATGAATCTGCTGTACTTCACTATTTTTCAAATATTTTTCATCGCTATTTTTCACCACATTGTACACGAATTTCACTTAATGAAGTTTTTCTTGAAGATTTTCCTTATTTCCTTGTATATCTAGATACCGACTCGCCGATTTTTCTCAGTGTAAGGTGGTTGTTCTGTTCTCTTATTAACGTTCCATGGAGCCACGTTCGATGCATGTTTTATTCAGCGTCGGTCGACAATTTGGGATGTGACGCCTGCTTTGTATTCCGCATTCAAGGGCGCATAGCGTACCTCGTGGCTTATAAAATTTGAAGAAATGAAACAGGTTTTCTCAAGTGAGCCACCTAAAATAGTCGTTTAATATTTTAAAATTGTATATAACATTATTCAATGATATGATTTAGTGAGATGACATTGTAATATTTAAACAAAACGTTTCACAGATAAAACATTCTTCTCGGCGTGGATACGATTGACCCATACGATCTCGTCAATGGTGGTATAGACGAGTAGCAGCTACATACCAAAATGATCTGGACGAGTTAGGACATGAAAGTGGTTTATTCTTAACTTTCTGGTTGTGCTCCTCTTTGCTGCTATCGATGACCCGCTTACAGTGGTATCTGGCATTGATGAAACTGCGGTGACTTTTGGTAGTAGCATTTGTCCTTCATTCCAGGTACCGTTGTTTTTTGCCGTAACTGAGATTCTGCACTCCTATCAGACCAAGGTTTGATTTGGAGAGACTTTCATCAACGTGGGGTAGGTAGACTTCCATACCTGATGTTAACATCTCTTGTTATTTTTTAGCCACAAGCTGACTGATCTCTGTGCGTGAAACATACATCATTCCATGAAAAGGACTGGTAATAGTTCCTGAGGTCATCCCACTTTAATGTAGTGCCAGACTCAGTCTGCTTTATTATGTTGTTGAGCTAGTGATGTCAATTTACAGTGTGTCGAAATGGTATTGTTATCGGATGTTCCCAGTAGATTGGATAAAAAGCTCTCTATAATTCTTGCTACTTTATTGGCCTGTAAATGCAGCAAACTAATTTGGATTTTTTTTTGACTGAACCTAAGGACTAGCAATCTGTAGCCCGCCCCAGGCAACAAGGGTGCTTGGGTTGGATTTTTTGTGCGACTGACCTCGATAGTTCGTACAATATTAATCAGAAATGATGAATGCTCGCGGTAGTTGACTATTACATCACATGATGCCATGAAATCATGGAGTGACTTGAAAACTACAGAGTTTGTTGATTACATTGTTTCGAGTTAAATAGAGGACTAGGAGTATCCTATAGTCAAAATCAAACTCCTTTTTTAACATGTGTTTGCGTCCCAATTCGGTATTGTCTTGGTGGCCCACTTGAGATACGCTTTAAATTCAGGGTAAATAATGCCGTTACGAGTTAAAAATAGCCGAAGATCGGATAAGGTTGTACTTTTTGTAGAGGTCGGCTGCACCACTGTGACCTAAGTGGACTCATACTGCACTAATATCGCATTGTCCATCCTTGGCCTTCTAAGAAATACCCTTCCACCGTAGGATTTGAATTTACAGTTATTTGAAAGCCCTGTGCCGCTAGGCCTCCACAGTCATACAGAAGGTACGCGAAGGTTTCCTCGTGTTCATAGCAGAGGCCTCTTCTACTTTCCTATGAGCCTCGGATGTCGGCTAATCCATCATTATCTTGTTAAGAGACCTACTGTATCTGTCTCAGTCTTCCAATTTCACTTTAGCTGCTGCCTCGTGAAAACTGGTCTACGTTTCTTTATGAAATCTTCCAGCTCTCTCATATCTTCGTTGGATTTTTCATGATTTCGATTTGATATTTATCTGGAAGTCAACTCATCTATGGGGTACCTAGAATCGTCGTTTCAGATCTGCTCAAACAACCGACTGTTGAGTAATTGCTTGTGAACGTGTGAAGTGAAACAACCTTACTGTATAACCTTGTGCTGAGCTCAAGTTACCTATAAACGTCTTGTGGTTGCCACAACTGTAGAAGCTGATATATCATGACAGCATGAATGAGGACAAATAGTCGAATTGGAGAGCTTCTATAGAATAGAGAGACAAGTGTTTGCTTTATTCCCAAATCCTTCACCATTGCTCATCTTTAGTCTTAATCTTTCCAAGTTGAGCATGTTTCAAAAGTATTTCTCAAGAGAAGTTCAGCGTTGTAAAACTAGCTGCTGTGGTGGTTATTTCCCTATACTTATAATGAAATAAGATGTTATATATGTTTTTACTCCCACAGTGCCGAGGAATTTCCATAGGCTGCCTTTGTATAAGGCTACTTATAAAAAATAGTGCAATTTATACTCGAAGAGATAAATTATAAGTGAGTTTAATAAGCATAACCAATCCAAGAATTACCATTCATCTCAACAAGGAAGGCTTCTTTGAAATTCATTACGTTGCTGCAGCGACACTTAACTCATGTTGAATCCCTCAGAAGTGGGTAATTAACCTAGGTAACAGGTCCCGTTGGTAACTGAGAGCGGCACAGTTGAGAGGGGCTGAGGCTAGAATTACTTCAAATATCTGACGAGTGTACATAGCGTCTATTTAGTTCAGTAATACTGGTATTATCCTATATCACTGCTGAAATTATACGTTCAACTAGGCTGTCTTGATGCTTATCAGGGACTGATGTAAACATTTTCAAAATACGTTAAAATGTGAGTATACTTATTAATGAATGTATTGAAATACTACAAAATTTTACAACTTACAGCGATATTTTGAAGCCAAACGATTGATCAAACGAATACCTTCAACAGGTATGAAAGATTGTAGGATCAACACTTTATAAACAATGAAAAGTATAAATAGACGAATGTATGATTGCAGATCCAAACCATACCTAATGCCCCTATTGCTATTATGGCACACAAAATTTGTCGAACAAATCTTAAGCCGACTAATTTTGCAGATAAAATAGTTGTGTATCTATGACACAGCTTCACTAATAATGATGGGAGAGTTTCACTAATTAAGAGCAGCTATAATTAAGGTAAGTATTCTGCTTCCTTTTTCCTTTGATGATCAACTTTGACACTATTGGATAAGTGCTATCTACTGAACATGATTCAAAGAAAAAGGTGTAACTTTTATTTGTGAAATCATTTCGTGTAAAATTATATTTAAAACATAGTAGTGAAGAATCAGCTTCTATATTTGTGTTATACGCTGGAAATATGAAAAAAGTAACTAGCAACAGCAAATAGTCAAACATTGTCTTTAGTTGGAGCTACCCAATAATTTGGGAAAACAGTTTTTTTATTTTCCGCAGTTCCATCCATCTATTTTTTAGTATCATATTTTTTGAAATAGTATTCGTTTTCTGATGTTTCGTTGTGCTTGGTAGTAGATAAAGAGCTTCTATGGCACTCTAAATTTTCATACACCTGTACCATGTGCGATAAATACTTACTTAAATCCATTCATTTGATTCATTCATTCCATATGAAATGTAGGAATTCATGATCAAGCCTCTCCAAGGAACACTGCACCTATACAGCGTTTCAAAATATTTTGTTTTATCTTAGAACAGCGATATGGAAAACACTGTTTCAGTAAACTATTTAGCCAAGAAAATGTCTCTACAGTTAGTTCGCCAGGCTATACTGACGAGTCTAGGCTAATGACGAATCGTTAATTTTATCATATCGTAATATAGCTGTTGAGCCAAATTACCTTTTTTAAAACGCCTTCATTAATCACCCACCTCTTCGGCCTAGTTTAGGCTTCATCGTACGCCACTAATAATAATTAAAGGACGTAACCTAAGTACTTCGTGTTGCAATCGGAGCGACACAGTGTCGGGCAAAAAATTAATGTTCACCCGCCGTGCGTGGGGGTGATAAAAATAAAAAAGGTTGATTCAGTGAGAGTGGAAAAGAAAATCAAATTTTCTTCATCAAAGAACAATATTATGCGCACCATGAAGGGTAGCTATGAGCGCACAGGTGTCATTTTTATAGCTGTAATGCTTGTTCAGTATTGCTGATTGTGTTGGGATCATATTGACAGGTTTCAACCTTATACGTTCGGTGTGGAAATTTGAGAGCACCTTGACAAATGAAATAAGCCCATGAATAAGCACTCTGCAGTACGTGATACGGACATACTATACCGTATGGTCCATTTATCTTGAGACAGATGAATATCGCGAAAACGGTGGGTGGGGGAGAGAAAATGACACTGCATCTGCAAGGTTTTTCTTTTCAAGGTCAACTACGTTTTCTTAGTAGGCACGAAATCAACTAGAATTAAACAGATTTTTATGTGTTGATCTCAGATGAATCTGGTTTGACAAACCATGGTGAAGTGAATGTACATAATATGTACTGCTGTAGTGTGGAAAATCTGCGATTAGTGAGAGAGGTTAGAACATGGTACGAAAATTATTGGGGGAAAGATTGATCCATCCGTATTTTATTGAAGCAACATTAGATGGCTTAAAATATCGAGACTCCTACTTCTATAAAAGGCAAGTATGTGGTTTCAAAATACCCTAATCGTTGTATCGAAAGAGGTGGTCCCGTTATGTGGCCTGCTAGGTCACCAGATTTTTCTATTTCAAAGAAGTTCTTTATCGAGAAGCTCCCATTTTATCAAACGAATTGATAAGCGTATTGTAGTCTGAAAACTTACCGTTCTTGCGCTACACTGCTGTCTTAAGTTAAATGGACTTCCCTATATGTCATTTTGCTGGTCTGTCGGATTATGTTAGTATATCCATCTGTCGGTTTGTCGTTCTTTAAGTCTGCCGGTGTTTTTAGTAGGCTTTGAATAGTAAGTTTTATGCGGTGGTTTCTGTATTTTATGCGCCTGTAGTTGCTTTGCTCTTTTTTAATTACTAGCCTAGATAGGTTTTGACGGTTGTTTTAGTACAGTGATTTATTTGGTTGTATTGATTGAGTTGGTAAGTTTCAATATTATGGAAACTCATGTCTTACTACTTTCAATGTATGGATAGATAGACGCGTGAAGAGATCTCAACTAGTTCCTAAATTGATTTCTACTATGACTAACAACACATAAAACGAAACAAATATGTATTTATGGTCATAAGCAAATGTACTTGTGTATACGGCAAGTGAGTGAAGTATGAACAAGCCACGGAAATAAACACAAAATAGACTGAGTGAACACAAAATCTCAATTGTCAAACCGAGAATTTTTCGGTTGTAGAGTCACGGAGATGTGGGTATTGAGATAACCTACTAATAAGAGAAGTAAAAATCACTAACTTTTATCGGCCTGCCTGCCTGTCCAGTAGTCCTGTGCTCCTCTGTATCTCGAAAAGTACTTTTTAGATATTACTACCATAAAGATCAAAAAGGCTTTGTAGTTTTTGAAATTGGATATAGAGGTGGCGGAGATATTTCTAAAGGAATAGACTTTTGCACTTTCATCATTTGCAATGATAATCAAAAATTAAATAGATTTTAAGGCGAAAAAACCCCCTCTCTCTTTGATAACTACAATTCATAACTGAATCCTTGGATGTACAACGTAAATATCCTGTTGTTATATTGTGGAAATGTATGAGAATCGGGCGATAGTAGTTTTCCAGTTCGTGACGACGTGATTTGATATATACGTAATTACTCAAAATCGTGTACGAACTTACAGAACCAAATAATTAAGCTGTAATTTTTCCTCCAGCAGTGCTCCTAATTATACTTTCTGAAAAACAGATAATCATTTACTCTGCTAACTGGCAGACTGCAGCATTATCTGGGCGAGACTCACGCACCTGTGTAGCTGAATTTCTTGTTAATAGGCATCGCGTCACTCAAACAAAATAAACTCAACTGTCCACTCAGTTTCCGAACGCGCGACTGTCCTTTGGAAATCAATTAGAAAATTCCCAGTGAACGCTTTGACCGTTCCATCCGCTTTATCCGTCAACAGCTGTGACGTGGCTCGAGGGCACTTTGTCAGTGGCAGATGTATATATTGAAGTGATTAATTGCATAAATTCTGCTCTCAGTAGAGCTTCGTTATTCAAGCAAACAATGTACTTTCGATATAGTTAAACGAAATCTCACATCTACTTTGCGTTTATGGTAGATTTGTTTGTGAGAAAAGGGATATTCGTGCAGGGACGACCAGTTTTTCGGCTAAGCCTTATACAAGTACAAGTTTATTTTGTGATATGTCGGCAAACACACATTTTTGAAATCTTGTACTAACGTTTTCTTTGAGGATTTTAAACAATCTACATTTTTCATCTCATAGATGACCTGTAAGTCGTTTTAAACTGCCTATTTGTTTTATTTTGGGAAATGGTCAAAATAATAATTTTCTTGAAAATCTAGGTTTGTCAAATTCGATAGTAAGAGACAACGTAATACTTTTTAAAGGCATCAGTGCAGTCTGCAGTGAAAGAAATTCGATATAAAGAAGTTATATAAAAATCAACTTAGAAGTTTTATATATATATATATATATATATACATTTATTTGGAGAAAATGTTTTTTACACCATAAACTGAGCTTGCATACACTTTCCAATTCATTTATATGAACTGTGTCATCCATCAAAGTTCTGGAATTTCAAACCTGCATGTACAACATATCCTGTAAAGGGTAAATTTCAATACACATTTTTATACTATTTTGATACCCAATAGACTAGATAGTCAATTACTATCATTTTTTTCATTGAGGGGTCTAGTGTTTTTATGGTATTAATGAAAAAACGAATAACCTAAAACAAATGCGTTTTTCACCAATCGCAGAAATGGTAATTCATAAACAAAAAAAGTCCTGATACTTTGTGGCGAATGTTCTCTGAATGTTAAGCTACCATGAATACCCTAAGTATTAAAAACTTGGTGTATCTCAAAAATTATTCAGGTTATCCAATAATGAGTAATTACAAAATACTTTTGGAGTTAAAAGAGCTTCCAAAATTAAAATCGGTCTACTAGATATATAGATAAGCTTAAACAAATGCTTAGCAATTTTGCGACTATTTTTAACTATACTGGCTAAACCATAGTGACCTAGATCACGGATCAATTCCTTTTAAAATTCTTATAGGTGCTTAGCAAAGTCCCGCGACAAAACCTGGGGCATACAAGTGCACACATAATCTGTATCCAGCGCCTAGATTGAGTTTTTAAAATAATAGTGACATTGAAATTGATTTGTTGAGAGCCAGTCTAGTCGGTTATACTTCAAGGGAAAATCATTCTTCCCTAATTCACATATGTACCACAATACATTTCTTCAGGTTTCCTTATAATTTGCTCTTGAAATTTGAATAAGGAGATTATAGTTACTGCCCTGAAATTGTACTATTATCCTTCTCATAAAATCGTTATAGATTTATCCACAATACAAAAGCATCTGTTTGTATTCAAACATTCCAAAATAGCTCAAACCGAAACATGCACTGTTTCCTTAGAGACATTCAATCTGTGTCAATATTAATATATTTATAAGAAACTGAATATCTAATTTACTGAACTTTCAGGAATGCTAGATGTTAGTACTTTTGTCAGCCATATGTATTTATAATTAGCATCCTGTATAAGTAAAGCTCATGCATATAATATTTATGATATCAATCAATGCTTAAAATCACCATACTTATGTCTGACTGTCATGTATAATATTTAAACAACCAATGGAGGGAACTGGAACCGACCGAAGCATGATTCTATTCGTTTGTAATTGTGCTGTCCGCAACTAGCAGAACCCTTCTACTTTGGGAAATTTGTCAGCAACTCCAAACTTGTTTTCTTTCCCTCCATGAGACCTAAATGAGGCCCTTCCGGTGACATTTTGGATGTAAATTTCCTACTCAAGGAGCTACTACTTGGGTGAAAGGCGGAATGACTGTTTTTCCAGGGCTGCACTCCTCGAGTTTCGCGTGCTGGGGCCATTTATTATACGTTACCACAATATTCTTATGAAGTAATACCAAATGTTGCTTGAAACTTGTAGACAAGGTGGATTTTCCAAAAGTTTGATTTAGGAGTTCCATTGTCTATAAAATTTTTGAGTATCACAACGTTTTGATTGATATACTATCTTCAATCGTCTTCAATAGTCGTCAGTTCACCTGAAGACGATTGAAGATAGTATATTAATCGAAACGTTGTGATACTCAAAATTTTTATAGACAATGGAAGTCCGAAATCAAACTTTTGAAAGTAACACCTAGCACTGCTGAACATGTAATAGAACCCTAGGCACACATAACACGTTTACTGCTAAACACAATGGTCTATACAGAAACTTGTGTCAATGTTTTGGAATCGAATTGAAAAAATGATATCCAAAAAAATACAAGCGTAAACGGAGAAAACATATTTAAGCAGTTGTATTTCTCATATACCAACTACACCTCATCTGACAAAAAGGTAAATAAGTTGTCCCGACAACATACTAGAATCACATCTGAAGTATTGGAAGATACTTTCAATGACCAACGATTTGTCATAACAGTGTGACATGCACTTTCTTGTCCAAATGAATCAATCTTATTGACTATCCAGGAATAAAACACAGAAGAAGTCGCAATGTGGGAAGTTGATACCAAACGGTGGATTCAGTAAAATTCAATTAATGAAGCAACTAGATCCAATTAGCTTTAACTACTGGTTTGAAATTATATAATACATAATTTATACCTTTCACTATATATTATGTAACTGCATACCAATCAGCAGATGGAGCTTTGATCACGTGTCTATTATTATTCATTCTCAGGAATGCTTATGTCGTTGCCATAAGTGATTAGAGTGTTGCTGCAGTCCATAGTCGTCTAAGCGTTAATGGAATAGTGATAGGAATTTTTGTGACTAGATCTGAGGAGTTGCTAATAGGTATAAACGTTTATACTTACGCTGAATTTCTTCACAACGACTATGATGACCATTGCAAAGAATGTTTAGTTGGGACGAGACCTCAGTACTACCATATATAAATAAAAAATATTCCCGGCACAGGTAAAAATATAAAAAAAGCGGTGAGCTTAATTCAAGCATCTACGAGGTTATCTCGAAAATTATGATTTCATCATACCTGAGAGTGTTATTTTCAAGCGTAAGATGGTATAATTTCAATGTGAGAAGTATTAAGGTAATCTACTTGACACCACTTTTATGTCTTATATAATTCAATAAACGGAAGTCTCTCAGTCATTTTGGCAAAAGATTGGGCGAAGGAATGTTTCGCAAAAATCTAAGTACAATAAAAGCCGCTGACGTAGCCGAAGCGGTCAACGAAATGTGGCTCAGGTTCAAGCCACGCTGTCGTAATTGGTTTAACGGAATGGGCCAGTCCGTTACTGACTGCATGGTCGAGGTAAGGGTACAAAGGTGGAACGCGTAATGAGTTTCATAATGGGGGGAAATAACCGGATGCAATTAATACCCTGCTGCTGGATTTCAGAGCACGGAACGCTGCTTTGAGGGCATGCTTCTGAGGTTTATGACACCGTGTGTGTTGGGTTGATTATGTGACCTATGCGATAAAGCATATTGTGTGCGCGAAGTCGCTTGCAATGGAATACCATTCTTTTGCTCGATTAATTGTATGACAATCACAGGAATGCAACTTCAATTTTCTGCGGAGGCCATCGCATCACGACTTTTATAGTTAGCAGCTGTAAGTTAACTATCATTAACGTTGTGTGTTTTGCTGTTTTCGTCACAGCGTGGAAAGTGAGGTAAACGCTAAGTATTTGTTGACATCGGTTGCTTGACTCTGGCAAATTTTCTGAAGTTCGATGACGGCTGACTGTTGGACAAGAGAACTAAAATTGGCCAATCACCTTCGTGATTATGACAGCATTGACAGCGGACATAGGGAACTCACCAGTTTCCGACGCAGAGTTGTGAAGACAATCGTAGAGAGACAACAATAGAATGAAAAAGTGTAGATACGGAAACTATAATTTGATAGAATGTATAAAAATGAGCATATAGCAACGTCATATCGCAAGGAGAATCGCGTAAGGAGCAGATCATAAAAGCTAGCACTAGACCTTTCTCATTAATATTTCTAAAGCTAGTTTTTCATGATTTCTTACAGATCATGAATGACGGAAGTGCGGATCTTCGCTTGCTCAGTTCAGGCTATGTGTGCCACGAACCTCGAAATCATGTTTTTACGCTGCATGGTAGATGACATAAATATGAATATATCAAAAGCTACTAGCAATATGATAGAGATATTGTTTACACTCAAAACTAAAAGTTGTGTCTGTCAACAAGTAAAAGATTGGATTGGATATTCATATTGCCCAGGCGATTCAAAAAGTGGCCGAGGCTGCCAAAGCATCGAGAAAATATTCTAATGAAAATATGCATGAAAACGACAAAAACATATATACTCAGAACGCATTCAAGAATGAAATTAAGTAATTTAGATAATATTTTTGAAAGATACAAAAATAGCAACTTCATTGATGAGTTATAACGTATTACTACTTAAGCTATGAATATCACGTCTAAGGCTTATGGATTATTGCATCTCTTGTTCTAGTGCTTGATTATAAAATATGTGCATGATGCGTCTACTTTACATGTTTTGAAAAGGCTACTTTGTTGTTTCTTGCATCATTTTTGTGACTATCGATACTGTTCTTAATATATTATTTAGTTTGACCAATATATCTTCCGTCGCAACCACCTTAGTTAATACTGCGATGAATCGCACTGCAGCAGAAAAAAATTGCTGGTGGAGGCCTAACCTGAGAAAAAGCAACATACATCTAATAAATTGCTACATTTAGGTACCTTTATGATGTGATCAACAATATTACGCTACAATAAACGTGTAACATATGATTTATCTAGACGTTCCGCCAATTTATTTGAACTCTTAGGTGACGCTCTCAGGGAAACTACTGGATTATGCTCAGAATCCTGCTGCCAACCAGTGTGAGTTCCGAGCCTGAAAATCTTCCCTCCATACAAGTACTCGCCTGTAAGAATCCGACGGGGCTCGCCATTTCACGGCCGGAGGATATTGCGAATGCTGGGAATACTTGAGGTTGACGGGTCGACTTCACTTTCAAAAGGTATTTTAATATGGAACAAATGTCGGGATATATGCGCAAGATGTATGGCGGAGATTCCGTTGACAATGCTGCGGCCACAGATGCCACGTGGCATCTCTTCTATTTCGTAGACCAGGGTGTCAGGCCAGTCAGCTACGGTGATCAGTATCTTTATAGCCGTGTGATTTTTACTTTGTCCATATATGTAGTGTTGTTTTGTCGAGTTCCGGTTTAGAGAACGTTTGTATGTTCCACAAAGTGCTCTTACCAGTTTCAAAAATGATATCACTGTATATTGTTTCTCGTATGTGGCAGACTTTTTTCAGGAAGAAAAGCAATATAATTATCAAGCGGTCTGATAGGTACAGTTTTTTTATTTTCAATGTCAATTTATAACATTATTTTTTATCAATTATCAAAGTAAATGACAGATGCACCGTGATGGCATCGTCCGCTAGTGATCGATTCATCGATTTCTCGTTCTGTCATAAAGGTCTGTCGGCCTGTCGGTACGTCTAAGTGTCGGTATGCCACTCTGCCAAACCATGTATATCATAGAAAAGGATGTTGCTTCCACTTGTGTGTCGGTATGTTAATCCGTTGATTCACTTGTGTGCCTGTGTGTCGGTTTGCTGGCTATCGTTCTGCCTGTGCGTTGGTTTGTATGTGTCTTATACATAACCCAATGAACAAAATCTTGTGTGTCATGTATTGTTTATTCGAATTGTTGGAAAGGTTCAAAACTGAGTATGCGTCAGAAAACCGTTTACATATGCTTACATTTGTTTTTGAAATTGTATGCGTTCCACCCTGTGTATATCGCATCATATTCAGGAAATGATGTTAGATTGGCACCAATTTGCGAAGAAACGTCAATAGCAGAACATCGCACTTCACAATCTGAGTGCGCTTTGATTGAAGCGTAGCAAATATTACTGCGAGAAACATAACACTGACGTTTTCATTATGAGCGGTGAGTCGGGATTTGAAAAGTGAAACGAACAATTTTTTACTCATTAGACTTTGCAAGATTTTCATTACTTTGTATATGGAATACCAATTCTTCGAAGTTATTTAATTAGCCAAAAAAGGTCCCTGTAAGCAGATCCCTTGCTTACATTATTCTGTAGATCCTCCTTTTTAGAACGCTATATGGTTTATTTGTCTGATATCATGGTTGTCCCACATAAGGTCTTAAGAAATCTACCTTGTACACTGTATGAACCTATATTACGTATGTGATGCACATTCTCGATTCTGTCATAATATATTTCGTATAGCGTTCCATAAGTCGGATATAATACACCTTATGCGGCACGTGGAAGCAAGCCTTCGCTTGCTAAATTGTAATTCTGATGCAGCTTGTGAATCTGAGGCGGTTGAGATATTTTTAGTAATATATCTGGAGTAAATGTAGGGGCATTGTGACTAGCATCTCGTAAGCAGCGTAAATCAATCTTTCATTCTCCAAGAAACGGATAGGTTTTAGGTTACTTATAAAAACCATGGCTTATGTAGCAGCTATTCAGTGTGCTCTCTCAAGGTACATACTGAAATGTTCTATGATTTATAGTGAAAGTTTTACATATTTAATTATATGATGAAACATGTAATAGTGTATGGATGAACTGGCAATATGTTTGTTTTTATTTCCCCCGCATAATAGGGGAATAGTGTAGTCGCGAAAATCTTCGAAGTCTAGACAAATAATTATCAGAGCCAGTTTGTTTAAATATACCGAAAAGCGTGATTTTTACGTTATAAAAGTCAACAGAATACAAGTATTCCATTGAATATGTTTTGGAGACTACATTAACCAAGAGATTACTACTTGTTCACGTTTTATTTGTATATTGCGAGAGAAATAAGATAAATAAATAACCTCGTCAAAAATATTATGAACAATCAGCTTAGCGCGGTACCTAATAGAATTTTTGTTTGAGTCGGTATACTTGCAGTACAAAAAGTACTCATCGAGTTAATCGACTGCATTCCTTGCATTCAATAATGTAATTAGATCATCCAACAAAATGGCTGCTTAGTTGGTCTTTAGTGCTCAATGGGAGTAAATGTCAAAAGTTTGATTTCGGACTTCCATTGTCTATAAAATTTTTCGACGTTTCGATTGATATACTATCTTCAATCGTCTTCAGGTGAACTGAACAGTTCACCAGAACTTTTAATAAATCCACCTTGTCTACAAGTTTCAAACAACCGGGAGTAAATGTACTGAAACATCCCATTTGGGCCCTCTTGTACACCATTCCTCAATAAAGACGATTCTATTATTATTATTATTATTATGTGTCTTACAGATATTAAATGTGTATTTTCAAGATGCATATTTCAGATATCTTCCGGCTCAGATGTCAAACGCCACAGAGCATCTAATGAACTTGAATTAATCTAATGAACGGATTGTACCCCCTTACACCCGAATCAAAGAAGTTGTCTCTGCCAGGAGGCAGGAAGTTCCGCCAAAGGCCCTGCAAGAGGAAGGGGTATCACCGAATTAATTTATTTTATAGCGGATCAGCTACGGAGACTTATATAGCGATTATGTCTTAATCATCTTCTTCTTACTGCGCCATCTCCTTCCGAAGGCTGAAAATCTAAATGGCATTGCAAACTGCAGCATGAAAGATTACTGTACCTGAGCGTACAAACTATCCCGTCAAGTCCTCTAGCCATGACTTCTGGTATCTTGCTGCTGATATTTTATCGTCCCTTGTACCTCTCAACACTTGACCCAAGTATTGCATTCATTCGCTGTTTCGCTTTGGTGGTTTTCAGCAGTTATTTTTGTTTATTCTTGCATTAAAGTACCTCGCCGTTGGTGACCCTTTGTATCCATGAAATTCACTGTATTCGTATGTATATATACATTTCAAATGCCCCGATTATTATTTCTGTTTGTGGCTCATTGTTGAACGTTAGAACGTATTATTTTGGGTTATGTTGGCTGTTGGTATTAGATCCCAGATGTGCTATAAGGGTTATCTGTTACAGTTAATGAGCATTAAAAAACAAGTACCTTTTTGGCATATTCCTTTCCCAGCTCTCTAACCTACTCAAGCTATCAATCTTAAAGCACTCACGTATTTATATGTTTTATATATGCCCAACTTGTTCAGAACTTGGTATTATCCCGCATGAAACGCTAAAAAGAGCGGGTTTCGCGAGGCTGTAAAAATTTTATGGTTTGTGTTTTAAGTCCTGCGGTTAATTACGACTATTGTGCCAATGAAAATGGAACAAACGTTGCTATGAGTTATTCAAACTCATTTTCTTCCACGAAAGGCATGTCGAACTGCATACGTTTTCACCCAGCTCCTGAAACAGATATAGGAGCCATGCGTTCCGTGAGCTATTTCCTAATTTCCTACTTTCGCAAGTACAGGGTAACATCTGCAGTGATATTCCATTATGTCCCTCGTTTTGAATTTATCTATAGTGCAAGTGCATCATTCTATTCTCGAGCATGCCACAATACTCCATATTGTGTCCCAGTTTAAAAGATAAGCAATCTCATCCTTGAACAGGTTAGTGCGTTAATCTCGATAACTTGAAACTTGGTAGCTTGAAGATCCTATTCAAGTTAGTGATATTATCTGTAAAAATGAATATCTTATTTACAGAACCCTGTTCTGAATAGGCTAATTTATTGATAAGTTTGAATTCTGAATAACTTAAATAAAGATTTTGAATGAATTACAGTTTATGCTTATGTTTGGGGAAAAATCTCTTCCCACCTATAAAATGATCTTCCCACCTATAAAAGACATTCATTTAATTCTGCCATCTCTCCCGCTGAACAGAGACAATCCATAAAAACAGATTTTTTCCCACATAATGTGGATACATGACAATATCCATTCTTACTTTTCCGCGTTGCGTTTAAAGTCTAGCATGATTAGCACTCCCGGTAAACTTTTACCAGAGAATGTAATACTTTTTTATCAATATACTCTGCTTTCAACGGTGCAACAGATTATTACTACGCCGGTGCAAGTTGGAAACGTCCTAAACTGGTCGCTGGCCTGTCACGCCATTTTGACAATGACATCAGCCGTCATTGTGAATTTGGTAAGATTGACAACCATAAACCTACTTGATATTCTGTCATGGTCACAGTATTATGTCACAGAATTTCCGTTTTCTTCAAAGCTGTGAGTTTCGGTGCTGTCTTTTTATACAAGATCGGTCACAGTAATCCATAAGTGAATTAAGCATGCTGTAACATAGAAAGGCCTTCGCAAGTCAAGTCGCGTGAGTGAAAATACCATTTGATGCAATTATGCTGCAAGCTTGTGGGCACCAGCGGTTTAGGCAGAGAAAGAAATATCTTTCATCATTATTGGAATCGGCCATCCTGGCATGAGAAGAGTAAGATCCCAAAGGGGCGTAGAGAGATGTTTTACGTCAGAACTTTGAAATAAAATCTTACTTTTAACGTTTGAATTTGAATTTTTGCTACTTCTTATTAATAGAAAAGTGAAATTCTGTTCTTTGAGGCAAGACATCAATGTTATTTGAAAAACCAGTTTTGGGAACATTTACCTTGTTGAAATCAAAAATATCTATGCCCTTGCGTTTCAGCTAATTCGTGAACTATCCTCCAATTCTCTAGCTTTCGCAATATTATAACCCGCGTCTATGCATTCTCGGTGTACCATGATCTAATAAAGCCGTCCAGGATAACTAGTGAAATGGTTCTCGAGGCGAGAAAGCAATTCCCGGCTAGTACGCGGACTAACTTGGGCAAGACTAGAATAATTGCCACTGAAACAATGTATACAAATACATCGTGTTCGTTTGGGCGCTCTATCTACAAATATAGACCAGTCATACTCACAAATGTTTCTTGCAAATAGTGATAAAACCTTTATTAATTTATCCTACGTATTTGGTAAAATGCCATTTAAACTTTTGTTCAACTGATTTTTTGTGCTGTAATAGCGTCCAATTTACATCTAATACTGAGATAGAGAGCTACAAATGCACTTATAAGAAACATAATCAAAGCTGGCAAGATACAAATATATACTAATGTACTACCAGAAAGTAAGTACTACTACCGTAACTTGTTAGATGATAAATTGGACAATAGTTCGGATTTTTATGAAGTGTAGAGGCTGTCTCATAAACCGGGCACTGCGACTGCATTTATGTTGTAATTACACACCGTGTTATGATCTACAAAACTACTTATGGACCAATATTTTATTGATTGGCTATGATCAATCAACGTAATCCCTTTGAAATGAATTGGCAGATATTGTTATTGACAATATCGATCAGTGAATTAAAATATGTTGCTGATATCAGCTTAAAATCTCAATATTAGGAATGTTGCTGATGTGAAGCCATATAGAATGACAACTGTTTGGAGGAATATCAACATATACACAAATTTTTCTATTGATATCTTTCCATTTGGTCTGTATACAATGAAGGTAAGAAAATGGAAAGCCTCATTGAGAAATAATATCTACAAGTAATAAGAGGCATTATTGGATAGTTTCTGCGACATATAATTTAGCATTCAGAAAGTACCATCATTATTAGTTTTACTTTCCACAGCCGCACTTTTCTACTAATTTGCTCTTACGTTTCGTGCAGACACTCTGCATAAGCCATGAATGTGATTATGATTCATTTCACTTTGCTACGTCCCCCACCCTTTTAAGTGTTGTATCGGTGAAAAGTTTGACCTTCATGTCAAGTGCCAGTGGTACTAGAGGATAATGTCGGTTAATGTCAGTTGAGTAAAAGACAATAAGACAAACGGAACTGAATATACTAAGCCCTAATTTAAACACTTCAGAACATTTCAAAACTTTTGAATGGAGTAAGCACACAAGACGTGCTTACTACCCACGCGTAACTGAAATAAGTACTTTTAAAGTTTACGAAATTATTTGTCAGTTAAAGCTGTCGCAAGTCAAACTCTCATTTCCTACACATCTCTCTGCCTCGCTACCGTTGTCGGCCAGTTACACGCTCGTAAAAATGGATTGGTGGGAGGGCGTGTTTGTATTTGGGTTTAATATTAAGAACTTGCCAGGAATTACCTAAGCATAGTGATTCAATATACAGTAAACCCTTTTATAAAAACAGCCGTGGGAATGCAAATTTTTCGGCGCAATAACAAATTGACGTTATTGGTGAGATTTCCGTAAGTTTCGTGTTTGCAGATTAGAAATTATGGAGTATGTTCAAATTGTTCCAGCAATCCATTACTGTACTTAAAATTTTTCGCTTCAAATAAATACTCAAATTCTTCAGCCTTCTGCATAAGCGGTGGTTCATTAACGGGTAAACTCGCACTTCTAAATACGTTTTTTGGACCGTTTAATAAGCGCTTTGTTGATTTTATTCTCTCCGCACCCAAACCAAATTCGCACGTCTGTTTTCTTTCTTCCATTATCGACCACTGCGACTATCGGGACTTCTTCGTCTACACTCAAAATATTTCGCTTAAAGCTCGCCATTTAGGTATTGATGGGAAGATATCGATATTTTATTGGGTTGATTCAAATGTAAATAATCAAATTTCAGAACAAACTTACCTGGCAATACATCTTGAGAAAATCTTAAATTTGAAATGAAGGGGTCTCTAATAGTAAATATTTGTTCTCATGTCAGCAACCCGAAATAAGATTCTACTGTATAATTAAGTTGGCTCTGACAGTGCGATTTCAAGTGCTTCCGAATTGGTGATACAACTTATGATGTAGGAGGAGGGGGGGATTTTTGAGCTTAAGTACATTTTTTGCGGAAAAGTAGAACTTCCAGAATTGTCTTTTTTTGTAGGCTTCTAAAGGTCTCCTTGGTTCCAAGGTGTGGTCAAACAAATATAAAGATATTTTATTTTGTGAATGTCAAATGTTTAACTGTTTATATTTTCTGTATTAAAAATCCACAATCATTCTGGGCATATGCAAGAAATGTTTGTATGTGAGTAATTTGAACAAAAATTAATAATGAATTCAGATAGGGCTATCATGACTGTACCAATAATACAGAAGATGTACTTTTGAGATACGGTCACTGGTACCGGATATAAGGGGTTGGTTGATATTGTATTAGTCAGACTACCAATTTGTAATTTTGTATTTTGAGCCCAGCAATAGCAACAGAACTTGGCGGATGTGGTAGCTTGAAATATCGTTTGACAATTGATGTCATGTCAATACCTGTTCGAAGACATATCTTCATATCTGTTTTTTAACGTTCCGACTAATCAAGGTATATCAAAAATAATGAACAGCGTTCAGATCTGATTTTTCATGAAGAACGTCTCCATCTCCTGAATTTTGACCTCTGTGCTGCTTTGTACCATCAAACACTTTACATAGGAGAAGTATTACGAAGAACCATCCGTATTAAAACATAAATGGCAAATTCTTTCCTTATTATCTGTGAATGATTTTTTATCAATTCATGTGATTATAAATTACTAACAGTAACAATAAACTTATCATAATGGCTAAAAAGTTCGGGCTTACTAAAAAAAATATGGAAGCTAATTGCCTGCAAAGCTTAATACCAATTTATTACAGTATAAGACCTCCGATAATGCATCTGCAATGGAAGTAAACATAATATACACACCACTAACAGCTTTTTTATGTCATAGATTAACCCCCCTAGAGTTTGTTTTAATGAAAAAATAATTACAATTGGTTACCTCTCAGCTATAGAGAGTAAGCCAATAAACAAAGTTTTTTTGCCTAAGCTGTAAACACAACTCTTAGGACTTCTCTAAGATTTAAAAAAAACAATCAATCGTGCAAAGAATGAGTTTTTGTTTTTAATGTACTTGCTTGTTTTCTATTAAATAATATTCATTATAACATTCGCTTTTCACTCAACATTTACAGGTCGTTCAGAGGAAATAACTGTAAACTGTCATTTGACGACTGACAGTTGTAAAATTGATTTACAAGGAGGTCGCAATTATGAAGAAAATTTTAGCTCATTGTGTTTTTTTTAATAGCCTGAAGGTAAATAAACGAATTTCTGATTTCCAACAGTGTTTAACACAAATGTTCGAAATATCGAGCATTTTGCTGCTGTACAATCACCAACCAATTACTCCAAATTCTACAGAGCATTATTCTGCGTTTCTGGTTGTATTTCACTCCCTGACCCTGACTTCCTGACCCTTAACTTTTTCGGCTTCAGTAGTCGTGTTCTACACAATATTCATGCTGCATAAAGGTCATTATTTCAATTCATTCCTCTTGCCTCTTTTCTATCCGAAGCTTAGCATAATGTTCTAATATCTGCAGGTGTCAATCACCAGTGGCAGTTACATCCTATATCTCCTCTAAGCAGTATGCTACAATAATAAAATTACCTGTGGAACAGTATTAAAACATAAGTGTTAAATTCAAGATTTCATTTAGATTTTAGATTATAGATGCTGTTACATGCTGAAATTCTTCATTCATTCCTGTTACCTATGATAAAACCCTTATGTTCGTTTGCATTCTGCCCCTTCCGAAATATTCAGGATGGTAGTGGTTTGTACAGTTCCATGCAGGAAATATAGGTGCTGTAATCAGCGGAGCTGTAGATAGGATTGGATGTTATTTCCAACAAATCGTTGATGTACAGCAAGAAGGGCGTTGGGGCAAAGACAGATCATTGAGGAACACCCGCATTGCTAAGTACATCGGAAGTATATCCATCCACGACCACAAATAAAAAGCGATCTCTGAGAAAACTATCCATTCATTGGCATAGACCCTGTGGCAGCCTATAGGCAGCAAGTTTGATCAAAAGTCTCTCATGAGTTCTTCAATTGAAAATAATGAAAATGGATAATAGTTGCTGATTGAAGCAACGAAAACAAAATCAAGAACTTGAATTCAAGTAGCGGATTACTAGGCCACTGCACAAAGCTTTTAAAAATATGTGATTTTGGATACTTTGGCGCAAAAAGCACAAGCACGGTACAGTCCTGGCGCACTCCAAACCACTTTATTCAAACCCGATACGTGTTTCGCTAACTATGTTACCACCTTCAGGAGAATATTATACTGCCTTGCTCATTATCTGCATATCGTAGCGTTTTTATTATTAAAACGAAAACAGTAATTCTTTGATCTGTCATCGGAAGCGACCATGCAACTGAAATTGCTCGACGTAGAGTATGGGTTGCTTGTGCTGATTTGTATCCCAATAGGTATTTATCAGCACAAATTTCTCACTGTCAATTCACTACAAAGCGACAGGTTTCGTAACGCGCCTGGAATAAAAGCAAAAAATGCATCATCGCTTTTATATCTCCAATATCACGTTTATTTGTTTGGGAACGCCCCTTTCTCCTTCATCTGAAAGCAGTGACATACTTGTCGCGTGACCAGTACTCCCGGTAAACATATTCAGTTTCCTGCATACCATATCGAACCAGTTCCGCTGTCTGGAAAATGTATGATGGATAGAATTTTGGCTAATCCATCAAGTGAAATCCTGGATTGTGCATAATGTTGCAGAGCTAGAGTTGTCGACGAAACCGTGATGTAAATTGAATACGTCCCTAGTTAGGACGGACCGTGGTAAGAGTTGAAACAGTAATTTCCGAAATGACGGAGGTATGTATTAATTGAAGCATTTCAGGATTACAACATCAAACTGTACAAGGAAAAATACTATCAAAATGAGACTTATCGTGTGCTCTCATGAGAAACTAATATTGTAGATGGCCTATTACTGATGTAACTGAGCTCACCTGCTCCGACTACTGAATTTACAATTTATAAGGTGCCTCCGTGTTGAGGTTCACAACAAATGAGTGCATCCACAATGTTAATGACACAACGAATTTATCGTGTCAGTGGTATAAATCTATAACCAGTCAAAAACGTTTTTTGGAGGAGCAGAAATAGAAAAATGTCCTTACGTTCCTCAAAATACTCGTCTATTTAAATACGTAGTCAGAATTATACAATGTGATGGAGCTCGACGACTTTGAAATCTGGTTCTTTTTTAAATTCGTTTAAGTACTTGGTTGTAAAACAGATAATTACAGATTACCGACCACAGACCTTACATTTTTGATTATACGATATTTGAATGGAATTAATTATTTTAACTGCACAATAATATGGTGCTTTTGACTTCCTTCTTTGAATATCCATTAATTAAGGAAAACTATAAAAAGGAAAAGAATCTCCCTTTCACAACAATACGCGTACTTAAAAGGCTGTCTCGTAAACCGTAGCTCATAGCGAAAAACGTATCATTTAGATTTATTAATTATCCCAAAATTCATTCACCACTGACTACTACTAAATTGTATGAAACAGTAAAACTTCAAGTAAAAAAATAAAAAATACAGCATTATACTGTAAATATATCTTAATAACAATGGGTATGTATTATCTAAATGACTCGGCGAACTGTAAATGTCAAATACGAAAGTGCATATCAATTACCAGTGAACTTATCAAAATAATTGAAAGATAAAATATATTTTGCTGAAAACAATGTGTGAAATGAGCTTCAAAAAATATTTTAACAGTAGGTTATATGCCAGACCAGAGAATTTTGCAATCTGTCATCCATTTCTAAGCACAGCGACCAAAACTCGAGATCATGTGACAAATTTATCGTTGTAGTCTTATTGGTGTTCAATAAAGCACTGCTATGTAACCTACGGCATATTTACTTTCACCCTGTACCAATCAGTTATTGGAAGTGACTGAAAAGCATCGCTTTGGAACAACAAACCCACTTCATTCCCAAAGCTGAGCGTGCGAACTTTTTACCCGAACCCTAATTTCACCGACGAGGTAAAGTGCTACGTCAATTCTCCAGGTCTCGCGGTTGGCCTTTTTTGCAGGAAAGATAAATTGAAGGATGTGCTGCGGAGCATCTGAGAGAGCTTGGTGGGGATTTCAAGGAAATATGGGATCAGTTATAAAACAATGGGTGTTGGGTTTCTTGTGGTAGATCGAGTTGAAAGGACGAAGCGTCAATGAGTTCTCTCGGAAAAGGATCGATAGATAAGTGGTAACGTGAGGTGGCGACATGACAATATGGAGGTCTTTATTACGTAATACAGGTGTCCTGTTTCATTGCAGCCAGTATATATAGCCACAAGGTTGCTCAAATGAAGTTTTATAAGTTTTATACACAATCCTATACAGATAAAAGCTTGAAGACGTAAATAGCCTGCTGTTCCGTTGGTATATTAATTTCTAATCATGTGCCTCTCTAGCCTTTGATTAGCTGGTACAAAAGAGTTTAAATATCTAAACGTCCTCCAGGCGGCACACAGTTAAATATTTTCGTTCCGAGATTCGTTTTATCTTGTATCTTGCACATGCAGTAATGATAGACTTGTTTCATAGTGCAATAATACAAAAGAATGGCGAAAGGCAAGATGTGTGAGATAGGCTTCTGAATAGTATTTTCACCTGTTCAAACTTAGATAATAAATTTCTATGTTGTGCTGATTATAAAAATATTTTTTGATCAAATAATAAACAGGTTAATACTCCGCCTCATAAAGAAGTTCTCCATGGTCCTAGGACTGGGGATCAAACATAATATAGCAGAAAAAAGTTCAAAACGCTGCAAAATACAACTCATAATGGTGTTTAATACTGGGTGTATACATTTTAAACGCATCCAGTCTATGGTAACATGTTAACTTGAGTCAGGTCTTTTAATTTGGTGGGTAACGGTTAGTATTCATCCATACTTATATACTCTATATTAATATAGAATTAGCTTGCCAATAAAACACCGTTCACGTACCTGTCAGTCTAATACTCGATATTCCCTAGCCTGACACTTACCTGAAACAAAGCAAGATAAATTGTATCATTAAAGTAATATAGAGAATAACATAGTCAGAATTATTGCATTGGTTGCAGCGTTTTTGGGAAAAAAATAAGTAAACTTAGTTTATTCAATACTTTCAAAAGCAGTTTGTGTATATTGGTGTTTCGGTTAATATTGTTTGTTATTTTATTAAGAGCTTTTATTTAACTTGCAATGTATGTATGTATCTATGTAACTATGTTTGTTCAGTTCAACTCAATTTTGAAGCAGATATTCTTAACCGATTGACCAAAAATTTTGTATACACGTTTAGTTTGGATGACAATGCATGGTTAGCTATGTGACGTCATTCCAATCCAGCATGGTGGAACACTCAAGATGGTGGATCAGTTTTTTTAATGCACTCCTACGATATGGGTATCAAATGAAAGGAATTGCTGAGAATACGAATGAGAGCAAATCCTTCTGAAATTTTGGTGTGCTGGAGTTTTTTCAGACATTTCCAGCGATAACTAAGAAGTAAAAAATGAATTAAAATTAAAAAAACCCTTTTTTAATAATGAGCTCTAATTTAAATGCCCTGAAAGAAATAAAATAACATTTTCCTTGAAGCTTTTAACTTATAACGTCATGACACCATCTATTTGATATAAAAGCTTATCGCGAGATTTACCTGTGTAGACAAAAAAGTAAATCAAATAACTTGGAGTGATTGATTTTAAAATTCTCAAAACTTAGTAAATACGAGTATTTAAATCGCGAGCGCGCGTTATTAAAAACGTTTTTTAACTAGTTTATACTAGTTCAAACACGGCACTCAACGGTCCTATGGACCACACTGATAAACTATATAAAGCTATTCTCTGCAAATCCGAAGTATGCTTATGAGAGGTTTAGGAAGCAGAAAGATTTATATTTTCATTACTTCCAGATATCAAATACTACTACTTTTGCGATAAATATACAATACGAGAGTTTATGGAAAGAACTATTCGTATAAAGTTCTGAAAAAACCTATATACATAAGGCGCACTCAGTTAAATGCTTTCCACTTTCTCCGAGGATTTTCTTCAAAACAAAATCGACTGCTAAATTGGAACAGCATTTGGCGCCACAGTAGTCTCTTGGTTATTGTGTAATAGTATAGGTTGTTTCAATCTACAGGTTGCATATACATAATATTATTGTAAATCGGTATATGCTTTCTATTGTCATGGTATATTTTACAGGAACATTCAAAGATATATTTAAGTATCCCTTGTGATAGTCTAATTCGAGCATTGTTTTGTGAATGAACGTTTCAGTTCCCTATCTTTGACCATATTCGTCTTTCCATTTTATAAATTTAGTCAAATATAAACTTTTGTATATTCTAGCTACTCCACAAATCTAAAGCCGTCTCCACACGAACGCAATGCGAGCCGGCAGTCGTCGATGATAATGACCCTTGATAGTCCGTTGGCATATATATATTTTTTCCTCCGTCATTTCCTCGCCTGTATGAGGCGAAGGAACAAAGCCTTCGGTCAGCTATATGTTCAGAAGCAGCTCTCCTTAGATATCTCGACGTCATAAGATTTGAGGGAAGTGATCCAACTTCTATGGATTTTATGAACCTTCATATAAATTATAAGACTCAACTAAGGCTTAATTACTTTTAATCCGATCTAGGATGCCATCATAATAAGACGCTGGTAGCTAGCTCGAGAATGTCAGAAGTGGAAGTAGGCTTAATACTAGAGTCTTCTAATGGGCGCAATCTCACCAGATCGTATTTCTCACTCCAATATAATTAAATAGACATGTACCTTCTCACGGTGCATCTGGAACACTATAAGCTTACTGCCTTTACGACAAGTTATCTATGAAAAGTTATTTGAATGGCAGGTCAGCTGTATTCATATATATTATATTGGTCATCAGTCATATAGGTACGGTACCATAACGTTTAGCAAGTGCGTCACTGGCTGAGTAGTACGACATTCAGGTTTGGACAACCTGAATGTTAAAAACAGAAAGCTTAAGACATCTGATATGTGAAGTCTATCTTGAAGTAGCTACTGAGATATCGGTATATAAAGTAGGATTTGGAAATTCTAAAACATACTTAACTGATTGCGGGATTAAAACCACATATCAACTCAGACAGTCTTCTGATTGAGCTAAGTAGACACTCCACACGTTCGAACAAACACCAAAATTATTAGCTGCACTCTCCAGAATATATATATTATGACTTTATTATATTTTTCTTAATAAACAATATTCTTATATCATACTACTATATTAATTTTTATGTATCTGCTTTTCCACAACCTTGCAGCCAGGTAAACCCTGTAGCCAAGAGGGTTGTTTTTATTTATGACACATTGATGGCACCCGCAAACGCAAATTGTTAAAGTTCGCTTCAAACCCACAATAAATACTTTCTTAAGTCATTTTCAAAGTGTATGGATCAACATGTATAATAATTTGAGCATCATAGTTTTATTATGAAGATTGCTGTCACTCGAATGACATGAGCGAACTCTCAAATCCTACTACATAGCTCAAATGTCAAATAAATCTAGCAGATTTTATCCTTCCTACCGTCAGTAATTACATGACAAGTGAAGATTGACTATGTTCAATTTAACCGCAAACTTGGCTTAGTATGTCATTCCATATAAATCTTGTTTCCGCTGAAGCACTTCCGTGAGTTAGCTATCCCGGAAACCGTGACGTTGCATCAGTGCTGAGTCTACTTCAAAGAAGCAAACACCATGTATCTTTCTCTTTGTTTTCGTGGAAATGGATTGGTCAGTCTGGTGTTGTGCTATGTCTGCATTTGTAGGATTAATACAGTCGCACTGTATCGAAATCCAATGTAGTTTATGAGCTGGTAAAATTCAAGAGATGGCAGTACATCGTCAACTCACTTGACGTGGGACGTGGTCATAGTGGTAAAGCAATCACAGAACTAAAAAAGTTACCATAGTTATAAGATATAGTAGGTTTTTAGAAACATGAATTACAAAACTTATATATAGCTGGGGTTTTAATACTTCTTCTTCTTCTTTCGGTGCCTATCCGGTCCGAATGTTGGCGATCATTCTGGCTATCGTGATCTTATTCACGGCTGCTCTAAAAAGCCCAGTGGTTGTCAGAGAGAACCATGTTCTCAGATTTTTCAGCCAAGAGATCCTTCTGCGGCCTGGATCACGTTTACTTGGGATTTTCCCTTGCAGTATTTGCTGTAGTAGACCATATCTTTTTTCGTTACGCATTATATGACCCAGGTATTCTAACTTGCATGTTTCTTCATTCTTCGAAGGACTTCTTCGTTGGTGACGTGGTCCACCCAAGAGATCCTCAAGATTCTGCGATATAGCCACATCTCAAATGCTGTTAGCTTCTTCATGGTGGCTTCAGTCAAAGTCCATGATTCTGTTCCATAGAGTAAGACAGAGAAGACATAGCAGCGGAGGAGTCACAGCTTGGTCGTTTTAATACTACTACCTGAGATTCCTGTTTTCAATTAACACAATGGGATGCTTTAGTTATTTGCTCTTTTTTACTTCTCTCTTTCTGACTCACATAGTGCGACTGTACTGCGGCATCGATTGTGGTCTTTGTAATGGTCGATTCCTTACCTGTCTAGTTTCACGGGTGTAAACTAGGAAACGAATTTAGTGCCGCACTAGGTGCACAGCGGTGCAATGCAGCTTTTATCAAAAAGTTGCTGTGTGCATTGCTCACGCGAGTGCTGGACCAGTAAATTAAATACATGCGTTGTTTGTTTTCAGACTGTTCAGCTCTTATGTAAGCTCTCAGTTTAACAAAGCATAGGAAGTCTACACGTTGTCTTGATTTCATAGTCGTATTTTAAGGTATGTGCCTTTTCTCCATGCATTCATTAAGATATGACTTCGGGAGTTTCAAAAGCGAGAGCTCGCTGCAAAAAACCTGGTCAATCCAACAAAAAGAAATGCTTCATCAATAGTATTGATCATACAGTAATCATACGAAAAATCGTTGTGTGTCAGGCAGAAACTTGTACAGATATAGGATGTTGAAAACATCTTTACTGGCTTTTTTACGATTTTAATAAACCAGGTTAAGGTTTATTAGAGAACATAGGTTTTGGTTCAATTCATATTATAAAAATTAAAACAGTTTGATAGAACGATAGGTGGGCAGGTTTAATGGGATACTACATTCATGAATGTTATTCTTATACCCATAATAGGACTAAGTTAGTTGACAAGTAATCTGGATAGCCTATTATATGCAATTTTGACAGTATGACGAAAGTCAGACGCGTCACAAATATGGAATTTCGTTTGTAAAACTTTGTGTTAAGATTACATAATTTTTGTCTTAAATTTCAGCCACACCGAATAGTCGTTAGACAAGTCATTGCTTATGTGAGTGTGACTTGAAATGAAATGTAAAAGCATACCAACATTATTCCAAACATAAAACCGGTGTCTATTTATTTTTATTTGACCCAATCATTTTCCATTTATTTTATCTTCTTCCTTACTCCCGTTCTTTCCAGTGACAGTGTTTGATTCTCTTTTCTATTAATTCGTCTTTTATCTGAATCTAATTAAATATAAAGCGTTTTCAGTTTCTTCTTGTATCACTTACGCCGTCAGGCTTTCTTTTTTAGCACTTTAGGTGATCATTCAGATATTTTCATTGGTAGTGCCCCTCTTATTTATTTTATTTTACGTGGAACACAGCCTAAACTGATCTCCAACACATTTGCTAACCATCTTTGAGCAAATGAACTGGTAACAAAACATAAATATCCATTCTAGTTGTGGGAATATTTCAATAGATCAAGAGCAAACTGTCGATATTGCCCACTTATACTACTTCCAGGCTTACCTGTAAATAATATTTTCTGATGAATTGACATACAAAAAGTTAATCAAACCTCATACCCATAATAAGGAGCTTTTCTAACACTCACTTGTGTGACTGGACATCACACATACGTAACAAACGGTTTTTTAGACAGCAAGAACCAAGAAGCGTATATGTGTTAGTTTAAATAACAGATATCCATGTTTTTTTATAGATAACCTCACATAAAGGCGGATAGCCTATAGCGTTGTAATGTCGAACGATGAGGTCCTCCAGTATTTGCTGTACCTACTGGCGACTCTTGGAGTTATAATACGAGACAGCTCGTCGAACATCTGACATGATATCTGTAAAATATGTAGATCTGCCACACTTCTTCCGTGTTTCAGACTTTGGAAATCGTTTGTGAGGTCAGGCGCATCATCTAGACGTATTGGTTACCCCTGGAGTGTGCATCTATGAGAAAGATAAAGCTCTGAAACTGATATATGTAGTATTGCTGGTTTCCAATAGAATGGGAGAAAACAGCTGAACTTATTTGGCTATATGTAGTCATGGCAACGGTGCCATCGTTCACCCCTACAAAACATGATCACTATTATAGCTTTATAAATTGTTAAATTGTAATTGTTTCAAATCTAGAACAAATCCAATGCCATCAATCACTCTTTATTGAAATGTTACATGTTTTACAATCTATCATACACACGTCCATGGTAATCCACTGTATAGTATAACAAAGTAGTGCTTGTACGTTAGACGGTGAGAGTGGTCAACGATAATGAAGTAATGAATAAACAGGAACATGTACGTAAAATCGAGAAACCGCTTCGTACAGCAAACATAAAAGTGCAGTATACCGGGAATATCGTAAACAACCGTCAACACTCCTCGCAGATGCTTGTCCTCTTCAACCAGGAGAGGTCGGAGTTTATATTTACGGTGATATGACCCCCAAACCGGCGAGACCATCTCACTGGTGCCAGGTTTCTGTAATACTGTCTAGAATTTACGATCTTCTGGTGCATCTCTGGCCAGGGCCGTAGAAGTTTGCAGCCCATTTAAGGAAATCAAACATATGCGGCTTTTATGGGGTTGACAGTTACGGCATTCAGGAAGCAAATTGATCTATGATTACCAGTACATATACCAAAACATATAACAGATACATCTCCAGATATAATCGCTCGACCCATACACAGAGGTTTGGCATTGTCAAAAAGGACTTTTCATAGTAATTATACAAGTTCATTGTCAACTATCTGAGTCCTATAATGAGTATGAAACCAAATTTTTTGAAGTTGCCGTTCTGATTATCCCCTCTAGTTATTTCTCTAATCAATTTATTGATCGCTCCAGCGTCTTAGGGCACTATCGTTTATGACGACTGCATCTGCATTAAAGTTAAGACCTTAGAAGTCCTAAGCTATTGCAATCGAGTTGGGTATATTTTCTAATTTATCCACTACACTAAAATTGACGGTTTACAGTGGCTAACCAGAGTACTGGTGCATGAATCTGAAACTAAGGCTGTCAAACTTATTCTATTAATCCTATCCTACTATCATTCTACTTATCTCTTGCATGGGCGAAGTATTTTAGGGGCTCCTCTCAGACTTATTGCAAGAGCAGATATTAAAAAAGTGCATTACCCCAAGGCGCCTAAAGGTTGAAAGAAATCAAATAAACAATAGCTAGATAAGATGAATAGGATGCTAGAAATGAGCACTTTGGTTTCATATCCATGACAGGATGTATTCCGCCAGCTGACAAGTAATCCGGGTAGCCATTGTAAACAATTAATTTTGGTCCAAAAGTTTATTTCACTAAAATATCCCCTATGTTTTCCCCGAACAAAGACTAACAAAGTTGAGTGGTGCAGTATCGTCAGCTGAGTACATCATTGTCTCAGATCCGGTCCTGTTTTGTAGTTCACGTACAGTTGGCTAGTTTGCCGGCCATCGGGTGACCCAATTCGACTAAAACTATCTGCCCAGTTTCACTTGGAATGCTCTAAGCTAGGACAGCAGCTGAAGTTGTATACGCGATACGGTTTTATCCAACTTGGTGATTTTGACTGTGCACCGACTGTTCCGTGATATTCACTGAGAATGGTTTCTATTTAAGTTCCGAGCACCACGGATTTTTATGACAATACGACTTCCAATATAAGAGAAAGGCAATTACTTACAGAGTGGTGATGTCGTCCAGCTGTCTTTAGCTCAAGTGGAATTTAGTGCTCTTAGCAAGCAGAATATTCCTGTCATCCGGCATTACTGGTGTTTGCTAGTAGTATGTAGCTTGTGAACAAATTCAAAATGAACCGAACGTGATGAACTAGTTTGAGATATCTAGCAAAACTTTCCCCGCACGACCAACGCTGAGATGAACGAATGAAGATTTTGAACTTCTGACTATAATGAGGCGAAGGAATGTTCCATATCTTTGAAAGATTTTCTACAGTTCAAACTATCTATTCCTGGAATTGATCATTGAAGGAAAAACATTGTAGAAAGCGATATATAGGTTACATAACAAATAGGAAAAATCTAGACGCCTACAGGCTATTCAGGGCCACTTAGCCAAGAAGGTTTTTTTGCGTTCACTCGTTTAATCTCAAACAATCACAGAGCCCGGTGGCTCAAGTGAGATTGATTGCCGGTATTGGTGGCAACATAACCGCCATGCAATATATGCACTAATAGCTCAATCATTATAGGGTTCACCTTGGAAAATCGACCTACTCAGTATATTACCACGTAAAAACTTGTATATTGGCAAAATTCACCTATAATTGGATGGTCGCAAGTTTTTAAGTCAGGGGTCAAAGGTCACGATAATCGATTTTTTCTACATTTTTGCAAATACATCGGTTTCTATAGGTTTTACACTAATTATATTTATTATCAACTTTCTAGAATTCTAGAATTAAATTCTCTACAACTTTTGTATTTAACATTTTTTCATACCTCGAACTGTTTTCGAGATAGAGCGCGGAGACCGCGCGGTCAGAGAATCATGTGAGGTCAACTGGTAGTCCTGATCAAAAACTCGTAGGTAATATTAAGGTTTTAAACTATTGCTAAATATATAATTATCTCATGAACAAGAAATTGTCTTTGAAAGAGTTGGCGAAGCAAATGAAAAAACTGAAATATACTGCACCAAAAGTTTTGATAAATATCCTCGTTCTAAAGAACACATTTTGTTTCTGCATGCGTTTAGTGGCTGTGACACAACTTCGCTCTTTAGAAAAAGGAAAAAAGTATTTAAGAACTTAGTCGACTAAACCTGTGCAGTTATCTAATATTCCACCAACGACTGGAGCACCTCAGCAACATTTCAATCGCGTTTATTATCAAATTAAAACTTGTTGAGGGCATGATTTAGAACCCCAGGAATGGGGTTGGACAATGCGTAACGAATTCCTGGAACCTATTATGACCGTTTTACCACCTGTTCTAGATGAATTACTCAATACAATATTATGTAACTGCAAGAGTGGCTATGGCTCAAGATGTGGATGCAGGAAAGCGGGATTGCAGTACTCTCTAGCTTGCGGACAGTGTAATGGTCGAGCTTGTCTCAATGCTGTACCATATTAGACCGATATTATTGATGAAAGAACCTTTGACCCAGAAATCATGAAGGACTTGCAGACAAATGTCGTTGCAGACGGAAAAGAAGAGGGACTTGAAATTCTGCTGCAGCGGGACGATGACGACAATGATGAAGAAAAAGAAGAAAAAGGAGAATAAGGATGAGAGAATTGAAATTAGAACTTGTTCTCATAGTTTTTATTCATTTTTATTAATTTTGACAATAATAAATGTATCAGTAATAATAAATGTATCGAATGACCTACTTAAAAGTGTATTTCTTTTTTTATTTACTTAGTTAGAAAGTCATTAGTATCAATTAAATTAGAATTAAAATATAACTTAAGTATTTTCCTCAACCATTTTTTAATTACATGGCCGGGTAAGTGTTATTAAATAAATTGACACTTAATTAAAAATAGATAAGTAACGAAAAATAAAAGATTGAATTTAATGAAAATTTAATAAAAAATTATAATTACATATTTAGTAATAATTTGAAACCTTAATATTTCGAGTTTTTGTTCGTCCCTACCAGTTGACCTCACATGATTTTCTGACCGCGCGCACTCCGCCCTCTATCTCCAAAACAGTTCGGGGTATAAAACAATGTTTAGTACAGAAGTTGTAGAGAATTTAATTCTCTACAATATTGATAATAAATACAATTAGCGTAAAACCCATAGAAACAGAGATATTTGCTAAAAAATATAGAAAAAAATCGATTTCCTAACCTTCAACCCCTGAGTTTAGAACTTGCGACCATCCAATTTTATGTGAATTTTGAGAAAAGTTTTAAGATGTCAAAATACAAGTTTTTACGTGGTGATATACTGGGTAGGTCAATTTTTCAAGATATTCACCTAATTCACCATTTTTAATAGTAGTAAGTAAACCTTCTAGTATTCGGGCATTTTTTCAAGAAAAATAAGAACATATTATGTCTGCCCACTGTTGATTATATATTGGACCATATACTATAGAGGTACCTTTAAAACGCACATATTGCATTCGTCAAAAGAGTTGATTATTGATTTCACATTGAGGTCACTTCCAAGTCATCATTATAAATGAACCTGTTGTGATTTGACAGCTGTCAAACCACGTTTTATGTTTGCTGACAATACCTGTGTTGAAAAGCTCTAGTGCTTTCAAATAATATTAGTTAGGATAAGCGTGGTGAAAACCGTCATGGAAAAAAGCATATCAAAATAGAAGGCAAAATACCACGGGAAGGTTTAGTTGGGACTCGACTGGCCTGAACGCCGTATGTTCTATACCATCATTGATACTAAACATTGCGTGTCATGTATAACATCGTTAGAGCGGCTATGTTAAACCGCCTTAACCGTCAAAAACACTAATTAGTTATGAAGACACATCTGAGAATGACAGTATGCTCTGGATGCATGACAGTGATGTCACCCTAGATAAGATCGGGTAGTGACCAATACAGTTTCTTACCCCCATTTATTTCTGTTGAACAGAAGATTCATGGCATATTTTTTTGGAATCAAGTGACATCCGCTGCACCAGATAAATATACGTCGCAGTAGCGCTATTTCATTGACCGCAAAGGTAGGATCACCATTACTTTAATTCAAAAATATTGAGGGATTGCTACTGCTTTGTGAGTCACAAAGTAAGTGTGAAAGCTAATTTTCTAGCCTTTCCACGAGAAGGATGAGAGGAAACTGAAGGTTCGAATGTCTTATATTTTTTTATATTTTGAAAATCGTTTTGCCATTCTGGGCTTAGAAAATGCGGGAAAATATTTACTATATGTAACAAAAAACTATTATCGAAATTTCATACAGTGATACAGTGGTTAATGAGATTATATGGAAATAAATGGAGCTAGCTAGCTAGACGTGTGTGTACAATTTCATTTGTCGCTCATTGAAACATCTGGACTTCTATAATAACTACCAGCCGTTCATGCTGAACTGTGTAGCACCTTGCCCTAACTCTGAAGTTATTGGAACGAAGCTCGTTACATTGCTAATCAAGAAAATTCCACTCCTCCACTCTTCCAGATCCTACTTTACATACCTGTTAACAGCAACGCGAAGATATTGCGAATTTTCGGAAAGACATTTCATTTAATTGAAATTTAGTAAGGGAGACGAACATATTTTTACCAGCCCAATCAAGTTTTTTAATTTATCGCATTAATATTCACTTTCATGAAAGAGAAATTGCCAGATGTACCTTGTAAAATTTGTATGGCTAGTCTAGGACGTAGGCTCTCTCAATATCATTTTTGGTGATTACTACACCAAAAAGTCACTCTTCGTTAATATCGTTAATAAGAAAAAACTGTTGAAAAATAAGGAAGGAAATATTTGCACCTCGAAGAAAATTTTCGAGAGGGGTTAAAACTGCCATTCTCTAGTATTCTTGTTTGGGATAGAGAAATAAAATAGCCTAAATCGCATCACCAGTGACGGAATTTTTTATTAATAAATGGTAGAAGTTGATTAATCGCCGCTATAAGCTACTTTCCCTGTTTTTACAGCGCTCAGGCTTCCACAATTACTTTCATTGCCATAGTTTAAAAACAATGTCAGCAACTACGATAGATGAATATAGGATATTAAGAGCATTGATTTGTTATCTGGAACAACAAATTCATGAGTTCAGCAAAACCGCCTGAAATTCAATTCTTTTTTAAGGTACTTCCCGCAGGATTCGCACAGACAGTCATCAAATCATGGCTGTACATATTAATGCGATGAGCTGTCTTTAAGGTCTTGGAATGCTTAAATGTTCTATATCCTCATAACTCGAGTTCCATACTAAACAGGCATCGTCATCATTCAACCCATAATCACTTTTTTTAACTATACAGGATACAATATACTACAAATGAAAGGTTTGGAGGAAGATGCGCAAACTATCATTCGTTTTAATTCTCAACCAGTACCAATGAACTCTAACCAATTGATAGACTCACGAAGTCATTCATAAATCTGTTCTAAATGCAGTCGATCATGGGCTTCCAGGAGAAATGATTTTTATCCACCTAGCAACACGGTAGAAACGTTTTCTCTACAGGAATTCTTGAATGCCAGAGGCAACTAGGCAGCTCCTTCATACAAATTAAAAAATTAAATTATCTAAGAATTATTTTAAAGTTTAGCTATTCCGCGTGAAGCTAAATCTACTTATAAAATGAGCAATAGGTATATAAAGTAGTATATAGTGCAAAATGAGCGAGGAACGCTATATATTGTAGTGTTGCTGTCTCGTAGAAAAGTGCTATTCTCATAACTTGTTGCACAATATAACATTTTATATGCATATTCCTAGTTGTATGAGTGTGGGGTATGAAAATCGTTAGAATTTTAAAAATATTTGTTATAACTTTTGCTCTAAAACTGACTGACTCATTATTGTTAAAAAATCAAATCCTAACTGTTCCGTACATTATAGGATGGAGCTCAAGTTTTCAGAAACTGCTACTCTCCATCTGTTGAAATCTGTCAAAATAACTGAAATACCCTCAATTAGAATGACACAGTGTACAGAGAGTTCTCAAGACATTAAGGAACTGAAGCCTTTAAGCTTCCTAAATACTAATACAATTCTCACGAAAGGGTAGAATGAATATGAAAATAAATGAAACATAACATAGAAACCAGAACATATAATTTAACATAACATAAAATGTTCAATAATACTATGTATACGTGCTAGAACTAACTACATATTTATACTCCTGTAGATTCTAGAAGCTCTTACTTGGCGAAACTGTGTGTTAATTATACAACTTTTTATTTACTACATATTGATAGTTTACAATTTGAATATAGGTAGGACAGCAAATCTATTTACCTTTGAAGAAATAACTTTGTCACCGTTTTTTTAAATATCGTCTAAGCAATTTATTGTTTCGTGAAACAGAATTAATTTTCTTATTGATGAAAGAAACATTTTCAGAAGAGGCTCGTTCCAGATGTTGTAAGCTCGACCTTGTAGAGTTCAACCGTCTGGCTGCTTTCTCTTCTGTTTATTGTACTGGCGGATCTTAGGAGAGATCAGCAACCAGCCACCCTCGATCGATGCTGTAGATTGTAGAAGTCCCTTATTAGGTTAAGTGCATCTACCAGACGTACTGCCCATGTATGATCTGTATTTAAAAAATCGGGATGCCGATCAAACCTATTAACCTGATTATTTCGCAAAATGTAATAGACTTGACTTAACTTTGGCAACGAGACTTGACTGTTTATTTTGGGAGTAACTAGAAATTTATATGGGATTCACCATTCTGCCTTAGATTCTATCTATATTGGTCCGACAGAGAGTATATATAGATCTCAGATGTGTTCAATCGAGCAATTTGCTGCACCCTGTCTGTCATCACGTCAGCGAGTAATATCTTGAAAAAAAATTTATGTCTATATCACCTAGCGCACTCTCCACCCATATATTTTTATATTAAATACGAGAAACAAGATATTCAGATAAAAGAGTAACTGGAGCAAGACTGCCAAGAAAAAGGCTCCAGCTATCTGGGATGACAAATTCAAGTAAAGGCGAACCTATCACTGGTGACCTGGTGGCCTTTATCTCGGTAAGTAATTTACCAAGTTTCCTCCTCTCCTCCATCCCGCACCTCCCGTTATTCATTCGACCAAGCTAGAACACGCCACGACTCACTTTTAATTAAATGAAATGACCTCTCAAACATGCGGGCTGTAAAGCAGAATTCGGAAGTACGGCGAGCCATAATCTTATCTCAAAATTCTGATAGTGGTTAAGTTTAGTCCCACTTTCATTAACTGAAACACCATCAGCAAGTTAAAGTCAAAGAAACGACGTCATGTAGGCTGACTTAATTTCCCGCGTAGTTATAATACTTTAAAACTAAATTTGATAACCAAACCTCTAAATGGACTAGGAATATGGTTTTAGCATTTTTTCATATTTGTCGTTTTATGGTTATTTTACAGCCACTAGATAAATTTTCAAAAGCTTTAACTTTTATTATTGTTTGCTCCAGTGGTGATCTTACGTTGAAAATTCATTACGAAGATCAAGATAGTATTTTCCTGTCATAGAAAAACATTACCTAGAAAGCCTGCTACTCATGGCGCATAAACTTCACCAGTAAGTATATATATATATATATATATATATATATATATATATATATATATATATATATATATATATATATATATATATATATATATATATATATATATATATCCTTCACAAAAGGTGTGATGCCAATTTGATTCTTGGAAAAAATAATGTTTTTAGAAATATCTTTTGTTTTTGAGAAAATATAATCTCCTTTATGTATTCCAATTTCATATATGTGTATATATATATATATATATATATATATATATATATATATATATATATATATATATATATATATATAGCTAACGGAATCATCAATCATCAAACTTGATGATTTAAAAAAGAGCAATAACTTCTTTTGGAAATAAATTATAGTTTAAAAAGCATACTCTAATAGCAAACCGCGCTGAAAGTTAAAACATGATTATTAATTATTGTAATATTGCGGTTCAATTCATTGTAACAAATCGTGAGGTCCTTGATATCAACTGGTAAAAATATTTCAATAATAGCTGTTTTTAAAGCTAGAATTAATATAAAAATAATGTGGAGAGCACCCCACAACCTTATTTACTATAAAACCAACAGAAAGACCTTGATAAAACAGTATTTATCATTTTGAGTGCAGTTTGGTACTAAAGCGTGTTTTTATAGTTTATTAATACTGTGACTTATTTTATATATATATATATATATATATACATCCTTCACAAAAGGTATATATATATATATATATATATATATATATATATATATATATATATATATATATATATATATATATCCTTCACAAAAGGTGTGATGCCAATTTGATTCTTGGAAAAAATAATTTTTTTAGAAATATCTTTTGTTTTTAAGAAAATATAATCTCCTTTATGTATTCCAATTTCAGATATGTGCTAACATAAACCATACCCTGCTGCCCTCTTTTGCAATGTCTGTTGTTTTTCAAACCACCTTTGTCATTTGTATAATAATAATTAACCATTTCTCATTATTCTAATCGGTGTCGATTATTAGCGTAAAATATATGTACAAAAAGATCAACCACATATCTGGTAAGAAAATATATGCTATATATGGAACAAAATGCGCTGATACTTGTTTGTATTTAACATCAAAACTATTTTATTGAAAATATCCATAGGCTTCTTCTTCTTCTTTCGGTGCCTATCCGGTCCGAATGTTGGCGATCATTCTGGCTATCGTGATCTTACTCACGGCTGCTCTAAAAAGCCCAGTGGTTGTCAGAGAGAACCATGTTCTCAGATTTTTCAGCCAAGAGATCCTTCTGCGGCCTGGACCACGTTTACTTGGGATTTTCCCTTGCAGTATTTGCTGTAGTAGACCATATCTTTTTTCGTTACGCATTATATGACTCAGGTATTCTAACTTGCGTGTTTTTATGGTGGTTATTATCAGGAGTCGCAGCTTGGTCGTCATTGATAAGGAATGACATTTAAAAACTGATGACATTTTAACAAATACAGCCCTTGCCTTTTCTATGCGGCATCTTATTTCCTGTGAATGATCCCATTGATCATTTAACATTATATTTGGTTTTATTTAGGTTTATATCGAGCCCATACTCCTGGCTTACCTCTATTACTCTTGCCATGGTTTCCTGTAGGTCTTTTAGACTATCTGTGATGATTACGGTATCGTCCGCGTATCTTAAGTTATTTAGGCGTTTACCATTTACAAGTATTGCTGCGTTACTGTTTTCTAGGGCTTTATTAAATACATTTTCCGAGTAGATATATGCTAGATATCATGACGAGTACGCATCTACAAACTTTACACGCTAAGTGAGCAATCACCCGGCCTATATGATGATTATTTGAAACTGGTTGTAATTAGATTAAGCCACTGTTTTAACAGAAGTGGCCTTGTTTGAGAAATTTTGAAAGTCTAAATTCATGTGAATAAAATTGGAATTGAAAAAGTGCCCGTCGAGGGCATTCTGGGTATAGACTATAAATCCATTTCACTCAAAATTTATAGCATATAATGCTGTTATTTTGCGTAAGTTAACTAGATCCTACCTATTGAAATAAACCAATATACCAAACGATTTTTCTTTGTTTCCTCAAATTATTTGACTTATAATATAAATGGATGTTCAACATCAAGTAAATCTAATTATGCTCGCGGCAAATGTACCAGCCAGTCTTTTAAATAATTTGACTAACAAAGCACTCTGGAGATGCAAGCAAATGGCAGACATTAGTAAGTTTCAGGTAGCTCTAACCCCATTTGAATTAAATTTGTATGCAGTATCTGGAACAACTTGTTATTCTAACTCACTGCAATTACGTATAAAAAGAGTTAACAAAGCAGAAGTAGTTTCGATCTGTCAAGTTTACTTGAAGAAACTTTAGCGAGGACCCTTTTATGAAAGAATATTTGCACAGCTACAGAAGACTTGGCATTTACTTTACGTAATTATTCGTATACAAGAATGCCTATACATGGAGCGAGTCAAAAGTCCTTTTCATAATGTGGACGAAGTTTTGGTTGAGGCATTGCCTGCTGAATTTGTTGGAGGTTTTTTTCAGCTACCTTAAACTTCTAGTTTCATTGATTCATCTATAATTGTACTGGCACTTTTAGTTTGATTGCTTAAGTGAAGGAAATATCATTATAACAATCATTCTGAATTTGTTTTTTGATGTTTATGATATATATACCACAGTAATATGTGCCACTCATCGTCGTCAGTCCATCTGTCTGTGTATCTGTCAATCGCCATACAATCAGAAAACCCGAGCTACAGTAATTTAGCACCAGATCAGAAACCCCTTGAATGCCAATGATTTAAGCTGATTTACTAATTAATTATATCGTTTTATGTACATAAAATGAATGTCGCATAATGTCAAAGGTATCTCGCTGCATGTTACAGCGGTGATAGTGATATAATTAAGTTAAAGATACAATCATTCCAGACTTGGAAGCAATTTCTCAGAACTATTCCTCATAACGTTCGATTAATTTAATAGTAAATATTACAATGTATGTGAAAAAATCAATTACTGTTTGCGTTTCACGACACTGTACACTGGAATCATCGACTAATTCTTTGAATGGAACACAGAGCCCAGGACTAGATCTAATTAAAATCCTAACCGATTTAACTGAATTTCCAAATTCATAAGATGAACATTTTATACAAAAGAATGTAAATCATAAAACTAATACGAATTATGCCATTATCGAGCAATATTAGTATTCGATTTATTTAAGACAAAAGTTTGAACATCGGTACATCCTAAGACAATATGAACTTGAAGCTTATAGTCCAATATCAATACCATTATTATTCCAAATACATTCTTCACTTGAAGCTTGTAAGAAATGTGTTACAGAATTAGCAAATATATACCCATTTTTGTTTGTTCAGTCTGGTTTGATAATTTTGTTTTGTTCATCACTGTGACTGAGTTACAGCTTATTGATCAGCTTGCAGTCATACTCTAGCAAGATCAACGCTACTTTAACTTCCGGAAAGATATCCTGGAGGTAATTTAATAATGAATTAAATCGCCCGTTTAGTAACATTTTAACGGTGTCTTTCTTCCGGTTATGGAAGCAACCCCCACAGGTTGCTGAGTCAGACATTCATCAACAAAATTCTCTGAACGGCGTTATTGATTCGTAGGAAATTAATTAATTTGGAGAAGCGTTTGAAAAAATTTTAAATATAAAGATTTTATGAGTTTATATTTTTGGGAACATTGTGCAATAAACGCTCATGGCGTAAGAATTTCAAGCCAACAGGTTTTGGTATAATGGTAAAGCTGCTAACTGAAGGAGGTGTCAATAGCATCACAAAGCAAAGAGAACAATAATAATTTGATTCGATATTGATTGTTATTGTGCATGCACAACTACTAATTGTTTTGTAAACTTCAGTTCCCTTTTAGACATTTAGCTCAGAATGAAAGGAGCGCCGTGTCATGGGTTTTCGAGGCCGCATAATCTGTGACTCCATTTCAAGTAATTCCACTCACAACTGTAATGTCATCTCACAACACTACACAAATATGGTTTGAAAGACATATATTTCCGCATTCTCAAATTGTCAAGCTACCATTCTAGTGAGGCCAGGAAGAAATATCGCGTAGCTGGACCGAACATATCCTATGAAAGTTCATTTGATAAGAAGTACGCTATGACGTTATAGCTGTACTAGATTAATCTCACTGACGTATCATTTTTGTGAGCTTTCAAACCGCTATTTGGTATTCCTTACCTAAGTTTCTTGATTTGGCCATAAAATCCAAAAAAAAATTCGAAGATCACTGAACTCTGAAAATGCTGTAAAGGGCGATGGAATTCACAAATTTGAGAATATAATAAATTATTATTGGTTTTTATATCTACATCATGAAATTACACGTTACACTTTTTTCTGTCGATCTGTTCGCTTCGTGGAACGCCATCTACCTCGTATTCTCAGTAAAATATGAAATACGAAGCGGTAAATAGTGTGAATCTACAGGCAATGCTGGATAATTTTCTGCAATATATGCTAAAGCATAGGCGGCGAATTGGGATGCAAAAATCGAGCAACAATTAAGATAAAATTGAATTCACTGCACTACTTTCACAAATCAACATAATTGTCATTGAAAAACCAGTAATATTTGTAAAAAAAATTATGTTCAAGCTGTAATATCTTCACCAAATTAGGGTTATCTGCCATCTAATGAAAAAATGGACAGTCACAAGTCTCCTTAACAGTATACAGTTGCAGCTGAAACTTATTTTTTAAGGAAGAAAAGGTTTTGCGGAGTGTTGCTGTTCTTGGGAATTACGTAGGCTAGTTGAAAAGCATTTGTGGAGTCGCTAGTTTTATGTGTTATTTTTTGAGCTCTATTTGCTGCTCTGTTGTGAACAAAAAGTGTATACGGCCAACTTTCTTGACATAGTACAGTACTCTCGTATCCTAACAAGCACATATCCAGTTTATCTCCTACCCCATTCGAAATTTGATTTCACCATTTGAACAATATGCAAATTCACTTTGCATAATGTCAAAATCACCTTGCAACGGGCTCTAACGAATGCACCCCAGCAGATAATTAATCTGCAGCTGGAACTTGTTTTACTTCCGGTTATTCAATTTTAGGTATGTACTCGTATTATTCAAGTTCATGATTGTATGCTGTATCATAATAGTAATACTATTTCGGTTAGTGCATTGTATACTGATCTGCCATATATACACTGCATGTATCTTTTGGTGGATAAATTATATTATTCCAGTATAGTTTCTTGGTAATTTTTGAGTGCCGTAAGATAATTCTGGACCTTCTGGTGATTACGATGCTTAATCGAAAGATCTTTCTGAGTTCCAAATGCTTATTTTTCTCCTAATGTGCTTCAGTGTTTTGTTCTGGAAGTATTTTGAAAATAAAGTAATATTTTGTTTAACATCAATAAAAATATATTATATCTCATTTCAGGTGAAACAGCTTGGAGAATATATATTCTGGGTATCTACCAGGACCCTTCATCTGGCTTGTGACAGTACCCTAAAGTGCAGCATCTTCAGCAAAATGCCTCGGTCGTTGTTACTTAAGCTTATTTACCGGGCAGAGTTGTCAGGTGTGAGCCTCTCATTGAGAGTCAATTTAAATTATTTCACTGGTCTTATATTCGTCTACTTCATTCGAATAGATGGTCCTCGCTTGACCGAATTATGCAATTTGCACTTTTTTACTTATGCGTCCTGGTAACTTTTAAAGCGCTCAGGACCTATAAGATAGAGCGGTCTACCCACACCGCTTCTTGCCAATCGCTTCATTCACGTTTGGAATCAGCTTCCTAGTTCACTTCCCATAAATGGACTTTTCACACGTTTGTTTCCATTTAGTGATCAACTCCTCTCTTTATACCTCTGTCCTGAACTTTCCTCCATTTATGAAAACCTCACATAGCTTTACTGCTAGTAAATCGGCTGTTGAAACTCAAGCAGCTATCAACAAAGCTTCCGTAAAGCCGTAAATTACACGCAGTACCAATCTGATTTTACTTTGGGTCTTAAGTCCTTTCACATGTCCGCTCCTCTCCGAAATCTACATAGCCGATCTCCCAGAAACACATGGAAGAAAATTCTGCTATGCGGACGACATGGGTTAAGCTGTGAAGAGGAGGAAGGGGTGCTTACTGCCGATCTGAACGCAATGATAGCGTTCTTAAGGATGTGGAGACTTAGTTCAAGCCCCGGTCCAAGCACAACCAATACAGGAGTGTCCTGCTTTCACTTAAATAATAGCTGAGCATGACCTGGGGCATGATCTATTAATATATAAATATCTTGGTATAACCCTTGACCGGACCCTTTCTTCAAAAAACATCTCTCTAATGTATCAACCAAATTGCAAGCAAGAAATGATATCTTGCAAGGACTTAGTAGTACCTCAGAGGTGCATCCGCAGCGATCCTGTGGTGCTCAGCACTCGCTCTGGTTCATTCCTGTGCTGAGTACTGCGTACCGTTCTTACCTGGACCTCTGATTCCTCTCGGATCAGAGCTAACTCATAAGATGTGGTCTATCTTGATTAGGATTCGAACTGTACACGTTGCTGACGTATGTTCCAACTTCCTATATAAATGGAACAAGGTACCTTTATCACATTGCGACTGCGAGGCCTCACGTCAAACCATATCACATATTGTGTCCGCCTGTCCTCTTCGAGTTCACCAATGAGATCCTAATCATGTGATGATACAAACATTAGATGCAGTTAATTGGATGGCAAGATTAGTTATCCGGATTTGAATCTATTTTTTTAATTTTTGTTTTCATCTACATATATTGTTTGTATTAGGCTTATTTTTGTATGTTTTATACCTCTTACAATCAAATATTATGTATGCCATACGATAAATAAATAAAAAAATAATAATTTCATGTCGATAGCCGTGTTATATTGTCAACCGTATATAATAATAATAGTATATATTTATTGACTCACAAAAAGCTAAGGATATCGCTATAAGATTGTGGCAAAGAACGTTACACTACGGTTAATCCATCTCAGTCAGAAGACAAAACTACATCGACTGTTAAAATTCTGGGGAAGTATTAAAATTGAGTCTGCCATTCCAAACTGAACAGATTGTTTTGTTTCGAGCAGAATATAATTATCCGGTAGAGTCTTAGGGAATATCGAATTTGTTTAACACATTAGTCAAAACTGAGGCACACAGTATTTGACGTGAAAAGCTTTTACAGCGTTTATCAGCCCATTAGGCTTTTTGACTGAAGTGTGCGACTCCTCAGAAAGGCGAAATACTTATTTGAACCTTTCATACGTATAGATCAACTTTTATCAAGAGGCTGAATGTGGATATTCTTTGACTTTCGCTTAGTCCTGAATCCAAAATTTATAATCAAGGATCTCGGAAGCGATCCACCAGGTAGCTTAGCAGATATTTAATTCTTTTCGTGTTTAGGCACTTACTCTGCCTAGATCGACACCTAGAAACTGGATATACAGATTCTTCATTCTTGTGTCAGTAGGAACCAACTCGAATTTCATAAATATTGAAATACTATTGCTTTGACCGATTCTCATGAGTACCATGTAGACAAACATTCTGACGTAAGTTTTTGTCCTTTGTGCTGATAAAAAATCGAAAATAGATGTTATTACATCTCCATTACTTAGCTATATCAATTCCCCTCCGTAAGACATGAGAAACAATACGCATCGATCCAAAAAGTGTGTGCGTATGATTGCTTTGAAAGAGCTCCTCATTGATACAAAAAAACACTTTTGTACCTCACGGTATCACTCGAATATCGTCTAATTTGGCAGAGCTGAAAACTCCTTCCATCAAATTACACTGGAGCTAATGAAAAGCCGAGGCGGTCGAATTGAAAATATTTACTATACAATGCAGGCTCCTTCACGCTGTGAGATAATTCTGCTGGCGTCTGATCCTTTCTACGGCTACTGAAAAATCGAATCAATAACCGATTCCTGCTGCAAACCATAACTCAACGGCGGAAATTAATGACCTCGGAGAATAAAGAACGCTAGCTTATCTCTCACTGCTGATTGCCTAGCTGCAGGGCTGTTAGCAATGATATTTGATGGATTTTCAATCATGATTACTGAAGTGCAGCAGATACTTTCTTAGCAACGATACTATCAACAAGCGGTGAAGCTCAATGCTGATTTAGCAGAACCAATAGAGATTTATTTCATGTTATTAAAAACAGCAAACCATCAGCATTAAGACTAAGATAGTTCCCGGTAGATATAGATAGAATGAAATCCAAAATAACAAATTAGGGCTTTTCCTTCTTGTGACCTAGATATATAAGACAATATTGCTTTTATTTTTTTAGACATTTCATGATGTCTAAATCACATCAGTTCTGTCGGTCTGATTATCTGGAGACTTGTTGGAATATTGAAATTGGGGGGGGGGGGGGGGGGTATGATATGAGCACGTAGTAAATGATAATTTTTTTAATCTATACATTATTGACGGAGTAACAAATAGAAAATAAAGAATTATCAAACCTTTTCTAAACTTCATGCATATAAAAGGGGTGTAATTATCACACAGTTCCACAAATAAAACTCCCTTTCTTTCAGTGACGCGTTTCGATGTATATTTAAATCATCATCGGACTGTCAGATTTGACTGCTAATAAGGCTACCCAGATTTTTTGCCAACTAACTAGCTAGATTCTATCATGGATACAAAACTATAGCTCTCAAATCTAGCATACTATTTATCCTGTCTAGCTATTTTCCTACTAAATATTTTTCTGTCTTAGGGGAAATATTTTTTTGGCGACTGCATTTAAACTAGTGTTAAGGGAAACCCCTACAAAACCTAAAACATCGCCGTCAAAATGTCGTTAAGATATTTCATGTGATAAACTATTCTATTTCTTAAGATATAAAACTTGATCATTTCAAACAAAAGAAAAGGAGGAAAGAGATAATAGAGAGCAAAAAATACATTGACAGGGGACAATGCAGGAACATCGCAACCCTTAATCTCCAAACACCGGAAAGAGTGGTGATGCATGGAATGGAACGTGAAGGTCCACACCAGACCATCCCTGGAGTACCACTTGCATGTGTGGGGATGCCCCCCAAAGCACTCCCTGAAGCTTATGGACAAAAATCGGAAGCCAGCAATTCGTCTATTGTATGCGCCTGACCTTACAAATGCCCTCCACAGTCTGGAACATTGAAGATGGGTAGCTGATCTGTCCCTATTCTATTGATATGTCATGGCAGATTTTTGAACGACCTGTGCCGCATAATAACTCCAACAGTCGCCGTGCAGCGAATAATGCAGGAGCTCATCGGGCGCATCCACACCAGGTCGAGATTGTAACACTTCGAATAAGCCTGTTCCAAAAGTCGTTCTTTTTAGAACCTCGGAGTTGAATGAGCTGAATGAGCTACCGGGCACTTTTTTCCGAGATGTTTCCAATCTACAGCGCTGTAAGGCAAATGTGGATAGACGTTTATCCTCGTGCGGTGATTAAAAAGCTGGATAGGCTATCTGCCTTTACGTGACGCTTATGCTGTGACATAAATAGTGACCGAAAAACCGACAGAAACGAGTGCCACTACATAAAACTTATTGTATCAAATTCTAAAATTGTTATTATCTCAATGGCTACCTCGCTCATGCGTTGAAAGTAAACATGTTACGTTTGCATACATAAGAGGAGCATGACCCTTTGGAACCTGTAAGGTCGACCCACGTAAACATCTGAATATAGTCCCTAGAGACCGCGTCATTTCCGTGAAAGCTTTCAAGTCCGGTTCTGCAGAGTGTATACACAGAAGGCAAATGAGGTCCCATTCTGCAGTTCACTCCCAACGGAGACCATCTTTATATTTGCCTGACAACGGAACTTTTCAAACTGGCAAATTGAGCCCGAGGCGGCTTTTGAACGCTCAGCTTTTTGCACACATACGCATACACTCCCTCTCGCTTTTAACTTCTCGCTTTTATTTCTATGGCGGTCGTGCTTCCATAATTAAAATGTCCGCAGGATATTTGCCGGAGTTGTGTAATCGTCTAACGAAGAGCTGAGGTTTTTCGTTGGCGGCAAGCAAAAGAAATGTTGCCTGGGGGGTCTGCACAAACGATATGGAAGCGGCCTTTTGTGTAAATTTACAGGTAGAAAACATTCGAACGAATGTCCAACTGCATATTTTAATCGAAATCACTCATATGAGCTACTGTGGCAAGCCGGTATTTTATAAGCATATTGTAGTTTACAAGCCTGTAATAGCAGTGAATATGTTTTCAAGGAAATAGTGATGAAAGTTGAAGAATGGGCTTAATGCTGATACTGACTTTGGATCAAAGGTTTGTGGCGAGTGTGAATCGAGCCCGCAACATCCTGCATACTATGCAGAGGCTTCAACCATTGAGTATGACGTACTGTCACACAGAAAGGCAAATACGCTATGAAAGGTACATCATCATCAGTTTCTATCATGTACAGTTCGATCTTGGTTAGACATCTAGTGCCAATGATTGATACCTTCATATCTTCAATCAAAACGAACTGATGCCACTATGGTTGAGCCAAATACCTTCACCTTCAGAAAAACACATTACAGGGTTCAGACTCTGTAATAATAGTCTTAATCACTGCCGCAAGATGTCTATTTAAGATCGAGCTGTCCAGGCTAGAAAATTGGGAAGAACAATTGTGCGGGGGATTTTTTTCCCTTCCATAGCGTATTTTTGCTGTTGTGTGTGACAGTTCGTCATGGCTCAATAGTAAGAGCGTCTGTCTAGAATGCAGAAAATTGTGGGTTGAATCCCCACTGACGACCGGTTTTACTTTATAATTTTTATTATTAATTCAGTCACTCTTACGAATTACAGTGGAATCCGATAGACTTTTTTGTGGTGGCTACACTTAAGGCAGAAATGTTTAAGTAGGTTTTTCCAGAGTCTTAAAATCTGATTTTTTATCATTGTGACTACTACATTTCATTCGCCTGATGAGCAAAAAATAGAAATTCTTTAATAAACTATAAAGAGTCCATGAGATGCTAATTGTTTTCTATAAGTTCCAATGAGTAGACGGTGTACATACATATATATACGACGCACATAATTTAATAAAGTTGACATTACCGCTCCTTTATAGCGCCACAATGTCTTCTATCGATAAAATTGCAAGAATATTTCTTGGAAGCATGGCAAAATATCACACGCAATCGTTACCAGGCAGTCTGCGGCAATAAAACAGGTAATAAAAGTCCAAGGAAAAGCCTTCCCGCATACATGTGCGGCCGGACTTAGTTACGGATAGTTTAACGTGGACGGGATATCGAATTGTGTACATTTCGACGTAATAGACTCCTTTTATTTGTTAGAAGGGACATCAGTACTAACGATGGTTATATGAAAAGAAGAAAAATATTTTCAGTTATGCGTTTATTTACTCCTAGTTCGAAATCAGTGAGCATCTGCTATTACCTTAATATTAATATATATCATTCCTAACTGTTGTTTGAAACTTGTAGACAAGGTGGATTTTTCGAACGTTTGATTTCGGACTTCCATTGTCTATAAAATTTTGAGTATCACAACGTTTCGATTGATATCTTCAATCGTCTTCAGGTGAACTGGCGAACACGTTCCTTTCATGCCTATTTATACCCCGTCCGGTGACGTGTCCTTGTGTGTGGTTGGTTCTGATTGGTTTCCGATTAGTGGTGTTCCGATCTGCTGACGTTGCTGTTCGTCGGTCATTGTTTGTTGCCTGGTCCAGTCGTAGTCTATTGATCTTCCTTATGAGCGGCTGCCATATTGGTTTGATGTCTACGCTGGATTTGCTGTTGTTGGTGATGAATGCCGCCTCCTTGAATTTTGTTCCATACCAGTGCGGTTCCTTGGGAATAACCTTAGCGTCGTCCCAAGCGATTTTATGGTGCTCCGTCCATGCGTGGTCAGCTATTCCAGATTTTCTCTGCTCGCTGGGTGTTGAGACCATGTTCTTTGATTCTTACTTCCAGTGGCCTTTTTGTTTCTCCAACATAGATTTCACCACATTGACATGGTATCTGGTAGATGCAGTCCATTGTCTCTTGACATTGAATGCTCCATTAAATAGCTTGGGACGATGCTAAGGTTATTGCCAAAGAACCGCACTGGTATCGAAGAAAATTCAAGAAGGCAACGTGTACAGCAAACCCAGCATAGACATTAAACCAAGATGGCAGCCACTCATAGAAAAGATCAATAGACTACGACTGGACCAGACAACAAACAATGACCGACGAACAGGCACATCAGCAGACCGGAACACCACTCATCGGAAATCAATCGGAACGGACCACTACAACGACACGTCATCGGACAGGGTATAAATAGGCATGAAAGGAACCTGTTCGCCAGTTCATCTGAAGAAGATTGAAGATAGCATATCAGTCGAAACGTTGTGGTACTCAAAATTTTATAGACAATGGGAGTCCGAAATCAAACTTTTGATATCATTCCTAGTCTTGAAAAACTTTTTGTACATAGTATCTCGAATTCTGTCATTTTCAAAATAACAACACTTCCGCCGACAAACGCCATAAAAAGCCTGTTCATAAAATGATGTCGAGTTTTTCTAGTTAAGCCCAAGAATATGACAAAATGGAGACTCTAAATACATAAATGCTGAAGTGGAGAGAATTATTTTATTTCTTTGGAAAATAAATCGTTGTGCCACTAAAGATTGATGTGACTCTTGAAACTGATCCTATGGTTGTCCCTCTAGATCGCTATACTTTCTACTGAGTGCTATTAATAACCAAATACGATTTTCTGAATTATTGTATATATATTAAATTTTCGGCTGCGTCGACGACATTTTGAAAAGTACGAAGATCCATTTTGAAATTATAATCACGAGACTCCTGAGTTAACCAATTTAGCCAATAATGGCCATGATTCTACGACAAACTTTTACTTGATATTTGACAACAGTCAAGGCGTATTTGGCTTATTAGTGGACAATATACGTATTTCTATCTGGAGATTCTTCCACATCAGTTTTTATGCCTCTCTTTTGAGTCCACTGTCCTGGGAAATGGAGGAAGATCGAGACGGAAAGAGATTCTACTTCAAGTTGTACTTTGTAGAGCAGCTTAGCAGACATTACAGAGTTGTTTTCTTAAGGGGATTAAAAAAGGGCGGAAGATTGTGAGCGAAGGAGAATGTCGAGCAGTGAACGCTCGCCTTTGTTGAGAAAGTAGCTGGATAAAATTTTAATTTTGATGTAGGCGGTAGACGGTAATGGGTTTTTCAGGTTACGAGAGAACTGAATTTCATATCTTTGAAATACAAGAATTGCATGGATGATAATATAAATATTACCTCGTTTACAAGATAATTTTTTACATAAATAATCGGCAGTAGTAGGTATAGGAATAGATCTGAAAGTTTACGTGAAGTACGTGGTAGTACAAAGTAGTTAGTATAAATATCGCTGTACGCATCTTGAATCAAATGTTATTGTTACATAAAGGAAAAAAAAACGTCTGCAACTCGGGCTCTGACACACCGGGCTACCCCCTTTTCCTAGCAACTGCTCCACAAACCATAAATTAAGCCGCCACTGGGTCAGCCATAGTGCACCCTAACTGGACGGAGACAAATTAGCATGACTGCTTTCTGCATCGTTCCACCTAAGATGCTTTCCTATGCACGGCGTGCTAGTATAGATAGCATCCCACCTAATGATCCAATACCATAAACCTACGAGGCTGGTTGAGGAGTTCTTGGTACTTGGTCTGTTTTTCCACCCCTTTCAGGACCATGTTCATCTCAAACAAATAAAGATTGATTTTTTCAATCAACTTGTATCTTCTAATTAGTATATGATCTTTTCAAATAACCCACAAAAATGTTAATAAAGCATGAACAATGAAACATAGCACATCTAGATAACGAAGTTCAACGTAATATTTCATGAACCAGCTTCTCTTCTTTCCGAACGTACCTTTAAGAAAGGAAAATCTGGTTTGCTCATTATACCATTCATCATACATGACCTCCTTTTGAATATAGGTTTTATAATAATGATCCATACATTTTCGATTTCCTTTTTTGCAACGTAACCATTATGACCGAATATGAATGGCTCACCCAGGCGCTCGCTGTTCAAAACTACGACCTCGTCACTGCGGCTATTTCGATGATTGCCTGTGTTCGATCCAGAATGCCAGAATTATTGTGCTAGCTTTTCGCTTCTGATGGCTTTTCCAAATATCGCCTCGTTTTTCCATTCTTTCGTTAAGCTGCGTCCATTGATTACCCGCAAGAGCGTGGTCCGTTAAATTCTGGTACTCAAAGTGTATTTTTAGATATCCGAAACAATGGGCACATCGAAACCATCGGTGGAATAAAAGGAATGATAAAGTTTAATTTTTTTGTTTTGTCCCGGGATATAGGGAGATTTACGACAATTTCGAAACAATAGTGAGACAACGTCAGACAGAGTTGTGAGGCCCCACTGAAGCGATGGATTATAAAAATATTCTGGTCATGTATTCCAGGTGACTGGTACATTACATCACAGATAAATTTGATCAATCGCCCAAACTTCGTTTCACTTCAGGTAAATGTAAGGTTTCACTTTCACACCTAAATATTTCTCTGGACCTTTCTGTTCGACACTACACGCTGGTCAATGGTCATGCTGCTCACTGCAGCGCTTATGAGGTCACTAGGTTTCACTATCTAAGGAATTTGACAAACAGCTGTAAAACTGGTACTATAGAAACAATTTACAATTAGATTATGTGAAACAACACTTTTGTCTGAAAATCTGCTTAACCAGGTATATCCCAATTCGGTAATTATTTATTTTTAGTAGCTTAAATTGACTGCATCAAATTTCCAAAGACAATACAGTTTACCAACGGTTTCTGCAAACGTGTTATGAGGAATCTATTTGAAATGCCTACCTCCAGAGAGAATCCATTTTATCCTCCGGTATTTCCCGCTGGAGGGATTAGTCAGTAGAAATGGATGTTTGTTCCGTATTTGAATAGAATTTAACAATGTCCATTTGATATTCTCCGCGTTAGGCTCAAATTTAGGTGGACCAGATACGGGTAATACATGTTTTACTGGCAGATACAACCATTTTAATATCTTGTCATGATCACACTATATTCATATTACTCAGTGGACTCATCCACTAGCAGCAATTATTGGGAAACCGTGCTGAACGGAGACGGTGCTATTCAACATGTTAAGTTAAACGTCCTTTTACTGTGCAGAATAAATATGGACTCAGTTTTAGTATCCTAGTAAGAAATGTAAAGGTTTCCAGGTGTATCCAGCAGATAGAAGTGAGTTCTCCAGGTACCGCTGTCAGAGTAGTTGAATCCTGCTTAATTGTTACAGAATATGGTACAGTAATGTTCAAGTGAAACGAGCTTAGTGCAAGTTTGTTACTGATAACATTTACAGAAACATCTCCTACCATTGTTAGATCCTAGCAACAGCGTGCTGCTTCTTAATAAGTGTGGAAGGATTTAGTATGCCAGGCTAAGATTAATTACGTCACAGCTTTGGCGCGATTTTTGCTTGGAATTTGAATATGAACTTTTGGTACTCCTCATTCAAAGAATAAAATGGAAGGACCCATTACACAATATTAGACACAGAACATTAATGTTCTATAAAACATTTTTTGACACCTCGTTAGCATGTGATGTTTGTTAATGCTAATATTGACAGTAAACTCACCTTGAAGTGTTCGCCATCTGTTAATAAACTTAAATTAAAATAAGTTCTACAAGATGAAATTAGGCAACAAAAAGGAAGCCGGGGTTGTAATGTACAGGAAAATTCAATAGATTTTTCGAAGTAGATGCTTAAAAGATGCATTTATTCAGAAATTGTAATTACTACGTACTTCACATGCTACGTGGGCGGTTCTACTCCGTGACCTATAGTAGTATAGTAAGACAGGTCCGAGCAGAAACCATTAGTGAGTGTGAAGATACTAAAAACGGACTCCCTTCGAGTTATGAAACTCAAAAAATGCAATCATCCTTTCTAGTTCTTCACGTAGTATGACCACGCGACAACTCGCAGGAAAGGTATGTAATCGTTACCATGAGAAAATTACAACTGGTTTGCAAAGGGTGTTCTACAGATCCATGTGAGATTAGAGAGGAATTCAGAGAGGTGGATGGCGTGAACGACAGCGTACCTTACAAGACATGTGCTGAACAAAGTACGATGGCACTGATTCGAGTCCTGTCCACAATAAAAAAAGAAACTCCAGGATTTAGTTCGTGTATTTCCTTACCCCTACTTATGTTTGTTCTGTTATCATGTTCAGTCATAGAGTCAGTCTTCCATACTGCCATACTTTCTAGCTCTGTTACTGTAATGCAGTCGACAACGGATGGTACAATAATACCTCCATATCAAAAATAAGCATCATCGAACTAACACCCTGAGTTAAAGAAACAAACAAGAAACAATTTATTGATGAATTTATGCATAAAACCTTGATCAATCTTGGAAACTGTGTATCGGTTCAACCGTTTACAAATTTTATTTTATATGGAATTCTGCATTTATATGGAATCATCCTGAATAATATTCTATTTTTAGTAATAATCCTCTACTCTTTCATATTTTTCAGATCTTCACCTAGTTTTCATTATCGCGAAATTCAATATCCCATCTCTATTATTCTTATTAACAGGAAATCAATCTGTTATTTTGTCGTCTTTCCCTGTAATTCTGATTTTCAATCCCATCTATGGTTTCGCACTTGCGCCCTTATTCCGTGCATCGTGTGATCTGGACACGTAGAACGTGGCACTTATCCCATTTCAATTCTGACCATCAACGCGATAACTGATGTTAAGCAATGCGTGACGCAATGGCGTCTTCTTTCATAATTTAAATAACTTGGTTATAAGAAATGCACAATTGCACATGTAAGGCATTCTTAGTATTTGACATATGCTGAATACTTAGTTTTAAGTTATTAATTAGGTTTATTAGACATTTGATTTTTGCTATTAATTTGCATTTCACGCTGAGACACTGTATTAAATAAAGATGTACATTCTCGAGATCATTTTATATCTCGATGATTCTCGTGTCTTATTTTCATCTTGTGTGATAAAAATCATATAAATGATTTCAGGAACTGAATATTATATGTATTTTTAAAAATGGCGTACAAAATCATCATTTTTCTTGACTTAACACCATGTGTCCTGAGTGCTCGACTTACGTTGTATTTCATAAAAGACGTGTACCCCATCCACAATTATAATTTTAAGTATTTAAAAATTTATGCTTCACAGGGATGTTGTGATTGAGGGATTATATTATAATTTTAAACATGAGCACCTACATATTGTTTTTCTGTATTCATAGCTATGTAATATCTCAACTTTATTTCTTTTACGTTTGAATTCATTCCATTTTTGGCTATATATAATTCATTTTCTCATGATTATTGTATAGACAAGATGTTTCTGATGTTCCTGCCATACATGTACAATAAACTGTTCTTTGTAATCGCCACAAGGCATCAGATTTTGGATAAAAAACACCTAATAACGATGGCCTTCTCTCCAGGACGAACACCCTTTATTCTTTTCCAGCTTTCTTCCCCAGCCATCTTCTTCAGTTATTTCTTTTTCTTCACCGAGGTTTTTTTATGGAGCTTTACCTCGGCGTAGCCGTGCTCCGCAGCCTTTATTCGTAATGATAAGTTTTTTTGTAATGCTCATGTATGGCTGATACAGAGACATTTTGTTCTTTTCTTTTTTTAATATATTGTTCACATTTAAATTTAGTATGTTTTTCTTTTCCATTCTTTCCACCTCATGCCTAGTGACTCACACCCTGATCAGCTGAGCTACCGGTGGCTAGTTAGCAGTCTTCACCCAGTTTTCTCAGGAAGATTGGGGGAAGTTGGGTTATAACTCGAAGGACATTTTTCGACGATCTGCGTGGACTGCGTGTGCAACTTGCTGCTTAAGCATAACAAGCCTAATGGGAGCTTGGTAAGTTTCGAACCTTACAACGTTAATTCCTAGAAGCGCCGATATTTAGAGAATTATGCAAAACCATTATGAGGTCAGTCCACAGTCTATTCACGGTAGTCTTTCCACGAAAGTATACGCAAAGCAGGCTTACGTTGATTACTTTATTCCGAACTTAATGCTTAAGAGGAAAATAACTTTTAGAAATATAAATTAATAATATTTTCTTTCTGCGTAGAAGTTATTCACTCCGCCGCTATCAAAAGCATCGCAGCATTAGCTAAACTCCACATCATGCCACTTACCAAATTACTTCGAAATCAGTACAGCTCTTACTAAGACTCATGCGGTGATATAAATGGCGACTGACCGATCAACCGATCGACAGACTGGAGGAAATGTGTTGCACGGATGTTTCCGATGTAGAGATCTCAAATTTCAAAATTATAACAATAGTAATATAAGTAAGTATTGGAAATAAAATATCTACAAATTGTGTTGCAAAAATCCTGAAACCTTTTTTGATTTTTAATTCCATTGCTCTTTAATTCCATCCCACAAAAAAATTCACTGAAATCACGGAGGGGTAATTTTTTTTTGGAGTAGAATTCTGTATTCCGTACCGGACAAAAGGTAATCTACGACGATCACAGCACTTAGGTCCCATTGAGGCCCTTGCACGTCCTCCACAGGGGTTGCTTAAAACTGGGTGTTCACTATTCAGACACCCTAAACGGCGTATGACCCAGTGGGCCAACGCTCTCCGAGAATGGCTTCTCGGATTGAACTGTCAGCTGGTAAATCACACAGCAAATGCTTAACCGTCTCATCTTCCTATTCATAGCCCCTGCTTTGGAGTGTTTCACACAACCTTATGTTGAAGAGGTGTTTCATCAGTTGACCGTGTTCTGTTGCAATGCCGTGACAAATCGGAGTTGTTGTCTAGACATGGATAGATAGCATTTCGCTGCTTCTTCACTAGCATATCCAAAGAATTATCTAGCAGATAGGTAGCCAGAGGTGTCATTCCAGATGTTCTTAAAAACTAAGTGAGTGGTTTCCTCCAGTAGAGTTTTCATATTACTGAAGGGCAGAATACAGAGTTGCTCAGGACCAAGGATTTTGCTCTCAGCAGCCCTATTTGTGTGCCCTCTTGAAGCCGAATTATTTACTTTGATCAATACAACCGAAAAACTGGTAAGTAGGGTAAATCACGAACCTACACAAGTATATCGTTTATCAAAGGGAGTAGCTGACAATCATGTAGTAAATCAGGCGCATCCGTTACCGCTGACCATTGCACTGTATAAATAAATTGTTTCTCCCCAAACAAACACAAACTCCCGAATACACATGTTGTGACCACTCCACCGATAACAAATTCTTTGTGTTCTGCGGTATGTGTATCGGTTGCAGAGCGATCGCTGAGCGCGACAAAGCAAACCATCCCCTTTCCCTCACAGCCCGTCGCTAATGAATCGGTATTCCAAACCGTATGAGGTAGAACTGGGGACAATTTACCCACCCGTAGTAATAGTTCGTTCCAACAAACGCTCAGGGCGGTACTGAATCTCACTGAGTCTGCACAACGCCAATTTTACGACAATACAAATTCAAAAACTATGACGATCTATAGACGAGTAAACTATACGACGAACTGATTTTGAACTATTGAACATTCCAGCATTTGGCTTGATTGTTAACTTTGATTTTTGTGTAGTTAGCCTCTCGCAAAGGCAGGAAGCCATATGCGCTGCGAAAGGATTAATGTCAATTCAGACTGACCTTAAAACGTTGTGGATTGTAGTGGCTAACGGTAAACAAATTTTCTGGTGGCTCATTCCACAGCGCCGCGGTTCTCCAAAACAACGAATTTTGTAAAAGACTCTTCTAGTTTTTGCTGTGGGGGCGACTTTTGGTGCTATTATGCGAGACACCTCAGTCGAACATCTTACCTGGTAATATCTATAGAATAAAGGCAAATTAACAACCCTTATTCGGTCTTCTAGGCTGTGCAAATCCTTTGTAAGGTCAGGTGCATCCACCAAATCCATTGCTGGATTGTGACCACTAGCATTTAGAAGTGCTTCGAAGCGCATTTCCACACATATGAGCAGTGTTTCAGCGTTGGACTATGTGAACGGAGGAGAACCCACAGCTATTGAGACGCCGGCCTAGCGAGGCCGGCAACATGATCGTATCATGACATGTTATTGTTTATGTTAATTTCCAGTAGCTTGTTGGAAGATTATTCAAGTATTGGTCGTCCCTCCATCTCCACGACTGGTAGATCTGCTTAAGACTTTTTTTTGTCAAGGTTGGTATCTGATTCCCTTGCAGCGGCAACAGATGTCTCTTACGACATCTGAACTGGTTTACAGCGACATATCTTGTTCTTCGTAAGCACTTTTACGATTTACCGTTATCTCGGCTCATTCATATCAGAAGCTGACAACTGATATTAAGTGTATGCTCTCCACAATGCATTAGACCTGTTATAGACATGCATGATACGTATTTAGCCTAGTCTCGTCAGTATAGCCTGGCGGTCTAAGTGTAGAGAGCAAACGGATGTTATATACCTAAGGGACATTTGTTGCCGCTTCAAGGCAATCCAGGTGTTAGGACCGTTGGTTTCGTAAGATGTCAATGGGCGTCCCGATAGAGGGCGACACTTAGGTGAGTTCATGTTGCTATCATACCCTTTACTACTATAGCAGGTCTAATGCATTGTGGAGAGCATACACTTAAACTCTATTTGTACAACTCCCCGGCGAATGATTTCAAAAATACATCCCTTTCCAAACTTTAACAAAACTGGTGCAGCGGTGACTGCTAGTTTACGCGGTGCAAAAAATGCCAATGAATTGACAGACCGACGTAAATATGCGTCACGTATTTTCTTGATGTAGACGTCGTGAAAGACCTATAAAATGTATTATCTTAAATAGCAAGTTTCACAACACTTCCTTCGTGGGAAATTAAAACAAAAAAAACAACGGCATATCAATGCAACTGCACATAACACCACCATATGGTCCACTCTATTTTATATTTTTATATCCTGGCCATTAATTTAAAGTAAGTAATGTTTAGTAGAGTTCTTTCTATAGCAATGCAATTTTTAATAATATAATGACGCTGCAACTCAGTCAAATACGCAAACCACCACAAGAATATTTCCAAGTATTATAGTTCACTGAGTGAACATAAATATAACTAATGATAAACATTAATTTCCACTTTATTAATTACCCCATAAATAAGTAGGTGCTGATGTGACTGGTTTTCCAGATCTACAGGTCAGCCACTAGTTTTCCTATATAATCAATCGATATGTTTGTTTTACAGCTTTCTAAAACTACCGTTCTTCTTGGACGCGTCTATTCGGCGATGGAACATATATTTTATTTATGTATAGGTTAGATCAATAACTTTATGCTAACACATTTTAAAAATATGAAATCCACATTCAAATCTTGTTCTAGTGTATGTTCAAAATAGGCTCACCTTCCACCAAGTGATGATTGCGGGTGGTCGAGATCCTCTACATCTACATGTAATGTTGTAGTTCTTCCTGGCACTGAACTCAGGATTGTTCCCCAGCAAGCTGACCTCCAGAGGTCGCAAGTACATGTCAACTGCCACTCGCACAACGAGGGGTGGATTTAGTCTACTGTTACTCACTTCACAACTATATACGGCTAACAAATGCGTACGCATTAGTTTATCTATCTTTAGGACACTTTGCGATTTGCGTCGTTCTGGAAAGTACTGGGTATCGTCTGTGATCAGGTTGCCCTCTCGCCACCATGATACCTGAAATTAAAAACATTTACGTCAATGTAATTCTGAGACGTGTTTGATGTTTTTTCTTTTTTGCTTAAATGATCCATCCCCACAAAACTAGAATTCGGAACCGCTGTCAGCAAAAAAATGTAATATTCACATTGGCCTTAAATATAAACTGTGATTATCGGAGAACACGTCTTAAGTTCTAAAGAAGAATAACATACATGAAAATACTTGTTCGAGATATCGGACTTCCACCAGGTGACGATGAATCCGTGCAGGTTTTCTAGTGTTCCATATACTCAAAACTCTCTGCGTTATTTTCGAGACAGCTCGGAAGGACATTTACCATGATAAATCTATGGATGCGACAGACAAGGCACTTTTCTGTAATGTCCCAGTTTATGTAGGTCCTTTGTAATATCAAGCATGCTGTATTATTTTTTCTAGACTAAGTCCAGAAACTTGATAAGGTGCTTCAGCGTGCATCTCCGCATATGCCAGCAGTATACCAATCATATTCTTATCTGATTCATCTCACGCTTCATGGTCTTTAATTCAAACCTCAGATGACAAACAACACATAATTTGACCATACATCATACAACAGAAGACAGATCTCTGAGGAATGCTCACGTTAGTGGTAAACACATCGAAAGCATATTCATCCACCACCACAAATGAAGATCATTCCCTGGGAAAACCTTCTAGCCATTGGCATAAACTCGGTAGCAGCCTATAGGCAGCAAGCCTCAAATGTCACAACCTGTCGAAAGTTATCGATATATCGAGTACGATGACTTGAGGCTCTCTCAAAAGCTCTTCCATGGATCTGTGATTGTGGAAGACCAATTTCAGATCACTAATTATGTTGTTTTTGTCCAGGTGCAGAAGCTGCACGTTAATGACAGTCTCCATCGCCTTGGACATAACGCAGAGCAGAGTCATAGGTCTATAGTTGTATAAAGTATATTTTCTGCTTTTTTTAGTTATGCGTTGGACTCGATCCAGTAGGAAATCCGCCTCGCTTGTAGCATGGCTAGATTAGTTGTGTGCAATGAACTGGTGTAGGTTCTGCTGCTGCATAATTGCTGGTATTAGGTCTGGATCATTAGCATTCCTGAAACTCAGATTTTGAAGAATCTCCGTGTTGAAATTTTATTTGTGGCATATTTGAGTCGACGCTGCTGGTAACGGATGGTCTACCTCATTGGAGCGGTAATTCTGCAATTAGCCCCGAAAACCTGCCTCAAGATTTCTGCCTTTTCATAGAGGATAGAGGCGATGGACTCACACTTAATCATCAGTGGTAGTATGGACGTATCACAGAAGTTCTGGCTAACAGCATTGGTTACACATCAGAATTATCTGGACGAGCTAGGGGATGAGCGATGTTTGATGTTAATTTTATGGTTGTACTCCCCTTTGATGTTATCATTGACCCGTTTACAGTATCTTTAGGTATCAATAAAAGTGCGGTGACTTTCCATGGTATGATTAGTCCTCCATTCCATGTATCGTTGAGGAAACTGAGTAGTTTTTGGTGAGGCGTTTGTCAACGTGAGGAGCGTAACTTCAAGATCTTATGTTAACACGTCTGCTGTTTTTGGTCCACAAGCTGACTGCCCGTCTTATACAGAATCCAATAGCCAACCTTGAAAAAATCCGACCAAACAAATATTGGTCCGTTACTATGAATAATGTTTATTGAATTTTTCCGTTGCTACACAAATCCGACAGATATAAATGGTGGTATTGTTTTAATCAAATGTTATATTGGTGAATCTTATGGTGCCCTCAAGTGTTAAGTCAAAGAATATTGAAGCTATTGGAAAAACATCTAAATCAGCACGTATTTATCCTGTTTGAAAAACAATACAGATTGTAAGATAGAAGCAAGGTTTGGTAAAGAAGATAGCAATTGTAAGAGAAAAGTGCAAGAATGACTCCTCATATATTTCATCATCTTTAGCGTCTATTCAATTCCTCAGAGGATTATGGTCCATTTTGGTTAAACATACTAATCAATCATCTCGAAACCTGCAGATGAACCATGAGACTTTCTCCAGAGTTTTGGGTCAATATTTCGTTGTATATTGCTGCTTCCTCTCAAATTAAAGGCAGCGTTGTGTTTCTAGGGTGACGATACATTATGTATCTTATTTTCCTATTGATGACGGAGATATATATCATTATATGGACTGTTATATTTACTAACACATTGCTTAAAGCAAGTACTATGTGTCAATAATTATGTTTTTTTGGGAGAGCTCAAGCTTACAAGTAAAACATTAGAAGTTCAACATTCTAAACTTAAGAAAATAGGGTCAAATGAATCGACAACTTTTGGACGTTTTATTATGTCTTCATTACAGAAATCCATGTCACTCATATCCGCTGGTTTGTTTATTGGCGTCACTCAGTAATCTAAGTAGCTGCTGCACCGATTTTGATTTAATTTGGGGAGAGGTCTGATGTGGGCACTTAGTAGCTTCTGCAGTTTTTTCAAATCGCATCATTGACAGAGAAGTGATAACCAGGATTGGCGATTCTTGGTGCAGACAATCTGTTCATAGCTGCTTACGAATTGAAACAGTGTAAAATTGTGATTCCATTATACCGAGGAATTGTTTTTCAAAGCGCAAGTTGCGAAAGTCGTTTGGTTCATACATTAGGTTGAGTCGCTTCCAGTTGTGTGTAGACCGCAACGAAGTTGTATTTAAATTATGATTTTGGTTTATGGGAGAGCTGTTTTGCGAAGCACCATTTACTTCCGGATGCATCAAACAAATGAAATTTGAATAAGCTACTACTAACTCTAAACATTCCCGTTCCTACGTGGTGACACACTGTCAAAGAGGCGAATTTCAGAGTTTGGAACTGTTACAAAATAGCCAACCGCTGAAACAGAAACATGTAACCAAGTCCGATAATTACATTTGCGTTTAAATTTACTGACAGCTTCATGTTTTCTGTGTGGCTTCTGCTGAATTGAATTGCAACCGCCATTTCCGTCATACAAAGAGAATGTGCTGTTGCAGGGGTAACTAACTTCTCAGTGAGTGGCTTCGTTTTGAGCACTTCAGATGCGCGATAATGGTAATTAATGGGCATGAAACTTTTGAAAATAGTTGCTCCACATATATTTAGTACCTAAGACGCTAGTCCAATTGAAGCATTCATGTAGAGTTAGTAATAAAGGTGGCAAATCAACAATTAGACTCTTCCATTATTCAAGGCAGCATACGATTTGACGTGTACTGTACTGTCGTACTGGAATCTGTAGCGGTATAGCAATATCCATAATTAAATTTAAAAAAAATCGCTGTATTTCCATATCGGTATGAATTACCGAAAAGATGGCAAAGCGGTACGGTCATATAGCGATACGTATGCATATCGTTTCATCGGTGTAATACCGTTATTATTTACCTAGGTGTGATCGCGTGAGTTACTCAGAAAACCGCGTCTCTGTTCAAGTAGAAAAGGTTGGCATAATTGTATTTTGCACAAGGGCGGCACTCAATCCAATCCCAACACCGCCAAAATGTATCGAAACAAAAGACATGAATCCAATACGATGGCGCCAAGATTGCAGACAGCGTTCATTGTGACAGCAGCTTCCAGATGGGTATCAAATGTAAAAGATAGAGAAGTAAAAATACGGTACCCTATATTATATATAATATTTTACAGATGTATATAAAACTAAGGGGATCACGTTATGTTATGTGAAGGGCATAACGTTATGTGACGTTATAGTTAATATAATACTCCTGACTCGCAAGATGGTGGGCTACTATTTTTAGAACAACACTCTCCAGATGAGCATCAAATGAATCTGACCCAATCCTGGTTTTAAACGAATATATTGCACTACATAAAATTCTATTTATTAATTCAGCAGCTTAGAGCAAAATACAGGTGCGAATTAGGAGAAACGGATATGAGAATGGCATCATGTAGGTTTTTCTAGTCAGGAGAAAGTTCGACAGAGCTGTTATTTCTGCCTTTTCCGCCAGAAGTGTGAGACTTTTCGAAATATGACATACTAACTATATTTATGTATCTCACCATGGTCGTACTATTTGAATTTCGGCGTGGTGGGTAACGCCGTGCTACAATCCGTACCAAAAGGAACTTGTCTCCTTCTCCTTTATTTATGTACAAACCCTGGGTTACACGAAACTGTGTTCGGCTTTCGTGTCTATTTCTCTCATCTATTACCTTACTTTTCATTATATGCCTCGAAATTGACTGAACGTCACTGCATTTGCCTTCGTTTACAGACTTGGCAAAGTTGTTAGCGGTGAGCCTTTCGCCTATAGTCAATTCCAGTTATCTCTGGTCGTTCACGCATCTTATACACTCAAGTAGATGATTTGAGTATCCTACTTGTCAAAGCAGTATAGGCAGTATTTTTCTTAGGTAGCTTTCAAATCAACCATATCCCGCAAGGAACTGTTTATTGTCAATCCATTCTTTAACGTCTGAAATCACTCTCCTGGTACACGCTCCGCGGATCATCGGCTACCATCTCCGGTGCCACCTCACGAACGGCTTCTCTTTCCTCGCCTTAACTATTCTATTGCCTTATCTTTAAATACAAAACTGGATTTTCATGGTTCAATATTACCTCTCACTTGCTCTCATAATCTCTAATACACTGAGATTCTGGGATATAAGGATCAACATCATTAATTCTAAAGGCTAGTAAAGTTAAGCAATGGTCCTCATTAATACGAGAAACATATTTCAGGGTTTTGTGGATCACGTCTAGAAAGATCACCTTCTGTAGAGATCGTCCTTTGGAATTTATAATATCCTCTCAACTTAATTCTCACTCAGGTTGGCTATTTTTAATTTTGATATCAGTGGGTCTCTCAAACGCTAATTTAATTCTCTTCTGTGAGAAAATACAGAAGCAGTAGCGTGATGAAGAGAGTGCCGTTGCACAAACTCAAAGTACCTTGTAAAGTATTGAATTTTGTTAGATTCCTTTAAACTTCCTTCTCCCTCTTCATCAAAGTGACTTGAGAATTGAATTCAGCATAATTTCTTCCCATCAATTTAGGTTGGCGTTTCCTGCAAATGATTGTTTTTTCCTTGCAAAAGCGAAAACGGCCGAGGAGCAAACAGTATTATTACCGAGAGGACGCCCACCCAAAAACGTTTATCTCTCTTCATGATTGGTTAAGAGGGTAAACATCTATTGTTATTATATTGTCCTTGCAAATAGGCAGGAGGAGTAAAACTGAACAAACAACTGTAATTCCACACAATGGTTCCCACTATGTGGCGTTCAAAAATGAAATATGAAGCATAACGAAACTTGGTAAAAATTGTTCTAAGAGAAGTCTACCTAGCATCAGCGTTTCGGACTGATTGAGAGACATGCCTGTTTCAATGATAGAGTGACTAACTGGGAAGAGGCATGTGTGTGTTTGGAATTCTACAATAGGCCAGCAATTTCTGAGATTCCTAATGCGAATTTGTATATTGTCTCAATCTTGCCATTTTGCAAGTAAATGTCGGTCACGGATGTTGGCCACTATACAGAGACCTGACAGCAAAACGCATTCAGAGGTTTTAACTGTTTCAGAACCCTTACTATATAGATGCAAACCACGCGTAAAATTCGGAAAAAAAATATTCTCACACCTAACATTATGAACTGGAACTGACCGAGGGGCATGGCTGTACAGATGAATTGTCACCTGTCAGTGAAGTGCGTTCAGAGAGCTGTACTGATCCTAACATCAACAAACAGATTAAGACTGACTGATAGGCGTATCTGCGTAGCTAAAATCTGTTAGTATCCTGCGGAGGAGGCATGGAATTCAGACGTAAACCAGGTTATTTCATGAGAATCTGAATGCCAATGGATATTGCCTCCATCTTGCTAATCAAGGAGTTTATCAAAGATTGATTAATATATTATATCTGTATATGTGCAGGCGGACAAATACAAGTTGCAGAACCCTGAGGAGTTGAAAAAAAAGCGTCTGTCGTAAGACTGAACAAGTTCCAAATATTATAGTTATGGCAAAATACTATTATTAATCTGTTTAGCAAACTTTAAATATTGGTAGTTTAGTGGAAATTATTACAGTTTACTGAGGAGCCTAACATAATATTAGTAAGTTCATATATCTAGTGTATATTTAATATAGGAATGTGAATAATAAAACTCGTTTACACGTATTAGTGATAAGTCGTGATGAATATAATATACAAACATATCAGATGACACCAATATCCTTTATCGGATATTTAAGTGAAATGCACTTATAAAGAATTTAAGTGCTTTTTTTGAATCTGCGATTATTAGTTTGGCATGTAGTGTGTGTTTGTTGTTAGTTTGAAAAGTTGTTTAATTTTTTTATTTGATGGTGGCATCATAGAGGACGGAAGATGATGATATGAAACCTGTGCTATATACAACACGAAATTTACTATCCGTTGGTGACATCTTTTGAATAACCAGATTATTCCTTGCTGTAAATTACTAATATTTTTTGTTAATAATCTTGTTATAATCTTGTTAATAATCTTGAGATATAGTCCGGAATGTATGATCCATTAGATATGTTAGAAAATAGTCACTATGGAATTATATGGCTCTACATGAAAGTTATAGTTATAGAATGTATATCATCTTGTATATGTAGAACACCAATATCAAACGCCCAGAAGTCATTATCAAAGTTACTTTTTATAACTGCTGAACATTTCGGACAGATTAACAAGGCATTAAAACTTCCATTCAAATCACCTGCATTAATGCTGTAAACTATTGCTGGTGCCGGAAACTTTCATTACATCGAAACGCACATACGAGCAGTTCCAGTGTTGTCAAGTTCGAAATTTGCAGAAATTACTCGTATATTCCGAATAGATCAGGTAGGTGACCGGTTTGGGATAATATGCAGTTGTTTATATAATTTGTCGTAGTTATAGGACAACTTGATTTAATATCCGCGAAACGTAATTTGCAAATGCAATTATGGCACTTGATTATTGGAACTTGCTTACGAATAGGAGATCTAAAAAATTATGAATGTATTACTGTAGGGATATTATATATATATATATATATATATATATATATATATATATATATATATATATATATATATATATATATATATATATATATACCGGGTTATTCACGTTATTCGACACGGAGCATTATGGCTAAAGTAAGTGATTTAAAAAAAATAAAAATGTTGGATGGATAGGGACCCATTAAAGCTATAAAAGTTGTATTTTTTTAAATAGAACACCCTGTATATTATTTCATTTTTTGGTTTGTACGATCAAAATTAAGGTAAGTTTAATTAAGGTTTAATCAACCTAAGCCTTATGGTTTTTGATTTATCGTTAATTTTGCGAAAATGTAGAATCTATTTCAATGCTTAATTTCTCAGCTGGTGATTTCTTTTATTTAACAAATTGATGCTCAATTCTACCAATTGATTAAGTTTTATTTTTATTTCGAACTTGTGAAATTTTTACTAACTTATACAGAGTGTCTAAAAATTATGATTAAATAATCACTATCTTTAAACGGTAATAACTTGTTTAATTTAAATGGGATGCCCTGTATTTTATGTCAAAATTGAATTTCGCCCGTATGAAATTGATGACCTGTTCTTATATATAGGTATATATAAGAACAGGTCATCAATTTCATACGTGAGAAATTTAATTTTTCTCAATTCATTATAATATATATTATAATTTTTTAATTATTCTTCATGAAGTTCTAAACATATTGTATCGACAATATATTCATGACTTACTGCAGTGACGGGGGCAGACATTACTATGTACCTATTTGATTAAATGTGAGAAATAAAATTAATGTCATTACTTTCTGTTGATCATACGTCATAACGGAAAAACTATTCTACTATATATTGCATTAAATAGATACTTCAGATGACTAGTTTGATATCATGGTTATAGATTTCTAGGAAATAAAAGAGGTACTAATGTGCAATGAATATGAAATTAATAATAAATATAAGGGTAAACCAAATCGGCAAATATTCGCAAAAAACCACAATATGGTTTTCGGGAAAAAATACTGCAGACGCTGTGGTGAAGTTGTTCACCGGCTTATCCTTTTTGAATTTGCGTCTGCTATATTTTGTACAAAATAACATACTCATAAGCTAAACTTGGTCGAAAACTGAAGTATTTTATGGTGCTTAGATAGGTTAGGGTAAAATGGAGTGTTTGTGTGATAATAATTGTTATTTCCACTTTGGAGGCAAATATCTGAATATCAGCTTTTAGTCAAAAATAATGCACTTCTACCAATGGTGACTAGACAATACCAGGTATTCTTAAATATTCACCTTTAAAATCACATCAAACTGGCTATAAAGATTCACTAATAATCCGGCTGTCTGGGCAGCTTAAAAAAGTAATAAAAATTATATTTTGAAATTATATATATTCAAGTAAAATCATTAATTTTTAACATTTAACTGTCATGACATCCGAAACGTTGATAAAGCTATTTATGCAACACAAAAGTCTTTTAATCAGTGAGCAATCCAAAATTGATAGAAAACCGAGTGGTACCCACAAAATGTGTTTGAGAAGCTAAAATAATACTAAATTCGCTAATATACTTTCTAATTTATTGACTAAAACTTCGAATGTTTGTGAGCTTCTGCAGGTTGATAAGTGCAATCTATCCACTACAGTACACATAGCAAAACCGAAGAACGACGAAGAATTGACATTGAGCGATTCCCCAATTTCCGGAACAACTACGTCCGAAAAAGTAGTCGACGTCTGCCAGTGTAGCCATTACTAGGATGCCGACGCTTTGGTACATTCTCGTAGTGTGGCGTGGCGGTACAGAGGTCGTTTATCAAATCAGCATCCTGCGATACGTGCATGTTGCGTTTGACTGCACCTTCGAGTTACAAGGTGAGAGACAGAAGATACGAGCTCCGAGTTATCGCTAACACGTTACGAGTTCCGAGTCCTGAGTTACGCGTCACGAAATACAAGATGCGAGTTCCCATTTATCGGTAACGATTTATAAGCTGCGAGATGAAAGATACGAGTTCCTGGTTATCGGTAATGGGCTACAAGTTACGATATACATGAAACGACTTACGGGATATGGGTAGCAAGCTACATGTTGAGACTTACGAGTTAAGAGTTACGAGTTAATATCTACGAGGTACGAGCTTCGAGATACAAGGTAAGAGATATAAGATACGAGCTCCGAGTTATCGGTAACTCGTTACGCGTTCCGAGTTCTGAATTACGCGACACGAGACACAAGATGCGAGTTCCCATTTATCGGTAACGATTTACGAGCTACGAGATGCAAGATACGAGTTCCTGGTTATCGGTGATGGGCTACAAGTTACGATATACAGAATACGACTTCCGGATTATGGGTAGCAAGCCACAAGTTGCGATTTACGAGTTAAGAGTTACGAGTTACGAGTTAAAATTTACGAGGTACGAGTTACGAGTTACGACTTAATATCTACGAGGTACGGGTTACGAGATAGAAGGTAAGAGATACAAGATACAAGATCCGAGTTATCGGTAACGCGCTACGAGTTCCATCTTCTGAGTTACGCCTCATGAGATAGAAGCTGCGAGTTCCCACTTATCGGTAACGATTTGCGAGCTACGAGATGCAAGATACGAGTTCCAGGTTATCGGTAATGGGTTACAAGTTACGATATACAAGATACGAATCCGCGTTATGGGTAGCGAGTTAAAAGTTGCGATTAACGAATTATTAGATACAAGATGCGAGTTCCCACTTATGGTAACGAGTTACGAGCTACGAGATGCAAGTTACGGGTTCCTGGTTATCTGTAATGGGCTACAAGTTACGATATACAGGATACGACTTCCGAGTTATGGGTAGCAAGCTACAAGTTGCGATTTACAAGTTACAGTTACAGTTACGAGTTACGATCCGCGAGGTACGAGTTACGACTAAATATCTATGATGTACGAGTTACGAGATACAAGGTAAGAGATACAAGATACAAGCTCCGAGTTATCGGTAACGCGTTTCGAGTTCCAAGTTCTGAGTTACGCGTCATGAGATACAAGCTGCGAGTTCCCACCTATCGTAAAGAGTTACGAGCTACGACACACTAGAAACAAGTTCCATGTTATCAGTATAGAGTTACTTATCTGTAAAGATTTACAAGGTACGAGATGGTACGAGTTCCTGGTTATCGGTAATGGGTTACAAGTTACGATATACAAGATACAACTTCCGGGTTACGGGCAGCAAGCTTCAAGTTGCGATATACGAGGTAAGAGTGGTAAGAGTTACGAGTTTCGGGTTTCGAAATGCGAATTACGATTTAGGAGGTACGAGTTAGGAGTTACGACTCAATATCTACGAGATACGAGTTACGAGTTACGAGATACAAGATGCGAGTTCCCACTTATCCTAATGAGTTGCGAGCTACGAGACAAAAGTTACAAGCTCCGGGTTATCTGTAATCAGTTACGGGCAACTAGATACAAGATACGAGTTCCGAGTTATGGGTAACGAGTTACGAGATACAAGATACGAGCTCCGAGTTATGGGTTACGCGTTACGAGTTCCAAGTTCTGAGTTACGCGTCACGAGATACAAGATGCGAGTTCCCACTTATTGGTAACGAGTTACGATCTACAAGATGTAGGATACAAGCTCCAGGTTATCGGCAATGGTTTGCGAGATCCGAGGTACAGGATACGAGTTCCGAGTTATGGGTAACGACTTACAAGTTGTGATTTACGAGTTAAAAGTTTCGAGTTGCGAGTTACGATTTACGAGTTACAAGGTTAGAGATACGAGCTCCGAGTTATGGGTTACGCGTTACGAGTTCCGAGTTCTGAGTTACGCGTCACGAGATACAAGATGCGAGTTCCCACTTATTGGTTACGAGTTACGATCTACAAGATGTAGGATACAAGCTCCAGGTTATCGGCAATGGTTTGCGAGATCCGAGGTACAAGATACGAGTTCCGAGTTATGGGTAACGACTTACAAGTTGTGATTTACGAGTTAAAAGTTTCGAGTTGCGAGTTACGATTTACGAGTTACAAGGTTAGAGATACGAGCTCCGAGTTATCGCTAACACGTTACGAGTTCAGAGCCTTGAGTTACACGTCACGAGATACAAGATGCGAGCTCCCACTTATTGGTAACCAGTTACGATCTACAAGATATAGGATACGAGTTCCAGGTTATCGGCAATGATTTACCAGATCCAAGATACGAGTTCCGAGTTATCATTAACGAGTTACGAGTTATAGGATACTAGCTCCGAGTTATCGGTAACGCGTTACGAGTTCCGAGTACTGAGTTACACGTCACGGGATACAAGATGCGAGTTCCCACTTATTAACGAGTTACCAGCGACGAGATGCAGGATACGAGTTCCTTGTAATTGGTAATGAGTTACAACCTACAATACACAAGAGATAGAAGATACGAGCTCCGAGTTTTCGGTAACACGTTACCAGTGCCGAGTCCTGAGTTACGCGTCACGAGATACAAGTTGCGAGTTCCCACTTATCGGTAACGATTCACGAGTTACGAGATGCAAGATACGAGTACCAGATTATCGGTAATGAATTACTAGTTACGATATACAAGATACGAGTTCCGCGTTATGGGTAGCAAATTACAAGTTGAGATTTACGAGTTACAAGTTTCGAGTTGCGAGTTACGAGTTACGACCTACGAGGTACGAGTTACGAGTTACGAGTTACGAGTTACGAGTTACGAGTTACGAGTTACGAGTTACGAGTTACGAGTTACGAGTTACGAGTTACGAGTTACGAGTTACGAGTTACGAGTTACGAGTTACGAGTTACGAGTTACGAGTTACGAGTTACGAGTTACGAGTTACGAGTTACGAGTTACGAGTTACGAGTTACGAGTTACGAGTTACGAGTTACGAGTTACGAGTTACGAGTTACGAGTTACGAGTTACGAGTTACGAGTTACGAGTTACGAGTTACGAGTTACGAGTTACGAGTTACGAGTTACGAGTTACGAGTTACGAGTTACGAGTTACGAGTTACGAGTTACGAGTTACGAGTTACGAGTTACGAGTTACGAGTTACGAGTTACGAGTTACGAGTTACGAGTTACGAGTTACGAGTTACGAGTTACGAGTTACGAGTTACGAGTTACGAGTTACGAGTTACGAGTTACGAGTTACGAGTTACGAGTTACGAGTTACGAGTTACGAGTTACGAGTTACGAGTTACGAGTTACGAGTTACGAGTTACGAGTTACGAGTTACGAGTTACGAGTTACGAGTTACGAGTTACGAGTTACGAGTTACGAGTTACGAGTTACGAGTTACGAGTTACGAGTTACGAGTTACGAGTTACGAGTTACGAGTTCCGAGTTCTGAGTTACGCGTCACGAGATACAAGATGCGAGTTCCCACTTATTGGTAACGAGTTACGATCTACAAGATGTAGGATACAAGCTCCAGGTTATCGGCAATGGTTTGCGAGATCCGAGGTACAGGATACGAGTTCCGAGTTATGGGTAACGACTTACAAGTTGTGATTTACGAGTTAAAAGTTTCGAGTTGCGAGTTACGATTTACGAGTTACAAGGTTAGAGATACGAGCTCCGAGTTATGGGTTACGCGTTACGAGTTCCGAGTTCTGAGTTACGCGTCACGAGATACAAGCTGCGAGTTCCCACCTATCGTAAAGAGTTACGAGCTACGACACACTAGAAACAAGTTCCATGTTATCAGTATAGAGTTACTCATCTGTAAAGATTTACAAGGTACGAGATGGTACGAGTTCCTGGTTATCGGTAATGGGTTACAAGTTACGATATACAAGATACAACTTCCGGGTTACGGGCAGCAAGCTTCAAGTTGCGATATACGAGGTAAGAGTGGTAAGAGTTACGAGTTTCGGGTTTCGAAATGCGAATTACGATTTAGGAGGTACGAGTTAGGAGTTACGACTCAATATCTACGAGATACGAGTTACGAGTTACGAGATACAAGATGCGAGTTCCCACTTATCCTAATGAGTTGCGAGCTACGAGACAAAAGTTACAAGCTCCGGGTTATCTGTAATCAGTTACGGGCTACTAGATACAAGATACGAGTTCCGAGTTATGGGTAACGAGTTACGAGATACAAGATACGAGCTCCGAGTTATGGGTTACGCGTTACGAGTTCCAAGTTCTGAGTTACGCGTCACGAGATACAAGATGCGAGTTCCCACTTATTGGTAACGAGTTACGATCTACAAGATGTAGGATACAAGCTCCAGGTTATCGGCAATGGTTTGCGAGATCCGAGGTACAGGATACGAGTTCCGAGTTATGGGTAACGACTTACAAGTTGTGATTTACGAGTTAAAAGTTTCGAGTTGCGAGTTACGATTTACGAGTTACAAGGTTAGAGATACGAGCTCCGAGTTATGGGTTACGCGTTACGAGTTCCGAGTTCTGAGTTACGCGTCACGAGATACAAGATGCGAGTTCCCACTTATTGGTTACGAGTTACGATCTACAAGATGTAGGATACAAGCTCCAGGTTATCGGCAATGGTTTGCGAGATCCGAGGTACAAGATACGAGTTCCGAGTTATGGGTAACGACTTACAAGTTGTGATTTACGAGTTAAAAGTTTCGAGTTGCGAGTTACGATTTACGAGTTACAAGGTTAGAGATACGAGCTCCGAGTTATCGCTAACACGTTACGAGTTCAGAGCCTTGAGTTACACGTCACGAGATACAAGATGCGAGCTCCCACTTATTGGTAACCAGTTACGATCTACAAGATATAGGATACGAGTTCCAGGTTATCGGCAATGATTTACCAGATCCAAGATACGAGTTCCGAGTTATCATTAACGAGTTACGAGTTATAGGATACTAGCTCCGAGTTATCGGTAACGCGTTACGAGTTCCGAGTACTGAGTTACACGTCACGGGATACAAGATGCGAGTTCCCACTTATTAACGAGTTACCAGCGACGAGATGCAGGATACGAGTTCCTTGTAATTGGTAATGAGTTACAACCTACAATACACAAGAGATAGAAGATACGAGCTCCGAGTTTTCGGTAACACGTTACCAGTGCCGAGTCCTGAGTTACGCGTCACGAGATACAAGTTGCGAGTTCCCACTTATCGGTAACGATTCACGAGTTACGAGATGCAAGATACGAGTACCAGATTATCGGTAATGAATTACTAGTTACGATATACAAGATACGAGTTCCGCGTTATGGGTAGCAAATTACAAGTTGAGATTTACGAGTTACAAGTTTCGAGTTGCGAGTTACGAGTTACGACCTACGAGGTACGAGTTACGAGTTACGAGTTACGAGTTACGAGTTACGAGTTACGAGTTACGAGTTACGAGTTACGAGTTACGAGTTACGAGTTACGAGTTACGAGTTACGAGTTACGAGTTACGAGTTACGAGTTACGAGTTACGAGTTACGAGTTACGAGTTACGAGTTACGAGTTACGAGTTACGAGTTACGAGTTACGAGTTACGAGTTACGAGTTACGAGTTACGAGTTACGAGTTACGAGTTACGAGTTACGAGTTACGAGTTACGAGTTACGAGTTACGAGTTACGAGTTACGAGTTACGAGTTACGAGTTACGAGTTACGAGTTACGAGTTACGAGTTACGAGTTACGAGTTACGAGTTACGAGTTACGAGTTACGAGTTACGAGTTACGAGTTACGAGTTACGAGTTACGAGTTACGAGTTACGAGTTACGAGTTACGAGTTACGAGTTACGAGTTACGAGTTACGAGTTACGAGTTACGAGTTACGAGTTACGAGTTACGAGTTACGAGTTACGAGTTACGAGTTACGAGTTACGAGTTACGAGTTACGAGTTACGAGTTACGAGTTACGAGTTACGAGTTACGAGTTACGAGTTACGAGTTACGAGTTACGAGTTACGAGTTACGAGTTACGAGTTACGAGTTACGAGTTACGAGTTACGAGTTACGAGTTACGAGTTACGAGTTACGAGTTACGAGTTACGAGTTACGAGTTACGAGTTACGAGTTACGAGTTACGAGTTACGAGTTACGAGTTCCGAGTTCTGAGTTACGCGTCACGAGATACAAGATGCGAGTTCCCACTTATTGGTAACGAGTTACGATCTACAAGATGTAGGATACAAGCTCCAGGTTATCGGCAATGGTTTGCGAGATCCGAGGTACAGGATACGAGTTCCGAGTTATGGGTAACGACTTACAAGTTGTGATTTACGAGTTAAAAGTTTCGAGTTGCGAGTTACGATTTACGAGTTACAAGGTTAGAGATACGAGCTCCGAGTTATGGGTTACGCGTTACGAGTTCCGAGTTCTGAGTTACGCGTCACGAGATACAAGATGCGAGTTCCCACTTATTGGTTACGAGTTACGATCTACAAGATGTAGGATACAAGCTCCAGGTTATCGGCAATGGTTTGCGAGATCCGAGGTACAAGATACGAGTTCCGAGTTATGGGTAACGACTTACAAGTTGTGATTTACGAGTTAAAAGTTTCGAGTTGCGAGTTACGATTTACGAGTTACAAGGTTAGAGATACGAGCTCCGAGTTATCGCTAACACGTTACGAGTTCAGAGCCTTGAGTTACACGTCACGAGATACAAGATGCGAGCTCCCACTTATTGGTAACCAGTTACGATCTACAAGATATAGGATACGAGTTCCAGGTTATCGGCAATGATTTACCAGATCCAAGATACGAGTTCCGAGTTATCATTAACGAGTTACGAGTTATAGGATACTAGCTCCGAGTTATCGGTAACGCGTTACGAGTTCCGAGTACTGAGTTACACGTCACGGGATACAAGATGCGAGTTCCCACTTATTAACGAGTTACCAGCGACGAGATGCAGGATACGAGTTCCTTGTAATTGGTAATGAGTTACAACCTACAATACACAAGAGATAGAAGATACGAGCTCCGAGTTTTCGGTAACACGTTACCAGTGCCGAGTCCTGAGTTACGCGTCACGAGATACAAGTTGCGAGTTCCCACTTATCGGTAACGATTCACGAGTTACGAGATGCAAGATACGAGTACCAGATTATCGGTAATGAATTACTAGTTACGATATACAAGATACGAGTTTCGCGTTATGGGTAGCAAATTACAAGTTGAGATTTACGAGTTACAAGTTTCGAGTTGCGAGTTACGGGTTACGACCTACGAGGTACGAGTTACGAGTTACGAGTTACGAGTTACGAGTTACGAGTTACGAGTTACGAGTTACGAGTTACGAGTTACGAGTTACGAGTTACGAGTTACGAGTTACGAGTTACGAGTTACGAGTTACGAGTTACGAGTTACGAGTTACGAGTTACGAGTTACGAGTTACGAGTTACGAGTTACGAGTTACGAGTTACGAGTTACGAGTTACGAGTTACGAGTTACGAGTTACGAGTTACGAGTTACGAGTTACGAGTTACGAGTTACGAGTTACGAGTTACGAGTTACGAGTTACGAGTTACGAGTTACGAGTTACGAGTTACGAGTTACGAGTTACGAGTTACGAGTTACGAGTTACGAGTTACGAGTTACGAGTTACGAGTTACGAGTTACGAGTTACGAGTTACGAGTTACGAGTTACGAGTTACGAGTTACGAGTTACGAGTTACGAGTTACGAGTTACGAGTTACGAGTTACGAGTTACGAGTTACGAGTTACGAGTTACGAGTTACGAGTTACGAGTTACGAGTTACGAGTTACGAGTTACGAGTTACGAGTTACGAGTTACGAGTTACGAGTTACGAGTTACGAGTTACGAGTTACGAGTTACGAGTTACGAGTTACGAGTTACGAGTTACGAGTTACGAGTTACGAGTTACGAGTTACGAGTTACGAGTTACGAGTTACGAGTTACGAGTTACGAGTTACGAGTTACGAGTTACGAGTTACGAGTTACGAGTTACGAGTTACGAGTTACGAGTTACGAGTTACGAGTTACGAGTTACGAGGTACGAGTTACGAGTTACGAGTTACGAGTTACGAGTTACGAGTTACGAGTTACGAGTTACGAGTTACGAGTTACGAGTTACGAGTTACGAGTTACGAGTTACGAGTTACGAGTTACGAGTTACGAGTTACGAGTTACGAGTTACGAGTTACGAGTTACGAGTTACGAGTTACGAGTTACGAGTTACGAGTTACGAGTTACGAGTTACGAGTTACGATCTACGAGGTACTAGTTACGAGTTACGGGATACAAGATGCGAGTTCCCACTTACCGTAACGAGTTACGAGCTACGAGACACATGATACGAGATACAGGTAATCAGTAATGAGTTGCGAGCTACTAGATACAAGATACGAGTTCCGAGCTATGGGTAACGCGTTACGAGTACCGAGTTCTGAGTTACGCGTCACGAGATACAAGATGCGAGTTTCCACTTATCGGTAACGAGTTACGAACTACAAGATCTAGGATACGAGTTCCAGGTTATCGGCAATTATTTGCGTGATCCGAGATACAAGATATGAGTTCCGAGCTATGGGTAATGAGTTACAAGTTGTGATTTACGAGTTACAAGCTTCGTGTTGCGAGTTACGATTTACGAGTTGCAAGGTTAGAGATACGAGCTCCGAGTTATCGCTAACACGTTACGAGTTCCGAGTCCTAAGTTACGTATCACGAGATACAAGGTGCGAGTTCCCATTTATCGGTAGCGATTTACGAGCTGCGAAATGCAAGATACGAGTTTTTAGTTATCGGTAATGGGTTAAAAGCTACGATATACAAGATTCGACTTCCGGGTTATTGTTAGCAAGTTACAAGTTGCGATTTACGAGCTAAGGGTTACGAGTTTCGAGTTTCGAGTTGCGAGTTACGATTTAGGAGGTACGAGTTGCGAGTTAAGCCTTAATATCTACGAGGTACGATATACGAGTTACGAGATACATGATTCGAGTTCCCACTCATCGTATCGAGATGCGAGCTACGAGACGAAAGACACGAGTTCCAGGTTATCGTTAATGGATTACAAGTTACGATATATAAGATACGAGATCCGGGTTGTGGATAGCGATTTACAAGTTGTGATGTACGAGTTACGAGTTTTGAGTTGCGAGTTACGATTTACGAGTTACAACTTATGATCTGCGAGGTACGAGTTACGAGTTACTGGATACAAGATACGAGTTCCGAGTTAAGAGTGACAAGTTACGAGTTACGAGTTACAGGATACGAGCTCCGAGTTATCGGTGACGCGTTACGAGTTCCGACTTCTAAGTTACGCGTCACGAGATACAAGTTGCTAGTTCCCACTTATCGGTAACGATTTACAAGCTACGCGATGCAAGATACGAGTTCCAGGTTATCGGCGTTATTGGTAGCGAGTTACAAGCTGAGATTTACGAGTTACAAGTTTCGAGTTGCAAGTTACGACTTACAATCTACGAGATACGAGTTACGAGATACAAGATGCGAGTTCTCACTCATCGATAAGGATTTATGAGCTACGAGATGCATGATACGAGTTCCTTGTTATCGGTAATGGGTTACAAGCTACGATACACAAAATACGTGTTCCGGGCTATGAGTAGCGAGTTACAAGCTGCGATTTACAAGATACGAGTTTCGAGTTACGATCTACGAGGTACTAGTTTCAAGTTACGAGATACAAGATGCGAGTTCCCACTTACCGTAACGAGTTACGAGCTACGAGACACATGATACGAGATCCAGGTAATCAGTAATGAGTTACGAGCTACTGGATACAAGATACGAGTTCCGAGCTATGGGTAACGCGTTACGAGTTCCGAGTTCTGAGTTCTGAGTTACGCGTCACGAGATACAAGATGCGAATTTCCACTTATCGGTAACGAGTTACGAACTACAAGATCTAGGATGCGAGTTCCAGGTCTTCGGCATTGATCTAAGAGATCCGAGATCAAGATTCGAGTTCCGAGTTATGGGTAACTAGTTACGAGTTACGAGTTACGGGTTACCGGGTAAGAGATTCAAGACACAGGCTCCGAGACATCGGTTACGCGTTACGAGTTGTGAGTTCTGAGTTACACGTCACGAGGTGCAAGATGCGAGTTCCCACTTATTGGCAACGAGTTACGATCTACAAGAGCTACGAGACGAAAGACACGAGTTCCAGGGTATCGGTAATGGATTACAAGTTACGATATATAAGATACGAGATCCGGGTTGTGGATAGCGAGTTACAAGTTGTGATTTACGAGTTGCGAGTTTCGAGTTGCGAGTTACGAACTACAAGATCTAGGGTAGGAGTTCCAGGTTATCGGCAATAATTTGCGAGATCCGAGATACAAGATACGAGTTCCGAACTATGGGTAATGAGTTACAAGTTGTGATTTACGAGTTACAAGCTTCGTGTTGCGAGTTACGATTTACGAGTTGCAAGGTTAGAGATACGACCTCCGAGTTATCGCTAACACGTTACGAGTTCCGAGTCCTAAGTTACGCATCACGAGATACAAGGTGCGAGTTCCCATTTATCGGTAACGATTTACGAGCTGCGATTTGCAAGATACGAGTTTCTAGTTATCGGAAATGGGTTACAAGCTACGATATACAAGATACGACTTCCGGGTTATGAGAAGCAAGCTACAAGTTGCGATTTACGAGCTAAGAGTTACGAGTTCCGAGTTTAGATTTGCGAGTTACGATTTAGGAGGTACGAGTTACGAGTTACGACTTTAATATCTACAAGGTACGATATACGAGTTGCGAGATACATGATGTGAGTTCCCACTTATCGTATCGAGATGCGAGCTACGAGACGAAAGACACGAGTTCCAGGTTGTCGGAAATGGATTACAAGTTACCATATATAAGATACGAGATCCGAGTTGTGAATAGAGAGTTACAAGTTGTGATGTACCAGTCACGAGTTTCGAGTTGCGAGTTACGATTTACGAGTTACAACTTACGATCTGCGAGGTACGAGTTACGAGTTACTGGATACAAGATACGAGTTCCGAGTTATGAGTAACAAGTTACGAGTTACGAGTTACAGGATACGAGCTCCGAGTTATCGGTGACGCGTTACGAGTTCCGACTTCTAAGTTACACGTCACGAGATACAAGATGCGAAATCCCGCTTATTGGTAACGAGTTACGATCTACAAGGTCTAGGATATGAGTTCCAGGTTATCGGCAATGATTTGCGAGATCCGAGATAGAAAATACGAGTTCCGAGTTATCGGTAACGCGTTACGAGTTCCAAGTTCTGTGTTACACGTCAAGAGTACAAGTTGCGAGTTCCCATCTATCGGTAACGATTTACGAGAATCAAGATACGAGTTCCAGGTTATAGGTAATGGATTACAAGTTACGATATACAAGATACGAGTTTTGGGTTAGGCAAACGATCTACGGGGTACGAGTTACGAGTTACGAGATACAAGATGCGAGTTCCCACTTATTGGTAACGAGTTACGAGCTACGAGATACAGGATACGAGTCCCTTGTAATTGGTAATAGGTTACAAGCTAAGATACACAAGATACGAGTTCCAGGTTACGAGTAGCGGGTTACAAGCTGCGATTTACGAGTTACGAGTTACGACTTACGACTTACGATCTACGAGGTACTAGTTACGAGTTACGAGATACAAGATGCGAGTTCCCACTTATCGTATAGAGTTACGAGCTTCGAGACACAAAATACGAGTTCCAGGTAATCAGTAATGAGTTACGAGCTACTAGATACCCGATAGAAGGTTCCGAGTTATCGGTAACGCGTTACGAGTTCCAAGTTCTAAGTTACACGTCACGAGATACAAGTTGCGAGTTCCCACTTATCGGTAACGATTTACGAGCTACGAGATGCAAGATGCGAGTTCCTGGTTACCTTTAATGGGCTACAAGTTACAATATACCGGATATGACTTCCGGGTTTGGGTAGCAAGCTACAAGTTGCGATTTACGAGTTAAGAATTACGAGTTGCGAGTTCCGATTAACGAGGTACGAATTACGAGTTACGACTTACGATACGAGTATACGAAGTACGAGTTACGAGTTATTAGATACAAGATACGAGCTCCAAGCTATGGGTTACCAGTTACGAGTTACGAGTTACTGGATACGAGCTCCGAGTTATCGGTAACGCGTTACGAGTTCCTACTTCTGAGTTAAACGTCACGAGATACAAGATGAGAGTTCTCACTTTTTGGTAACGAGTTACGATCTATAAGATCTAGGATACGAGTTCATGGTTATCGGCAATGATTTGCGAGATCCGAGATAAAAGATACGAGTTCCGACTTGTCGGTAAAACGTTAGGAGTTCCAAGTTCTGAGTTACGCGTCACGAGAGACAAGGTGCGAGTTTCCACTAATCGTGACGAGCTACGAGACACAAGATGTGAGTTCCAGGTAATCAGTAATAAGTTACGAGCTACTAGATACAAAATACGAGTTCCGAGTTATGGGTAACGCGTTACGAACTCCGAGTTCTGAGGTACGCCTCACGAGAGACAAGGTGCGAGTTTTCACTATCGGTAACGAGTTACGAACTACAAGACCTAGGATACGAGTTCCAGGTTATCGGCATTGATTTACGAAATCCTAGATCAAGATTCGAGTTCCGAGTTATGGGTAATGAGTTACTAGCTACGAGTACCTCGTAGATCGACATCGGATAACAGTGGAAGACCGAGAAACTTGTGTTCGATTTTTTATACTTTTATAGATATGATTTTTAAATATACACAACTTAGGCTTCAGTATTGAATAATATATTATTTAACTAAACAATGGTTTTATAAACGAAGGTGATAAAAATTGGGAGACCTTTTTATAAGCGTGTTATTTCAGTGGAAATTATAATAACAATGTTTTGTATAATTATTAATTATGTGAATTGTAGATGCTCTTACTTGGTGAAACTCTGCTAGCGCCAAGATAAAATTTATACACAAGGTTTTGTTTTTCGTGCCTTTAAAAACAATAATCCAGATAGAATAAATTTTGCCAAACAATCGTAGAAAAATAAGATCCCTAGGGAGTTCTCAGTACAGTACAATGAACGATCCGACGAATGTTTTGCACTCAATTTCTATCGATATGTTACAATAATTTTCTATATATTCCTGGGTATTATTCCAGATGTTACTCTTAAAATACGACTATCTTAAATAATAAAAGATATATATATTACAGCTCTACAAGGCCTTATAGGCCCATAGCTTCCTAAAATTTAACATCACATTAAAAAATCTATTCCTCCTGTTCCATCCTATATACCAAAGTTCTCCAAGCATTCCGGTCTGCAGAAATATCCTTCCATGATTGTATCCCTAGTCTCCTTAGATCTTCCGTGACGCTGTCCAACCATTTCTTCTTTGGTCTCCCTCTTTTATTTTCACATCTCCCTTCCGGTAACGCTTTTCTTGCACACCTCCGTTCTGTCATGCGATTTACGTGCCCCAACCACCGAATTCTTTGGGCTTTGATCGATTTTGTAATGGATGGTTGACCATACATTTCCATAACTTCGTCGTTTGTCCTTCTCCTCCATAAACCTTCATCTGTTTTAACTCCTCCAAATATCTTTCTAGAAACTTTTCTTTCCCATACTTCCAACTTAGCTTGATTTATTTGTGTCATTATCCAGGCTTCACATCCGTACATTACCGTTGGCTTAATTATTGTTTTATATAATCGTATTTTTGCTGCTCGTGATATATTCTTTGCATGGAATATTTTGTTCAAGGCTCCTGCGGCCTTGTTTCCTTTCAGAATCCTTTTTTCGATTTCAGCAGATTCCTCACCTTTGCTGGTAACCAGTACCCCTAGATAATCAAACTGCTCTACGATTTCGAAACTGACTTTTTCGCCTTCTGTCTCAAAACTTACGTTGCTTGCTTTCGGTTCTTTTTTCCCCTGCATTTCCATATACTTAGTTTTTTGCAGTTTACACTGAGACCATATCCTTTAGCTGTACTCTGTAGCCTATTATAGATAGTTTGCAGTTCCTTTCGGGATCTGGTCAACATCGCTATGTCATCGGCGTACGCAATGACTTGGTGCCTGCAATGATATATCATACCTTTTCTCTGTATATTAGCTTTCCTTAAGATAACTTCCAGGACCAGGAACTGGCGAACACGTTCCTTTCATGCCTCACCTGAAGACGATTGAAGACAGCATATCAATCGAAACGTCGTGATACTCAAAATTTTATAGATAATGGACAGACAATTGGATTTTTTATTTACAGTAATGGAGTTAGTTGTATATACGCAGTTACTCCATATACTTGTAAAGAGCCTTTGGTAATAGTTTTTATATGATTGCTAGGAGGAATAGTGATCACTATTTAGCCTAATCTACAGTATTTGTAGTTTAATTCCCTATGCAATTATTTTTTGTAACATTTGAAACACAGAAGGAGAGTACAAAAACCATTCCAGGAATACTGAATAAATTTGCAGCGCACGTACATCAAGACCCTTTGTTGTGATTCCAACCAAAAGTTCATCTTCGATGGCATCCTCTACAATCCCACGAGAACGTAAAGCAGCTTACCAACAGAAAAGCCTCTCCTACTTCAATGGACTCCTTAGTTTGATTTGAGCTTTATGTCGGTTGTCTCTTCAGGCGAACGAGTTCATAGACACAGAGGCTTATGCACGGTTCCGCTTTTTCTCTTTTCACTTTTCCGCGCCAAACTTCTGCCTCTCCTCCGCTGCAGATGTACGTGACTGCGCACGGTTCTTATTAATTTTCTGACGCATTACTCCGTCTCGTTGCAGCTTTTCCTATTAATCAGAAGGTCGATTTGGAGCTGGATTATGGATATGCTGGCATGTGACAGAAATTTCCTTGCAGTCATATTGTGTCCTTAATTTTGAAAGTATTGAGGTGTAGTTCATCTTATCTTTATTAGAAAAGGTGTCATCAGCATTGGGTTATAACTCATAAGAGACAAATACTAATACAGCCTAGGTACAGACAGTTGAAAAATTAGATGATTTGTTATAAAGTAGGAACTCAAATAGGTTTTAAATGTATTGTTCAGAATAATTGAATATCAGACAGATGAAAAAAAATATGTAATCTGAAAGTGGCATCTAGTAGATTGATGCTCTGCTCCAAACAATGTGACACAATATATTATTCATAAGATTTGCAATACAAAAATTAAAATTTACATAGAGAACATAAAGTTTTACAAATAAAACCTTCTTGCTTTCAGTGACGCCTCGATTCATATTTAAATTATCTTTGGACTGCCAGTTTTGAGTGTTTATCCAGTTTACTTGTCTATAAACTAACTACGTCCTGTCATAAATATAAAACTAGTTCTTAAATATAGAATGGTAGTTATACTGTCTGCCAATTGTTCTGTTACATTCTTTATTCATTTAACCTGTATTATTATAGAAATTATCTGTTTGGCAGCTGCATTTGATATTTCAACAGTCAGAACGAAGCAACAGAATTACATATACAACTACAAAGGTATTCTGCTCTACTACAGATTCGCATATGCAAATGTGCAAAAAACAGAAACTTTTTGACTTATGATCCACAACAGGGACTGGTAAAATACTGATTTGATTAATCCAGATAATAGGAAGTACTGAGCAAATCTAGTTAACTTCACTTCCCTTGTTAATATATGAGTATGCCTAGATAAGGGTGGAATTAAGAGGATCAATCTTCCTTACGGATTTACGACAGATCCCAAGGGATTAATTTTCTCCTTTGGTGATCATTTTTCGTTAATAACTTCATACTACACAGAAATTAACTGTCATAGCGGAAAATACAGTTGTATAAGAATAAGTCAGTATGTAGAATGCGTATCTATGAAAACTTAATCTGAGACTCATTACTATCAGCGCCGGTAATCGGGGCATCTGCCAAATGCTGCCATTGTGAGTTTACCTGTAGCATCTGCCGGTAGTGTAACAGTAATTTCTGGATCAGCTTTTGGTCTAATAGGCTATGTCTGGTGACTCATAATTCATAAAGGACAAACAGCTTTTTGCTAGACCTGATTGCTTTTTTCGGCTTTCGCGTTGTGTAAATGTTCATTATCGAAATGGAGCTGCGGCTTAGCGGTAGCCGTTCCCTTTTTGCCTTGATAACGCTGAACGGACCGTTCGTTTTCAACATATTTCTTGCATACCCTTTGAATGAAGTTCAGTATTAACATGATACGGGTAGAAGGTTGTTTTTGTTCCACTGTTTCGTGATTTGACCCCAATGGTCGTTTACTATTCAGAGTTTAATTTGATTGAGGTACCTTATAATTTAAATATCTGCCAGCGCATTTTATGATTAACTCAAGTAAATTAGTACAAAACGTAAGAGAAAGACACTTCAACGCAGGGTTGTTGACCTGTTAAAGCCAAGAGTAGATAACTTGCCTTCACTGAAAAATAATTACGTATGTTTTGTTGAAGAGGGCTGGAAATTCATGGATACATACAATATACCTCTCAAGTATTTAAGCACTTATAATTCGAATGCGTAATTCCAACGTATACATTCGAAAATAAGATCTTGGAAAAGGCACTGTTGCGGGATTCGAAACACATAACTTCTAACTTCTGGTCAGATGCTCTATAGAACTGAGCTAAGCAGGCACTCCGCCACTCGCTCTAGAATGACGATGACATTAGGTGCACCCCCGAAATCTATTCTTCAAGATTCCTTATTGCGAGAGCCATTCGTATCTCGCAGTGCAGTACCAGAGTTGTTTCAGTGAATATTTACGATCAATCTTACTGAGAGACTCTTGCGTTTAACAATCTTAGTACCACTATTTAGGAAACCACCGTGAGAACTATTCACCGCAAGATCAAGGTTCATATACGAAATTTGCATCCGCAGAATAAGTATGGTCCGAGTCCCGCGGCGCTTCTGGAGTGTGATAGGCTTTCTACCGTTCTGAAAGGATATAGCTAAAGAAAAACCTCGAGTACACTTTGCAAAACTGAATTCATCTTCAATACTTAATAGGTGTATCCCATATGTTTATACATATAATCAATTCTAATCTTGCTTCATTTCTCTATTGTATATATTTATTATGGAATTACGAGCGTTCTCTACTTAGAATAAAAGGCGTTCTGCATGGGTTTTCCAATATTGCGTTTCCGGCTCTAATTTTTCAAGATAATGTAAATGATGGAGAAAGGTTGATTCTATGCTAGTGCAAAGCACATTTTTCTATTTCTGCTACAAAGCTTTAGATTTTTTTTGACCCATTTCAAAAGTGTTTTTAACCTTTTGGCGACCGGAATATCTAAAAAAGGGCTTCAGACCGGTATAGATCTGTCCTTTTTCTATTATTTGCATAAAAAATATGTTCAATATGTTCAAAATCGCGCGCTTCAAACGAACTACTAGTACTGTGGTACCGTATACTAAGATATTTTTACCGCTGATACGAGCGCCTTTGTGTAAATATATACAATTTTGTACCAAACATTGAAAATTGGGTTTTGCACGAGCATAGAATCAGCCTTTCTATACCAGCTGTAAAGAAAAATTGTTCCATTATGTTGAAAAATGAGCGCTGGACACGAAATATTGTGAACTCATGCGAAAGGCCTTTTATTCTAGGTGGAGTCCCCTCTTAATACGTAAATGCGTTTCTGCCTCACAGTTATCAAACGCTGTATCTGACTAATTAAACAAACAACTAACATCTACCAAGTAAAATTTCGCCAATAGGGCAACTCATCTGAAACCGCCACCCTCCCTTTTCCTCTGTTAATTTTTCGCTTTATTAGCTTTATTGCTGAACTTCACAGGGCTGCGTTATCAAATTTGGACGCAAAACATCTCCGAGCGCTCTGTCTTGTTTGCGAGTATATAGTATACCGCAGGAAAGAGGCATTATGTTGATTTATAATCCCAGACAGGAACAAAATTTCATAAAATAAATTGCTGGGCGTTAAATTCAGTGTTCGTGATAAATGTAGCTCGGTCAATACAAAGCATTTTATGTGGGGTCTCAGCAGGTATTTTTGAAACGGTAGCCACATCGGAATAGATTTTCAGAATAGTAAAAAGAAAAAACGCCATCCATGTCCGCACGCTATACAATAAAATTATAAATCGATTGACCCAACCTCAAAATTAATTAACGAATTATAAGTTTGTATTTAGGGCTTACATTACTTCAAAAAAAGTGATATTTTATGTCTTTGAATGAGTTACATAGTCTCTTGATATTTACTCCTAGAACAATATTGAAAACTGGAGATATCTTAGAAATATGTTCTGATATACGACCTGAACGACTGAAGTCCTAAAAGACACCTCTTTGTGCAGCATTCCAGACTCTGATTGTTGTATTATTGTGTGAGTTTTTGATTGAAATATCGGTACAGGTGATGTACATGCAAGTCTCAGTTAGACGTCTTTGTGTCTGCCATTGCTATTTCCATTAAAGTGATAGCTAGTACTTCGCTCGAACAAATTCCTGTCTCAAGGCACCAAATGTAATATTAATCCGACGATTTCATTATTTGAATTGAAAAATCTGATTCTGACAGCGTAGCAAAGAAATTCCATAGCTTCTATATGATGCTGGTTCCTGAATCTTACCATGGGACAGAGGCGTACGTATCGAACATTTTTGGTGGGAGGGTAAGGAAATGTAAGGGCGACTAAATGAGACTGGCACAATCACATTCTCATAGAAAATTTGCTTATCTTAAGGTTTTTGAGGACGAGTCAATAGCCCATATATGAAATCCTTATCTCTCGCATCTCTCTCTATTTCTATCCGAACACAAAATATTAGTAGAGAAAACAGGTGGTATGTTTGAGTAGATATTTAAATAATAAAATGCCTTCTCTAACAATAACTATAAAATGATGTAGTCCACTGAAATTTTCAGTGGGATTGTTCTATCTACAGTAGTATTGTAACGTAAGGGTAGTCTCAATGATACATTTTTTTTAAAAGCACTAGCAGCAGTAGCAACCATATAATATTGAAAGCACAGGTATTACATATATTCCACAAATTTATTTAAGAAGAACCACTTGTATATAACCATGCTTCATATCAGTGAAATGACAATTATATGCAATGCAATGCTTTCAATCTTTCAGATCAACTGACTAAATATGTTAGGAAAACGTTTTGGTACTGCTCATGGCTTACGGTTATTTGTTGAGTCCTGTGAGTATCCGATAAAGTCTAAGTAAATTTCTTATATCTTTAATCGCCCATAACAACACTTTTTCATTTTCTACATAAAAATCAATAAGGATATAAGACCTTGAAATCACCACTAGCTAGCCAACTTAAATCTTTGTAGAAAGTAGAAACACCCCCAATGCTTAACACTATCATAAAGATAGGCATGCATTATATTATAAGTAATTAAATTTGATAAGCTATACAATAATAAAATACTGATAACTGATATAGTAGCGAGTGCGTGGAGGTAACTTATTTGATAATTTGGACTCACACCCTAATCAGAAAAGTGGCACCATGGCATGACAGGAAGTGGGGTGAGATCGCCTTTTACCTCACCCAGTTTCTGTCGGGACAAGGTCACTTCAACAGCTACCTGCACAAGAGGACTCTGCTCGACTCGCCTAACTGCACTCATTGTCCTGGTGCAGTGGATGGACCAGAAAACACGTTCGTTACCTGCGAAAGGTGGAACATGTGAAGGGCATCAATGATGACCCTGGGCGAAGTTGTTACACCAGATACCATGGTGAGCTGCATGGTTCGATCCCCTCAACATTAGAATGCAGTGGCGGGATTCGTAGAGATGGTTCTACGGGGGAAAATCAGAGGAAAGGGCTCTACGGCAGGTGGCCCAAAACATTCTAGTCTGATTATAGGCGCTGGCAATAGTGCACGCCTAGAGCAATCTGGTTCATATGGGTTGGGCAAACCTGATTGTAGGCGCTAGCTACAAGGCTGCCACCGTGAAGTGTTCTGTTAATCAGTTCCGTGGTGGCGGTTGACGCTCGGAGGTTTGGGTTTTAGTAGGTATGCCATCGGATGTAGTAACTACTATTGTGTAATATTGACTATAGTGGTAGCCCGTGGAGACTCCCACACTTCGGCTATAAAAGCTTTCCCCCTCCTTAAAAAAAATATGATGGTGAAATCAGTTTATTTTCATTCGTAAAAAGAGAAGGCACAGAATGTCCGAAAAATACTAGTATCAGAGGGAGTCACACACATATGGTTAGCTGGACCGGCGCTCAACCAATTAAACAACGAAAGCGGGCAACAGAATTAAATGAATAAGCATGTATGTGAATACCATTCAGGTGACAGAACTTTTTAACCTCCCTCCAAAAAGCGGCAGTGTTTAGGATTAGAGAGGGCTTAGTTTTTGGGTTCCAGTCTCTGACCATGACTACCAAACACCGGGCTCAAGCCATAAGGTCACCATGCAGTCAAATATGAAGGTAATACGCCCCATGATAATGGGTCAGTGGTTTGGTGGACAAAAACTCTGCAAGTGGTAGCTGTAAGGCTGATTGAGGTGCAACGGCTTGCATGACTTTGCACTGTGCAGAACGAGGACCAGAAAAACAACTCTAACTGCCATCAGAAGTCTTAATGAATCTCACTCACATATTTTATTAAAAAGTCATAGCCCAGCGGCACAGAAGACAACACCGAAACTTGTATACCGATTGCAGATCAAATTGTAGGGACGCCCATGGAAGAAGGAAATCCGGAATTAGGTTACAAGATGAAAAGAATGGGTCAGACAGACAACCTGTTATATTCCAAGCAGTCTGGTTTACTGGCGGCTTAAAAACTGATTGTACATGTGCCGGGATTTACATTATAGATATTGCGATAGGCGAAAGAGTGCATATTGGAACGATGTACTCCTATAAGGTGGAGGCGGCAAGAACCATAGTTTTATAACAGGACATTGTCAGTTGACCCGAAATATGTGTATATCCTGTGAGATATTGTTGTAGGATCAGGGGCTGATAACAGATATTGTTGGGGAAACTACAGTATAGCCGTTTGGGTTGCAGCATTATAGCTGGTTAATCGACACCTGTGAAGGCAACCAATCTAAATCTAATTTAATCGCACCGAACGGTGTCAGTACCACCATGTAGATAGCATCCAATTCAAAGTTATAAATCTGGGAACAGCCGAGTAGCCTACATTGAAGTAGAAACGTGCTTTATTGAGCGGTCATTAAATAAATCTTGATATTAAGATGTACTAGTAAAATATATTCATATCAGGAAGGGCTAGTCTCAATCAACGAAGCTCATGGAAAAACTATAATTATAATGCTTTTATCACATATTTTCTCGGATATTCACCTATCAATTTACTGACAGGCTCATGTATTATTTGCATCACGATATCGCGTTGTTTCTACGCTATAGCTAAATTCTCGGGAAATAAAATATCAAATTTCTCATTGAAAATTGATTTGATAAACAGTGTTTCAGTTTCGCTATTGAGTTCGCAGAAATTTTAACAATACCTGGCCATTGGTGGTGAACGCACATATGTTCCAATGCGGTGAAGGAAACGAATTTAAAAACGCTTATACGAAATCATTTGAAACCTCTCACTTAAATCCACCCTAAATCGGGGTGAATAGTTCGAAAAATTCGGAAGGTAATCCAATCCTAGCTGAATTTCCAAGACGTCGCCAGATTCGGCAAATACAATGCGAAAAGAGCGAGATGGATGTAAGAATGTCTACTGGTAACTGTTGTTATGAGAAGTTGATAGTTGTACTTATTGTTAGCTAAATAGCTTCCAGTATGCTTTCTGTAAAGTGTATTTCGTAAATGCTCACCCTCATGCTTAGATACAGAATCAAAACGGCATGCAACTTTGCTTATAGTGCTCTATTTTTATGTGCCACTGCCAAGATATTCAAATTTTATGTGGAAATCGGACAACATTTGTTCAATAATTCATTCAAAACTCTATTAAAGTTATTACCGGAAAGTTGAGTTACAATATGTGGGTTTTGGGCCAAACGGAATTTGACCCCAGTATGCATAAATGAAATCGTAATTTCTGCAAACTAGTTTACATCACATTACTGCCAGATAATAGTGGAACCACGTATCGCGGGCAGGTGGGAAACATTTCCCATGTTATGTTATAGCTGGAAGCATGATACAAAATTTCAATATTTTCTGTTTATTTTCACATACCTATTAGAGACTATGCAAAAATCTGCAGAGGGTTTTCGTATTTTACCTCAGGATGATACATCGAATGAGACTGGGATGGAAGATAGTGAGCAGCTGCATCTCATGTCAATTAGAAAAAAATCAATTCGATGTGGTCTTATTAGGTTTAGTATTATAGTATATATGTATCTAACGGAAAGATACACGCGATTGTTGGCACACTGTAGAAAGTAGTCAGCCAACTTGGTTTCTCTTGCTGTAGTTATTGCCAAAAAGTATTATCCGCGTTCTATATAATTAGGCATAATGTCATATAATTAGGCATCATAATTATCATGGCTGCAGTTCACGGAGTTTTTAAAAAGTATTCAGTTACAAATCGTAATGACACCCAGTCAGAATTAAAGCCATGTAAATATGGGTCTATGCATTGTTTTATATAGTATTCAGCTGTTCATGGTGCACCATTGACTTGACGTACTCAACGTAACTTATTCGATTGTATTATATCAAAGTTTAACTTTAACCACCTTTGGATACTTTAAAAAAGAACAAAATCCTTATAATAATGAACATAGTGGACTACCACCATTTTTGGATAACTGACAAACACCAAATCTAGGTGCTCGCCTCTATAGCAGTAGTCATATATACGGGTTGGGCATTAACTCATAGGGTTTTCGTAGTTTTACTCACCCTTGCCAATGGCTTTCCACCACTTGCCACGCAGGTCATTGTGAGGCTGGCGCCCTCAGCATAGGCGGTCGTTATCCCATTTTTTACTGGACCCCAATCATCAGTGACTTGGACGTTTGTTGCTGGCACTGAAAAAAAAAATTTGCATTAGAAGATGCATATACTATCTATGTTTCTTAGATATTTGAGACTTGAGACTATTGACTCAAAAGAACGAACATGTGATGAAATTTATAAGCATATTTAAGAGTGCTGATCAATTGAGTCTCTTACACCCTTCATTCAATCATTTTGGTATGCAGAGAATTCGCTGAAGGCAACAACTCCTGCATATGACATAGTATCAGCGTTGGAGAATTAAATTTCGCTTGAATTAGGCTCCATTAATTAGTTCGCTTCAAAGCTAAGAAAAAGTGCTTTATTTGCAAATATCTCTAAGCGGTTAACTTTTAAATGAAAAGTATGTAGCATTGAATTACTGCTGAGATAATTTTCTACAAAAACTGAAAAAAAGGTCTGCCCTCAGCAGGAGGTATATAGTGTACTTCCTCTGACGTCGTGTTCTACCACAGTCAATCCAATCTGGGGAGGGAGGGGGTTAGACGGACCCTTCAGCAAATCATCTGGGATGCAGTTCTCCGTCAACAGGTGTATAAAAAGAGATAAAAACAAAAATAAAAGAAAAGTTTTATAATGATCTCAAGTGAAAAGGGATTGGCACAAAACACTACCATAAAATTTGGTAAAGCATACTAGTTCTGGACCGCTATTAGGCGTTTTTTTCAGAAATCTGCCCCAATCACAGGCAATGTTATTTAGCCGTGTTGACGGGAAACCATGATGTTTCATGATTTTCAGAATTTATAGGAGTTGTATTTTCAAATTAGCGATATTGTCCAATGGTGTGTGATTTATTTTGCGCTTTATTGTTGTTACTGCGAATGCCTGCTTGTATATTATGAAACTTTCCTTTCGGTCACGTTAGCCTTCTCATTCTGGTTCCTTTTGAATTATAGAGACCGTTTTATATAATATAAAACAGCATTATCGAGCTGACAATGAATAACAAATCTTTCTCCCAGGTATAACAACAATTTAATTTTTAGAAAAGCAGATCCGGCTTGTAATCCAATCCTTATTTCCATATCATGATGATCCATTCTGATTTATGTGCCTTCCTAAATATAAAAATAGTTCCCATTTCTCAGAGTCCGTTATTTTCAAGCATCATTGCCGCTTGATCATCACCGAACTAAGTAAGACCTATGAACTTCGTCTGAGATCTATTAATAGTAGAATCCGATTTTAGGCGTTTGATATGTACTTCCACAGACAATCTGTCTCAAAGGCGGAGAGCCTATTCCTCTCTAGAAGCCCTGCGATTGGATATATATCTATTTACATTGTCTTAAACGCTGTAGATTGTAACGATCGGGAGCATGCCACCAGAAAGCTCATTCCACAATGCCAAGGTTTTGAGCTCACGTTGATGGCAGCTTGATGGTGATTAATAGTTGATGTTTAACCTAGCATGGATTACAGTTTCTTCTAGCTATCTGCCAGAAGTGCTGTATCATCCAAATATAGAACATTGTTTATATCTCCCATTGGCATGTGTTGAGAATCATCTGTCATGCAAAGGTCTTTCGCACAAATGCTGAATAAATGTGTAAAAGAAAACTCTTCTTTCAACTGACGCTGTTCCTTCTCCATGAAAGTTATACAAACATCGTATCTCTAGAACAAGTTCCTAATAGCTTTTGTGAATGCGTAAGTAATATAGCTTACCTTACCTTGCTTACCTGGTATTACGCTCGATTCATGTTCGATATTCCAATACAGAAGTTACTCTTGATTAAATTCTACTCTGGTGCCGCTAGCGCTACAATAATTAATCGGAGGGATTGACAGCAGTGACAGATTTTTAAAAAGAATTTATTGGCATTCATGAATAAATGAAAGGAAACAGTGCTCCAAAAAGTTACTCCGCCGTTTCGCAATGTCTGAAAGTAAAACGAAAACTTTTATTTCATTTCCCAGCGATGCGAAAATGCTGAGAAATGGCTGGATTTATCGAAATGAAGGCTTACAATTCGGCCGTAAAAGTTTTCAGTGATTACGATAAACCAACACATTTTTACTATGAACGAAGACATGTATTTTTACATAAATGTGGATAATAATGTCTCAAATTATTTACTTAGTATTTTTTTGGGTTGTCGTGTTTCACAAACATATTTTGCATGGTAGTAACACACTTATCTCAAATAATTATATTGAATTACTTACAACAAATATTTGAAAGTGCAGTATGTTATCCGATAATTTTATGTACCTGGATTGAAATCAATATTTAGGGTTTAATTCAATGTTATTATTCCTGTGAGTTAAGATCATATGAAAAATTTTAAAGCACGATCACTAGATAATTTATAAAGCATGTCAAAAAATGCAAATTAATTTGTATTATGAAAAACACGGAAAAATGTGATAATTTTCTACAAGCTCACGGTAATACCTACTAGCATTGCCGTCCCTCCGCAATAAGATTTTAATTCCTTGTTTTTCAGATTGTACATGAATTTGAATTACCTAGTCGCCTCCAAACGTCTACAACCGGCGTTTTCAAAGCATCTCCCATAGTGAATTCGCTATATTGAATTCCTACCTCCCCTCCTCCTGCATTTTGATCTGATTAATCGTTATTAGTGCTACACTATGTTATCAGTGATATCGTTTATTCATATTAGATAGTTTATTGAGATTAGCCGAACAAGTAATCTAGGCAAGGGGCTCGTTGAGATCTAAATGTTGGAATACCCATAGATTACTACTACATAGCACACAACAATGAATTGATGTAAATACAATACCTACACATCACATCTCTACTGCAAAGTAACCATTAAGAGCTGAAAACCGTTGCCCAATTTTACATAAAGGTGAGTGTTTATGGGCCAGAAGGAATCTTAAATAATTGAATTTAGCTGTGACGAGGATGGATCGATTTATCAAAGTACTTTTATGAAAATTGGATGAGTCAGAGGTAAAAGTACAGTATAAGTTTCAGAAGTTACATTAAAAAATCTGCACTTGAGGGGTCATACTGCAATAGACAATGGTTGTATTATTGATTTGAGAGGCTTCAACTTTGTTGATATTATATATCGTCACCTCCAGCTATGAATGATATTCTGTTACCTAATTTTTACATCTGCTCCTAGTCTATTGCAAAATTAACTTACTTTCTTATAACTTTTTATCCTAGTTTTATATAAAAATTAATCGCTTGGGCTGCTCCTGTAAATCATTTAAAACTGAAATTGAACTTATTCGCAAAACCTCCTAACCCATCATTATGCCCTCTAAAAATCAATTGCTGTATGTGTTTGCTCCCTATGAAAACAGCTATTAAAATACCGGATCTTTTTTTGCTACAATTTGAAATAAATTACTGTTGTTAATACCACCAGACAAATTAGTTTGCTGCATGATAGGATAGTATCGGCCCCTGTTATGAGTCAATCAATTATTTGCGCAAAAATTAATTCAGAGCATTGGTATATTTATCTGCAATTAATCCGTCGATCCATAATAGTGACAACTGAATATGCAATTTATGCATTCCCATCACTGGTGTGGTGTAAATTCGGTTGAATTATGAAAGATTATATCTGAGGCATGAAATGAACAATAAATTTTTTGTAATATTGGGCAGCCCGAAATCGTTAATAATAATAATAATAATAATAATAATAATAATAATAATAATAATAATAATAATAATAATAATAATAATAATAATAATAATAATAATAATAATAATAATAATAATAATAATAATAATAATAATAATAATAATAATAATAATAATAATAATAATAATAATAATAATAATAATAATAATAATAATAATAATAATAATAATAATGCCTTTATTACTGCAGTATGGAAAAATATATACATTACTTACTTTGCTGTATAGAGATGCTGGTTGTATTCACATACGAGTAGATCATGTATTGTGTGCCGAGAAAGAATTATCTGTCAGCATCTGAGCGTATAGCATCCAGCATTTCAGTTGTAATCACAATGAGAGCTGTCTTTATCACTAGATTCACGGACCGAGCCAATTTGACTCATTAAAAATTTGATCACTATGTATATGTAAAACTTTAATATTACTTTTAAAAATCATACGTTGGTTTTTAGTTAAGTAATGAAATATATGTAAACGTTCATTCCTCTTCCCCACACACCCCTTCATCTCGCATTATCGAATGTAGTATACCTATTTTCACGGTTGTAAGCCAATTTGACTCATAGAATGGTTTAATAGTTTAACAGCCTGGGCAACAGTCAAGTCGCCTGTGATTTTGTTTCTCTGATTGTCACTTGTTTTCGCTATGTTATTACCCACTTCTGTCATCATTTCGATTTATACATCACGTGTGAGCCGTGCAGTGAAGTAAATAATAAGACGACTCAAGTAAATGTTTCACGGAAAGACTTTATTTTCCAATTGGCTGAAGAGCTAAGAAGTAAATGTAGAGAAGAAGTCACTAACACTTCTATTCCAATGACAGAAACTCATGCTACTGACGCACGGAAGAATTGTCAAGTTCAACAATCATGCAAAAGAAACAGATCTTTAAACTATTGTACTAAATGTAATAGAAATGTTTGCGGAAAACGTGTTCCAATGTTTTCCATGAATTTTTGATAGTGAACATTTCATTTAAATTGATTTGGAACTATTCTCTTCAGAAAAAACTTAAATTTCATTGTATAAGTCAAATTGGCTCACTTCAGTAAAAAAAGGTACATAATCAACATCCGTAAATCTAGTGTTAATGAGGACAATGAACATCTAAAGATTAGTTTTTTCACTAATCTCAAAAAACTTGATGAAATGAAGTTACTCATAACATATCGTACCATTATCTGTTATTAAGGAGATATAATAGCGAAGAGGAGGTGCAGAGCAAAAGTTAAATATTCCTAATTCATTATGAGAAGTGCTCAGAAAATTTAAACTATTGATGAATATATCGACAATCCTTGGGTAACCCGAAAAGATGAAAAATCACAATCCTTTCAACCATCAGAGACTGAAAATCATAACACAACATATATACCATATTTAAGACATAAGGTCATGAATATTAAGAATATTTTAGTTTCTCAGTTGTGAGAAATTGAAGTGGTACTAATACACATCGCAATTGTCGAACTTGTATAGTAAAACCGAGTTAAAATAAAAATAATTATCAATTAATCCTCATATGGATGTGAACTTAAAGTATTAATAATATAATAAACAATAAAACATAATTAACAAACATTATGAACCAAAATGTCGCAAAGTAATCAGTCATACAGATCTCAATTAACCAACTTATCTTGAATTAGCAGTTAAATTTAAAGTGTTTTTAGTTCATACTAAAAGAAATAAAAACACAATTTTCAAACAACCAACTTATTGAGGGTGTTTTGTAACTCCACTGATAATCAGCATAATGATCACACTAAGCGAGTACGACATAACTATTGGTAAGAGCTTCAACTACTATTACTTCACACGTCAATTCAATTCTGATTAAACCTTGCCAGTAGGTGTCAATAGATGAAAAATCCTTGTAGTTTTTGAAAATGTTGTGAGTGGCGGCGCAGTAATCGGTAAAAAATATTAATAAACTGAAAACTGTCAAACTTTCTGTTTGTTACGTTTCCCACGCACCTAATCATTTTCTCTAAAATTTTGGAGAAGCAAAACTAGAGGCTTCGATTACCCATGGGGTGGTGTTATAGCCCATCTTATGAATCACTAGCGGCATCGATTCATTTTAATGTAACTGGGCAGACAAAATCACCTCTGCACATAGCACCAAAAACATTCATTCGTCACTGTCCAGCTTCACTGTCTGTAGTTAACTATCACTTTACGAATGCAGCTGATAAACGCTCGTTTCATGTACCATTCTGTGAAAAACTGAACAGAAAATAAATGTAACTAGCTTAAAACTGGGTCACATATTTAGCGACATACATTCCGAGCATTAAGCGTGAAGTTCTTGTGTATATAGGTTTGTTATATGACGACTGATATGAAACATATAGTTGGGTTCCATATTGCTGTATTCAGACTCACCTTTATAAGTACTATACATGTATTTTAGAAAGTATAATGCTTTTTCAGAGCTATTCAAGTGGAATTGCTAGAAATAATAATTGTTCTATAGATCCTTTATTATATGCGGCCACTGCAAGCAAAACGAGAAATGTGATTATGAAGTTAGTAATTTCAAAGCTTTTCATGTTAGGTAAAATACGATATATGGTTCTTGAAGTTCGTAGATACTTATGAAAAGTGAGCTATTACGCAACTGGTATTGTTATAACTATCGCAACTTGTGAAACTTATCCTGTATTTTCGATAATATTAACGTTTCGACAACCTCGACAACCAGATTGTAAAGGTGCAGTTTGAAATTAAAATGACACTGACATTGAATGATGAGCCGCCTTCGAAATCAAAGGGAGTACAATTAGTCTCTGCTAATCTAGAAACTAACCAAATAAAAGATAAAGGTATTAATGAAAAAATAAGTAAAACATTTTCTTGATATTTTACTAAATCAACTATATTTAACCTTAAAATTAAATACAAAAAAGATTACAAAATAATAAAGAATAATTTGAATTAGATTATCATTCTCCTAATAGCAGTATACATCCTTTATCTAGAAACCCTTAACAAAATAATAAAGAGAGTTAAATCTTAAGTTAATAGAAATAAAAGGCATACAAACTCATAAAAGTACTGTTAAAACAGTCTTATTTACAAGTTATAACTTAGCATAACCCATGGAACTTGTAAATTACCGTTTAATTGGCCTCTATAAAAGCTTTTTGAGTTGGAAAAAGCTTCTTACCGTTGTATCTGTTCGCAACGTACTTGTAGGCGATACTTCTGTATATCTTTTTTTAAAGCTATCTTCAAATGCGACTGAATTGTTGAAGTGCACTGAAAGTTCCTAGCAATTACCCAGCTAATAATTTTTCGTTCTTCTACAAATACACCTGCCAACGCTGGACTTTTTAGCTGGCGGCGTTGGCGTTGCCTAAATGGATGAATGCCGTAATTCAAACATTAAAAATTACGCCGTCACGGGATCCGCCGGTGGTAATTTTGCTCAAGTTATTGTAACATTTTTCCGTTGACAGCCAGGACGATCCTTCCATGATGGCATAATTAATCTTTCCTCTCGCGCAGCAAAAATAACACGCCGTTCCATCGTTAGCGACCACCCTTTTGATTATTATTTTTCTTTTAGATGGAAAGTCTAATTTATCAGATGCTGATTTTTTTCATTGCGGATGAGCATATTCCTTCTCTTTTTTGATGTGGTATTTTTTCTAACCATCTTAAAAATGGACCAAACACTTTCCAGTAGCAGATTACTGTGTACTAGCTGCCATTCGCTTGTCTGATTTGAATCTGGTTTACTCCAAAAGCTAAATTAAGCCACTATAAAATTTATTACAGTGTCAATTTCTTTTGAAAAATGTCACTTGAAGGTAAGGACTACTAGGTATTTAGCACAGCAGCTATTGTGTAACTTTAGAGAATCTGTAACTAGACTAGTTCTATTTTTCTTATAGCCTAAATGTTACAACAAAATGTATAAATGCCAAACGTCTGCAGTGAATGGAAGCTCAGATATTTTTTAAGAAAATAATTTATTTCCAATTCTGTTGCTTGTAGCAGGAATGCCACTAATCCATTTTAGATCAAAAATATGCTTGAATACTACAATGCAGCTTAACCTCAATATATGAACTGTTGTTGGGTGCATCTCACATCGAAGGAAATAGTTTGCCTGATGCAATACATATTTATAATCATTATATGTCTTTAATACGTGAAACAGAATATTTTGACTCTTTTCCTTACTGTGCTTATAGTGCAAGTAGAGGTGCAATCATGACAAAAAATATATAGTATAGCTTGTAACGCTTAGCAGTGTAGAACAAAATTCAGTTAATTGAACCGTTTGTTTTAAAGGTAAAGCACCATTTAATCTCCACAAAGCAATATGTCGAATGGCGTTCTAACGGACTGTCAAACTATTAATTAAATTTATCCGATATCGAACATACTCGTAATGAAAATAGTTAACGGCAAAAGCTTGGGCAAGTTTAAGCACGCTCTGTTTAACTACGCAGTTTAACAAATCTGGAAACTTTTCGGTATATCTTGAATGTGTAAATTTAGTTTGTCTAATAGCTGTGTCATTTTTTGCGAGCAAGTCACTTAGCACCTTCAAATGTCAAACTCTACTAAGATAACTTGAACTCCACAGAAACAGCTATAGAGTCAATACCCTCAATACAAAACCGTCTTGCTATATTTTTATTTCCAGTGTATTGTTACAACCATGGGATAGTATCAAAAAAGTTCAATAATGCGAATGCTCCAGCGCTAGACCTTGTGTTTGATTTTCTCCTATGGTGTGTCTCTTTGGCTCACTATATTCCCTACTAGCTACTTATTAAAACCACAAGCGGTCACTGAATATATATACTGACGTCCCAGTTGTCTCGAAAGTATACGTATTAAAGTAGTAAAAGATGAAAAATTCGATTATTATAATGAAACTGACATTTTTGACTGCTTCCATGGAAATAGTACTGAACAGGATAGTCATAGGAGGCTACAAATTTTCATTGTTAATGATTCCAAAACAGTTGCACCTCATAATCAGTTATGGAGACCAAATCGCACTTAATGAAAGATTTCTGTAAGAGCATGCAAATACATCAGTCTGCTGATATCCGAAGCATCCTTGAAATTGTTTTGAGACACAAAACATCTTCAAAGCTTGAGTCACCAGGAAAAGATACATACCTTTTAGACCTTATATAGTCTATTAGAACATTCTCATCGGTATCAACATAGTTCTTTTCCGCAGAATATACTTATACAGTCGTCAGTCTACAGCACTGGCAGAATTTCATTCAGCATGCAGAATCAATGTGTGAGAAAAAGACAGAAGGTGAAACACAAATGTTAGAATGAGTGCGCGAGTCTCCCAATGCGTGGCAACGCTGCCATTTTGCTGACTCTTTTTTTTGTTACAGCGTAAGCTTGGCTGGAAATATCTATCAAATATCTATTCTATGGTGTTATCAATATAATGTATAACTTTAACTGTATCTATAGTTTTTGCACTTAATCAGCTATCGACATTGTCGACCTTGACAACGTCACTACGAGGGTCACGCTGAATGTTTTTAGATACAGAAGAACAACAAGGTTTTTTTAAAAAACTTTATATCATTCATTTCAACATATTCTCCTTCTAGCTCAATACATTCATGAATTCGGTAAAACCATTTGTCAAATTCTTGTGATCAACGTTCTTTTGAAAGGTTGCTAATTTCCTCCTCAAATGCAGCGATTGCCTCTTCATCGGTGGAAGAATGGCGACCTCGTAACTTTTCTTTGATCTTAGGGAATAACAAGAAGCCGCACGGAGCTAGGCCTGGAGAATAAGGTGGGTGAGGCAACAGTTCAGCACTAAAATCGAGTGTTCTAGCGGCGCAGTTGGCGGGTGCGTTGTCATGGTGCCATTGAATTCCCCGCAGACCAGTCCTTGGACGGCTCTTGCATAGTTCTTGGAAGACTACAGAAACACACTTGGTTATATACCATTCAGAAGTAACTGTCCTTTGATTTTCCAAGGCTACTGTTGTGATGTATCCACTTTTAGAAAAAAAGATGCGACAAACTGATGACTGCTGTTTAGTTTCGTGATCATAATGATATAACCATGTTTCATCTTCGGTTACGATATTAAAAGTGTTTTTACTGTGCCAATTATCAAATTTTTCAAGCATAAACTCAGCCCAATCAACTCTTGTTGCTTTTTGCTCACTGGTCAACAAATGTGGCACCCCTCTGGAGCACCGCTTCCTTAAGCGAATGTAATCATGAATGATTGTTCGGACCGCTGCCGATCCAATCCCCAGAGAAGCCTCAATCTCGGTGTAGGTTATACGTCGATCTTTTTTTACCATATTTTGCACAGCTTCTACAGCTTCCGGAGTAACAGCAGTGGCCGGTCGACCTGTGCAGGGTTCATCATCGAGTGAGACCCGGCCCCTTTTTAAACTCAGAAATTCAATAAAAAAACTGTAGCCCTAGAAGAGGCAGAGTCACCAAAGCAACTCACTGAACTTTCGTGACATTCCGCTTGTTTTAATCCCTTTTTATAGTCATACAAGATCATGGCTTGAAAATCGCGAACACCCGGTTTCATTTTCACGTTAAAATTCGGCCAACACTTAGATGCATTCGAGACCGTGGCAAGGCCCACGATTCAAACGCTGCCTTCGCGTGTAAGCACTTACGACATTAGACAAAATAGCTGCGTTCTCAAACTTGTTTAAACTTGTATAGATTAGGAATATCTAAAGACTTTCAGCGTGACCCTCGTAATACAGCCTATAGTCCCTATTCATACTATTTCAGTATTAGTTACCGGAACATCAATTAATCAACGCATCTCGGAACTCGAATTATCCATTTCGGGTTCGGATCCTTTCGGCATTTTTACTTATTCATTAGTGGGTCACTTTTTTGATTCCTGGTGAACCTCAGCATTTCACCATCTAGCACGCTCAACAAAAAAAAGGAAAAGAACCTCCACTGTTTTCCTTTAGCGAATTTAGGATGAGATAGACAAAAAATCCGAATAAGCCTCTGAATTCAGATGCGTAGTTATAGGGGAATTGCTGATCCTGTTGATTTTAGCTGTCCTTCCAATAAGTACATCTGGTGCCTTAAATTGCAATTATTTTCGTGTCAAAATAATATGGCCACCATAAAATGCCATTAAAATAAACTTCTCTCTTTTAATGAAAAATATTATAGTGTCATTACCAATACTAAATTATGCAATACGTCTGAAGGTGCCGCTAAATTGCTTCCTGATTGAACATACATCACGCCTTGTACAGTTTCTTATCAGATAAGAAATTTCGAATGAAATGCATATGGTAACTTCGAATTATCACAGGATATTCAATTTAATAATGACACTTAATTTCGTCGCTTACGTTTTTTATTATTTCATCTTCATAGATGTCGTTCCAAGGAGCATTTAGAACGTAGAATATTTGATTGGTGTCACTACAATATGATCTTATCATACATAATAAGTACACTAATTGATTGAAATTTGTAGACAACGTGGATGTTTCAGTAATACTGCTTCGGGCTTCAATTGTATTAAGATTTTTGCGTTTCACAAAGTTTTGATTGTTACCCTCAATCGTCCTCAGGTTGAAGGGACCGACGTTAGTTCCGATGCCGCTTTTTATGATTCGTTCCTGTCGACGGCGTCGCGCTTAACCTCCACGTCACATCAATCAACACGTTGTGAAACCCAAAAATCTCTAGACAATGGAAGTGCGAAAACAGTATTACTAAGTAGACTGATTGCTTCCTTGTATCACGTTGAAGAATTCTATGATCTTCTGAATTTACCATACAACTATTTAATTACTCACTCCGAATATTCACTCTAGTAACTATACATGAGTAATGCCATTATATCTTATGGACTCTTCGTTTGAAATGTGTACATAATGCAGATGTTTCAGCCGCATCGGACTTACATGGTCCGGAGAAGTTTGCGTTTCATAACGCCTCAATTGATCTGATAACTTTAGGGTTGTTTAGGTGAAAAAACATGAGAGTTGCAACAATAGGAACGTCCTGAAAAAAATCACAATGGGAGTCCGATGCTCATTTATTTGGTATTCATTAGGTTAACTATAAGAAAAGCCTTGTAGCTGAGCCAGTCAACTAAGAGTTGTTATCATTATTACTGCAGACGAACACGTTGGATTCCAGACGACCATTTAAACAGCGCAATTCTGCAACTGCAGCGACACTCATGGAAAGTTATAGTTCTCAGATTTTTGATATCAATGTTACTAGAGACTTATCCCCTCGCGGTCTTATGATGAGCGGTAGGTATTTCTGACATTTTGAGAGGTCAAGCATCAGATCAGGCTAGGCTAGAGGGTCGCTTCGTCCAATCCAAGTGTTACAGAAACTTTTATCCAGATACTGTATTACGGTAGTGAGATGGAAACTAATCGGTTTGCAAAAAAACTTGCTCCGATCTTATCGAATTACTATCACTCTTTTGGATATGCCTAGTGGATCATTTTGCAAGTAATGGAAACTACTGGGTTTTGAATGTATCCGATGGGATATTAGGTCAAATCAAGATATAATCCATCCTCTTATTGAATAGCTTGATAGATGTACTGTTTGATCTGATTTGCAAACAGAAAATTAGTTTCAGCCTTTCTCTATAAGCCCGTATGGTTAACTCGCTGAAATTCGATCGGGATGGATGATGAATGGATGACCTACTAAATAGTGGGACTAGATTCCAACACTTTTTGTGGTTGATCATTGAGGTAGATCAAGGAGGTACTTTATACAGAAAAAAATATTAAAAAAAAGAATATCATAAAGAATGATGAACAGAGATACTAACAGAACTATCATCAGATTATAAAAAAAGGACACAAAGGTGCGTTGGAATTCATTCAAATAATGCGATAAACATATTCCCAACAATAATTTTAGAAAATGTATTTTTTATTGAGATTCTCTAGTTTTGTAGCTCCGAGTAGAAAAAATATATATTATCTGTTAATTCGGATCTGATCTCAGCTAATTTGCCATGAAATGTAGAACAAAATGCATATATCATGATATAGTAAAATTTGAAGGTTGTCGTGCTCCTTCTAATATTTTAAATTGTTATATTGATAATTTTTATTCTTCCTTCATGAATTATATACCATTTGGAAAAAGAGGAATGGGAAACAGTTGTCAAACAATTTGAATTCATGGAGATCCATACCTTTCTTAAATTCTCTCTAAAAGGGCAACGAAATCTATGATCAAAATACAGATATTATTCTTTGTAAAGTCTACGATGCTTTTCTGTAATCTAAAAGCTATTTTTCCACGAATATATCGGTCTAGGCGAGATAAATGGCATATCCAAAAACCTGCCCATCATTGCACGATTTTTCTTCAAACAATGGGGTATTGTGCATAACCCAACAACTTTACTACTTAGTACTAATCACTATGTGGCCAAATTTGTTCCAAATTAGGCAAAAACACTACACAGCTTTACCACTTGTCAAAATCTCTTCCTAATACCTGACACGTGTCGCATTTTCGAAGGAGAGAAACTTATCTAAGTGGGGTTGAAAAGTCAATTTTATACTAAGGAGAATCCAGATTTTTTTATTGAAAATTCTTCTGAATATTCCTCACTACGAGCTTGTGAAACACAGTTGCAGATGCTGATTCATCTGACTTTTCATTCGAAGTGGGGTGCTGGTGTCAAGAACTCAGCAGCGAGGCTTATCTGGTACGAAGATACTCGAAACACCCGCTCATGCTCACTCTAACATCACATATTACTCTCTCTTACAAACATACATATAGATATACATACACGAAAACACGCTTTTCGTATGCGCAGAGCAATCTCAGCTATACAACCCCCAGGATATTTGTATCGACACTCGCCATCTATCGATATCGAAAGCTGCTACAAGCCGGTTCTACCGACCTCGACCACCGCCTGTTGAGGTGCTGCACCCTAGATGTCTTGGTTGATCTACTGGTTCAAGATGTTGCTGCTCGATTTAACCGTTAAAAAATTCACATAGCGCTTGGTCTTTTATGAATCTCCCTAGCACACTAGCGCTGAACCTCAATGTGAACGATTGAACTTCGAAACGCTACTGCCTCAGGACAGTCCCTTAATTACTTAAATTCCGCGAAGGAAAAGATTAATGGCTGACTGGTCGCTCCCTTAGGTGCCAGCCTCCTGTGATGTTGAATTTCTAGATCGCCTTCGTGTCAACGCAAACGAACTTTTTTCCTTTCTTAATGAACGTTTTTGCGTTCGGTGGCCTGAGGCGTTCGTCGTCCGTTCTCTCTAAATGAACCTCTTAATTATGTGGAATAAAAGTATTTATTCATCATTACAGCTCCCTCTTTGGAACACTGGGAACTGTGGCGCCGTTTTCGAATTGCCAGCTTTTTTGCCTTGCTTCCGAGTAAATGAACTCGTTAGCTTAAATGAGATACAGTTTTGAATAGACAGAAGTATGAAGTAACTTCACCGAGGGATTATTTTATCTAGGACATTTTGAAGGGAGTACTTGGATTGCTATGCTCTGTCTGACAGATTTTCAAGGTAGTAAGTACAATATAATAATGTAATTGAATAAGTATTGGTTAAAAATTCTAGGATAGCCAGACCTACGAGATTTCAGCATACCTATAAATAGTATAATATGTGATATGGAAATTTGCTGGATTAATAGCGGAACCCTTCAGGGTAAACGCTTTCAAAAGATATAAGATCCTACATAAAAGTTTGATGACTAAGTGTTGTAAAAAATATTTAACCGTATTCTGTTACGACATCTGTCAACTGGGTGAACTGATTCACAGTCTCTTATTCTCCGTAAACACTATTTACGATCTATCCACAGAAGGTTCTGACCTAGAATGAGCCGAGATAACGGTACATCGTGGATAGTGTTTACGAGAAACAAGGGATGTCGCTGTAAATCAGTTCACCCTTGTTGACAGGTGTCGTAAGAGACATGATGTGGCTGTTTCAAGGCAGTCCAAGTGTTAATCCCTTCGACTTCGCAAGTTGCCAATGAGCAGCGCCATAAGGCGCGACGCCTGGACATTGGTGCTATCACACCCTTGACTGGGTTACGTGTATACCACCCAATTGCTCTCTACAGTTGGAACGCCAGGCTATACTGACGAGTCTAGGCTAAAGACGAAACATGCATGTCTATAGCAGGTCTCATGCTCAGTGGAGAGCATACACTAATGTTTTAATGTTGTCAGATACCATCTATGGGATGCAAGTTTTACCGGACGCTTTAAAACTTGGAAAATTGGAGAAGGCGGGAGAAAAAAGATCTTCCGTCTTGTTAGGCATACATGTTTCTATAAAAGGTACATAAACATATTTAAGTTTTTTTCTGTAGGGGCCAAATCCACTGCTGCTTTAGTATCAGTAATCATTATGATACTATCATTTAGCCTGTAAACCATAAACTATCAACTACTATTGGTTCAGTCAATTAATTTATACATTATTTCGCGCATGGGTGACAATATTGCTTTTAGTTGGGGTGAGAAGAAGATAGCCACAATTGTCGATAGCAGGGTTGCTAGCGTGACAATGTTAAAATATTTGGTAATTTTACTTTCACACCATTTCAAGTAAAAAGTTGAATATTTTCGAATATAATTGGGATAAATGAGCCTTATTAAGCACAAAACCTCAGCGCTATCTCGTGTCCGTGCCACCAGCACACAAATATTGCGTTCTGTGAATTTTAACGACCACGTAACAGAATTTCTGAAATGAATGGAAAGTGTCGTAATAGTAATGTCAGAATTCCAACAGCAAGAACCGTATCGAGCTTTAGGCATTTAGTCAATATTATTATCATTATTGCTTGTCTGGGTCGATTCATTATTGTGAGTTTAAATTAGTCACTAAATAGTGCAAGAGTAACGGTGCAGAATATTTTCCGGCCATTTATACCACAAAGGTAGGTCGGTAAAAAGCTACATATGGTCAACGCTCTTGTATAGCACCTAAATCTGGACTCTGAAAACAGCGACTATAACTTGGCTAGAAGGCCTAGAAATATGGATACAAGAATGATACGAGTACCATGGAATGTAAAAAGACCAAATGAAGAAATTCTACAGAAGGTTAACATTATTTGAGAACTCTCAAAAATCATAAATTGCCGCTTAATATCCTATATTGCAATCAATAATAAAAGCCAAGATAGAAAGACCTCGAGGAGTTGGTAGAAAGCCAGCAGCATGGTTAAAAATCATGCGTGAAAAGACAGGTATCCGCACTATCGACCAATTATATAAACTTGCGCCGGATTGAGAAAAGATCCTTGTCCGGGAGACCTGATAGGGCACATCAATAACACTGTACTGACCCAGTAAAATTATAAGGGAATGGGTCTACTTCTGTTACTAGGCGGTATTATCAACGATTCCGAGTAGGTTGACTCTATACCTCAACCACAGATGTATTAGTTTATCGAGGATTTATTGAACTGTAGGACTTGAAGTAAGGTTTGGTTTATTTTTTTCGATTTTGTAAATTCCGAATACCTAAGAATTTTGCTTATTTCGGGAATTACAAGGGATATGTATATAATTTTAATATTGAAAAGATGACAAATCACAAGCAGTTCTAAAATGTAATCCTAGTCTTTGCTTCCAAACTAATACCATATCATCGGAAATACAGAATAATACTTCTTGATACCATTTTTATGTAAATCGTTATATACAGAATAAAATCCGAGTATTATAGAAATATTTTTGAGGCCGCCTATGTTAAAATATGAATCATATTGATGGATATCATAAAACAGGGATCTGACTTTCATCCAGAAGCTTTTTATGTGCTGTCAATATTACGATGAGTGGTGAATATTTTCCGCAATTCGATTATATAATGGCTTCTAATCAGCTTAGGACAGAATGCCAAGCCACTGTTTCCATTAAGTGGGCAATAACTAGTTTACGACAGGGGATGATGAAAAATGACAATGTGGTATTCAGGACTGGTAAATACGTTCGATAGGCACGATGACAGTGATAAAAAGCCAATGAAAGAATGCCTCGGAACGAAAAAATTGGTTTCAACGATTCTTAGAGTTGTCTGTCAAAATAAAACTACAAAATACAGCAATCCGCCGATTACGTCCTATTTTTTTTGATAGCGTTCATATGTCCGTTGCATCATTTAGCAAATTCTTTTGTGATCTGTTCATTATTAACAGGACCTTCCAAAGGGGGTATCTGGACCTTAGTCTTGCGTGATGGGGTGTCAGAGAATGAAGTTTGTGGATGCTTTCACCATTTTTTGTAATTCCTTCGCCGAGGTAGTTGAGACAGCAGGAAGGTGTATGTTAATAGTTTTATAATTAAGAAAAAGATAAACAACAAGTGAAACATTTGAGTCTTTGGCAGTTCAAGAAGATGAAATAAAACATCGATTGATTCACTAATCAATTTTCTTGAAAAGAACCCGGTAAGCCCGCCTTTGTACTGAGCCGCCACAATGGAAGGAAGCATCATGATTTTTTCTCAAAATGAGATAAAGCAGTTAAATATAATGTGCTTCAGCTCATTTCAGAGAGGGAAAAATCATGTTTGTGCTTCCTGTCTCTGAGATACGTACAAACGCCCTAAGCCGATTTTTAGTCCCAGTTACGCTATGGGATTCCGAAATTGGTACTTGACACATGCTGTAATTGATCTTGAGTTATTGCAAAGTGTGCAACTTTTCATTTTGACAATGATACTGGACTCGTATTATTTATTTCGAAAATCAAAAATGCGAAAAAATCGAACAGTTTACAAAATATGCTGGAATGGAAATACGTCATGAATTGACCCGTTATTTTTTTAAACACAATTCCGAAGAATAGATACCGATTTAACAATAAGTTTTCATAAATTTTGCGTAACTCAAATTTAGATAAGAATCATTCATTCCTTGGGAAAGAACAAGTTAGTTATATGTTTGGTCAAAAATCTCGGGAGGGTAATAACCCTGTTACCCCCCCCCCCAAGTATACCCTACTTGACTTCTCGTCCCTTAGGGGATAGTGAAAAACAAATATTACCATGGACCTTTTCTTTACTTTGCCTTGATGTTCACAACAAATTATGTACACAAATATCTTCATCTCGAAAAATTACCAGGTAAGGTATATAATATAGATAACGTTAGAACTTACACCCGAAGTGAACCTCACAGAAACAATCTGTTCATTTTGTGGATACAGCTTTGTTTTGACAACGTTATACAATAAGTATTACATAATGTTTGCATTGTGGAATAGGTTTTCCCAATTAGTCTCCGTGTTTATTCAGGTTTGAGACTTGCATGCATAGACAAGGTCGTATACTAATTATGTGTAGTATCGGAACAGGACCTTCTTAGTAGGAACCATCATATGTCACTCAAAAGATGGCTTCAAATTAGATATTGCTAGGTAATTTACTCAAAATGACCAAATCTTTTCACATAAAAAATGCTTCCCTGGACAGAAAAAACATAACACATGTATGTGATGTGAATGGTATGGAATATCTGAATTTTGAGTTGGATTCAAGTAGTGTTCAGACTGGTAGAGATGACGAAAGGACTGAATGATGGAGAACTGGGGAGTTTTAGCAGCTAAATGTATGAAACGTGAAGCTTTACCTGCTGGTACCCGAGAAGTCAGAGCTGGTTTTATACAATCAACAATTTCTAATATTTTTATATAATGGATGCTTGAATATTGAGTACAATTACCTTAGTAGATGATAATGATTCCACCTAGTGTATTCAATTAATAGGCATCTATCAAACTAGGAATAAAGGTGGAGGTTTTCTGCAATTTTCCAAGGGATTCATAACCAGAAAGATGATGATGTGCACTGAAATAAGTGGCACATGATATATGTAGCGCTAGATATGAGGGCCTCGTCCTCTAATTACCCAATAACGGTTCCGGCCAGAGGTTATGAAAAATCGGATCCAGTTTCCTTAGCGAGGGTCGAACGATGGTGGGAAGGGAAATTTGCTTTCCAAGTGCTTTTTCTTTTGAAATATGTTGGGCTTATTAGGGTTGAATTTCCTGAACGGAGATGCTTACGACGCTTATTGCCATACGCGAGCTGTTCCAGTCTAAGCTATTACTAAGAACTGATGTTTTTTTAGTTTTTTTAATAAAGTAGAGCTACGCAAAAAAACAACCTCATATACAGATACAACGCGTTTGGAATGCATGTAGAAAGGACAGACTGTTATAAATATTTTCAGAACCATATTTTGCAAACTTCTCAAAAAGCACTTGGCCGATTTTGATGAATGGATTACTAGTACACATGAGCTTATTTTATTTGCGTTGGTGATATTTAGTCCAGGGCCAACGTTGTTGTATTCTGGTCTTCTGTCGGTTTGATGTTATATTTTGCAAGAACACGTTACCATTTGTCCGTGTACAGATAAGTTCAGGATTTCTGGGTATGTAGTTATGCTAAGTTAGCATACGAGCACTCCTATAAATTAACATAAAAGTTAATTTTATCAAGCGTATGTAATACCGTGACTTTGTAAAGGTACCAAAGGGCAGCATCACTGCGCTGCGCTTGAAAGTAAAAGGTCATATTTTAATCTTATGTATTTTGAAGATTTGTTTCCGAAATACAATGTTCTGCAAATTTTATTTTTTACAACAATCCAGTGTCATAGTAACATTTATTTTCCAAGTGTCTCTAGAAGTTCTGCTGCTTAAGGGCCTCTCGGATCATTAACCCTCCATGATTATGAGCAACAAGGTAGCGGCAAAAATACTGCTACAAAGTTTTTCTCACAAACACAATTGACGTGTATCATTGTCAAGCAGCCGGTATTTTGGTGGGTTAACATAGTTGCCAGAGTAGCAAGGAGTCTATGCGGCGTCTCCATATCATTGTATTGAACTAAAAAAAATTCCATATTTTTGAGCTATGCTGAGACCTGAGTACTTCAGTATAACATAATTTCCACACCACCCAGGATGCATTGTTTTGACTCGTTGCCATCTTTGTTTTGGCGGTTTACCTAGTAATGAATAAAAAAGTAATAAACATTAAAATGCAATTAGGATCTGAAGAGAGCCAACAAATAGTTTTCCACACGAGACTTCTCCGAATCAATGAGAAACCTGTTAAGTTTTTTCTCCGGCGCGCCGCTTGTTCTTGGACAGGAACTTGATAATAATTATGATGTTTATTGGTACAAAATGGGATTTACATTTGAATTTGACTTAAGAGCGTTAGGAAAGTTTCATCGTAAATAATGATTGGGAAAACTAGACTCCAGTGAAACGCTAAGTTTGTACCTACCTGATAACGAAGGTTACTCACTCGAAACAGATAGTGTTTGTAAATTTGTTTAGAATAAATATAGATTAAGCAATATTTTCTTTTTAAAAAATCTTTCCGCCAACATCAGGAGAAAAATGTAATTAGTTGTGTAAGCATTTGGTGGGCAATTTGAATTTCACCGAATGGCATTTCAACACTCATGCGTGTCATATGAGTCGTCATTATTTTGGTGGGTAACCAGATTTGTCAGATTGCGTTTTGGAACATTGCTTTGTTTCCCGTTCTGTAATGCTAGTTGCCCCTCCCCACTCGCCCCTATGGTTTTACCCACCTACTTCCCATGAGATAGTCCTGAAAGCATTCAATTTTTAAGCTTCAAACACCCTCAACGGAGTAAAAGCCGTCACCCAATGTGCACATTTGTAACAAAACTTTTGTGTTTTGTGTTTTGAATAAAATACCTTTTGTTAAATGTGTTGGAAAGAATTGACGCCGATATGCATTGATAATCTAGAATCATTTCAGCTCTCACCTCCAATTTTGAATATCTATTCGACTGGCCTACTAACCAAATCATATTATACCACCCGTGTTTGCAAGATTAAACAGACGGAGCAGAGTCGGTATAATTTAAGACCATCCTCACCATAAGGGTCGGTGTTTGAGCTAGCACAGCGGTTGCTCGATAGTCAACATACTAAATAAACTGTCCGGCCAGATTGCTGCTTCAAGATAAGTTTGAGGGTATCCCTGTAGTTCTATTTGATGTAACACTCATCATATGAAACAACATTTGGAGTAGCTATGTTGTTGAGCGGTCCTGCTGGAGAGGTTTAATTTCACGGCAGTCGTCGTTGTGATAGTATAATTATATCCTCCTTAGAAATTTCTACTGATATGGTAATATTTGAATATAGTGAAGTAGATGAAATGACCAGAATCCTTATTTAACATATACCGACCTTCTGCAAAAAAGTGATTAGTATTTGAAAAAACAAGCATGGAACTCGGATAAAGAGAATGACATTGCCGAATTTGTTCATGCGTTGTCTGAAAATCGCAACTAATGCAGATCGTTGGTAAGTGTCCATTTTTTCTGCTTGGTCTTTGGCCATTCGCATATTTTCTATTACCATTACCATATTTAGTATCTACTAAATCCTGTTTTGATTCGGATCTTATATAGCGCCAGATATCGATTGTCAGCCATGTTACAATGTAATGTTCAGGTATCCCATTGGTTAATTAAAAGGTGGTGGTGCAACGCTAAAAAAGTAGCACAGCCATACATTTTTCAATAAGCCTTATTTTCCACGGCAGTTGGCGGAGCGTCCAACATCAAGAAACAGTTTTCAAAATCTAACTGAATCATAAATTTCCACAAAAATATGGAATCTCCGATGCCACTGATTACGAATCCAAATTCAAAATTGTTGAAAGCAATATGGCGGATCCAATGTGGCGTCCAAAATTTGTGAAGAAACTCTATTTCTATAAAAATAATAATTTGTGACGATCCTAATACACATTTATAATCCGATATTATAAGCAACTCGACAATTATTTTCGAAAAACGACATTAAGTAGTTAGAATTATTATTATTGTTAATTATGGTTTCTTCAGAATACAACATGTATACAATTATCTTTCTTGACATAATTTATGTAAATAAAGCTTTGAGATATTTAGCGTAGGTAGTCTTTATGAACGATCAACTATTTTGGCACTACTCGATGGAAGATCTATTTTTTATTAATTTTGCGTAAGTGTTCATAATTTCACTAAATTGAATCATTATTTACAAATTTCTGAAGTTATGGGTCCCTTGATAACTGTTTCGACTAGTTCGGAACATGTAGATTATACTAATCGAAGGTTCACATTCAGTTTCGGAGATGAAAAAAACTGTCGCGGATATAAAGTTCAAAGGTACAAAAATGCAACCTGAATTCTTTACTTTTCCGATTTTTTACAACTGTGCAGTGGTAGTGTAATTGCGGAAACTGTAGATTTAGAGATACATCTGTCTGTCTGTATCTGTCTATCTAATCGGAACCTAAGGTTCTTTCGAAACTGGCAAAGTTTCATTTCAAGTACATTTTAGTAGGTTACTATTAGTTTCCTGATCATTTTACCATGTTTTTTTGATCGGTGTGCGCAAAAATCGTGGGAAGCGCGAGGAGAGAAAGGAAGATCTCAAAAATATTAAGGTCTTGATACGAGATGTGCTATCGTATATGAAATTCTATTTCCGATTGTAGGTAGTATCGACATAAATTGTTATTGCTATAATTATTCCTTACAAATTTGCATTCAAATCACAAAAAAATATAGTTCCTTTTTGATACCAGTAAAACATAGTGGATTCGTAATGTATTCCAATGTTTGCAACAAATTCTATATATCAAATTATTTTTCGTGTTGTACGGTTTTTCAGAGCGTAGTTAGCTTCTCGCTCAAAGGGGCTAAGCTGTTCCATTTTCGGTTTATCGACTTTTTAAACTGCGTTTTAGCTGAACAGGATAATGAATAGTGAAAACTTTGCATGACGTATGCAGTTGTTGAATTTTATTGAATATTTTGATAGGATTTATAGCTTCTACTTCACTTTAAGTAAGTTTTGGTAATACTCTAAATCATGAAAATTTTTCGATTTTTTTTTTAAAGATTTTCTGAGATTATGAAGCATTAGTATAAAATAATAGTTATTCTATACCTTTTAAGCAATTAATTCTATTAGCACTTGTCAAGAGATTGATCCAAATCCGTATTTCTAGAGGTATAGCGTAAATCTCTGTTTTGCTATTTTAATATATTTATTGGCAAATGCAAAGATTGGTTTACTGAGTTCTATCATATAGGTTTCCACAAATAGCATTTGTGTGCATCAACAATTGTTCCATGCCTTGAGCTCGTTGATGTAAACAAAAGGAATTAAGTGGCAAATATTTTGTTATGTTTAATTTACAATGTCAAGCCGATTCGGGTAGCAATATTTTAGCGTATATAATTTTAATCTAAGCCTTCAAGATGAAGGCAGACAGAAAGGAAAGGACATACTTTTAAAATGCAGGATATCCTACACCCATGAAAAATGTCTCCCTCTGGCATTGTTTATACAGGGGCATCCTGGAAAGGGCATTTTCCCTAAATTTTGCTATGTCATCTCACAAATTGTAAAAAACTTGCTAAATATTTTAGTGTTGAAACATCTTACCTGCACTGGGACATAGAGATTACAGCTTGTTCGTGAAGCCATGTAGTAAGAATAATTTTTGGGTACGGACGGTGGAACAATTATTTATGGACAAATGCGAAAGCAGCAAATTTCGTATATACATGTTTTATGAATAAAAGAAGAGCCGACAAATCGACGTCGCTATCGAATATTCAAAACTATCCCTAAAAATCCTAGCTGAATTCGTGAGCTGCTATTTGACGCCACCTCGTCGCTTTAGTGCTGCCGACATTTTTCAATGGTAGACAAAGCCGCGGGATTTCCCAGCCATTTTCCCAGCATAAGCGTAGGCAAACAGAACACTTGAACCCACTGTTGTTCTCAGATAATTTCTGCATAAATATTTTATAGCATTATTTCAGAAGTGCATCGTATTAATCTCAGCAGTTCAATATTGATTCATCAAATACCAAAGGTACAGATTTTATACTTTATTTGCTAGTATATGTTCAAAATATTTCTGGACATGGCGGTATACGAGTTAAATTGCACCATATCTTTCAAATATATTTTTTCTCACATGAACAGCTGATACTTCTCTCGACGTCGTTTCAATAAAACTCCAGGAAAACTTACGAACAGTTAGTTACCGCAAACATTTTCAGGGTATAATTCTCTACTTTTAATCATTTATAAAACAGGCAGACCGACTTAGACACTCTCACCGTTCAAGAAAATTAGGAAGCCCCAGTGATAGAATTCAGCTTTACTCACCATTTAGTAAACTTTGTAATATTTTTATAATATTATTTTATACTAAACGTTAGAAAATTTCGTTAAAAAGTATTATATTATGAAATTGCGGGATACGTTTCCGAATGCTAATTCGCAAGACTGACCCAATAATCAAACTCGAATATAGAAACTCGGCAAAAAACTTGCCTGCTGCGGGATTATAGCTACAAACTTTCTGATTGCTGGTTGGACGCTCTACCTAACTGACACCCTGCTTGTTTTTTCTAGAGTATCGATTATATACTCAATGATGTCAGTAATCGCGGTATGAGATCCTCATCGAATATCAAGCTGCATTTGTCTTTTCCTGTCCTCGGGATAGAAACGGCAGGTGTAGTTTGAAATTCAAAAAACAGTGCCTTCTGTGGAGTGAACCCTGTATCATCGATCTTGTAGTCAGTTGGCTAGAACGCCTGACAATCAGAAGGTTTGGGATTCTGGTGTAGGCCAGACTTATCTAGCCGTGCCAGCCGCGTTTACTGACAGCAGACCTCTGTACCGAACAGTGATCTCACTATGTAGGTAAACGTGATAAATAATTACTTTCTCTCTCCGCCAGGTGGAGTCTGATACATAATTCGCATTTAGAAATCCGAAAAAGATGACCCAGTCCCGGATTCGGAACCACATATCATCCCCGTCTTGTAACGACTGACTAGCTACCCAGTTGGTTCAGTTGGTTATAGCGTCCAACCGGCAATCGGAAGATGCGTGGGTCGAGTCCCGCACTGGATCTTTTTCTTTGGATTTCTAAATGCGAATTATTTATCAGACTCCACCTTGCGGAGAGAGAAAGTAATTATTTATCATATAAGCTTCAAATATTCTCAAGTTGAGGCACGACTAGCATGTACGCTTATGAATAGCTGTATTTCACGGTTATTTTAAAACAAAATCGGGCTCAAGACGGCAGCGACGCGGCGGTGTGGCAGCCCGTCAACCATTATTCAAAAACGCGAGCCGTAGCCGTGACGCCCGCTTGATTAAAAACCGATGTTCTTGTGAGGAGCTGCGGCACACCAGCGTTTGATTGACGCCACCATTCTTGCCGTTCATTAGAATGAATTGCTTTTTCCAGCTTTTTCCATTCCGGAACCATTCTCCAACTCATTTGAATTAAGACTGGCGTATAGAACAGCCCGGCCAACGAAGAACGAAAAAACTTGGACACTTTTGTAATTGAAAGGCGCTAGCTTGAGAGTCAAGCGGAAGTATTTCAAGGTTTCCCGTTACTGGGTCAAACTGCGAAATACTGGAGTCCATAAAGGAGACCTGGAAGTATAACTGGACGATTTTACGCTTGCTTTGATCGTCCACATTATATTTAATAACAAACAACGGTGGAAAACAGAAACTACTTGATTTCATATACACGAGCGAGACAAAATTTAGAATTTGGGATAAAATGATATTTGGATGGTTTATTATAATTATCTAAATCACAAAAATCCGTGTCACGCATTTTCGTCGGGGTGCCTGTTGGCGTTCTTGATACCACGTAATCTCAGTAACCACTGCACACATTTTCGTATAAGTTAGGATGGATGCATTGTTGGTATTGCTGCTTTTGTTTTGGAATTGCTGCGCCGGAGTAATAACCAAAAAGCAACAAGTTAATGACAAATTATCTCAATGCCATTTTTAAATATACTGTGGTTCGCTATATTTTTTGTAAACAACAATCGCACTTTCATAAAGACAGCCTAGGTAGCCAAAACGTTTGTCTATTATTTACATCTTGTACAATTGATACGCTTATTATTTATCCGCGTTTTCTGGTGCTGGACTGTTTGACGTCTGAAGACTCCTGTCATAGCTCGACATTCCAATATATACAAAAATGCCAAATATATATTATATATAACCAATTTGGAAGGATCCAGACGTTCGAGATGTCTGTTTTGACAACTGCTCTCATGTTCTGCGTGACTTACATACACGGTGATCTTTTTCTAGCTGCTACCAGGACAAGTCTGTACAATAAGGATCCGTTTCACTTTCTTTTCTCCAGTTTTGAATCATTTTCGGCCGTAGTATCAAAATCATTTTTGGTGGCACAAAAGTATTGGAATCTGAATTTCACATATTTTTCAAGTAGCGGGTGATTAAAGGACTGGTATTCTTTTTAATAAGGAAATGTAGAATTTGCTGTGGTACTTCATTCCTAGTAGTATCCCAGTAGTGTTTTATATATCCTGTTTGTTGCACTGGCAAATTTCATCAAATATACGTTAATACGCGATGTTTCTCCCGTAACATAACAGCCATCAAAAAATTAGAAGAGTTTTAGTTCAAGGCAATATCAGTATTACAGTAATATATATTATATAAATTAATAAAAAAGTACGCACACCGCAAACAGAACAACACATTCACGATTCATACTTTTTTGCGCCATCCTATATATTATATTGTCGAATAAGATGGAGATTGTGAGACGGACAATATTTATGCCATCTTCTATCAGACCTCTGGAGATTAACATCAACAATAACATTTACTAGCACGATGGTATTACCAGCCTTGCTAGTGACGTGTTTCAGAAGATAGAGGTTCTCTTCCGCTTTAGAAAATTGTATCCACTGGAACAGCTATCACTACAAATCTACAAAGCTCAGATCAGACCATTTCCAAGATACTACTCTCATGTGTGGGACATGAAAATGTAAGGCACTCCCTCAAGCTTTTGTACTCATTTGAGAAAAAATATACCTCTAGTGGATCAGGCACGATATAAAGTATCTCAACTGTCTTTAACATGGAAGAAAACTTATCATATGCTCTTATTCTATATTCTATAGATCCCACTATGGTAAATCGTCGAACGAGCTGTCTTGTGTCATTAAGTCAAGAACTTTCAGTACAACAAACACTTAAGAGGCCAAATGGGTGCATCCTCGCCAGGTTGAATGTGCAACACCTTGGGCGAGCCTCTTCCAGAAGTGAGGAACGTTTTGAAATTAGCTCCTGGGAGTTTGTTACCCGATAGTTCACTGGGTTATACGTTGAATGTAAATAGGCATTCACATTCTGGCAGTGCTTCTAGTGCACAATACACTTTCCAGATTTGTGATAGATCTGTATATAAACGAGATTATTGGTTAACCACAGATCAACGAAAATGTATGAGCACTGAAGTTACCCTAAACTAATCGCTGTATCCTAAAAACGTGTGTGCACAATCCGCATAATCAGCAGTTGAGCTCACAAGAGCGAATCCACGCGAAGGAAGGGATAGCACGTAATGAAAATGCCGCTACTTCCATCGCAGCAGATTCTCCCGCAACAAAATTCCTTTTGTGCGTATCGGAAAGAAACAGACGGCTTTGATAAGCGCGGCTCTGCTAAGCGGATGTGCTGATTGCTCAAAGCTCGAGTGTGAACACCTGCAGTTGCTATTATACTACAGTGCAGATAATTTTTGACATGATCCTTTTGAATTAAATTACTTATTTTTAATTTTTCTTGACAGCCAAGAAATCTGAATTAGTTTTTTTTCCATGGTTAGACCTCACTACTCAGAAGACCATTAAATTTGATATCTTCTCACACAGACAACGATACATGAATGAAATTAAATTTAATCAAAATTTCACAGTATGTATTCGTTGTTAACGAATGAACCATTGATCCCACGTATTGACGATTAAAAACATGCTGTTTTAGTCTTTTGAAAGGAAATACACGAGAAATGGATCGTTGTAAACGAAATAAATACGTCAGGGATTTCACGTGGCGTTCCTCTTAAGAATTTATGAAAAATAACAGTTCGGAAAAAAATGTTAACCCTGTCTTTTACGGCATAATCATGGGCCTATTTGTGAAAAAGTGGTGGTATAATCGAGAAGAGTTCCGGATGAGATTTGAAAAAAAAGTCACACATTTGGTTACTTCCCCTGCCACCTATTTTGGATCTTGCAAAGCAGCTTGAGATTCCATTTCCTGATATTTGATTTGACACGTTGTTTGGCGGAAAATGCATGCATCATATTCTTTGAAGGCACGATTTGCTCAAGCAGAGTTTTCGTTTTAGAGTGTCACGTATTAATACGTGGAATTGGCGATAGTTTCCATACATAAGTAGAAATCAGTCGCCTATATTTATTTTTGCTGCGACTCTACCCAACAAATCATACTATAGGGACCAGGCATAGCAGAACATTTATGTGTACAGCATAGAGAAGTAATTGGCCATAAATTATGGCTCATTAGTCAACCATTGTCATATTAAAGTTAATATACGTTATAACTAGAGCGACTGATTTGCTAGCCATTTATGTTTGTAATTGAATTCCTGAAAACGATATAACAACCATAGGTTTGTTTGGTGGGCGGATGAAGGGATACTCAACAATTATTCTTTTGTGGTTATTATTTTCGAAATCCATTAGTAATACGTATTTCCTCTCTTTAGCTGAGGACCATGTTGATACTACGTCTCTCCTTGATTTACATTTGTGAAATGTAGCATTGGATATAATAATTTTGATAATGAAGTCTTCAAATAATATATGAGATGATACACGTAAACATTTGTACAGTTTCTTGATTAAGATTCTAAATACTTTAAATATATGATGATCATCCATTGCAGAGAGTGCAAGGGTAATTTTGATGTCATACGACGAAGACAAAATTGAGTATTTTCCGTATTGGTATAGGTACTAGCTTAAAAGACAGTACGACGGAGTACTACATGGGTAAAAATGGGGCTCAGTAAATTAAAAAAAATGTCCAAGTTCCAAAATTATAAGTAAATTGGGGGCGCACAACAATAAAGTTGTGAATGTGATGATTGTAGATAGAAGTTGACTATTACATGACTATCTCAGGCTGGAAATGTTCAAAATTGGTCCTTTCAAACAAGATCTTTTAATACGCACAAGGATTATCGCGTAACAATAAAATATACAACGAAAAAGGTTGAGGACTATTCGATATAATTTTGTTTTTGCTAATGAATCCGCTTCCGAGGCATCGAATTTCGAAAAAATTGCAGCATTATCTACTACGGTCCTACCCTATATCTTATCCCTTATTTCGTCAAAATTAGCACTGATTATATGCGGTCATCAACAAATACAGATACAAAAATAAGTGACATCGATTTTTGTGTTCTCGACAAAAAACGTAATTTCACAAATTCAAAGGTCTACGCAGTCGAGCTTTATATACATGGGAAGTAAAGTCTAATTTCTCATTTTTTTATCCCATCGATGCAGTCGGGACTCCAGTAATATTAGTTTAATGTCCATAATATGTGATTTTGGTTATCGACCAGTTTCAGTGCGATGAACCAAAAATGCAACCACAAGCATATGAACATGTGTGTTATAGATGCTCTTACTTGGTGAAACTCTTCCATCATGCAGATAAAATAACTGTGTACTTAACACTCAGTTTTACAAATAAAACTCGTTTTCTTAGAATGTATTTGTGAAACTGTGTGTTAACTACACAACTATTCTATTTACAAGGACAAGAAGTTAAGAACTTTTCCTCACGCCATTCTCAAAACGATTGCGTCAACAGATTGTGGCGGTCACCGTTAGTTTTAGATATCAGCGTTTCCTTAGAATTAGTTTAGCTGTCAACAAGTTTCCAATGGCTCCAAATTAACGGATAATCTGGCTGACTGGCGGTAGTTCAACCTGATATATATCACTAAATGTCCAAAAGTGTATTACATCAAATTAATTCTACAGAATTACCATATGTTGTTCAGAAGGATGAAGAGAAATAATGTCCTGAATGACTTAAATATATACTAGTTTGCCAAACGTGTGGCCTACAGTATTGCATTCTGGTAAATGTCGAGCGTACCTACCTTTATTTGAAATACACCGCTAGTATTTTATTTGGTATTGCTTCCTTTTGGTCAGGAAGCAATATCCACAGTTAGGTTTTTCCACGACTCAGGGATGCAGTTTCAAAGACAGCGATCCAAAGTATCAGTTATTGCAAGTACTTTTACAATACCTCAAGGATATACTTCTTTGTAGTAGGTCGCCATGATGTATTGAGGTTTATTTCTATTGCATTCCGTATATATTATGATGTTGTCCATGGCCCGTGGATAGGCCCTAAAGTTTCCAATCCAAATGTACTAGCTTATATTTTACTTCTTTTACTACCTTATTAGGATAATTTCTGTTGGAAGTTATCCTATATTGAATGCATTTCAAAATACTGGCTGTATATTAACACTGTTTTTGCTACACCAAAAGCATCTATATTCATTTCTATGAATAAATGCTACAGTTGTTGTCTACATAAAATATGCAGTTAATAAAATAATTTTAACGTTAAGTAATACCATCAAGTTGAGATGAAAATTTAGTGAATTATTCTGAGTTATAAATGCAGCACTTCATATAAAATCGATAAGACCTCTTTGACTTCCATCCGGCAGAAATTTATAGATACTAAAAGCTGGAATGACGAGTACACTCATTAAGCTTCGAACTGTGAGCTGTAAGGATCATTAAAAAGAGCTTAATTCTGCTTTGAATTCCGCTAGAGATCTAAGCGGTAGTGTTTTAATACTCAGCCAGTCATATAAATCAAAGTTCTATATTTCAAACAAATGCCAAGAGCCTTATTAAAAGTCGAAGTAAACCAGAAATTGCCTGACATCGTTCTGTGTTGATAGAGGATGAGTTTGAGTAGAATGCTATTCCATTAAGTAACATGAAACCTATGGATATACCATTATGTATGGACTAAATATGAGGCAATTGATACAGGACGAAATGTTTCATCAAAATCCAGCTGCTCAAAACATTCTCAAATTCAAGGACACGAAATTCCGATCAATGTGCTACTTCTACTTTCACTGAAATAGTGTAAAATTTTTATTGATGATTATATATAAATATTGTAGAAACTTGTCACCAACTGTTTCCCTAACTATAGAACCTTCTTAGCTATTGAAGATTTCTGGTTACTTCATCTACCTATTATGATTCTCTGGCAGAATTCTGTTTATTTTTGCTACACAAATTCGTTTTTACATTAGGTTCAGTTAATGCTTCAACTGACTCGTTTATAGTTCTGCAAACGTTCTTAGGGTGACATTTTTATGCACAGACGAATCCATTTTTTATCTGAAAATGTCCTGTAAGCAAATTACTGCTGTGTAGTATTTATTGAAAACGATGAGCCAAAAACACGTCAAAAAGCCTACAGATATGGGTAAGAGAATTCTGTTTTACTGAGATTACGTATGATAGGCTACAAGTGACTAGCAATATTATTATCATAACGGTTTCCATTTTTATAGATATAACAATATTTTCAGGAATGGTATAAAATTTTATTATAGTGCTCCATTTTGAGCAATACGTAAGACCTGATTTATCATGTATTTACTCGAAGCCGTTTAAAACAGAAAATGTTACAGATCATTTCTCTAAATTTTCCGATCGCACACCCAGATAACCTGTATCCGGGATTAAGCATATCGCTTTATTAATAGGTTACAAATAGTTGTCTAGGGCTACGATTGGGAATCGTCCATTTGGGATCGACCTATCGGAAATACTCCCGACGGATATGTTTATTTGATTTACCCTTTGCGTTGCTGCCACCAGTACGGGTAACAAGTTCCATCCAAAAACCTCAGAGCGCTAGACATCCCCAGGTTGAAACAATGCTGTGATCGTTGTCATACCTCATCGGTCTCAGTAGGAGTTCAAGGGTATAGAACACAACTTTCCTTCTATATCTTACTGTGCTTATAATAGCCAAGATAACTCACAATTCGATTCTGTATAGAGTACTCTCACATTTAGGGCCGCAGTTACGATTTGATTGATATAAATGAGGTTGTTGACTTTCAGTATACAGAGTGGTCCTTTAATAAAGGATACAGTCTCTACTCCTTAAACCGCTCACTGTTAAATTATTCGCTAAAAAAATTTCTTCTTATGGAAGCGTAACACTAACCCTAAAATTAAGGCTCACACAATTTGTATGTCTGCTTATTGTTATTATTGCAAAACATTTCAGTATATAATAAACTATTTCGGGGAACTATATGATACAATGTACATTAGTTTTCAATTGTAATAAGCTACACTGGGAAAATAGTCTACTTTTTTACTACTTTTACATTTAGAAAGATAACCTGTTGCCAATATAGATACATAGGCTGGAATATGTTGTAATGCTGGCGTAATGTATTTTGTATACCTGCAGTACTATTCTCGTGAATCATGATATAGAGCTTTGGAATTTTCACTAAAAGTACTGAAATATTTCCAATGTTTCCAACGGTTTTCAATGGTGAACTACTGAGGGATTCCACAGTGGTCAATCAAATCCATGATAATATGAAAAATTGTGGCATCGGAGCAATTTGAACCCTCAAAGACAACCCATCTTCTTGGCTGATAGCCAATTCAAGAGGCAGCATATATATATATATACTATCAGGTATTTGGTTCCAATACCGCAGTGGCCAGGTTATTATCTTACATTGCGGATTATCAAGTAAATAGCCCTCGGGGTTAGAATGTAGCGCTAATTAACCCAAAATTGCGGTTATCCGTAGTAACCCCAATTCATTAGCTAATCTTCTGTCCTCCTTTCGATATAGGCTAATAGAAAAAGCAAAAATTGCCTAAATTTGTTATTTTTTGCGTTTCATTGTATATGGCCCTTGTATGAGGCTTCTCGTTGCTATCACATCATTGGCGTCGACCGACACGTATAGGTATGTCCGCTTTCAGATAAACGTGAATCCTGTGTATACGCTATCTGTGGCTGGCGGAAATTCCTGTTCGATTTTTTGTTGTTCGAGTTAATTTGAACTCTCAGCTTTTGTTTGACAAATTTAAGCTGCAGCTAATGATGGACTATTGCGTTGTTCAACAGTTTCGTTGTAGCTACTAAATGTTCGCTGTTTAATTAGGAGGTACAATCGTTAACATGATATTGACAATATTTACTCTTGTATTATTGGTCGAAGCGTGAATATGTGTGACTTTGAGATTGTAATGGATGATCTATTCTTTATTTTATAGATAACTACACGCCAATGCAGTTAGCCTATCGCACTTCATAAGTGCTGTGAGCGGATAAATGTTTATTCACATTGACCTTAAGATGCTGCAATGTCGAGGTTTCCCAAAGGAACGAGTTTTGGAAGAGGCTTGTTCGAGGCGTTGTAAGCTTGACCTGGTGTGGATGCGCCATTCAGCTCTTCTACTTTTTGCTGTACTAGCGACCCTTGGTTTTATTACGCGAGACATCTCTGGAGTCTATAGAATAGAGACAGAGCAACAGCCGCCCCTCTTCGATGTTGGTTGTGGAGGTGCTCTGTGACATCAGGCGCATTGCTTGTGTCTAAAAGCTTTAGGGAGTGCTTTGAAGCGCATCCTCACACATGCGAGCAGTACTCTGGTGAGTAATCTTGTGTAAGGATGGAGTCAGATAGATTGCTTTCTGGCATATATTGTATTTATCAAAAGCTCATGAAAATGCTAGTGCCACAGCCCAAAGTGACCCGAGCGTTACCAGTGCACGAGTGAGGCTAATCATTTTTTCTCGAACTTCGTGAGATTTGAAAATATTATAACACTATACATGAAGACTATCTGGTGTTGCCTCTAATACATGTATTATATTTTATGGATAAAGAATAAAACTTCCTCAGTTGGAGTAACTTCCTTCTGTATTTCTACAGTAGATAACTGCCATTTAAAATGCTTTTTTCTATACGGGAATAATACTTTTGTAGTGACGTGTTAACATATATTAATTCAGTTTCCATATATGTACAGTATGCATTGGGATTGGAAAGTACCTCTTGCCTCTCGATATTTATGTCTTAGTTGGCATCACGAACAACAAGGAGACTTTTATAAAACGAAAAAAGTCAAAAATCATATAGTATAATATTGTTCACATCAAGAATTAAAGCTTGATCTTTGTATTTTGTGCATAATAACAAACTCATTCCCATTGGGCTTTTAACATAGCTCAAATTATTTCGGTATTGTATGCCCTTCACAGATGAAATCGCATCAATGGGTATCAAAAGATGTCTATAAGGCCCACCAATGACATTCACCAAGATAAATAATCTACAATCTACATAATTCCTTTAGTTTGTTTTTAGCAACGAGGAATTGGTTGAGCCTATCCCTTCATGTCCAGTGAAACTACATCCAAAGCTTCCAATCTTGCACCATCATAAGACCCAGTGGGTCAAACTGCTGAAAGCTAATTAACGTGAAGAACTAATTGAACACCATAAAATGCGAATAGCAGGGTATCGTACTATAATATATTTCATACAAATAAGACAATACGGAACATATCAAGTGATAAATGGTGTGTGAAATTCGGCTCCACGGCCGCCATTAACATTCTGCAAATTCCAGTTGTATGTGGTTATGAGTGATTTATACCGTATACCAAGATTATCAGGCTTTGACTGTGCAATTGCAATATGGAAATGGAATTGCGGGGAAATAATTTGGGGTTATATGTGGGCTTGCTGGAATACTCCAGAGAGAATGGAGGCAATACAAATATACACCCACACATACAAATTGAGCCTACGTAATGTAAATTATCCTGTACAACTCTTGAATAATTATAATACCACCCCTTTGCCCATTTTGACTTTTATTGCTAAAGTAGCGATTTACGTTTGGATTGTTTGATTTGTACATGGATTACACTAGTCATTGACCGTGCTATGCGATTCACAAGCGATTTTGGATAGGATCAGAAATAGTAAAATACGCAACATCGATGATCGTCAGACACTAGAAGGCATGTGCGTCACATATCGAACCCATTCTCACAAGATACAACCAACTTTACGAGCGTACAGGAAAATTATAGTCAGTGTAGAAGCAAAGACTCCGTTTCATCCGTTCATCGAAGTAAAAATCGAGGATTCTGTCGTCCTCCTTCGAAGTCTACACATTGTGCTGATGAGTCACTTTGATCGAAATTGCGAAAGTATGGAAAAGTACATTATTAATAAAATATGAGGATAACTATCTTCAGGACGTGCTTCAGCATAAGGCGTATTCTAATACAATGAATCATGTAAGTTACGAATTTAGCAAGTAATCAATAGAGGTTTTTATCATTATCTAAGGAATGTATACCAAGCTAGTCTATAATTTTGGAGGTTGTTATTTGATATATTTGACGAAATTAAAATAGCATCGATGAAATATCCATATACTTATATATACCAATAATATCCAATGGTTTGTTTTAATATGCACCATCATCGGACTCACCTGACAAAAACCAATTTATTTAATCATAATTATACGATTACATGTTGTATTTTCATAAAGGCTGCCCAGTATTCTATAAACATTATCCTCTGGGTTACTCCCAACCTCGGTCCCAAACGATTTGTAGCGTTTTGACTGGTCGACCAGGCACTACAGATGAGATTGACACAACTTCTGAAACTTATTCTGTTGTTCATTGTCATCTTATACAACATACGATAGACTGAATAGCTAAACTATCTTTGCTGCAGCCTCAATTAGTGTATAACGTATCCACACCCATCATATTTAATAAATTTTTGATACAGTGATGGTTGTTAAAATATATAGGTGATTCCGAAAAGAAGTTTCTAAATTACTAAGTCCATCAAATACAGGTATCTATACGTTAAAGATATGTGGTCGCCGAACTATGCACTAGAATGAATTGCTTCACTGTAAAAGATTAATGGGACTATCAGTAACCTAGTTAGGTATAATCCTATATTATTAATAGAGATGGGTCTAACCAGTTAGATTGGTTTCAGATGATCGACCCACGAAATATTGGACTAGAAGGGCATGAAATTTAGCGGACCAGGGTACAAGATCGACACCACAGCCACCACACTTTGTTGGACTAGAAATATTGTTCGAAAATACCTTCTTCTACAACACAATCACGCTTCTAGAGTAATCATGAGCACATGTACGAAGTCATATAAGTTACTATAGAAACCAAAAGTAAATCAGGTAGACTTTAAGAATTGATTGATGGTGAGTTACACTTTCTATGTTACTAAATAACTGGGACCTGAATGAGATTGTTTGAGTATTGACATGTAGCGTTGTGATTCGCAGCAATGAAGTTTAAACGAAGATCATCGTGCAGTCTACATATCATGACATCCCCCATTTGAACACCAATTGGGTTAAATGATACTATGCTTTTAAAGTTACTTGGTTTCAGTACGTACTAATAGATATTGTAATAATAATCACTCCGCCTGTTGCAATTATTCCAATGATCAAATGATATAGGCAATAATTATGTCAATTAAGCTATCCTGAAATTAACTTGTACAATTACGTTGCCACCAATTGGAATGTAACATTATTAATTAACCTGAATAATGCATCGAATATCACAAGCTTAACGGACAATAGTGATCTAAAGTTCAAATAACTGTTAGTGAAAGCTTGCATGAAAATAAACTATGTGAATAGTCCCATGTATTGCTGATCCTTGTCAGAGTGTCACTAACTAGTGCGTCCCGCAAAATGCCGTCTGGTTGAACATGAGTCATTTTATATCTGATTACATAAATTGCTTTTACATTTTGAATTTTGACCACTATGCAGCGAGATGATTAGCTGATGATTAAAAGCTATTTCAATTTGTCCCTCTTTTGACAATAACCTCGCCGCTATTGCAACAATATATCCGAATTATGATGTGGCCAATGATTTCTAGGCAGACTAATGACAAAGAAATAGACAGACAGACATAAAAATGAATGTTTCGTGAGGTATGTGGCATGGATAATCAAAAACGATGAATGTTTTGTGATTACAATGGTTAGCCCACTTACTGATGTGCGAAGTATAATTTTTACAGTATATCAATGGATTTGGATAAAAATAGCTGTATGCAGATTTTTGGTAGAATATCAACCTAACAATAGCAAGGCTCTTGTTCCATTGAAAAAAGTAGATATATCAATTAAAAGAGAAACAGATAGTCAAAAAGTATTAATATATAGAAAACTTTGATCTGATAAATCAAAATGGCACATTAAAGGCTGATAACAGTAAATGTGTTTTTTGTCGAATAAATGGTAGGTGGCGGTATCTGTACCAAAGCTTGAGAAAAAATCAAGCAAAAATTGCGATTGATTTTTGTGAGACCTTATTCTGGAATTTTCTGACCCGTTTCTTCAAAAACAACTGTAAAAGGTACCTCATATAAAACTACTTATTAATTCCTAAGAGCTAAGGAGAATGCTCGAAAAACTGTATTTGTATGAATTATAAATTATAAATTTCCTCTTTGAAGGTCAACTATAGTGCGATGATGGTTTTTTCATAATTAATAATTCGCGTGATTTCCCAGCAACAACTGAACGACAAATAGTGTATAAGACAAAAATAAATCCTTTTTGTTATATGATCAGTGATGAATTTATTCAATAAGGCTATAGGAGTTTTTGAAAAATCAGGCAGAAAACATTCTTTAGAAAACAGGGTATTAAACATTTTAGCTGAAAATTACCTGAAAGCTGCGTAATTATGAGGTGAAGTTCTATTCTCCATTTGCTATTTTCTACTAAATTATATTTTATGACTTACAAAGTAACTATTATTTCTAGCAATTACATGTAGATGACTTTGACAAACGGTAGAATGAAATTACCTTGATGAAAATAAAAGTCGCAGGAATTCTCAAAAGGTGTCATTACTTTTTCAATCGTCTATACCTTGAAAACGCACCTGATTAAAGATGGATGTGCTATATGGAAATTATCATTTTCTTTATATTTCCAATACTGTGGGCAGCCGTCTAAAGTATTAAGTCTAACAAATATATTTGTTACACATTTTGGTAAACTTTGACTAAAAACTTTGACAAGAAATATGTATTCATCATATATGCATATATGTGTATAGCATATTCCGGAAGGTACAACCAATTTAAAATGTATTATGCTAAGATGGGGTAAATATTAGTTTATTCCCTAATATATCCAATTATTTATAATACGTAGTCATCAATATTTGCATGTTGCTGTTATGAAAAATAGATAAAGGTTTCCTCAATATAAGTCTCACACGTAAAGGCACAGTGAAATGATTCACACTTCAACATTAATTTTCAAGTAAAAATTGATTCAGCAAAATGTTAAAATCCGAAATCTCTAGAAATCAGGCACGCTGAAATGAAAGATCCATAATTTTATTAGTAAATTCTAAAGAACATAAATAATATTTGTCCATCTGATGGTTTCTTTCAGTAGTGTTGCGAAAATATAGTAAATGCAATAAAATCATACTTTTGTGATTAGTAGAATGAATAAAGGCACAGTTTAATTTTAATTCATGCGATATATTCGATGACGATAAAGTACATGTGAAATCGTGTGTTCATACCCGTTGATGTACGCCTATCTCGTGTAGAGCATAATGGTACATACGATTCCGAACTAATGACTAACAAAATTACGTTCAGCATCCTAAAGAGGTACGGATGCATCTATAGTTCTCTGGAAGTTACATAGCTACGCGCTGAATTGCTAAGCGAAGGCTGACGCAAAATTAGGGAAATCCGATAACCTGTTTAGAATTGCAGAACTCGCGCTTTGGCCTGCTCTATATCTCATTGTTTCCAGTCCCGCTTCTGACTATTTAGTGTCAATTCAAATTTGATATTTCCAGACAACAAACATTTGCCTCCAGATTGAAACACTTGTTGATTGCTGGAAAGATTACTCACAGTAGCACAGGAAATTGCTATATTATACAAATTCTTAATCAGACGCAGTAGTCGTTCAGCAAATCTGGTATAGGGTCTTTACTGATCCAATAGTGGAGCTGTACGATATATTAACAATGCGCGCAGTTTGGAAAGAAAAAATGATATTTTGGGGCCATTTAAAAAAATCAACTTTCTAGGTCGAGCGAGCGAAATGTCTGCTTAGCTCTTTTGGCTAGAGCATCTGACCGCTATTCAGGAATCATATGAAAATTATCCTACACCTAACCAGGCCTTTTACGAGTTTCTAAGTGTGAATTTGTATAACGATTTACATCTTGCAGATTTACAGGTAAATATATGTCATGAATAAATAATGTCATGAATTTGATGTGGCTGTTGGCGAAAATAATCGACTTAACTACAGAGAGCATTCACGAAATGAAATTCTTGAATTACATCGTATAACCTTTAGGTATTCAGGCATGTTCATATGAGCAATCTACAGATTTTAGACATTCTACGTCTGTACGATTTTTCGCACAGTAAATGTTATATTTATTTTGTTTTTTCAATAAACAAAGTAGAAAATAAAGAATTTCTGAAGGTATTATTACTTGGAAATTTGTGATTGTTAAACAATTTCTCATAAAAGAAATAAGTTAATCAATCATCAATCCTTTGGAATGTAAGATTTTATATACTCGTATACTCTACAATGTATTGGAGAAATGCAAAACATGTATAAATTATATGTCCATATTTGGGAGTCTGTCATAGCTACACCGACCGCTAGTATATCAGCAGTCCGTTAACTTTATCAACCAACAGTATTTAATAAATAAACATAAAAATTTAAGCACAACTCAGACTGATCATTAAAAGTTCTAGCTGGCTGCGATTTCCTTCCTTCGTTGTCAGTTTAACTAAGGTCAGCAACAGACACGCAGTACATGACTTTTCCAGTGTACTGTAATACAGATCATACAAATAATTAGTACTATCGAATGCAGTCAGGAAACTCGCAGGCGGAAGCAACAGAAATGTAAACTTAGGTGAATTGGAACCTTCTGAAGTACAAGTTGGCTAGGAAGTACAGGGTCAATCATAGAATCATATATATATATACGGCCTGTATTTCCTAAATGAAAGATCTGGTAACTGGTTTCCCTTGCACAATTTTTGTGTCATACTGTGTAATCCGGTATTACGTTAATATGATGAATGCTAGTTATTACCTCACAGAATAGTCTAACCTCTAACTTCTAAAAGATATGTGTCTCAATCATTTCGATTGGGCCGACTACCCTTAACACATTAATCTAATTTTTCATACTCTCTGTGGCAAAGTAACGAAAATAATATTTTCAGAGAGGAGGAGCCTTAAATTGAAAAGAATATCAAATTCTTTGATGCCCTTGAAATGCTACGCTTTTGGGACAGCATATTTTGGTCAAATACTATTGTTCTCAAATATGACATTAAATCTACATAATTTCGTGTACCGTTACAATCAGGAAGCACTTCTATATTGTATATTCCCAGATGTCATATTCAGCTGATCGTAGTTTCCAGCACCCCATAAGATCAGAACTAAAAAACAAATTTTGCCTATAGCTTGAAAGACGCATTGGTATTTCGTATGCAAAATACACATTTGAGGATTGTTTTTAACGTACTAAGCTGAAGCAGCTCAATTTTTTTTTGTGAATCCCTTAAAGTCAGTTATTGGCACTGGAGGAACAACGAATAAAATAGGTTATTCTGTACAACATAGTCGCGTCACACTACCATAAAAGTAGCTTTGGAGGATTTTTGGAGCGTTGGGTAGTCGAAAAAATATTGAAAGATTTTGAGTAATTCGTTGTATTTGAGAATGAAAATGGTAGTGTGCTTAAAACTATTTAACCATAGTCACTTCTGATGGACATGGTTCGTAGTACTGAAGAATCTGCTTCTCAAATCTCTTGATTGTGTGACTTCGATGACCTAAGACATTGGTCAACCTATTTTTAGCTCATTTACTATGGACTGTCCCCATCACTCTCACTCTAGGACTAAAAGGAAAACATTTGCCCCTCGTTGTATTATTCACAGTGTTTAATCATGTCTCCGATTGAAAACACTTTCAACCCAATAATGCTGAGCCTGACTGTGCCTTATTGATTTGTCGGAAACGTAACGCCTCCATCGCATCGCTGGCACATTTTTAAGGGCCGTTCGGTCCATTTAATTGGATCGTGCGGCGTTTTTCAATTTCAACTTTTCATTAACTCTCGACGTTATCTATTTTCTACTAAATTGCCAAACACCGATCGGATTCGTGGCGCTTGCTGTTGCAACGCTACGTGTATGTCAACATGGTAAATGATGTCTATATATGTGGTGGCGTGGATCGGCTACCTAGAAATTTCCTGTTAGCAAGCTCGTTACTTCCACACAATTTGATGCTCTCTATTTACCTCTCACGCATGTGTGAGAATCTTATATTATCTCATCATTTAACCAAGGAGGGAAAGGATGAATTATTTTGTTTATCTTCTTCACGCCAATAAGCCAATAAGTATAATTGCAATCGTTAAAAAAATAGAATTCGAGGTACCTTATTTTGTTGATTTCCCATAAATCACGAAAAAACAAGGCTCTCATTTCCGTGGGTCTGTATATCTTCTACCTGTCCGGTATTCCTTGACCCGTCAATAACCCCCTAGGGGGTTACTGAAAATCATACGTATAGTTAATCTATATTCAGGATAAAATGTAATTCCATGGCATAACTGGCATTTCCTTTGAGAGGAATAGAAGATCTGATAAATATATTAGATGTTATTATAATGTATCAATAATTCATATATAATTATGATTCACTGGGTTATTGTTCATATATTTGTAGCTTATGTGCCCTACTGCCACTCAAATTTTTTCAACCGACACAATGCGCGCCCCCCATATATCTCGAAATATCTGAACTGCATTCTAAAAACGGTAAGGAAAAGTTTGTAGTGTCAAATATTGCGTTGTGTTTTTCTTGATTTGGGCCAGTTCCTGCCGACGTCGAGTAGTACGATTGGTCGATTGTGATTTACTACTTCGAACCAATATATGATAGAGTGTAATTATAATTATTACGTAGAGAAGCATACAATCAATACTGCTATAATAGCTAAATTAATTATGAATAAGGAATAGATACACTACACCTATGCTTATACATGAAATATTGCGAGAAAAATAGTAGTGTTAAGATGTCTTTTAGTTTTTTTATAGGCAGAATAGAGTAAGGAGACTGTCGGTTAAATTTTTCGCTATATTTATATAAATATAAACTTATTTATACCAACACCTTGAATGCGCTATTTTTTAATAGCTTAATGTCATCACTTTTAGTAGTAGCCATGCACGAGTCAAAAGTTATAAGCCCTACTATTTTCACACATGATAAACGGTACCCTAATACAGTCCTGGCAGGAAATGCCTTGAAAATTGAATAAAATCAGCGTTTACATTTAAAAATAAAGGAAACCATTTGATTATAAGAATGAAGAAGCAATATTTTGTCACAGCTTGTCTGATCTTGGTGCATATGACCACTGAATATTTATAATATAGTCCTTTTTACACAACATTGAAATTGGAAGACTAGGATTTCTATGATGGATACTTAAGATAGATATGGGAAAAATCTAATTGAATGAACAAATAGTTTCGCAAACATTGTCGATGCTTCGCTTGCTATTATCATTTCGTACATTATAGGCTACTGAACCGATTGGGATGAAAATTTCATAATTCCTAAAGTTGGACCAACAAAAAAATCTATTCACCCCACTGCGATCTCAAACCTCTTCTTGAGGAACACGTGCTTTAGAACCACTGGCAAACCTCATGGAACAACAGCAGTAAGCTATATGAAATCCAACCAAATATCCGTACCAGACTGGAACTACCGAGAAATAGACGACACTCAAACTTAACCCATGTACGTCTGTTCACGAGAAGTAAGGCATCAGTGTGTTCAACGTGTAACACTACGTGAACCGTGAAACATGTTCTGATCGAGTGCCCGATCTACATCAATGACAGGCGGCTGTACCAAATACCATTGAACGTTCGACAAGCATTAACCAAAGACTATGAAAGTATTGTCAATTTCATAAAGCATATTGAACTGTATTATCGTATATAACATACTTGTACCACCGCTAAAAATCCTGCGCGGTTGACGGGGTTTTATTAAAAAAAAATCTATTACAATACGATCAGCAGCATTCCAGAGTTCCATGGCTATACAGTATACAAATTTATATATATTTTGTATATTTCTAGAGGCCATAATATGCTACACATAAGTGTTTTGCAAGAATTGCAACGTAACTAAGTACAAACGGTTCGAACGACCTTTTATTGAGCTTGGTTTAAAATAATGTTAATCAAATACGTCTTTGATCAAGCGCATGTTATGTTACTGTTTCAGTGTTAACAGACCCATATTGAGTATAGTTTAGCCATTTATATGAAAGCATCAACACCAACAGCGTGGATTCGAAACAAGATCGCTTTGATTAAATCTGTTTGATATGTCTCGTTACGCCTGGTTTCCATACCAATTTAATCTGATTTGGTCTGATGAATGCCAATCTGTGGATTCTAGTTTCACGTGGAGACTATGTTGTATAGGCAAGCAATTTATTTTATGATGTTCCATGAATTAAAGTAAATTAATTGGAACTGGCATGATTCATGTAAGCCTCTCGGGATTCCTTCATATAACTGTTATTTATCAAAAACTATCGATTTTTTTTTATTTCGTTTTCGGAACTTTATTTGTTTTAATTTTTTATCTTTTAGATGCACTCAAAATTTTCCTCGATTCAATTCCTGCAGTCGTAGTGATAATTTTATGGAACAAAATCGTCAATCGTTTTTGATGTAACTCTTTGGCTTTGTGTATATGTCTGAGAAACACGTATGCCTACCTTCAGATTTTCCAAGATACAAAAAGCTTGTTGGTCTAGAACCTCCTTGAAAGGAGAAAAACCAATAGCTGAATGAAAAGTGACAATGACAAAAGCGACAAACCTTGATGTCGAGAATTCGCATGTATATAGAGGCGAAAAACAAATATCCGTTGCGTGAGATTCAAGCAACATGTTTTCTTCAAAGCTATCATGGTCGAGATGTCTGAAAAGGGAAGTTCGTAAAAATTCCCCTCTGCACACAATCCCATTTTCTACGTGGATATGTCGCTTTATTATATTTCCATATCGCATCTATTCTTACCTCCGTCGTATGCTGCCGTTGACAACTGAGGACTGAGAAGTGAAAGAGTTTTTTCTGAAGTGGATCGAAAAGCAGGGTGATAAGCAAATGTGAAAGAGATCGACGCCATAGTCATCGATTCGCTATATCAAAATATGGCTTGTGGGATAGTTGGGGCAAAAACTTTCGGAGTCGAACATCGATTGTCGTCCTCAGCATTTCCAACGACATGGCAGCGGCTTGATGAAGAAGAGTTTGTAGGCAACTTGAAGACTACTACTATCACACATTTGCCTGGGCTAGGTTTATAGAACCTAATTGCTCACTGTCAGGCGATCGCACTATACTGACTTGTCTAGGATGGAGACGAAGATATCTAAAGCAAGTAACATATATAGTGGATGGAGAGCATACACTTATAAATCTGGATAGTTTCAATTACCCATTGTGATTTGGATGAATATTACATGATGTATTGAATCACTTGCATATATTATTTGCTGTTATATAAATGAAGCTCGTAAGTTCGTTTTCTGCCTTTTTATCGTATGAACTATTTAACGCAAACCTCTTATAGAACTTAATCAATATTTTTCTAAATTGACAGCTAAAAAAGTAACATATATATTTTGAAAAATAACACACCAAATATCGTATCTAAAAAGCAGGTTCAGTGAATTATGTGGTAGATTGAGACAAGGATCCACGTATAAACCTTCAAGCAAGGTGGTTCTACATTCAAGAGCATCTATGATCAGTCTAGGCCTAGGCCACTCCCCTCATGAATATGGAATTGTTGTATATTGGAGATGCCAGGACCTGAACTAGTGAGTCCTGTTCTCGGTATTAGCGAGCTACCAATAAAATAATGTTATTGTTTTTGGATTCAAATGCTTAGTTCCATGCTGTACCCGGTTCATCCATTGCAGGATGGTCGTCCCACGCCCCCTTTTTCCTTCACTTTGTTTCAGCTTTGCAGAATGGAAATAGAATCAATAATGCCATTGTACTTTTCATGCAGTAATATCAGTTTAGAAATAAGGATTGCAGTCTCATTTTGTACCAGTTGATAGATGAAATGTATTCAAGAAGATATTGAAAAGCTTCCTATCATTTATGATTTCAAAAGTTCCCAAAATGTTCATGTTGGATAGATACTCTATAATTCCTAATATCTTCTGAGCTTATTTCAAGTGGACAAAAATCTTCAATAAGTTGATACAATTGCGGCTGAAGTACAAAGTCAAACCACTTGAAGAAATTTTCTAGAGGTTAAATGAACACTATTGAAAATACAGTTCTAAAATAGAAATGGAACAAATTAAACCCATTTGAAAAAAGAAGTTAAGTAGGTCCTAAAATACCGTATGACTTACAAAAAAATGTATATGGTTCAAACTTGTTTGAAACATTAGAAATGTATTGAAAATAAACTTCCATTGCTATTGAGAAGAATTATTTTTGTGAGAATCATAATATACGTCTAACAAGTACTAGGGGCAAAATTTGTATAGATGAAGTTGTCAAGTAGTGATAGATTTTCTTTATATCCACCTATCATTTTGTGCCCCCACAAAAAAATCTTGAAAGTGCCCTTGGATCTCGAAAAGAAGGACGAAAAGTTTTTCAACGATAACTCCGCTGCCACCGCCCCGATTTTCAAAAGCTACAAAGCTAATTCGCCCTTATCACGGTATCTCGAATTAGACATTTTTATCGATTATAATACTCCGCCGTCCATTGGCGTGCTGAAAGAAATCAGATCATATCATTAATTTGTAAGATACGTACAAAGAGTAAATCATTGCCGCGTTAATAAATAGCAATCCATTAACATTGGGAACAGACGAGCATCTGATGTGGTACGGCATGGCGTAACATAAATTCTGTTCAATAATTAATCCAAATCCGTCCCGGTTCCTGCATTCATTACATGATGAATATGTTTGACAGGCTGTTTGAATAGCTTAGACTCATTGTCTGATAATGTCGGTCGATCAGCTCCCGTCTGTATTGCTACCACGCATAAAAGTGGGAGTCACAAAAATTAGCCAATAGCAGCCGAACCCAACCCATCTACATTCATCACTGGTTATATTGGCGACTAAAAATGTGGGATACTCTTCCGCTCCAGAAAATTGTATACATCAGAACAGCTACTGTTGATCTACAAGAATTACATCAGGATATCGCTGGAGTGTTACTGGCATGTGTGGTGATGCGTTCTGAAGAACTGCCGTAACTTTCTGGATACAATCCATAAACAAACAATACGTTTAGTGGATCCGCTTGACCTTGCGGACGAACTCCACAGACAAGAACATCGATAGATGAGAAACCTGTCGCTATGCACTGTCACGCATAAAAACACTAAGAGTCGTGGGAAAAGCATACACCAAAGGGGCCCAACTGGCGCATCCTTACTAGGTAGAGCTTCCATCGATGCCTCGAACGAGGCTCTTCTAAAAGTCGTACTTTCAGACGTCTACGGCGTCATGAAATTAGCTGCCGGAGAGTTGATTCCCCAATGCTTACAATATACAGGATTTAGGGTCAATGTGAATAGATATTTATCCTCTCGCTGGTTATCTATACAGAATAAAATATTAGGAAAAGGTGTTCCAAAATACGCTGTTCTGCAATGTAAAGGAAAAGATTCGCACATCAATTCATTTAGGATTATTAATAGAATGCAGAAAAGTATTTCGAATTATTAAAAATTAATGAATGTCTAAAATTCGGCCATGAAATTGGGTTGATTCCCGAGTTGATCAAATCAAATCCGTAGATATGCACTATAAATATAGTAAATCCATCAATTGTATTTTTTCACTGGCCTATAGTTTAAACCAAAATCGATTGACTGAAATATCTTCACTAATCTTTACTAAAATATCGGCTGGCTGGGCTGCACTTATAAAAAAGTATTACATAAGGAATATCAATGTAATTTTTTACATTAATAGAGCCGTGTTGGTTACTTTCATGTCAGTAGTATAATTTCCAGAAAGCGTTGTGTACTTGTGACTTGTAATCTATTGAACGGAATGTAATATTTTTATGGAATTATATACTTCATAATTTAGATAAATGTTTTAGGTTTTTAGGTTCGAGTAATCCAAGCCACAGCAGCTAGCAGATAGTTTTTTGATAAAGGAATGTTCAAGGTATGTTTTCCGGCGTAAGCTCCATTTCTAGAAATACTTGTTAAACATAATTCTCCACCCATTCGTCCGTGGTTCAATTGCATCGCATATACTTTGAATTTTCTATCTGAGGATAGACTTCTCTCGATATATATCTGACCTCTTAGCTGCGCTGCGGGTTGGTATGAGATATATCAAATTACTGCAATCTAAAGAACGATCTTTTCTGCTGCCTCTTTGGTCTCTACCGGAGGACTTCATGCGGAACTGGAAAAAGATGTCCTGTTCCCAATTTCGTAGGTTCATAGACGTGCCGTTTTAGGAGATGCATGATATTACAGTTATAAAGTAACTAATCACTGTGTGTGAACAGTGTTATAAAGATAGTTGCGGAGTTTCCATAAAATTGTACTCAAGTATGTTGCGGCCTTTCCTCTCACGCGATGGTTATAGGTTTAGAAGCAAAGATTTTGATAGGATTCAAATAAAGTCCTTTGGAACTGATAATAATAGTAATAATAATAATAATAATAATAATAATAATAATAATAATAATAATAATAATAATAATAATGATAATAATAATAATAATAATAATAATAATAATAATAATAATAATAATAATAATAATAATAATAATAATAATAATAATAATAATAATAATAATAATAATAATAATAATAATAATAATAATAATAATAATAATAATAATAATAATAATAATAATAATAATAATAATAATAATAATAATAATAATAATAATAATAATAATAATAATAATAATAATAATAATAATAATAATAATAATAATAATAATAATAATAATTTTTTTTTTTTGACGTACATACAGCTTACACACTAATAAGATCACATATATTATGCAAACATTTATCTAATAAGAATTCTTCAAATAAATATTTTAACTGATTATATTTGATATGCTTTGTAACGTTTTGGCAGTCATTGAGTATTTTGACTTTATTTGATGTACCATTTGTCCATTTTTTGTGATATTGCAACATACTGTTTTCTGTCAACAAGATACAACTTCCAGATAAAAAGATTGTGTAATTAACACACAGTTTCACAAATCTCTTTGAGTGGCGCGTTTCGATTTATATTTAAATCTTCTTATCTGCATGATGGAAGAAGTTCATCAGGTAAGAGCATTTACAATATACTCGTACGATATATAACTTGATCCACGAATATGGAGAGCCATTCGAACCACATGCAGACAGTTTTTTCAACAGAATTTCATGGTTAACACTGTCAAAAGCCCTACTCAGATCACAAAAGATCCCGATAGGACACTCGCCTGATTCGATAAATGAAATCAGTCAGTCACGAGTGAATTGCAGTTGCCGTTGACTTTCCAGCTGAAAACTGATGGTTCAACGATATGATATTTTTCCGTATAAAGAGCAGCGTTGAGCGACTTGCGAAGCAATGTTCAAAAATCTTTGAGAAGAATGGTACTCTTATTGGCCTGTAATTTCCCATCTCTGATGGGTCTCCTTTCACATGAATTGGTATAACCTTTCCATTCTTGAGGAAATTTTCCAGAACAAAAAGATAAGTTTATTAAATGAAACAAAAGCTTGCTAATAATATTTGTAGATAAAAAGTTGTGTAGTTTTCACACAGTTTCACAAATCACTCTTCCTTATTTGGTCCAGCTGAATGCTTATTTTTGAGTTTCTTTTAATAGGTATAGAAACTCCTTTTTTGTAAATGGGTATAACAGCATTTCATTTGCCGAATTGATGTTATAACATTTGAGACACTGATTTACCTATAACCTGTCAAGCTATATTTTCAAAGTACACATTGAAATTATTCGCTATTTCCAATGGATCTGTGATGATGCAATTTTTTGGAAAGGGGGGCTCTTTTTTCTTTTTCGAGTTAATTCACAAACAACGTTCCAAGTCGCAAGATGTTCTGTGAGTAGGAGATCTTATTTGGATAGCAAGTCTTCTTGGCCATCGTAAATAACTTCTGATGCAACTTTTTAGCACGTAAATAATCAACTTTTACCTCAGGAGAAATGTTTGTTAGGCTGAACAAGTTGTTCAGTTCCCTGCTCGATGACAATACATCATTATTTACCCCCTCAACTATATAAGGTTCCTTAAATCGCCTCAGGAGTGGGAAAGTCATATAAAAGTGATATAAAAATGCTCCAAGAAAATGTTTAAATTCTGTATCAACTCAATCTCTCAGACATTAAATCGCACATACATTTTTGTATCAAGCTTTTATCATATCAACGGGAGCAATATGTTTCTCAACCCAAGTCGTCACTATAAAATGCACTCAGCTCGAAGAGTCCAGTTCTGAGATGAGATATTGCATTATCAATGATGCAGTTAGCACACAAAATTATCAAAACCCAGAAAAAATTAACCAAGAGTTGTTAAAGAAGATTGCCCAATTCTGGCTGGCCATTCAATTATTGGGCATAAATTAGAATCACTTGAAGTATCAACAAATTGATTGAATTCCAGATTAGGTTTATAAGAGTCGATATTAGAATTGCTCCAGAGCACAATTAATTCCAAAATTTGGTTCAATCAATGTAACGCTTATACAGTTTATTCAAAAGAAATTTCGCACATTTCAATCTGTTTTTCTATAGCTGACGGTAAAATATCTATAATTCTATACTCAATATTAATTTTTAGATATATAGTAACTCCATGTCCTTTATACAGACCTCTCCAATAAAGAATGCAAATGCTGACTGAAACTTACAATTGAATCTTCTATAGCCCATGTATGAGTTAAACACAATGTTTTTGAAGTCATTCACATCAAGGAGGAACTGATCGATTTTGTCAATGTTTATGCTTTGTACGTTTAAAAGCAATTAAATAACTATTGACGATATTGAAAATCCTGAAGAACTTTATAATTTTGAATGTTTATTTTCAGGATTTATGTTCACTAATCGTCCTCCACATACACTTATTCAAAATCAAAATTGTGAATGTTAAAGTTGCTACCTCCTGTAAAGTATGTTCGAATCGCAGAATATTCTTGTTAAGAGTCTCAGGAGATTCGACCCTTGTTACTTAAAAGTTGTGTCACCTTAGGGAAATCTGACTAAGGGAATCAAATGGGCTTCAGATTAGGCAGATGTCGCGAATGGTCGAGGTACTTGTACCTGCCAAATAAATTGAGGCTTAACGAGATAAAAAATATAGCTTGACTTCAGATCAGCGGTTATATATTCTTAGTTTTACTATTTTTGGCGCTCCTGAGACTTCAATTCAACATACTTCAATATTATTTGCTTCAAACAAAATTACCTTTATTGCAAAAGTTAATTTTCTGTAACCCTTTGCATAATTAAAGTCACCTGAAGTAACGCTTTGTAGCTCAAATTTCACAAGTGAGGTGGGCTCCTCGTGTTAGGAGATGTAGTCCTAACAGCATAGAACATAGCATAAACTAAAATTTTAAACGGTGCTGATGAAAGCCAAACGTTTACGAATATGAACAATTTTTGAGATTCACTTATCGTTAGAAGGAGATTGGGCCATTTCATTTAAACGTATTTTATTGTTTTCGAGTTAAGTCTATTTCATACCATGAATTCTTCGTGACTATGGAACTGTTGTATTTTGGAATGCAATTCTGAATTATAGAAAAGATTTAATTCTTTGTAATTTCAATAATTACCTAAGGATGTTTCGTTTTTTTTTCTGAAATATCAATCTAGTTGAAATACTTGTGAATCAATAGTTATAAAATCTATCCAAAGTATTCAAAATTATACCATGTGAAATATAAAATCAACACAATTAACGCCATTATCCGAGAGACTAAATAATACTTTGGTGATTATGATTCAATTAAAATGCAAGACTCTGCAGTAGCTACTCATAGGAGCAGAACACTTTTGCTACCTTTAGAGCAAGCTACTGACTAAAATGCTGCACAACGTATAACAAATCAAGTAGTTAAAATTTGTTTGAAACATTCGAAATACATAAAATATGTACAAGGTTCATGTCGGATGGATCGTATACTATCTGTTTTTTGAATTCTCAACAACCATCCTTGTATAACAAGTATGTAGGATTACCGGGGTACAGAGATTATATATGTAAATTTATATTCTTCTAACAATAAAGGGACTCTCCAAGTACCCGTAAGCTTGAAAAAGTATCAACTTCAAGAAACATGTCTTTTTCCTCTCAAATGGCGATAAGCTATCGCGTTTCAGAAGCGCTGCTAGAGGATAGATATGCACTTTGACTTTGAAACACTGTAAGCTGTAACTATCTGAGAATTAACACCCGGAAGCTCATTTCGGAATAGTTAACTAAAAGGATGACATTTGAAACAGGTTCCGTCGAGGTATTGGGAGATCAATTTAGTGAGGATAAGACCGTTGGGATTTTCAAGTGGTAGTTGTTCAGATGGTTCTTCGATTATTCACTATTGCAGAATCTTTGAATTTTTTCCTGTGCTCCAGACTGTATGAGATGAGATCTTTTGTAATATGAGCGTCAACTAGATCTATTGCTCTTTTCTTGAATGATTTTTGAGTAGCTTTGGAGCGCATTTTAGCACATGCGAATAGTATCCCAATGGCGGTCTGTTCTGAGCTTTGTATCCATTCACCTTCACGAATGTCAGACCGGCGTGTGGTTGTCTTGTCAGAGTAGTTGTTCGAGTCATCTGTGAGTGGAACTGAACTCTATTTCTGGATCCCATTCAATATTTGTTTGGTGTCTTCATCAGCTTGGTTAGCATGTTACTATCGGTCTGCTCTTTCGGCATAGCAGTGGTTTGCCTGAATACATGCAGGAGATATGTGTGATGTCACGTACGAAGATGTTGATTGGATGAGATCTTATATTTCCATATATCCAACGACTACCACGGATAACGATCGATCCCTAAAAAATCTATTATTGTTACAGATTCGGAGGCAACCCAGAGACAGCAATATTTACCAGAAGTCCGCCAAGTCCCTCATGTTATATTCTATTGAAAGGTTCATCCTGAAAATATATTGCTCAACTACATATTCGGGGGCCATAGACCTATGCGTAAAAGCTCTACAGGAGACTGATGATGATAGTTCAAGTTCCTCAGAAGCTGAAAATTGATGCAGCAGTGATGATACCCTTTAAGGGATGGGTTGTGCGTATGACAGACATATGTCGGCTTCGTAAGGTGCGAGATGAAACAGTAACTAGTGTAAATTATGTGGTACCACGTTTCTGTACGCTTGTTTCTTTTTGTGTAATAGATATGAATATGCACCGAAATGTTATTCACGCAAAAAGTCTATTTTGATTAAAAAAAAATGTTATAGCATTCGCTGCTGTACAGCATACATATGTGCTGTGTATAATCAGGCCATGGATGGTGATGTTGATGTGTACATTGAAAAATCCCATTTTAAACATGACGAAAATGGGAAGCAAATGAATGAAATACACACGTATTCGAATTTAACCTGGATATTTCACACGTATGAGTGGGAATGACACAGCTATTTTCCATTTTTATTTTATTTTCGGAGAGCAGTCTGCATGCGCAGATTCAATTACAGCCCCGCAATGGGAATTATTCATAATAAACGGTTTAATGCTCTTTGCCTGTCCTCTGCGCGAAAAGTGACACGTGTTTAGAGATGGAATAATGGAATGGCTTGTTTCCATGGAGTTATCTATTACTTATTGAAAGGGCTACAATATATTAAGTATCCTGTGTGAAGCCAGAAAAGGGCCTACCAACTTTACCTCTCACGCATAGTCAAGGTAGCTAGTTCAATTGTGAAAGACTTTAGATTCCACATCTCACCTTTTATTGGATGCTTTATAATTGTCTACTTTCCGAAAATCAGTCTTGCTTCTTGCTCCTGTTCACAGTACCCACTGCTTTAAATCTGAATGAATGTTGTAGTAGCTGAAATTTTTTAATTTGAAAAAATGCGGTGGAGAAATCAAGAAACAATAAAAAGCAGTATAACCTCCTGAAACTTTGATAATTATGATAATTAGATGGTAGCTCTGTTTAGGGTGAATTCAAAAAAAACTAAATTGGCTGTTAAACAGAACTCAAATTCATTTTTGTCTCAAATAGCTGACCACCTAGAGGTGTAAGCGTTTAAAAAAAAGTTGATTCAACCCATACAAATATCAGGTTTTATCTTTGTGGTGCCCAAAATTATTCAGTACGTACGCCAACTCTAGATTTATAGTGACCTTACGTCATTTCAACACTGGAACTGGAGATATTTTCAACGAAACTCTACAGAACGCCAGCGATAAGATGGCCTGGTTTGTGTTGATTATATTTGATTCACTAATCCATGTGCCAATGTATTCAAATTGTACCTATATCTGATTCTTCACCGTCCATATTATCATACATAATCAATTGAATCAAAGTAAGTTTTCATGACTTTTGCTTTTTTACATAGTTGACTCACTTTCCGAGATAGAATGTTATGATTTTCCTGTAGACGAATGAATCTAAGATATTTGAGATTGTAGTCTGAATCCAAAATTTAACAAATTAGGGAATTCGTACAAATATAGCGGCTAAAAATATGATATAACATTGATTTTCAACATCATATACTTCGACATCAATGCATGAAGTAGGTTGGATAGTTTCTTACTTCAGGCATTACTTTTTGGGTTTATTTTCAGTAATCTGATATGCTCATTTCTGCTTAGTACATTACAAGACATATACCTAACTAAAATTTCGTAATGCCGATTTGTTTGACCACCTGGTGAGTATGCACCTCCTGGGCCCTTTTAGTGCTTGTTGTTAATGACTGTTGGTGTTATTATACGGGAACATCTAACATGGTGTAGACTATAGAATGGAGAGAAACCAGTTAGCCTTCTTCCTGCTGCATACTGTGAAGATCCTAGTAAGGTCAGGCGCATTCACCAGACGTATTTACTCTCTGCTTGTCTGTGTCCAAAGGCTTTTGGGAGTGCTTTTAGCACATTCCCACACTTTCGAGCAATATTCCAAAGACGGTCCTTGTAAAGTAGTTGCAGCTGCTGCCTCAATCCCCAGAAGCCTGATAGAAGACGGTTTGATTTATCTCCTCGGTTGGCAGACCAGCATGTTACTTTGCTGTCAGACCACTTGCCTGAATTTTCTGATCGTTTAAGTGAACCTTCGCAGAGCTGAAAAACCTGTTGATCCCTTCGCCGTAAGATGACTCAAGATGGGGGTGGCTTGCTTTCACAAGTTTTTTACTGAGTAAAAGCTTGTAATTTTGTGTACCCATAGATTTACTTACCCTCTGAATCCAGATAGGAATCGAATGAAAAATATACTATTACTGTGTATTGTTTTCGAGATTAGGCGTCCATGACTTTGCGTTTATCCACGAGATTTTGGGAGTTTTATTCATCTTAAATATGAGTCTGGTGAGAGTCTCCGTGCGTTTGGTTTAAATTTATTTATAGGTCCTTATTGGCCAGAACACCTAATTCTTTCTTACAATAACGGATGCATGTAAACTGATTTCTCAAATGAATCTATGCGAACAATATATCTAACTAGCCTTGAAGATGGTTAACTCAATCAAACTACTAGAGCTCAGCATAAACGATAAGAGGTTGCGGCTCCGCGATTTTACTATACCTGTGTTCCAGAAGCCAAGGGTCAGATCAATTCATCACTGCATCATTACTCGCATGCGCAAGGACAGGCTTCAAAGCACTCCCTGAAGCTTTTGCACTGAATTCACACAACAGCCGTTCGTCTAGTAAATGTGCATGTCATAACAAAATATCCCCATAGACTGGAACAGACAGGCAGAGAAGGGTTGGCTGATTTCTCTTGATTCTATAGATTTTACCATGGCTACTCTTCAACTGAACTGTCTCGAATAATATCATCAAGCGGCATCAGTAAAATAAAAAATCGGAAAACCCAATGTGCTCATCAAGTTGAACCTCCAGCACCTCGAACGAGTTTCTTTCAAAGGCTAATTCTTCCAAGGATACTAAGATTTGATGATTTAACTGAGTCTTTATCACTCGAAAGTTCCAACTTGAGCATTTCAAGTTCCACGTCAAAATACCCTTATTCTCTCACAGTGCACCTGGAGCGCAGTAGGCTTTCTGACCTGTGAGACGTTGCCTATAAAGAATCAGCAAGAAACTAGATGTTGAACATAATATTTCATAAATGTATTGTCGTACTCCACCTTACAGTTAAAGCTTACATCTCCATTGTCGAGAGAATCTGACAATATAAAGCGATAAGAAGCTTACCCGCAGAATGAAATCTAAAGCTTTTTGGCCCAGTTATGCATTTCCCTAAAGCTACGGAAGAAATACACTAAAACGGCACGAAAACGTAATTTTACAATTTAGATAAAATATTCCGCTTTTATACCAAGTACACGGTATAGTACTTATTATAAATCATTTCTGCGTCAGATTACTGTTACAGGATAAAACATTTTAGTTATTTTCAGTCTCTATTTCAAAAATGTTATGTTCATGCAATTTAATAGCACAATTACAACCTATTGGTATGATTATACTGGGGATAGGATATACTTTTTGCTAATGGAATAAACCTATACCAGGTTGGTAATTGATAAATTTTGCTGAAATACCTCCGCTGGGTAAATTATCTCGCTAATCTGCAAGAATTTATGTGAAAATACGTTGAATCCAAATTGTTACTGCCTATATTATAAACTGCGCTCAAAGTTGATTGATGATTCGACAAACACACAGAATTAATAGCTCTTTTGAATTAATAGGAACAGCTCTGAAGATTTGAAAAGTTAGAGGCACTTTCACGATTATGGCTGGGATTCACTGAGACCTTTACGCTCCATCTTGTACATTAACATTATGATAAACAATTTACCTTGACTGCAATGAATATTAACCTCTACTAATAGCTTTTTGTTACTTTCTCCTTTTATGACATTGGTGGAATGGTCTTCTGTTCCCTACAACCGAACATTCTTTCATTGTTTTGTTGCTCATCATCTTACTCAACATAACAGACCTAAAGGCCCCAGTACATAATGGGCCATGGGGTACGTAGGCTACCATTGCCCATTGCCCATTGCCCGTCAGCTTGAAAGGTGTTCACACAATGGCGCATGACGTTCGGTCGGTAACTGAACAATGGCCGACTACCGGCCAGGCTACGCCACGATCCCTTAGAAGTGTGACGAAAAAGAAAACCGACAACATCGCCATTGTACGTCACGATCCATTAGATATTGCTAACTCTCTGCCGGCATGCGCCATTTCTCCCTGTATACAATGGCGATGGTCTGCAGTGGCCCATCATGACCGATTGTGTACTGGGGCCTTAAAGGTAATCCATCTATTTTTGTACATGCATTCTTTGCAGTTCTAGTCATAAATAATCTGCCGTAATCTGAGTCTTCATACAATGCTACATGTAGAATTATTTGATAAATAATTAAACCTGTTGATTGAACAAGTTACTGAACTTATAAAGGTACTGTATAATATATATATGTTGCTCAATTAAGAAATATTTTTAGTTTCATCTTGATTTTAACTATACGAGTATGACAATTAACATATCTGTATGTAATGTTCAATTATTTAACAAATATGATGCTAAAATATTCGTTTCTTATTTTAATTTAATACCTTATGCCTTAAATAAATGTAGTTCGCTGGATGCACGTATTGAGAAATATATGATTTTTTTTTCATTTAATGCTGAGAAGAGAACCTAGAATTATTTTACCTGGAAGTTAGTATTAATTACCTGAAAACTTGGAAAGTGCATTTCTTTGTCCTTGGTAGAAGTTCAGGTAGCTTTGATTTCAAATAAGGGCAACTTGCCTTTCAAAAATCCATGAATAGCTGAGTCACCGAACACTATCATTTAAGAAAAATAGATTGAAGACAGTATTTGGAGAATAAAAAAAATATCAGTGCCGACCGGGCTCGAACCTGTTTGCTGCATTCCTGTATCGGCTGGGCTTTCGCATTATGGTAACCAGACGATCTAAGTTGTCGCTCCGAGCTAAACTCCGCAATAATCTGAGTAATACGCCGCTCGGACCAGTAATCTTCTGGTCATTCAGTCAAGCATAATATTTGCTGTGTATTATCACCAATCACCTCCCGTAAAATATCAGGAATGACCAGTGGTAGGGCCACCAATCGTAACTGTGCAAGCACAAGAAAGCAGGATTATATACAAAATACATTTTTGGGCAGAGAAGCGAGCATATGTAACTCAGCTGTGTTGCGAAAACTATTATGATTCTCTCTCAAATTATAGTATACCTTCCTCGTGCTCACACAGTTCCCTATCCCAATCTTATGAGTTAAGCTTTGGCAATGATGTTTATCCATTTGTTGTTAAACGTCCCATTAATATTTGTCCACATCATTTTTGTGCTTGTTAGCTGCATCTTGGGTGAGCGTTGGTAATGCAAGGACGTATAACAGGCTTCTCCTTCAAAAACAGCCAACCAGTTAGGGTATTATTACTGTATGTACAATTTCAGCAAGTCTTTATTCTCGCGGTCATCCGACAGTCCTTTATACTTTCTCATAGCACATACTGCTCATGTCACTTCCCACCACCCACACCCAATCGCAAATCAGAATATTTTTTCGTAATCTCAAATGTTTACGATTGGAGATGGAGATATTTTTAAGTACCTGGTCAGCAAAATAACGCCAGGAACAGTTTTTTGTACAAATAAATATATGAAAGGATCGATGTGTAGCTAAGCTGCTCCTATACAGATCTCTGCCTATTTGCTAAAATGTTGAGAATACTCAATGATTCATCTAAAATATTCAATTTTTATGGCAGTCTCAATAAAACATTATCTAGTGATCGATTACATGTGTATACTTCATTTGATTCGTGATTTTCTGCTTTTCGAAATACTGTCCGGCACTGTCTTAATATCTGGATAAATCCAGTTTTATCTACTTGAGTCCTATTGTAATGTGGTAGTAGGTAATCAATAGCAAAAAAGTATGCTTTTATGAATTAAGTAACTCACTGCCTATATGCAGCAGTGGACGATAGCTAACCAGACACTGATATAACAAAGAATACAACTTATCCATTTCAAAACATTAATTGTTATAACTTTAATGGAAATAATGGTCGGTCCTCCAGAATTTTATAAATATAATAATTATTGTACAGGATATACACCCAATTTGAATGCATTTGTGTATTGAATTTTTTTAGTAACTGTGAGTATGGGTCCAAAACACCGCCACAAGCTATTTCCACTGGCGTATATTCGATGAAAAAATTACAAACTTTTTTACCCTGACCACAGCGCTTAAGCATGATTTACGCTAAAAACGCGAATTGAAACCCTATCAGAATTATTGGTCCGCTAACAAATTTCCCATTAAATCAATTACGCTGCCAACTCGTGAACCTTTTTGATACGCTCGATAAACCCGCGCATAAAATTTGGCATGGGCTGCTTTCATACCGGGGAATAAAAATAAAATACTGAGTCACCTTCGGAAGGCTGGGATATAATTTTTTTTTATGAAGAGCATCCAAGTTGAGACGGTTGAAAGGTTGGTTTTAGTTCATAAAGTGGTATTACAGTAGATAAGGCAGAAAATAATAATCAAAGTGCTGCTCAAAACTCACTTTTCAACGTCATCAGGCAAAACGAAAATGATGGAAAATACATGTACAAGAAAATAAATGATTGGCGACGTCGCTGCACTGTGCGAATCGCTCAAAAATAAGATGTATAGAAAGTGAAGAAGCATATTATGACAATTGCAGAGCCGCAACTTATTAAACGAACCAAACAACTATTGGACAATCGAACATTGAGTAAGATACTAGTCTTTAATCAATGGGTCGAATCATTTTGATTCCATAGTAAGGAAATGGTGTTCATATATAACACCAGTATATATTTTTCACAAAGTGGTTATGGTAAAGATGTGAAAGCTTTTTTCGATTTGTTAGTTCTCATAGATGTTACAACGAAAAACTTTACGGTCTGATGTCTAATTAGTAGCTATACAACTTGAAGGTACAAATGACTATAAAATGCTCTGTTGTCAGACTGCGAAGACGTCAAGGGCCAGAAAATATGTTAACTCTGAAGTTCTACCTAATTTATAGAAAAAACGTCTGAGCTATGCCTGTCCAAATACCACTGGAACATTTATTTGGTGAAAAACAATAAACTACCTCACGATTTTTTTTGCTATGAGATGTAGGAAACGTTGAGTCAAGTTGATTGAATAAATCCTCCTCAGTCGTGTTTGTTACAGCGAATATCAATATGGTTTCCTGTCCCATCAGCCAAGTCAGAAAATTTGTACAACCATGAATGTATCAGCAAAGCCAATTTTTATCATGCAGTTATTTTCAAATAATTTAGTCGAATAATAGATCTTCAGATAGACTGTGGTCAGTTATTACCTTCTATAAAAAGAAACTTTAGTTTGAGAGAATTTTTTGCACCTTCACACCATTTGACTACATCAAAAAGTGGTTTGTAACTTGAAAATGTAAAACTGGACTATAATAATCGTTTTGCCTACCTATCGTTCTGATTGTCGCTTCACCTGTCTGGTTCTTGTCTACTCTATAACTAGGAAAGTGCTGATCGGCTCACAATCCAATATTTAGTAGTTGCAGGCAAAAGACTAGTGCTGAAGAAATATTAAAAACTTTAATAAAAAATAAATACCATATAAGTTTAACGTTCCAGGACCATTTCTCACAAACATTATTGAGGGGAGAGAGAAGTTCAGTGAAACCTTGCAAAACTCTAAGATTTGATTGTATGTTTAACGACTTTTCTTTCTATAAAAAAGATGATCCTAAACCTTATTTCAATGAAATTGAGATAACTACTAGAGCAGGATCAAAAATTTTTGTAAATCGCTTCAGTAGTAGCAAAGTTAAAGTATAACGTATGTAACTGAAAATTGTGTTCGAGCTTTTCGGTCGTAAGAGAGGGATGTCGTCTATTATAGAATGACGTGTCCTCACAGAGCGCTGCAGCAAAATATCTGACCGCTACTAGAGATGTTGTCGCTACGATTATGAGCTTTTACAGTTTGAATTGAATGGTGTGAGTGAGTGGTAGATTTGATCCATCACTATCATCATAGCGTCACTGTAAGAATCTCGTAGATGACGACATGTCATAATTGGTAGAACACGCTGGTAGAGATTGCCAGAACTGTGGGTTCGAGTACCCCAGCACCACATCTTACATACACTATTTGGTCGTCACTCATTTGAAGATGAGTGTTCAAACAAGGTCTTCAATACTTAGTAGACAGCCGCCTTGATTTCATTTGATTCGTAGCAGCTCCATTTCTTGTTCCTGTATCACATGACGTAAACAGGGCTGATCGATGTGACACGTGCAGATGCTCATAAATCATTCTCCCGAAATTTCTTGGGAATCCAGAGCTGCAGCGGTTTCCTCGGGACTGGCAGAAAGGTGCGCCAACTCCGACGGGAATATGAACGAAATTTAATGAACTTCCGGTCCTATAGTCTGGTTAGTATATCCTGTTTGGTTGATATCCCGAAAGGTGTCGAATCGTTTCAAGATTATAACGGGCGTATTGCCACTCCAAAACAGTGTTAACGCTGACAGATCCAAAAGTTTGCTCACTCAGCTGCTATCTTTCAATTTCTGTGGCACAGATAGTCGCAATCAAACCAAAATTAAGCATGTTTGTATACTCTGCACCTTAACCCTCTCGAATCTGAAATAGGTATTATTCTGTAATTTTTGGAATTACATCTGTTTGCATGTAATCGTTATATCAGCGACTGACAAAAAATTGACAACCATCATTTTGGAGTATCAACTCATGCCTATACGAGAAATGTCATTGAAAATAGGATATTCCTCTACTAATATAATACTATTAATAAAAACAGGAGCTTGACGAATAAGGTAAGAAGATTAAGGGTATTCAAGTAGATTAACTCGGTTTTTCCAACGCTGTGTATTTCTCTAGAATAAGGTTTTTGGATCATAGTTTGATATGAAGTTCATCTTGATCCATACATTATTTTAGACATTATTTAGGAAAGAGCAAAATGTTTAGTGGCTGTGACTGATGTTGCCAAGTACCTCCACTTTTTTGCGTTTTCAAGCGGTTATATTGAAAATATAGATAGGATAAGTTGTTCTGTAAACCTTTTATACCTGTTTACTAGATTATTCCCAAAAACATGGAGCTTCTGAACTAGATATATGAGTGTCAGTGTGTGAAAACATCTACAAAAGTTTGATGTTCTGCTTCAGATAACAGCGCCACAGACGATTTATTTTTCCCACCAGTCCCTTCCGTGATTCATTATTTACTTCTTCTTTCATAAACTTCCTTTCAGTATCCCCTACTGGGGCGATAAATGGTGAATTCCGTTCCCTGAGAAGAGTTAACGTCAGTGCTTATTCTGGTCAATTTTGTGGGTTACACGGCTTTCGCACGTGGCTCAATGAGCTCAGATAAACAGTGTTATTCTGGAATTTGGAATTTAGAGACCCTAAAAGCTTTATTAGCAATATCAAAAGCTGACTATAAAGCTCTACAGTTACGCAGCATCACAGAAAATAAATATTTTGAAAACTAGACCTATCACTTCCTATTGGACCTCATTCAATAAATACCAATCTCAATGTCGTATTTTGGTATTGTTTCTATTTATCCCATAACCTCCATTTTTTCAAATATCGTTGAAACTTGTGTTATATGTATTTTTCAAACTTTTTCTAAAACAATCATTTATTAAGCCCAATGCTGAGGGCACATTAGCCAAAATAAATAATAAAGCTCGATTCTCTTCCAGTTCTTTATGTTAGTGAAGTACACTTCCAATCAGTCTATTATGGTCATTGTTGCACAGTGACTTTTCTGTTTTCAGTGATTAATACTAGTTACTGAACCAGTTAGCTTATCTTTTCAAAAAATTCAACACAAAACACCTTGAAGTACATTTTTGCGTATGTGAAATGTAAAAACTCAAGTTATGAAGGCGATAATATTTCCTCACAATTTTAACATTACGAGTTTGTGTGAAAACTAGGGCCGCCGCAACATTCGCCATCAGTGAATTAAAATCCATGTCGGATCTCGATTCTAGCTCAAGACGCTTTTATTTGGGGATGTGTTATTATCACAGATCCTGCTTAATCTGCATCTCTACGTATTTCCCTCCTGGTCAGGGTATCCAACATACCCCAATAGTCAAGATTTATTTTAAAATATATTTCGGAGGAACTTAGAAACACGTTCCTATGTTTCGTTAAGAACTTAAGAAATCATGACGCATTGGACTGAGACGATAAGCGTGCACAAAAAACAGTACGGCACAGAAACTGTATACCCAGCTACCCATACATAAAACTGTCATTTATTGTGTCATTTCAACCTGATTTATTTTTTGCTTTGGAGTATTTTGTGGATAAAAAATTAACAAGGGAAAAATATGTATTGTTGCATGTGCTGTTATACCAATGAGGAATATCACTGCCAAAATCGAGGACGGAAAACCACGTTCATGGCGAAAGAGATAGTTAGTCGAAAGTTAAGATAAAATTATCTCTATATTAAGTGTGATCTGATGTGGCGTGGGGCGCACGGTTCTTGGACGACACAAGATTTTCAACGCAAAAGAATGTGTGTATATTGCGAGCTAATCAGTAACTTTAGACCACGTTTTTCATAGGACAATATGTTGCAAATATGTGCAAATATATTCATAGTACAGCTACTTTTTGAAGAAACAAAACATTACTGTTGACTGCTGGTGTATGAAGTCAAATATTTTTACCTCTATAATTGGATGAAAGGATTAAGATTACTTGAAAATCAACATGCAAGCTGAAGGTGTTTTTCTCATAGAATAACCATCATAAAATAAACAAAATTTATTGATATTTAAAAAAAAATTCATTAGGTATCTTATATTACACTGAACTAAGTTTCGATTCTAGAAGACCATGCGATCAAACATTTGATTGTTCATTCTCACGTAATGTGATTGCACTTTAGGAAAACTCTAAATAAGAGTATTAAGCACATCAAAATGTATGCAAGCTACGCTCCAAGGAGGCCAATATTCAAGATTAATAACGCACTAAAATTGAACGGATCATAAAAGATATGACCTTTTGGTTCACATTTTCCAATAATTAATTTTGTTGCAATGAAAGTTTGCATACCCTTCAGATATGACGGTTCTAGGATTGGATATCCGAACAAAGTATTTTTAAATGTAGTTATAATTCTAGTATCAGATTTTTCCATTTTAGTACTGAAATATGTACATTTCTGACATTACCGTATATTGTATTAAGCCAGCGGCGGTGGAGTGACGTTAACAGGCAGATTTCCATTTACATATTTTTTATTTCCATTGTGCCTGTGCATTTAGTTTCTGCTCAACGGTACTGAAATTATTCATAATAAAGAACTTTAATACTTTCGTCGTGTCGGCATATAAAAACCGCCGTCATACGCCAACTAGACCAGAGTGCGCGGCTGAAGGCAATGGCGTGCAAGGAACACTACTACTACTATTATTACTACTTCAAGTTCATTGAATCAATACTTGCGAATCCTATTTACACAGTTTGGATAAAATGGAGGAAGTGATACCCTCTGGCAAATAAATTTCAACTAAAGTAGCACACAGGCTAGAAAGAAATACTTTTTCTATTAAGTTCAACACCAAGCTACATACAGTATGAAATGTTATGTGACAGTCGATACTTTGGCGGAGTAACCATAAATAACACAAAATTTCACCATACGCTAAGCCACTTTATTTAAACACGAAAGGTGTTAATTTTTTCTTTAAGATGCTAATATAGTTAGCGAAACACGTGTCGGGCTTAAAAAAATGATTTGGCGAGTGGTAAGAATGTGTAGTGTTTGCGAGTATGGGAAGCGCTGAATAAATTGCTTTACCTACTTCATATGGATCTTTGCAGCAGAACCGAAAATCTATAGAATTATTTCATAGACAGTGGTCGAACAATGCTTTAACGGAATAGCTTATAGATATGCTTTACTAAAATTGTTGTTTTTTAAATTCATGTTCTGTTATTTCCAATATTGAGCGCAAACCCTTTCCAAAATAAAAGTATTTACTTGTATCAGTCCAAAAGTGAAAATATTACATCAGTGGCTAATTGCATTGTTCTATGAGCAGATTTATTTGAAGTTTTTTTTGAAGATCTTAATACTCTAGGTTAGCGCAATAATAACATCAATTTAAGGTACATTAAACAGGCAAAAGTTGGAAGTAATCGTATTACTCATTGTTGCATAATTACGTTATTAATTTAAATTGCCCGGTTTAATTTGCAAGACGGATTCTGAAGGTAGGGATTATGAGTTATGATCTGTATATTTTAGCTTTCTGTGGAGGTCCATTGCAATTTGCTGAAAATGCTCCCAAATATAGGGGGATACACGTGGAATGAGTTCCAATACTCTTCCCTTCTACCGCTTCCCACCCGCATCATCCCAAGCCTCCCTTGGCCTCATTGGGCTTCATATGCAACGTCACGTAAATTGCGATATGTTTGGGAGCACTTTTTGTATATTTCTGCAAACCTTGACAAATTCCTGATGCTTCCAAATTGTAGGATTTGTGAATTATAATTGGCTTACCCTGTTTAACACAGTATCATTTATATGATAATACTTTTAGTTGGTTAGACCGCAATTTTTCAATGGCTATTGCTGTGTAATTTGTGCCTGACGTATAAACCATTCATCATGATAGCCATTATTATAGGCTTTTGTAATTCTGTCGTAGTTTAGTATGTTTTTCAGTTTTTTGAAAACGGCCTATCCCAGTTATAGAATACTCATAATATTACAGAGTTTTATCGGATTTAACTGCAATCCGTAAGAGAAGCAACTAAAAGTAATTAGAATAATTAGAAAGAAAAATGTGTCACCAATGGGGATCGAATGATCGATATACTACAAATAAAAAAATTATTTTTTCGATTACATCCAGATATGATGATAGAATGTCGGTCAGAATAAATAAAAAATATGTGTTTGAATTCTAGAGCCTTGTCCCGTCTCCCTGACGATGGCAATCACTATGGCGAAATTTTCTGGATGCTGAGTTCAAGTTTAAATAATTGGCGACAGTGCGTATGCTTGCTCTGTACCAACTCCTCTGCATACTTATCTTGCCTGTTATTAGTTGCAAGATACGATAGTAGTTATCTCGAACAATGAGACCTAAATAGATTTTTAGATATTTTATGGTTGTTGTTAAGGGCACAGAACTTGTTGCGTATCACGTACGCCGCTGACGTCGCAGCGGTGTCGGTGTGCATGAAAACGCCATAACGAAGTCGGTGAATTATGCAATGGAGGACAAGGGCGGCAGCAGCAGGCAGCGCAGTTGCGCGACCCTGGCGAGTTGGCGGACGCGTGTTCAGCGTTGTTCACATTCAATGCATGGTAGTAATGAAGAAAGGAATGTCCTTTTGCCACCGCCGGCGGTGCCCTTGCCAAATATGAAGGGTGTTGGCCATAGAGATTTCAGACAGCGTCCTTTTATACGAGAAGCATAAAAATGTTTTTCCCAATGTGAATATGAACACGGATCAATGTTCATGGTTATATAGTTATCAAGATAACCGTCTCGTCTTTTGCACAACGTAGGGAATTGTGACAAAGTCGGATGCGGTTGCGCAAGCAAGACCTGCAGCATGTTGCACAAGTATTCCTAAAAACGATGTTAGGAGCATCATGGATCCTTATTATTTTTAATATACCTTATAGAGCTGTTTTATATAGATAACACATACTATTATTATCTTAGAAATTACAAAGTGAATTTTGTCAGTAGAATTGCATATTTGAAAATTCAGACAGACTCCATTGATGACAGTATGACAGGCTACCCAAAACACTTCTGTTCTCATGAGCATCTGTGCCGATATCGTTACCAAACAAATATGTTCCTAAGACAATTATTCAATAGATAGCTATTGATAGAATAATTTGCGTCAATCACCTGATAAAAGTAAGTAGTATGCAACAGTTGGAAAAGGCTTTTGCTTAATATTCGTCGTACTTAAGTATGCTTAAGTCTTATTCTTTTGTAAAGTTGAATTGATAGATAAACTGTCTATAAAAATATTCCATAGATCTTGCATTTTGCCACAAATGATCTACTGGAGGTACAGCAATTTTTTTCTGCCATTCTACTGTAACCTCCTACAAAAATCACTTTTTTACTATTTTTATTGATACAAAAACAACAGCCATTGGCGTGGGGAGTAAACACGCTACTACTTTGTCGAACTGGGCTGGTATTTTTCTACCTAGGTTTTGCAGCTACACGTAATGTATATAGTACATTTCAACGTCTTTATTATTGGGCTTTTAATAGGTAGTGCATTCTTCCTCTTTTCACAGTGCATTCATTCTACCTTAATTCATCCTGATGCTATTAATATGCTTCTATTCAAATAACTAATTTTTTTTCTGGAAGGGTGAAGTAGCACTGCCTTGCTATTTTTAGTAGTAGGTAAAAACTAACACATGTACATGCCGGTGGTTTTCCATTATTCTGTTTAAACCTCCACAATGCGCAGTTGTTCGCATTCCCTCCAACCAGCGACTCTTTTTGAGCGGCATGAAAGCAAACTCGTCCCTTTGTAGGCCAGTATGCCGCAGGAGTAAGCATAAATTATAGAAAGGGAGCGCTACACGAAAAAGCGCGGCCAACTTCATTTCCAAGGTAAACTGTAACGGCTGCCTTGTAAAAAATTCATAAATTCTCTTTTATCTCGTGCCCACAATATATTAAGCTTACTGTTCCTTAGCTACGTGTTTGCAGGATGTGTCAAAATGAAGAGGGTTCGCCCTATACTAGGTGTTCAGAAACAAGCCACTGCTATGGGGTGTTTCCGTTATGGAAGGATTTAATTCACAAATGCAATAATGATGATGATGATGATAATAATAATAATAATAATAATAATAATAATAATAATAATAATAATAATAATAATAATAATAATAATAATAATAATAATAATAATAATAATAATAATAATAATAATAATAATAATAATAATAATAATAATAATAATAATAATAATAATAATAATAATAATAATAATAATAATAATAATAATAATAATAATAATAATAATAATAATAATAATAATAATAATAATAATAATAATAATAATAATAATAATAATAATAATAATAATAATAATAATAATCATAATTGGTTTATTGCTTTACCATTTATAGCACAACTCATGCCCTAAATTTATAATATGAGACACGTACGTAATGTGTTACAAAGGTAATGAAGTTACGATCAACTGAAGTACCTCAAAATTAATTTCAGCCGAGGCACACGGATACCGCGTAGAGGAAGTTTTTGATAGAAGGTTCTAGTATATCAACATAACTACATATTTTCATATAGTTGCTAAACATAACATAAATAGGAGAATTAACAGGTTTGTATTTGCTCTGGCAGAATTAAAGTATACACTACTACTCGATTTCAATCGCATGTAGAAGAGAGATATAAGCTTTCATATTTCAATACTGAATGCTATTCACAGACTTAACAATTTCTTATCATATATATCCTTGTGCTTATCTGAAAGCATTCTCTATCCTCCTTTAAACCTAAAGAACTAATCACTATAGTTAGTATATGAACATTCATTAAGTGTTGTGCTAACCATCGTGATCTCAGTTTTTCGGAATATGGATGCAAATTCCTCAAATTCAGCTTAAAACTGAAGATGTCCTGATGCTGCTTGCATATCTATATCTACCTTTTGCTTGCTTCGTTTTGTTGATTGTATGTTGTACTTACATTATATTGTTTATTTCAGAAAATAAAGTGTTTTAAATGATGTGGCTGTTAGAATCAGCTTTGTCTCACTTTCCTCATTCACATCTACTGCTTTGAATTTCATAGAAAAAACAACATTGAATAAATGTCTATATTCTTTTCGCGAGGATTACCAATCTAATACATGATTTATTTAATATTTATTTATTCTCTAGCATAGTTCAAGCAATGGAACACACCAATGTATCATTTAATATAATCATAAATTGCTTAAAAACAGAAATTATTGGTAGTCATTGCATAATGAATTGAAAACTACAGACATATTGCCGTTGTATGCACGATGAGAGGGTTTTCCCGTATGCTATCAGTACTAAAACTCCTATGATCCTCGTTTTCCCCTTCGTTTTGTTAACAGTAATAGCTTCAGTAACTAATTATTGTTCAATGTATTACTGATAGTTGAATTGGCATGCAGTAAGTTATTCACTCCAGATTCACTAAAATTATCATTAACTCGTTAGTAGACGACGATCAAACTGTGAAGCAAAATAACTCGCCGTATATATCTTGTGTATTCGACACAGTCTCTCTTCTCTGCAGTCATTCTTCCACTAATGTCGAAGCAAGAAGGCAAATCCCAAACTAGCAAAGTGAGAGTTCTATGAGATCGTGCATTTCCAGTTGAAAGCAAAATTATTGATTTCTGTACCCATCCCAAATATACATATATTTAAATGAAATAGGCAGTTGAGCTTTCGATATTTCGAAGTTCAAATAACTGTGCATTATTTTAATAGCACTCCAAACTTTTGTAATAAGTATCGCTTCTGCAACCAGGGCATGATTTTGCGCTGCTTCTTATTTTTTTTGATTATTCCCCTTCACATGACTGTTGATTATGATGCTGTTCCTTAGAGGATTCATTTCCTACTCACAAGTCGGCGTCGGTACTGCTACTCTACAAGGCCCAGCTCAGACCATCGCTGTAGTACTGCTCGCATTTGTGGGGATGCGCCCTAAAGTACTCCCTAAAGCTTCTGGATAGGATAAAGAAACGAGCAATACGTCTAGTGGATGCGCCAGCCATTACAAGGGACCTCCACAGTCTGGAACATAGGAGAAAAGTGGCCGATCTGTCTCTATTCTACAGATAATATCATGGTAAATTTTCGACCGAGCTATTTCGTAAAATAGTACCAAGAGTTGCCAGTATAGTAAACTCTGGACGAGCGCAGTGGGCGCATCCTCATCCCGTTTAACTTCCAACATCTCGAACGAGCCTCTTCCAGAAGTCTTTCTTTTGGAGAACCTAGGCGTTGATCAACGACCTGTTGGGGAGTTACAATCTACAGCGTTTCAAGGTCAATGTTAATAGACATTTGTCCTCTCGCGGTGCTTATGGAGCACGATTGGCTATCTGCCTTTGTGAGAGGTTATCTATATGAAAAAAAAATTCATCTATCGCTTCGTTGATAATTATATTGTTAGTGTTTTTGATTTCCTATTTATTTACGTCACATTTATTCTAGAGAAGAGACAAAACAGTTATTGAAAAAGATGTGCGGTGAAAGTTCTTGCTGATTGGGTATTAGACAGCGACATCATATCTAAGTTTATTTTTATTCTTTCATTTGATACTTTCGCCTAGCCTCTTTATTCCTGTTAAGGCACAAAATGATGCATGGTTATTTCACAGTTTCGCTATGTTACCTTTTGCTTACTGTTGAGAACTGTGGTCTGTGGCCCGAAGCATAACTGATCGCCCATCACTATTATGACAGAGTTGACAGCTGTCAACTGCCATTTTGTTCTGAATAAAATAACTAAAGATAACCTAACCTTTATCTCTGGTTGACACGTGGTGGGAGCGTCGCATCGTTTCACCATATCGTTGGGGCTCAATTTGGTGTGTATCAAAGCTCAATATATGATAATACAAAGGTCATTCGAATTTGTTAATGAACCAGCATAGCTCGCACACTACACACCTAAATGCTGTTAGAGCTCCGCACTCCACACATACCGGGTATATATTCTCAAAATATCTAATGTTCCAGTGCTATGCGTGCTGTGTACGAACACTACATACTGTCATTTACTCGGAATTTTATTCTTAACTCTGCTATCTATGACTGAGTAGGAAAATAGCTAAATACTTCATAGACTATACACCCTGCCGATTTGAGTTACGTTACTGAACAAACGTGCCCATAAATGCTACCTATAAATTTGAAACGTTAATTGGTCACAAATGTGTTTGGGTCCATTTATTTTCCTTTGTTTTTAGTTTTTAGCTAGAGCAACAAAGTGAGCGTGAGGTGGTATTTGTTTGCGTTAGGTCGTCCACTCTATTTATTCTGCAGCTATAACGGTAACGTTTTTCATTTGTCGAGCACTTCCGAGTGTATTTATTGTTGGGTATATGTGCCCGAAACAATCGGCGAAGTTCGCATACAGCACAAAATAGGGAGGATGAGGGAATCGAGGGGCATATTGTGACATGATGAATCTATGAATTTTTCTAGAACCATAAAGAGCAAAAGTGGAAAATGGAGACCTGCTGATTTTAGTCGATCCATACCGAGAGACCTTATTTCGGCGAGGGCAGTATGTCATCCAGAACAATGATGACATTGAGAGAATTGTGGATTCGGGGATATACAAGCTGAGTTCAGTTTGGCGCATAAGGATCAGGCAACCACTTCAACAAGGAAGTCGCATGAGGGTCTGCCAACCGAGGAGATGGATAGACATCAAATAATTGAATCATCTTCCATCAAGCTGCTGGGAATTGATATCAACAATAACATGTCATGGCACGATGACGTTGTTGGTGTTCCAGAAACTGAGGGTTCTATTCCGCTCCAGGAAATTATATTCTATGGCGACTGCTCTATACAGGGCCCCAATCAAGCCCTCGTTGGACTCTCCCTAAATCTTCTGCACACAATACGGAGACGAGCAAAACATCTGGTAGATGCGCCTGACCTTACAAAGAACCTCTCCGTTCTAAAAGATCGAAGAATGATGGCTGATCTGTCACCATTCTATAGGTATTTTCATGGCAGGAGTTCGACCGAGTTGTCTCGTATAATAACATCAAGAGGCGCCAGTACATCAAAGACTAGTTCTTTAGACGCTCATTGATATACGCGATCATTCTTAGTCGTTGACTGATCATTTTAGAGTGACCTTTGTGGAAACAGCTAGGACGAGCTTCAGCCTGGTAACATGGATTGATTTATCATTTTTTGTATAAACTACTTGTGTTGGCAGTTTAATCTCTCAATAGGCACTCGACGGTTAACAATTTGCTGATCCGAGCTAGTAGTACATTAACTGAATAATTATCTCTGTCGTAGACCGTTTCAAAATTAAAATATACGTTCACACAAATTATAAACCCATGATTGAATCATGAGCGATGTATTTGTATCGATAATTAATCCTACATGATATTTATAATGTATTGCCGCTCCACATATGCGTTGCCTGTTTCATGAGGTTAGAGTTTCAAATGGTTGACGTCAAGTCATTCCGTCAATTGTGACTTACTAGCTCACCAACATTGTAATAGTGATCCTAATTCACGAATATAGGGCAACATAGATGTCTAATAATTAATAATGCGTTTCATTGCTAAAAATCCTAAAGGCGGAATTCACCCAAAACCGGCTCTAGCAGATAAAAACAAAGGAAAAACCTGCATAGCTCCATCACCATTAAGGTCACGTCGTCGACATAAAAAAAATCATATTATTGGCGAAGTCACGTTTTTCCCATGAAGCCACGCACCGCATTAGAGGCAGCGTCGGCAGCTGACTTGTGTTCTACATAACCCCAGATAGATGAGATAGCGTTGTAGTATTCGTATTATTCTAATACTCCTGTCGGTTAATTCAAATTGTGATAATCATTAATATATCCTCTACGTCAACCTATGTATTAGTCTTAATCTGATATTTGATATAAACTGATTCATCATGTTGTATCGAGTAGGTACCAGTCGAAACTAATAGGCCACAAGAAAAATTAATTCATGTACATTGCCCCAGTATTACTTCAGATCGATCTTAAAATTGTTTGTTTTTGCAGTTTTTTTGGTGTTCTGTATTAGAGCTAATTTTACTTCCTATTTATACATACTGATATCCCAGACGGTGACTAGTATTTGCATGTATGCAATTATAGGAATTTACGTTACGTAAATGAAGTTTGGTGTGAATGCAGCTGGTCCAATCATGAAAAAATATTTTTGTTTGCCTGACGAGCATTTATGCTATCTGTAAATGATTTGAAAACGAAGAATGATGTAAATTTCTATATACTTGATCTTCAAAAATAATACTTATGACTACTCGTGGAAATTTTTGGAAACGAAGTTAGAAGAACTAAAAATGAACCACTTCGAGCAACACTGCACCTCCACCATTGCCTCGAATTCACAGAGGAAAGCAGCAGATCAAACTACATGCCCTCCTGAAATCTAATTAGAATTGGAGCAGCGTTAGTTGGGCAGATTTTATCTTTGGCTTATAGATAAGCAGTAAAATTATAATAATATTCTAATACGATCTGAAGCAAAACAAGCCAGACAGATCATAAGAAAATCTGGCGATAAACTTATGTAGATATTTCCTCCACCATAAAGGTCAAAGATCTTATACTAGATTTTACGGATTGGTACTCTGATGCAATGAATAAATTGAATTGAGTTCTCCCATCACTAGATAGGGTTTGTGCGCTCCTATTCTAACTCAAGACGTCATTTTCGTTTTAGTAAGGGTATTGTAATGAAATGCTGTCCAAGAAATGTGGAAGCCGCTGAGCAAAATTCCTGCTCTCTCATGATAACTATCGAAGTAGGTGGCTTGTGATTCAGAATAGATGGTCATACTATATATAATATAAAGCGGCCAGTAGAAATATTGGATTAGATTACAAATACTCATATTGACTCTACCAAACAGCAAGTGACATCCTCAAATTATGAGATTTTTGAAACTGGTGCGAAAACTGGAATTCAGTTACGTAATTTTATTTAGAAGCACCGTCGAGCATGAAATTTGAATAACTCAACAAATAGTTAATTAATTTTCGCAGATACAAACATTACAGGTCAACACGGGTAGGGTATAAATGTCAAAGGTTAGGCATGTTATTACGACTACCTGCATTTGGATGACAAAATATATATTTGCCTGAGATAGGTTCATCCGTAGTTAAATTGGTTGGTGTAAAAATAGAGAATGACGATGATCTAAATTTTAAGCGAAAACGCGTCACTGGATAGAAAGGGAGCTATATTTGTGAAACTTTGTATTCTGAGCAAGATTTCTCCATACATTATTTTGTACCTTGTAGATAGTCACATCACAAATGAAAGAATTGAATATTTTAAAAGGCTCCTGTCTTACTGATTAACTATCTAAGTCGCATCAGGTGTCTCAAGTGTGGTATTCTATTTTGTCTAAATATTCTAGTAAACTCTTTCTGCTTTTTAGGTGTAATATTTTTTGGCATTTACACTAGGGATAAAGAAGCCTCAGCACCGTCTTCCTGAAGATACGTCAGGCCATGTAATATTCTATTCCTTAAAATGTTTTATTCCCTGAGCTATGTCGTCCTTTTAATAAAACTTATGACTTAAACTCTTACTATCACCCAACAGCAAAAAAAAATTGTATTAACTTTCATCGCAATATAGCCGAAATTGCAGTATAGTCAAGAAGATAATGACAGTTTCTCTGAAATAATTTCACAGCATGTGAACGAATTGGAATATAACCATTGAGTAATATAAGAGTCCTTATGCAATGGTATAACTTATTATAATAATAGTTTTTTGTTTTTCTCACTGAGCAATATCAAATTATCTTTTTAATATGGAGTCAAATATGCTTAGCAGCTAACTATGTACATATAACTCATACAATACATAATATCAAAGCCAGGCTAGTTCACTTCATTTTTTCGTTCCGATGATACGCCCCCAAACGTTTGAATTTCAGTTTGCTGAAGTTCCAAAACATGTCTAGGAGCCTAAGACATACATCATCCTATATAGAATACAATATTATTGTTACTGGTTCGTATTCCCTTGATATCTCGCTTTCGCTAGATTGAGCAAGGAAATACAACCGCTGATACTGTATATGTTCCACTCGAGCTGTCAATAACATTTCACGGATGATTAAATAAGCTTATTTTACAATACGAATTGCTAACCAGAAGAATAATGGAAACAGAATTATATTTTCAATTTGTCGATGCGAGGGAAAATATTGGATATACCCGTACGAAATATATGAGATATGTATTAGTTCCGTAATTCAATATGTTTGAATGGCAAATGCTTGTCAATGACAACAGTCAGCAATTTTGTGCAAATAAAAAAATAATCTGACTGACAGACGTCGTTTTCAGGTTTCGATATACGTGAATGTTTATTTCGTCATAAAAGTAGAGTTGAATAAATTGATGGATTATGAAGTACGTGGTCTTCAAGGTCACGACTGCTTTGTCTAGGTATTTATAATCTTTAATGACACCTGGCTACCATACTGACTGCAGTGATAGGCATTTGGATATGCGGGACTATTAAATGGATAGATCTGAATATGGAAAAATCTCAATTCGCCCATTTAATTCCCGCGTAATAGCAAGGGATGCTGCAACCGCAATCATATTCGAAATGTAGGTAATACGATCTTTGGTCGTCTTATGATGTCTTCAACATGAAAATCCATATATTCAAACTTCTATTTTTATATTTTACGAGCTTTCATCATCCGTAGGCGTCATCAAATAACTTTTTTGTGGGTGTCCGGAAAAAACTTATTACGTATTATTATTTTTAAGTTTTAACGAGGGTCACGCTGCAGGTTTTTAGATACAGAAAGACTACAAGTTTTTTTTTTAAACTTTATTCTGTTTTTTTAACATATTCTCCGTCTACCTCAAAACATTTACGCATTCGGTAAAACGACTTCTCAAATTCTGGTGACCAACGTTTTTGCGAAAAATTGCCAATTTCCTCTTCAAATGCAGCGATTGCCTCTTCATCGGTGGAAAAAAGGTGAATTCGTTACTTTTTTTTGATCATAGGTCCTTTCATTTTCCAAGGCTACCATTTTGATGTATCCACTTTTAGAAAAAAAAATGTGATCCTTTTCTTTCCAACACTCTTGGAACGACGAACTTTCGATGGAGGCTGCTCAGTTTCAAAGCACCAAACTAATGACTGCTGTTTAGTTTCGGGATCATAATGATATAAACACGTTCCATCTCCAGTTATGATATTAAAAGTGTTCTTACTGTGCTTATTCATTTTTTCAAGCATAAACTTAGCCCAATCAACTCTTGTTGCTTTTTGCTCACTAGTCAACAAATGTGGCACCCGTCTGGAACACCGCTTCCTTACGCGAAGGTGATCATGAATGATTGTTCGGACCGCTGCCGATCCTATCTCCAGAGAAGCCTTAATCTCGGTGTAGGTTATATGTCGATCTTTTTTCACCATATTTTGCACAGCTACAGTTTCCGGAGTAACAGCAGTGGGCGGTCGACCTGTGCGAGGTTCATCATCGAGTGAGTCCCGGCCACTTTAAAACTCAGCAAACCAATTAAAAACTGTAGCCCAAGAAGGGGCAAAGTCCCCAAAGCAACTCACTAAACTTTGGTGACATTATGCTTGTTTTAGTCCTTTTTTTATAGTCATCATTAACGTATCTATGACATTATCGTAGACCTTTGAACATTATTTGAACCAAACATAAATAAGTAAATCAAGGCACAAAAAAACACCAGCATTTATGATATGTTCTCGGTTATCAACCATTTATGGTTATCATTACTTGTCGCAACAAGCTTTTTTCTTGTATTTCAGCATTGCCTATGCGTTAGTTAAATACCGATGAGAAATGTAAGTACATCTGACAACAAGGCTTGCCTACAAAATTTTTCTGCACCCCAGTATCAAACATATAAAATACAACTGCTGGTCCCTTAGTCAGATGATGTGTTAGTAAAACTGGGATTTGCAACTAAATGGTTAAATTTTAAACGAAAAGTAGTAAAAAATTGTTGTTGGGAATGATAATGCCTTTTCTAATCTTCCTCTAAAGATGCTATCATCGTTGGAGAAAAACATGGCGAGTTTAAAAAAAATTGGTTTTTTTTCGAGTGATGAAACTGTAGTGATGGACTGACCTTTATCAATAAGTCATGTAATTTCGAAATATCTGCTAATGTCGAGTTTTCCAAGCTATGTTCCTCTGGAACGCTATACCTCGTCAGCAATATGTCGCAATTAAAAAAACTTAATCTTAAGATTTTGTGAGAAAGTATCTTTGTTATATTTACTACTGCACATTTCTCATCCAAAAGCTAACGGCTCTTGTGATATTTGTGAAGCACTAATTAGAAAGTTCACATTTGTTTCCATGTACAAAAGTACAATGAGTCAGTGGCCCCTTCTTGGACCGCTCTCTCGTCACTGGTACAGGCCCGCGGAATTCTAATTATATCAAATGCATGTGGTTTGATATTTGTGTTTGTCCATGTAGCGATTTGACTTCAGATAGTCGCTCCATAGGAACTCAACGTGGTGCATATATACTAAGCTTTCATTCCTGGAAGCACCGATGCCTGTGTGCAAACAGCAAAAGTGTCGGTGAATGGAAACCCGAAAGAGTGTCCACAGCTGATGTGAGGATGAAAGCAAATGGATGTTGAATACACACAGTGGGGTATTTTATTATTTTGTCGTGTCTACGCGTCTTTGTGCTCCGAATGAGTGACGCTTTGCACAAAACAGTTCTGAATGATGCCGCTGAACAGTATGTAATCTTCTTTGTGTCAGACTTGCAACGGACACATTGCAGATAAAATTGCTCACTCACAAATTATTTCTTACCGTCCGCGTTAACTAATGGCTGTTAGAAATATGATTTAACAGGGGACTCAATCAAGAATAAAACGCGTTTTCCATAGGTTTCCAGTATTTTGTTTCCAGTGATCAATTTTCAAGATAATTGAATTTTTTTCTTGCAAATGATAGAGAAAGGTTGATTCTATGCTATGTCCTAAGCTCTTTTACAAGGTTTGATACAATATTTTAGATATTGTCGCGAAAGCGCTCGTATCGGCGGTAAAAACATGTTCATATATGCTGCCTCAGTATTTCACTTGAAGTGCTTGGTTTTGAACATATTGAAAATATTCTTTGTGCAAATCATACAGGAAGGATGGCTCTATTCCCATGCAAAGCCCTTTCCTTGATATTCTGGTTACCGAAAAGTTAAAAGAAATGAGTCTGAAAATATCAATGTTCATTTAGCAATATCAAAGAAAATTTATTAAAAATGGAAAAACGGCTTCGCACAAGCATAGAACCAACCTTTCCCTATAATTTGCAAGAAAAAGTTCCACTATCTTGCTAAATAAGCCCTTTGAGGTCAGTAGTTACTAATACGACGTTACGGAAATTTCAACGTCACCTGCAGGTATGTTGACCATCAAAAAATGATTATAAAAACGTCACATCTCATTAATAGTATAGTGTAAAATACAGCATATGTTTTTCTAGAACAGGATGTCTATGTTGCCCATAGGCTTATTACTACTAGCTGGACTGTGCTCTAACACTTAAAGCAACACCGACAAAGATATATAAAGCAATTTGATTGACATGTTATTAGTTTAGAACTTTATGATAACCGAATCAATAATTGAATCTCGTCTAAAAAATAGGATTTGCTTTGTGATTTATCATGAGCATTCAAAAGAAAAAATTAAATTGGATTTGGAGTCGAAACGAGAACCTTCCACATATAAAGCTTATTGTATCCACTATACAACGGAGACGCTTTGATGATGTAAGTTGAATAGATATAGCATAATAGTTAAAACGTTTTGCAAGCATTACAAACTGACAAATTCAGTGCCATAGTTCTTCTCATGACGTGAAGGGATTGGAGCTAACAGATTATCAAACTTCAATTATACAAGAAAGAATCAGGTGTCCAGATAAATGTTATGTTTTCTCTGTCGTATCAACAACAGTTAACTGACAATTTCAGCAGCATGTGCAATGAGAAAAGAGACAGACCTACGAATTCCTTCAAATCACGTAAACACTACGGAGTTGCAAAATACAGTTATTTGGAAGTCAAATATTTCCGATTGTAATATGAGTACAATTGGTAAGGTGACCTATGGTACCGAAGACAAACTGGATACCAGATCTATTCAATTAGAAGGATAAATAACCTGTCCAAACGAATTTAATCTTGGGCAGCATGAAAATTGATTTTCTATTCATTCTTATATGCAACCAAAGAGCTCTTTTAGCTTCTTAGTAGCAAAGGTTTTTGCTCAGCCCCTTTATTTTGATTTCCGTGCACTGACACTCAATTTTCACGTGTTAAGCCGATCTCTGTTAAGTGAATATGATTTTCTATTTCTGTCTATATAGAGAGAGAGGAGTATGATACATCTAAAGCTTTTATATTGGAAATATCAATTTTATCCCCAGGGGTTGTAGTATGCTGTTACATGAATATGAAGAGTCGTTTTGTTCGGGCAAGTGATCCGGAGAGTTACAGTATCGGATTAAGTCAACACCCGACTACCCAAACCTATTAGTTTGGATAACCCCATAACATCACAATATTTTTATATTTCATTGAGCTGACAGTTCGTAATATAAAAATTAACGATTTTATAATATAACTCAGGTAAAATTAAAAAAAAATAGGAATCATCTATTCCTAAATGCAAATATGAGTTAATCGAAAATGTATTTTATGAAGGGTGTTGAATATTTTATTTAACAACATCAGATTTCCTACAATTTGAACCATAATGATAAGACCCTACATTATGAACTCCTGCTCATAACTTGGTTATATATATATCCGAAAATGAAGTCAACTTTGTAGTCGAATTGAGATATGTATATATTATTATTATTATTATTATTATTATTATCAATAGACAGTAGGCGGAAAGACCGATGAAACTGTCACTATAAAGTCACAATTCACAATTACAAAATAATTAAAGATAACTCAGTAGTGAAGTCTGATGAAACTTTCACTATAAAGTCACAATTCACAATTGCAAAATAGTCAAAGATAATTCAGTCAGTAGTGAATAAAGTCACGATTAACTCGAGTAAGGTCTTTGTCCAGTCTGTTCTTAAATGCATTCACTGAGGGGGCATCCACTGTCTCCTGGGAGAGGGCGTTCCACACGTAAACCACTCGGTTACTAAGGAAGTTACGTCTGGCTAGTTTCACACATCTTTCTTTTGCTAGTTTTTTAGTGTGTCCCCGAAGCACTATGTCACCTCCAGTTTTGTAGATGCGCAATTGAACGCCATAGTATCCTGACAAGATTTTGTGTGTCTGGATTAGGTCGCCTCTCTGTCGGCGCTCTCTTAATGTGGACAGGTTCAGTCGTGAACAGCGGATTTCGTAGGGAAGATCTTTCAATTCTCTTGGGATTCGTGTGATACGACGTTGGACACGCTCTAGTAGCTCGATGTCCTTCACGTAGTAAGGGTTCCACGTACTTACTGCGAACTCTAGCAGTGGTCTTATGTATGCTTTGTATATTTTCAAGATTGTAGGGCAGGAGTGATCTATAAATGCTCTTTGGATCAAATATATGAGGGTGTTAGCTTTCTTTACTATTGTCGCGATGTGACTCTCCCATTTAAGGTCTTTTGTGATTATAACTCCAAGGTCTTTTTGATTTTCAACTTCTTTGAGTGGTATGCCGGAAAGGGAGTATTCAGTTGTCGGGTTGTTTGCACCTATGTGCAGTATAGTGCACTTATTGACATTCAGAGACATCTTCCATCTATTGGTCCAATCCTCAATGGTACTCAAATCACACTGTAGAGAGTTCGCTTGGGCTATTGGATTACAGTACAGTTTGGTGTCGTCTGCAAAGAAGCATATTTTGCTTTTAATATCATTTACCATGTCGCTGATGTAGACTAGGAACAGCAACGGTCCAAGAACCGAGCCCTGGGGTACTCCACTCCTCACTGCTCTTTCATCCGATAGGGCTCCGTCAATCCTAACTTGGAACCTGCGCTGGGTCAGGAAGTATTCTATCCAGGACAGAAGTGGGCCTCTAACGCCGCAGTGCTCCAGCTTGAGCAGCAATCTGCGAAAGGGGACCTTGTCGAAGGCCTTTTCGAAGTCGAGATAAATGACATCCACTGGTTGACCACTGTCCTGTGAAGCTGTCCAGTCGTTGAGGCAGGAAAGAAGGTTGGTGTCAATCGATCTCTTCGGTAGGAACCCATGTTGACAATCAGGAATTACGCCGTTTTCCAGCAGGAAATCAGTTAGTTCTCTGGAAATTATTTTCTCCATACATTTCGAGAGTGTTGAGGTAAGGCTAATGGGTCTGTAGTTCCCAGATTGGTAGCGGTCACCCTTTTTATGTATTGGTGTAACAACAGCATGAGTCCAAGCATTGGGTGCACGTCCCGAGTCCAGGGCCTTGGTCATCGCTATTGATAGTGGGCCACTCAAAATGTCAACGCACTTTTTTAGGTATACAGGCGGTATGCCATCGGCGCCAGCTGCTGCATTGTTCTTCAAGCTTTGTATAGCATTTTGCACTTTTTGAGGTGTGAATTCGATGGAACTAATGGAATTTACGACGCGGGCCGTGTTGCTCAATACTGGCAGGCTGCCGTCGGGCTCGATGTTGAAAACCTTTGCGAAATGCTCGGCGAAGAGTTCTGAGACATGACTCGGTTGGTGCACCAAATCTCCAGATGAACTTTTTAATGAGATGTAATTGATTCTTGACTGAAGTGATCTTGATACATATGAGAAGAAGTTTTTTCCACTGGCAGTGGCTATTTCACGCTCATACTTTTTTCTGGCTTCGGTTATTAGCTGTTTTACTAGGTTATTCTGTGTCTTATATATCTGATAATGGATCTCGCTTCTGCATCTACTGTAGTTATCCCACAGAGACCGCTTCTTTTTAATAGCCCGAAAGATCTGGTTCGTCATCCAGGGTTTATGTGGGTTGTTTTTTAGTGCTCTAACAGGAATACCCTTTTCAATGCTGTCATTAATAATATGGTAAAACTGGTCGATATCTGGATCAGGAGGAAGGTTATTGAGGAGAAATTCATGCACACCAGTGTAGTCCTGCTGCCAAAATTGCCTTCTTCTTGTAACATGGGTGGCCTTACTGGGAGCGTTGATCTGTGCCGTTGCTGTTAATGATATGTGGTCACTTCTTCCTAAAGGTGGCTTGGCTTCGATGTTGGTAATGAGTTTGGAGTCACTGACCAGTAGCAAGTCTAGTAATGACACTTGGTTGTTTCTGTGCCTTGTAGGGAACGATATTAGTTGTTTTGCGTTCATATCCTTGTAGCCGTTTAGGAAGTCGTTGGCCTGTGAGGAGAAAGATGTCAGGCCCAGGGTCGACCAATTAATTTCGGGATAATTAAAATCACCAAAAACGTAATGTATCAGGCGTGAACTAAAAGCGGTGTTTAAGGCGGCTACTAGGATTTTGTTTTCTGCATCGGTTACATAGCCTGGTGGTCTGTATATGCAAGCAATTACAAATTCAACTGAACCTATACTAATGTGAAGCCAAATAGACTCAACGACTGGTGGTAATGTTGCTTTGCACTCCCCCAACTCGTAACTCAGAACGTCTACGGTATTTATTTTGTCCTTGACATAAATACATATTCCACCTCCTCTTTTGCCGACCCTGTCTGCCCTATATAGTTTGTAGTTGTCTATACTAATAAGCGAATCTTGTATCTCCGGCCGCAGCCATGTTTCGCACACCATTATGATAGTCGGTTGTTCACTTATAACAAGTACGCGTAGTTCATCCATCTTGGTCATGAGAGCATCAGCATTGGTATAGTAGAAGGTGGCTTCGATCGTTCTACTATCTCCCCTATCCTTTCTTAGTTTTTTGGTACCTCGTCGCTGTTATTATTAGGTGATCTCATTTTGATCACCCTGGGCATGCCTAAATAATATTTAATTTTTAAATCTCTCTCACCCCTTTGTTCCCTTTCCTTTATTTCAGCTACAAGCTTCCTGACATAGTTACGCTGTGTTTCAGTTAGGTCGTTTTTAAGATACATTTCGTCGCTTTGCGGTATTCTACTTCGGTTTCTCAGCACTTCAATGGCATGATGCTTTGCAGGAAATGCAATTTTTATTGGCCGGCGTTTGTTGGGTTCAGGTTTGCCAACACGGAATATTTTTAATTCTTCTGGTTTTATCCTAGAACCTGTAGCATTTAAAATTTTTTTGACTACCTGTGCATCGTATGTCTTGCGTTCATTGGCGTCCATGCTTTCAGACTCGGTTGCACCAAAAACAAGGACATTACTGGCCCTCTTTTCGCGTTCATGAAGCTCTAATAGCGTGGGTTCAACTGCTTTCTCATTTTTGAAGGGCACAAGCTGCTTTTCAGCCAGTATTTTCTCAGACGTAACGACCTTTTCTTTTAGTTTAGCAATATCATTTCTAAGTTCTGCCGAGTGATTTTTGACATCGGCAACAACTTGTGCGTAGCTAGGCGAATCTTTTCTTAAACATGTAGTCTTTAGGTCTGCCACATCTATTTTAATTTGAGCAATCTCAGATTTCAGAGTCGGTAGGTCTGCCACATTCAGTTTAATCTGAGCTATTTCGGATCTTAGAGTCGGTATCTGTTTAATGTCGTCGCAGCATGATTTGCAGAAGAAAAACATGGTTCTGTTTGTTAGCAGGACGGCTCGAACTTCTGTAGATGTCATTTTGGAGCAATTTCTACATATCATTTTTTTGCAAATATCACACGGACATCCAAACACTTCATCCTCCTTGCACTTTTCCTTAAGAGAGCAAATAGCCTCGCAAACAGCACACTCAGGCCGCATTTTTATGTTCACACCGTTTTCTCCGGAACTTTAGGAATTCGCACTACAACCGGCAACCACGCACGGAGCCGCCGTTCCCGTACAAAGAATCGACCTTTGGCCAGCGATAACCGAACGCTCGGGAATTTATGGAATTTCCAAAATTTTCAGCTCTCAAGATGAACAAAGTTATTCAATAAACAGATATTAAGTCCCCGAATAGGTTAATCACAGTTTTCACAATTTTTATCAAGACAAACTTCGTTAAAAACAGTAATATTCAACGTCGAATAATGTAAACAAACAAACACGTTCAGAGATGAAGATTCTCTCGAGCTGCTTTAAAATGCGGAGTAGGTAAATAGCATCAGTGGTTATATGTGGAGGTAAAAAACGTATTGTCAATGCTTCATGAGAATCCCTTTTACTCTTTATCTGAATATTCTACATTGTCAATGTTACTGTTTCTATCTGAAGTTTTTTTAATGTTAAGTATAGCAAAGTTTCTGGAAAGTGGGAAGTTTTTCACCTTCATATATCTTCCTGAAATTTCCTTTGCTTCCATATTGATCTTTGAAAGTGATTAATTGCTATTACTATCAGTCGGAGATTTTTGGGAATAATATTTCAATTTGTCAATGTGACTGCTTATATTTAATTTTTTGTAATCAGTTATAGCAAAGTTTCTGGGAAGTGAGATGCCTATTAATACCAATGTATATCTTCCTGACATTTCCTATGTCCCCGAATTGACATTTGGGCATAATATAACTGAATGTGGTGCACATTTATTGAATTCCTTTTTGTGAAACTCTGCATCATGGTCTCATCGATGAAAAACGTTCACCAAGTAGGAAAATTTTACAGAAAATCTCAGTCCATCCCTGACTGGGTCATCGAAATGAGTGGGCTTCCTACAATGGAATTCGGTGGAATGTTTATGGAATACCATTTCGCTCTCATGACCAGAGCTCACATGGTGTTTTACGTAATATGTAGTGACGCCATGGAATTCAGTGTATGTGGGCAACGGATGGTGTAGGAAGGTAAATGAAATTCATTCTATGAGCGGTCACATACCTCTGTATTCCTCTATTATCGCAATGTTGTATGTTAAATCGGTGGATATAAATCGCAAAGGTTCAGACCTTTGCCATGCTTTCATCATCTAATCTACAATCTAGAAAGCTTCAGATATCACCTCAAATACTCATGTTATGTCATATCATAATTATATACCTTTGATTCCCGGTGATCAACTCATCACAGTGGCTTCAGTACCCCAAGAGCTAGAACTCATTAAATTTACATATGGTTTCGTGACATTGTATGACATAAATTATATGCTTATAGTTTATATATTGTCAGTTGAAGCTGCACACTTTAAAGCACACACAAACATAAAGCTTAATCACACAACTTACAAAACGTAGGTATATAAGTGGGCTGGGGAAAGCGATTTGATCTCGCTTTATGAAATGTAATTCTATTAAAGAGGTAAAAAGTCGGAAAAATTTGTACAGCGGTGCAAGAAGCGATTACAGAGAAGAAATCAGTCTTCTAACAACGACTTATTAAATTGATTAAAGGAAGAACCATTATATTTCCACAATTATTTGTACAAGCCATAAACCACGTACCAAGTGTTACCTTCGCTGGTTGCGCCTCTTGACACAAAATGAGTTGAAAACCACACAAGTGTGTGGACGGCTTTATATACTACAAATTATTCCTTGATTCCATTAGGGGGCATTACCAATTATTCATAAAATTCATTATGCCTAGCGAGCGCATCTTCAGCTGGTCGAACATCCGTCGCGTCAACGGAGCATGTTCTAGAAGTCATTCTTTTAAGAATTGAGCATTATAAGATAAATGTGGATGGAAATGTATTCGCTCGCAGCACCTGTGGAGCGCGATAGGTTGTTTGCATTTGCGAAAGGTTATCTTTTAAAACAGTACGAGAAACAGTATAGGAGTTGTTAAGTCAAACAACTTGAATCGAGTTTGTCAATGCTATTCGCCGCTTCAATATTCATCTAAAATGAGAGTCAGAAGTTCCCGGCCCCATCTAGCAATTGATATCTGCTGTATATGTTTAAGAATATCCAGTATCACTGACATCCAACACCGCAGAAAGACTATAATATTCCTAAGAATTGTTGATGTCGGCTATAGAGATAATTTACTAAGTAAATCACTGTTTATTGAATTAGGGGAGATCAAGGCAAAGCCTTAATATTTGAAGAGCTATAAAAAGGGTACTTGCTGAAACCGTTAAACGAAATGTACGTACGAAGCAGCTGTCACTAAATTTTATATGGCTAACAATGTAATTATTAATAATATTGCCTAACGTATCTCTTATCTATTTCACATTTTTAAGACAGTTAGATGTCTTTTAGCAACATTCTATCAGTGCCATGGCATGGCCCATTAACATCTTTATGAAGTCAAATGGTGGAGAGTATATACTTAAATGTACTTTGTTTTATAACCTGTATCTGCAAGACCAATCTCTTAGAGTTTTTACTAGACGGATGAAGACGGCGGTATCCTTCACAGTATACATTTCATAGCTAGGCAAACAGGCAGTTGCATCTATAAAAGGACGCTCATCGTCGCGTTATACTTTTATGGTTCTTCCATATTTCACGAGATTGAAACTTGTATGGAAGCAGTTAAACAGTACTTTTTTAGATTTAGGGAGAACTCAATTAGATGTTACCTTGTTTCTTCAATCCAAATGAATAGGATATACCCGTAAGTCAAGTATATGTAGCAAATGCATTTCAATTCATATAACTCGTGCATGCTGCCAAAAGTTCTCCGCTGAAAACGAGATAACTCATGGTCGGCGCTTGCTTATAGATTACCGACCATGAGTTTACTTCTTCTTGGCAGTCAGTGTGTTGAATCCAAAGCAATTCCGCTTCAAGGCAACCCAGGTGTTACGACCTTTGCCTTCATAAGTTGTTAATGGGCGTCCCCATAGAGTACTTGAAGATTAGTTGATGTTGTTATAACATCCTTGATTGGGTTACGTATTGCTCTCTACAGTTAGACCACCAAGCTATACTGACGAGTCTAGGCTAAAGACGAAACATGCATGTCTGTAGCGGGTCTGATGCATGGTGGAAAGCATACACTTGAGATAAAATGAAACATACGTCATTGTGATCCCAAGTCGAATATACATACGCTAAGAATGTTAATGTCACTATCATTTCGAATTACCTTGGTAAACACTGCCACCGCTTCAGTGAAGATGCCTCAGTCAGTCTCATTTGATTTTAATTAGCGAAAATATAATTTCACTCCAATATGATATACTCCTTTAAATAACTTTACACCATTGAGAGATAAATTAAAATAAATAGTTAAGTTGAAAGAAAACTAATTTATTATACAATAAATAACCTCTAATTACTATTAAAATCGACCTATCTAATTCAGACAGAGTATTATCAAAAGGAGCTAGTAATTTGTTTCGCATCTCACCTAAACTATTGGTTATAATGATTATGAATCGAATCTGCGTGTAATAAGGAGGCGATTAGGTACCTCTTTCAATGTGTATGCTATCAATTGTAAAGCAAAGACCTATGAAGTTTCCCTGAATACTGTCAACAGCTTTGATGATTGAAGATGTGTTAAATCAAACATGCATCTAAATAAAAAATAACTGGGAAATAAAACACCGCTTTTGCTTTAGCTGAAATTTGATGAGAGAAGCAGCACTATATTTTCCTTTGTAGCTGCTTTACTGAACCCCACCATCCTGCTCCTACAAAATATTACATCTCTCGTGTAGTGTTATAGGATATTAAATATTTCGTAGGAAAATTTCATAACTTGCATAGCTCTTAGAGATCTTTTTGTGTTGCGTACTACAAGACTTCGGCAAATGCACGTCGCTCCAATTTCAAATTAAAATAAACCGTACAGACAGGTCTCTTAAATTGAAGATTTAATTTTCTGCAAAGGCGAAAACCGCAGAATGGATAACAGAAAGCTCTAAGATCTTTTGATTCAAATTTATGGTTTCGTTATTCGTATACGCAGGGATTTTTTACGTGCGACCCCAAAAGCTTGTAAGTTCTAACAAAAAGGAGTTATTTAAAATGGTTGAATTACGTTCTTGATAAAGTTTGCATCTTATACCTGACTGAGACTTGGTGAACACGACGTGGAGAAAATGCAACCGTTTAGATTGATTCGTTACTGCTCAGAATATGAGGTAGTAGATCTATCAGGCATACTGCCTAAGAGTTCCATTATATGACCATTGTTCACCGTAATGGAAAATAGCTTCGAGTTAAAGAATTTCATGGATTTTCAGATTAGACGCCGTTTTTCTAGAAATTCCGGACTGAACGAAATATCCGTTTCCTTGCATATTACACAGTATCCAAAATGATTACCAAAATAGGAGTTAATAATCAAAAACAAACATGTCTCTCTTACTTCAAATGTATTTGGCCAAGAATTGATTGTGATTGAGATAATATTTCATAGTATGTCTTTTGGATTAGTAGCTGCGCAAATTCTGCTGAAATTTAGAGGGAAGTATGTTATTGCATGTAGTAGGTAATCCTGCTAGTACATTGGCGGCGAAGCAATTATGGAATACATTCAATTTCGGACGTATTTTTTTGAGCACAAGTATTTTTTTATGTCGGTATACTTCTGATTCTCATAAATTTAATAAATACTTTTAAAGGATACATTTCAAATAAAAATTTTAATTTTTTAATTGCGTTTGGCAGATACAGAAATTTTAAGAAATGGTACAATGGCATGGAAACAGAAGAACCTAAAAATTGACCTAAAAACCAGCAACTTTTATAATTTTAGTTTTTTTGCAGTTTCTGGTTGCAGACATAAAATTTATTGTGAAAAACTTCAGTTCGGTAGGTCTTACAAAGTTTTGATGGTCTTGTAATACTAGAAAAAGTTTTTTATGTAAGTCTCAAAGTTTGTATATGATAAATGGCATTTCCATCCTGTTTTCTGAGCATATTCAAACAAGTATTTTGAGGAATTCAGTTTTTTTGTGAATTCATAGGCTGAAAAGGTATCGATATATTAATGCTGGCCTACAGGACTTTTGCATTATACTTCTAGACTGTTCACTTTTGACTATAACGGCATACCTATAGTGTTCAGACTTCATTGTGTATGTTTCGAAAAAGCATTCATACACATATTTGTCAGGTAAGTATTCAATCAGTTTCATCCATTTATATTACGTCCATATTTTTATGAGGACCGTTGACTACATTTGCTAATCAATCTTTTTTTCCATCCGTTTTTACCGGTGGTAGCTCGATATCGCCAAGCCATATCCTAGTCTAACGATATAACAGAAGGGTTGTATATGGTAGTATCAGAACTGTAGAAACAGCTTGGAACATGCTTTAATTAGTATTAACCACACCAAAACTTTATCCATTAAGATTTCGTAGCCCAAATAGTAAGTGGCGAATGTTGCTAATTGGTCGTGTGTTAGCAGCGTGAAATTCTAAAAAGACAAACTGCTAGGATATGCGTTCTACGTTTCTCATCTGCTCATTCGACAAATGCACTCATCAATCTCACCACCTCAAGTTCAAGATCAATATCGCACGCATATTTGCAAAGCAAATGATGGAGTTTTCTGGGAATAGAAAGCGTCCTAATCTCTGATACATCCATACTAACTTCAAGGCTTTACGTCCTGTAATTTTTCTACTTTTATACCAAAAAGAATTTGTCTGAGTAGCCAACATGCATATTTCTGACCACCCTAGTGAGAGAAACCTTTTTATCGTTGATATAATTTCTGAAACTCGACCTATGATGGTCACTTTAGTTAATAATAACTTCGGCAGAACACTCCGCATCCGTAATTATGTGAACAGAGGAAAAGGAGATTGCAGACAAAAATTTAAGTAAGAAACATCCGGAAATTTATCTGATGCTGACGGAATTCGTAGATGCTCCTCCTTGGCAAATCCATCCATCATTAAGATGAAAACACAAAGTTTCTGAAATAAGAGTCATTTTTTGTGACTCGTTTCGATTTATGTTTGAATGTTCGATGATTTAAATATGGATCGAAACATGCTGAAGAAAAGAAGAGAGATTTAATTCTGAAACTTATCCTGTGTCCGTCTCTCTGATTATTATATTTTCCGCAGGCCGCCACTCACTGCATACGAATGAGTGATGAAACGATTTGATTTTGAAAATTTAATAGATTAAAGTCATTATATTTTCAAAATAATATTCTGAAAATATAGTGTAACTAGTCATGAGTGTGCGCTATCTTAGGATGATTCAGAGGGCTAGTATGAAATTTAGAATCAAAATTATATTGAAGTAAAATCAACAAATATGATTTTATAGTAATTTCAAGCCTCCAAAAAGTTTTGAACGATGCTTAAACTAATTATGAATATTTTAAACAATCCTACAAATCAAAGTATTGCACGTCTTAAACAGATAGGTAACTCCTAATTATTATTCTTCTGTTTTATGTTCGGTTAATCTGTATTGGTTTGGTTAGCAGGAAAACCATATACGACTACTGAAAGAACTTTACCAACCTTTTACCTGCGCAGCGCTTTATGAAGTAAAAAAATAAAATTGCCACAAAATTTACATCAAAATGTTAAAGGTATTCAGTAGAACAAATTTTTTTACAAATTAGTAACTAATATGAATTATTATCGAATACTGGAAAACTGCGTGACGTATTTCTGTTGGTAATTAATACAACATGAGAGATATGATTAATTGTTGACACAGAAATGCAAACCTGCGTATCTTGTGGGAGAGAAAACGGGACATATAATAATTTAACCCTAAAGCATAACCCTTCATTCAGGATCCAAAACACACCTGAAGAAAAGCTTGTTGCGCATCTAATCAATCTTATATAAGCCGATAAGTTTTCTCTCGAGGTGTTTTTTTATAGTTTGTTCTTGGATTTCAAATGAGAAAATTCTGTGTCATTGGGCTGAGATTACACGCAATGTTGTATTTCTCGGGATACGACGTCCCGATTTCGGATTTATCCACGTTACAGATAATGTTAGAAAATGTTTATTGTGAGATTTTCACTAGCTTATGGAGAAGTAATCTATGATTGGCGAATCCATCATAATTCCCTTTTTTTTCATCCTATGTTTTTCAAGCAGTTAAAACCGGTTGAAATGCCAGTAAAGTTCGATCATGTGATTTTAATTACATAAGTAAGAGGGGTTCTAAAAAGGATTTACGGTATGGGTCGCTGAAGGTACCTTAGGATCGACACTCAATTAAAATTGCATTGTGGTAATGTATTATCATTATGGCAAGGATTGAGTGGATTTTTGACAACTTAATCATGTGATATTAATTTCCTAGTATACATGTATTGTTTCTACAGATGTCGTGATCCTCCTTGTATAACCATCAATCAGCAATTTACGTTCACACCTACCTATGAGGAATATCATTGAGATTGTTAATCGGAGTCCAATTGCGCGATTGGAACCGCGCCGCAGTTGGGTTATCAGTGATCAATCAAACAGTGTCTCGTCCAATTAACACCCCCATAAAACTGTCTCGGTGGATTATTAATAAGAAAATTAGCGCGTTATCAATAGATCCAGGGAGGAGAGCGTACTGGCAGAGATGCTTCTACCTATACCGATGTAAAGTCGCTAGTGATTAATTTCAATTTGACCCAATTAATCTTGCTAACGGCCTCGTTGCCGCTGCCTTGCCTGTAAGAGATTAGCCAGACATTGCCGTGGCAATGGTGCTGGAAACAAAAGGATATGGGTCTATTAACAAGATACTGTGCATATATTTGTCGCTCAGAAGACAAACGGGCGTAAGTCGAAAAATGCTAAATTTGCAGTTATGAGCTCCTCAAGTCTTTAAAGTGGGTAAAATGTAACTCTCTCTGATTTGATGAATAATTAAAAAACATTCTCAACACTTTTACAATCAAGCGCCATTTTATCCACGTTTCACAATGAGTCCAAAGCATTCTTTGTAATATTGCACTATTGAAATGGATGCTGTACAGAACCAGATGAATCGTTTGGATATTACCTACCAAGATATTGAATTTTTCATCATAGCGACCCTATGGAAAAGCTTTAGTTATAAGTATGATATTACAAGTCAGGGGTTAGTGACTGATACAAATTTCCTGTTAAAAATGCAAAGAGGTTATTCTTAGTAGACCAAGATTACTAGCTTTCGAAGGAATGTACGGAGCCTAGAAAGAAATCTAAGTTGCTGCTAAAATTACACGTTTGATATCATATAGACAAATAATACAAGTAGACAGCAGTTAATGGTATATTCTAGGAAAATGAGTATCTAGTAACGTAGCGTCACAATCGTATCGAGAATCCAGTAATAGTTTTTTTGCTTTAACAGTGTCTATTGTGAATGTTTATAAATCACAAATCATGATTTTTGATATTTTTTCAGTTCATACTGTCCACTGGATTTTGGAACTGTGGCGTGCCCGCGTCAGACAGGTGCTGCAAATAAAATATTCAAATTACATGTGCCGCGGACTACTAGATATTATAGATACTGCTATCAAAGTCAAAATTAGTGATAACATACTAAACTGACCGCCATGTATACTAGAAACGGGTAAAAAGTTAGAAATTGGTCTTGAATATTCGAGGTGCACCTTACTAATGGCGAATTACTTCTTATGAACTTCTTTCCTGCTCTGTGATATACATAATCTTGATTAAAATGTAAACACCCATTTCAATTCAATCTATTTGCTTACATCGCCGATTTGTTAGATGTAGATCATTTTTTGCCGTTCAATAAATTAGAAATCATATTAAAGTAGTATAGACTCAGAATTAGTGAATATTATGGCATTTTAACATCAAAATGAAACGGAGTGTTTGTTTACATAGCGATAAGGACCGAACGCGGTGGATTTCGGGACACTTGCATGATAACCAGTGACACTAAATTGGAAAAACTCATTTTTGAAAAATACAAAATTGGTTAATTCCAAATAAACCTCAAACCGATAATTCACTACTATTTCTCACATCAGTTTAGTTTTCAAAATTCAATTTCTTTCGATTATGTACTCTTAAAAGTCTACCGAGGCTGACAAAGCGTCAATATAGTTTGTTCTATTAAAACATGTTATCTTTATTCTTCGTTAACTAGCCTATGTGCGATAAAAGTTTTTTCATTTATTTGCTGTTGCTCATGTGGTACTAATTTCAATTTGTATTCACTCAACTCTCTAGACATTGACGTGATCCTATCCTCAGTTGCAATAATACCAGACTCTCGCTGACAAGAGGGCGATTTGCTAGACTAGTGATGAGGTCAATCAGACCTTTTTGCATTTGCTTTGCTCCACTGATCTGCAAAAACTGAAAAGTAGGCGTATTATGGAATTATTGAAAAATAAGTATATTATCTTATTAACCCTAAGATTTTATTTATTGGATAAATAGGAAAATTTGTACTGTGTTCATGAAGATTTTTTTTGTAATGTAATCATTCGAACGGTATCAAATTTCAAAGTAGCTGAAAAAGTCTCAGTGCACGCCGATGAGAAGCGTTCGATGGAAGCGTTAGAAAACGGAAACGTTGAACAGGTAGAAGCGGAATTTGGGCGGTTGTGTGAAGCCACTTTTCGAGACCTGAAACCAGAGGGCAGGGGTTAGCGATCGTTTGGAATAATTGCTTGGGGTAGATAGTGAAAATGCGCTCGACGGCACTGTGCGGATGGAGATTCGAATTAATGCTATCTAATTGGATGCGAAGCTGTGCTGATAAAGCCGCCTTTCCATTCCTGCTACTTGATGAATCTTAGTTGATAAACCTGAAGATTCCAACAGCGAACATGAACTAACTTTAAAATTTTGGTAGATATAAGTGTAAATATTACCTATAGGTCTTTCCGCCCGTGTCGGCAGTGACGTTACATTGTGCGAAGTATGTTTACAGATCGTTTAATTAAAATGTCATAAGTACAAAAATCAAACAGATATTTTCCATAGAAATGCTTTTAGTAAATTAATTTTCCTCGTTGTATAAACTGCTAAAGAAAACAAAGTCTTTAGGGCTTTAAGAAACGCAAATAGCGCTCAACTGACCATCCTGACCGGAATAGACCCTATTATCAACGGACGATTACCTGCAAAACCTCGACCTTGTTTTCTTTCCTCCCTCTAAGGCCTGCACAATAATTTGTCGTTTCGGTAGCACCTCTCCCTAACAAATAGCTTTTGCGTAAAGGAGCGATTTTATGTATACTTCTCCTGGATCCCGGATTATCTGGAACTGACTAGATCTAGCCCCGGAGATTTATGAAGACTATAAGCGATTAATAATGGGTTTTCCTTTCGAAAGACGCCATGTCGTTTTCCACGCGCTTTTCTGGAGCGTGAGAAAGATTTTTCTAAGTTATGATCAAGGGTATCTTAAGTGTTTTTAGTTTGTAAGAGCATCTAAACGAAAGCAGTCTCGTGACTGGCAGACAATCGCATTATCTACATGGCATTTGCTGGACTTCATTCTAGAGTAACCGCATCCAGCAGAATACGGGTTGCAGATATTTCAGTCGTCCAGGTCACATTGTCGACGTAAGGAACTTTTGCAAAGTTATCGTTACTGTTTCAGGAAAATGGACCGCACTACGAAACTTTCAGCTAATACGAAGGCGGGCAAGGTGTTTTCTAGCGGAAATTGCCTCTTTTAGCTGAATTTCTGCTCAAAGTCGATCCTGGTCTGGAGTAAAGGGATATTGGACGTTACGGCAGCAGCTTAGCAATTTAAATGGTTCCACACTATGAAGCTTGAGAACAAAATTGCATTAGCTTCATGTGCGTTAAACAATAATCAGTTCCTACACTAATTCGGTTCTCTTATTGTGTTTTCTATATTTCAGGTCTCTTAACTATATCAGGTTACTAGTTATTCAAAATCGCATTCATAAATCGAATAAAAGTGGTTCAGGGTGGGAGTCAAACCATGGACGTCCTGCTTGCCGGACAGAGACTACCAATTGCGCTATGTAAGCACGCATTCCAATCAGTAACATTTTAAAAAAACTACAACTGATCTTCTATACTTGTAATCTAATGTTGAAGTTCGAACAGTACTTTTTAAGTGTTACATTACCGGATACATGAGGTACCTCCAGTGTATTTGCATAACAGGCATCAATGAGCCTGCACTATAATGGTTTTTTTTGTTCTGAAATTGTTTGCCTACTATTTATATATTCTGTTAAGATTATTATATCATCATCTCAATATAGCTGTATTCAGAGATCCTGAGCGAATAATCAAGATGCACTCCTAGATTTTTTTGTTACATATTTGACAGGAATAGTTTCATGTAGATTGTAGATGTTCTTATTCGGTGCAATAAATCATTTAGATAATAAACATTTCACAAATTAAACTTTTTTTCAGTAACGCGTTGGGATCTATATTTAAATCATCGTCAGATTGTCAGATTTGAGCTTACGAAGGTTACCTTACAACTAAATCACAGGTCCTATCATGAATGCAAAACTAGAGTTCTCAAATTAATAGTTAACATGTGAATAACCAGTCCTTTTTCATAACCATTCTTTACGCCATTTACGTTTATTTTCTCTCTTCGTATTATTTAAAACTAATAACAGACCACATTTAGCAAGAGCATATAAATGATCTGACGACATCTTGAAAACTGATTCATCATCAGTTAAAACTGAACATATGTAGACAGAACGAAGGTCAGTTTTCACTGACAGTTCATAGATTTCAGTGAAAACTGTCAGTTAAAAGTGATCGTCTATAGCCGGCATAAGACAGCAACTTCAACTAATCATTTCTGTCATTTATTGTGTTTTCTGTCACTGCTCATTACATTAGGACTATCATAAAAGTTCCAGGAGCTTTGTCATTATCAAATTGGGGACGAATGTCACAAGATATAGGAAGAATACAATTGATTTGGTTTGGCCATGATTGAAACTTTAACAACGTGTAGCTTAACAGCTAAGAGGTTTAGGACACATGCTGATATTGAATTTTCTTCTTAAAATTGATCAATGGTTCAAACTCGTATGGATTAGAATCAAGTTACGATGTCTCCCTAGGTGTTCTTGAATATTTGCTCCAAGAAACATCAATACCGCCATTTTTCCGCCGTTCACCCTTGCGCAGTCTAGATCGACCCGAGACTGCTATGAATTCTCACGTGTAGCCCGCCAAAGATTTATAGCCTGGTTACTTTTCCAATTTCAACGGAAGTGGCCTCTTTGTGAAGAGAACGGGCGTTAAGGTGTGAAATATCGCATTAAAAACTGAAAAGGTTCTCTCTGTTCTTGGCTGAGGCAAATACCTGATAAGGAAAACATTAAGCCTGGTTTCTGGGAAAATTGTCCTCTAACACAGATTGAACCGATTGCTCTGATAAATTGAACTTATACCACCAATGTCGCTCTAGGAATAGTCTTGCTCGTAGGATAGTTTCCTTTGTCATCTGGAGTGATGCTGCTTTTGATTTTACTTCTCAGGAATGACCAAGGAAATTACTATGATTCCGAAAGTTCCTGAAATTCATATATGTTTCTCAAATGTTTCATGATGTCATTGAAAGTAAACTCCGTGTCAGTAATTTCCGTCGAGTTGTCTATATGGCGGTCTACTATCGGCCTGTCGGTCTGTATGTCGTAATGTGTTAGACAACGTGGATGTTTCAGTAATACGGTTTCGGACTTGTATTGTCTTAAGAATGTTTCGATTGATGTGGTATCCTCAATCGACTTTATAGCGATACCTCCCAAGGAAGTCGAATGAGGATACCACATCATTCGAAACGTTGTGAAACGCGAACAACCTCAAGTCAATAGGAGTCTGAAACAGTATTACACGTACTGTTCTGTCATCGCATAATCTTAGAAACCGTTGCCAAGGTTTGGATCCAATTTTAAAGTTCTATGCTATAGAGTCGTAAAAGGTAATTCTGCAATGCTTTTGAAGATATGTGCCTTGGTAGCGGTTATTACCAGAAAAAAATATATCAGCAGACATAGTTCAGTAAGGATACTGCAATCTACCAAACATGATTACTCAATGTTCCTCTATTGATATGATTCCATTTATTCTCGCATAAATACATTTTAAACTCTATTTTTCGTTTACCGCTTAGGTGCAATTTAATGACCATGACCGCAATAGCCATAGCATGAATTTTAATTGAGCATAGAATAAATCTCATAGATTTGAACATTTCATAGTTATACCCTCTTGAGGTAGGAAGTTATGTCGACAAATGGCAGATGCCAAACATGTCAAATGTTTTTTACCATTATTCCACATTCCGAAAGGAGGTGGATGCGACGGGGATACAGGTTTGAAGGACTTTATTAAATCCAACCGCTCTAAGATGCATATATCCCTGGGAGGTATTGAGGTGATCTACTCCACCTTTTATCAAGTGTTACTTGTCCGGTCTGATGTTACTTATACTCAAAATATATAATTTTTTTATTAGCGATTGCAAAATAATTGAAAATGTAGGAGCATCTTCAGGCACATCACCGTATTGTCAGTAATCTATACATGGTTTTTGCTTGTCAGACATATGCGAGGGAAATATTCCGATTGGAAGGACGCACAGGTTTCTTATGCTAAGATTTATTTTTTTATGCTCCTTAATTGAATCTTTCGACTCCACTGTAAAATGCATTCGCTTTATCTTTTACAATTTTCTTTTCAGTGTTTCTTGATGGTTCCCTAATTTCAATTCAGTGCTATTTCATGACGTTAGCTAAAGATAATACTTTTTTCTACTCTACTTTTCTCATAAAAGACTAACAAGGTTCCAGTTTCATGGTAGCTATACATTATCCCTCATATTGTATTTATCAAAAATACAAGCGCATGACTTTACCCAATTATTTTACGATACCATTACAGTGCTTAAGCGAATTACATTGCAAATCCGTGAGTGGATAAATAATAATAATAGAAAAATTTGTCGGCAGTGTGGATCGTACCCTGCATTATAGGCAGATGTCTCACAGTTGCGTTGTATCAAGACGAACTGATCAGGCAGAACGACAAATTTTCTATTCTACGATAGTAGAATGGTTTTAATATTTAAACAAATTATTGTTATCACAGTTAATCAGTTCCAGTATCTTTGTGCTTCAAACTCTTATTCTATTTTTAAGTATTTGTCGAGACAGTTGATTCTGTTAATATGGTATCTGGCTACAGGACTTGCTCAGTTGAAGGGCGTATTACTTTATAAAGTAGGAAAAAATGCACACTTAAATTTGATTGGTTTTTTGCAGTACTTTTATTATAAGTCCAATTAAATATTTCTTCAATTTAAATATTTAGGTTCTGAGGGTGGAATTTTTATGTATAAGTGAGACTATCAATAATGAGTAGTCCTAAAAAATACGGTTCCATGGCGTGCGCTTAATGTCTGAATCGAAAAATCAAAAAGTTGTTCTAAGGAATGGAACATTCGGAAAAAAGTAAATATCGATTTTTTGCTTTCTTTGATCTGAAGTTTTGTTTACTAACTTTTTCGCAATTTCTTGCCTTACAATAATCCTTAGCAAATACGACGCTTCAAGTTTTATTAAAATTCACTCAGCCAATTCGGAGATTAAGTGTTCGCCGTGGAACCATCTTTTTGAACTCATTTTTGGGGGTCTTCTAAATATATATAATAATTAATTGAAATTTCCTACAGGTCGATTAATGATAGAGGCCATCATAGTACAAGTTTAATTTATTAATTCTGGACATGCCTAAATGTGCTATTGTACTAAATTAAATATTAGTTAGCCCATAAAACTAATCAGCCTGGATTATGAGTAACTCATGATCCCGATATGAAATAATCTATGACTCGATGCTGACCATATTACTCACCTACCGAGCAGAAATCTTCAGGGCATCTTACCTGAAACAAAACGTAATAATTAAATAACGATAATGCTTATTAGTCTTTTACTATGAATAATACAACTGAAGATGTTCAGTGGTATTTACAGAAACTACGCTTGGGCATGTCTAGACAGTGACATGAAGTCACTTCAAACGTCACTATTTTTACACATAATAGATTTTAATGTATCTGATTAGTTGGAGTCAATAATGATGGGAAAGCAATGAAGGTGGTAATGATATGTCAGGTAAGTTACTTAGTATTGACTAGATTTCATTTTGGTTACGTCAAACGACGGTTTAGAATTTTATCTCATTTTGACGTTTAAGGTGTCAAATTCCGAAACCTATTGTTTCTTAATATATCATTGGTCATGAATAGTTAACAACAGCACAACTGCAACTTATCTCCAAGTGTTGCTTTCTATGGGGCATTGGCAACTCACAAACTCAAAGTTCCTAACACCTAGACTGCCTTAAAGCGTCCTCATAGGGGGCGACACTTGGAGATGAGATGATGTTGCTATCACACCCTTGACTGGGTTACGTATATACCACCCGATTACTCTCTACTGGCTATTATGACGAGTCTAGACTAACGAAACATACATGTATATATCAGGTCTGATGCATATTGGAGAGTATATACTTAATATCAGTTGTCAGCTTTTGCTGTGGGTTATCAGATATAACGGTAGATTGTAAGTGTTTACGAAGAACAAGAGTTGTCGCTGAATATCAGTTCACTTTTGTTGACAGATGTTGTAGCGAACATCTGTTGCCTCTCCAAGGCAGTCCAGGTGTTACGACCTTTGATTTCGTAATTTACAAATTTGCAGTGCCATACCTATTGCGCGATGCTTGGAGATGAGTGTCGAATTTGTTAGCACACCCTTGACTGGGCTATGTGGATATCACTCAATTGCACTCTGCAGTTAAACCGCCAGGCTATACTGACGAATCTAGGCTAAGGATGAAAAATTTATATCTATAGCAGGTCTGATGAATAGTGGAGAGGAAAGCATACACCTAATTGCACAATTGGTTATGAAAAAATAATTCCACAAGTTACGACAAACAAGTTTTCCAGATTTTTTATGGCATGTCCGAATGAATAACGTAAATGAATAGAAATATACCCACTTTAATTGCAGTTGTTCCCAATACTTCGCACACGATTTATGCATGGAGAGATTAGATACATTTTTGATAATATTTTTGAGAAGACAAAACAGAGAAATGCGGTTTCGCGGCCCACATTTACTATCTTTCCTCCTATCAACCTAACGCTTCGATGCATAAATAAAATAATTGCTGATATTTATGTGGAATTTGATTCAAACTGTAAGGACATTGAGTGGCTGATACAGTCATATCACTTTCAATGAAAAATCTTTCAAAAATTCAAATGGTCTTGAAAATTATGTCACAAATTTGCCACAGACCTTTATGTCCAAGAAAGTTGCAGTCTGACCTCTAAATTTTTGCGTTTCCAAATTTGCTACAAATGATGCACTTATTTAGACTACAAAAATTTCAAAACTACACTCAAATCATAAGCTACGATCATGGTGTCGACGTAGCCACTGGGCTACCACACCGCGGTGACCAGACGATCCTAGGCATCCTAACAAGGTACGTGGGTTCCAATGCCCAGAGGATAACTGAATGAGAGCAATTTAGAGAGATGGGCGTGACAGTATCCTTTACCGAATAGCTTAGCAGCTATGACTTCAAAACGTTGGAATAGTTTTGGATCTCCTTTTCACTTCAATTTGTGTCCTTAATATAATTTCTCTATTAGTACAATTTGCGGAAGAAAGCTTATTCAGACAGTCGTCGATAGACAAAGGAAGTTAAAGAACGCTATATTTCTTTCTATGTTCACAATAGATGCCCCTTGTATTAGCGATGTATGGTAATCTTGGTTATTTTCTATTATTTATTATAATATGATAGAGTAATCTAAGTTAATGTAATCAGCAAATGTTTACTTACAGCTTATAAGGCTTTTTGTCTTGCAACCTCACCACAGAACATTAATTGTATTGTCCCAAAGATAAAGTACAATACGGAAATTAAGCGATTCCTGCATCGAATCGAAGAACGTCGGCGGCTTTGTTACACAAAGCCACTAAAATTAATTTACAATTCATCCTCTATTCCCAGATCGTCGCTCTCCTTGGGACAGAAGCGGGCTTTAGACTTTCTGATGGGGGGGTCTTCAACTCTGAAGGCTATATCATGGTTCACATGAAAGTTTCATCAACTCTATAGTAAAACCGTGAATACATTGGTGTTGCATTGTTGTATGCTGGTAGGTTAATATGATTAATGGAATCTTGTTCAAAAAGTATTGGTTGTCAACAATACGAAAACATATACCGCAGAATTTGGTCTGGCCACTAGTGAGAGAGAAACACAGAATATTAAGTTTCACATATCAATCTATATTTCAATATTGCGGGGGAAAACATTTCTTCCAACAAGAGTAAGGAGGGTTTTGACCTGAAACATTGGCCAATAAGTGTATTCTCAGTATATACATGTGCATGTTGAGTCTGTTTTCTAGATTCGCCAGTATAGCTCGGCGGTGCGACAGTAAAGGACAATAGGTTTGTATACACCTATATCCGAGGTAAGCGTATGAAAGTCTTGCCTAATATCATTGAAAGATGCTCCTTAAATACTGAAGAGTACACAGGTCAGTCATCAGCTCCTGACGTAAATGATGCCAAGATTACGGTACAACGTGAGCGTGTCTATGCAAAACAGAGAATCTTCCTCCTAATCGGGCTAGTCTTATCAATAGATGTATGATCATTTGTCACCACTATTATGTAGAGTCTAAGCTGTTTGGATCATTTTACCCCCGATTTTACCTTACAAGATGCAATCCTTTCATCATTGAAGAACTCAATAAATAACTGTACTGATTCTAAAGTCAAATCGGATTTATGATGCAGTTTCAGTGCGGAATTCTCCTGTGTCGTTCTTATTTGAGTTAAAAATGGCTCTACACTACTCATGAAGATTTTTGAAGACGGGCGAGGCGAACAGTATAGAGAGGTAATTCTGTTCGCTTTTTGCAACCTCGCTTCGTTCCGACTGCCGCCCATTGTCGGTCTTTTGCGCTTGAATCAAAGGACTTCAATAGGTGTCTCAAGGTTACGCTAAGCGTTTGACTATATACTATACGCGCGATAAACAGATGTTTGTTATTTCTTCCTGCCTTCTTGTTAAATTGTAAGAAATTAATTATTGAGAGCGTTGAGCCCCATGTGGACGCCATTGTCACTAAAGCATCCATCCAACAAGTGCCGCTCTAACGAACACCGTTCCAAGTTTTAACTGTGTCTTGTCTTTGATTCTCCTCCGGGTAATTGAGTTTCCACAGCACGGCTCTGCGACCTGGAGTACAGTTAATCTGAACCGTTGTTTGGTTTTGGAAAATTGGTTTTCCCTATTAAAAATACAGCGGCTGAAAGTGCAGTTTAGAGAAACGTTTTACGCGGCGGAACCAGTGTGGATAGGAATCAGTGGATAAATGGGACAACCAATGCAGAAATCTGAATACTATGGACTACGAACTCAAATGGCTTGTTGCATAATTGTGGAGTGGACAGATCCTTCAAATCGCCAGCGTATTTCTAAACGATTTGCTCACGGCAAAGTGGTATAATTATTAATTAACTACGGAGGTGCTTGTGCCACCGATCAGACTATGGTATCCCTCTAAGTTTTGAGCTGCTGCATCTGAATTTGGCCTCCAGCACATCCCAATTTCCTGTTAATTATCTCGTTCTTTACCATTAGACATAAACAGGCAAAACCTTCAGAAATTTAAAAGACAATTTTAGAAGATGCAGTTCAAAATGCTCAAAGAGATGATATTCTAATTTCAGTTAATTATTTTTATGTGGATTTGTGTTATCAGTATGTGCATTTGCGGATAACTAGTGAAACATCTGCATGTTTCTCCAATTGTGAGGGTAGACTAGTGACATTATAGATTAGATATCCGATTGAATTTTGCTGATTGCGGCTTGTTTGCTATTGGTGTTTTTACTTCTTATTTTGGATGTAATAGACTTTGTACTGCATTTAATAGTGAAAGTGGTTAACTGTAGAATACAGTTAGTTCAGATATCTTGTAGAAACTTAGTATGTAATATAGTATGTAGTTTAAAGCTCATTTGTCCTGTTTATCTACTGATATACCCCTACTAATCAAGATCAGAGCATCTTAAGTCACTTTGTCTCTAAAAGTTTCTCAGGGGCCGAAAGATCAAAGAGCTTCTTATATATTTTGATTCGTGTAAAATTGAAATCAAACAGAAAAAGATCGCATTCGACTAAAACAGTACCGAATCCAACAACTGCATCGGAATCTCTGGCCTATATAACTAAATCGGTATCCCAGTACTAGCCTAATATTTTTTTAACCCTTATTGCTTCTTACGTAGCTACTGCTTCATCCCAAAATACTTTCTTAATCTGAAACTAGATTCCACATGTACATAATATGACATAGAATAACATTAAAGAACATATACTCGTATAAGCTTATAATATGAAGGAACAACAATGTTTACACTTTACTTTTCAATTTTTGGCAGTAGTATTATTAATACACTTCGTTCGGGTGATACCCAGCTGCTCAATCAGAGCAAACTCAACACGTTCATTGTTGTCTTCAAGATGGAGTGCAACTTAACGTTTTTTCGTATGACTGTGATGATGACACATCCACTTCCATCGGCATATTTGAGGTTAGCCTAAGAATAATAATCAGTTAACCTACCTCATAGTAGTTTCAATTCTCGATAATTATATTCCACCCACATGACGCCAGTACCCATTTTGGGTTATGTGAAAAAAAATCCACTAAACCCTCATTACAGATTTTTGCATTTTACCAGCAGGAAAGTTATGACTTTACCATTTGATATTCAAAAACGTAATTTTTCCATTAGGGGTACTCTTCATCTTAATTTTATAAATATAAATTTATGATAACAGCAAATTTCACGTTTTTCAGACTAGACCGTATGTGGTTTAGACGAGCATGAATAATTATTTGTGAATTAAATTTTAGACATGTACGGGATGACAAAGCGCTTAACAGTTGACGACATATGTAATCTGATAATTCTTCTTCAACGATGGGGGATTCTTAATTGCGTCCGATTTTCATATTTTCAGTGCGTGTAGTGTAAAAAATCAAATTAACCTGTCTTGTCTCTTATGACCCACAGTTTCGAAACTGTAATTAACTGTTTGGAGCAGCTTTTAGCTATCGCCAGACTTTGCTCATTCCAACAAACTGCTTTTTTAATTACTGCAGAAGCAGCCTCTGCAGGGATTATAAATTCCTGACAACATATCACCTGCAGCACGGTGCTTCAGAACTTTTAAACTTTAGAGCAGCGACTAAAACATATAGCTACTGATAATAGGCTAATCCAGGTTACGCGTGTGATTCTGAAAGATGGATGCAATTTAACAGGAAATATTACTATGAACAGACATGTAAGTAAAATTCTCCGTTTTCGTCTACATCAGATGATATCCATAAAATTTATTTCTAAAAAAAATACGTTGTGACAAGTTGACAATAATTGACACAATTAGGACATCGAGTTTTCGTAATATAATCTAAAAGACGTATTTTGTGAGGTTCAGATTTGAGAGCTGATCATTGTACCCCAGTCAAATTAGTAATGTATATTGCATTTTTCAAAGCACAACCCCTTTTTGTATTTATTCGGATGCATCAGGCAACGAAAATACCAAATAAATCAATCTAGAAAGTTTTTCCGAATATAGATATTTAGAATTGTATTAAAATTACTAAATACTAAAACTGAGGTATTTGGGTATTGCGTTGTCAAAAGGTGGACTCATATAACAGTGTTTACCATCACTTACCTGGTATACTGACAGCGCTAAAAATATTACAGTTCAACTAATGAAAACATATACAAATAAATTCTACCAAATCATTTGGTGGATTGATTCACTGAACGGTTCAAAGGTTCATCAAGTAAATCTAGTTGGAGCTTCCCTGGCGTGGCGGGACTAGTATTAGCACTTTTATGTTCATCCTGTAGTCATCGACTTGATTTGACCGGTCTATTCAGTGGCCCTGCTCTCGACCTATATTTTCAAACGCTTCGGAACTGTAAAACAGCGCATTGAAAACAAAACAGTCTTCAAATTTTATGTGCCCATTACTCTGTTCACAGCTTTTTTTCCCTCCATTAAAAGGCGGAATGGAGAGACACAATTATCTCCCCTCTGAAACTTTAATTAGCCTCTTATCGAGTCGATGTATCAATGGAAACTAAATCTGGGCTCGTTCCTTTTAATCGTCGACTGATTTAATTTGCTTTGAATTCCATCACGTTGGGTCAATACAGGATGTTGAATATCGGGAGGTCTTTGTTAGAGTTACGGTTGAACTTGATTTGTTCGTGGAGGGTGTAGGTATTTTAGCAGCTTGAATTCAACCAATCCGTCGCTCAACTCATGGAGATGTTAATTATGTAACGATATACCAGTAGAATTATCTAGAAAATTCCTCAAACATGGATGTAAGAGCAACATATGATATTGCTAGAATTCTTTCGAATTAATGCCGCTAATGGGAAATTAATCCCAGTGACAGTTTTTTAATTTCTATAATAAGTGATAATTTTCAGAAGATATGAAGAAGGTCTATTTTTCAATGACTAAAGCTAAGATAAAATGGCGTAACTTGAACACAAGGTTTCGCAAACGGAAATCTGTTTTAGTGACATCTGCCCGTTTAATATTTAAATCATAAAAAAGTCCTATTTATGAAGCATTGTTGTATACAATTTCGTCTGAATAATAGAACAGTTTCACTAAGTAAGCGCATCTACAATCTACATGAGAATTAAAACTTTCCTGAAATATTCCAAAAATCAAAAATTTACAAAGACGTGCAGCATAAAACACTGGGACTTTAACATGAAACTTCAAATTAACTGTGCATTCAAATTTGGAGTACAATAAGTTTGGTTCTAATGCGTTTATTAATATTCGGTATAAAAGTATCTCATTTATTAAGTCATTTATTTAAAAACAAACAGTTTTTGGAAGTTCAGTAGCTAGAAAACTTTTCGTGACTCAACTGGGCGTCCCGCAATTCTTCTGGGCGTCACTTTGAGGTTGATGATATTTGCATTGGCTTACATATTTTTGATCTACTCGTATATCCTATAACATTGTGTATACGAAGATTGCAAATCAGAACATTAATCATTCATTTTTACAAATACTCTGGCAGAATCGTATATAGATTTTTCACGAAGATCCTATATCGAAACGTGCTTGAAATTGGATCCGGTATTTTTTTATCAATTTTCGTAAACTACTAGTGTGCTATTTATTATTATGATCTCAGTATAGACATCACACATTATGTTAGAGTATTTATATAGCTACAGTTTACAGCTTTTTAAGGACGATATCATAGACACTTAATCCATAGTGCTTCTAGAGTGGAATGACTTTTCTGCGTATTGGAAACGTTATCTATAAGAAGAGGTGAACAGTATAAGAAAATTACTCTCATGCCTCGGACTAAATTCGGAAATCCCTTTTATCGTATGTATTTCATCACCACAAAATCGTAATTCTCGGCCAGCCACTATCCAAGAGTAGCTAGAACTATTTCTCCTCAAGGTACAGATAGGTTTTTAAAAAAAATATGTAAAACAATACTCATACATTTCATATATATTTATGTAAATTATAGCGTGAAATATCTTTACATAGACAAATGGTATATAACGTTAGTACAACCTACAGTGTTCGTAGTTAATAAGTTTTACGATGGGGGCAGCTCATAAGAAGCAACTTAGTTATGAAGCTCATAATATAGTCGTAAGCATTGAACTGCTACAAATTTTAACTTTTTAATATTTTTTTGAGAAATGGTGCTGATTTATCGTCCGAATCTAGTCATATACTGTCGAGCATTGTCACATTTCCTGATCAATTCTTCTAGATTAGGCCTACTAATTTGAGTGGGGAGAGTACACTGCCTCAAAAACAAGGAATAGCAAAGTTATTGGATTTTTCCAGAAATCATGAGAGAGTGGCGAGAGAATCGAATGTACCAATGCAAGTGCTGCCAGTCGCATAAACTCATTTAGTATGCGCATTCATCATATCTTGGATTAGCATATTTGCATGAGATTTGAAATTTGGTGGAGGATGCGGCGTTTTTAAAACTAGCAAGCAATTTTTAAACGTGAGGGATGTAAGCGTAGTTTATATTTATGAAGTGCTACCAATAGGATATCATCAAGCTGCAAAGCCCATGGAACAACAATATAAGGTAAGATGCCTAGCCGAATTTCGATTTTCGTTGTAATTCCGCCATAACGATATTCAAAATTTCAGGAGAATACAGTAAAAACATAAAATTATTTTTCCATATATTTAAAATAAAAGTAATTTTGTGGACCGTAAAATCAATAAATTGGAAAAGCTAGATGTCTGCATAAATAGAAAAGGATCAACAGGAATCTTAACACTTACAGTTAAGGTATGTTGTACTTAAGGCATCAAGTGTCAGGACTTTAAATCTGTATCGAACCTATTTTCAAATATAAAACTAATGCGTTCGTAGTAAAAACATGAATACGTAATTATCAATTATGGACAATTAATTATTCAGAGAAAAATATCTTTTCCATAACCATTGGTAACAAGATATTCTGCAGTTGCCTTTTCGGCATGCTCAATAATGAATCACAGTCAAATATTCTTAGCACCGACCTCGTAAAATAGCGAGATGTCCCTAAAACATCGCTAAGCTTCCAGCATGTCGCATAACTAGCGACCGTACGCCCTCATATTTTAATTTGAATATATAGTGGATCCTGGACGGTATGAATTAAGATAGATGAGCGCAAAATGTTAATTTACCATAGTATAAACTAGAGAGCGCACTGTTGTACGCTGTATATGGCAGGGTTGTATGGTGTGTTGCCAACGTCAAATTTACCCCCCAAACAATAAGTTGTTGGGTTATATTTACGGCGCGAGTTCCAGCTGTAAATGTTCTGGTAGATAATGGATCTACGTTAGATGTATACTGTAGATGGTCTATTCCGGACGTAGTATTGCGATACACCCAGACTAATGACTAAACATAGATGGAGTGACGAAACAACTTCAGTAGTTTGTGCTGTTTGATCTCGTCAATAACATATCAAAAGGTGTAAGAATATTCACGCTGGGCTACCATCTATGAGATCATTTTCAACACACAATAAACAGAACAGAAGAGAACAAGAGAGAACAAAGCCACTTATTCACCAGTTCCAATGATACATATTCTGGTCTAACCTGTAAATATCCGCTTTGGAAGTATGCTAAAAGTAATGCACTTTTTGATGAAACTCATACACTACAATCCTCAAAGGTATAACATCCAATCTGCAATCCGCAAATCTCAAGTACTTTAGCTGATTTAATTCGGGGAGGCTTGCATGTATACACGGTGAGTTTTTTGATGGAAGCATTCCAACGAAAGCTCTTGGGTGTACTAGGCGAGATTCAATGATGACTTTTTGACATTGATAGCATTTTCAAGGTTTTTTTCATGAGCAGCCGTATTTTTTAAGGAAAATATATCTTTTCTATTGCAAAATATTATTCTACGAACAAAACCAAATAACCTTTTGTTCACAGCCATTGTGTAGCAGTCTTCAAGCTACTGGAATCATTTATTTTCGTAAAGACGCCAATAGATGCTCTCTTTGGGTACATGTGTTTTTAACTAACGCTTACTGCTATATAAGCAGCCTAATATAAAAACTATTATAAAATTGGTAAAAACCACTTTAAATGCTAACACCTCTATAAGTTTGTTGTAAAGGTATCTATCTATCAGGGACCAAAATTGTGCTTATAGGGACTTACTGTCCCGTCCGCACGTCCCGAGATTTAATAGTCGAATAAAATTGCCGGAGCTCTGAACGTACTTTATGGGTAACGAAAAAGTTCCATCTGACTAATAGGGCCGTAAATCCTCATGGTTGTATTTGTTACAAAACGGCCCTGTTACGTGCTTGCGGTACTAGACGCGAAAATTTGAATTTCATACATGAGCGCTGCTCACAATATGAGGAGGTGTATGTATGAACCACCCTTAAAATTGTTCTCTATTATATATAAGAGAGCTATATACGTCTTTTTATATACTCCAAACTTCGGGGTAGGCCCTTCATGAGGAGAGATCGGCGGGATTTAAAACAGGTCCGTCAAGAGAAAATACAGGGTCTCTGGGGATATCTGGATTCCAGGGGCTCCTAAATTGGAAATTTCCTTCGAGGACATGAAAGTAAAAGTAAATGGACCATACTACTTAAAAGTTGGAAAAAAACACTTAATTTGCTCACATTGAATAGATTGTATATTTCTGAGCGCTTTCAATGGGTTTTTTATCTGGATCTTACCTCTTGTGCATTTGTGAGATATTAGATTTGTTCCAAGGGTCTGGGTTGACATCAATATTTTTTATGTGTATGTTATTTAGTGTCGTTTGATAGACGTATCAAATAAACTATTTTTACCTATATCAAAGATTTGATCAATTGCTCGTTGACTAACGGCTTTCCTCTTAGTGCCTGTAAGTCTAGTGCTATAACTGTTTTTAAACAACTATGTCTTATACGAGGGATCCTCTTTTACATCTCAAATGGTAGTCTGGTGTGCAGATGCTGAATTCGTGAGAGTATATAGTTTTAAACTACAATATTTCAACCTTAATACGTTACCTATCTTCACGTTGGGGCACCTATAAACACTTAGCAGTATGTGTGTTAAAAACACTTCGAAGTTCAATACAATGGAAAGTTGCCATTTCTGGATTCAGGATATTTCAGTTATCAAAAATAGTAGGAATAGCTCTGTATTAGAAGTATATAGAAAAAAAACGAACATAACATTAGATAATCAGGGAATTACTGTTTTCTACTTCTACATCGACTGGTCAATTATTTATCAGTTGAACGGAGAAAGATTTTAAAAAGAAAAGGAGTTCATTAAATAAAGGGTTAGAGTCTATGTTTCACTACGATCCAAGTTAAAAGGAAAGGAATAAGATTATATGAATCTTTGGGACTCAGGGCTCTAATCTATCTAAACAGACCTAAGGTAAGATGCATATCAGGTAACCTTAAGAACTAGGTTGGCATGCTAGATAGGTGCAAAGTATGCATATATTGTATAATTAAGACTAGATTTGAGGATCATTGCGAAGTGCTGCGAAAGATTAAATGTCTCTTCACAGTAACCGTAGAATGCTATGAACTGTGGTTATTGGAAGAAATTGTCCCTGAAGGCCTATTCTATAATGCTGTGTTGAAGAAACTACCCGCCAGCTCACTTCAGAATGCTGAGGTTATCCAAAAGAAAGTCTTTTTCAAGAGGCCTGTGGCTGCGGAAATTGATAATATTGGGCTCGTTGGTCTTTTGTAGTGTCTGTTGAACTGAAATCTCTTGTTGTCATTATTTTAAACAGCTTGGTCGATCATATACCATGGTAAAACTAAGAGAATATAGAGGTATCTCTTTCTCGATGTTACAGACTGTGAAGGAGCGTCCGCAAAATAATTTGCTCTTCTAGATTCAAGATTCTTGGAGAACACCTCCACATAGCTGAATAGCATTCCAAACACGGTATAATCTGTGCCTTGAATTGGATTAGTAGAAGGTGTCCTGGTGAATACAATTTTTTTGTGCTGTAGAAGCAGTCTTAGCAGGGCTGGCAACGTTCACTCTCAGCAGCTTGATCTCGAGTATTGATTGTCCCTCCATCTTTCCGGATGGCAGATCATCCATTGTTGCCTTGATGTCTCCGTTGGTCAGTATATTGCTGCTGCCGATGAAAGGTATCTTTCTATTCTTCTTTGGAACCGTAGATCAAATTTATAAGTATACGTATACTAAGGATATGCGTATGAAGAAAATGTTAGGAAAATATATGACGCGCAGCATTCGCGAATAAAACTAAAAATTGTGCAATTTGAATGCATACATGCATATGCTGAGCCTTCTGAGGCTTCTTGCATGGCAAGGATGACAAACGTTTTACATTTAAAGGATCAGCTTTGTCATAAAATTTGATGCATGGGTCTGGCTGTTAAACCCACAAGGTGGATATATATTTCTTCACGAGCTACGAATGTTGACGCAAATATTATCGCGAGGAAGATTATTGAAATAGCCTGTTTTCCTGGTTGATTGGACAGCTTTATGAAAGTTAACATATATGTACACATAATATACACAGAGTTTTTGAAGTTGGCAGAAGCTCATTTCACTCTTCTAATGAGCCCTATATTTCTTATATTAGCAATAATATTAATTCCTAGAACATTTTGTAATGCGGGCTGCAGCATTTTAAAATTTCACAAAAATAAAAAAACATTTTTGGACTTTGAACTAATACCTACTTATAAAACATCTGAATCAATTGTAAAAATAGAATATAACTAACAAGCATGATCTAAATGCAAATAAATGCCATTAAGTTTAAAAGAAGCAAATCCATCTATTTTTGTATACATATTCATGTGACCCAATTTTTTAAACCTTTAAAATTCATGAATAATAATTGTGTTCTTCCTATTTCAAGATGTTTTTTCCAAATTCATCAAAACGTATAGAATAGCGAATACTAACCGTTCCAAAAGCATATAACTAACTTTAACCCTCTAATTGATTTGTGTATACGTACGTAACTAGTTCAATAAAATACACCAATATGTAGTCTGATCAAGGAAATAGGAACACCATTCAAGTAATAACAATGACTATGTGATTCTCTCTACCTAAAGTTATCTTTCTTGAGTACTCTAATCTCAATAGATATAGACACTGAAATGCTTTGATTTCCCAAAACACTGCGCCACATAAAACATTTAAACGATCTCCCATAAGTCAAAAGTGTGTCATTAGAAGGTTCCCAGCAGTAGCGGATGCTCTTATTTATAAATTCTCTTTCGCCGTGAAATCTGATAAATTGCCAGCTTCCCTAGTTTCCATGTTCTTGATTATTCAATTTCCTCCGGCGACGCTCGTCGTATCTTTACTCCCGCGGGCGACTTCGGCTGCACTCGGTCTGCAGTTTTAGGAAGTTCTCTGTAGTTTTGGAAGCTTTTGCAGGTGCTGCGTATGTATTTTGTTACAGCAACTGCATTTAGTTATAAGTATTATAATTGCATGAAATAGCTATATTTCATGAATGACAACTATGTAGGCAAATATTGAAGTTTCTTTAATATTTTACTACTACAAATCATTTTATCATTGGACCATACTTCTTTGTGGAGATACGGTATAAAGTCATATACATATAGTTGTAGAATTTTTGGATGCTGTTTTTCAATATGGTTTCATGAGCAGAAATTTTGTGAGTTGAGGGCTTTCAAGATCCCCTAAATTTTACTAGGTACTGCGTGCAGTATTATTGAAAAAAATATTCTTTGTGACTATTAGGAAGCTACCTACAGCAAATCAATCGGAAGTTCCGATTAATTTAGGGCACGGATCTGCCGTACAGCATGATCGTACTACAGCAAAATGGACGAGATATCGAGTAAGTTTGGTTACGACTGTTAGACAGTAATTTTGATAGCTCAAATAATGAGATTCATACACACATAATAAATTCTGGGAGGAAGAATATATGGTTTCGTTCAAGTATACCGATATTTTCCTATATGCGGAAAGTTATGATGATCTTAAAAGTGAAATTGCTATATTTTTAATCGTATAGAGTTAACTCGAATAAATATTTCCAGTCCAAAACCGAGAAAGTGTGGAAAGTAAGAATACCAAAATCTTGAATTGAGCATCTGATAATTTTGGCAAACAAGGAATCTCTTACCTATAAGTATGCTACATCGTTAACTGCATAATTACATAATCTTGGAGCAAATTTTGTTCTTTTTGAAAGAATAATCTAAAAGTATTAATTTATTAGTATATTCGTAAATGAGATTTAAAAAAGAATTCATCACTAATTTCACTTGACTTGCGGCCTACATTCAGAATGCATTCAAGTTGTTGAAGATACTGAAAACACAGCCTCAAGAAGAATAAGCAAAACAGTGTTCAAAGTTTGTCAATGTGACTACTTCCTTGCTTTTTTCTGCGTTATATAGAATTTTCCTCATTTAAGTGTTAAAGGTGTGTGGATTAAATATGGAATATGAAAAAAATGTACCTGGCAGAAGATATACGTCCAGTATTGATAATGAAACCTATCCACAAATTACATACGACATACTTGGTACTTACCTGCTAACACCACAACCCATACTTCTCAACAACTTTGAGATAATAAAACATAATATAAGTCAAGTGAATAGTTTTAGAGTGGAAACAGAGGTTCTTGTCGTCAAGTATAATAAGAATATACTCTTAACTCTTAAATTTATAATTTCTTTCTATGTATGTGAATCCCCTTATTCGAGAAATCTAATTTCTTTCTAATACTGTTACTAACATAGTTTGTTAGAAATACATAGTGAGCTTCAATATATGAATCACCTTCTTACGCATTTGAGCAATAAACGATTTATTTGTAACCCTGGATCTGTTGTCTCTGCACAGGTGGCCACGGATATGCTATTTGGAACACATATTGACGTGTTGGCCACCTTACGTGGTATACTCGTAGTCAGTGTTTTGTAGACAACTATTCTCACCATGTTCCGTCCTACCGATAATTGTACAATTCCTCAAGATGAGTAGGTTTTCTAAGAAAATTTGAAGCAGTAGCGATTCACGAGGTATTAGCAGATTCACAGACCGCAAGAAATGGCAACCTATAAGGTATGCATCGTTGCTTTGCAGATTTCAGGCCGACTAGTGTCCACATTTCTGCGATATCTCAGATTGCAAAGTCCTTTGTAAGGTTATTCGCATCCACAAGATGTATTGCTCTTTTCTGGACTGTATCCATGCAATTTTCAAAGTTAACTCTTGTGTCATTCTAATTTTAAAAAATGATACGATATTCAGTTCGTTGAGTTATCATATGAGACAGATAAAGACACCAGCGCCTTAAATTTTATTTCCATCGATATATCGCATTTTTTGTATGGCTACGTATACGAATTGAACGACGTTGGTTTCTCATATGGCCGGGATAAACACACACAGCAAAAATTGGGAGAGCGGAAGGAACGTTATGAGTGACGTTATTCAAGCTTTTCCTAATACGTATCAATGTTCTGTTCAAACAATATCTTCTTAGCTATAAATTACAATGATTTTTTCCCATAGTCATTGTAAAACTCAAATAATGGCGATCTATGTTGAACAACACACACGCGTCGCATCGTATTTTGGTGCAGTTGTTGATGTTCAATTTGCTGCAATCTCGTCGTTTGGCTTCCGCTTCGCTTAGCTAGAGATTGGATATTGGAAATCCATTTTTTATACATGTAATGGGGATTACAGTCGGCTGAAATAACAAAAAACAGAAATTAACCCATTCTGTGGTGGAGCTACCCATTATCTACGTTATGTATTTGTTCAGTACCCTTTTCATTTACAATAGGACTCTCCTCTACCGACTTTATATGTGACTAATCTGGACATAAAAATCTAATGACAGTTACAGTTTTTAAAGGCAATCATTTATGACATTTCACACAACATCAGGTAATCAGTACCAAAAATTTGCAATTAGTCAGAAGTTTGTAAGTGTGCTGTGGATCAAGTTCAATTACTTATATTATTTATCTATGAGTATTATGTTTACCCTACATGTGTACAATATTCATAATGAACAATGTTTAAAAAGGGTTTATTTCAAGCTCCAGTCCTGTATGAGTAGTTTATAATGATCTATATTTTTAGTGAAGTACTTAGGGAGAAGAACTTAAGAGAGAAATAGAAACCTATATTTCACATTTCATTTTTATTTATCTGATAATTATTATAATTCTAGTAATATCCTGTATTTAGCTAACTTTTCTAACTGAAATTGACTGTACGCACAGCCACCTAGAACTAGTCTGGCTTATCCGCCAGGTTGAGGTTTCCATGACTTTTATTCCATTGGTAAAATATCTATATTCTTTATTTCTGATCAACAACTTTTATGATAAGTTTTTTTTGCTAAGGCAGAAAGCCTTTCGCGCCTCATAAGTACTGCGCGAAAATAAATGCCTACCCACATTGACCTTAAAATGCTGCAGATTGTGAGCATCGGGGAATAAAGTCCCAGGAAGCTCATTTTACAACGCCGAGGTTCTCTAAAAGACCGACCTTTTGAAGCTTGTACGAGGCTTTGGAAGCTCGACCTGTTGAGGATGTGCCCGACGAGCTCCTCCAGAATTTGCTGCTCTAGCGACTCTTGGAGTTATTATGCGAACACCTGCCAGGCGGGACAGATCAGCCACCCTGTTCCAGACTGTGTAGCTCGTTTGTGAGGTCAGGCACATCCACAAGACATATTGCTCCCTGCTGGATTTTATACAGAAGTTTCAGAAGGTGCATGACAGTTTTTCAAACTGATTTAATATATAAAAGACAAATTCAACCTCTTAATGGTATGCAGTCGTCTGCTCGTGCTCATTGTGTCGACAAATCTACCGTGATATAGTTTCGTGAATTTACTTGCCTTGTTCATCTAGATATGTTTTACATCGTTATCTTCAGATTACACATTTTTTAGGTCGTTATGCACCAATTTGTTAATTTGTTGAAATCGGAGTTGTATTAAAATATCTAATCCTAGGCAGTGTTGATTCATTTTGAACTCTAAAGCAGAAAATTGTTGGCCTGACATAACAATAAAAGCTACAAATATTTTTTGTAGCCAGTGGGGATCGGAAACACCACCGCCTGCTTTCTAGGCAGATGCCTCAAACCATTCACCTATGGCGAACTGCCACGCAAAACGACAATAACGCTTCAATGGTTTATTCCCCTGCAGAATTTCTCCTCCCAATTTTGTAGCCTGTACATCTCGATCTTGGTTAGACATCTAGTAGCCAGTGACTGATACTATCTTCAAATAAACTGCCCTGATGTACGAAACCATCGTAACTAACCGTAAGCAAGACATGACTAATGAATTTTTCTAATTTTATCGTTTAAAGATTGCTGTTGGAGATGATCAAAATATCTTTGTAAATTTAGTTTTAAAATTAAATGATTTCATTTATTTTGAACTGTTAAAAAGGTGCATGGTCTTGAATTCTACATTCACATTTCTATTCACTCGTACTATCATAAACAATGGTAACAGACCGATAGTAAGGTGATTCATTTTTTATCACCTTTAGGTATAACATCAATGTATTATCCTTGTTGGCATATAACTGACAATTGGTACCAAATATTAGAACTACCCTGTAGTGTACGAATCTATATTTGTTATCCGCATAATCTTGGTGATCAAGACGCATAGAGGGAGAATGAGCAGAATTGCGATTAAGCTCAGTCGAAGGGTGAGTCATGTCATGATCTCGAAATGGACATCTGTGTAGATGATGCGTGAAATAGCACTGTTATCTCAATGAAACCATCATAAGATATCGTGGAGGAAAGGACTGTTATTTGGGAAGTCATTGTTACTATATTTTCCATCCCATTTTCAGCGAGTTATTACTACAAAAGTTGACTTTGTAGAAACTACTAACGTTTACCTTAAACAAGTGTGGTGCAGGATGTAGTGTATAGAAACGTGTTACCTTTCTGGAACGTATCTAGCCGTATATACCTTAGTACAAATTCGTATTTTTTAGTTAAGTCGGTGAAATTTTATAAAAATACTGTTACAGTCTTAAAACATTATTTAATTGAACTGATAACACTTAATAACAACTTATCTAGAATGTTCTATAACCAATTTCGATAGACCTCGACATTCTAGATGTCACTTCTGACAGCTGCTTACATGTTCTGGATGATTTACATACAGCGTGACTTTTACATAGCTGCTTCTGCTGATCTCGCCGCAATAATAACTATCGTACAAGCTATGACATTGGAATTATTAGAGTTTGCAACCAATCTTTACTCGAAGATCATTATATCACTAGTTCGTTCCTATTACTTTTCCTTCAACAGTGCATGATGATTCATTGCTATGATTCCGATGTTACCATTCGTTTTTAAATTAGCTAATAAAACAATCAACACGAAACAAACCCTCGAAAACCGACACTGAGAGACTCAATCTACACTTTCGTACACCCGGTGTGGGGATATCGCTTCAATAATAAAAGGAATTAAACTGACTGCGTTATCCTAAATAACATAACTCCTGAAACGAGGGTGCACCCTGCATAGGAAACATAAATATAACATTCTGAAATACTCCCATAGCCGCTGTTTCAAAAACGATGGGATGACTTATTAAGATATAATTTCTGAAACACAAATCAGATTGAAATTTCAGTTTCTTGCTTCAAAAAACGAATGAGTAACCAGCTAATCTAGGTAATTTTATGCTGTTACATAGCTTTCCCCCTGCGTAGGCGAAAAGTCTACTTTTATGTGTATTTGTCTTACTGTTTAATTTTATTTTATTTTTCTACTGACTTGCTACAAACGTAAATTTCTACTTATAGTAGTGAAATAAAAATGTCAAGAATTTATCAAAATTGATCAATATCAGAAAATTATTTCATCCACGTTGTAGTTCCAATTTAACGGCAGAATACCTTCAGACCCTTTAGTTATGAAAGCTAACCAAGCAATTGGCCATATTTTGTTCCATCCGTCAGTTGAACTGTCACATTCGTCATTCCGCATGTTGACTCATTATACTTCACGTAGCAAAAACCATAAAAGCAGGCTGTGTAGCGATGGTCAACTTTTGCACTGATAGTTTCTATCTGTCATGTTTCAATAGCGACCGTAAAAAAGAAAACATACCTATAATGCTTAACTGCATTAACTAAAAGTTAAAAAACCGATTGAAAATTTTGTCTTGGATTGAAATCTGAATAATTATCTGAAGAAATAAACTCTGTTGTTCAATTTCAGATCCGGTACCTTATTTGCATTATTTGTATTACATACAAAAAATAGCCAAAGTGGCATGTAAAAATGGTTCAGAATAAAAATGCTCATTAAAACTTGAATTACATCTGGTGACAAAGTCCTTTTATTCCTCATCTAATGGAAAGTTGATTTATAATTAAACTTGTTCAATTGGATTTATTCAACCGAAGTTCTCAGCTGCAACTGTAACGTTGTTTGAATAAATTAATTATTTATCAGAGTACTCCGTTAACCATCCACTCCGAAAGTAAAGTGAAGTGATGTCAGTATATCTCTTTTTATTTTATTTTAGACTGGCCGCTATGATACCTTTATATTAAATCTTACAATTTGATGGAGGATCAACCTTCAATTGAAGTATTGCAAGCTAATAGTTATCACCAGGGTCACTCTCGTGATGTGATTCAGGTAACCCTAACACTACCGAGAAACCGCACACATGCTCTGCTCTACAAAAAGCACTATCTAATTGTACCTAGTTCTAGTTAGTTGTTCTTCTCCCATTATTGGACACTATTCTGATTCTAATTTGCACAGTAGAATCTTCCTTGTCTATTAGTTTGATTTATTGGTATCCTTCCCTACTCTGTTAACAGATTTTCTTTAATTTGTATCAATAAACGCTTCTGATTCTAATTTGCACAGTAGAATCTTCCTTGTCTATTAGTTTGATTTATTGGTATCCTTCCCTACTCTGTTAACAGATTTTCTTTAATTTGTATCAATAAACGCTTCTCCGTCTTATCAGATGGCACATCAGTTAATGAGGGTTTTCAGTTCTAAAAATTTTTTTTATACTCGTATCATATATTGTATAGTTTCGTTATTTTGCGTAACAGGTTAATTTGTTATCCACTTATCGTCGGTAAGAGTGCAAATGGAGGTACTAGAAATTTTGTCCAATATTTGCTTTCAAAAACTTAGCTTAGGTTTTAGAGGAAGCCACTGGCAGATGAGTCACCCCCACGCTTTCGTTGTAATACTGGTGCTTCTCACCCCTGCGTGAAGGGATTTAGGACAATACACGGCTGACGGATAATTAAAAATTCCAAAGAAGTGTCACCCTAGAGGCTCGGCAGATTAGCAACTAGGACAGATAGTTTAATATATCCTCAGGCTTATGGTTCACTTGCAAATTTAAATGAAATTTCATCGAGCTTCACTCGAAGATCACCGGTTCGGTTTACAGGATGGCTTATCAGAAAAATAATAAATTGCTATGGAGATTGCAAATGCTCTTACTTGGTGAAACTCCTCCAACATTAAGATAAGAAATTTTGTAGGTTAACACATCGTATGACGCAAGTGTCATAAAAATGAAACCCTCTTTCATCCAGAATATTTGGAGAACAGTTAGAAAAAAAGGAGGAAATATCAAAATCAGCATTAAGTGAACATGTTTGGGGAGCCGGGGTTACGTTTCCATATAAGGCTAAGAAGACAATCTCTATTATCTCTATGGCACTACACTGATATGTGCTCAAGCACTGAAAGCGGTGGACTAAAGTGTCCTATTAGTTTATTTATTTCGCAAAAGTGGAAGGCACATATCAGCTGTAACCCTTACCGTTTACCTCACACAATGAATACATAGTTTTTAGTAATTCTGGATCCAAACAAATTATTAAAATAATAAGACTCATACTTTGCCGGAAGAGGTTTTCCAAAAAAAAATATTGGGAGCTGTATCCTAGGTCATTCCGAATTGAGCATTAACAAATCTTCTTCCAATTACCTATTATCAAATCGTATTACAGAGATTCTGAAGTACTTACGTTACCGTCTTGACACGTACGCCTGGAAAACGAGACGGCAATATTTGACGTACATAAAAAGTGGGAGACATCGTTAACAGGTAACAAAATATGTATGAAGGTAAACGTAAACAAGTTTCTGTATTTACTCAAGAAAGCTGCGTCCCATTACATAGTGGGTATTCCAGAAATTCATGAAATGACAGAAAATGAGATGAGGTACAAGGTTGGTATTGTAGGAATAAGTGTTTAACAAAGATACCTAACCTGAAGTTAATAATAGTAATAAACCTTAAATATAATAGTAGTCTCGGTGTTTATGTGATATATTTTAGGACACATTCATATTTACTGTGCCGCAACAGATTGATTTTTTTATGATTCATTGAATTATCCGCTGCGTTCTGTCAGACTATGAGGCTTTTCCTGCCTTATTGTTTTGAATGTTAGACTTTCTTGAAAATCCGTAATTACATAGTTTATTTTGTAGTTTCCGGACCATGAGAATATGTAGTGAAGAATATTTGCTACGACTACTGATAATTCTGTTCAGTTAAGTAAAGTCTTGCATTAGTTTTCATAATCATTATAATTTCATAGCACTATATTGCCCTACAGAATTACGAGTACACCCTTTATTGAGCCACATTTCGTAACAGTAGTATATATGCTTACAGAAAAATACAAATTAAACTATATTATATTTCCAGCCATTGCCTTCAGCTCAGAAATAGTACAATTAAAAATGTCGCATTCTCTTGAAGTACTATTATAATTTGTTATCGGTGATTTTAATAGCAAATTTGTTCTAGCTGCGTGACAATAGGGTATCTATTTATTGGTCGGAGAAGCATATGTCTGTTGACAACAAATCAACTACTACAATAGCATTTATAAGGAATACTTTGACAAAAAGTGCACATCCACGATTTCCATAATTTAATCTGTAGTCGTCACCCTACGTAAGCCAGTAGACACCGACCCCTAGGCCTTAAATTGTGCCGGGTCGATACACTTCACCCCTCTCCCGTGGGATTACAAGCAATGAAAGCAATGATGATTTAAAAATGTCGGGGATGTACAGCAGCTCCACTCTACGATTGCATTTAATGGTATGATGCACATGTCACATGTTGAATTATTCGGCACGTGAACGTAGGGGTAGTTGTTGCCACTTGAGGAGAGCTGTATATCAGGTTTAGTCACGGTTTCTGTAACCAACCCTATTTCAAGCTATTATAATCTCAAATTACAAAGGATAAAGTAATATACAAATGTAAATAATTTTCATATGATTTTAATCATATTAAAAATATCTAAGCAGATTCTGCAACGCCTCAATTCCGGAAATAGCTATAGAATTGCAAATTATGGATTATCCCAGCCTACCAATGATCTTTTTCACTCTCCGCCAGATATAAACTTGCTTGTATGGTCCTCTAACATTATAATAAGATATGACAGATAGAGCAGATTTACTAACGTTTTGGCTGCCTCGACAGCCTTATAGATGTTGATTGAAAACTGTCCTTAGGTTAACAGTTTTGTCTTCAAAAATAGAAATAGGAATAGAAATAGAACTAGAAATAGAAGTAGAGATAAAGATAGCGCATTGCACTTCAGTACTCACTCTTGTCTCGCACAAATGACACTAATTCAATGAAGTGTTCTGAGTTTGTACATAAATAGTTATTATCACTATTTTTCGATTAAGACTATCTCGCGTGGATATATGTTTTATAATAAAAAGCAAACTCTTGTCTTTGTTGCTCGCTTGTACATAATTGTATTCCACCGTGAAACAGTGAACCCTCGTCTTTCTATTAACAAGGATAACTGTAAGGGTGAAATACGTTCGTTAGGCATAGCCCTGTCGCGAAAGCGGTCAAAGTTTCCATTTCGGTCTTCGAAGCGTTCACGAGTTTCCAACAATTTACGTCTTGAGCCTCCATTGTCTTGAATTCAGTCAAGATATGGAGGGGTGGAAATTAGAGCAATTCGATGACAAGCTTGAAAATGAGCGAGAAAGCTTTAATTGTCATAAAATACATTCACCCCTCCGGCGTTTCAGCCATTCGTAAAAGTCTTTAATCCGCAAGCATTTCGTTACGAGCCGTTCATATTTTTGGATCAATGCTGCAGTAATGCATCTTGTTGTGCAAGATACCGCCTGTTAATCACTCCGATGTGATGGAACTCTTTTCAGCGGGTTGGCATGTATGTGTTTTTGAGTTATGCATTTGACTCCATAGCCGGATGGTTCCTTCAAGTTACTAATACTTTAGCAATGAGTTTATCGATCAAAAGTACAACCCTCTGACGTAATTTTGATAAAACGAGGATAGTTATGATGTCAGACCATAACCTCGGTGCAATTTATTATATTATGTATAGATTTGTACATAAGAGATGAAATATAACACGCGTCTACCATAAATAAAATGAAATAATTAGGTTCCTTGACTCAATGCCTCGTATAGGTTGTTTTATGTTTCTCTACTGATAAGGGTTCTGTTCAACATACAGAAGAATGTGGAGGGACGCTCAATACCTGAAGCATTCTTGATCAAGACTTTGTTAGATTCCACTGCGAAAGCTTGATTGAACTGATAATAATTTTGCATACATTACGAAGCTTCCTTTGTCATACTAAGGGGGCGCTAACCTACAATCTCCTGAATTTTAGGCAAAGGCTTTCCCATTCATCACTGGTGAGTTCGCCAAGCAGACTTGTTGTGTATAACGTGCCTTATAAATTCCAGAATTCTAAGAATGTTTATGTTCTTGAATCAGTACCACAATTTTCAATACTGCACGTAAAACATTTAGTTCAAGTTATTAGTTGTAGTTATAGCATTTAGTTCAAGTTCAAGTAGTATAGTTCAGTTGCAGTCAGAGAAAATAGTTTAAACTGATACAAAACAAATCAGGCTCGTTATAAGATTATCGTAGATTCAACAACCAACACAGCAACCTGATAAACGCCGCGCATATCTACTTATATCATATTATCTAAGCCAGTATCGCTTACATAGTAGCGCATGTATTTGCTACCACTGGATCGGTATATCCAATACGTGTCTAACAACAGTGGTCTAAATTGTATGTATGATGAAACGTGTTATACCAACAACTGACATTTTAAAAAAAAATAAAAAAAAATATTCAGGGGCCTCAAAAACGGCTGAGAATTAAGTTTTAGCATTAAGTCCCGGTGTCGGAACAATATAATATTTTAATCATTCAAAAAGCATACAATAGTCAATCAATCAATGAAATCGGGAGATGCGGGTTCGAATCCTGCACTGGGTCTTCTTTTCGGATTTCTAAATGCGAATTTATGTATCAAAAACTCCATCTTGCGGAGAAAAGCAAGTTGTGTATCACGATTACCTCTGCATAGTGAGAGACTATGGCTGTTCGACATAAGAGGTCTGCTGTCAGTAATCGCGGTAGGAGATGTGTACCAACCCAAACACTGGCGCTGCGGCACCTCGAGATATGAACGACGCGCGCAGTTTGAAATTCGGAAGGATGGCTTTAACAACTGACCAGCTACCCAGTTGGTTCAGTTGGTCAGAGCGCCCGTGAAATGGGGAGATGCGGGTTCGAATCCTGCACTGGGTCTTCTTTTCGGATTTCTAAATGCGAATTTATGTATCAAAAACTCCATCGTGCGGAGAAAAGTAAGTTGTGTATCACCATATATGTGGTATTAGTAATCATACAGTAAAGAGACAAAGTACGAAAAAATAAAGGGTAAAATCTTGAAGTTACGTTGAAATAATGATAAAACCTCAATTTGTCTAACAGTAGGTAGTATACTCCTTGATACACTTGCGTCGACACATAGCTCCAACGTTTTCGCTCAGTTTATTCTAACCATAAATCAACTTGTTCTGGGAAAGTAATCGCTTACAAACTTCCGCGGCAGGCAACATCGTACTACTTTTATTTTGAGTCGAACCTTGAAGGCGTCAGATGCGGAAACGCGAAGCATTCGTCACAGGACGAGAGGCGAAAGCACTTCGAACAGCATTTTATCACCAGGATATCTCTCACATAACATCCAATTTTCCATGTCATTTGTTACTAGTAGTTTCAACCTAGAGCTCCAGATAGCCGCTGCATATTCTGATATACCTTTATAGGCTGATCAATGGAAATTTTTCGGTGATCAGCATTAACAGGATGACTGCGCAATTGTTCAAAAACGTTTATGATTTTTTTTATGTGAAATCCTCGGCCCGGCGCGTGGATTGGTGAGCCTCGAGTCAGGACTCTGCGATTCACCCTCGAAGCTTGGAGTCAGTGCCCTGCGGAGAGGTCGGCATGGCGATCCCAGACTACTGTCAGAATCAAATCTGCTGCAAAAGAATCATAGCTGTTTACCCATAAGGATCCTGTCAAGTCGTAATCCTTCATCGCGTGTTATGGCAGACCCCGGGTGAGCGTCGATATTTGCCAAATCACAAGCTACGAGCGTAGATAACTAACCTAATCAGGGTAACTAGTTAACCTCACGATACGAAGTTATAATATTCACCGTTTTTAAATATTTTTGGCTCTTTGAGGATGTTCGCCACCACTGTACCAATGTTCATAGTAGTAACCTAATGTGATCATTTCATCGACGACGAACGACGAACGACGGACGACGGACGACGGACGACGGACGACGGACGACGGACGACGGACGACGGACGACGGACGACGGACGACGGACGACGGACGACGGACGACGGACGACGGACGACGGACGACGGACGACGGACGACGGACGACGGACGACGGACGACGGACGACGGACGACGGACGACGGACGACGGACGACGGACGACGGACGACGGACGACGGACGACGGACGACGGACGACGGACGACGGACGACGGACGACGGACGACGGACGACGGACGACGGACGACGGACGACGGACGACGGACGACGGACGACGGACGACGGACGACGGACGACGGACGACGGACGACGGACGACGGACGACGGACGACGGACGACGGACGACGGACGACGGACGACGGACGACGGACGACGGACGACGGACGACGGACGACGGACGACGGACGACGGACGACGGACGACGGACGACGGACGACGGACGACGGACGACGGATAAATAAAATCAAGATGTTAGCCCGTATTCATAATAATAATAATGTTTATTCTCCAAAAGACAATTTTTACAAATCGTATTGGAATAATGAAATTGTATAAAATACAGATAAATTAAGTGTTATTATAAGCCACTACAATTATTATAACAATATAAAGCACGTGCTCTACTAGTACCAAAATTATCATAAACATTGCATCTGCCGGTAACAGGCCGCGCACGATCATAACATGTCTCAGGTGACGTAAATCAGATCGCGCCCAACCGGACACAGTCACCAAATCCGGTTTACGACCTGTCGTCAAAACAGGGCCACCGGAGTGGTGAGGGTGGAAACGGAGAGAACGGTATTACTTTTAAAATTTCCGGCGGGTGAATTTATGGGTTCGAAAGCAAACTGCTGCTACTGCTGTCCCGCTTTCGGATATCTGACGGAAAAACCGGGCTGTTAGCATTAGTTGCCTAGCTGGCGCTCGTCCTGCTTCCTGGTGCTCCAGATCGATCTTTCCCACTGCCAGAGCAGCAGTGTGCTACATCATTGTTGGTGTAGTGGGGTAAAAAATGACATATGACATCAAATATGCTGACGTTGTACTTGGCACGCAACGGTAAAATGTGGTAGTTAGAGTTCAAAATGTGCCAAAACATAGCCCCGTAATAAAACTAGATGTTTAATGTGGTTAATATTAGGTAACAGCAGGTCATTCATAGTTACATGAATAAAGCATGAAATGCATACTCAGACGCCGTTTATATTCCAGCGCGGGCGGTAAGATGCCGGATAAACCCATAAACAACATAATGGGGCTCTTAAATGATATTCCATTGCTCTTTCTACACAACATTCGGTTGCACAGGAAATTTTATTGAGAATATTAGACAATAGTATGATGAAATAAGCAAGCCCTGCAAAATCGACGTATTTATCAATAATCTAAAACATTCCAAACGCAATAAAATTTATCGCAGGATCGCTGATCTATCCCTACTTTATAGATATTATCATCGCAGATGCTTAACCGACTTATTTCGTATAATAACACCAAGAGTCGTCAGTCCAGCAAAGGCTAGAGTAGCCCAACGGTCGCATCCTCACAAGGTCGAGCGCGGCACTTCCAAATGTCGTTCCTTTAGAGAACCTCAGCGTTGTGGAATGAGCTTTGTTACTCGATGGTTACAATCTGCACAGTTTTAAGATCAAGGTGAATAGCCTTTTATCTTCTCTCAGCGCTTATGAGACGCATTAGGCTGTCTGCATTTATGTGAGGCTATCTATAAGAAAATATCCATCTACACAGTCTGAATAATCGACTAAAATTAGCTATCTTTTCATTTATAGATTCTACGCTACTGAAGATTCGACCGAGCTGTCTGACATAGCAACAAATACTTGAGGCGTTCCATGGGTCCTCAAAATTAGTTCTTTTAAAGAACGTCAGCATTGTGGCTGCCTAACAGGCTAGCCATGCATGTTTCGTCTGTAGCCTAGACTCGTCAGTATTGCCTGGTGGTCAAACTGTCGAGAGCAATTGGTCGGTATATACGTAAATAAGTCAAGAGCGTGATAGCAACATCAACGCTCATCTCTAAGTTCCTGACATTCGTCGCCGCTTCAAGGCACACCAAGGATTAGGACCTTGACTTCGTAACGATATCTCCACAAAAAATTAAATCGCTCAAATTATTGTTCAAGTTAAATTTGATCTACTACAGTAGGTGGAGGTTTTTTTATGCATCTCAGGCAATGTATGGAACTCAACCAAGCTTAGCCATAAATTAAAAATCAAAACCGATACCAGGAAAGCCCGTCTTGGATAGAAGTGGATTTTGGATAAGTCGCGGGGGAGGCGTCGATGTATTGAATGAAATAAAGCCCGTGGAAACGGGCACGACATGCCGTAATCCTGACACCAATCGATTTTCCGCCAGTAAAGTGTTCCGTATTGAATTTAACCGACACGACTATATGACACGGCTTCTTCCCTCTAATAAATCTATTTAGCCTTTGCTGGCGCTGCAGTACGTTTATAAACCCGGAACAGACAGTAATATCGAAAAAGAAGAACATTTGTGATCCTCTATACTATAAGGCAAGCAACGGCTCCTTTGGTTGCAGGGATAGTTCGTGCACAATATTATTTGGCAGCATCCTTGCATTAAACTTGTCCCACTTTTTGGAGCTACATTAAGAGATAGGTTGATGCGAGTTTTGTCCTTCTTAAGTCTGCAACGTATATTTGCACGGATAGACATAAAAGCATCAAGTATGGTTCCGTCACGGTCGTAGTATAGCTATTTTCCAAAGGTAGGTTGCGTTAGTGATATTGCTACCCGTTTCCTGCATGGCAGGTTTATGGAATAACATTTACAATACCTTGTTAATAATCGAAAGATATAGGTCCATCAATTATTTCCGGGCTGATTTTTCTAACCTTCTACAAACCTGATGCGTTACTGCTGCTATACAACTAATTCAACCTAATCGATCTACTGCTTGCTGTGACAGCTCCATAAATTGCTGGTACCAATTTACAGCTTTTTAAATACTTAAAACTTAATACTTGTCAAAAAATTTCAGTTATTTTGACTCATTCCGATATGTATTACCTAATTCAGGATACTTCAGGAATAAGGTGTTACTGTTACTCGGCATTTTTAACTACATCAGTAGACCTGGAAATGTACTCAACTTTTGAGAACTTATCAAAAGTTTGAGTTCGGACTTCCATTGTCTATAAAATTTTGAGTATCACGACGTTTCGATTGATGTGCTATCGTCAATCAGGTGAACTGGCGAACACGTTCCTTTCATGCCTATTTATACCCCGTCCGGTGACGTGTCGTTGTGCGCGATCTGTTCTGATTGGTTCCCTATGCGCGGTATTCCGGTCTGCTGACGTGGCTATTTGTCCGTCATTGTTTGTTGTCTGGTCCAGTCGTGGTCTATTCATCTTCTTTATCAGTGGCTGCCAGATTGGTTTAATGTCTACGCTGGTTTTGCTGTACACTTTGCAGTTGTTGTTGATGAATGCCGCCTCCTTGAATTTCCTTCGATACCAATGCGGTTCCTTGGCAATAATCTCAGCATCGTCCCAAGCTATTTTATGGTGCTCCGTCCATGCGTGGTCAGCTATTCCAGATTTTCCTGTCTCTGCTCGCTGGGTGTTGAGACGATGTTCTTTGATTCTTACTTCCAGTGGCCTTTTTGTTTCTCCAACATAGATTTTACCACATTGACATGGTATCTGGTAGATGCAATGCAGTCCTTTGTCTCTTGAGATTCATTCCTGGGCTTAGTTTTTGTTAGGATACTTCTGAGGGTGGCAGTCCTAGAGAATCTCGTTTGGATCTTGTATCGCTGACCTATTCTTTTGATTCCACCTGATATTCCCTAATGAACTTGATCAGTTGATCACTATATGGCTAGTATCCCATTTTGCTGTGAACAACTGACGATAAATGTGTAACGCATCACAGGATCTGGGATATGAAACTTGTTAGTTGGGGGAGAGGAAACTACAGTTGGCTCTGCAACCTCATTTGTCGTACTAATACTAGCTGATACATGTGGCGTCAGTCACTCTTGAAGTACAAGCTGATATTGTACTGATACTTTTGAATACTATGACAACAGAAGGTTTTGCAGATAAGAAGATTTTGAATTTAACACACAGTTTCACAAATTAAACTTTTTTTTTCACTGACGCGTTTCGATTTGTATCTAAATCATCGTGGGTCTGTTAGATTTGATTTATAACAAACGCTATCCAGATTACTTTTCAACTATCCTACCATGGACTGAAAACTGGAACTCTCAAATCTAGCATATTATTCATTTTTCGTCCCTTTTGTCTGTCTCAGTCTAAGCTACATATTTTAGAGATTCAAAAATATCTTCGGAACCCTGATTTCCTTGTAGTAAATGCACAGATCTTTTAAACTCAATTTTTATAGATACACTACTATAACTTTCCATCTATTTGTGTTCTGTGTCAACTTACTGTTGAAACATCTTAAGGATCTAGTTAGCTAATTGTCAAGTAATCTGGGTGGCCTTTGTCAAAAGTTGAATTTAACAGTCAGACGACGATTTAGATATAAACCGAAACCAGTCACTGAAAGAAAAGAAGTTTTATTCGTGAAACTGTGTGGTAAATACATAAGTCTTTTATTTGCACGATTGAAGAGTTTGACGAAGTAATAAAATCTGCAATCTACATGAACATAAGGTCTGGTCCGACATTATATCTTCGTACTATCGCCGTCAGTTGTATCATCATGGTCGAACCATCTTTCTACAATTGACCTCAATTTAGGTTATAAATGAAGCAACCGTGTTCAACAGTATATATATATATATATATATATATATATATATATATATATATATATATATATATATGAGCTTTTACTAAGACTATGGATACATCAAATTCTTATAAATAATATTTCCGCTAAGGAATCGTAATTATTATTCCGCGAATCAGGAGCAAAATAATGACTTTTAGGTGACTGAATAATGTGTATTTTGATAGTTCGCGGTACTAGGATAAGATATATCCATGTTCACCTTTCACATTTCATACCCATATGACTAAATTTTACTTACTGATCTAGTTACTCCATTATAAAACATGAAGCAATTACCTCAACCTGTACGACAAATCTGGCTGATTCAAAAATAGGTACAGTAAAGTGAATTAACCAATCAATAACCTTAAATGGTAAACACAATCGTCCTGGACTAGGTGCCCAATAGACCATCGCACAGCATGTTCTAATGCTTTAAACACACTGTGCACGTCCGTGAAGGCACCACAGGTATAGTGAACGGTAAAGAGGACTGTTGGGATGAACTTGCAATAATTCTAAATCTTCTAAAACACTCACCCAAACGTTGAATTGTTGTACAGCTACAATATTATAATTGCACAGTAACTCACCTAGATAAAAAGCAAAACTTTAATTGATGTGAATCGTGATCGCAATAAAATAAATAGAGGTAGATGGAATTAGAATACAAATTACGCCACTCTAAAAACAGAAATTTAATTTTTCGTGATTTATCTGTGGCTGCGTTGAGATAATCTACATTGTTGATCATTGAAAGGTAATTTAAGGAAAAAATACATCTTATAATAACATCAACATATCTTCAAACGTCAAGTAAGCTCAAAGTGGTTATTTTTTTGATCTCTAATAGACGCTTGTTTTTCCTGATAGAGATAGATCGCCCTGTTGTAAGACAGAAAATTATCATTTTGGGAAAACAACAACGATCTCCAGCTGACAATTTGTCACTAAACTTTGTTATCAGACCATTGAATATATGTTTCGAGAGGTGCGATTAGAGTTTATATACAATTGTTTTAAAAAAACAAAAGCAAAAGAGTACTGTAAATTTCGCCATGCGCTTGATTGACTTTGGAAGGCAATACAGGGGAAGGAAAATTATGTGCGTCTACGCCGCAAGACGTGTATTAGTGTATCAAACTACAGCTTCCATTTTTTGACTGGCATTGAATATTGCAAAAAATAACTACTTACATCAAGTGCCTATTCCAGCTGAACTTATAACGTCAAAATTAACGTGTTACTAAAAGACCTTTATATCTTTTGGACTGGTGTATTCAGTTTTTTCATCCAATCAATACTTTCACAGTTACTATCCTGGTCTTTGACCGACAAAGACCAAAAGATCACAACTTTCTCAAATTTTTAAGTCTTTGAGTAAGCTTTGCACAAACCTGTTACACGAAAATCATAAGAAATAATAGACTCATACACACAGAATACATAGAAATTGGTTAGTTTAAAGCGAAGACAACATTTCAAACTTTGTAACGTTTTCCGTCTAACTTGAGTAAACTTATTCGAACTTCTACTAAAATAATTTGCTCCTGGAGTATATTTATCCACAACCACACCTTGCATACTCGTATAACACAGCTGTTATCAAATACTGCTTAGTTACCTGCTTGATTCCTTCATGGAACCATAGGGGTTGCTGAAATGTTAGGTACTTGGAATTACGCTATTAGTTGCTCCGTGAGACGCTTACTTTGACGCTTATACATTTGTTTTCATTGTATGTAGATATATCCCACAAGTGCTCTGTCATAAGATACGTCTACCATGCTCTTCAGCGCGAGAATTGGAGCACATCTCAAAGGAAACTCCAGCCAGTTACATGAAATGAATCCCTACTGATTAATTACATGTGTGTTTAATCAACTCGAAAATCTTGAACGTGCAACAAGCGGGTAGATCTTTATCAACTGTATTAGTTTGTTAACGTTTAATGAGACGAGCTTGAAGCTGGTAGGAAGCAAGTGGAAAAGGTCATATATGAAATCAACAAATGTAATAATACTAGTTGGAGATACTTTTATGATTAATATTCACAGTTATTTAGTGGAGAATTATGCGAGATGGTATCCCACATCTGTACTTTGAATACTATTGACAAATGATGACGATTTTGTATTGCCCCAGTGAGGTTTTTTAATGGTAAATAGCACCATCAATTTTTATGCTATTAGGACTTCGTTGGTCGAGAGCAATGCTGTTATTTATGGAAAAGAAAATTAACGAGTTCAGATGTAAAGAGGTTCGTTTTAGTCCGTTAAAGATCCAAGAGTATGTGAAAAAACATAGGAAAGATAATTTCAAGGTACAGCAGAATTACCGTCTTTCAAGGTCGCTTTGCCACAGCATTGAAACAAAGATATCACCTACTCAAGTGTAGCTTAGTGATTCCTCCCCAAGACGAACACGCTAAGGCTGCATTAAGCTTACTCAAATAATTGCGCGAACCATGTCTTGGGACTACTTGTACTAGTTGTAGCTATAATATGGTTATTACGCAATATAAAAAAAGTTCAAATCAGCCCGCCGCTATTGAGGATCGAACTAGGAACACAATCGAGGCGCGTAGACTGAGATAACCGTTTTCTCCTCAAGGACACAATCTGCTGATGGTACCATTTCATTGTCTACAAGCACATTTCATGTTGGTTAATTGTCGAGCTCTAGCATTCAAAATCTTAGAAATATAGACTGATTTGTTTCATCATCAAATTATGTATTGGAAAAGGTAGAATCCAGTACCTCTAGTGGGTGCTACCATAATAAAGGTTATTTAGATTATGGTGTCTACTATTAGTACTCCGATTTTACAGATATTGTGTCAATCGCAAGGGTTCAGAACTACAGCAAATACAAAGCTGACCAATGAAAATAAATTTTAAAATATAATAAGGTGTATAAACTACACCAAGTATCAGTCAAAAATTACTACCTCAGTGGAGATCCTAGGGTATAGTGGATATATCTTCCAAATGGTATGTAATAACATTAGACGTATCCTGTTTCCCGGAATTCGGAAATGTATGGGCGAATAAATAAGGCAATTCTTATGTTACAGCTAAGAGATACAAACTACTTTCCCAGCAAGGTGTTTGTTCAAGACAGAAGCAAAACGCTGAAATTTATACTGTGAGAGCAAAAAGCTGCTGGTAGTAACGGGGACACAATACTGCATTGTCTATAATTCTAAATGTCGCTTCCTCGTTTTTCTCTCGCTTTATTTTTATTTCCTTAATTTCGCTGAAACTTCTACAACACTATGAAAGATAAAAGAAGCAGGACAAAGCTGAGCTCATAAAAGGTTCTTGTACCAGTGTTTCTAAAAAATGTGCTATTAATATTTGTCTGGATTCTCTGTGCCTTCACTTAGCTTGTTGTGGATGGAGGAAACCCTATTTATAATTGAATGGATTCTACGTTGAGCTTCTAAGGCAGTTTCATGAGATTATATGTTTTATAAAAATAACATGATTTAAGGAACAAAAGCAAAGTTTAATCATTTTTATGTTTCAAGACGATGCTGATACTACTTCTGCACTCTACATACACACATTTATAAGCTGCATATGATTGTACTGATTTTACACCAAGGTTTGAGAAAATGTACTTCACTATCGCTTTTCAATTGTCGAAAACAGCTTTTCATTGATTTTTCTCCTACTTTCACTCAACAGATAAAAACAGCGGGACATCTTACCTTATTCACTGCCCGAGGTGGTATTGTCCACATCAACACAGTGCGTAGTGCGACAAGTTACAGCTGGTAGTAAAAAGTCTTATAGGAAATGAGAATGGAGGTATTACCACATTCACGACTGTACCAAGACGAACGAATTTCCCAACGCACTAACGGCTACCGTACTTACCATACCACAAAAAAAAATTGAAATGAAAATATTTGTTGTACATGAACAGAAAATCATCCATAAAATGACTGCAATGGAAGACATATAGCAATGTGAAGCAATTGTACCTACTCTAACGGTAGATAAAAAAATATGACATTAAACATTTGGCCACACTGCTATTAAAATAAAGGTCTTTCCAATTGCGCCTCGAGAGGATAGAGTTACTGAATCTATGTAATATGAATCACGACATCAAAATGATTCAAATCAATACTGACCGCTCTTATCACGTTCAAACTCTCTGAAACGAAACAACGACAGGCATGTCTTATCACATATCAAGTTACGTCTTATAGACAGTTTGGTTTTGAACCACTCAGATCAACATAGGATGCTATAGCTGGCATAGGAACCCAGTTCGTCAAAGAAGCTCTTCATAAAGTCAGGAAATTGTGTTCTTAGTGACTGGACTAAAGCTGTCGATCATCAGAAATTACTCAATTCTTTCCTTTACTTTTAGGTGTTTTAATCTGTTCAAAAGCCATCCATCAAACTGACGTCAAAAAGTTGTAATAAGAAAACTTCAGTAGAATACAACGATTACTCTCAGTGCTGCTCCTTACTATGTAGATGAAATTTTAAGCATCTAGAACATCTCCTGAACTTTTGCACATGATACATATTTGTTTATAAAACTGACACACGCAATAATCTAAAACCATTAATTTTAGACGACGAAATTGACTTAGTTTTAAAAATTTTAAGAATTAAAATGAATCGGATCAAGTTGTTTAATTGACCTGTTTATCTACACAGGCAAATCTTGCGACAAGCTTTTATATCATATAAATTGAGTAATGACGTTATAAGTTGATAGTAAAGATTTTAAAGGTAAAGTTTGTTTTATTCTTTTTACCGCATCTAAATAAGAACTTGTTTTTAAAATAGTTTAGTAATTTTAATACAATTTTTACTTTTCAGTTATCGGTAGACAGGTCTGAAAAAACCCCAGATCATCAAAATTTCAGACGGAGTTCATGATCACCATTTTTTTTTGCTCTCATCCTTATTCCCAGAAAGTCCTTTAATTTGATACCCATAAAGCATAAAAAACTTAGTCCACGATCTTTCGAAGTCCTTCATATTGGATTTAGAGTGACCTGACTTTATTTTTCGAGTTATTTTCAGCAAGCCCTTCCATTTGATACCCTATTGTACGAGTGCATTAGAAATAACTAGTCCGCCATCTTGAGTGTTCGCCATACTGGACTTAGAGTGATGGCACACTTCGAACCATGCATTGTCATCCAAGCTTAACGCGTATATAAAATTCAGCTTAATCGGTTGAAGATATCTGCTTCAAAATTGAGTTGCATTATTCCAACGAACAAACATAAATAGATACAAACACTGCAAGTTAAAAACTTCTAAAAATTGCTCAAGCCGATGATCAAACAGTTACTAAATATAAAATATACCATAATTAGGATCAAGATATGGAAAAGTAAAAAATAAAGGTAGAGCCAAGTAGAATAGTTTTAATTTCAGAGCAGTAGATTGGATTCCAAAACTGTTGAGACACTTGAAAGTAAGGTTTGGAGGTATTATTAATTATTACGATTCTGAAAAATTAGAAAATTATATAATATTCAAATGTTTCCAATATTTTCCATTTTCTCATTTCAATTCCGTAATCTAATTATTTTTTATTTCTAAGCTGACTTCAATAAAAGGATAGTACAGCGTGAGCCTGTTTGACGCCATTCATGGACCTTGGTTAGAAATTAGTCATCTGAACGTTGGTATGTATGCAAAATCTCGACTACTAAACTCGCAACGCTTTTCTCACTCATTTCTGAAATAAAAACACGGAAGGTATAAAAGCCAAATACAAACTTCAATATAATTTCCAGAATTAGTCGCCTACAATGCCAGTGGTCATAATCGCAAGAAACTATTTTCCCAAGTATGTTGTACAAAGTCACAATACTATACCATAAACTTAGTCATCGATCCAACAAGTTTTCCGCTGAATAACAAATACATTACTCCAAGTTCAGATTCTCAATTCTATTAAAACTTTATACATTCTAAGATAAACGAGAGTGCTGGAGGAGATTTGTAATATATATGCAAAAAATCTCTGAAACATCCACAACTTTCCCGCAAGTCATTTCAATTTGTCTCGCTCTAGTTTCCAGCAATTCTCCAGGTAAAGTAGTCAGACTAGATTCTCAGCAACAAAATAACTTGAAGTAGTTTTGAAGTCCAGGTGTCGGGACGACACCAAATTCTTTTTCCGTGCAAAATGCTAGTCAAACTTAATCATAAGGCCAAACTTATCCGGGCAAACGCCACAGCAGAATTTAGTAAATTGTATAGCATAATACGTGAACTGACCGAAATGCAGCAAGAGCCAATCAAAATTTAACATCCAATCGTTCTGTCCTTCTGTCGTTGAGTCCAGTATATTCACTTCACGTTCATTAACTAAAATTGCACGGACATGCAAAACCTTGAATAACCCTATTTTTATTTACTACGCCACAAACAGCTACGGAATACTTCTCACCTACCAAAAAAATGTCTCGCCTCTCTGTAATATGAGGTTGATGAAGTATCCCTTTGCAGAGGATATGTAAAGATATCCTATCAAAGCGATAACCCATTCTAGGAGAGCACATTAGCCCTCTGTGACCTTATGTACTAGTGAGGGGTGGCAGGAGATCCACTCTGGAACACACCAATGATACCTAAGTTCAGTTTCCTTATCTGATTACCCTTCCTTCAATACAGTATAGAAGATATAGAACGAAGTGAGTTACTTTAACTAAACTCAGAGAACAAGGTTCAGGTGAATATTACAATATTTCAATGGATCTACAATGGCATTTCTCTTCTCACGGATTGGAGCGAATTAATATTTAGAAAGGTTAGTGAGTCGAGGAAATAAAGACAATTAAATCTGAACACTAGATGTTTCTAAGTATGTGTTTGATTGCCCTAGTACGTATATCGCATAGGAGTTACGGAACGTTAAGAGGATGCATTTGATTCAGGATTACCAAATAATGTAACTGTAATATTTTAGATGATCATCTCATTAATTGTTGTATACCAAATTTGTACGCTACCTGCCGACATATTAACAAAACTCTCAGTTATGCTATTAAATGTATGCTCTCTACTGTGCATCAGTCCTGCTATATATGTTTCGTCTTTAGCCTAGATTCGTCAGTATAGCCTGGAGCTCTAACTGTAGAAAGCAAATGGGTGGTATATATGTAACTCAGTTAAAGGTGTGATAGCAACATTAACACTCATCTCCAAGCGACACGCAGTATGGCGCTGACCATTGTAAAATTCTGAACTGTTGGGACGTTTGACTTCGTAAGTCGTCAACGGGCAGCGCCACTGTGCGCGATGCTTGGAGATGAGTGTATCAGATATGCATCAGGGTATCGTAATACTGCCTATTCTATAGTAGTGACTCGCTACATGAACTTGAAAGTGATAATGTCATAAAACTGCCTCTTTAATGAAAATATAATTTTCTATTTAACACCTGACACTTGCTTTTTGCTCTTTAACTATCATCATCTGTAAACTATACAATATTCCAACTTATTTTTGAGCAATGGCCCCGAAACGGCCTTTTCTATATCTGAAAGAAGAAAGCGAAGAAGAAACTATATTCAATTTACTCTTTGCTAGTATCCATGCTTTGTCAAAATTACAGATGATCTCTTTGCTTCAATGATAATCTAATGCTATATCAATTTACATAATTTATTTCAAAACTATCATTGACGTCGATTCAAAATAGCCTATTGTGTGTACAAACGGCCTTATGAGAATCCTGATAGTTACATTGGATGATGATATCAAAGCCCCACATAAGAAACACGTAGATATTCATATTTATGAGGAGTCCTATAAAGGCTGCCGCAGAAACGTCAAGAATATCAGACAGAAGTATTAGAAGAATATTACATTTTGACCTACACTACCATCCATATAAAATGCAGTTGGTACACTAGCTAAAGCCACAAGGTTTAAATTAACGAAAAGAGTTTTGAAAAAGACTCCTGGACTGTGTCAACGAGCAGTCGGAATTTTTTGGTACCTTAGTCACGTCTGACGAAGCACATTTTCATATCAATGGAGCTGTTTAAAAGCACAACTGTGGATAGTGTGCACCCAGAACTCACACGAATTACCTCTCCATAGCCCCAAGCTACAGTTTGGTGTGGAGTTAGTGGCTGCAGGATTATCGCTCCATACTTTTTCCAGGATGAAGTTGGAGAAAAAATAACTGTAACATCTCAGCGATATTTGGCCATACCTAGAGACGTTCTGCTTCCAGAATTGCAAAGACGACGTCTTCTAAGGCGGCAATTATGATTCCAACACGGTTGGGCCACATCACATACAGAGAGAGAGGACTGTGCAAGAAATGTTTGCTGACTGACCTCTAGGCTCCCCGGACTTAAGTGCCTGTGACTTCTTTCTATGGGGTTACTTAAAGCAGGAAGTGTATACAGCAGGTCCTCATCACACATTTCAGGTACTGAGAGAAGCCATACAAGCTGCAATACAGCAAATTTCTATTTAGGTCCTGTGAAGACCATGGATGTAGTAAAGAAGAGATATGCTTGCAGCACAGGTGCCCATCTGAGTGAAATCATTACCAAAACACACCCAATCTAAGATATGCTTTTATATGTCCTTTAATGTCATGTAAGTACTTGTTTGATAAATCTTTATTAATAACACGTATTTTTGGATTCGAAGTCGTCAAAATGTTTCTGCCGCACACATACTATCTAGCTCATCAAGAATAAAGGTACTCAAGCTGACCTAGAACCTGTGAAATGGAGTGCAGTTCCTATTTACTACCAACAGCTTTTTATGGCCTAAATCTCGATACAGTAACAAATTCCCGTACACGCTTTTACCAAAGACCATTACGTCGACCATAAAAGCCCGCAACTGTTGTCGTACGTTGTCGGTATTTATTTTCCTCAGTATTTAATTTTGTCCCGTAATAAACAAATGGGCAATCAATTCCTACCCGAGCGATGCGACGTGTTCTGTTTTACGATGATATAGAAAGCTGGTAGGATTTAATTTTCTGATGCTGCTTTCAACATCCGACAATGACTATATAATACACGCTCTCTATTTGATATGTCAGATAATCGGAGCAAAGATTGTTCGGGAAAGCTGGTAGTGGAGTGATTCGAACCCACATATCCTGTATTCCGGGGCGTCGGCCTGAATCATAAGACTTCACTACCTTAGTAGCGTACGGATTCAAGGGGTTGAGTTTGTGTGAAACCAGGCAATTCTTCTCTCCCAATTTATAGCTATTAGGCCCAGGTTTGATATCTCACTAAAAGCTTCTGTAGACGAGGTGTGCCAGTGACAGTTCCTGTTAGGCCAAATTTTAGCGAAATTCTGCTCTCAGAACAGAAAAGAAACCATCTTTGACAGACCTCGTGTGAGAATTGTATCATTCAAGTTCGTCACTGGATGACAGATTTAGATACGAGGCACTTATAGTGGAGGCGATCGAACATTAGGGGGAAAAGTTGAAATTCGCTAATTGGCAAAGAAGATTGGAGACAACTGTATATGGGACATAGATCAAGAAACTGACACCAAATCTAAAGAAATGTATTGTTAAAGGGGCTGTGAGTATAGACTGCAACACCGAACAGTTCCATACATGGCATGGATGTTTCGGGAGCGGCATCAGATGAATAGCAAAGTGAGGGTACGCCAATTATTGCGTAATGATGCTAACGGGAAAAAGCAAAGTATATACTTGAGTGTACAGGAAGGACAAACAACCAAACTATACTGAAATGGAAGCTTGGTAAAGGACTCGCTGCTGTGAGCAAATGAATTGCCTATGACGGTAAGTTTGCAGGTAAGACACATAAACATATTCTGACCAATATATCAATGTTACCCAATGATGATGAAATGCATTGAATCTATGTCCAGCAACTTTCTGCGCCTGAGAAACGCTTCAAAAGCTTGCTCTTAAATGATAAAAGGTTCCACATCCTCGGTTATGTCTATTGTTTTGGCATCAGAGAAAAATGGAGGGAATAACAGGAATTTCATCAAACCTCTGCGAGTTGAAACTTTTTGGAAAATAATCCTCAGCGCCATATCTGTATGATTCATGCCGCGCTTCAACGCAAAATCTAAATTTGTGCGACTCTGCTCCCCTTTTCGTCGGTTGTATGTTTTGCATGGAAATGTGTGTATACGTGAGGGATAATAAATCATTACACATTCACCAGCACTCCTCCCTGTTATAAACCTCAAAAATGTTCCCCAAAATGGAGCCGTCACCGATCTTCGTAATCCGCGCCACAGGCTGACATTTCAGTAATATATGCTAAAGCACTGTACTACATGAGAGAAGGAGTGTTTCGAAATCCTAAGTGAATATGGAGATTATGGTGTTCATCCCATCTTCGACATTTACAGCACACCAATTAATGGAACTTGATAACAAACGAATATTATATCTACATAGATGTTTGTATTTTGCAGACATCCCGGCGTAACCAATATTTTTTAATACATAGTAATGATTTTACTTCCAATGAAAGTGGACGAGGAAGCATTGTAACCGCGAAAAACTTGAATCCGAATTACTTTTTGCTGATGTTCACTGACATTTATAATGCAATAAACCATTTCACTCATTTCCATAGCCCTTTCTGCGCCTCTCCGGAAATCGTTGACCAAACTATAATTTGTACTTTCCGGACTTTGACGAAACTCTGACAAAAGATTACCACTGTGACAAGAACGAAAATGCTTTTTAATTATCGAACGTATGTTAGTTGGTGGCAAAGATGTAAAAAAATGTCGTTGTTCGTTTTTAGTTCCAAGATCCTTCTCATAGTTCAAAATTTTTGGGGTTCTGGAAGTAGTGGTGAGGGTGAGTGAGGAGGTAGGCAGATGTCTCAAATGAAAATCAGGTGCTAGTAGAATTCATCTATCTCATATGAATTTTGACCATGGAAGTAATCCGTTCTTGTTAGGCCCAAACAATTGTTCACAAATTTGCATTCATATAACAAATAAATTGAACGTAAACATACTTTTTTAAAAACAAGCTTTTATTTAAATATGCCAAAAAGAATAAAATTAACTTTTTCTTCAAAACTTTCACTATCCACTTAAACGTCAGATTCAAGTACTCGTATTTACTCAGATCAAATCATACAATTTACTTGTATATCTAGACAGGTAAATTTCGCGACAGGCTTTTATATCTTATAAATTGTGTAATGACATTATAAGTTGATAGTGAAAGTTCTATGGGTAAAGTTTATTATATTCTTTTTAGCGCATTTAAATAAAAGCTTGTTTTTTAAAAAGTTTTTTCTAGTTTTAATTTATGTTTTACTTTTTAGTTATCGCTGGAGAGTTCTGCAAAAACCCCAGTACACCAAAACTTCAGACAGATTGGATCAACGGAGTTTATGATCACCATCTATTTCATTTACTCTCATTCGTATTCTCAGCAAGTCGTTTCATTTGATACTCATATTGAAATCAGGGAAAATGTCTAAATAAAAAATTTTCTTTTCTTCATCTTGTAAATTATGATTGCTCTCAAATCATAGAAACTTTTCAATAATTAGGATAAAGCTGTACAATTTATAAACAAGTTGCTACAAATAGAAGGTGATATTTTATGAGAAGTTTCGCTGTAATCTTAGGCTACCCAGGTTACTCCTCAACTGGCTAATTTTTGTTTTATGATCGATATGATAATGAAGTATTATCTCCGAATTAGGGGATATCGTATTTGGCGGACACAATTGCACAAAGTACTTGAACATAATTGCGAGAAACTTGGCTTGGCCTCTGTTGTTATGAATATGTTTATCTGATAGCTCAACGCTAAGTGATTCCTGAGATAGAGTCTGCAGTTGTGACGTCTACATACTGGTTTGTTTGTTTGTCAGACCTATTGCTGATACGTTTATCACCATGTAATTTCCGTAACAGATGCATAGATTTTGGAAAAATCGTTATTATAAGTATTTCAAAAGTATGAGGAAAGCTTTCTTCGAAAAGACTGGATTAAATAATAATGACAATTAAATACTCTAGAATAAATAAGGAAATAAGAAGCATGGAATAAATAATAAGGATCTAATTTTTTCAGGTGTGGTTCGAATGTATAAAATGTGGGAATAAAAAATATGATTATCATTATCGTTCAAAGAAATTACCCTTGAATTTCTTACGACCCCTCAAAATCATTCAAACTGAAAATCTAGGGAAAACACCGACCCGAGGAAGAACCATTTGTTTGTTGACCTATTAGCACCGTTCTCATTCACATCGGCAAATACGCATCTGTTTTAAGAATGGGATGGTGTGGAAAATGTAACAAAGAACGGTTTTTTGAGAAGATCCTCGAAAAAAAAGTCATTCAAAGTTTGATTAAAATGATAATGTGAAGATCCCATAAAGATGTTCCATATGGGTATAAAGTTATGCTACAGTTTAAACATATACCCCTTAAACTATGACAAAAAACGTTTTACCTAATTTTTGCGTTTTGAAAACAGACAGATACACTTTTATCGACTGATCAATAATGCAGTACTAAAAGTTCGAACAAAACATAGGCAAGTTTTAGTAGTAAATGCTTCCTTTGATATTTCAATTTATATGTCAATTCCTGAAGCTGGAAAGTCTAACAACAGCTTTAGACATTGCGACTCTCAGGGTTCATGTATACCAGCAATGAAGTTGCTATGCCTAATTTTGGAAGTCGCTTAGAGCAATGCTTTTCATCCAGTAATTGCTGATGCGTGTGTACTGTATTTTATTTCCTGGCAAGTTACTATAAGAAGTTCAATGGTTATGAAACCTGGCCAACGACAGGATTCCGTTTGGACATTACTTAGTAAATGAATATCAATGATGCTTTTGACCGATTCTGAGTCTCCGCATGGATTATAAGCAAATTCTGAATAATATTTTAAAATCCAGTGAGAGTTCTCCGTTGGAACAAATTCGTTACATTCTCACCTTCACCTACAATCGACAAGTCATGGTACTGCGTTCCATTGTACTATTAGACAGGTCGGTTTGTAGTCGCTACCTAGCTCCAGTGTCTCTAATGTATAATTATATATATTGCCAGTAGCTTAGAAGGATTCTGCAGTAGAATTTTCATTTGATAGACTCAATGGCATTGAATTTCGCATCTCAAATCTGACGCCACATAAAGTTATCCAGCGCATAAGTAGTAATCAACTCAGTACTTCAGGTAGGATCAGGTACTTCGCAACTAGGGATCATATTTAATGTTCGTTTGGGGAGTAATCTGACAACACCAAAACACCTAAATTCACGTACTGTGATTACTTGTTGACATTAAAGTTGTGGGCAAAAATACCGACAAATGTTCTGCTACATAGACCGAAGAAAAGTATTTTTTTGAGAATAACGACGCTGATCAGACCATGCTCTTCTGTTGCCTTTCAACGCCCTTTACGTAGTAGCAGCCACATTTTCTGGCATTCACATCGGAAAATTTATGTATGCTGGCCTCGTAACGAGGATGGAGCGGACACGTGCACGGAGCAAATATATAATATCCCGTGTATACAGGCGCGGTCTCATAAATCTGCATTCTGGATACTCATATCTGCTGGTTTTCCCTACCAACTCTCAGGACTCTATGAAACTAGAAATGCTATGTTATACTTGAATATATGTGGCGCAATATTGAATGTGAAGTTAATATTTCAGCTGGTTGATCCCAGGTCGTACCAGTTATAGTATCACTGTAGTGCAAGGCACGTATAGATTTTTTGTGTCCATGCATCAGCTATGTATCAAGAGTTTGATATAGGTTTTCTGGGCCTTTAATAAAGTTTCCATGATTAAAAAACTTGTTCGGCTGTCGACCTGTCTGCCTGTCATTAGTTAATAGCTGCATTGATTTTGATGTGGTACGTTTTTGGTATAGTAACGCAGTTTGTGAGGTAGCTGTATTGGATGGTATCTTTTGGAGACATTAAATAAGCATTGAATAATAATATAACCTCGATTCTCTTGTAGCCTTGTTATAACAAAACTAACCAAACAAGTGCATGGAACCAGTCTTACTTAGACCTTGAGTATCACTTCAAAGCTATTCTGATCTTACATACAGCTTCTTATTTATGGTGCTTTATTCGACAACAGCAGGTACAAATATATTGAGAGCTCTGAAATCGTAGAAATGATTTCGAAAACCCCGAATCATACTTCTCACACTAACTGCTATAGTTAACAAAAACTTATTTACTCCATAATCAGGCGAAGGATTGTACAATGCTGAACTTTTTCTGAAAACAAGACAGAGTTACTTATAATTTGGATGGCACATTTGCTAGATCTACTTGCCAAACAATCATATTATTTTGTAAGCGAAATTATCTTTAATTGAAGGTTTCATACACTTTTTGGATTGCCGTCCCTAAATTGTCTGCAATTGTTGTGAAAGGAAAACTGACCGAGCAGGCACGATATATAACAGAATTACGCACAAGTGATGGATGAAACAATGGCGAAACAACGATAATTCAGTTTGCTGATGGAGAGAAAGTCGTTAAGTTGTTCACTGCAAATTTAAATTTCCCAAAAATTAGTGACAACTGGAATATCATCCAAACATGAGCCTATAGCTGCTGGAAAAATTGGGAACAACAAAAACAGATCTCGTAGTTTCCTTGGGACACTCATAATTATCTCTGTATGATAAACACGCGTATGCATGGAAAGTAAAATGATGTAATCTGAACTGAAGCGGTAGATTTTAGGAATGCGTATAGATCTTCACATCAAATACATCCGAAAAGTATAAAAACTTGACCAAAAAACCTGAGACAACTCCGATAACAAGAATTGTGTTTAAGGAATGTAAGGAAGTAATTACGTTTAGATATGTTCCAAATGAGTGAACTTTGAAATTTTAAAATTTTGACTACATTTTTTCATATATTCTTAACAATATTTCTACCATCAGTTCGCCGATTTCTGAAAATAATGCACCATTACCTATTATTAGTCCCACAGAATATCACTCTAGGACTTTTGAATACGTCTGAAGCTTGAGAGAGATTTAAAAATAGAATTTTGGTTTTCACTTTTTGATGCCCCCAAAATGTTCTTTCTGACCAGGCTCGAATATGATTGGGGAATTAAAAGACATACAATCAACGTTTGGACTTGTTTGACTGTTTTTTTTAAATACTCATGCATATAATATCATGAAGGAAAAGTACCATGGTAAAACTATCGTTTGCAGGAGCTTGAAAACAATGCCCGAGTATAGTTCATTTAATTTTTACACCTCCATCAAGTTCAAGCCTCGGTAAATAAGGTGGCGTGCAATGCAACAGGGCTTATACATTTTTTATTGATTGCCGATGAATTTATCAGAGAGCAAGGGTCGTTAGCTGCATTTTTAACGAGACATTCTTGATGCGTGGTCGTGTTTCGTCCTGAATTGTGGAAACACACGTCATCATCCCTATTGACTGCATTGAATAGTTTAAGGAGCAGGATTAGCTCATCAACGATCTACGACGTTACTTTTTACTTATTACTTATTTTCAGAGCTTCTTATACCTTCTCTCTTCTTCTCGCACTACGAGTGGAACCTTTTCCCTTTCAAAAAAAAAATCTTTCTGGTATAATGGCGCTACTTAAAATTTAATGGGATATCTTCGCATGCTGATATAAATAAAAATACAGAACCGTGCTTAGTGTTGAACTATTTTTGCATATATATATATATATATATATATATATATATATATATATATGTGTGGAAGTAAGCGCAAAGTAATATAGTTTGATTAACCTGATTACCAAGAATCTTATTTAATAGAATACTTTTTCCTCGTTTCGAAATTTAGAGTTTTAGGGAAGTTATGCCCCGGGTACGTACTCGTATACTATTGACCCGTTGCAATGTTTATTAAGACTGTTATGTGATGCAAACAAAATCATATTTTTCAATGTATTAGTGTATGTTGGCTTTGAGTTCGCTTTATCCTAACACGAACTGGTTTGAAATCCCCTAACGCATTAAAAAATACATCACAGATAAGAGTGATCGAGAACTGGAAATATCACCTTGTCATACAGTTCTAAGTAAATTGCAAATAATGACAATTTATTCAGTCGCAACCGGCTATAAATAATAATGACTGAGTAGTAGTTAGTTAAGCCTTGACTTTGATTTCAGATTCACTGCAGAAAGTCAAGCTGGTCTATTGTTGGGAGGTCCTTAATCCGGACCAACTGCACTTGCCGTGCATCCCACACGTACACATTTTAAACACACTCTGTGAAATGAAGCGTGAAGCGAACTTGTTGTTCTACTAATGCATAGGTAATGAGCTGTAACCGAAAACTCACTAAATTTATGTTGAAACTTCCACAGATGCCGGTTCAGTGCACGCATAGCGCAAATTCAATATGAAGTGCTACCAAAGCCGCTGATTAGTTCGGAAGTATGCTTAACTGGAGCAATTTAAAAAGTTTTGTTTTGGGAATTATTCGGCGTACTGCATGTGTCTAACGGCTTACAGTTGCTGTGAAGTAACAAGGCAAGCAGAACTTAATCAAGTTAATGCCATCATTAAAGCTTAATTATAGAATAGTGTGTCCCGTCAAGAACTTGGTGAAAATTTTTCTGAAACGTATGTTCTCTGTGATTGTGGTTTGCATTCTAGTACTCAATACGAGCCTCAAAATTGTTTGTCAGAATCAGGAGCTGAATAGCTTTCTCTCTGTCAATAACAATAATTGCAGGTACTGTTTGCGCTTTGTACAAGTGGTTTTATTAAAAAAAATATTTTCCACAAAATGCCAGTTACGGAAGTTTCTGGGGATTGTATAGCCAGACAGTTAAAAACAGTTGTGGTCAATACGTCTGCATACTACTCAGAACTTTCTGAACCGAACACATCCTCTATCTACGCCTTTTTCGTTACTCCCACATTTCCTATATTGGAAGGAAGGTAATATGCCAAGATTGCTACACATGCAGCCCTTTGTCTTCCTCAATGACTAGTCAAAAGTAAATATTCAACTAACCTAAACGTAGTGTGGGAATAGTCGCTGTCATGAGAAGGCGAAGCCTTGGAAGTAGGCCACATCCTTCCCTTTTCGCTGACATTGTGTACCACAACTAAAACTAACATGGTAATCTCATGTCGAAACTACTACACCTCTTAACAATAGTCATGAATTCCGACTATACCGCTGAGAATATTCCTTTTCTGTCAAACGCGATTAAGTCGAATGTCTCTGCCATAAGGCCTCAATACATGGCACGCTTGGCAGGGAAATGGAACGATACTCCTCCCGGTATATAAGGCGGACATGCTTTTTTCCACGCTCACGTGGGACAGGTCTGCGTTGAGTCCCTAATAACCAAAGAAAAATTTATGTCTGATTCAATACATTTTTTTTTGTTAGTCGCTAATTGAATTCACATGCGTATGAATGTTATAATATTTTCAAAATATTTTTTTCATTGTGCGTTGTACTTTGATAAAAGTTGCTGAGGCGGCCGAAACGTCAGTAAATATTTATTTCTTCGTATGTGGTTTCATTTAGCAGGGAACGAGACAATGTAATGGATCAGAAAAAATCTCTACCGTGAGGTTAAACGATTTTCCACTCCTGTCCAACAACCATAGCAGCCGATGTTTGTCGAAGGAGGCTACGAACCCGAATAATGGTGCTGTATTCTCGTTCTTGTCACTGCTCTGTAGAGCTAATGCCAACCCTGTGTCTTGAGCCCTCAGTTATTGTATGGTCCAAGTGCCCCCGTTTTGAGTTTACCAGGAAGGGTGCTAAGCACGTCACCACACAGACAGTGTTGTTTTCATAGCCCCTGGTATACCTTAAAATGGTATTGTTCTCACAGGACGTATTCACACATTAATAGATTAGCCCGGGAATTACAGAAGTTTTTTCTTTCTGATTTATTTGTTCATACTTTCTGCGTCATAGAAGAAAAGTGTACAGATACTGTGGTGCCCACAAGTCTATGGCCTTACGATCCATGATGACGTATTACGCAACGACATGCTAGTAGTACAAGTACAGTACTAAGCTATTCTATTGCTAGACTTTTTCTGTACAAAATTTCACTCACTCACGAATTCCGATATCAAAAAGGCCACGTGAAGAGTATAATTTGGCAGATTATATTCCTCCTACTGATAATGTCTGTTTTACTAACAAAGCTCAACCTCGTCAAACTTTCCATCTGCTTGATGTTTTGAAACAATCAACTATGTAAATATCAAACAAATACGTAGGTCGAAAAAATAAATATGTGGGTTTTAACGGATGAAATCCCTTGGTGGAGGATCGGCTTTGTGGGAACTTCAAAACTTTATAATTAAAGATATAACAGACCCCGTGCACCTCACATTTTCGCCCCTTGTGACGAAGTGAATAAGGGAAACGTTCTGTTTTTCCATGATATTGAGTTAAGAAGTTCCCGGCAAAACAGCAAGAGCAGAATTTTGAGATGGAAAACGGATCACGATAATTGAAGTAGAAGAAAATAACGTCATTGTTCAGTGCTCTCTTTTCACACTCAACCAAAAAATAATACATATATGTTTTGTTTGACATGGAAAACATAAATGTGCAAAACTATCCGCTTTGTTAAATCTATGACAAGAACATCTTAACGTATAACAAGTACAGGTACAAGTTTGATTTCATGTATTTTTCCATTCCCTACAACCCCTGATTCTTGTTATACTGGACGAATACACACATCAGTCATTGTTATGATAGAGGCATAAGATCAGGTCGTCAGACGTTTGTGATAACATCAATACAACTCAATGCAAACAGTGACGTAAACACTGTTCCACTTGAATCCTAAATTGATTTTTCCAGCCTGAACAAGCCGCAAGAATGATTTACTCGAAACGGGATTGGAGTGAGACGTTTATTGCGAGTTTTAATAAATAAAAACACCGAGAGTATGAGCCTTCAAGTATATATAAAAACGGTATGGGGGCACACAGGTGTCAGATACGGTAATAAAAACGAAGTCTCTCCTTCTTTATGGCTTTACTCCAAAGCTACGAGTTATAGCTCTTTTTCTATCAAGTGCGGTGTTTATAACGTATAAGCAGTGAGGATTTTAGATTAATTTATAGAATCGTTAACAGCTCGCTTGTCCACATAATGAATATGGATTTTCAGCGTGAAGGGATGTCGTGCGTCCTTCCCATCTACTTGTTCACCTAAATATTTACCCTATGGAAACCGCTGATATTAAATCGAGAACTGGTAACCTCTTCGAGCAAAGTGAAAAAAATAAATCTTCTAACCCCTTACAAAAACTAATTATTAAATAATTAGTATTCGTTCGTCAAACATGAGTGCTTGGAAGTCTATATAGAGGAAATGGTAAGCAGGGAGTGTCTAGACTGCCCATTCTTGACAATGAGATAGAATAAACTGAAATCGACGCAAAGTGGTAGATTCACCAGTTTCTTTCGAAATGAACAAATAATAATAATATTTATTTTCCAGAAGACGAAGTAACATCGTATTGGAGTGGTCTAAATAATATTGAAAAATTAAAAATATACAAATAAAATTTGTCAAGGCGTTAACTTACAAAATATTCGTCCATGAAGTAGATACAATATTGTTGTACAAGCATCTTTTTTAGACGTAATTTAAATACATTTTGATTGGGATAGCCTCTTATGCTACATGGTTACCTGCTGAACTGCCTTAAAACTAAACTGTCCGCAGAATTATATCCTAGGACATATTTCCAGTACATTACATATCTTCACTTTGCCTGGTATTTTTCATATGGAAATCACATAGAGTACTGAATCTATCTTCATTTTTAAAAACATGAAAGCACATTTCCAGTATTATTACAGCAGGAACAGTTCAAATATTGAATTTACGGAATGTCCTATAGGTTTTTATCTTGGAAAGGCCCATCATAGACCTGAGAGCCCTTTTCTGGGAGACAAACACATCCTGAGCCAATTTAATAATTCCCCAGAGACATATCCCATATCGCAGTCCACATGTGCATAGTACAACATAACCGGCTGATCCTATGTAAGTACATCTTTTAAGTTATTGAGAAAATATGTCACAGAATTAGTTTTTGAGGTCAAGTGCTTACAGGGTGACTTCCATTTGAAATTAGCATCTAACTGTAAACTCAGAAATTCCGTTTCATCAAAATCATTCGTACTTATGGTCTGACTGCCGATAGTTAAGTTTATAGAGGAGTAGTCTCTTTGCCTGTTATGGATGCCAATCAACTGTTTTCTCTGCATTAAGGAAAAGTCAGTTTTCTATAAACCACATATTTACCTTTGACAGTATATCATTGCATTTGTTATCCAGCGCTGTGGTATTCCTTTCAGAAATAGTTATAGATGTGTCATCTGCATACATGGTACTTAAACATTGCCGGGACATGAAGTTTATCTATGTAAATTATTGAGATGTAGTATAAATAAAAGCACGCCAATTACCGAGCCTTGAGGTACCTCAATCTTAACGGAAAGATTATCTGAAGTGACATCATTATCAATCGAACAAACTACGTACGGTTGGATATAAAGACTCTACCCAATTAAGTGCATTACCCCTGATCCCATATCTGTCTAACTTGACCAACAATTTCAGATAATCGACACAATCTAATTCTTTACTCAGATCGCAGAATACACATACTGGGCATTCTTCTTGTTATATGTACTGAATAAGCCTTCTACAGTAAGAATTAACAGCTGTAGCAGTGGGTTTTCCGTTCAAATTTTTTTTGAATATACATTGTATTTTTCAGTAAATGCTAACAGTCTGTTCATAAATCAATATTTAAATATTTTTGAGAACACAGATCGCATTGTAATTGGTCTGTAGTTGTCAATGTTCGTATCCAGACAAAGATCTGTTCTTTATCTTTTTTGATTTAGGTAGGTGAGACAGAAGATTGGTATGTATTTAAGGACAATGCTTCCCAGCATCGTCAAATAATACAGCCGTATATACCTGGGACAAGAAGAAGGCATTTTTAAATACGCCAATTTTGCAGCTTCCCACGTCTAGAGGATGGATGATGGACATACCAATTTGAATTCCCAACACAATCTTAGATTTCAGTACATAACGTAGTTTTGAAAAATATACCAAAAGAAAATTTGTTAATATTTCATTACTTTACGTTTTGATTTGTTAACTCAAAGTAGGATTAGTTAATGATGGTAATAACACTAGTCAACAACAAAAAAGGTTGACCAAGAAATAGCTCATTCTTATGAACTTCAACCTGCTCGACGTAAATCTGGCGTCCGAAATATTTTCCGAGGTCTAGTGTACACAATACGGTTCCTGTGTACCTGTGTATGAACGATAAATTCTGTTTAAGCTGGCGCATGCAACAAAGGATTCCTTAAGATTCCCTCTGCTATTCTCCCTGTACTTTACAGTGATGTGACGTATATGCCGGTTTCCCAGAAATATATTATTGATTCGGAAGAATTAAATTTATAAGACGTGGAGTTCTAAATCTCTGAGGATTCAGTTTTTTTTCTTTTGTTCCTGAAACATGTGGTACTCATGAACCACGCAGAATAATACAACCTGAGCTGAGTTTCCGCATGAGAGACCGGAGTTTCCAAAAGAAAAGTTGGTTAGTGTCTAGACTACAACAGTGAACCTGCTTGATGATAAAGTAAAAGCTTCTGTGCTTGGCCACAATTATAAACTTCTGTACCGGGACTGAAAAATACTACTGTTACTGCAAATAAAAAGATACGCCATTACATATAAAATATAGCTTGACTGAAAACTTCGTTAAAGCTATGGATATAGATTATCAGGCAGGTTAGCAAAGTTTTCTGTACCCTCATTACCTGAGTCTTCTGTAAGGGCCCAGTTTCAAACCTAGGAAAAACCCGTATCCTCTTAATCAAGTTTTAAACTATTCATAATCAAATATTAGCTTTGTTCAAGTGACGAAGGGCAGGCGGCTCTAAAATCTTACTCTGTAATAATATTGCATTCACTGAGACTACCCTGAATATTGAGCACCAAACTCGTAAAAACCCCGGAGTGGACATACCCTCTACTTTTTGTATCTACAAAACCGAGATTCTGCACTGCATCCAAAAAGCATAACAATGAAAAAGTTTAATCACTGGGTCTTTCACTGTGGGCGATATCTACTGCTCGAAAAAAAAACACAAAACAGGTTCGGTATTGAACTCCCGAATCCGATTTGCATACAATAGGTCAGACGGGGTCGAGGGTCTCTCTCTGTATGTGTCTGCTGAACCGCTCGAGAGAAAAAATTGCGGCAAAATAGGGGGAAAACAAAAGTCGTAAAGCATCTAAATGGAGTTTCGATGTTACTGGGATGTGCGGTTTTTACGTGCAAGTTCCGTACGCATACAGGGTTCTTCGGGTTGTCGACGAGCTGAGACCACAACATATGCAAAGGAAACTGAGACCAGTTGTCTGAAAATTGTTGAGTTTTTCAATTCACATATTTTCAGTCTTCTACATCTTCCGGGTTCATGGGAAATGGACATCAACACTATATTATAAATAAGCTCTCCAGAAGTGCTACCTGATGGTACATGTTTATTCGCATTCTATTTGAAACACTGTAAATCAACTATTGGGGAATAAATTCCCCCGAATCTCGTTTGGTTTTTCAAATGTTCAAAAGGATAACTTATGGAAGAGGGACGTTCTGGGTGTTGGAAATTTGGTCTTGAGAGGACACACCAATTGAGCCCTATATTGTTTATTGTTATAAGTAATCGTGTTATTATGACTTCTCCGTCGAATTCTTCCCTTGTACCATCTTTAGAGTAGGTACAGATTATCCGATATTCTTCGATGTTTCGAGCTGTGAAATATATTGCTAAGGCGAGATACGTTTTCAGTATAAATATATATAAATACTTAATCAATTTTCTTTAGAGACCTCCGACGATGTGTGCTCTTTTCTTTTCAGATTAGCAAGGATATTACCTTCTCAGTTTTGGTCTAAATTGTAGTACCATGGTTGAACGATGCGGGGACCTGTTGATAAATGTCCGCCAAAGATCTATACCGCACTACTACCCAAAAGCATATTGGAAAGCTTCATCAAAATAGATGCGCTTATGTGGTAACAGGAGATAGACTCGCGGAAATGACTGGAATGATCATAATACTTCCCTGGTCTGTGTGTGGAGTAAGTGAAAGGTATATGCTATTTTATAAATATTACTGAATCTGAGCACAGTGACCAGGATCATATTTCAAATACTTGTCCACTTAGTATTCTACTATACACATTATTGAGATGTGTAAATATTTTATGTATTTAACTTCACCTAAGATACCTTAGTAAACTTTTATTACAATACTTGGTTAACCATTTTGATTAGAATACATTCTTCAACGTAACTTTGCACAGGATCCTGTTCCGTATATTTTTGTTTTCGAGTAAGCTGGAGATTAAGCATATAATATTGATTTGCTCTAATGACGATTTCTTTAGGTCAAAGTTTCGCCACTTCGGTAAAAAATAGAGAATTACCAGGATATCATGTTGTGCATACAACGCTTTCGCAGATGCTCATATCTCGAGATGTAAGGAGGGTGCAAATTAACGTCGGCTGATTAATGCAGCGGGTTGTAGGGGGACTTCGGTAAACAGCAGAACTTTAAGCCAACGAACGAAGAGTAAGTGCAGGGACATCTGGAAATGACTGATTTAGTGTTTGCAGAAACTATCTTCGGCAATTAAGTTATATATCGGAACTTCTCAAGTCTTAAGTACATAGTGTCTCAGCTATAACTAGCTTTAGAGGATATTAGACATAACTATATCCTACAACAGAACAAAGACGAACTACAACCATACAGTATGTTGAATAAATTGACCACCACCACTCGCAGGTTCGGAGGTCAAATATTTGAAACGAATCACAAGTTAGGCGAGCACCTTGAGCCTTAAGATATTAGTCTATATATTTTTGTGAATACACTAAGTTTAGGGACAAGAAAGCATTATGGTGTTCATAAAATAAATGATACCTTTCTAGGTTTCAGATCTGGCTGGCTGAAATTCAATCTGACAAAATTGTGTAATTTCTACACGAAGGGAACTTTGTTTGGTCATCAAAGATAGGATATTCAAAAATTGAGAATGTCTGTTTTCAGCTTGGGTCAACTAAGTCACGAAGACGATATTCTTCAATTTATACACTATATCACATCAATTCAAGTTATCGTTGAGTGACGATTTTCGGTTTAAATTTTAAATCATTGTTAGGCTGTTTGCAATGGATGCCTATTTTAGTTGTCAACTAGCTCTGCCGTATAATAAAATAGAACTAAAGTTCCTACATATCTGTTCTGATGTACGATAAAAAATATATTAGTTTGATTTACTTTTTTATGTTGGTTTATCTGTGCCTATTTATAATTTGTAATACGTATCATAGGTTTCAAAGATATTGTGACCTAAATTGTATTCAGCTGACTTACTCTAATTTCATGTCTTCATCCTGTGTAGTGTCTAGATAATAACTTTACTCCATATAATTATTGCAAAACAATACACCATTCAAATTTCATGTGGACATTAGATAACCGAAAATATGTTATAAATACTGATAGATCTGTAGTAGATGAGCGAAGTGATCATTTAAGCTCATTTTTCACTGACAAGTTTGTATTTCTGCCTATAACTATTTTTTTATATACTAATTTACTCCAAAATATTTGTTTCAAGGGATAGGAAGGACATTTTGTGAGTGATAGTTGGAGTGGGAGGTTTTTAGGGGCTTTCCTCAGCCAGTGTAAATGCAATCGCCGTAACATTTCTCTAACAAAAACAAACTCGAATAATGTGATAGACTACAATTAGAATGCCAGATTTGACACATTAGTATATCTTCGTGTTATGTATCGGTTAGCTACGAGACCGCTGAAATACTATTTTTTGAAGTGCAATAATTAGTGAATAAACTCAGTTGACTCTACTCCGTAAATGATCTCCAAAGCTTTTGATGAATACAGCCTGAGAACTAGATTTCTATACATGTAACTGTATATTATATTAAGTCTGCTAATTAAAATTTTGAAACCTATGATCTGAGTTACAAATTATAAATGGTCGCAGGTGATCCAAAATCAAACAAGTAACTCAAACTAATCTATTTTTCGATCGTACATCAGAATGGATTTGCGACGCCATGTGTATCGCTGCCTCCCTCTTGATCATATTCTACGCTATATCATTAAATTATCCCAGTGGGAAACCAGTAATCGAATATCGGAGAACCGTATATTAAAGCATATAGACTCTAACCAGTCAAGCGATGGGTAGCTTGCTTTGTCGTAGGGTAGTAGAATCTAATAAGATTGTAATTCAAACAATTTCTTTCCACCTTCCATGCGGTTATTGGATTTTCTAGTTTCCATACAGAGGAGGCTGGAAAAAATCTTGCTATGTAAAATGAAATTGCATACTTTGCTGAATTTCTGTAATGCGAGTGTTCTGCCCTATTAGTTTAAAAGTTTGAATTTCCAAAAGTATTTGCTTCATTTCAGAAAGCATATTTTGAGATAACGAACAGATAGGATATTGGAATGTCGTATTCGTTTCACAAACATGCAGAATAAGAGGACCATAAATATAAGGCCACTATATCTTGAACTCTGATAGCTTGTCTGATTTAAAAGGTGCAATTAGTATCCTATTTTTCAGGAAAGCAGAAAAGCTTCTAAAGTCCAAACCAGTCCTTTGTCAACTTAGAAATTTCCAATGCACTTGATGAGCAGACAGAATGGTCTGCCATTCAACCATATCCATTCCTCAAATTCTACTGGCGAACCTGATTCTTGGATATGTTGTTATTTATTTGGGGCTGCATAATAAAGGTCTTTTTTATAAATGATATCCAGCATGGCATAGATCCACAGGAAATCTTTTAGCCTATCTTAACAGCATGTAGACCAGAGGAACAGAACTTGTCGTGAGACATAGCACACGATATATCGAAAGCTTTAGGCTAAGCTTTTACCGCCATATTATTCGTATTGGTGGACATATATCTATTCCGCATGAATTACCGCGTTCCACATGGATATAATCTTTCTGCGTCGCTCTTTTTGCTGTGCATAAAAACATTCTAGAAGTTACATGTTAACCAGTTAGCAGCCTCCCTTGATGAGAGTACCCTCACAGCTCGCACGTTAGTAGGAAAGCTGCAAACTTGCAAGATCTTGCATTATCAGCACTAGTGTCCTATCAATGAGGAACTGGGAAACATTGTTGAATGAGGCTATAGAAAAACTTGGATCAATACACACAAGACTCAGACAACTGCCCTGACAAGGAAATCACATGCTGGTTTGCCAGCCGTATAAATGGAATGATGTCCAATAGTCAAGTATCCTTCCATCAAGCTACGTTGGATTCAAATATCAATAAAATATCAACATTAACATGTCCTGGCATGATCGTGTAGTCTGCCTTGCTATGTCGGTGTTTTAGAGGCTGAGCGTTTTAGAGGCTGCACAGTTTTTAGTACTGCGGCTGCTACTGCAAATTGCTCATATTGGACCTTTATAAAAATACTGGTCATATGCATGGTTATTTATTGTTAATACTGTTTTGATATTATATTGGAGATGCTTCCAAAATAGTTTATTGATCTGTAGCTATTTGTTTCTGTATGTATATTTTCTAGCTTATCGGAATCCACCTCAAGCATTCCGTCGGAATATCGATCGAACATTTTTGGCAGATGTTGCTACATGATAATAGTACAAACAATACCAGTAGTCACCAAATGGTGGTCGGCGGTCCAGATGGAGGCAGCCAACCTCTTTTGTGCGGACGTTAATAAAAAGATCAATAATATTCAGGTTTCTCTTCATTTTATTTTTTCATTGATATTTATAACATTTTATTTACGTATTTGAAATTAAATGTTTGAGTTCTGTTAATGTTAATACACGTGATCACGTATAGGGAGGGAGTATATGGTTTAGGAGCTCATCTTGTAAAAAAGGTAGAAACGGACCGCGGAAGTCTTGAATTTAAAAAAATGGAGTCAAGTGAAATTAATTGGTGATCCCTGCAATATACAGTGGTTAAACTTGAAAGGTTGTCATCCAGCTCATCCACCATTTTTTCATTTCTTCAACGAAACAGCAGGTGATATTGCGTATGGTAGCTGCACATTTTCCTAGCACACGGCATAGTAACCGACCAAATAATAACCGAAGGTAGATCAGTTCCCAAGAAAATAGGCTTATAGTTGTTATTAAGTAGTATTTTTATCATGTTATGTTGTTTCCAGGACGGTTCAGAGTGCCATAATTAATGAGGATTGGAATGGGGATACCTTATTGTTCATGTAATATGTTCACACGGCTGAGACTTCAACTAAGGTAGATTAAAACATAAAAGTCTGAGCTCTAGTCATAGTGATGAGATGTATTTTTGTTCCTGCAGGTTTTGTACCAATTGATTTCAGTGGGAAAAACAAACAGTATTGAAAAAACATAACCGTGGAAGCTGATGGTATACCGACTGATGTCTGCGGTTGATAGTCTCCATAAAAACAAATCAGGCAAGACTAGTTGGGTATTCGGAAATGTAGCCCGATTTGCATAACGTGGGTCACAGTTCAAAGTATCTGCTTTGATATATATGCGCATCTAAGTAGGAAATGAGAGGAAGTTGAGCATATCTAATTCTACATTGAAATATCTTTGTTGAGTCTGACTTTTATTTTTCTTTACTATAGCATGTTACTAAAAAATACCTTTCGAAAGTAATCATCGAAATACATCTTTTATGAAGATGTGTAAGAATATCAAAAAATAATTCTAATTATGCATTTTTTCTGAACTTCGATATCCTGGCTCCACGTTTTGATACAATAAGGAATTGCAGAATGTGTGAATGCTTCGTATATATACACTGAGAAGCGAGATGATGTGACAGTCAATTTCATTTATAGATTTCTAAACATATAGTAATTTCAGCTTGTAAACAGTTTAAACATCATATTTTGATGTTCGGTTTTTTATTTTCTCAAAAACATTTTTAAGTTAAGCCATTCATTGGGTCAGCATAAATTAAATTAAATCTTCTAATTTTGCCAATACAAACTCATTGCTTTTGGTGTGGAAGTCAAAATAAACCGAAACCACTTAATTACCTTCATACATCTCATCATTCCAGAACTGAACATATTCGGTTACGGCAGTTTTTGTTGAATAGTCAACTATAAATCCATGCTACAACTCTGAAACCACTTTATAAGTTACGCGCTAGTCATTGAATTTTGTATACTTTTTATATACTTTTAGAAAACATACCAGCTACCGCAAAGCAAGGTTCTGACTTGATGGAAATTGACGTGAGTTCTAACTGGCCGTTTAATTGATTCATCTAATATTGGTGAAACGCTGCCGGAGCTTTCGTTTGTTATCAAAATAGGAACGTCATCAACCTGAAGATTTTTTGGTCAAATCACTCAGGATAACTTATCCCTCATTAGGAGATGTCCCAGAAAGAATACAGCGATTAGTCTGGAACATTAAAAGTTGTCGTTCCAGATGCATTGAGAGAAAGGCGTTATTATTCTATTTTTGACCACCGTTGTAAAATATCCTCCATAATCGCTGTAAGTTACATTCTACAGGGAAATTATTATAATATCCTTTTTTTCCTGTTGAGTTTTTCACAATACTCTGAACTGCTTATTGAAAGACGAAATCATTTTTGTCGTATAGTATTATTAATTAGGATCATCAATTTGAGCTACAAAATGATTCAATAACGTCTAGGTATTTTGTGGGTCAATATAATTAATCATCAGATGTACGATAGTGTTATTGATTTCTGTCGGTTATTTTATTCATCCATGAGTTCTAATAGTACATTTTATATGACACTTTGATATATTAGATTTGACGTTTTGCATGATTATAGTATCCCGCCCTGCCTATGGGTGTAGAAAATAAGGTTGCAACGTGATATTGCCCACGTTTTTCAAAAAGTGGTGTCAAAATGTATGCAACATGTATCTCCCTCACCTGCTTTATCATAGAACTACATGCACACTACACTACCAATCAAAACTTGCATTTACTATCTAATCTATTCCTTAATGGTGGATATCAAACAGCAATTTCTGGAAACTTCAATAAACCGTACACCGTTACTCTTACGAAACATAAATTCCAACGCCTACCTACCATTGCAAGAACAACTTTTCACGGGAAAGGCATGAGATAACTTATGTCGTAACTCTGTGAACTCCTGTGTAGTCATGAGCGTCGACATTAGGCTTTTGATATGGGTAGATGCTTTCTTGTTACTTTTGTAGATAATGTAGACGTTGTGAAATGCGAATGAATGAATCGCCTAATCTATGATGATTCAAAACATCATATTAATTGAAACGTTGTGAAATGAAAACTCTTATGACAGTGGATGTTAGAAGCATTGTTATTGGTACCTTACTTCAACATACAGTCCTGGGAGCTGCGTGTATTGGATTTTAAAAATGATATAAAGAATGAAACTAATTTGTCTTGTAACGTATGTCCTCGCTTACGTCATTCGTTAATCTGACTTGCTTTTACTCTGTACCGATCTGAATAACACTGTTCAGATGGGTAATCGGCGATAAAAATTAAAAAGATAAAGAACTATAACGTGATAGATTTTCTAGTAGCCTTATCGAATAATCAGTAATTTGAATCACTCCCCCTCCCCATTTAGATTTGTTGAAATTTATATGACATGAAGCTTTCACTTTAATATATTACATATAACTACATACAACTACTATAACAGACAGATGTATCGAGATGTAATAAATTTATTATTTGGAATTATCGATCACAAACATTTCCAAATAAAGCTAACAAAGATCTGATGAGAATTTATATTTGGAATTTGAATAAATCTCTTACTATAGTTTCAAACAAATAGAAATAAAATGAAGGGTGAAAAATTGGTTCACAAAAAATCTCAAATATTCCTCTGTTTTTTATTTTCTATCAGACGTCACGAAGCAAATAAGTGCAAGACCATAGAAAATGTATTAAAAGTGATTAGACTGAAAAAAATTATAAAAATAGATTACAGGCTGACAAACTTTTATTCTTAGTCTTCCGTAAAACTTGCATTGGCTAAATTGAAGGATCGTTTAAAAATGCAATTCTGAACATAATGAAAAATGTTATCCAAGTAACTGAATCCTCTAGTGTATACATCTGAATAAAAAACTCATCTAAAGGAGGCTTCACATAGAACCTTAAAGCTGAGCTTCTTTTAGATTTACTCTGAAAATGATAGGAAGTTATTGTAATAGATATGTAAAAGTAACAAATTGAACTGTTAGTTTCTAGGTAAATCCTTGGAAAAGCTATAATCAATAGAGTGCTCACCCCTGTGCTACAATATATTCGCTCAGTTTATTAGTTAAATTAATTTAGAAGTTCGCAGCTTTCGACAATATCACAGATTTTAAAGCACATTCGGTAGGCTCAAGAATATATACATGATTAGGTTAGAATTTTGTATGTTAGTTAAAGACTCTTCTAGGATCATAAGATACACTTTATTGAACAAACATTTTATTTAAAATGTGCACATTAATGTTACCGTACATGCCCATTCTCTGGATGCCTATGTCTATCAGTTCTGTTTGAGCTCCAATGTTTCCCCCATTTCTGTTGCGTGGATACCGCGCAAGGTGATCGATATAGACATATTTCTCAGCAGGCGACTTATTCTGAAGATACATTGTTGCACAAAATTGTAGTACGTACATATTTTTGGAATACTGGTGCACCAAGCCTTGGTATTATGCGTTACGTTAATATATCTCACAGTACACGTATATAGGCCAGCTACTCCAATTCAGGAGTATCGTATTCAGAGATTAGATCCCTTCAGGAAAAAATATCGTCACAATCCTCATCACAGAAGACAGAATACCGTAGGCACCTGACCCTCCATCTGTCAATATCCTACTATCTGTCTGTCATAATGTCATTAACTTTTTAGTTAAATTTTCACAGTATATTATTGCCATTTCCTTCCAGCTCGATTTATGGACATTTTTCGTTATTAGTAATAACTACTTGTTTCAAAATGTTTGAGGATGCCTTTTTTACTTTGTCTGTATGTCAGTTTTTCCGCCGACAGTTTGCCTATAGCTTCTGAGTAATCTAGGTTTATCTGGAGCCGTAAACTGGATATTTTTGGTTGATCGGTGAATTTTTCATCAGCAAATCAAGTCGATTTATATACATTTAATATTTGTGAGGAAACTAAAATTTTAGTACAACAGGAACTGTCGACCATTTGGGAGGGATCCCAGCAGCAAATTTGATGCTTTTCAAAATATTTCCCAAAAATAAATGTTTATTATATATTATATTCTACCATTTACATTTCTGTGCATGCTTTAGTTTCTAGATATAATCTATAATGAGTATCAAACAAATATTTGCAAGAGCGCAATAAACTAGTAATGTAAAAAAACATAGTCACATTTCAAAAATATATCACAAACACTACATAATTTTAGCGCTTGCCAAACCAGCCTAGATATATTTCGTAAAGAGGCCAAAATCTTCAGAGGGAGGAAAAACATTTAAAGCAGTTTGATTTACTTAGTACTAGACTGTAGTACTAAGTAAATATATAACTTAGTATTAAACTGTAATTAGAAATGATCTTTGTCACTATTTTCAAATGTAATAACCTACATAGACAAGGTATGCCTATACATTGTATTTTTCATTTATTTCGTTTAAGTATAACCTTCTAAAATAAAATTCCAATGCCAAATCTGGATACCAGTTGACTTTCAGAATATGAAATTGTGAATGTTTGTGGATGTTTCTCTGCAGCTGTCTGAAAATTGTTGAATTTGCTTTATCTGTTTTATGGATAATAAAAGTCCAGGTACGCTCCATAGCTTTTTTCGCGTTTATTCTACTCTGCAACAAAGTTGTAAATACTGATGTTCTGTGTACAGTTCCTCTACATTGAATGTTGCAAGGTCAATTTGAGTGAGTAAGACTTACGGTTTCTAGCTTCATATTATCTTGATGACGTTTACTCAATTTTGATGTGTAAGTGATAACTGAGTGATTTATTAAGTTTCCTTATTGTAGCAACTATGGTGAAGCAGGTCGAACAATTAATGCCTTCTAATCATTTCTTTACATAGAGATTAAGTACTTCTCCTCTCAAGACCTGTGATAGATGATTCCTGATTAGAACAAAATGGAACAGTATACAATCAGTTAGTTATGGTGGGCAATAGATAAAGGTAGTCCTTGGAGAGGTCGAGTAATTATATTTGACGAGAAAAGACAACATGGCTTATACGAAGTTAACCATTATGTACAACATGAATGTTCCTCGAACGCTTCTTTGGACTTCCATTGGCTTGAAAATTATGCGTTCCACAACGTTTCATTGATGTGGTTTCTTTAATCGTCTTCAAGTGAAAAGGCAGATGCTGTTTCTATGCTTTCCTCCTGTCATAGTTCACCATACAATCTCTGCCTTACAGTCAAGGGCCGATACGGTAAGGATGAAATGAAATGCGTAATGGTTTTGAAGGGTGCTGATTACAAAGCTGGTCTCAAACTGTTCATGAATGAAGTGGCGTATACACAATGGCGAAGTATTATCAAACAAATCCATCGAGTTTTACATAAGATGATTTTATAAATCATCTGAAATATGATATTTTACAACCCTCCTAACCTTAATTATTGATATTAATCCAGCTCAGTTGATCTTTAGAAAATTTTACTGCCTTGTCGGGCGCTCACAGACCATGGACAAGCGTTCGATTATAACAACGAAAAATATTCGAAAACCATAACAGCGAAGAAAATATCTCTCCACCAATGCATCGGTCTTTAGAAACACTTTGAGTTCAGAAAAAAACGCTCCTGCAATTAACTTCATAAACCCCAGTCACTACTTGAAACAGCCGTCTATTATGAAAAATTTGTTTCAAACCGATACTTATGAATATATCAATTTTACATTCCTATTAATTTTCAAGTACGATTTATAGTAGTTCGGCAATTGTGATTTCACCTCCAAGCTCATTGGTCTGCTAACTGGTAAAGTACTTTATTCAACAGCGATGAATCGAAAACTTTGCATCATAATCCACATAGATCACAAACTTTGTACGATATGTTAACGACGTTATATTTTTTTATCTGAACAGAAACGAAGATGAAACCTAGACACTTAATGTACCATGCTACTGTATAAAAGTTATTGAAACTTTGTCAATACAGGCTTCGAATTGATGAACGTACATAATATCGGAGAAAACATTTCTTGAGAGATGATTCCAATTTCTAGAAATAATAGGAAAGATGTACACATTTTTCTGGTTATCGCTCGAGTCACCGAGAATAACTGTATTGAAACAAGATATGCTAGCCTTACGACTCCATTCATTAGATTATGTTCGTACAGCAAAGCTTGGAAGAACATATCGTTTATACATTGGTAGATAAGTGCTAGACCACCGACCACTATCTTACAGCAAAGGGGCCTGAGATGGAACCGGTGGATTAGGAAAGTCCCAATTAGTTGAATAATATCAGCCTCCCAGACATAAAAGCGTTATTCCAAGCGTGATATTATCTGTATTTTATACCATGTAAGGAGGTTGGATGATTTGAACTACTTCCTTGTTCTAAATTAGTGTCATAGCTTTTGCCAGTAGCTATATATACACTAAGATTCCACATGTTTCATAGAAGCATCCGCAATAACTTCTGCGTCTACTGTTTGTCAAGTTCAGCTGCATAACTCCATTGTTACCATTTAGAGTATTCATTCCTGTCGCCAGGGGTGTAGAAATAGCGCCTGCATCTCTGAATATGCCCCAAAGCATAGCCTCCATTTTTCCAAACAGCCATAAGTAATCCGATAGAGCGTTCGGTGGCTACCTAAGAGAGTCTGAGGGAACTATGATACCAGCTATGACTGGTATCCGGGCACCTTCCTAACCTCTCTGTTCATTGGATGCCATCACAACTACAGCAGTTCGAAGTTAAAGGATTGTGAAAGAGCAATACCTACGCTTGTTGTTTTGGTTCTGTTTTCTACACACTTAAAGTAGTGCGTTAAGTGAGTCAACAATCTACGTCCAATGTAGATGTATCAGTTTAGAAATAACAATTTGCAAAGAACGACAATTTACCAAATCTTCCATAGTTTTCAATTTTCCCCAAAGTAACTCAAAGTGGATCAACAGTTCTAATGTAGTATCAGAATGCCACCTGTATTATCTTCAGGATAAAACTTCCAAGTCCTTCAGACGTTGCTGTTGACTGTAAGTATATCTCGATGATTTTGTTCAGAAATTTCAATAAAATACAACCAGAATGAATTAGCACATTTTATAAACATTTATAGAGTATAGAACGCATTTTTCTAATACCAAAAATTGAGCCCTCCTTCCATCAATCCTTCAGCTTAAAATTCTGACCCTTGAATTCGGAGAATTCTTGGGGGCCTTAGAAACATTCAAAAAGATGTTTCAAGCGTGTTTGATATTCCTTCAAACATTATTAATAATTTCCATAGTTTAGAAAGAATCAAACTTATATCGGTAACGATAAGGCTCTTATTTGGCTCCACCTTGAAATTGAATTACATCGTACAACTGCTGTAATTAATGTTTGCACGAAGCGGCTGTTGAGGTATTTGTGTGGCGCCACATCGACAGTCCTTATCTCAATGGCAAATATCTTTATATTTCGTTGTTCTAAAACTATAGCTGTATTTAGATGGCACTCTAAATTAATATAACTTATAAATCTCATTGTGATATTTTCTATTCGATTCATTTCACATATACCAGCAGTTACTTAAAATCATATATGACTACTGAACGAACCTACTAACTCCCCAGAAATATTTTCCAAAGTACAATGCAAAAAATGTTTTGCAAATAACAAGCAATTTTCCTTCTTTGAATGGATAACTATCTCTAGGATATCTTATTTTATTTTATAGTCAAAACTTTCTGAAAGCTATTATGGATTTATCCATTTCAAAGACAACACTTCATATTTGGGCATCACGTAATAGGTTCCTTATGTCAGATTGCCGTGACTGCTATAAAGAAGTTAAGCACAGTTTGTAGATACGAGTTTCGAACTAATTAACTACTTGCTGAATAGAGGAAGATGTTTCTTGGTACTTTGTTACAAATTTACGATACGCTATGAACAAAGAAATAGCCATCAAGTCTAGCAGGCTCAGAAAGCAGCCTCAAAAGAGTAGATTATGTTGGTATGTTGGTACAAAAGTGTCAAATCACAGTAATCAGGTGTATTTAGGCGGTGTCACCGTTAAGTCGAAATGATATTATCTGAACTGCATCGTGTATGGTTAGAAACACGAGTCTGGACCGCCACTTATCTTGCAGCATTCTGGGCCAGAGCTTTATACAAAGTGAGCAAACCGAATGGTGAGAAGTACTTCTTAGCTCTGAACAGATATTCTACGTTCGTTCATAGGACAACAGACCATCAGTAAGTTACAGTTCGATCAACCAAGACAGATACCACAAAAGACACGTTAGGGCCACCTACTGGTCACCTCAGCACGAACACGTCAGTGAAAGCAGTACAAATAGGCAAACCACATAGATACCACATCGACAACAAATTTTATAGATCATAGAATTCGAAAATACACCATTTGAAACGTCCACGTTGTCTTCAAATACAAAGATGTTAAGCAAATGATACTATCAATTCAGTCACCTGAGTATACAACATAAATTATAAATTAGGACTAGGACATAATTTGTTTGGTCTGAAAGGCGAAAGGTGTATACAGTTGATATTGGGAATCTGATCTGACTAACTGGCACTGGTTTTGTTGGAAATAACGCCATCTACCCATTCCTTTCAACTTTCGTAATTAAAATGTAGCTTATTTTGGAAGTAATTTGTTAGAACGATATATATCCATTATATGATTATATATTGATTTTCATTAACAAAGTGGCTTACCTATAATCGTAAGGTTGACGTGTGTGATCCTGGTGGGCGATTTTTTAAAATCAACTCTGCAGTGAAAAATCGTCTCGTCGATCTGTTTGGCGGGCGATATGCTCATTACAGCTCTCCGATCGTCTAGGATCCTTAAGAAGAACCTGGAAATGAATAATTCAGTATTTATAACGAACCTTGTAGTAGATAAGGCTTTGACTTAAGCAGCTTCAAAGACAAAATCTAAATATTGCCTTACTGTATCAAAATATTACAAGTTCAATAATGTAGGAAAAAAACGCTAATCAGCCAGGTGCATCAGAACATATAAATTTGCATTCAAAAACTCTAAAAAATCTGTGCTTGTTGAGGGTTGCAGACTACATACCATCTGACTTTCGGCAGACTCACGAGTTAACTGAGCAGGCAGTTTGCTCATTCGATCTATTATAGAACGCCACGCGTTGATTTTATCTCGAGGTACAGGCCCAGTAAAGATCTCCGATCCTACATTATGCTTTAAGTAACCGTGGTCTGTAATAGTTAACGACCCTAAATTAGCGGTGTATCTTGAGATATCCACTTTGAAATTCTGAAGGAAAATGACTCTCAAAAGACTGCACCTAACGTCAGTGATAAGCTAGGGGAGTGGGGTGTCTACTTACAGTGAGCTAGAGCGTCTGACTGTCAGGGAGATGTCTGCCTTCAAATACCACAGAAGGATAGGTTTTAATTCCCAGTTCATAAATGCGAGCTTCCATCTTTTGCATGTTGGCAAGTGAATAATTGTTAAGGCTGTTGGTTGATACCTCATCGCGTATACCCACCGCATGCTCCGGCATATCATACCATGTACTATCAGTTGCTGGCTAGATTTGAAGTGCGGAGCGGCAGGCTGATAGATCTATCTGATAAGCGTAGAGAATAGATTCCGTTGGTATATGGGTAAAAAGGCCAGGTTGCCAACGTGAAAGCTTGTCAGTGAGAGAATGGCATGAGGTCCACCTTTAATTGATAATTATGAGAACAGTATGTCAGTACATGTCCTATACGGCATTCAAAAATTGCCGTTAACTTGAGCACATGACTCAAAAGCAGTGTCAGGCTGCAAATTGAGTAATATATATTTTTGAAGAAGGACGGTACAATGTGAACAAGTATTTGCATACGTGATTCTTACCGCCCTTATAATATATTAGTACTAATATATATTAAGTATAATTTAACACTTTACGTTTTTGTGCAAAAGAATGCATATACTTCAAGGAGTATGTTGCTGTTTCCATTCATTGTTAACTCACAATGCTAAATTTGGATTTAATCGGGTGTCGTGTGGACCTATTAGATTTTGAGGATTAAATAGTAGAGGGGGGCCGTCTATAAGCTTTCCAAAATATAAATAAAATAATGATATGATAATTCTATAATTCACCAATTTAAATTTCTCGAGAGCATCATATTTTCATACAAACGCTTTAGCTTGGTGTCCGGTACGTGCTAACCCATTATCTGATAATTGTTTGGAGGAATTTTCTTAATGGACCTGTATTTTTTCAAATAACTAACTGTGACAAACAAAATGCACAAAAAGTAAGATGCACATGAAGAATATAAATTTTGCTGAAATTTATGATAATATACTTCTACAATATATAAGTCAGAAATATTAACCAGGTAGGTATAGTATTTTCAAGCTTTTTTATAGTTTTATTGTTGGGAATAACTTTACACATTCCAGCAAACATTCGACCGCGGTCGAAAATATCGAGGTGACGTTCTGCTTGTACCCTCCCACTTCCTAACTTTACCCTCAAATGGTCAGATTATTGTAATTTACACTTCTCAGGATGTAATCAACCCATCATCGCCTAACCTGCCGCGTTCGGGTATTTTCAAATATCGATTTTTTTACTTATCACTTTGACTCTGTTATTGATAAATTACTCTTCAAAATATGAACAGATCTACCTCACTCAACAATGTCGAGACGACGCTTTTTTCAAAGTTTGTCGCCCACCCACTCACTTGTGACGCTCAAATCATTAGACTATTGAGGTGCTCTTATATTCTCAACTATCGATTTATTTATGAATACCATCAGCTGCCCTACCAAACCGGGTACAAAATATCCTACATATGTTAATCTACCGCGCTTCAGTAAATCCCTTCCAAACTCCCTCTTGGGCTCCCCCTGTATTACTCTCTAAGGCAACTGGTCATCGAAAACATACGAAAAGCTCTTCTCAGGATGCCAAAATGGACGACACATTTCTCCTAATGAAACTCTTTGCATCCAACGATAATTTTAACGTTCTTATCCTTACCTATTCTGTAGCTCTGGCTGCGCCCAATGCTGCGGATGTCCCGCATTTCTCGCGTCGTACTTATAGATGGGCGTCTCTTCCGTACCGCGATACCACAGCACCACCTCCAATCGATCAGGAGGTGCTGCTGGGGTGAGATCACAGGGCATGGAAGCCGCACTCCCATCTGAGGCTTCTACGAATTCCGTCGCAGGTTCGGCCACAGATGGACACCTGGGAACAGAAGTAATAGATACTCAGAATATAGATATTTGTTTGAGTGGCATTTATGTTTCGTCTTTAGCCTAGACTCGTTAATATAGCCTGACGGTATATGTGAGAAAGCAACTGGACTGCCTTGGAGCAGCAACAGACGTCCCTTACGACATCTGGGTGAACTGATTTACAGCGACATCCCTTGTTGTTTGCAAACACTTTTACGATGTTCCGTTATCTCGGATTATTCACATCAGAACTGATATTAAGCGTATGCCATCTTCTATGCATAAGACCTGCTATAGACATGCATGTTTCGTCTTTAGCCTAGACTCGTCAGTATAACCTGGCGGTCTAAGTGTACAGAGTAATCGGGCTTCAAGACAGTTCAGGTGTTAGGACCTTTGGCTTCGTGAGATGCCAATGGGCGTCCCATAAAGGGCGACACTTAGATGAGTTGATGTTGCTATCACACCCTTGACTGGGTTACGTTATATACCACCCGATTGCTCTCTACTCTTAGACCGCCAGGCTGTACTGACGCGTCTAGGCTAAAAGCGAAACATGCATGTCTGTAGCAGGTCTGATGCATAGTGGTAAGCATACACTTAATATCAGTTGTCAGCTTCTGATGTGAATGAGCCGATGTAACAGTAAATCGTGAGAGTGTTTACGAAGAACAAGGGTTGCCGCTTCAAGGCATTCAAGCTGTTAGGACCGTTGGCTTCGTAAGCCTGGTTGTTTTTATGTTGCAGCTTTGTTTCAGGAATCCAATGCTTACTAGTTTAGTATCTACAATTAATAAAACTGAAGATAAATAATCTTGCAAAAACAACTCTCCTCAATAATTAATAAGTAAAGCTACAAGATGTATAAGAATGCTGCCTTGGAAACGCACTACTGAAGGGGTTGTTGAAAACAGAGCTGTTATCCTGAAAGCAGTTAAAAATATTAATTTTACTGCAATTTCGAAATCTAATCCTTTATTGTACTTCGAAAAAGATTGCCGATGTAGCCGAAACGTTAGTAAAGATACTTCAGTCAATCGTACGTGGTTACAATCAGTGGCCAGTAGAAAATATAATAAATCACAGGATAAGTTTCATACGTTACAGTATTTTATATTACTTCATTATTTAGCTTTTGTTTTTATCGAAATAGATATTTATGATCGACTATGTACAGCCAGTTGATTTTCAATCGTCTTATAATGAAACAAAGGCATAACATAATATTAATATGAATGCATATCTCCATAATTGGACAAAATAAGATTTTGACTGATCAAAATTGTCAGTTGACCGAAAATAATCTGAGTGGTCAAATTCACCACACTTGTCTCATATAGGTAGACCTGAAGATATACTCACCTTTGCTAAAAAATGTTTGTCCTGGAAACTAGTTCTAATATGTACTACAATTTTTTTTGATAGTTTCATAGCCAATAATATATACCTGTATCAGTAAAATTTTCTTCGATTTTAGGCTAGGATAGCTGAATAGCTGCAGGGTGATTTTGGACCTATGTATCCTACACTTTATATTGTGACAATATTCAATATGATGTACGTACCATGCAAGGAGGGCCAAGGAGATACAGGCTGTGAAAGCAGACATCTCGCAGTGGTAGAAGGACTTAAAGTGGGGGAGAATAACCACCTTTCACACTGTGAACGGCTACATCCAGTATAACGATGTGACTGTAACGTAGTAATAGCTATTATTGTTGTCCTTGGTTGAAATCTGAAACAAGGAAAGGAGACATTTTAATATTCTGTTAGAAGCTTTCGATATTATTTTTCTCACTTTCACTACCATCGCACTACGCAGAGAAATCTAATTATACTCAAATAAGTTGTAAAAGATTTCAGCATAATCAATCACTACTACAGAGGTTTGAACTTTTTTGTTCCTTCAGGTCACGGTAGACAATGCTCGTCTTGCTTTTTGAGTGAAAACGTAGCAGATATCTTAGCACGATTCTTTTCATTAGCATAATAGGTTAATATTCCAGCAGACAGTCATTTTCTTAATGACTATTGTGGCTCCGTTGATCAGTCAGAAAATATCAATCCACAAATTAGAACCACAGTTAGAGCCCCCTTTGCAGGATTTTTCCGTAAGACTCTAGCAGTTTTTGTAGAGCTAAATATTTAGAGTGCTTGCTTGCATTTCCATTTGTCATTACTGTTTTAATTCTTTGAATTTTTCTGTCTACTCTGCTTAAAGCTATTATTTCCAATATTTATAATTACTCCCGTTTACACCAGTTTGGTCCTAAAGATCAGATAAAATGAATACTGAATTGCCTCAATACCTTGCCCGAATCTCGACATTCAACTTGTTCACCTTGAGCATCTCTGCGAAAACGATTTTTCATCGAAAAGAGAATTCCTCAGCGGTCTGGTAGTGATTGACGCAGGTTGCCCATAACCATTAAGCACCCTGATATAAAATTCACCTAATGTGCGCCTATTTATTAGACCCAAGCGCTACATTAGCTGCTAAGTGGGCGCAATAAGGGGTGCATAATGAATGAAAAATTATACCTCCGGATTGCAACCAAGTCGGAAAGGAACCGACGCAATCATAGAAATGAAGGATACTCTGTGTTAAATGGAGGATGTGCTGAGAAATGGTTATGCTTCTACTCGAAGAGCTCTGAATTTACAGATCAATTCTTTGTAGTCCATGCGCAATGCCGCTAGACCATATAATAGTGATGTCTTATGATATTAAATTTGATAAGATTTTATAATAAATTATGGGTTATGAATTCAAAGGTAATGTATACATAGGCTAAAATAAAAAAATAATAAAAAAATGGCTTCTAGCTTTATGGTATTTTGCTTACATTAGTAAAATTATTAAGTGAAATTCGCTGTCAATGATTGATTCGTAGAGAACAGCAAATCAAGTAGTTTTTTTAAAGACCTCCATATAACTGATTTTAGTACTAAAAGTCAGGAAGAAGCCTGGAGGTTACATTTTTCAAATACATGTGCTTGATTTATAACCTTTTGTGTACATCTTTTGCCACATGGTAATGCATTTATTATATTGCTTTTATCAGACCCAAGATAATATTCATGGCATCATTAACTTATTGTATAGTTACTGAGGGGTGACACCAAAATTTGGCTGCTCCTTTTATGATCTTTTGGCTTACATTAGGAAAATTATTAAATGAATTTCACTTCCAGTGACTCATTCATATATAATTGATAAACTAACAAAATTGTTTGTCTATAGACCTCGGTAGAACTGTTTTTTAATAAGAAAATCACGAATACTGCTCGATTCAAATTCACAAAACGGATTCTGAAAGTAGTACCTATAAACTGGAAATCAAGATTCGTTTGTTAAATCAGAAACCATCCAATCAGATTAATATGACGCAAATCAAAAAAACCATGCTCTAAACTCAGCCTTCGTATGCTAGCAATCTATACTTGAATAATAATACTAGATTAATTCGCATACATTCAGTCGACTTAAAACGTTTATACTATCCATCATGCATAAGACCTGCTATAGACATGCAGGTTTCGTCTAAAGCCTAGACTCGTTAGTATAGCCTAGCGGTCTGACGGTAGATAGCAATTGGGTGGTAGATACGTGAATCAGTCAAGGGTGTGATAGCAACATCAACACTCATCTCCAGGCGTCGCGCAAAATGGCGCTGGACCTTTGACTTCGGAAGTTGCCAATGGGCAGCGCCATAGCGCGCGACGCTTGGATATGAGTGTTGACTCGAACTTCGATTCTTGGTGAAAAACGACGAAAAAGAGTATTTTACTGAGCTTCCTTACAATTGAGGCTATAATTCTTTTTCCACTGTAGAGTTACTAAGATTTTCGTAGAGAGTTAAAAATTGATATCAAACTTTGTCCATAAAGGCACCGTTTTTTATTCCATTTTCCACTAACCTACCTTTGTTAATTATTAGATTTGTTGTTCAACAAAACATTAAAATCTATATAATACTATGTATAGATTAGATTGCGCATTTTGGGGCCAATAGTTGAAATGTTTTGTATTTTCATAGATGCATGCATATATAGCTTATATTTTCTATGATTTATTAATGATTCGACCTTCTCTAACATATAATTGTTACAGCTGCCACAACAAGAAAAGCTGTCGGATATTTTTCATTACAACAGCAATTTCAACAATTTTTTTGTTTCAGTTTCAGATAACCTAGATTTATTCATAATTATTTTCAAAATCCACATTTGTACTACATATAGTACTGTTGCGATAGCCATAAGCATGCTAATAGACAGTACCGCGATTCAGATATAAATCATTTTTAGTTGATTTCTTATAAAGTTCTAAATGAATCGAATTGGTGCTAGCCCCCTAATATTTTTTGTTACCAGATCGATATGACCATAGACTTCAAAATGGAAAGCAAGCAATGATTTATCATGAAACACAGTGTTGAATATATTTATCAGGTCAACAACGATATATAGCAACTTAAATTTCCCAGCGATACTTATGACGCGCATGTCAGCTGCGCTATTGTCTCTTATGTAGATCAACCCTATCTTAACCCGGGATGTGAGTGAGAGAAAATTCCATATCTGGACAAGAACCCCACCATTTACTGATAAGCTTCCTTTATTATACTCGTACTGCGGATCATTTCAATTCATTACTTTTCTTCCAAATAGACAGATTTGCATCTGCAATACTTTTTAAGTTCTAAAGCGCTAGATTTAAACTTGAGTTACAGCTCTTCACCAATATTACATGGATTTGTATTTCCTTATCTTGCGTCCATTGATGACTGTGATGGAAATACTTAATGTAAAATAAAATAGAGTTCCTCCAGTTATTCTTAAGGTGACATTGCATTTACTAATATGGCAAGCATAAATCCACGGGATATCTTCTGACCTACGTCACACATGGGTGAAGCAGAGCAATAGAGCATGATGGAGTCTCCAGTCCTTGTCCTCTGGAAGACTTTTGGTCAAACTTGCTGCATATGGGATGCCACCAGGTCTGTGCCTCTGGTTGGATAGTTTTCTGAGGAATCGCTCCTTATTTGCAGTGGTGGGTGGATATGCTTCTGATATATTTATCATAAATGCGGGTGTTCCTCAAGGATCTTTCCTTTCTCCAATGCTCTCCTTGCTGTACATCAACGATTTGTTGGAAATAATATCTAATCCTATCTACAACTTTGTTGATGACAGCACCCTAATTTCCTGCATGGAAACGGGCAAACCAGTACCATCCCGAGATACTGTAGTTCGGCGAGGGCAGCAATGACAGCATGCTTTTCAGAACAATGAGGACATTAAGAGGATTGTTGTATAGGGGAGTTCAGCAGGAAGCCCAATACTTGAATCATCTCCCATCAAGCTTCTGGAAATTAACATCAACAATAATATGCCATGGCACGAAAACGTTGCTGACATCCCAGAAGCTGGGGGTTCTTTTGCGCTCCAAGAAATTATATTCTCTGAAACAGCTGCTGCTGCTCTACAAGGCCCAGATCAGACCATCGCTGGTGTACTACTCGCATGTGTGGGGATGCGCACCAAAGCACTCCCTGAAGCTTCTGGACACAATCCAAAATCGAGCAACACGTCTATCGGATGTGCCGTACCTCACAAATGACCTCCACAGTCTGGAACATTGAAGAAGGCTGGCTGATGTGTCTGATTCTATAGATATTATTATTGCAGATGTTCGATCCAGCTGTCACCCATAAGCTCCAAGAGTCTCCAGTACAGCAAAGACAGGAGGAGTTCATCTACGCCAGGTCGAACTTACAACGCTTCGAACAAGCCTGTTCCAAAAGTCGTTCCTTTAGAGAACCTAGGCGTTGTGGAATGAGCTAACGGGGCATTTGTTTCCCGATGATTACAGTCTACAGCATTTTAAGGTCAATGTGAACAGAAATTTATCCTCGTGCAGTACTTATAAAGCGTGATAGGCTATCTGCCTTTGCGCTAGGTTACATATAAAAAAATGTATCTGCCTCTGCATAATTTACCGATACTATTCTCTAATAAATCCTGAAATTAGTTATTCCCTGAATTAATTTAATCACTCATATTCTATACATGCGTGCCTCCATGGCCTACGCATTAGTTAAAGCAACCCCAAAGGATTCATACTTGAAGCTGTCATATCCTTCCAGCTTGCTATGGGTGCACTGTGCGCTAATCGAATTAACTTTTAACAGTTGACGCAACGTAGGATGTTACGGGTCGATATCCATTCACTACGAGAACCATTCTGCTGAGAAGTATTGGCAATTTCTACAACGAATTAGGTCCTACTAGTTGTACACAGTCAGTAGGACAAAGGTGAATTGTATTATGAAACACTTAGCAATTGATATACACCATAAGATGCGTTCATCTTACATCACATTATTTATACATTGAGAGCTCTTTTTGGTTAACTATTAATATGGCATGTTCCCTATTATGAAAACATAATAAGCTGCTATACTATATTTATTTTTTGTAGCGTCCCAACCTATGAATGAATATCTGCACTTTACTCAAAATGTTTCTTCCGTATAGGATTCCAGGGCTCAAATATTGTCACATAATTGATCACTCCATAACTGAATAAAATATATAGGTTACGTAAAGGTGCGGCCGTTTCTGCAATCAATATATTTCTACTTCAAAGTCGTTTGCAGCTAAATATTTCATCGGGAATTGGTAGCTATAGGTACTTTCTCTGTCACAAAGTTAAATAATTCAAACAACGACGCTGTTTATCAAATTGTGATTTTCAACTATTTGTCTGGTACCTACTTCAATCACCTTACAAGGCAAGAGTCCCAGCTTAGATTATGCTGGGACAATTTCATGAAAAATTTGGAACAAAGAATTGTCTACAGAATGAATAGGATGGTATAGGGTCACCCTAAGACACGACAAAAAAATTATTTTTAACCAGCTGATTTTGTACTGTATCCTGGTAATTATTTGTAGAGTTACATGGTCTAATTTAAGAATACGGTAAACTTTCCACGATAATAATTTTTGTTAGTAGATGTAGGACACAAAAATTACGTGAATGATTGGCATATTCTCCACCACAATTAAAATATCAAACGACTTACCTGTAGGAAGTTCGATATTAATTTTTCGAGCAACTTTGTCGAACCTGATTTTTGTTGTGTAGTGTAAGATTTCGTTCCTCATCGGCACAGTTTTTATGATAACCCAAAAAACCACCATTCAACATTCCGGGATTCGACTTGTTTATTCAGCTCAATATGATTTTGTGTATCATCGATGCTTAGCTCTATGGGAGGGCGCCCTTAAGGGGCGGGTTGTGATGAGGTTCAACGAAGTTGCTCGGAAAATTGAGATCGAACTTCCTACAGGTAAGTAGTTTGATCTTTCAATTTTCCTTCGCAACTTCGTCGAACCTAATTTTTGTTGAGTAGCTTTTTGAAGCCAAACTAACCATCCAACAAATTTGAAATAATGCAATTAAGTAGTATCCGACCGGCCAGATATTAAGCAGTCTACATTTGTAAATGTAGGATTTCTTGTTAATCATGACTACTGATAAAGCCAGATATTAACAATGGAGTGATTGAAAAATCGTCTAAGTGAGAACAAACATCTGTAAATGGAGCTACTAGGGTTTTTTGATTGTGTTTGCTAAAAAACAATGAACATACCACGAACTTCTTAGAATCAGCCCCCATACGTCTGTAAACGCAAGAGGATTTTTCGCTTTCTTGTCGTTCAAACTTGTTGTTAGAAATTAATTGCGATGGAAATTAGCCGTTAAATTTTACATGAACTTGCCACTGTCGTCAGTTTCACTCTCTTCCGAAGACAACGAGGATGAGGTCGTTTCCAAAAAGTTCCGTTTCAATTTTCTCCAATCCCGTTCTAGTTTCCCTAGTTTCCGTTTCTTCCATATCTTCTTGGAAGTGTCACTGAAACTGCTATCACTTTTGAATCTCCGCATTTTCACCACAACACAGACACAAAATCATATTGTGCTGGATAGACAAGCCGAAAATCACGGAATGCTGAATGGTGTTTTTTTGGGTTACTATAAAAACTATGATGATTGGAAACGAAATCGTACACTACAGAACGAAAATATGGTTCGACGAAGTTGCGAAGAAAAATAAGTATCAAAATTCGTAGTGAATTGGATGAACTGAATCATGGAAATGTATATAAATATATATCTATATATACATAACAAATCAATTTCATGTTTTAAGTCAATTCTGAAATAAAGAATACGGCTTCTCCTTGTTAATTTGAATGTTTCAATTATTAATTCCTCAAAGTAATTATAAATTTTGATTATAAAATCAATATTTTGCATTAAAAAAAATAAGCCTGATGTATAAATGAATTGAAAGAATTTTAGTCAGATCCTGGAACAAATTCATCTCTGCCGGGGATCGCACAACCGCTAGCGAAATTAAAAGCTCCCAGATAGTAATACTTTCTATCTCCTGACATGATATTATTTGTTCGTGATATAACTTTTTTAATAACGAGTTAGTGGAAACTTTAAGATCGAATGAGATTTAACGGCGCTTGCAATCCTTCCGTTATCAAGGATTAAGATCAGGTGCAGCGATTCTTACGTGAGATGTAAATTGAATATCGATTGACTCACTATCGATGGTGCCCAATCTTATGTTATGATTCTTCAAATAATATTTTCATATAAGATTTGTTCATGGGTGTTACAGTTTTCGTTTCGCTTTATGCAAAAATTCTAGATAAAAATTATGCACCAGCCTATACGACTGGTCTATAACTGACATTGTAGCATTTGTGTCAGTCCTAATCCGAAAGGGTCCACAAAGGAAGCTAAGCTCACAATAACCGATGCAGATAAATAGAAGTTTTATCATTTTTTATTTTCCATGCCAATAGGCATTTCTTAACCTTGGTAAAACATCATCTAGCTATACTATCTATAAACCTTATGCTCTGGTCATGTGGTACTCCTCCATACAAATTTACGATACATCCAAACTATAACCTAGAAGATTTTCGATACATTGAATGCATTAAACAAATTCAAACCATTACCATTTTTTACAAGTTGTTGGATATTTTAAGGCGTAGTTAAGTTTTTTCTATATGGTGGTTTCTTGTTGGTTTATTGAATAATTGTTTCAAGCTGCCGCAAAGGCTTCAGCCCCTCATCTCAGCTCGCCCGTTTCGTTGGAATGCTTTAGTCAGTCTGTATTGTGACCCTTGAAGTTGCCCAAAGAGATTTCTTTCGATTCCGAATCCTGTTCGGGATGATCTGTGTAAGGAATACATAGTGACTGAAAGGTTCTCTAAAGGCTCTCAGTAGTTTTTGTTACTCTTGTGCCAAGATGTTGTTTCTGGTTTTGACTACTTATGCATACCTTGAACCGAGCCTTGAACTTTGGCTGTTTATGGCTGAACATATTTTTGTCAATGAATAGTCTTGGGTTGAGAGAAAATTGCGGGAAATCCTAAAACATTCTGCAATCTCCATATATCTGGAATATCTTTTTCTTTTAAGGCTTCTCAATTCAGTTATTCTACACACGTAAGTATGAGTTTTAAAGATATTGATTTTGTGGTCAGCCTTATACTGCTTACTTGAAAACTAATTACACGCAGGTCAGCTTATTTAGTGATTTGTTTTTTCGCAATCACAACCATCGGTACTTTGACTACGAAAAAAATGTGTTACTACATCACGCTGTCCTATGGACGGTAGAGGTAAGGAGTGCCGTCCCATATGTCTCAAGCGTCTAGCCGTAAGCAGTAAATCATAGGTTTGAATGCTTCCAAAATAGCGCTACTGTAGCAAAGGAGTAAGAAATGAATTTAGCCGTTGTAGACGTAGTGAAGTGCGCTGAGTTAGAAAATTTAATACTTCTGGTGACTTGAACAGTTAATAGAACTATATTATACAGAACCTCAACTAGTTCCGCAGTCCAAATTTATTTCGTAATATAAACTAAAAAACAGCTGCGCGATAGCGTGGAACGTGATCAACTTTCGTGGGCTTTCAATAACCAGTTATAACCGCGATATAACGAATCGAAGGTTATTCTTCCGTTGTTTACTTCTCTACCTACTTTAGTATTTTCCGGAGCTTCTTTCAAAATTAACCCAGGTGCTGCAGTAGCGCCACCATGATTTAACTACTTCCAGCGGACACCTTTTGATACACAGAGACTGTGCTCCTTAAACTCTACCCTGTCCTAAATGAAGTTTTCGTAGTTTGAGATTTCATCTAGGTACAGTCTTCATTAATGGGCATATATTGATCAAACTGATTACATATTATCATAAGAAAGCACGCTCTAGGCTGAATACTGGAAAAGGTGAGCAGGCAGCGCAACACCTGTGCCAACGTCCAAATCGATTAACCGAAAAACAAACGATTGTTCAGAGGGACAAGGAAAACACAGTGGATCTATAATTAATCCCTCCGGACGACAAACATGGGAACCCTCATGTTAAATGAGTGGTTGAAGGGTAGAGGCAGAAGGCCCTGGAATACTTCAAAGGTCTCGAGCCTTCAGGCAGCAAACGATTTATTCAAGTGACACTCGATAAGCGCAGAATAAATTGGCCGATTTTTAGGGATGATAATGCTTTTACATTGCTATTCAGTTCGCAGAAGCTATGTTATATAAATACTGAAAAGTGTCAGTCGGGGCAGCTCTTCTAAACATTTGACGTTGCTGATTTCAGAATGCAAATGAAAATATGGATTTCCCCTAAAGTTCAATTTTGATTTTCAGTTGAAAATCAGACAAAACCTACTTGTTTCGAAACTCACTGTGGAGTGTCAGGTTTATGGAAAAGATATATGGATCTTGTATTATATTTATCATCCTATTATCAATAATATATGCAAGATAAAACTATAGAAAACCAAAATATATTAACCTGTTTCTTATGGATTTGTTTACACTAAGGTAATAACAAAGCACCAATATTAAATATATTATAGGAATAGAAAACTAAACTCACAATTTTATAAGGGTGGAGTGCTCAGCACCAGAATAGTGTTCAAAATAGGTTCAATATTAAGTGTTATATTAAGAGAATCTATAGTATTTCGTTACTTGTCCAATGACGTGAATCAATTAAAAATGCGTATACGTAAGTCCAAGTACAAGCAATTGCAACGCAAAACTTGTATAGTGCATCATCTAGACTTAGAAAGCCTAGAAAATATCCAAAAACGAAATCGTGAAATATACAAAAAGGAGCTCAGAGGAGCTCTGAGTGTTTTTTGATTTTTACTGCAATACTAATCCACCAGCAATTTACCGATTCCTAAAGCACATGAGCAGTGTCACCTACTACGTGCGCACAAAGTATAAAAATTCCTCATATTGTCTGAAAATTCATGCAGCAATTTCTGTCATGGAACAAGAACGTCAATGGAGTGTTGGAATCTCAAAATTTAGTGGGATAGAACTTGGTAATGTTGATATCATTTAGTTTCCCCGCATAGCATTATCCCAAATGTCTAAACTATATATATTTGAATGACCGATTTCCAGTAACGTCGTTATATTAATGACTATCTGCGTTCTGGAAATATAGGCTTTATTACCATATGCACAGTATTAGGTTAAAAAAATGCTGGAAGGCTGAAATATCTGCTCCCAATATCCATTTTGAAAATAGGAATTTAATATGACCGCCGGGACCAGTCCGCATCCAGGCCCGCTTTCACGGCCGCCCGCCTTTTGCGTACATTTTTTACAGCAAACTCCATTTAGCGTTGGCTTGTTCCCGGGATACTTTTTCGCAATATTCTGAACGAGTCGGGCGTTACACATTTATAGGTAAAGAGATATTTCGGCCATTATAACAATTGATCAGATTTATTATTAGGTGTTGTCAATGCTGGTGAATTGTTCATATAATATATGTTGATTTCTGAACAGATGCCAGTTAGATAGACAGGTATTTTTGGTAAAGATGTAAAAAATGGTAAGGTAAACTCTTCAACTTTGTCTCAACATTTCGTAAGCTTATGGTTCAATCTTCAGGGTAAAGTTAAGCGACAAGCAGGTAGCCAGGAAACTGCATTTTAGGCACAGTTTATGGATTTATCACGGTATTGGATTTCTTAAGATTTTTTCCGTTTCTTAGATTTGGTGATATCCACATGAAACAAGTTTTAAATATTATCGATGTTTTTTTCAAAATATTCAATTTTTTAATTTTTTCTTGAATACGACTTCAACAATCAACAGCTTCAAAACCAAACTCAAATCCTTATTTTGAGCTGGTACCAGTGCGTAGGAAGTATCAGTGTGTACCCATTACAATTAGATGATGTTATCCCGATTTTCATTCGTATTCATTTTTGATGACTCGCTTTGACAATATCCAGTCTTATATTCCTAATAATTTGCAAAATAATATTATCGACATATCACTTTATCCAAAGCATTCATTCTATGTAACACCAGGAAGTTGCAAGCATACTGCGATGCATATCAAAACTTATCTGACTGGGCTGAACACTAATATATTTACAGCAATATTGTCACTGTCGGATCGTCAACCAAATCCGAAATCCTCTTGTTCGTTTTATCTTACTCTAAAGGGCAGGTGTTCCATGAGACATGGAACTGGATTTATCACGGTATTAGCGAACGTAACTTGACACTTTGGACAGCTCTAATCTGACATCGAGTCATCCGTTGGACAGCAATTTTGGGCTGATTCACATGGAAATATCATTAAGCATGAACAGTTAAACTGTATACGCGTAGATGCAGCTTGAAATATGGAAAATAATATTGCTTCATGAATATTCTAATATGTTCTGACGTCTTGGCTAAGTCAGTTAGTTCTTAGATAGAGAATCTTTGAGCAAGTTACAACTGTTATATCCGTAGGGTCACTATGAGGAAGTAATGATTGTTTAATCGGATTCATAACAATGTCCAAATTATGGAACATGAGAAATGGGCAGAATTGAGGATGGACATCTTTTCGTTTTTTCATTTTCCGTAATACCATAGTTCTAATAATACCTTTTTGGACAGCTGACAAATAGCATCAACTTTTTCTATGTCAACGAGTTGTCATACAGGAGTGTTTCACATTTTGTTGGTGAATTTCACATAGCAGGTAAATAATTATTGTGTTTCCTTTGGTTGATTTATTGATATTCTTTAAATTTCTTGCGATGAGTAGAATCAGTTAATAAGTACCAAGTCTGCGGCATCAATTTTTATCATTTGCAATTTTCAACTGGATCCAAACAAAGGTGACCTTATTCAACGACATTTCGCGATATCTGATTTTTGTGAAAAATACGACATGTGTCATTATATATGCAACTACAAAACAAATTTATTGATTCACTAACCTGAACATTCCCGACCGATCAGCGAATGTAGCTATGTTCGAATCCCTATTCATGTTCATAGGAACATTGCTGTCCGTCACTATATTGCGATAACATTTTTGTAGGCTTGTTGTACATTTTACAATAATGAAAAATCATTAATATTCATCAAATACATATTTTACATTTGATTTTTTCTTATAATATCCCCCACTAAACGTATTATAACAAAAAGTGTCAGGTAGACTGACACTGTACCTTCGACACCAAAGTAACAGTTTAGAATTAATTGCATGGGTCGGATTTTTATATATAATGTAACTGTAGATAGGAGAGATTGACTATAAAAATATTAATGACCTGTCTCATAGTTGCGAAAAATCCCAGTCTTTCAAAATTTTCTTTATATAAGTAGCAGATTTGCCATTCGATCATAACTTTCAAAAACTGATACAACAACGATACGTTAAAAACAGAATCAACATACCTGAAATATATTTAAGAGGCCATAATTATACGCCATTATCCTCATTTTACATGATCTCTGTTCAGTTCAAATACGATAGTATATAGTAAAATGCACTAGAACAGATACAGACAAACTAGTCGCCTATGTAAAAAAAAATTAATATGACTTAAAGTGACTTATAGCTTGTAAGATCAATTAGAAACCCCAGATAATATGATTTGTTCTACAGCTCTGAAAAAAATATAATTTACAATGATACATGGCTAACAAGTAGATAATATTAGCAGGACCATCGATAATAGAACGTACTCTTCATTTTTTCAACTTTTACTTCCATCCCCTCCCTCACCCCATCAAAATAATGTTCTGCATCTGGAAAAATATTGAAGTATAACCATGCACCTCGGAAACGTTCAAAATTAATTTTTGAGCATTATTTTCGTTTGCTGCCGATGTTTTTCGAAACTACACAGTTTTTCGATACTTTCATACTAATAAACTAGTATCAAAGTTTCACCAATGTATGAAAAGTAGGTTCCCAGTTATAGAGGGGGCAAGGGTTACCGGATAGAACATGGACATATTAAAATTTTGTTGGAACACTAAAATGTTTCTGCCAAAGCTCGATTAAGCTCAGAACCATTTTCAACCTGTCTTGGAACAACAAAAAAGCATGCATCGCCCAGTCTGTGAAATATGTTGATTTTCGCTGTTTTCACTTTGCGGTACAGAAATTATGAGTGTACCTTTGCAGGGTACAATGATCTTAGCTCACAATAATTAACTATGAGATAATACGACTCTGTTGATATCTGCTTATTACTCGGAACCTATTTTTCATTCAAGCTATGCAAATGCAATTGTAGCTGTGATGCAATTATCCATATATAATGACGAGCTGTAGCGGCAATGGCAAGTGACGGTGCTATTACGGAAACACGGAGTAATGGAAATGTCGCATGTACGATGAAAGAGAAAAACATCCTTGATATCTGTACCGTATTCCTCTCCATTTATTCCGTGGCAATTGTTTGCCCATTAAGCTGCCTGTTACAGAGTTTGATGGTTAAAGTGGGTCACCATGGGGATGTCCACCATTTGAGTTAGTTTCAAGCAACTATAAGATATATACAAGAATGTTACAAACATTAAACGGTTAGTTCAGTCTTTCTGTAATGGTCTAAAGAAATAGATATTTTCTTTATAATTAGCAAACAAAAGATCTTGACGTGGGTGATCTTGATGATCTGAATTATATCAGGGGAGAGTGTACAGTAGCTCATGAGACAGATCGGTATTCCCAGGCCAGGTTTCATTTCAGCCTCATCAATTTTAAGTGAAGTTTGCATGGTGCGAAAGACTTCCTCGCTCTGAAGAAATATCTCAGCTGCATGTATGTACACTTAACTTCTGCTTCAGCATCCTGTATATAGCGCCTACGATGTGGATCATGTGTCAATTTTGGCTACACAGCTTCCTAGTCGGTTTCCAGAATATTCAGCCGTGATACCGGCGGTGTAGCAATACCATCTGCACATCCTAGCACGCCCCGAAGCATCGCATCCCTGTTCCCTGGCAGTAAGTATGCAAATTTCACCATAATTAATTTGACAGCGCATTACTTCGATACTTCCAGGCGTGAGAGGAAATTCAGCTACCAGCTACAGTTAGTCTCCTCGCGCCTTGGCAACCTGTCTCTTTGCATCTCGTTAGGCACGGCATGAAATGAATGCACGGGTGTTCGACAGCAAACTAGTGTAGGAAACAAGGTTGCCGCAGTTACTAATGAAAGTTCTACAATTACCGCCTTTGATTTCCTACCCTTTCCTATACCACTATCATATCTAGTATTAGACAACGGTCATTACTCATAGGAACATGAACGTCACTCCTATAAGACTTCCAAAGCTGACAATAATGACAATTCAATTTATTGTGGATGCTAAAGGTTATAAAAGGCGTAGCTCACGATTCATATAAATCAATATTTATTTAAGAAGAAAACTGAAAAACTTTTTATGCCGGGGAATGACAACAACCATAATTCATTACTCTTAAAACAGTAAATATCGTTCCTTGAAACATATGTAAGCTACATCACTAGATTGATAATTTTGTATGTTGGGGATTCGTTGTATTTTGTTTGAATCGCATTGCGCAATGACGAGCTATCGGAAACTTCTTCCATACGTTTGCTAGCACCAACTGCACAGAGATCATGGTTTGTCCCAGCGCTTCTTCGGTAACCTGATTTCAGTCGAAATAGAATGAGTCATAGAACTTATAAATCTGGGAATCACAGATTTACAGATGCACAGTGCACAGTACAACTGAAACACGGAAGTGTTCCTCGAGGTCCAGGACCGGGCAGAACATTACAATTTTGCGAATCACATCATAAGAAAATATACTTAGCCATATTGATTTTTCCTGTTTTCTACGCCACATCCTACACAGAGGTCGAAATTTTACGGAAATCGTAGTCACGCCCATCAGCAGCCCTGGTAGGGGCACGTCATTCTACAGCGAATCAGGTTTACAAAGATTTCCAAGAAATTTAGGTGACGTAGCCAGTACAGTCATAATCGAAATGTAAAATTTTGAAATGCCTCGGACAGACACACCATAGTTGACCGATCAGCAATCAAATTATCGGCATGATATTCTAAACATTATACTCGTACAACCCTGGTCTCGGCAAAACATCAAGCTCAGATAGCTATCCAGCATACGAAATTATACCTACATTTTTCAACAATACTCTAGACAACAGTTAGATAACTTTAGTGATATATTCCAATAACACTGATCGACATGAAAATTGCCTTCCACAAGACAATTCATTATACCTATTCATTCAAATTTGATGAACCTAAATATGAATTTAAATTTTTTTGTAATTTACCTGTGTTAACATTATATATTATTATATATAAATATATATATATGTATATATATATATACCTAAAAATATGATTAACATTAAATAAGTCCGTCCGATGAATTAAGTAAGATGATTTACGATGAAAATAGTAATGGTATTGCAATTAGCTGACTCTGTCCAGGATAACAATATTGTCTTTTTAAAATTGGAGTTTTTTTTAATGAGCATCGTAATATATATTGGTTTTCTCAACGAATCAAAATTTATAAAAGTAACCGACTAAGGAGGAAATATGATAATCAGCACTCAGTATACCTGAAAACAGAACACAAGATAATATAAAACGAAGTTTCTATACCACACAAAGGACATTACAACTACAAGGTGAATATGCTTATATGCCTATACATATATTAGTACATACACTTCATCATAGCTGTCTCTCCTATATATAAGAAAACTGACACAGTCTGGTTGGGCATGCTTAACAGAAAAAATAATGTAATGTTCTCCAAATCTACATTCGGACATAATTTTTCCCTTTCGTTTCCTTTTGGTTTGTTACTGAATCCCAAATGATACATGTCTTGTGTTATTATGCCTTTGGATTATGTTGTTGTACTTTGCATTTACAATGTTGGCATTAGATTGTGTCACTTATTTTGGAATTACTAACAATGGTATATTCCAGCCAGGCACATCACAAGAAATCCCGGACCTATGGAAAGATATGGACTTGGGCCACCCCGAGAACATGTAGAAAGAATATTAAAATGAAAACCCTACAGGAGACCTGCAAAAACTGTACGCGGCAGTTGAAAATGTTTACATAATTTCTCACTTCTGAGGCACCTTCTGACGCACAGGCTCCCTCCTGAATTTCGGGGAGAATCATATTGAGGCTCCCCTCTTGTCAGGCATTATTCGAGCATTCCATAAGATTTGTACTCCGAAAAATGCTGCCTGGCCAGTCTAAATATCTGCAATGTTCGCTGAGCAGTCATACGTGATTTTAGTTAACAGTCAAGTGAAGTAGCAGGTAGCTTGGTCTCAATTTCTTTTAATATACGTACAAGCTTCAACGCAGCGATTCTCATTATGTAGGGCGCGTTGTAATTGGGCGTGATATTACTAATGGAGGACAGTGGCACATCACAAATAAAATATTACGAAGATTTATTAATTCACGTACAACAATGAATTCAACTGGTATATGGAAATGCATGATATATGACAGGGACACGAAGAGCATTATACTTATGAATAAAAATTTGGTCGCAGATACTGAAAGGTTGAGAATCGCTGACATATTCCTGTCAGCGGCATTCCTGTTGACAGAGGATTATCGCATATTAGTTAATGTCCACTATTACCTTCACGCAGCTTACCAAATTATAACCGTTTGACCTGGTAATATGAAAATAAATAGTCTGAACACACTACTCGTGACATAGAGCCTAATAATCTGCAGCTATAGAAGCTCATGGACTATTTATCAGATCGTATATTCAAAGCGAAGGCATGTGCATGCACAAAAGTTTTCCAAGATGTAATCGCTAGGGAAAATGTATGTTATGAATAAATCAGTGGAATTACGTACACATAGCATGTGCTTATTTTATTTTGCTGCGTACGTGTTCCTTGCGATACGTATTTGGTGGTGTGCTTTATGAATCTGCTAAATGATTTTGTGGTGGAATGAGCTTATTCTAATAAGTAGGATTTGTGCGAATTACCTTAATGGTTGACACCTTCTGTACGTCGAAAACTTCTATCAAGCGGAAAGACAGAAATTAAGGTCCTCAGATTTAGAACAATTCAATGTATGTTATTCAATTCTTCTAGTTTTGAAGTTGTCTTTTCTAAGCTCTGGATTTTATGTCTTTGACCACAATCACGTGATATTTGAGACGAATGCATGTTATTGGTGAAGTGTCCAGTTTCGGGCTCTTTACACATCATACAGCCTCTAAAAAAGTTTTATCTTAACTTGTAACGTGTACTACGTTCTGTAAGATTTTACATTTCTGACGCTTCTTAGAACTATTTAGGTAATTCTGCTATATGGTTTAATTATCCGACGTACAATTGCTAGATAGAACCTGACTTTAGCTCGTTGTAATTTGGTATATTTGTATGAATAGTTGAACAAGTCTTTTACATGTCAAATAACAGAATATTTCGCACTTTTATAATTCTGAAGCTGGAGACTGCGAAGGAATGCCTAATCAAATTATACGCTAGTTGAATTGTTTCCAAGGAGCTCCACCGCTCTGGCAGATCCGCTGTAGCAGCTGCAACTTTTCCGTTTTATGATAGTGTTATGGGATATGGAGCTTTGGGCAACGACATATAGGTCGAATACAAAGCGATCGACCTGACTGTAAAATGAAATTCCCCCGTTCCATCGTAAGAAGTGGAATTCTTCTGATAAGCTATAACTAGAGTCAAGTAGAGTGATTTAGAACACAGTAAAAATACCTTTTTTACATTCGAAAATTTCATTACCTGATATAATGACGGCCACATCGTGGAAACCCCTTTTAGCGTTTTTTTGTTTGATAAGGCTGATATTTCAAAACCTCTCCAACGTTATGGAACATGAAAAACCTTATATTCGGGTTTATACTACCCTCAAGTTTTATCATTTATGGTGTAATAAAAATCTTAAGTTACAAACTACTTGAAAATAGCTAAACAGTTGGTTATATAAAAAACATGAAGCGCATTGTGACAATGTTTTCAGCTACGCCCTAAAATGATCATAAATGTTAATATCATACCAAATTAGAGCTATAAAAAGCATCCCCAACCATATTTTTTTTGATCATCACTCATCAGTCTATCACAATCTCGAATTAGAATTGGGAATGTTTTAATAAATATCTTCCAATAACATTCCCGGCAGGGCAACAGAAGTTATAGCAGCATACTATTGCACCACTTCATATTGCTCGGACATTTCAACCAGCAGAAAATGAGATAACGCAGTGAAAAAAATGCTTTGATCCCCCAGACAGGCTTTGTATGCAAAAAGAAAATTTTAATCTGGAGGTATTTGGACAGTCCGAGAACTCCCCTGACTGTGGAGCTGATATAGCCCCTATGGCCCCTTAGATCCGTCATTCACCATTTGTTGACCATGGTTAACACACACTAAGTAAGAATAATTTACAGATAGGGCAGAGTTACGGCCGAGGATACGACACACCGTGTATTACAAGAAGCATTTTATGCACGTATGCCAAAATGTTTTTATTTGATTCAAGTTTATCAACTTTCTTAATACGAGGACGGTTATAAACTCCATAGGTCTCTGAAAATAATCCAAAAAATCTATTTTAACTACTCAGATTTCATTCGAGTGTTACACAGTCAGATTCATAAGAAAATCATCACATACCTAAAAGAGCTTCTATGTCTCTCGCTGTATTGTTTTACCCCATTAACTGGAAAATGATTGCCCCAAATGTGATATCCTGATATTTTAGTATATATAACAACATCACGATTAATCAACTAGGTAGGTCTGGATAGCTTATTCCATCACTGTACATTTCTCAGCATTTGACAGGCTTTCTGGATCCCGTATTTTAACGATTATGATGAAACCCCTTTTTTGCTAAATCCTCTTACAAAGAAAGGTCGAATCGTCGAGCAGTAAGTACATTTCCAAGTTAAGAGGAAATCCCTCCGACCCAAATGCAAATCATTTTTTACACGTTCGAGAGAACTGTCGTTACCTCAGGGGCGTACTTACGGTTTTCCAGAGAAACTTTGTTCTGGGTTAAGATGTACAACCCGCTCAACTGTTGGAAAGCTAAAAGGATATATTGAGTATGAAAACGAAACCTCGTCGATGGATCGAAGGAGAAAAAGACAAGAAAATTAATTTTATGACTATTTTTATACATTATAAATTAAACTATACTATTTACTCTTCCTCCAATTGATAACATCAAATTTGTCCTCAAACTGCAGATATCATAGATTATTCTCAATGGCTTTAGTCTTCAAAATTTACGATAAATTCCACTTACGGATACGGAAACTTCTTGACACAATCTCAATGAATCAATCAATTCTTTATATGTACGGCATTTGAGGGCTTGGTCAAATTCAAGCAGCCACTACCATTGATTATTTTAAATATAAATCAAAATGCGTCACTGAAAGGAAAAGAGTTGTACTTCTGAAACTGTGTGTTAATTACACAATCTTTTTATCTGCATGATGAAAGAGTTTCACCTAGAAAGAGCATCTACATGCTCCAATAATGTCTACCAAATTTGAAAATCTGAAGAAAATAGTAAGGGTTGACTGTTTGTTGGTGAACCTTTCTCATGAGATCGTGGTTCTATGGCTCCAAGGATAAGGACCTAGGGGTTTCACAAAAACAGGCGAGCAAGACTGTCATGACGAGCTTTGGATCCGTTCCCAGATATTCCTGGAATGTGTAAAATAATTGTAAATTATATTCACCAAATTTACAAACTAAATACGGGCTGAAACACTCATTTGTTAAAGCAGTTGTTTCCTTCAGCTCTACCCGCATAAACATGATTCGAGTGTCAAAGTTTACGAACCATCAGTGACAGTTCTTGTCGTAAAAGGCATACTGCTACCATGGCAGTGTCTCACGTTCGTTAAAACTGTTGGTGGCTTTTCAGTTTTTACTTTAGACGTACATAAATCGAAGTATTTGGACACAGTAATCCGTCTTGTAATTATACCGTGAGCGTTAAGGTATTCCACACACAATACGCAGCACGACTCAAATATTTAGCTGTATGGATACAGCACTTCAGGAAGGCGAATCGTTTGTGCCATGTACGCCTAGATCATTATTTTTTCGAAAGCAAGGTGCCATTATAGCGAAAGTTGCGCCTATGCACTTCCAATATATCCTACTCTATTTAAAGTCGTACAATGGGTCAAAAAGGTCGAGGACTGGCGAAGAGCTGACGACACAGAGGAGGCGATAAGTTCAGTCGCTCAAGCATCCGTAGGAAGTCAGTAACTCGGTATAATGCCGGTGAATTTTACATAATGCAGGACACCAGATGAATCCGAGACATGGATTGAATGACTGACCTAGTATTTCAGGTGGGAGAAAAAACTCAGATACAGTTTGGGTATTATAGTATGGAGGAAATTTTCAGGATTTTGTATTAAAAAGCTGTCAGAACTTCGATATAGAAATATATTAGCTCCATACAAAACAATTTTCTATCGAATGCTTCCAGGATATGCAAAATTTGTATATGATGCAGTTTAGAAATCATCTTGGCATTCTCTAAAATAATGGATCATGCTTAAAACGCACGAAAATTATATTCGGCAAGATAGCAGATATCTTTTAGAAATATTTCTTGAATACGTCGTTCTAAATAAATCGATTTTCAAAATCACCCACTCTAAGCCTACAGTATGATTGTTCATTTCATGAAAACTGATGCAGATACTGATATTACACGGTAACGGAAATTAGGACACGTAGAACAGTACATACATAGACAGAAGGGAAATTTTCGTGGACTGCATACCATGAAACGTTTAAAAGACTGTCCAATCTAATCCTTGACATTTAATTGTGAGACGTGCAAACGAGGTTTTAAGCTCCAACGCATCGTCAATGTTGTACCCGTCAATTAGATAACTAGAATATAAAGCTGGAGTTCTCCAATTCTGCATTATATTTATGATATGTAGCATCTATTCAAGTGAATTTTGTGGTGTTTTCTGCATCGAGGAGAAAACCTCTGGCTACGGAAGATATTTCACCACATGAAATGTTCTATCACTTGATAAAAAAAATATATTTATCGAGATAATCCTGTCTATAAGCTATATCATTCCTTTAATATATTTTATGACTTAGACATCTCAACAGTAAGTTAACATTTATAAGTCTACTAAAGAATATATCGGAAATCATTAAAAATATTCGAAAGATGGAATAACTTGAGAAATAATTTGCTTAAATAGGATATTTTGTCAACAATCACCTCCAAGCGCAGCGCACTATGGCGCTGCCCATTTGCAACTTACGAAGTCAACGTCCTGACAATCTAAAAACCTAATGCAAATGCAGTCCCCAAAAAATATTTTCCCCTATGACTCAGAAAACATTAAATAATTAAATAGTAAATAATAATTCCTAAACGGGAATGATGAGAATATTAGATTTGAGATCTATATTCATGATAGTTAATAAGTAACCTGAGTACCCTTTGTAATACGTGGATTTTGACAATCTGCAAACACTATAAAAAATACATTATTAATTGTAGAACCTTGCATGTCAATTGCATAATTTTACCTTAATTATGAAAGCATTTCTCCAATTAAATGCATCCACGTAGTTTATAATTGCTTGCTGTTTAGTTTGACAAAAAATAGGCAAAATCAAAAAACAAGTGGAATATCTAGAATATGTTGACTAACCCGCTTTCAGAGATGGTAAATGATGATTGTCATCATCACTATAACTGTGTGACCGACCGTATGACGGATATCAATCTAATTTCGAGAATCAAAAGCGATATGATTGACAGACATTGCCATATTGGTAACATTTTAGTTCCTGTGAACATACTATTATCAAGATTTTGCTTCATATCCTGCATTTCAGTTCAACTCTTATATCGGATTATGGATATGCGAGTATGCATTACCATTCATGTTCAACCTGTGCACCTGTTTAGCAGTCCATGTAACAGAAAAATTCCATGAAATTCGCTTCCAGTATGAGCTACTACTAGTACCTTTACGGTGTACACGTATTGGTGCATACGTAAACCCTTTGCAGTTAAAGGTCCAAAGGAATATTATATCAGCCTAAGACTGTTTGGTGATACGAAATGTGTACGCATTGATACTCGATGCTGTGTGATGTTTGGAAATTAGAGTAGTATTGGTGTTATGTGCGATAGTACAGATACTCCGGAACTAAAAGTATTTCGAATATAAGCATTAAGTTCTGGAAATGAGTGGAATCATATATGCAAAATGGATAGGAGTCCCATTTACATGTCTCTTATTATAACGATTCAATGAGAAATTCAGGGTAACGCCAATCATTGTTAAAAAGTTTCATTTCGGACTTCCATTGTCTATAAAATTTTGAGTATCACGACGTTTCGATTGATATTCTATCTTCAATCGTCTTCAGGTTAACTGGTGAACACGTTCCTTTCACGCCTATTTATACCCCGTCCGGTGACGTGTCGTTGTGCGCGGTCTGTTCTGATTGGTTCCCGATAGCTGACCACGCATGGACGGAGCACCATAAAATAGCTTGGGACGACGCTAAGGTTATTGCCAAGGAACCGCATTGGTATCGAAGGAAACTCAAGGAGGCGGCATTCATCACCAACAACAGCAAAGTGTACAGCAAACCCAGCGCAGACATTAAACCAATCTGGCAGCCACTCATAAAGAAGATCAATAGACTACGACTGGACCAGACAACAAACAATGACCGACAAACAGCTACGTCAGCAGACCGGAATACCGCGCATCGGGAACCAATCAGAACAGACCGCGCACAACGACACGTCCCCGGACGGGGTATAAATAGGCGTGAAAAGTTCTCAGCTAATAGCTTTTTTGGCAAACTGTAAATGATTCACAATAGTAGCTTATTCGTGAGCCATATGCTATGTACTATGATGTTCAGAAAGAAGTATTGTGATTACATAAATACCGAGTCTGATTGATCATTCTACAATATGTTAGATATATTAGGCGGACTATCGAGACTGTAGCTTCCATTCTAAGTAGTTGATTCTCTACAGAACAAAAGCTGGACGATGTGACCGACTTCTGCTCCTAGGGTGTTAAGGAGTTCAAACAATTTAGCAAAATGCACCTTTTCTGCGCATTCTGGCAGTAATGGGTCCAAAACTAGTAGTAAAGGTTATTTTAACTTTTAATAGCAGCGGTACATTTGCAGTTAAACTTCCACTTTTGTGCCTGCCGTGGTCTATAAGGAATAAGGGAGAACCGATACCTCGCTATCTCGAGTTTTGTCGTTCTTTGTGATGTTCATCATGCCTGTCATGCGATGTAAGCAAAATCATTGTATTTGCATATGGGTGCGTAACTGAATTACATTTTGTTTGGTAACTGATATAGTTGATATGGCGAACCTGATGCAAAGCAAAGATACTACTAGGATCATTGTACTGTTCAAACTTTCGTTCACAGCAAATTGTAATTTCTATTACCTGTTTGGGTATAATTTAGCAGTTGATTTGAAGGAACTGGACCACCGAAAACTAGCACCGTGCCGCCTGTGAGACTGAAAACAGTTTTAATTTGAGAGTTTGGCCACGGGTTCAACAAAACAGTAACCGCTTCAGGTTGAATGACCTAATATAACCTTTTTATTATTGTTGCACCACTATTCCACACTATTACTGTTATTACTGTTATCTTCAAGATTTTTTTTCACAGATGTATGTTTTACTGATTGATAATCCTATGATATATATAAAATTGCATTTGTCCAAAGGTTTTATTTGCTATCCTGGTCTATTAGAAATTACGGTGCGAATTTGTGTTTAGGTCGCAACTTATTTAACCATATCTTATAAAAAGTTACTTTATATAATATCATCACTAAGTAATATGGTCCTAGCAATGCCTAATATATAAAAAATCATTATAATGGTATAATAATATATTAAATATAATAAACCTTTATTGTTGTTTTCAATAGCAGTGGAAGGTTTTCATAGATTTCATCTAGGAGTACAATGAGTATACGATACATTTGATATATTTAAACCACAAAATTCTTAGATCAAATATTAGTCCTCAATCATCACTTCTATATTGTGGTAGCTCACGCCACCAATTTTGCCGATGCATGTTCTGCTTTCCTCACGCACGCGCAATAACTCTAGACATGAGGCCATACTGCAGGGTACTATTTAGCCTTACGACAAGAAGTCAAGCAGATTGACCCAGTCTTTGGAGTGCAATGCTCTCAGTTTTTTGAATATTTTTATCGGATTTTAGAAGTAGCTGCTGTTCATCCACTCCCAGTAAGTATTGGGGAAATCATGAAAAACTGGATTTCTCAAATTTTATTCAGAAATTGACTTTTTTTTAATTCTTAATATTTTTTTATTTACTTTCAAACACTCACCAACTTAAAAATATAATTTTGAAACTTTATTTCTCACACTGATACCATTGCGGGGTATATACGTGTAACTAGTTGACGCCATTTTTATATTTTTTCTGTCGCTGTTCACATGTGCGGCAATTATAAGCTTTATAAAAGATTTCATACATCTATACTCAAATTTGCTTACGTAACATCCATAATGAACATTACAAAGGCTAACCAGCGTTAGTTGAGCAATATCGACCAAATATTAACAGAAAGGACCTCTCTAAAATCAGAGCTCGCAGAAAAAGTTCTTTTCGAGTGAGTTACAGAGTGGAAGTGCTGAATGAATCTACTTGGCTATTTTTTTGGGATTATGCGGCATTGGGTCAACAGTGCAGCGGATCCTCGTGTGTATGTTCAGCTCGCTAACGTGTTTGTCCACAGCGATACGCCCTGTTAACGCGGTCTATCCATGTCACAACAATGGAGCCGTATCGTTATTGTTACGGTAATCTAAGCAGGAAGCACGGCTATACATTTCCTTCCATTATTATGTTTGTCAAAATTAAACTCCACAAGAAGGGTTGAAGAGCCTGTATAATATCTATAGCAGTTCCGAAATTATAATTTAATAGGCAAAGCAAAACGGCAAGTAAATTCTGATTCTAAAAATCTACTCAATCGCTGCGAGCACTCAAAAAATTGTCATTGCCATAAGGTTTCCTTTGCAATTATGAGCAAAATATCGGTCTCGAGTCAAGCCTAGGGGAATGATTGTGCCTATATTTCTGCACAATGAAAATTAACCTCATGTTTTATATGATCTAGTGGTTTTCTCAAATATAGAATCGTCAAGCCCAGTTCATAGTGATACGCGATTATTTAGATAGATAAACACTCAAAACCACGTTTCTTGGAAATATCTTGATGCCGGCATACTAGAATCTAAACATTTGTTCTCCAGGAACTAGTTACGAGTATATAAAGGTGAAATAACAACCTTCCTTATCAGAACTGCATAGACAGATACCTACTCTGTGTGTTTTGGAAAAAAAATGTACCGTTATCGGATATTCAAACAATGCTGCCTTGATACCGCTGATGCAAATATCATGGATACTTTGCCGCCAAACTTGGTTATGACGCTACTAAGTATGAAAACGTTGAAACAACGTATCCCAAGCAGCATTTTCAGTGACTGCCACGTATTTGCTAAACCCAGTGAAAGTTCTAAGTGTTAGGCGACTAACTTTTGGAACCTATTGGCAACGATTATGCTACGTAATCATACCAAAATGGAGAACATATCCAAGATCGCAATACAGGCGCTACAACATTCTCGCCATTTCAGTTGCCACGTGGTCGCCTCTAAGCTTATGGTAGCTCGGTGGTGGCGCATTCATCAGCGGACTATAACGGGGTAGTTAAAAATCGCCCTTTTCGGTGCGGACGAAAACTTATTCATTTGTATCGTATCCAGCACAGAAAAATACTCAGCCCAGCTACGCCTGTTTCTAGCTAGAGGAGGTTGTGGCCCAGCTTATTGGCGTCAGCTTCATCTTGCGTCTCATTTAATAGAAAATTGTTGAAATGAACAACCTCATATGCGGAACCTGAGGCATATTTTGTTAAAAGCATAGTAGTTAATCGATATACATGTCGATGTTACCTCGAAATTTTGGAGCTCCCTTTTAAAATGTTGTCTTATTTAATCAGTAAAAATTTAGAACCACATATATGGAGAAATAAATTGTTTTTTATTCTAATGAAAAATGAAAGATGGCAGCTTACAAGGTTATAGAATAACTTATTATGATTGTAAGTTTTATTTTAAGAACATAATTTAGCGTAGATAAGGTTAAAAAATGTTTTGCGTTACTGTGGCTGACTAAAATTTATTCACAATGATAGCATTCGCATAATGTCAGATGCAGACGACTGATCAAACCACAAAGTTAATAGTACTATGTTGTCATATTTTTAAGTAGTTGCATCTTTGAAAAGGCATCAAGCAGAATGCCGAGGTAGTTGTTACTTTGTAGTAACTATTGTTAGTGAAGGAATAGTAAAAGTTACAACAAAATCCGACCTTAGTAATTTCTACCATGAAGTCCCAAATGCTACCCTTCAGTGGCAATAACTTTGTACCACTATTACAGTATATCTTAGTGGTAGTTTCGACTTCAAATTCTGAGCACTAAGTTATGGAGGCAATAAGGGAGTTTTTTAGATACCATCAAGGGCTCAACAGCCTTTGAAGTCAAACACACAGTTACAAACCTTATAGTAACAAGATATGTAAAAACCACTTGATTGGAAGTACTCCATAGTTTTCACATTTAGTAGCATATCCGTAATTATTACTCATTCGAGGTTTCCGAATCGGGGATACTGCTAACAGTGTGTGTGTGACTACTTCAGCTTCTTGGGTATGAAGACACACCCACACATCTGATTTCAACATTTTTTCATATGTAACACGATATTCAAGTTAATCCTGGTATAGTATCCATCGATTGGCAACACGGATGATAATCTGCAGTCTGTGTAGCAGGGAAAACATAATATCGGCACCATGACGATAGCAGGCCAGGGAAGCTGTACGTGTACGTGCTCCATTCCTTACGTATTAAAATTTTAGCACACCGGACGTGCGCCCCTCGGATTATGGGATTGGGGGGATTAGGATGAACGTACGGACTACATTATTATTAGTACATGTTTGCAACGAAGGGCGGATAAAAAGCGATGGCGGATATTGCTGAACAATAACGCTTCTTAGCCTCATATTTCTAACCGAATCCAAAAAGACGATTTGCGGCTGACCTGGGTGTATGTAATATGGTAATTGTTAAAGGTATGTGTTGCATACGTTAGTCTATCAGGAAGTCTTAAACAAATTTACAAAACTTCATGTGAACGTGGCAACCTGGCACCTCTCGGGTGGAAAATATTACGGCACGCACGTGTGACTCTGCATTACGACTTGACCAACGTATTCTTTATTTGTTTTTTGTCATGGCGGATTTGTGTATTTCTGGGTATTGGAGAAAAGAGTAGCTTTCGACAATGAGAGAGACACGGATAATTTATCACGTGTCAGATATCCTTTCAGATTATCAGATTGGCGGCTTGCGTTTTGGAGTTTTTTTGTATTGCGTGACCCTTGAGGCAAAAAAGGCTACATAGGGAATGGATTAAAAATTGTAAACCGAATATTACAATTCCTAAATTTTCGTTGTTAACTTTTGAAACCTCAGTAAAACAATTATATAAATAACTGATCGTACTGTTCGAAATCAGAACCATGTATTATTATTGAAAAAAGTTTACTAACGATTCCGCTGTCACGCCATGATAGTCGTTTTTACGTATGAAGATTAAAAGGAATGAATTTTAGTAACTAGAGTGGCAATGACACCGATTGATTGATGTCAATCTCAGATTGATACCAAAATTAATTTTTTTAACTTTTTTTAGGTCAAAAACGCCAATCCAAGCATTTGAAATTTCAGTAAGGGTCGCACAATAATCCATCTGTTCGATTTTTTAGCTAGCACAAGTGATCCGTATGACAGAAGTAACTACTGTACAAATTTTAGAAGGTATACCAGTTTCAATATTCCAATAGAAGGCCAATTAATGATGAGATTAATAGATTTCTACCCATCCTTATAACGTGACATTTTTGTTCAGCCACAGCGGGACGTGGTCGCAGAGGCAAACACGCTAGCAGTAAACAAGTGTGTGCATCTGCCTCTACATGAATACCTATATGCTTGCTTTGGTAGCGTTTGCTGGAGCGGTAGGATTGATTGATGCTAGAATAACATTGCCATAGTCATGTTATTCTAGTAACCAAAACTTAATTTCTGTTATTTTTTATATTTTGTAAGCAGATGTTGATGCAATCTCAACGTCAAAGAATTTTGTGTAATAATCTAATGTGATTTATTTATCAGCTAAGACTATCACCGTGAATCCAAGAGACAACCACGGAGTAAGCTTTGGAATTTACACAAACATCAATAAATAGTAGATTGTAGATGCTCTTACTTGGTGAAACTCTTCCATCATGTAGATAAAAAATTTTGTCACACAATTTCAGTTTTATTGAAACTCCTTGTTTTTTATCAAAATCATCGTCAGACTGTCAGATTTGACTGCTAACAAGACTACCCATATTACTTTCCAAATAACTAACTAGTCCTATCATGAATACAAAACTAGAGCTCTAGTAATCTGGGTAGCCTTGTTAGCAGTTAAGTCTGACAGTCCGAAGATAGTTTTAATAAAAATCGAAACGCGTCACTAGAAGAAATAGTTTTAATTGTGAAACTGTGTGATAATTACACAACTTTTAATCTACATCAATGAATAGTACAACGGTCTAAACCGAAATTATCAGGCTAAATACAGTCCTGGCTTACCACATGTTACTTCATTTCAAAATACTCTGTTTAACCGCTCCAGGACAAGGTCGCGGAGACACGTACTTCTAGCAAATACCCTAGCGACTGAAATTTTTTGTGCGTCTGCCTCTGCGCGTATATGCTGGTTTTGCGTTAGCTGGAAAGGATGAAAAAAATCTTTGAAAGTGTTGCAATTGTGATGATATAATGTGCGATTGGATATACTGCAAACATGTGAAGAGTTTTTTACCCTGCTAAAAGAATTGTCCCGAACCTCATAGGACTTTTTTTCTGGATGTTGCTGGGGAATCTTGAGTAAACGTATATCTTCCTGTAGTAGCTCAAATGCCAATGGCACTGATAGCGGCTTTTTACCTTGATTTTCCGGCTAGGAATATACATAACTAGTACTGCGTTCCAAGTTATCAACGGTGTTACCTGTTTTTCCAGAGCGAGCACAACCAACTCAACAACTAAAAAGGATGCAATTTCCAATCCTCTTACGAACAGGATTTTCGCAACTGGAACGCTGGATGCGCTGGGAGCATACAAAAATCTCTCTCATTTAGAAGCTCGAAAAAACCTACCCTATTGAGGGATTCCAACCACACATCTTCTGATTGTCGGGCAGACGTTTTATTCAACTGAAGTAAGTAGGCACTCTGCTCAACCGATCCAGAACGCCGATGATGTTAGGTGGACTTCACCAATAGTCATTTCATTTGGATTTTCAAACTGATCGTGTTGTTGATATCTAGAGGTACCAGTGGTAGGTTGATAAAGATCTTTGACCACGATTATTGACGGGCTACTTTCTTGAACGGTTATACCATTATGTAGGATAAACTGTGACCATTACTTAATTTCTAATCCGCAAGATAGAACCCAGTAGAAAAGTTCGCATTTAGAATAAAGCCTGACCGGCTCCGTGATTCGAACCACCCACACACCCTGTGACCTCCGGCCAGAAGTCTTAGCCAACAAACGTAAGAAGACACGCCGCTCGCTCGATCTAGAACTCCTATACGTCATTTTTCTTAGGAATATCAAACTATGCGCTTCATTTGTATTTCGAGATAGTTTGGGTCAGTCAATCAAACTCCAGTGGCGTGTTTACCACAGATCTTTATAATTGAGTCAGTTCTTTGTTCTGCTACCAAAATTCAGGTACAATTCACATTTTTTTTTCCACAACCTGTAGACCTTTGTTCGTAGTCGAACCGTTTTGGAGATGTTAACAGGTTTTGAGCATCAATCTTCAGTTTTGTATGCTTATCAAGTTTCTGATGAACTTAGAGCATCATGAAAAACTATCCATGGAGCTAAAAAAAATGTTTAAGTTGACAATATATTCTTAGATTATTAGAAAGTTTCAGTCCTCTTTAAATGTCTTTGAGAGCAGTTTCGCTATCCAGCTTCTTTTATTAGTCCAAAGTTTTGTTTCTCCGTAATTTTAAAATCGATCCATCAACGTACAGAGTTGGCCTAATTAACTAATTCTTAATGTAAGTTAACCAAGAAGTCTGAAGACAAGAGTGCACACCTCTGTTATGACAGTCTCGTGGCAACTTTGCAAGCTTCCTGATGAGTGACCCTGGAATGAGCGAAAGATGTTCCTTCACAAGCAAATAGAATCTATTACGCAAGGGCTGTTGTTCATACCAAAGTTTAGATACTGTCGAGCAACAGTCAGAGATTAATATTCTGGGATTATACATCCTTAAGGCGCAGAAGCTATTAATTCTATTCTGCTGTAAGAAAAATTATTTACCGCAACACCTACTGGAACTATAAAAGGCTCGATCAGACCTCATACATTAGATTAGAAGAATACCGTTCACCTAGTGTACGCACCCGACACTACAAAGGATCTCCACGGTCTGGAACACGTCGAGGAAATGTGGAGAATTTTTCCTTCTCCCATTTATTTCATCATAGCAGAGGTTAGACCAAACCATCTCGTATAATAAAAAAGCCATCACTTCGACAAACACTGGAAAAGCCCAACAGGCATACTTCTTCCAATAGTCATCCGTTAGGAGAAGCTCAGCGGGGAGTTAGATTCACGATAATCAGAGTATACAGAGTTTTCACGTCGATTTGAATAGACATATATTTCATGGATATTATGGATCTCGAAAGACTTTCTACCTGCTTTGAAGCTTATCTATAAGACAGGGTAGTTTTTGTCGTAGCTGTTCCTACACACAAAATGGCATTTCAACGTAACAAAAACTTGTGAATACTTTACCAGGTATCACAATTGTCATATGAGTAACTCTATTTTCTTAAATCGAAAAGACTATTGTTTGTTGGATGATCAATGAAAAAGACGTTCACCTTCCACCAAAACGGAATCGTGAAGAGAACAGTGAGACCATTTCCTTTGTTGCACATACTCATACAATAGAACTACAAGCCATCCAGTTTTGTTTGAAGTCAAAGCGTGAGTACAGTTGTGAATGGAATCCCTTTCTACAAAAACAGAATATATTCCGTTCCACTGAGAAGTGGCACTTCACATTACATCTTCACATTTAGAAGTACGTAGCATTATGCGAGAGCATGCCAATCTCACGGGTGCTATCACAAAAGTTATCAAACCCGAAAGAAACAGTGGTGTAGTATCCAACAGCCATCAGGCATAAATATGTACTGTGGAAGTACGCATTACATTAATGACGTATCTATCAAAGTATTTAGTTTAAAGGTGAGACGTCACGTCGGCAAAAGTGTTTCACTTACTAAGGTATAACAAGAAAATTTTTGATAATACATTTTTCTGTATGTTTGCTGAAGTATTGACCAGGAGCATCTGTGTGCCACATGTATATCGTTCTATCTGTCTGTCGATCTGTGCGTAGCTTTTTTGTCACTGTGGCACATATTTCAATATAATTTGGGAATGAGTCAATGAGCAATCTTCATTCTTATACACATTTCGTAAGCTGAACAGTCTGCAAAGAATCTTATGGGTTATGATGCATTTTACTACATTTGATCCACGGACAATTTACAGATATGACACCAAAATCACACTGCAATCCATAGGTGGACAACTAATAATAGTTAGAAAAATCAGTAAAGGCTTACGTTGAAGCGCCTGGCTAGAATGCAGGAGTTTGTAGGTTCGATCCCCAGTGGCAACAATTTTTTCTTTGTAATTTTTCTGATTATTATTAGTTGTCAGCTTACAATTACAGTGTAAATCCGATACAATCTGAAGTAATGTTTTCTGAATGAACGTCTCAACTTGATGGAATCATGCAAGTGCCGCCGAGATTGACGCGGACTATCGTACTATATGTCTGTACCCATGGCCCAACCATAAGGCGCCTACCAAGAAAGCAGGAGGTTGTGGGTTCGATTCCTAATGACTACAATTTTTTTTTCTAATTTTTCTAATTATTATTACCAAAATCCTACTAGCTTACTTTGAGTTCTCATCAATGGCATCTCACTCTATCAGCATTTCAATAAAGCTAACTCTTTGGCATCGCTACATTCAAGAACGTGATGTGCAGTTCCAAACTAGTAAATGTTGTTAAAAATGGAATTATATTTCAAAGAGGATTAATCAATCAGATGAGCAATAATATTTTGGATGTACATGTCTTGAGCTTGTCCTCAAAGGGACAACCTACTTATTTTTTCACATATTAGATCCATTTCACTCCTAAAGCTTTAACATAACAACGCTTACCGGTCATCTCGATAATAATAACCAAATGGGGTGGAAACATTCAAGTTTGCTTTGCGGACCACGTCAATGCCGACAGTACACAGAGAGAGGGAGAGAGAAAGGGAGAGAGGAGAGGTCATCCACCTGTACAGCTCCTTTGTCCATTAGTCGCAACTAGGGATAACAAGCCAACCCTAACGGAGGTGTGAGTTTAAGTAGCTGTAATGAGCCAGGCACCCTTTGTGCCACTACCGTTGCTACTGGAAAAGCTGTTCACAGATAATTAAGGGTAACTGGATCAGACCAGAATGCAATTACTGTGTTCAATACATGCTTTAAAGTTAAAGCAACATCGATACCGGATGGATATTCTACAGAAATATTAGACAGCATACCACTCACATGACTACGGTAAATGGCATCAATCAGGTTGGCGCTATACTTCACACTCAATTGTGTAATTGGTGCAAATATTATCTGCAACAAATCCTGTGTTACATTATTAAATTTGAAATCAAATGATATATCTACTGAAAAACTTTTGAGATTTTCAGAATATCAAAAAATTTCGAATTTCACAAATTATTCATAATTTCCACTAGCTTTCATTCGGTGTACTTGAAAGTTTAACGACATTCTTTTGAAGTTGTACCTTTAATTTATGATCATTATGTGGATACAGTAGCTCCTGAAATAGGAACAGGACAAAGCTTTCTTATACCTTACGTTTTCGCTAATGTGTTTATTATTGAGTACGGTTTGTTCCTCCCCCTAGTAGTAACCTACTGTAAATACTCCAATGATATCAAACGAGAACGATTTCATCAAACAGACTGGATGACAGATCCACAGACAGACCGACAGATAGAACGGCAGTAAGACCAACAATCAAAATTATGGAAAGGCCGATATGAAGAGCAAGATTTAGACAGGTCAAAAGTCCCGGTTTATTCTATGGGCTGGCACCCAGGCGCCCCTATTCTGGAGGGTTCCGGATCTCATAGTAACTAGAGAATAAAAAATATAGGAACGTTAGCTAATTTACTCATTTTCCAAAAATAATCTGCTTTTAAAGCTTTACTGTTTTTATAATAAATAATAATATGAGGCATGTGTTTATTTATTAACTTATAAAGAAGAGAAGAGCAATGAGGGATGCACTAAATGTCCAGCACCTAGGGCCGGAAGTTAGGTAAAATCGGCACTGCAGGCCGACAGATAGACCGAGGATCATAAAGATCCATATGTTTTTACTGTCACCTCCCGCGCATATGACGTGAAGAATGGCCATCGTTCGATTTGATCAGACTTTGATTGGTTATTTTTCTGTGGGTAAATATGGTCCGATAATCAAAACAAATGCAAGCGTACGCTACAAAGTGGTAACCTAGGTAACACCAGTGCTCCCGGTATAATCATGTAACGCCACATAGTTCGTCGACATACTACCGCAGAATTATGCAGGTTGACCTGCTGGCTCTATTGTCGTTAGCCTATCATCTCCATACATGTCTTTGTGAGCTCATAATGTGGTACGCATCGATACCACTCAGGCTTTATGCTTGCCGTGTTACGTATTTGAAGCCATGGGCGAATCATTTACACGGCTTAGAACACAAAATTCTTGTAACTTTTATTACTTAACGCTTCAAGGCATTGTAAATATCATACGTATCACGTATAACATAAATATGTATAAAATTTACAGTGCCACTTGAAAATGTTGTCTGTCGATCGGCTTAATCCGGGATTCTAAATATTATAGTTCTTGAAAGAAGACAGCTTTTTTTTCTGATTTCTGAAAGGCAACGTCGATTTCTTATATAGTTCATCACTATTTTACTTGTGGTGGGATTTCATGCGATTCTAAGGTGTTATAGGAGAAGAGGTATATGCATGGATGCGAATGATATATTTCTGGCAAAACTAATACTGATTTTTTCCTTTGACACTGAAATAGTATGATTAATCAAGTATATACTTTCTATTATGCATCAGATCTGCTATAGACATGCATGTTTCGTCTTCAGCCTAGACTCGTCAGTATAGCCTGGTGGTCTAACTGTAGGGAGCATTCGGGTGGTATATATGTAACCCAGTCAAGGATGTGATAGCAACATCAACTCATCTAAGTGTCGCCCTCTATGGGGACGCCCCTTGACATCTTACGAATCCATAGATCCTAATACCTGGACTGCCTTGAAACGGCAACAGATGTCCCTTACGACATCTGCTAACAAGGCTGAACTGATTTACAGCGAGATCCCTTGTTCTTCATAAACACTTTTACGATGCCAGCTGACGTTAAGTGTATGCTCTCAACTATGCTATAGATATACATGTTTCATCTTTAGCATAGACTCGTCATTATAGCCTGGCAGTCCAGGTGTTAGGACCCTTGGCTTCATAAGGTTTCAATGGGCGTCCAATAGAGGGCGATACTTGAACGAGTTGATATCATTATCTATTTCAGCTCAGTTCATCTTAGGACCGGACATATGGAATCTGGCGAGCTATCCTAAAGGGTTTCCACTACGTACCCGTTTTTGGTATGCTATTGTAAAGATTATGTGCTTTTACGTTCCTCAAAAAAATCATTGGTCGTTGTGATTCCAAAGTTCGTAGCCCGTTTTTATTTCGCAAGGTGTCCGTGGAAAGCATAGTAGGGAAACCTTCTGCCATTACAGATGATTGAGGAATGTTGCTTCAGGATCATCATCCGGTCACTGAATACGTCTGTGTGTAGTATGAAATTACTTTGAAAGCTATTAATAAAGTAAAATATCGTAATCGACGTTCATCAAATTGAGAGATAAAAACTCTTGCCCTCACTTTCAATAATCGCAACTACTAAAAAAATACAGAGGCTGATTCCCGCATTCAGTGCGATACGGAATGTTCAGATGAATATACGAAGTATCTATGTACACGAATCCAAGGTATAAATACATGTCAATAATTTTGCCTGTATGATACACAATTTATTGATACATTTCAGCTTCCTTCATCACCACGGCTTCATGATTGGTGAAAACATTTCACACATATGGATTTTTATTCTACCTTTGATGTATCCCGGAGTATGTGGTGGAGACAGTATCAATATCCGCTGACCGCTTTTCCCTAGGAAACACCCGCTGGACGTTTTGGAGTCCTAACAGGACGCTCGTTAAGTAAGCCAGTCACGTCTCGTCAGCAGCGTTGGAAGTGATTCGTTAGCCTCAGGATAGGTATATATAATGGAGTTCTGCGGTTCTGAACCCCACCAGCCATGCCACCTCCTCTCATCACTTTCAACATGTCAGGGACGTTTTACCTGTTTCGAAAGTCGAATAGATGATCGAACTTTGTTCGTGTTAAGTTTAGTTATCCGGACGATCAGTACCACAATTGTGATTGTTGAGTTAAATAATGATTTATTCTATTTATATATTTTAGTACTTGTCGATCTATAACGAGCTCCCAAGTCTGCATATTCATTATGTTTGCTGTAGTCAGAGATTCATAAAATATGTGTCTGCCTACTTTCAAGAAAACGATAGAAAATCACCCTAAAATGTCCAAGGAGAAGCAAGAAAACATGGTGGTTACATATAAACTAATATTTGCTTGAAGCAAAATTCTTCCACCAGAATATGATCGTTTTTTTGGTTAACAGTACCATTACAAATGCAGTTATAGATATGCCGCTCAGCATGGTTCCCTGAGAACGTTTTCCTTTGCAACGATTAGTAGCATAAATATCACTTAATCTACCCCAAGTTGCTCCAATGACGTCATGCAAATATCAAAAAAGATCAATTCTAAAAGCATCCAATCACACCGAGATCCGACCAAAAGTGCAGTCCACTTGGTAGGAGCATATTTCCAGAATTTATTTGCTCCACAAACGAGAGAGTAGAGCTCAGAACGTAAAGGAACAAAACAAATATTTTCGTTTCATTCCGGCAGCCAGATTGAATTTTCAGCTGGAACATGCATTCATCTTCTCCGAATCACTGAGTGGCATCGGTGAACGCTGAGCATTTCCGTTCACCCTGCCTAAGGCGGCTTTTGGTTGAAGATCGATTATCCTTTTTTGTGCCTAACATAATATTGCCCTTAGTGCCTTAAGATGACAAAGATTCTAGGAGAGTAGAAAGAATTCCAGCAGAATTTGGTGTAAAATACTCAATGGAATTTGTGGGTATATAGGCTCATACAGAAGATTATATAAAAATAATCGTTTCCATTCATTTAAAACTCAAAAAAAAAATGAAGCCAGAAATTCGCTTTAGGATTAGGATAATTAAATCATAATTCTACAATATCCCCTCGTACATTCTCAAACTGAACGTGCTTATTTGTTGTATATTTTTACGTGTCGGTCGACTAAGCTTCTTTCTATCAATATCTTAAATCATGAAATTTCGTATTGACGTATAAAGTAGCTCTAAACCACCTGAAATTGTTTTTATTTTCCTGAAAAGTGAACTCCTGAAACTATATTTTGGGCTTTGAATGGTATGGCGTATGAAGAAGGAGCGGCAAAAGTTTATTTCACTATGCCCTCAATCTATCAGAAAAATTCAAAACATGTCTCACACATTCTTTCAAAATTGTCACATTAATGTGAAAATGCCAAATAGTATCTCGAAGCTGTAATAATATAAATTATTTGCTCGTGGCTTTGCTGCCTATTTGAAAGAAAAGGAAATCAGTGCAACCGAGAGCAGAAAATGAAGAGCCCACAACATATCCTTCGCCAATTTTATTCCAAATCGCAGTAGTAACTTAATATCAAATTTCGTGAACCTGGTAAACTGAAAAGTGATGTGACAATGGCGCACATAGGGCAATGAAATATTCTCTTCTATAATTACACACAACCACAAAGCCAATAGATCAAGATATTATTTAACTTAAATTATTATTTTTGCTTTATAGGGTATGATGTCGAAAAGTTATGTAATTCTTTTTCCTTATTATTTGTTTTATTAATTTATCGTCGCCAAAATGGCTGGTCTTAAAGCGTGAAACGTATTAAGGGCATCTTAATGTGGTCGCCGCTGTTGCCTAGGGGACTCCCAGTCAACAATAAACTATCTTCCCTTGCCAGATAAAAACATAAAGTTAAAGAACATTTCAAAAACGCACCATATATTCTCATTAAACTATTCGGCATAATCAGTAGTTTACCCAAACTAGTAGTTAGCCAGCTTAGAAGCAGCTAGCTGTAAGAATTAAACTGGACGATGCTTTGTTCAATATTCAAATTATGTGAAATTCCTGAGATTCCTCTGTCTTATAAGAACCTAAAAAAACCCGTGACGAGCCGTTGGGATCTGCCGCTGCTCATACGTCTCATCAAGCTTAACTTTTCTCTCAGATAGCTGGATTTCTACGTGTCAAGGCAAGCCAGATTATATAGCGCAATAAGCGTCATCTAAAATAACAGAAGGCGCAGTTCCGACAACATTGTATCGGATCTGCCTGTAGGCAAACGGGGAAGAAAAAATTCACCAATCTACGACATCCGTGAAATAAGGAAAAAATAAAAGCCCCGCTATGGCTGAGATATGTAAAGTTGGAAGCAAGAGAAATAGCTGATACAGAGACACCCTTTTTAAGCAACCAGATGCCGATTGTTCTCAAGAGGAACTCTACCTAGATAAGAAACGTAATCATACTGCAAAAAATCAAATAATATGCGATTTTTTTAATTTAATGAATCAGTAACAATAATAGTCACTTACATTGCTGATACAATCCCATTATATAAGTGACAGAAAAAATCCAATTAGGTAAGTACATCGACTCTACCCACGTATTCATGATTCTATATAACGGATTGCTGGCGAGAATATTGTCCATCATACTGAAGTTACTTGGAATTTGGAGGAACTCTCGTAACGTCTACTTCCTTTTTTACGTGAATTAACTCGTTCAATTTTGGTTACGTTGTTGTCTGTTCTTTATATTTGGTACAGTTTTGTGTAATAACAATTAAAATACTTTTCATTTAATGTTCATTGGCGTAGTAAAGTTATAAAACAAAAGCGTATACCTATTGCTTCATGGAAGTAGACGGTAAAAAGGATGGAAGATCTACATGGGCGTAAATGAGGTTTCGATGTCATAGTACAACATTTTGAGCCCCTCAAAGTGTTTCTAAGACAGAGTCAAAAATGACAGGCAACTTGAGGGCCGCACCCAAGCAATGATTGGACTTAAATACCATACAAATGAAGAAATGAAGTTTAGGAATAAAGATGGGAATATTTGGTTTTTTGTCATTATTTTTCAAAAATATAGCAGGAATACCTATAAATACTACACCAACGCTTGCCTCTAAACAAATAGTTCAATTCACATTTATATTACATTTGCCTTCACAACATAGATGCGATATATTTATTTTCAATAGCTGTGGACTTTAATGGAATTTTAATGACCAAACTAGTTTTGATCGAATATTCCATAAAAAAAATACAATTGATTTTTTCAAGGTGCATGGCGTTTAAGGCATAGCTAACGTTGTAGCCAACAAGAGGGTTGAATGTGTATATTTCATGAGACATTTTACTTTGTGACGAGTTCCACAGGACGATACTGGTTCACTCATTTAAGTCTCTTTAATGTAACAATAGTTTATGATGAGCCACTTATTCCAGGCACTGAGTTCTGTTACCAATTTTGTTAATTTCCAACTCAGTTTCTCTCAAAGTTTGCCAAAAATTTTCAAGAACTATCAACTTTTAATAAACAAGGTCTTGTTACACCCCTGACTGAAGAAATCTAAACACAAATACGAATATTCTCTGCAAAATAGGATTGAGCGTCCTATCTCTCTGGAATTCCCAGCAGGTATAAAAGATACTGCCTGCTTTTTAATATCGCCCCTCTAGCAAGAATTCACGGAGCGTAACGGTAATAAGATTAGGCCCTTTTATATGGTTCACAAAACCTCGATGCCAAGGCGTTGAAGAAGCTCAATTCAGTACCTCAAAGACGCTTTATTTACATCTGTCTGTCCAAGGATATATCACGCACGAGGCGCGATTGATAAAAATAGGGTACATATAAGTATACAGACCGCTTTACCAGTGTAGGTTTAACTGGAAATAGTGAAATCCAATAAATATTTATAATCAGTTTCCACTATGTAGCATAGAATTAAATTAATAAAATATCCATTGTTTGAATTCTTTCAATTTACAGAATTGCACAATGAATATACGCCTTTTGTGAATGTCCACAGCTTACACGCTAGAAAATCGAAATACATACAAATCGTATAGTATACGCTACTTTAATGCGTAGTTGAATGAATTTCCGACATGTTTGCATTTTTGAAAATCTTACGTTTTTCTGATGTCCTCTTGGATCGAAGTAATTCAAACAAATTGGTGGAAACTGCAGTTCATTGGACGCATGTATTGAAAATATACGTATATGGTGATGAAAAATAAAACAATAATTTAGATACTACCCGCTATTAAAATTTCCAATTAACGTTTCATAAACTTTTTTGTAGCTGTTAGTCTATTTAGACATTTAGCGACTATTTCTTTGCCAATTTGACTGTCTACCATAACAATAATAATAATGAAATGAGCGATGCCGCATGAAGTTTTTACCTTAAAATTTCTTATTTTTTTCTTATAACGCTACAAAAATGTAAATAATCTGTTACAACCTATCTAGGGTCATTAATATCAATCTCCAAAAACTCACTATGGCGGAGTACTTCACGCCCCAAGTGATGATCGATTACCTGATATTGGCATCAATTTGTTGTTATCAATTTTTCATCTTTTCTTATTTTGGATGTATACTTAAATGTCAAAGGCGCCAGAACGTCAGACATGTTTGCTAAATACTTAATTTCAATTATTGCCCAACTAGGGCATGCATAGCACCGGATATATAGCCACAGTAAAAGTTCCAACATGTTGTATCAATTTGACGGTTCCAATGCTGGATTACTGCTGAAGTATATTTGTGAGTAATTAAATCTTCAATCCCTCATTCGTCCACTCCATCGTATTGCATCGCAGAAGAAAATAACTGCTTGTGGCTATAGATGAGTCCTATCAGTATCGCGACACTCAGGATGCGTCAAAGAAGACCGCTGGTTGAGCGGTAATTTTATACCCCTATAGAATTGGCATAAACATTTGTTAATTATGGATGTGTGAAAGAAGGCGTCAATTTTATATATGCACAATAAATGTTCATTTTCAACAAATAGGAAAATAGCCCTGTTTTCTTAGCGACTGTCCCCATTTTACTTAAAATATAAGACAGATTATGCATTAATTCATGGAAATCCGGTCGTGAAGAATAATGTTTACTTCAACGTTAGATTGATATGCAAATCTCAAGTTCAGAATATTTATGGCTGTGAGATGTCTCAGTTCTCTCATAATTGAATTGTTCATAAATAAAAAACAGTTTTTTGCAATAACTCAACGGTGAATATAGATGAAGTAATCTTCTTTATAAATACTATCATCATATTTGATAAGCTGCTCATCTTTTTGTACTCAGTTTATAAAATTAAGAAAATGGTACTACACTTTTTTATTTTTTTATTCAACAAATATAAGATTTCCTAATCTGATGAAATTCTGAAAGTAGCTGATTGAATTACTTGAAAACATACTTCTTCTGTCCCTTCTCACGTGCCATTTAAGGCAGCCATTTTCCCATTATTGAATTCCAAATATGATCAGCTATACATCGCACACGAGTAACAAGGTAACGATAAAGACACCACAATAATAGTTTTATGCATTGAAATATTCCATCAAGTATGTGGAATACGACTGAATGGAATACAACAATAATTCTATGCATTGAAATATTCCCGAAAATACGTGGAACACAACTAAATGGAATAAACTTAATCCGCTAATCAGACAAGTGGCACCGTGGCATGATAGGAAGTGGAGCGAGAACTTTTATCTCACCCAGTTTCTGTCGGGACACGGTCACATCAACAGCAACCTGCACAAGGACTCTACTCGAGTCGCCTAACTGCACTTATTGTCCAGGGTCATCAATGATGATGACTCTGGGCGAAGTTGTTACGCCAAATCCCATAGTGGATTGCATGGTTCGATCCCCTCAGAATTGGAATGCTGTGGCGGGATTTGTAGAGATGGTTCTACGGGAGAAAAAATCAGAGGAAAGGGTCCTACAGCAGGTGGCCCAAAACATGCGAACCTGATTGTAGGCGCTGGCAATAGAGCCCGCCTAGAGCAGTCTGGTTCATATGGGTTGGGCAAACCTGATTGTAGGCGCTAGCTACAAGGCTGCCACCGTGAAGTAATGTGTTAAACAGTTCCGCGGTGGCGGTTGGCGTTCGGAGGTTTCGGTTTATGTGGGTATGCCATTGGGTGTACTAACTACTACTGTGTAATAATGATGGTAGTGGTAGCCGGTGGAGACTCCCACACTTCGGCTGTAAAAGCTTTCCCCTTCCTAAAAAAAAATGCACGAAAACATGTTGAAGTCATATGCGCGGGAATTACTGGGTTCAGTTGCTCATTCGCCATATAGTCAAAAAATACTTCTGCTGGTCATACTTGTAAGTCGGAACCAGATGCTTATCATTTAGGGTTTCAAAATAAACCTCATCCGAAGATATTTAGTACCTAGCTTTGAAGTTTTGTCATAAGAAAGAACCAGGGATATATAACTTGTAAACTAGGCATAACGATTTTAAAAAAAATATTAAATCTAACTAACATGTAAAAATATCAGATTCGAAACACAAATACTAGTAATAATATATTAGATTTTTAAAAAAGATTTACATCCGCCTGTACCCGTTATTTACAATAGCCATTCCAGCAATGTCACATACGGTTCTTACATCTATTCTTGATATTTTATCAACTGGTCTATATAACACTTTCACAAATCAGATTGCTAACGCGTTTGGCTACACCTGTTTTCAGTTTCAATTATAATTATAATACAAATCGCGGCATTAGACGTTATCGTTATGGCATGAGGATAATAATTAGGTCAGTTGCGTGTTTTATAGCACTTCGAATAATCGTATCGACTCATACAGACACTAAATGTACGTGCAGTTTGAAAAACGGACAATAAATAGTGTCACAGAATGTCTTTCGAATTACTGATCTGAAGGTTCAGTATGATACTGTGCTCCGGTTTGCCCAATGTACCATGAATCGGAGAGGCTACCACCGGTATATGTATAGGTGTCATTGAATTCCGTGAGGAATATTCGCACATTGTGTTTTGCCTCCTGTTATATCGCTAACGACAACAAATTCATGATGAATATGATCAAAAAACATGTTCAACTCTTCAGCGCATAAATCTCGGACGTATATATTATAGCTTGCACGGCATGTGGTCTTCTTATGGCAGCTGCTGTGAATATTTCAACAGTTTAGCGGACAAAAACGTTCAGCTTGCGCGGCCTGTCCGTAAATTCAAACTAGCGAACAGATATGGCGATCGTGGTGGTTTTTGTTCTGGTGATGCGGTGCTGTTATCCCGACCGAGGCTATTCCAGATAAGCCGACTCAGCTGTACATCACTCGATCGGGTTTTAAGTGAGACACGTCGTAAATCATCGACGTACGTCATCCGCGGGACAGGGAGAAAAGCAGGCAGTGATAGCAGCAGTGGAACTGGAAACGTTCGATACATTTCGTTTCAATATCCAGATTATCGATTACTTCTATATCAATAGTGTTTTTGGTATTTGAAATTAGCATGCCCGATGTCTATTTAGAATCAATGTACATTTGTTATACGACTTCAGCATACAGAGAAGAGGTTATCTGAGATGAAAAGATTGTATTTCATTCATATGGAATACATATCAACAATGCGATATCCTGCAAATACAAATATGGCTGCGAAAAGAGATGCGGTCCAAAAAGAAAAGGTTTCCGTCGCACAAGTAGGTGCAGCTACTGCACAGGACATCAAATTACTCAAATCGAATGTAATACATTGATTTGTATAACTATGACGACGTTGAACGTCTGGAAGAAGTTAAGTTATTTTGAAAAAGTAATGCAAACAGCAATTATTAGCTTCATGGATCATGACAGATCATTCTATTACTCACAGCATGGCAATTGTATTGCACGGGTATATGGAAGTATTTTTATTCAATTAGCTTTTTCATTTCTTATCTGGCAGGCAACTGAAAGTTAAGGTGACTGATACATTATTAGCATCTTACAGACATGACAGGGATTGCTCAAGTATCGCTGTTGGTAACTTTTGTTATTCATATTGTATGCGAACGGCTTGAACATCTCCATAATAAGTTATATTGATTATACCTCGGTTGTGGTTACCTCAGAGAAGATCACCGTTGATATCATCAGTGTAAAAGAGGAATGTTGCCATGAGAATCGCATTATTTTTAACGAGACACTCACCATTTACTTCGCTACACAAAGCTGCACAATTTTGAGTTAGACAACTTTCTTAGGAATTAAATTTTATTCCAGAATGACTTAGCGTATCCAAGTAGAATCTATTTTCAATAAAATCATACTTCGACATTCTGAAGGTTGAGTGTAGTGTCACTAAATAAAGACTATTACGTGTCTATCATGCTATTGTATATTGTCACAATAAAATTTACTAAACAATTGATGTAGTGGAAGTTTCTTCAAGGAATTAATCGAATAATAAATTAAAATCAGTTTATAACTTGTTTCTTGCTATAATCAATGAAGGGATAACAAACATACCCTCTACAGAATTAAGACAAATGTTAAAGTTTTTATTCTAAAAAACAATAGCAAACACGGATATGATGAACATGAACATAGTGCTGATGTCAGATATAACATACATGTATATTTATTTATATAAATTCAGAACTTTTAACTACAGGCTGCGGGCTTCATTTACGTTCATTTGATGTAGTCATAATGCCAAATTTCGTGTAATTACTTGGGAAATGAATACCTTATGAAGCACCTGATTCATAAGTTTCGCCACTTGAATTATTGATATCTTTCTGCCATATCGTATCGCATAGTGAATTGAGATATGAGTCTTATGTTTAAGCAATCATATTTCCATGACGAGGTGGATGAAAAATTTGAAATTTCACATGACCTATCTCACACCACGAGAACCTCAGAACCGATGAAAAATTTGCTTCATCACTGTTATACAAAGGCTGAACGTAAAACAAAATACCTATAAATATGGATGTAAGCTACCTCACCTATCCATTGTCTAGGGAAGCCTCTAAATAGTCAATATTTTCAACACCAGCTTTGGAATACGCTACTGAATGAGAACAATACCGATCCTCGGGTTAGCGCAGTCAAGCATTCCAACTATCGATTAATACCGAATGGCTCTTTGGAATGGAGTACTTATTAGTTCAGTCAGAGAAGACAAATTGTAAGTTGATCAGGAAGTCTGTATTATTTAATAGTGTATAATACCTAAGAAAACTAAAGATGCTTAGCGTAGTTACACACAGGAATATCTGAAATGAATTATCTTCATGACAATTACATATTTCATAGTGCGCAAAGTGGAAGTCGATATATTTACCTTATTTAGAAAATAGGGAAAAATCTTGGCCGTCTGCAGGATTCGAATCCACATCTCCTGATTGCTGGTCAGACGTTCTGCCTCTACGATAAACGATGTTGTACCTGAACATACGAAGGATATGCGCGGTTTATAATTCAGAAGAATAGTAGCTTTCAGAGGAGTGCATTGGTTATGCCGAGTGCTCGCTTAGCTTAGAGGCATAGTGTGTAACCAGCAATCAGAAGCTGTCGTCTCTGCAGCGGACCAAGTTTCTAAATGCGAATTTGGATTTTACTTAGATTCAAACTATGTGTTACTGAACGTCAGTGGCTTATTAGTAAACAGATTCACTTTTCTCATAAGTTATCAATAAGTTGACTTGCTTCATTTTTTGCTTTGTTTTCTCTATGATGAAATATTGACGTCTTGTAGTAGAAGTAAATCAAAAGCAATCGTCTGCCTAAAAAACCTGTTAGATTATTCTCTGCCAAGAAGATGCTCTTCTTTATGTGTATGTGGTTATACTGCTTGTCAAATGCTTGGCAGCCAAAAAGGGAGATATTGATCCCCTGGGTGAAAGCAGACAGTGGCATAATATACGTTTTTTGCTTAGGTCATTCCCAAATTATATGTTTACTGTGTCGACTTTGCTCCAATGTCTGTGAACATTGAACATCATGTTACTTCATTACTTTTTTTTATATAGCTTGCTACACTTACAGATAGCTGATTATCAGGGAAATCTCGCTGGATGTTCTTAAATTGTGAAGGCAATGATTTCTTATCATCAAATATATAGCCTAGTGTACCAATTCATATTTTGAAACTAATGGAGGAAATTTAACTTTATTATCTACAATTCCTGTGCTACATTATGTATGGCCAGTAAATCCTTCAAAAACTCCTCTCATTAATCCTGCAATAATGTGTGTGCCGCGAACGTCCTTTTAATACTCCGGGCTCCGTAAAAAATGACGAAATGAAGTATTACGTAGAAAATGTTCCATTAATCACTTGTTTAAAAATCAGTTGCCATAGAAACGGAGTAGTTGCCTCAGTAGAATGGTAGAAGATTTATCATTCTATTTCATCGAGACATATTCCCACATAGCTTGTCCTGTAATAATTTATACTGCGTTTTTTACACTTCAGCACGATGCATGGAGTTTGCCTAGAATTTACATTTATTCTGTATACTTAGTACTGGGAAAATGCTTTAAGCTGCGGGTGACAGTTTCCTCAGTCTCGAGCATTGGTTTTGGTTTTGTGAACTATCCAACATTTTTTTCCAACATTATGCGTCATTCCGATCTGCAATTAATAAAGTTAGAGATCCATAAATATCTTTGTTAATTGTCCAAAATATAGTTCACCTGGAATTCGCATTCATCATAAGTTACAAAATGTCTCAACCATGTGATATAATTATGTGATACTTATACATTTAAATGCTGACCTGTGAGGCATTTCTTGAGAGGGATGATGCGAATTCATTATTCAATCATTTTAATTCTGGTAATATTACTACAGCTTCATTATCATAGGTACATTCACCATATTTCAAAGTATCCAACTTCAGCTTATACAGTCCAATAGACTTTGGATTTTTGATTCCTACCCATCTTGCGAACTTGTTGAATTGACTTAGTCTGATGAAATGTTAGTGAAGTTCATAAGATAGTCAAAATATGCAATTGGATTTAACGGCAAAAACAAATAAAATGGATTTACGGCTAACAACTAGCTTAAAGGCCTGCTACTTGTGGGATACATTTAAGAGCATACACACATAAAATTGCGTCAAATATCACTTTGAAAATCAATTGTATAGTTGGCAGCAAAAACCTCACGATACGTTCATCACCTCACTTCTGTGGTGGTACCAAATTGTAACATGTCTGTCCTTTATTTTCTGGTCGCGCTGCTCTTTGCAGGTCTTGCAATATACACATAGCCTGCTAAAGGCAGACAACCTTCAATATTAATTATCTATAATATATGCCTCCAATATTTAATGAAAGTACGCTAAACAAGCTAATTTCTTCATTATTTAATGTATTCCTATTTGCGACGTGGCACCGATCCCGGCAACATTGACTTCCATAACTCGACTTTTTGTAACTACTTATGTATAGATAATATCATTCAACTCTTAAAACTTTCTATTCTTCCTGATACTTAATCGTTATGAGTATTGTTTCTCTAGAGCCTAATACACTTCCTAGGACGTTCCACATATACAAATATAATGTAGCTGAGTATTCTAAGAGGAAATGTAACTTGAACCAAGAGACAAGGCCTATGAACAACTCTCCTTGGGATCAAAAGCCCTAGCAATATTTCACACGTCTAAACACCCTCCTTGCTACTTGGAGCTCCTGTCTCGGCTGCATGCCCTAGAATAATATTAATCAACATAGTAGTAGCAAACGTAAACTGCCTATGTTTACATCATCATCTCGTTGGACGTTTGACAAATCGTTTTTGCCTCGGCTTAGAAACCATTAATTTCTTATATTGGACGTCTGGTGTCATTGGCGTCCAGAAAGGGTACTAGAGGTGAAGTACATGTGACCCACTGACTGCGAAACGGAGTAAGGAGGTCAAAATCGTAACCAAATCATGTTATTTAAAATTACGTACCTTGTACTATGTTATACTAGTTTTACTGGTGCAGCATCCACAAATATTTTACAGTCTTACCTCTTGTCAAACCAATTTTTAATATCCACACGTGTTTCGTAGTTTTAATATCTCACTTAAATTCAAAGACAACGTTGTTTTATACACTACAAATGTAAATTTCTGAATCCATTCAATGTAAGACGAAACTGAAGACTTTACCTTAAACAGTAATATATACAAAATAGTTACTACTGTTGGCAACCGAGCTTCACTGACGTGAATCTAGGTGGAGGCCGAAACGTGCGTGTCTCAGCTTACAACGCCTCGAACAAGCCTTTTCCAAAATAAGAACCTCAGCGGTCGGTCGCCGATGATAAAAATCTACACCGCTTTAAGATCAATGTAAATCGACATTTGTCCTCGAGCAGTGCTTATGAAGCGCCTTTGCGTGAGGTTACCGATAAAAATGAAATGAAAATATAGTAAAGGGTATGCAGCTCGTCAGCATGATTACAATTCTGGTGTAAGGTTAACCAAAAATCACTGCAGATTTATGGATGTTAGAAGCTACTGTAGACACAGATCACGGAAAACAGAAAAACAGCTAAGTGGAACACGCTGCTAATTCCAAAAAGAACTTTAAACGTGGCAACGTGTTAATTATTATGAACGTAAGCGCTAATATTCTAAAAGCTAGATCGCAGACAAAATGCATCCCTGAAAATTTGAACTTCAAATGGTGGGAAATGCTTTCCATTGTCACACTAATGCATTCGTCCCTAAAAAAGGAGGAAATCATTGTAACTACAGACCTGTGAATCTTCTTTGCATCATGTAAGTTTAGGGAGACTGTCATTAACGTGTAGGTCTTAAAGTTTCTAGGCAAAAACAGCTCCATCAACGACCACCAGTACGGTTTGAGAAAGCATGGATCTCCGGGAGATCTTTCAACTCATGTCAGCCACATGTGAAACAAGAAAACCAGTTTATACCAATTGTTGGATAGGTTTTTCAGAGACTTATCCGTATTAATGGTGGTAATAGGCTCAAGACGTAAATGTTCAACGCCACTCAGCCTTACCCGTGAAAGCTGGAAGATCATGAGAAAAATACAACAGAATTTAGTATCACAAAATCCAAGAAATATATTCATAAAACGTTAATCACTTAAAATCATCGTGAAGATACCTACTACGGCTGATATGGAACTATTTTCATTCTTATTTTTACTTGAAAACTATAGAGAGTTGTTCCTCATTCTTGTGTTCATAAGATACGGGAAACCGTAAAAGTAAACTTTGAAGATGTACCTATAATTATCAGTGAAGAGAGACGTAAATTTTATCACCTAGGGTACCTTAACAGGTTCTCTGTGTTTTTATCAGAAAGATAGGTGGGGCGAATATTGCAAGAGGTTTCAAACCTTTAGACTAGAGTGTACTTCCTACCGATGGTAAAATAACTCAATATAAAGTATTTCGTACCATAGAATACTCAGTAATTGTAGTAGCTTGATGGCGCATTTCGCTCAACCATGGTAGTAAAGCATTGGCGAATTCCACTAAAGATAGCATCAATGACTGGCATTAAAATCAAGTTCTGCGGCTGGAAAATTTTTTTGCGCGACAGCAGGTACATTTCATAATATATCTGTCGGGGTTCGTCATGGCAAAATGGTTGAAACATTTGCTGAGCAGATCTTGGGTGAAGTCTCTTGGCAAAATGAATTTGCATGCCTACCGAACACGGTCACACCTTTGGTGGTTGATATACGATCTGAGTAATTCTAAAATTTGATATCGGAAATGCTATTGTGAGACAAAAAAGGTTAGCAGATCGCCTAAGTGCAAGAAAGGTGGCCAGCCTAGACTTAGCTGGCAACAGCGAGGGAGAGCTAGACAAGGAGATGTAAGGCGAGCCAGGCTGCACATGTACGGTTTCCTAATTCAGAATTGGAATATAAAATACACATTCGATATTTCAACAACTCCGCGCAGGCGTCCCTGGTGTTTCATTTGGAAATATTACCTCTCACTGTATTTTTTAGTGATTCGGGTGCTCGAATTTCCAGTTCGTGAATCAAATCAGGAAATCATGGATGTTCAACGAACAATTAGGTACAGAGGAAGAAGTGGCGTACAGCAGGGATAACCAACATACAGGAGATCTCACTTATTACGGACTCAAATTAAATCGATTACCCTTAAATACAAAATATGCACGACTATAAATTATAGCATTAACCATATAACACGAATGAAAACACGTGTATAAATGCAGCCGTTCAAACCGTTTTAAGACGCCCTTAGGACAATTGCAGTTGTTTAGCCCTGGTGTAGAGAACCAAATGCAGTCAACGTAGTAAAATAATGATAATTATGAATTTATTATTATGATAAATGTATTGATAGAACTTTCATTCATTCTAAGTGACAATGAACAACTACAGTGGCCGCGAGCAGCTTTTCTTAGCTTGTTTGGTATGCTACTAAATAGATGAACCTGGATTTGTTTAATTCACTATTAATAGGCACGTAGCCACTTTTCAGTATTCCAGGAAAATGATGATTAAGTAACAAAGAATCCTCATCCTCCATCCAATTTGAGAGGAATGTAAGCAGAAGTGAACCATGTCTAGAAATTTAATTATCATATTTCCAAATACGCTCACGTGATCATTCGAAATTGATCCATCCTTCGTCAGACCATCCCTTAATTATCCATTCTTCTGATACCTGTTCCGTTCATTCCGCTCACATCTAAAATTCGTCAGCTTCTTGTCATGCCAAGCACTTTCCCAATGACCTGAGATCCCCTACCTCAACAAACCCAATCCAGATAATTTCCTTATAAAGCAACGCACATCGAGCGACACAAAAAGATTATTCAGCTGCGCGCTTTTGTGCAAAACAAGGGGAGCACTCAAAGCAAATACGGGAATTAGGAGTCGCGCCATATTTAGAAAATTGCCAATAACAAGGGCTCGGCGTCGAAAGACGTAAACGACGACGAAGATGAAGCAGGAGTAATTAGAACGCTGGAAATGTGTTTTAGTTACTGCTTTTCATCATTGAAGTGGTAGCGAACTCAGACTTTACCTCTGCTAAAGACGGAATTTACTTTGTAAGAGGACCAAAGAAATCATTTTGATATATGTTGAAAGCAGACGGCGAAGTACGCTCCCCACGTATATGGTTGTATGCACCTGACTATCAAACGTCATTTTCACCAACCGTCATAAATTTCCATTAGGAATAACTCCGTAAAAAATTGAGTTAGATTAACGCTGTACTTGTCATGCAATACAAGCTTATACATTAATGCCTGTATCGAATTTCTGATTGTTTGGAATGCAATTTGAGTGAAACGTCACTTAAAAAAAATGCGAAAATAATTATGTTTCCGAAATGTTCATTAGAATTACCCAGCAAGGGATTTGCAACCTATTTCATTACCATGAGAATCGCAAACTTTCAGACTAAAGGATATATCAGTTTTGGGGAAATCTTTAAAATACTATTTCTTGAGCACCTTACCTATAATTTTCTTCAAAGCCTTACATTATTATTAAAACGCCTAGCTGTACTCTGACTAATCAAAAAAATATGGCGAAGAGATGCACATGAGCTATTATGAATGTAGCCTAAAGGCTTGAATTAGGTAATCAAAAAAAAATGGTAAAAATTACAAATAAAATGAGCAGCCAAGAGGAAAAGCCCTATTTTCAATTTTCTCTTACATAAACTCAATGAACGTTTCTAGTCTTAAAATGCATAATTATAAAATATTCATAATTAGTTCAGGGCGCATGGATATTTTCCTGTTGATCAAACTCTCTTGAGAAAAATGCTTTCGGAATACAAGAAAAAATAACATCTGTTATTTGGAATATGGTGCCCCCTTCAGGACACTAAATATAAAACGGTAGTCACTGTCTATATACAAATATGGTTAAGCCATATTCTAGAGCTTATATGGTCCTGTAAATCTTTGTCTTCACGATTACTGAAAGCACTTTTTGACTATAAATTCTCGATATACCTTGGGCGAAATGTAACATTTTTTCTATATTCCATATTATATTTCACTGCCTATTTCTGATTGCATTCTTCGCCTCACTGTGTCAGATGTTGATGGCCGCCGCAGATCAGCATGAGGATATGCCGACCGGTAAACCGCTGTAACAATTTGTACACCAGACATCCCTTTTTGAGCATATAACCAGACATTCCCGGAAAACCCAAAGAAATCCCTCAAAATATCCGAACACCCCTGACATCCTCCGAACTCCAGGAACTCCCATAAAATATGTAGACATCCCCGGAAAACCCTTGACATCCTCAGAAATTTTCAACAGTGTCTTAGCATTTATCAAGAATTGACGGGCTAAGTTGATTGGTCCATTTTCATAACGCCACAAAAAACTTGCTCGTTCTCATTTAGTTTGGAATGTTGTCTTCTATATTTGTGATTTTTGATATTTTCAGGCACATGCTGCACGGTCAACCGATAAAAATAGACAAATCATTCTGGAAAGGAAGTTCTAATTGCAACTGAAACACAAAAAGTTTGATATAAAAATAAACGAATTTCTTTTACCATAAAAAATTATAAAAGACTCACTTTTATCAAGCTAAAGATGGGATACAGCTCAATTCATTAGTTCGAGGTGAGATCCCAGTCGAATATAACATTCCTTTTTGGCAATTGAATCTGCATACTTATTGGAAGAAGAAATGGGCTGTTCAGTGCGGACCTATGAAAAAACTCACTATCAACATCTGTTACCCTAGGTCAGCAAAATGCAGTCTTTTCTTATTTGCTACAAAAATCTTACTTCTAACATACCGCCATTATGTTTGCTATCAGCCCATCATACCAACGTTCCTCGTAGGATACCCAAAAAAAATTTTAATTTTGACCAAAATATCACGATTATGGGAATTTTTTTGCATTGTAGAAGACGAAAAATTATCGCTTTCAAAGAAATTCATATTTCCGTGAGTTTAGTCAAACGCATAATTTTCAATGTTGTTCCCGTTTTCATTTAATTCTGTGCATCGTTCTGCATCGAAGTCTTCATTTTCATTAAAATCGCTTTCAACACTTGACTGAGTATCCATGCTATCATAACTAGAGCCTTCATCATATTTTACTCTTTTCTTTTTGTTTCTCTTAGACATTGGAGATTGCTGTCCTTTAAGTTGTTTAAAGTCGATCTTTACGGCTGAGGCTCGACGTGAGTTACTGATAAGTATTTGTTGTCGATCAGTACTAACCCTTTCTGGGAAATTACCAAGCAGTCAGCAGAGTGGTCTTTCTCACTGATGATGAGTTTCCACCTATAGTTACTTTAACTAAAGGTCCTTCCACAGAAATACCAGATCCACGTTTGAAGAAATCTTCAAGTATAAATCCATCGCTTAAGAGCTGAATAGTAGATGAAGGTTGAGGCGAAAATTAATTTAGGTATTTTAAATTTAATTATGTTCTCTGTAAGAACCGAAAGTCATTTAACATCCCTATATAATTCATGCTTGCGTCTTCCTCGGCCAAAGCATCGATTTCCTCAGCAAAAACAGATTTTGATTTGAAAAGTAAAGGCAAACAGTGCCAGCTATCTGTTTAAAATATTCCTCGGCTTTTGGTGTCTGCAAGTGCCTTTCAGTCAGTTCACAGTGCTTCACACTAAGAACTGAAATGCAATTATAATACACATTTGGGCGATAAATGATTATGTACCTAGTTTACAGAAACGCATCTAAATTAAGGTTATGTTAAGAATGCAACTGCACATGCGTCTTACGTTCAACTGACTTGTCGACATCACAAGCCATCACCGAATATTCTCAAACATCCCTTGACTTCCATGTACATCCCCAAGCATCCCTCTGCCTCCTCAGATATCCTTGGACATCTCTGGATATCCGCGGACATCTCTAAGCCTGTACACCAGACATCTATAGCGGCTTACCCCTCGGTATATGCGTAACATGTCTCCGTCTTAGTCAATCCCGCTTTTGGTATTGCGAGCTGAGTCACATCTAGTTGGTAGCTGCTCGTAGGTTTTAGTCATGTTGGAGCATCCGTAGAAACAATTTCCGACACATCTAATATCAAAATACCCTTACGACAGCACAATCCAGATATTTTACTAAATCTCTACAATTTCTAGGATATATCACGCTTCTGTTCAGTTTTGATAGTTTATTTAACGTTCGCCGCAAATTTACCCTACTGCAAAAACATCTCGAGAAAACAACACGTGGCCTGCACAAGCGTCAACACATAATTTAATTTGAAAGTTTGTTGGAGCGAAAATTACGCCTGCGATGCGTGTAATAGAGTTGCGTGAATTACGTTGGCAGATTACTTTTTTGCGATCGCTTGCTAGCTCCAGCATCATTCCTAGTCTATTACGGGACAACCAGTGCTGATGGCACAAAGCGTTGCGAAGGAGAATGATTCGGTGATGCCCACGAAAGTATATGAGTTCAAAATACGTTTGTGATATACCCTGCTCACCACGTTCTTGCAAAAAACCATGAAAATGCATTACACATTTACTTGAAAATGTGACCGCTGTGCGCAGAAGTTGTTCCAGGCCTTCAAAAAAGTCTGGGTTGGGAGAGTGGTAAAATCACTTGCCTGAAAATAATCGAGGTTATGTTTGGTAGACTTTATTATGTGAACTTCCTCTTAGCGATTCTGTCATTAGACCTCACTAACGTACTGAAAATCATTCTAATAACTAAGTTAGTCCAATTAAAATCTTGTGGTGTATTCATACTTGGAAGTCAGACAGGTAGGAACATTTTTTTGAGATTTGAGTTTTTGTTGATCTATGATGATCAAAGAAATCTAGTGGAGGTCATTAATATCTAGATATTCGAAGATCCTAGTCTCGCCAGACCATAATTAATTTAGTATGTGTTTTATCAATTTATTTATTTCAAAGAAAACAGATACAAAAAGTACTTTATAATATTTATAATATGTTTTAAAAAATATCGCGACAAAACCATTTGTGTTGATACCACTATTGCCCGATGCCTTCTGTGTTCTCCCAGACTTTAAAAAATACTGTTTGTCTACATTATATACTAAATTTTTAAATTCGGTGGTATAATGGCTTCGGTTCCACCCATGGACGAAACATTTTTCCGTATTTCTTGAAAAGGACAATTTTGTAAATGACACATAAAAATGTATTTTTGATTGTTAGAAAGGTTCAGTTTATTCGGCTATTATCAAGTCTTTAGCTTTGTTGCAAATGGGAAATTCCTTGCGATCATATTTCCACTTATAATGGAATTCCAATTCTAAGCGGTAACCTTCACATTTGAAGAACATTCTGTGTCCATTATACTCACGGAAAACGGTATGAATGAAGGTGCAATGACTCAATATTATTTCAAGTTTTGAAGCGCCAGGCAGAAAGTATAGCACACAGAAACTCTCGATATTCTTTAAAACACACATAAAAGATAGCCATAATATTATCAAATAGTTCCGCAAAAAATGTTGTACCATAGAAATACCCTTATGCTATAAGTCACAGATCAAAATTTTTATGGTGAAAACATTATGCCTAATAAGATGGCGCAAGTTTGGCGCTTTGAGGAACTCACTCTAAAAGGGGAATGGATTTAACACTAACAGAAGACAGTTTAATCTGCTTTCACATAGATCTGGTTTAGAGACGTTGGAAAGTTATTCATCAACACTAAAGTACCAGAAAACGGTATTCTCCAAAGAACAAACTTCGCTAGGTTTGTCCAGCAATAAATATATCCTTATAATAGCTCTTCTGACACCATATCTAATCTCTCACACATTGGAAATATAACATCATACTTGCATTGTGACCACAGTAGCTGTATCCCACTACAAAAAATTTAAAAAATTGAGCAGGGAGTCAAACGTGAGATGTAAAGCTTGAGATATCACTTAGTCAGTGTTCCGATCGTATAAAAAAGTATTTATTATTTCATAAATATGCACAGATCCCTATTTTACTTCGTTATTGTTGAACAAAGATATATACTATTCTGATTGAAAATGAGCCTTTTGAAATGTGATCGACTACAGAAGCCAAAGGAAGCTTGGCGTAGCTCTCCAAAAAGAATGCTGTCTACAAAATCATAAGTGACTGAAACAGAAGACGTTTTGATTATTGAAAGTTCCATGACTACATCAAAGGATAATAGGTAATATAAATATTTATGTTAGTTCCACCGAAAATGAACGGTGAATCAAGAAATATGCTAGAATTATTTGTAATTTTTTCCCCTGTAAAATTTCGGGCGCAACAAAAAAAAGAGCAATTATTTCTACTTGTTTTCCCCTCTACTGCAAATTCTATATCGATCACTGCCATTGAAATTCGACATTGCTACTTGTAACTCTGCAAGTAGTACAGAAAGTAAATAGCTTTTGCTATATGATATGCTCCTACTCTCAAATAACAGAAACAGAAGGCCTAGGCAACTAATTTGTAGAGCTAGATGGGTAATACAAGATATTTTTATTATCATCTATGAACTGTAAGTCCAGATAAAAATATTTTGTAATTAACACACAGTTTCACAAATAAAACTCTTTTGCTTTCAGTGACGCGTTTTGATTTATATTTAAATCATCGTCAAACTGTCAGATTTGACTGCTAATGAGGCTACCCAGATTACTCGCCAACTAACTAACTAGATTCTATCATGGATACAAAACTATAGCTCTTAAATCTAGCATACTCCTTATTCTGTCTAACTATCTTTCTATTAAATTATTTCTTCCTTCCTTGTGTCCGTCTTCGGGCAAATATTTTTCTGGCGAATGCATTTACACTACTGTTAAGGGAAGCCTCTACAGAACCTTAACGATCGCTGTCAAAATGTCCTTGAGATATTTAGTGTGATAGGCTATTTTATTTCTTAAGAGATTTCACGTTTCCAGATATTTTATTCCTTAAGCTATTTCATTCTGCTTAATATATCCTATAACTATATATAGGATATATCAAGAATAACCTAAAATCCAAATAGATAGGAACTTGTAGTAATGAATCGATAAAGATTGAGTTTAAATGGTGAGTCTTTCATTTACTACAATGAAATCAGGGTTTTGCAGATATTTTTGAAACTCTAATGTTTCCAGGAAGTTTAAATCATGTACTTTATTACAAGTATGAAGTACATTCATTCTATTTTCGTTGCCAACTTTATGATTAGTATCTAGTGGGGGTTTGGTAAAATTTTACCTTTCTAGATGGTGGTTTTTGAATGCACTTATATGTTCACTGTGCCTTGTTGTAAATGCCGTTTTACTCATACAAACAGCATTACAGAAAACACATGAAATCCTATAATTAGCTGAGCAGAGCTATTAGCTATACTTGTTTGATTATCATACACAGTTTTTATCGCTTTCGATATTTTATTGCTAATGTATGCAAAATATATATATGATTCCAACATAGTAAATGAACAGACTGATTTTCTAAACTCTATTTTTATCGATACACTACTATAAGCTTCCACCTTCTAGGTTGTTACTCTTGAAATATCTTGATAGAGTTATAGAACGTATTCAGAAGAATGAACTAGCTTAAGGAATAATATATCTTGATACTTCGGATGCTTTAAGGAATAAAATAGTTTATCACATATCTTAAAGACATTTTAAAGGCGATGGTTATGATTTTGTAGAGGTTTTCCTTACCACTAGTGTAAATGCTATCGCCAAAGAAATATTCCCCCTAAGACAGAGACAAGAAAGGAAAACATCATTTATCTAATAGAAAAAAAGCTAGACAGGATAAATAGTATGCTAGATTTGAGATCCCTATTTTTCTGTTTATAATAGGATCTAGTTAGTTAGTTGGCAAGTATTCTGGGTAGCCTTGTTAGCAGTCAAGTCTGACAATCCGACGATGATTTAAATATAATTCGAAACGCGTCACTGAAAGTGAAAGAGATTTATTTGTGAAACCGTGTGTTACACAAACTTTGATATCTACATGATGGAAGAGTTTCACCAAGTAAGAGCATCTACAATCTACATAAAAATCGTAAGTTGTTTGTTTGTATATTGGTGTGTACATGTTGAACAGACTATTTGCTAGACGGTTTGGGTTTCTTCGATGTGTCACTGGTTACTGTGCTTCACAAATTATTGCTTATTGAGACTAAAAATTTAAGGTCTTCAGTTACTCAATATCATTGTAAATTAGAAGAGAACGTCTAGTTAGTATAATCATGCTATTTGATACCACTGTAACTAGTACTTCACTGTGTTCGATAAAAGCCAAGCTACAAACATAAGCGTGGTCATTTCTGATTTCATTATGACCTGTGGAGCAACGAACATCTGGTCCGTTAGGCTGACAAATATGCTAGCTTCCGGAAGCAATCTGGAGATGAGTTACATAATTAAAGTTAGTAGGGCGTGCTCTACAAACAGCGGTGTTTGTTCCTGAATTATACAGCAAACATTTATTCTAATCATCCACCCAAGTTTGCATTTTCTAAATCTTTGTGGAAATTACACCTCAAAGTGTGCATAGCGTAGAAAATGATCTGTTTCCTATTCAGAATCCTTCAATTTAAATAAATATTTTTGCATTAGTATGTTTCCTTATATATATGCTTAGTGAAGTGTCCTAGAACATATAACACAATTGTCACAATACTTTTATTTGAGACCCATATTGTAGGACTGCATTAAAAATAACTAGTGCGTCATCTTGGATATTCCGCCATCTTGGATTTAAAATGACGTTACGCAGTTAACCATGCACTGTCATCCAAACTAAACGTGTATACATATTTCAGATCAATCGGTTGAAGATATATGCTTCAAAATTGAGTTGCAAGATTCCACCGAAACAACATATTCACATACATTCCAATTTAAATAAAAGCTTGTAAAAAGTCCATACGATTTGTGGAAGAATGAATAGGTACTCAAATAAAAAATATTGAATCTCATAAATTTCATTGGAACAGCATCAGAATGTTTCAGTTATATTTTATGAAATAGTTATAAACAGTAACAAAGCCTACACTTATTTCAGTTTCTAGTCTGATAAATATATTCACCAAATTGTTCTGAAACGAGTTCCACACTTATTATCTGAAAATAATAAAAATAACAATAGTCGGGTATGTTGGATTTAGTTGAGTTAAACGAAAGAGCGAACCATCATCAATGAAGGTTATCTAAAAGCTTGCATAACTAATTTTCGGTGAATTGAATACAACTCTTATAATAATAACCACAAGTTTGAACTGTGTCGATACTAAAGCTTTGTCTAAGAACGGCATGTGGTTATTGAGAAAATAATATCCTCAACTCATTGCCGTATATAAGAAGCATGTGGCTCACGATAAACTTTGTAAGCAAACATTTTGCAATTTTTTTGGTCGTTTCCAAAGTTTCAGAAACATGTGTTGCCCTCAATAAATTTACTAGGTACTCAAAGTGACTTTTCATTCCAGGACCCGAATCAGGAGCTGTTCGTGCTACTCAAAGAGAATACTACTGTTTTGCTGTTTGAATTCGAAATATTATTGAATTACTGTCACATGTATGAAGGAAATTATATATGATTTATAACCATATGCCAGAGTATAACAAAACTATCGAAGTACATGATGGATAAATTAAGCGTTATATCTGAATGGATCGATGACATAAGCATACTGCATAGCAAAATACTACACATTATCGTCAGGCTAAGTGAATACTAAATTTTTGAGTTTGAAATCTATTCCATTTATGTGCTTCCAATCAGTATTCAATAAAAAGTGCCCTATTGTTGTTGCCGAATATTTATAACGACTTTTTATTACAAAAAATTTAGTGTATGGAATTTAAATTCTTCAGGACTTTTAGGAATTAATGGTGTCTGACGTTTGAGTGTTTGGACTTTCTGACTTATGACAGTGATTACAAACTTTAGAGAAACAAAATGTTTTCCATATTCACAATAGGAGTCGTTTCTGTTCATATGCTTTACGATCTTTTCGTCACAGCCATAACTTATTGATATCTCCAAAGAAGATAACACTTTTCCCAATACTACAATATCGATAACTGTCAGAAAGAAAAGCATAAAGAATTCCACAAAGCATTCGGTGGCATATATCGGTTATTCGAAGTCACATGTTTTCTCGCCTGGTGAAATGAAATTAGGTGTCTCATGGGAACGTAAAGATGCCTGTGCTATCCCTCAGGCCATAATTCAATTCCGAATATAAAAACGAATAAAAAGATATTTCGGTCCGCTGTCGGAACTTTTGCTGTATCCCTCTTCAAATGGCCCAGGGGCTAATCACCGCTTCAACTGCCTTTTATGGAATACTAAGGAGGTGTTTGCAAATCCACGAGCTAAACAAGGATTGGAATAATTCTAGGAGAAATATGCCTATAAACCCCGTTTTCTGTATTTTCGTATCTAACTGGACGATGTCTTAGCTGATCAGTATTTATTTCCTTGTGATTACGTTATCTGTAAGCAGGACATCTATAACAGCAAAAAAATATTTTGGTCTGTATCCAAGACTTCTATATCACCATTGACGATACGCGATGGATGCATCGCCTTCTCTGGAAAAAGCAGGTACATTGGGACAGATCTTTGCTGCTAATTTTGCAATCAACTTCCAAGCTGCTACTGTCTACTATTAGCGCCGTCCCAAAACTACCAGAAGTTGGATTCAAACACATGATTTCTTAAAAAATGGACTTCAGAAGAGATACTGGCTAAGACAAAGTATCAGCAATCGTTACCAGCCCTTAGAATCTCTTACCAGTGAGGCGGATTCCCTACTGGACAGAAGATCGGTTTCGTGCTAACCACCTCTAGCGATGGCAGAAAATTGTGCACAGCAATTATAGACCTGTGACTGCTTGTCATGATTTTCAAGATTATGGAGATTGCCATCAATGTATTGGAAGTATCTCAGAAGAAACAGCATCATCAATGGTCATCTGTACGGTTTCTGTAAACATGTATAGGAAGAAGATCTTCCAGGCCGCGTCATACATATATGGAAAAGAGCTTTGTGACTATGGGGTGCAGTTTTATTTTTTGTGGTGGAGGGCAGATCTTCTTACGATGTTTTTACCAAAAACGCCAGCATTCTCCAAGGTTAGTTCTTCCTCCAACGCTGTTTTTGATATACAACAACTAACTGTTGGAAGTAACATCTAATCCAATCTACAGCTTCGCAGATGACTGCACTATTATATCCTGCATTAAATGAGGCAAACTACTGCCATCCCGAAACACCTACCTCACATCGTTCGGAGCAACATATTTTCCAACGAAGACATTAGACAACTGGGGGTTCTGTTCCACCCATCAAAATATTATTCACCGGAATCTTTGCGACTGCTGGCACTCCGAAGCACTCCCTGAAGGCTTTGGACGCGATCCAGGTAAGACCAATAAATCTAGTAGACACCTCTTACCTTACAAAGGGCCTCCATAGTGTGATAAGTTGAAGAAAATTCACTTATCTGTCCCTATTCTATGGATTTTACCATGCTAGATGTTTGATAATGACCAGATGCATCAATCACTAAATGGGCCACACAAGCGCAAACTCACCAGGTCGAAACACCTCAAATTAGCCTCTTCCAGAGGTCATTCTTAAGAAAAACCTCAACGTTGTGGAACGAGCAACCGAAGATTTAGTGAAACTTTCATAGTACATCAGCTGATTTTCCATCAATCAACCATCAGCTGCTTAGTACTTATCTGGCGACATACCAGCGGATTCTGTTCGTTTATGATATGCGCTTAAATTCAATCATCAATTTTTTATCCTATGTGCCTAACAGCAAAACTGGTGTTATGCAACTTCCTCAGGCTGTTAAAGAAGCGGCAATATACATTTTGATGTTTCTGCAATCAATCATGATGATGTGGTGAAGGCATAGCTAGAAGGCAGTGGTGATACGAGATATCTTTAATATCCATTAAGCTTCTTTACTTTTTCTTCTGCTTTTCAGCCTTCAACCTTAATTTTCAAATAGCCTGCTTTGTTCAAAAATCGGCGTATAATTATGGTAGTTGGATTTGAACCTACACTCACGCTACACAGGAGATACCCTATTTTTCTTGCTATTTGAGAGCCACTAAGACCCACTACTGTTCAAAGTGTTAACATTTTTACATTTCAATTCATGTGTATCTATTCGCTTATTCGGATGTGTCAATATTTCAGTTCAGGAATATCTAAATTGATCGTTAAATATATCTCCTAGAGCATATCCAAGTTTCTATGAGTGAGATAGATGTATTCTATCAGAACGATTGATAATATATTATCTAGTACGCCCACTGTTGAGCTTTTTCTTTCTGTTGAGTGGGTTAGTGCTCAGAATCAGGACCATCCATCTGTCAAGCTCAAATGACCATGTACTAAAAACGTCACTGGCCCTCAACCTAAAATATGTCGCCCTAAATTGCGCCTCAAGAGGCCAGCTCAAGTTTGATTGCATCGAAAGTAAAAGTTTCAGCGGGAAAAAGTTCCGTTGGAATAAAAAGCGGCTGGATGATAAATTGTAATCAAACCAGGTCCGTATAATTCATTTGTCTTGTAAGTAATTATGATGGATGAGGAGGTGCTAGTTGAAGAAGTGTTTCCGAGTTTTTGTCAGTTATTAACATACTACTACAGGAATAAATGTGGTATACTCCAGTTGTAAACGTGACGAGTAAGAAAGTTTTTGGATTAATAACGGACTCCATTTCCTCGACGATTTAGGGTGACTGGAGGAAACGAGATGCCAATCCGGTGGTAACAGATGAAGGAATGGAAGTGATCATATACTCGATGTTAGGATATAGCCCGGCTTTGAAAAGTTTGAAGTATACGACTGTAACTTCAGAAACGCTTTCCTTGTTTTTGTTAATCATCCACTTGTTCACGTCTCATTATTTCGACTTTTCTAAAAAGTCATTTTAAAAATGTTGAATTCTGAGAAATGTTCATAGCAGGACACCACAGCGCTAATCCAAAATGTAGACGCATCAGTAGAAATATTCTGTAGAGAAATATTCAATAAATTGAGTAATATCTCCGAATAGCTATGCTTATCGTTGCTACAGTAGTCCAAAGCCTTAAAAGATGATCGGAATAAAATTTATGAAATCAGTTTTCATCCCAAAATATCAGTTGCGTTTATCTTGATTGAAGTAAATATGCAGCCTATTTTGTAGATCCCCTAGTCACTTTAATAGGAATACCTAATCTGAGTACTTAGACTGAATAAAAGGTCCATATTTAAAAATATTGATTGCTTAACAGATTGCTTCAGCGAAATAGGTTATATGTGAAAGATTTTTGTGTATGCTAGAGTGTTTTAACTGGCCGATAATAATTGATCCACTTAGAAACGAATCAAGTTATTTCATTTTTTCCTGTATATACATAGTATCTATGTATATTTCAAAAGCACTCAAACTATTTGATCCGGAGGTTAATAAATTTCTTGTTGCTACATAATTACGTAACGACGTGAAAAAGAAAAAGAGAACGGAGCTCTCATGAAGATACCGAACCTAAAAATTATAATTAAGAGACGCGTAAGCTCTCAAAGAGCTCTTTTAGGACCCTTTGAAATATTTTAGGCCTAACGAGAGACAATCTTAAGCTTAGCCAGAATTGAGTGGCGGCGATACCAGGTTTTTCATCAGAGATGGTTAATTGGCCTATAATTTATAGTACGTAATATTGTCAAAAGGGCTTGAAACTGCGAAATGGAAGCAAGGCTATGCAAAAAAAGCAAATTAGTTCGGTTTTAAAAGTCAGATATACCAATGTCGTCGTTTATCTTATTCCTCCAAGAAGTTCTCAAACACCGAATCCTGACGTTTCGGTTGTTGCGGCAACCTTTTTAAATAACATCAATAAATTAGCTGTATCCAGTATATTAGTTTCGTTTTCAAATTACTCAGTATAAAGAATTTATTAAGAAAATACTCGATAGTCAACAAGTTTTATACAGCGTTTCCTATCATTTGCTATAGGATCCCAAATGAGGGAGGTTTTGATATCTTGAATTGTTGTATGTTTCATTTTTTGCTCATAGACTATATGGCTTTGTGTTCTTGAGGTGATGGATACTTTTGATCAACTTTCATGTCTGAAGTTTTAAAACTTCATAGCTCCTATATAACCAACGTAGTTTGATAAAAAAAATAGGAGAATATGTAGTATTTTGGAAGACATCAGTTTTTCATTTAAGGCAGGTCCTTTTTTATATTGCAGTCTTACATATTTCAGGAAGGATAAATGTTTATTGATCAACATACATACATAAGACTATGTTTGTCCAGCCTGTGCGAGCATTTTTTTCACAGCCAACTACACAGTGAATATATCCGCGCCACTAGGAACATCCGATCAGTATGCCATTTTAACACAATGTTGTAGAATGACATAACTAGCTCAACAACATACTAAAGCACGCAGAGTCTGGTAATACAAATCAGCAAATTAGAATGATCTCAGGAACTATGACCAGGCCTTTCCATTGAATAATGCTATATGTTTCACGTCCAGAGAGCCGTCAGCTTTTGGCCAAAATATAACAGGGGTGCTAACATCAGGTTTGGAAGCCTGCATACTCCACGTTGTAAACGCCCCTCCAAGAACAGACATTGGTTCAACCGGAGCAGCAGAGAAGCAGTTACGGAAAAAACACAACATCGGTACAGGAAATTAGGTAAAAATCCTACTACTGAAAGTCAATGCACGTTCATCGATGCCAGAAACCGCTTAGTAAGCGGGTCATCAATAACAGCAGATAGGAGCACAACCAGAAAGCTACAAACTACTTTCATGTCCTGACTCGTCCAGATCATTTTAGTATGTAGCCAAGACCATCAGCCAGAGCTTCTGAAGATCCATAACATCTCTGACGAGTGCGGATGGGTCCATCGCATCCACGCTGTTAGAAAAAGCAGACAACTTGGTGCAGATTTTTGCTGCCAATTCTAAAATCAACTTCCGAAAAGACTATCAACTACCATATGGGAGGACTCAAAAACGGCAAATACTAGATTTAAATACCGAGATATAAAATTAATGCATTCTAGAAAGCTGAACTTGAGGGAAGCTAATAGTCCAGACCAAATACCGGCAATTCTCCTAAGATATTGAGCCGCAGAGCTTAGACCTGTCCTTTGCAAACTATTTAAGCTCTCCTTCCAGCGAGGATGGAAGATCGGTCGAGTACAACCCATACCTAAGAAGGGCAGGAAAAATATACCCAGCAACCTGTGACTCCGCTCTGCGTCATGTCCGAGATTATGGAGACTGTTATTGATGATTAGCTTCTGAAGTATCTGGACGAAAATATTATCATCAAGGATCGCCAATATTGTTTCCGTAAGCTTGTATCTACGTGAGATCTTCTGGCGTACCTTTCACATATATGGAGCAGAACAATAGCTTTTTATGGAGATTCTAAACCTATCGACTTATCGACGGATTTCGATAGGGTGTTGAATGTAAGAATTTTTGTCAAGCTTGCTGCCTATGGCCTGCCACTGGGTTTGTGCCATTGGTTGGATAGCTTTCTCTGGGATCGCTCCTTATTTATGGCGGTTGATGGATACGTTTCCGATGTATTTACCATCAATGTGGGTGTTCCTCAAGGATCTGTCCTTTCTCCGACGCTATTCTTGTTATAGATCAACTATTCTTTGGAAATTATATCTAATCCTATCTTCAGCTTCGCTGATGACAGCACCCTTATTTCCCGCATGGAACCGCGCAAACCACTACCATCTCGAGATACTGTATTTAGGCATGTACAACCTGCTGTTCAGATCAATGCGGCCATTGACGTAGTTGGTGAATGGGAATACACAAGCGGAGTTCAGGTGAAGAAGACTTAGACAACAACCGTGACAAAGAAGTCGCATGCTGGTCTGCTAGCTGTGGAGATGAAGGGCAAGCCAGAACTTGAGCCAGCTTCCATCAAGTTCCTGGGAATTAACATCAACAATAACATGCCATGGCATGGTCATGTTGCTAGCCTCGCTAGGTCGGCATCCCAGAAGCTGCTGCAACTATACAAGGCCCAGATCGCTGGAGTACTGCTCGCGTGTGTGGGGATGCGCCCCAAAGCACTCATTGAAAGTTTCTGGACACAATTCAGCAATACCTCTAGTGGATGTGCCTTACCTCAAAAATGACCTCCACAGTGTGGAACGTCGATGAAGCTGATCTGTCTCTATTATATCGATATTGTCATGACAGATGTTCGACGGAGCTATATGGCATAATAACTCTAAAAAACGCCAGTACAGCAGATACTAGAGGAGCCCATCTGGCGCATCCTCACCAGTCGAACTTACAACGTCTCGAACAAGCCTGATATACAGCGTTTTGAGGTCAATATATACAGGTATTTATCCTTGCGCAGAACTTATGACGCGCGATGGAATATCTGCCTTTACGTGAGGTTATCTATCGTATATAAAAAAAAGGAATCACTTCATCGGAACTGTATCGTGTATAGATTCTGGACAAATTTTCGGTGCAATGAATCATCTTTATCAAGATAGCACACCACATAAAAAGTTGGAAAGCCAAATACGCCGATCGCTATGTTTGCCATGAGCCGTTAACTAGGCTAGTTCGTGACAGTATTGCCCTTTGTGAAAAACTGTTCAAAATTTTGATCGTATGAATTATTCTCAACGGCCAGATATGAGAATCGTAATAACGATCAAATAAATCCATAATATATTCGATCGATCATATTTGACAGAGAGGGTTCAATTTGTCTCATATCACGGATATAGGTCGAGCTCTATTTCAGTTACGTCTGGTGTCCCACAAGGCTCGAACCTAGGACCTCTATTGTTTCTTTTATACATGAATGATTTGCTTGGAGCAGTAGATTGTAATGTTCTATGTTTTGCTGATGATGTCAAAATTTTTTCGAGGATTGATGGGATTGATGGCTGTGACTTGCTTCAAAAGAACTTGCTTACTATTGAAAACTGGTGCAATAAGAATTACCTTCGCCTCAATGCTCAAAAATGTAAGGTTGTCACATATAGCAGAAGAAAAATAAATGTAGATTATAATTACAAAATTAATAACAATAAACTCCAGAAAGTAACCACTATTAAAGATTTGGGAGTAATCTTTGATTCAAAGTTGACTTTTTCGAAACATGTAGAGCAGAAAGTGTCAGAGGCATTGAGGTTGTATGGATTCATTGTTAGAAATTGTACAAGTTTTTCGAACATCGAGTTAATCAAGCAACTGTTCAATTCGTTAGTTCGTCCTAAGATAGAATATGGTTGTTTGATTTGGAATCCTATATATGGCTGTTATATACAAGCAATAGAAAGAGTTCAGCGTAAAGTTTTGAAATACTTGGCTTTTAAAGTTGACGGTATCTACCCGGAACGAGGCATTAATTACGAATTTTTGTGTAGTAGGTTCGATCAAGATTCATTGCAACTAAGAAGAAATATAGCATCTCTTTCATTTCTATACAAAATCATACATAATGAGATAGAATGCTCTATTATTTTGAACCAGCTTAATTTTAATGTACCTCGATTTTGTAGTAGGACAAATTTTACGTTCAGATGCAGTAGACCAAGTACAAATATTTTAGTTAAGTCTCCTGTCCATGTTATGTGCAACAATTTCAACAAGATATGCAATTATTGTGATATTTTTATGTGTACTCTGAGGGAGCTAGTGAATCAAGCTGTAATATATCTTTAGCTGTGCTGTATTGAGGTATCCATATGTATTTTGTTGATTTAGGATTGTCTATTAAAATTACCCTATAAATGGAATCTGTTGGGTAATAAAGCTATTATTATTATTATTATTATTATTATTATTATTATTATTATTATTATTATTATTATTATTATTATTATTATTATTATTATTATTATTATTATTATTATTATTATTATTATTATTATTATTATTATTATATTAGTTTGATGCCAGGAAGAACTTGGAAAGACACACCTCATGGTACTGTCACCAGTTGTCGCACATATTTCAGTATGGGTGTCAGAGGGCTGAAATCCACGTGACACCCATTCTTTTCTGGGCTCTCAGGCTCATATATTTTGAAATTTATTTGATGAAAAGTAATAAAGTGGAGCGCAGCAAATCTGACATGAGCTGCGCTATAGAATGTTTTATGACGAAAAACATGTGGATGAAGACAAAACAAAATGTAACGATCTTAGAAGATTTTTATCAATTCCTCATAAATTTATAAATCTGGAGCTTACCGGGATTTAGACCGGGGCGAGCCCTCCAATTATTTCTGTATAGTGTGGACTTTTAGGTAATATAGTATAAATTTAATAATGTTGCTTCAGGTTTTGATGTTGATTAAACATTTCATGTGTGATCATAATTTCGTGTAGCTTTCAAGCATAATGGGATTGTAATCCCATTCACTTCGTTGTAGATGTGTGATCATATTTTTATGAATATGTCCAACGACATTTTTCATCACGTTAATGGTACAAACTAGTATCAGCGAAATTAGGTAAAAAACTAACAAGCTTTATGAACATTGCAGTAAAATCACGGCTCTGTGAATAAAACGCATAGGTAATTTTCACGTCATGACCCATATTATATTAGGCTGTGCGGGAAATCAATAATTTAATTTTTAATGAATCAAAGCTTTTAGAATTTATTTTGCAGGGAGTTGGGTAACCAGTAACAGTGTTCGCGGTAGGAATCATAAATTGTCAATTAATTTTCCTCTGAGAACATTGCGATTATCTGAAATAAATAGAAATTTATCATAATTGTTGCAAATGCCTTACTTGAACTTGATATATATATATATATATATATATATATATATATATATATATATATATATATATATATATATATATATACTCGTATATATATACCTTTGCGCCTAGTATATATATATATATATATATATACTAGGCGCAAAGGTATATATATATACGAGTATATATATATATATATACAAGGCGCAAAGGTCTGACCGCGACATATTTCCAACTTAAACAATTGAATGCAATCATGATTCCTGGGTATTATATTTCTGTGTTGTATAAATGGAAACACTGACACGTACTAAGTGTGTTCATACAACACAGGAAGAAAGTAAACAAGAGTAATAAGTTGTAAGAACTTGTATGAATCCAAAAACTGATAATTCGTCTAGTGGATTCGCCGGACCCCAAAAGTCACCTCTACAGTCTGGAACATCAAAGGAGGGTGGTTGATATGTCTCTATTCTACAGATATTATTACGGCAAATCATCGACCGAGCTATCTCACATAATAACACCTAGCGTTGCCAGAACTAGAAGGCCCAATGGGAGCAGCCTGACCAGTTTGAACTCCCACCGTCTCGAACGTTCCTTGGCATTGTGGAATGAGCTGCCGGGGAACTTGTTCCCCGATAATTACAATCTACAACGTTTCAAGGTCAATATAAATAGAATCGTCGTCTCGCGGCGCTTTTGGTGTGCGACTGGTTTCCTGTAACTGCGACAGGGTATCTTCAAAAATAATATTCTAGCAGAATCTCGCTTCATGAAAACGATCCTCCATTTTAATGTCCATTCAAATCGATGGAAAATTATTGTATTCACGAATAATATCATATCACTGTAAGTATTTCTGATGTTTCGTCACATACACATGACACGAAACCATGTCACCCATTTCCAGCCATCTGTCTGTCCCTTCGTCCGATGAACCTTGGACTATTTGTAACCCAAAAAGCGCTACAACGATTTTGACCAAAAACTTTTGAACCAAAAATATTATCATTACCAATTGTGATCCCGACATTACATCAAAGTCTTTGAAGCGGTTACCGATCTTACGCGGTGGTCATCACGCCAACACAGAGGCAAAATCACCGATGGAATGGACTTCACCGTATTTTGCCATTGCGAACAAAGACATTGAAGAAATAATAACACGAATTCGAAACTTTTTCCCACTTCCCCCGTATATGCTAGAGACGTAAAATTCAAAGGGATAGGATATCGAAATGCAAATTCTAACCTGGATATGAAGTGATGTGAATAAACCAACCAAAGGAATAAAGGAAACAAAAAACAAACTGTAAATCTAGTTTTACGATAATAAAAGTGAATCTCACTCTCCAGCCCAAACTATGATGACAATAATGTATTATGAAGAAAAACTTGTCTGCGGTGACCGCCATCACATTTATGAATAATTCAAATTCGCTCAAGAGGAGAAAGAAAAATGCGATATAAAAGGTCGTATATAGTGGCCATCGCATGTGTTTTGGGGTAGTTTTATGGTGCTTCACATATAGAATAGTATGATATATGACTACTTGTAATAGCAGAGAAATCTCTTAGCGACCGGATGTACTTTACATGGGGAATTCATGAGGAGCTTGGAAACTCGTGCAGTAGAATTGTGACAGTTGCACGAAATGAGTTTTTTTTATTGTACTAGTAGGTTTGTTAGTGCACGAATGACCATTATCTCTGGTATTATGAGAAATATGTAGATATTACTTAGTACAGCAATTTAATAATTTGCAGGCCTGTATACGTAGGGGGCCCCTCAAATGGGTATGCAAGGCGTGGAGTCAAACAGCTTACACGGACGGCATATACTCGTAAAAGAGGAAGGCAAAACGGGCGTGATTCAAAAAAGCCATCAAAGGCGATGATGGTATTTTCAGTGCACGCAGGTTTATGATGTAACCTCTGTCACTATTTGGCGAAACGTTTTATTGAAATCAATGCGCTTATTAAAATATTACAAGGTCCTTCTATGTATATAACAATATTTCTATATTATTTAAGCAATGTAGTGCACCATTTAAAGGCAACCGCAGTGATATACTCATTTAATACTTTAGAGTAGTCCAGTGCAAACTAACAGAGAGACCTCCCGATATTGATGTCATTGACTCATTGAAATTGAGGCATTTTGGAAAATAGTTTTAAATCCAACTCTACTCACTTTCACTTTATCTGTAAAAATGGCCACAGGTGGGCATTTATTTAGGTCCGAAAATTGATGGACTGAATTTGTGTTTGGGGCGAGATGTCCCACATTCGTGAAATCAACCATGAATATTGCGGCTTCTCATCCGAGCGAAGTTGCTGCTGTGGGTGGCTGCTGTTATTAGCCTCTTGAGTAGCTGTAGCACAATTGGATAAACAAGTTTTGCTCAAAGTGCTCCCAAGACCACCTGGCACTCCGAGGTCCAAACGGAATAGATATAGATCAGCCACTTTCCTTCAATTTTGTGACTGTGGAGGTCCTTTGTGAAGTCGAGCACATCCCCTAGTCATCCTGCTAGTTTCTGCATTGTCCCTAGATCCTTTAGCAATTGCTTCGGATTGTATCCCCATACATGTGAGCATTACTCCAGCAATGGTCTGGTCTGGGCCTTGTAGAGTAGCACTAGTTGTTTTTGATTAGATTCAGTTCTATTTCTTATGCAATGTTGCTATACTTTATATTCTGAAAGCTTAAATGTAAGTATTAGAAGTAGTAGTAGTAGTAATGGGGAAACAAAGCCTGGCAAGTATGTCACTCATGGCCCTTTTTCCGATCCCGAAGGACATCACTAGAACTATGGCAGATATGGTAGTTCCTTAGTGTCGAACCTTCTAGAACTTTTAATGAAGGTCATGATGACCGACCATTCCGCTGAGAAGCACTCTTCTCTGTTGATCTCTGCTGTGCCGAACACATCAGCCCTAAGGCCGCTGTATATGGCACACTTATCTAGGAAGTGGAACGAGATCTCGCCGTTCTCTCAGTACTTCTGATAGATTGAGTCTTTGACCACTCCTATGAGTATCAGGTACCTGTTCAATCTGCAGTGACCTGTGAGGATCCCTACTAACAAAGTTCAAATAGAAAATATGCACATCTTTAATTTTTTATACTTTCATATATAGAAAATACATTGTATAAGATTGATCATCATTGTCCAATTGACCTTTGAACTTCCAGCAAGAAATGGTATTGCGGGACAGCAACCTTGAGGGTAACGAAAACATATGTTGTCGTATAGGTATGTAGAATGTTCAACAAAAAGATTTCAACAGAAAATTTATATATCTGTATTTTCTCAATGGAAGCCCACATCTGTGCATATAGACTCAAAATTAGTATGCAATCTATGTACATTGCACTATTGTGGTTAATCATCATTGCACTGTTGCCAACCTGTTCTAATTATATGTAAAAAAATCGGGAAAGAGCTCATACAACACTGCACGAAAACGCTAGGAGACTGACAGGCTGACGGAAATGTGCGAAAATAATATTCATGATATAGATTTCATAGAACACTGTAATACATACTAATATTATGTATGGGAAGTAAAAGAGCATCAACCTGCAGCTTAGGTGAGGAAGAATAGGAGCCCTTCGCTTTACCAACAGCCCTGACGCGTTACTACCTCTAACAATGGTAAAACACCGTCCACCGCCTACTGACGCATCCACATTCAATTAACCTGTCAAAATGGCGAGCGTTTCAATCAGTCATTTTTTCGAATGATTCACGGCAAATGAGAATTGGCGTTTCGGACAGTTTAATTACAGTTAACTGCTGTACACCTTTCAAGTGTCAGAGATATAACAGCAAATATATGTCATTCCACAGCAGCACATAGGAATGATTCATAATTTCAAATCTAAAGGGCATGATATACGAACATGTGCATGATACAAAATGAAACAATGGATCTTGAGAATTACAATGACCTGATATCAGTCAACTAGCTAAATATCAACTGAGGAAGATAATACACTCTAATCCCAGAAACAAAATGCTGCTTGTGGCATCAGAAGTTTTATAAAATACAACACTCTAGTTTTATGGTAACGACAAAAGCTCCTTCTCATATTTCAAAAGTGTTGCGATTTTATATCTGAATACTGCGTTCTTTGACTTTGGTCAAAGTACATTTTTTTCATTATTTCAATATAACATTTTTACCATTTTGACCTTATAATCGTTCATTCATGGAGTTGATTCACGAAACGCCAGAAGAATGTAGCAATTTTGCAATAAAGTCAATATTCATAGTTCATGAAACAAATTCAAAATTCAACTTTCTTCTTGTTATTGATTTTCTACTCAATATCCAGAGATAAATTAAAATATAGAGAAGCCCCTACTGAACTTACTGTGCGACTGCTCTCTATAATTAAATCTAATTACGAGGCCAGTACGAAAATATCTCGGTATGGACTTATTGTCAGGATGCGCTGAAAATTCGATTATCTAATGGCTAATCAGTTGCGGCCACCTTCCCTATCTTTGCTTTCGATATGGTATGGCGAATAGATTTTTGATCAAGCTTGGTGCCTATGGGCTGCAACTGGATCTGCGCCACTGGTTTATTTGTGGTCGTGATGCTTCCGATGTGTTTACCATCAATGTAGGTGGACCACATGGATCTTTCATGTCTCCAACGCTATTGTGAATCAACGGACTATTGGAAATGACATCTTAGCCTGTCTACAACTTCGCAGATGACAACACCCTTTTATTCTGTATGAAACCAGGCGAACGAAAATCCTGAGAGCACTTATTTCGGCGAGGGCAGCAGCATACCGTTCAAAGCAATGAGGACATTGAGCGAATTGTGGAATGGGAATCTACGAATGGAGTTCAGTTTAAACCACATAAGACCCTGACACAATGGTCGCATGCGGTGCACATGGAGGAAATCCAAATACTTGAATCATCTTCAATCAAACTTCTATGAATCAACATGAACAATGACATGCCAAAGTATGGTCATTCAGTCGGCTTGCTAGGTCAGGGTCCCAGTAACTGTGGGTTCTATACCGCTTGAGTTAACTGTATTCTCTGGAACAGCTACCGTTACCCTACAAGGCCCAGATGACCATCGTTGGAGTACTGCTCGGATATGTGAGGATTCGCTCCAAGGCTCTCTCTGAAGCTTCTGGATAGGATCCAGAAACGATCCATACGTCTGCTCTCGGACAAGACGGAAAAGAATAGTGGACAGTACAGCAAAGAGTAGAGGAGCCTAACAGGTGCATCTTCAGCAGGTCGACCTAACAACATCTCGAACGAGCCTCCACCGGAAGTAGAGCTTTTGGAGAACATCAGCGTTATGGAATGAGCTAACGGAGACTTTGTTCCCCTATGATGGAAATCTACAGGATCTTAAGATCAATGCTAATAACATTCAACCTTTTGCAGCGCTTATGATGCTCGATAGGATTTCTACCTTTGCGCGCGGCTATACATAAGAAAACGATAGCGTCGAACTATAGCTGACAAAACAGGATTTGAAGAACGTTTTTGAAATCCCTCCAACCACTATATGACATGAACAACTAGTATGCTGCTCTTAAAATTATCAAATCGCAGTGTCACATGTATTATTACCAATTAATGCAATGTCTTTGAAATAAAACCTGGACTACAAACGCACGTACCTCCACACAGAATTTGCAATGATAATGGAGGGTTTGGTAAAATTACATTCTACATCACTAGAATTTGCTACCTTGAACCATCGAAAGCACTAGAGAGGTTTATCCATGATAAACTTTTACATTTTTCTGAACAATAATTATACTTACTGACTTCGCTAAAAGACATTAAGATTAATAAAATCTGATGAATCCGCTTTTCTTCAGCTTGTTATTAGTCAATAGGTAGTGGCTATAGTGTTTGGTTTAGCAGAAGCATTTGATAACCACATAATTAAATGTATTTTATTTAAGCTTAGTTAGATAGGCTCACTGGTTTCAATAACATATTTAGATCAGATGCTAATTGGTGAAGTTGAAAACTGTGGGATCAGAAATATCTGTATGTATCCTATATATTTTGGCGTTGTGCTCGGAATACTAATTTTTATTCTCTTTTGGTCATCGGCCAGGCATCTTTTAAATTCCGAATTAAGTTCACCAGCTACATTGATTCCATTTGCAAAGAAGTGAAGAGGGCAATCTATGCTGTTTTTTCGGATCAAGCCAATGCTGGCTTAGCATGTACCTCTAAATTCATATTATGCATTAGTCCATAGTTATGTGTCATATAATGCTGCCACATGGGGAGCATTCATTGATCTCAAAAGGGTATTCCTACATAAAAAGAAAATCATAAGGCTCATTTTTGGTTTTAACTGCAATCAGTACCAAGTTTCATACCATATAGAATTATTACCTTACTTCCAATTTATATATCAGAATTAGCTATGTGAAAAAAATATAATCCAGATTATTTTACTACCCTTGTAGATAACTATGACTGTGCAACAGGTGTCTTACCAGCATACGCAAGCATAACTCTACAACTACAACTTATACAACATCGGTATTCTGATAACTGTATGGCTCTTTATAATTTAGCAAGATATATAAAGGAAGTCAATATTTAAATTTTTATGTTGTTTTACATTTATAATATTTTTTAAGCCAATCTCAATATTTCCATCGCTAGCTACTTTTTTGTCCTGTCACTAGTAGAATATGATGTTTATCAAATTCGATCAATAAATTGTATCTATATATCTATCTAGTAAGTTAAATTTCTCAAACTTTGCACAACTTGAAGGAAGAAAAAGACATTCAACCTAATATTACTATTACCACTCACAGAACATACGGATTAGGTCAATGCGGAGAGAAGTGAGGTCTGACAGATTAAACTGATGTAGCGTCTCACATAAATTACCTACCGAGATCAGATTAAGTGCCCCTCTCTGTCCACCGCCGCAACTCCTCTATTATGATCATAACCGTCCGTCTCCAACTTGATTCCTGATAACGTGGGCAAACAGTATTGGATATCCCCTTAAATCCCCAGTAATTGTGCGGACCTGTTCTTCTTCACCCTTATTATGAAATTACGGTATAGAGAGAGGGTGCTGCAGAGGGTTACGGGGTCAAATATCCTTTTATCACAAAGGGATATGTTGAGTATCTTTTTTGATATATCGTCAAGGTAGGTTTTCGGTTTTATGAAATTTATTTGAAGCCATGTTTTCACTATTTTGCTGCCTATGCATGAATGAGGGAATACATTCGCAAAGTTTTGGTAAATACCTAATACAATCATTTAATGTTGTATGATATCTGTTATTGTCATCTATCAGTCTGTCTGTCGGTCTGTCGATCTGTCGGTCTGTCGGTCTGTTGCTAGATCGTTCTGTTACTACCTATACGGGAGATTATCCCAGAGATACGCATCCTCCCAACAGATGTTAAAGCTGTATATGAAGCATGCATACTTCCTTGATAGGATAGTCTCATTCATGGGGCACAGAGATACTCCAGTATTTACATGCTTTAAGATCAAGAAAGCTATGATATGTTTCTTATATTGGCTGCCTTTTGTCTTTTCATTTTACTCAGTTACCGCACCAGTACTGTCTGTTATTTAAAACCTGGATAACATGCTTTGAACTACAGATATCAACGATAAATAGATCACTATATGTGCGAAACTCACGAAAAGCCATAAGAGCTCATTATCTCACACTCTCCTTCTTCGAAAAAAAGTTCCACCACTGCTGTGTGAAAATTAACATCCTTGCTTTGCAGCAGAATTAATCTACGTATCGACGGAACGTAGAATATCTATAAGTATAACTCTTAAACATTCGTTTCTCGAATGAGCTCTTCACACATTACTTACGTCCCTGACACAGAAATGGATGGAAGGGTCAATCAGGTCGACACGATAATAACTCACGCGAGGTATGCAGGATTAGTGAAACTCAGCTATCGGAAAACAGGTTCCATTAGACCGCTGCACCACAGCATCACTGGCAGTGCAGTGCAGATGAAGCTGTTAGCTGATGCCCCGCTGAAATCCTTGTTCGATTTATACTACTCAGATTCCAATACACGTGAACGTAAAGTGAGATTTAGATGCCCGAGCAATGCTGGCGGGTATTCCGACAAGACCTGTTTGAATTAGAGATTTGTATTGCTTACTGTGTGATGCTATCGAATGCGTATAGTTCGCGTAACTTGGGTACAGCATCGACTTTAGGTTGGGAACTATAGTTTACCGAATGGGTTGAAAAGTATAGTAAGCATTGGATTATTTTTTCTGAGGCTGGTGAAGGGTTGAAGTCTATAGGGTAAAAGGGAACACTTGGCACTAATTAGGCGCATGCTGCAGTCGATCTTCAACACAAGCATGACTTCATTAGGTGCTTTCCTTCGACGAAGCAAAAATATTTGGAGATGATTGGTGGTATCTTTGTACATTTATTATAAGATCAATATGGTTACCGAAACAGCATGTAAAATTTTGTTTCAAATTAATCACTTGCAAGAAAACAATAGGATAAAAAAATGGGTTTTTAAATTATTTTCACGTGTAGAGTACACTATTGGGGTTTCGTCGGTGTACCCTCCACATAATACTACGAAATAGCCGTTAGCTATTCATTTTCATTTTTGCCACCTGATTGATCTCTCACGAAGACCAGCCAAATCATTTTTAGATGGAAAGGCACACTCAGTTTTGCTAGAACCGGTAGTCCGCGAACAATCGCAGTTCGCCGACTACTGCGACGTCACTAAAATTACTTATTCAATCTGATGTGGTTTGAATTTTCTCCCAGCACAAATTGATGATCACGACTAGAGATAAGCAAGCAAACAGTTTCATACTGATCATTAAAACTGTATGGCATGCATTTAGATAACTTGCCCACAGGGAAATTATGCTACGGCAAAGCCTTGTATTATCATGCATGTTCCTCATAAAAATTCTGGTACAAGTTGAGGTATTGTCTACCAAAGTATGCGTATGTTTGACTTAGCGATAGCTACATATTCAATCTATATGATAATATACAACAAACATTATTATTTCTCTTCAACTGCACCCTTGAAGTATCAACATAAATCGATTTCAATGTATGCTGGTTATAGTATGAATATAAATATGAACCCTATCGAGCGGATAGGAGGAAGTCATTATATATTTATTTCTCGTGGGTGACATTCTCAAGAGAGTCATACAATATCTATTGACATGCAAAGTTCTTTAATCCAGTTAGCGGGGCTGAAGCTGTAGAGTACAAATAAAATTATTACCTCTTGGATATAGACCTCCATAAAAGGTTAATAAAAATTACATACCATTGGAGTTTTGGGTATTATCTGACTGATGGTTGCTGCCAATTGTATTTACCTTTATAGCTGTTGATTGTATATAGTGTTTACACATTTTTTGACTGCCATACAGTATCAATTAAATAATCAAGTAATATTATTTTCTCGATCCTAATAGTTATTTCGCCCATATCTGGTTTCTGAAGGGATTACGTTTTATTACATGAGTCTTTCAGGAGTTTCTTACGAAATTTTTGGGGAAGTATATCAAAAACATCTGACCGTTAGTGCCTCAGAGGTGATATACTCATAAACATTATGATCAAAATCGCAGCAAGAAAGAATACTTTCATATAAAGTTATTCACTGTGTATAGAAACATCCGAGGGAATAATACTAATATTGCTGATTTCATCAAAAAAGGACGTTCGTTAGTTCAATTGAGAAGATTCTCCCAATCGCATTTTCCTTTCTCATTTGGTAGATATTGTCAGAAAATCAAAAGAAAAATATGCATGTTCAAAAAGGGCCGAAAGTGAACTTTCAAATCTGTTGACTAGACTGCACCACCTGTTCTGTGTTGATTAGGCTTCTAAATTATGTAATCCTGTCACCGACACTGGTGGTCTTGAAACCAACACAATGATGCCTTTGCCATGTTCCGGTACTTCGCCTAAAGAAGTTGGAATGTCTTTTGTACACCGATACCGACTCACTGCTCCGCTTTTCTCGCAGCCTCTGTGCTGAATAGTAGAAAAAGCAATTATCCATATATTTACGTGTTTCATAGTTTTAAATCAGTCTTGTTCGGGGCTATCATAGCCCATGATATGAAATCCTCACACTGGCCCAATCATTCCCGCATATTCATGTCATACAGCGCTTAGATTTTGTATTTCTAAGGAATCCTTATTTTCACCTTCTCGTCTTCGCGATTATAACATGAAATGAATATTTACCAATGTTTTACATATCTAAACAAAGTAACAGCATAACATATGTCTGATCTCACCTGACTAAAAGCTAATACTATTCACCATACAGGTTCCATGAATGAACACAGATATTCACAACTTAGTCACTTTGCTATACTACAAAATCCAAAAGGTGTACAAAATACACGGATGCCTGTTAGTAATAAATGCACACCAAATAATCCTAGAAACACCTAAACACACATAGCAAATTGAATATCAAACATTTGAAGAGATCCTTGTACAATTACCGTCGATCCGACCGACCGTGCCGCGTCCTTCGAGGGACCGTGTCCTTGATGCGCCGTTATGCGTGCGTCCTACGTCCTTGACTCCCCGAACGATCGCGCGGCGCGTGAAGTCTTTTTCCTGCGGCAGCGGACGCTGAACTGACTCCGCCCGGACCACGAGCTACAGCCGCCCGTTCGGAGCCTGCCGAAGATACACGAGCCCAGGCTGCCACACGACGCTCTCCTGGTCCCGATGGTCCCGAGTCACGATGCTGGACGGCTACAATGCCAGCAGAATGCGACAGGTAGATATGGATGTCTTTATACTGGTACTTCAAACGTTTGAAGTGAAAGCCTTGAACAGCGTCTTCCTCCTCCAGTTCAAAGGTAGAGGATTATTGCGAAAATTATTTATTCTAGGATAATACGTTTTTTAGATACTTTTTGATGTCTACATCGATATGACTCATTTGTCTGCCTGTAGGTATTCTTGCCACCCCGCAATCTCAGTAAGCGCTTCACGGGTTATGGTGAAGTGTAAGGAGCAATATTATTACATGTAGCATTATTGGCAAAGTACAATACAATTTCAACACCTTCCCAAACTCTGTTATGTATTTGTCGACTATCTGACATATTTGAGCGACTAAACATTATTTTGATTTCAAAATAAATAAGATTCTCTAACTTTCTGATCATTTCTTAGGGCGTGGTCAAAATATGTACTGACTTATTATTAACAATCTGATTTCACGAGAACTGGGAGTATATAACCGGTTCATATATATATATATATATATATATATATATATATATATATATATATATATATATATATATATATATATATATATTTAATGTATGCTCTCTACTATGCATTAGACCTGCTATGGACATTAGACATGGATGTTTCGTCTTTCGCCTAGACTCATCAGTAGAGCCTGGCGTTCTATCTGTAAAGAGTATCGTAGGAACATCAACACTCATCTCTAAGCTTCGCGCATTGTGGTGTTACCCATTGGCAACTTAAAAAGTGAAAGGTCCTAACATTTGTAATGCCTTGCAGCGGGGACAAATGTCCCTTACGACATCTGTCATCCAAGGAGAACTAATCTTCAGCGGCATTCCTTGTTCTTTGTAAACACTATTTATCATATACTATACATATATACCACCCGATTGCTCTCCACAGTTAGATCGCCAGGCTATACTAAGGAGTCTAGGCCAGAGAGAAACATGCATCACTATGCAGGTCAGATGCATAGTGATGCATGTACTTAATATCATTGTAAGCTCTTGCCGCGAATGAGCCAAAATAACGGTACATCTTAAATAGTATTTACGAATAACAAGGGATGTGGCTGTAAATTAGTTCAGCTTTGTTAAAAGATGTCACAGTTTCAAGGCAGTTCAAGTATCAGGACCCTAACTTCGTGGGTTGCCAATGCACGGCGCCATAGTGCGCGATGCTTCGACATTAGTGTTGATGTTCAATAGCTAAATTTTTCCTGATTAATGTTTTCCTTTCGAAAGGTCTGTTATACTATTTCGGTCTCTGTTTAAAGTTACATTTGGTTGTTTATTGACAGCGCTAAGTGTTTTTACGGAAAGCTCGAAAGAAAGGAGGTAGTCCTTTTGATCTTTGCAATCATGTCCTATGGGTAACTTTTTCTCCTCAGTAAAATTAAATATCCAAATCCCTGCGATGTTCAACATGAGTTACCGTGGAGCTTTTTAATATTTCCATGAGACGCGCTTCATCGGATATACTTCAAGAACGAGCTAATATAACAGCCCGGCCGTTTTTAAATTGCTTCCGTATAAGGAGTAGTTAATATCATGATGCGACACAAAAGAAGGAATGACTTTTCGTTTTCGCTTGGGAAAGCTGATTTTAATAGGTAGTGTAATCGTTTTAAAGGCGGCGACCTGGTACAGCTTCTAACAAATTTGTTATATGTATATGCAAAGTAGAGACATATAGAAGAGCATTAATTCTGAGTTATTGACTTCGTACTACCCAACCATACTATAATGTAGTCATATTTGAAGTACAATTTAACTTTTGCTGCCCACGTATATCTTTTTTAGAAGACACATATCATCCACACTTCTAAACATTGTTGCCATCAGTCCGCTCACCAGTCTATCTGATAGTCTGTCGGATTTCCTTTTTCTCGGTCTGTTAGTCTATTTAGGGGTGTATGTCAGTCCATCTTTGGCTATAATTGTTATAGCTTAACCTTAGTAGCGGTTGCATAGATTTTTATGAAATTTTTGTAGAGTAGACTTCAGAGCTTCCCAAATTCTCTTTTTTATTAAAATTTGGATCAAATTTTATTCAAAACTGTTTCTCCATTTGTAGCTATGCTTGTCACTGTGTTTTCTATGTAATTATTACAAGGATTTTGATAAAATATGGGGACGGATCCACTGTGGCCCCTTAGTAAGTAAAGCTGCTCTGTTTCTTAAATTCAGTGCATCAGAGAGAGGTTAATCAGTAAAAAAATTACTTATACTTTAGCTTTTCACGAATTTTCAAGGCTATGATTCATATCAGACCTGATGAGGTTCATGATATTCACTATTCCGCTGATTCCTCTGTCAAACTAAGTGATGCCGAAATATATCTGCCACGATAATATATATTATGTACAATGCCTAGGAAGTGGAATGGGGTTCCTTCCCATTCCCAGCACTTTGGGCAAACATGATCATTTCCACTCTCAAGAATGAGAGGTGCCTCTTCAGTCTGTATTAGATCGTAAGAATCCCTACAATAAGGTAAGGGGCTGCTCCTGCCCAATAGCCACAATCTCGACATTTTTTCAGGGCACAAGATGCATATCTTCTTGGCCTAACTACAGGCATCTCTCTCTAGCCACGGTCTGACCAGGTCTCTGTACGCCCATTCGTCAAAGGCAGCATTGGCCTGATATTTGCTAATATCACAACCAACGTATCTGCTCATGGTCCCTAGTGTTGTCAAGTGATTTGCCTCTTCATTTCCAGTGAGTGTTACATCCTGGATCGACGGGATACATTCCCAACTAGACCTGCCGTCACGGAGTATATAGATTAAGAATTCTCCTTCCAACGTTTTCCATTCTCAATGAGGGTACTGAAAGACTGCTCTAAGGGATTATTACATACACAAATGTATTGATACGGGTTCACATCTACACCATATTTCCAGCTCATAGTAATTGTCATTGTTAAACAGTTTTGGTTTCTCGGGACCAAATTCTGGCAAATGCTTTTCTCCATCTATCATTATACAAGAACATAATCATAAATCATATAAAGAAGGCAAAGGGGGTTTTGGTTACCATAATTACCAATAAATTACGCATCCTCAATCAGGAAACTAAGAGCTTACTTTGATAAGCTGGCTCTTTATATTTTGATCAAAAGGGAATGATAGAATAATAATCAACAAAGCCGTTAAGAAAAGAGATTAAGCTACACTGGTTGACGAGATCAAGTAAGAATAAGATTGAAACAAGTAACTTTAGGACAGAAACTAATGCAATTATTCACAGTGTTCGAGCACAGAATCCTTTGACTGCTGATTGAAAGCTAAGAATTGAGAAAAAATAGTTTGTATACCTTCTTAAAAATAAAAAATTGTCAAGTAGGTTGACGCTGTACTTTCCAAGCAATGTCAGTCTTCGTAAGTAGCCAATGGGTCTCCATAGAGGGCGACACTTCGAGATGGCATCTATACTTGTTCCCACCGTTCGACTTTTGGTCTTTCTTGAAGAGAGAAGCAGATGAATCACTCTTCGTTATATATCTACGTAGTTTCGGTATAACTCTGCTGCCACCGGATGGATATCTCAAAAAGTACGGCTACCACCTGAGTGAGAATTTTACCAATAACAGAACATGCTTCCGTCTCACGCTATCCCAACTCACCCCCCTCGCAACCTAATTTTTGACTTACTAAAATTCTTTCAAAGTAATCAAGGGCCTCGGAAGCTTCGATAAGCGAATTATTTCGTTTTTTATTTTTTCAGATAGACAGAAAGACAGACAAACTTACTGAGAGACGGACAGATCACCAGAAATGAGTGACATGGTTTTCATGATGTCGATGTCATGAAACATCAAGAAAACACAAAACCTCGAATTCGAAATTTTTCACAACTACAATATTTCATCGTTATTTGGTGCGGGAGGTAAATGGATTAGGACCTACGCATGCCCATTCGGTAGTCCGCTGAACAGATTGAACAGACAGATAGACATATCGATGAAAGTGTGTGACGGATTTTCGTAATTAACCATACAACATTTAGAAAACGAATTGCTTCTAATGCAAAAGTATTAGCGATTACATGCTGTCCTCGCTTTTGCGTGGTACATAAAATCTAGCTAACCTTCACCTTCGGTATTTTTTTAGGTAGATGAGGGTAAACATATATTTGCAATAATTCATTTTTGTTATTTTTCTAGACCCTGTATTTATCTGTGGATATAGGGAGAAACAATATGATGTGCTTTTGTAGATATTGTAACGTTCTTAATCACTCAATCATTGAAGTGTAACAACATCTCATACACTTATTGATATCCACGATTTCTAGTTATTAACTATTTGACGTCTGACCACAGACTGACTGCTGTCACTGCTCGATCCTGGAATATAAACAAAAAAATGCCTATCTCGATTGTTCCTTAACCAATCTCGAACAAACTGACATACACGAGATGTCTTTTGTTGACAACCGCACAGATGTTCTGGTTTGCATACATGATGGTCCTTTCTTGACTACTGGCAGCTGATCTCGTTGCAGTATGTAAGAATGTTTGAAAAGTACTTAGTGGATCTGCTTAACTCCATTACATTGCGAGTAAGACTAGGTAAGGATACTACTAACAACTTCACAAACACAAATATAATGAATTTATAACACGTTCTCACTGTTTTTTTATGTGCAACTTACACAACGAACAGTAAAGTTGTAGAGAAGTATAGACAGGAGCACGTTCGAAGAGTAAATTGCCCCTCTTTCTTCAGGTAAACTCGCTATGGCTAGGCGCCTTTTAATGTTCATCAAAAATCAGCTTTTCAAAGATATCAGACAAAAATCAAACGATTAATCATAAATAAATTCAACGAAAATAAAATTTCCATATTCCCTTTCAGTATCTGCAAATATGCGAAGGGGGAATCAACATTCCTGCACATAAAGGACTAACTGCGTTTCCTAAGAAACCACGAAAAAGGACCTTGTTTGGTCTTTGGTAAAATTGCTGTTCCTCTCACGTCTGCGAGCAAAGCCTCAAGGAAAGCGTAGCAGTTTTGAATAACAATTGTAAAAGTTTCGGGAAAAATGATTACGTCTTTTGTTCTTTTTTCCCTTTAATCCTAACCGAACTCGTGGTAAAAGGCAGTTTTTAGGTCTGGTGTGACGTATTTCAATTTTATCACATAGTAGGCAGAATAGACATATGTAAAAGCTAAAAAAAATATGTTTTATCATTATATCATTATTATTATGAATCATTTAATAAAGTTCAACAACTTGGTAGACGATACTGATTTGCTAGAAGATAATGCAGATGGACTACAGAAGATAATAAATGGTGTAGACGATTTGTGCGATATTTGTGCGATGAATTTGACCTCAAATTAAACTGCAACCAAAACTACGATTATAGGTAAGAATTCTCAGATAAGTCACTTTCACGGTGAACAACGTGCTATTGGAATATTAGGATGCAACATAGTTGACACTTGAGACCACTCATACGAAATAAGAAGTCGTATCGTGAAAAAGCAAGAAATGTCCTCATAATCCTACGAAAACTCCTGTGTAATCTCTCGTTGAGCATCGATGTACCAATTCTTCCATGCTATGTGATCTCTGTGCTCTTATATGATGCAGAAAGTTGGAGCCTCACGGAAAATGCCTGTGAGCGATTGGAAGCATTAGAAATGTGGAGGTATCGGCGTATGCTGCTAGTATCATACATGCACAACATACATCACCAATGACGCTATATTAGAAAGACTGGCGAAAGGCAGCAAAAACCTGAACACCACTAAATGCAGAACAGCGGCATACTTTAGACATATCATGTGCAACATGAAATACCGGTTGCTGCAGTTGATCTTACAAGGCAAAGTTCCTGGCTAGCAAATCTCAGAAAATGGACGGGCTTCACATCAGCAGAACTATCCAGAGTGGCAGTGAACACAGGATGATGGGCTGATGTAATCGCCAACATCAATAGGAGATAGGCATTGAAAGAAGATGAAGAACCTGGTCAACCTTAAAAAAATAAATAAATCTATGTTCGACTTAATTTGATAAGGATATCACTTTGTGAAGTGATTCGCTTTATTTTAGAATTCGTATGTTGTACACCATGCAGCAAAATTGTACTACCTCGGTCTCAAACAAATCGACAGAATATCTTATAATACATTTTTTTAGAAATCTTATATATAATGGACTTTCACCACAGCTTCAAAATGAGCAAATGACCTGCCATCCTAGACACAGTACATATGTACAAGTTGCGTGTCTTTTGTGGGTAACTTTGCAAAAAAATCATTTGAAAAATAAATTTTATATTGATCAAAATATGAAGACAGTCATCACCTCGGTCATTAGCAAAAAATTATTATTCTAAGATTTTTCGTTAATCAAGTATATCTCATGCACCAAGCATGAGGTACGATGCTCAAACTTTAGCCTCCAAAAAAACGGAAGGTGTTACTCATCTCATCAATTTGACACTTCGACAATGGCAGACTGCCACAGCTATTGGCGCATAATTTATTGTTACCGCATTAATTTGGCAGCATTCAGAAGCAACTATGATGAGTAAAAATTGTGACCTTTATATTGATTTTTTGGTAAGGAATTCTAAAGAGTAAAACTTCCTATATCGTTGTGCACCTATTTATCTTGGGAAGTGTTTACTCAGATGTGCATAAAATTGCGTAACTTTGTATTACAGGAACTCAATTATAAAGTTGCTTTTTGCAGAGTCTGGAGTAACTTTTTCCAGCACGTTGAACTTATATCTTGTTTGTGGGAAGTTTCCAAGAGCTATGCAAATAACATATCGTTAAAAACAGTTTAGAGTACTGACGACAAGACTTTAAGTCTAAGATTTCCTTAACAAACTTTCTCAGAGGCAGAATATCAAGAACAAAATGAAAAATCTAAAAACCAAAAAACATATAATTGAGGATCTTAGTAATCAAACAATCACCCGTGTCTTAGACTTTCTTGCGTCATTACTATAAAACATCATCATAAAACCAAGTTACGCAATTCTGGAAGTTACGTTACCGCTTCATGTGAAATGAATAAACAAGTAGCTGTAACTGTAACAGTGGCGCAGCTAAATCTATCCGAATAACAACAAAGTGGATGACACAGTAGTCGGTTATCGACATTGACCACTTGTTGGTTTTGTACACTTTTTACATTTCCAGCAATGTTAGTAAAATTATACATATTCACGTAATTGAAATTCGTTCAATTATTGCACATCTGTGAATATGTGATATACACATCCTGTCATGTTAAACATGAAACAGATGAAATACTTAACCTTAACCGCGAAGATCGAGAGTATTATGTTAGGTGTTCGAGAATTAAATTATTCCTTTAAGCATCCGGAACCAAAAAAATTCCTTTTAGGAAATACAAAGCCCAACAAAGGTATAATTTATCTTGACAGGATACGGATAAACTGTCCTTGTATTTGGGTTCAGTCATTCTAGAAACGTCTAGTTGTAGTAGCTTCTGCTTCAACCGTCCTATCTTCATTTTTACCCTGAACTAATTTTGATACCTGGTATCTATCTGATCCCAGATTTGTACTCGACAATCGCAACAACCTATATGATTGCTGTCATCCATTCAATTACCTTTTTCCTTGTTATGAAATTTCTCACTCAATGAAAAGACATTTTGAGCATCCTATATTGTAACTAGTATAAGGGATCTTGAACAATCAGCGAGCGAAAATAAAACGATTGTGGTAGCCAATTAGGTTGGAAATGCCGATATAGTCGCCTTTGCCGCGCAAGAAACGGCACAAATAAGCGCGCTTCTACGCGTTGAGATAGGTCAGGAGGCAATTAGTTGATCTACCGGCGATGAGGCGGTCTATTGGGTTTACTGGACCGATATAAATGCAGCTTGCCGAGCTTTCTGGATTCGATGACAAAAAATATACTGCAAACAAAGAATACCCATCTTGAGCTTTTTCTAAAAATTATCACTTTTTCAAATGTGTGCCCAATGAGCAATGGTAGCGGCAAAAACGTACATCGCATCTATAGGGTGTCACTGATTAAAATTGGTGAAATTGAGATAAAAGAAATAAAGGTAAAAGTTCATTTGTATCGCAACTTAGTAGCGTCTTCATATAGAGTACCGACTCAAATAGATCAGATCTCGTTTGAGTGTCAATAATTTTCTATAAAACTTGACAGGATCATTCTATTTTATTTACTATATAACAAACATATTGCCGCCTGTCATAGATTTTTCGTTTCATCACATTAATTACATATTCTTTCCATCTACATGATTGAGTTCCTGTTTAAATAGGTATCACAGGTTTGGCACCTTAAAAATGTTCAGTTGACGGGATGTGCCAAATCAGAACGCGAGTTATTGCTCGGCGCTAAGAACCCTACAATATTACAGGTCTTAATGATCACAGACTTTTAGGAGGTTTTGTGTAACTTCCCATCCAGTACAAGTTCTTGTATGTGTGGTGTGAATATAGTTGGCGTGAGACCCGAGACTGACGTAGTGATTGGGATGATACTAACTTTTTGTTGTTTAATTACCATCAAATTTAGATATCTTCCCATAATAAGTGATTTGAACGTTGCTGTTATTGGAGATACGATAACTATCACATAGGTAATTCGGTTTGTCTTGGATTGAAGAACCATATCAGGTCGATTGATTGGGATTGTCTGATCTTGTGGCTAGTGCTTGGTGTATATTGTTTGCTGCGGAGTTATGGCTGGTATATGCAGCTTCTATTCAAATTCTCCACTTGTTGTATGTTTTTTTTGTGGGTAAGATTTTCTGCAGTTGTCATCTCCTATCGATGGGTCTTTTATTATATACTTTTTGCATAATTGAGTCGCAATTGCTTGGTTTTGTATCGAGCATGTATTCCTCTGTTTCTGAAAAAAGTTGGTCATATTACGTCGACTACTACAGGCACAAATACAAATTAAAATCAATATTTTTTATACTGGATGCAAAGTAAGTCTTATAAAACGCAAAGTAGATCTATGTTAGAAACATACCCTCGATCTTAAAATTGTTTCCCCAGCTTCTTAGTAATATTTCACTTTCATCAAAAGTTGTGCTTCACTTCATCCCTGTTTTGAGCACATATGTGAACAGTTTTTCTGATATATCAATTTCATTTACTTTAGGCCGAGCATGTTTTGTGATATTGTATATAGGGGTTGTATAGAGGTTTTCTCAGTTTGGACTGCAATACTAACGGATTATCGATGAAACATAAGAAATAAATGCAACTTCACAGTTTTATTCTGCAGTTGAATATTTAGTTGAACTCTATCTAACCTTGCAGGCTTTTAATGAAAATCAGATGTGACTACTAAAAAGCCTCACTATCGTTTCAGCTGCCTCGATTGATAAGTAAAGCTATTTGGTAGCCACATATCGGCCTAATATCCAGGGCCGGTAAAGGTGAATTACAGGACGTATCCCAAATCAATAATTGTTCTCGAGGAAGCATAGCGCAACATTACGGTTTCCATTGCCTCATCTCATCCAAACCGTAACTGCCAGTGCCAATATTGATATTGAAGTTGTCCATTAACTGTTGTTGAATAGTTGAAAAACAAAAGTAAAAATATTTGCACCATCAAATAGAATAATACAGATAGATTTTTTTAATCTAGTCGTCAGGGGGATCCTGTTACTGTATGTGCAACACATAGGTTGCCGAAAGGAGCCTCCTAGACTTTTAGTTTTGCCAGTTCTGTGATGCAACGCAGAGTAGCCATGAATTCTGACTCGCATAATTACCTTCAAAATTAGACTATTAAACGCGTGGACAGTATACTTCAGTGCAATACAAAGTTAGCAAATGTTTGGCATTACGGCGTGCAGGAGTATGTAAAGTGCTTTGTGCTAGCACCTAAATTTGGGATAGGAAATTATCAAGAGAATGAGATTTTCTGTTCCATTCTCATTAGTTGACAGCAGTGGGACCAGTCTTAGCGCGCTTGCAACAGGCAACTATCCTGGAAACAAGACCAGTTGAATTCAGATCAACAATAAATGATATAAATGATATCATCACTGAAATGATTCTGGAATAACTTATCAAATTAGCATTGCATGCCACCATAAGTTTTTTGATATTTGCACATAAAAGTGTATGTTCAAGGAATACCAAAGACTTTATTTCGAATTATTTCAATTTATTTAAAATATGATTGATACAATATAAATGTGTAGAATTGAAGTTATAGAACACGTAGCTTTTCCCAGCAAGCAATAACCCAAAAATACAAAATTTAACTTCCAGATGTGTGGGAGAGGAAAATATTGAACAGGCATTGAAGAAGTTACCTTGATGTACACGTATACCTCAAAGAGAAAATATTGCTGGACTCTTACAGCAAACACTTCAACATACATTATTGCTATGAAGCCAATGTGCCAGATGATACGTCTATCAGCATTTGCATAAATGAATTATCAATTATTAATAAAAAGCAGGTAGTATCCTGACAAACTGTTACAATAAAGAGACAGCCACTGGAGATCCAGTAGTTTTCTTGAGAAAACTCTAAGTATCAAGATTTACTTTTCAGTTCAATTAAGTGCTGGCGCATCTTTTTACGCAAAAAATACTTATCTAGAAATTGTAGCTGTATTGCTCTATCGTATTGAAATATTGAAATTAATAATATAAAGTCATTAAGAAGAGTTCTTGTGGGATAACCCAAGTGAAGATAAATAGTGGAAGCAACTTTGGTTTTACAATTATAGAGCATGAATGACTTGTCCAGCCAAGCAATCCCCTTCCATTCGAATTTCAGCATCGCATGACGTTCCTAAAGTATTTTTTGAAAGACTATAATGAAAAGTATGCGTGTGAATATATGGGATAGTACGTTTTATCGCTACAGTGTTGCTATGGCCGTCTTTGGGAATCAAAACTGACTGGCGTCTCGAGGTCTAGCTCATTGCATTTAAAACAATAATTTTGCTATTGAAATCCAGCAATAATGTCAAGTTGTATTATGTGTGTGCATCAAAGTAATTTTTTCAACATTTATTTCAATATTTTACTATCCCACCCCTCTGGTAATCAAATTTTGCATTATCTAATCATAGATTGTTGAAAAAAATTCCATGATCCACAATTTCAAACTTACTATATTGAGAAAAGTCTCCTTTCTGCGTATTTTTCTAACATAAAAGTTTACTAGGCAAGTTGCACAAAAAAAGACGCAGATATGCAATCGTCATTTACTGTATTACTCCAGTCATTACAACAATTATATCAATGATATGAATCTCTATTCAACTGATCTTGCTAGTCGGATAGTTGTATATTGAAAATGTGGATAGGTAACGCCATTACTACTAACCACTACTACTTCTAGCCAATGCTGCCGATAAGGTCATGGCGGCGGGCTGTCATTTTGTCCTAGATATAGACGTCGGATATGATGCTATGACGGTCAGCGGCATCATTTTTTAATTTCATTTACGATTCAAAATATGTATTTTTTACTTGCAAAAAGAATAAATAGTTTCAATTTGCTAGGTGCATTAGGATTATATGAACATATCGAAGAGTTACCATGGTCAAAGATATCAAATTTATCAGAAAATGTGTAGTCCACAGCTATTGTAGGTATGTCTCAATTATGAACTTGAATTATGAACTGAATATTTTTAGATAAATTAGCGTCATTCGCCAACGTCAAAGATAATTTAATATTTTCCCAGAACCTACCACCAACTTTTGACCACCAAATCATTTTTTTGAGAAGACTAGTGGGCTCAGAAATAGAAAGCGAACATGGTGAGTTACTTTAGCATATAAGATATTTTGCAAAACTATGTAAACTTAAGAAATCACTGGAAATGGTCATGTAGGCAAATTCGCTGAAGATATTCTAAAGTGGTAGAATAATTTTCCACAAGAAAATCCTCATCGATTATTGAGCGACTCTGATACTACTTGATTATATGGTAAAGTTGGTAGGGGATAAGCCACGTAGAGTGAAATCATCTGTCGACCTTCGAGGGGTCTTTATTTTACACAATTTAACCCTTAAAATGTCAATACTGCTCCCTTCTTCGGAGCGCCTGAAATAATTATCAGAGGATTTTGAATAATTTCACAGCTTCAGTTCTAGTGACAATGGATCGAACTCTCATTAGGGAACGGAGTCGTAGAACTTTTAATTTGAATATATTGGGAACGAGAAACGATTTACTTTGGTAATGAAATAACTCGCAGAACTTTATTATCAAATCTTTAAAAAGTTTGTCAGGTTCGTGGAAATTTCGGGCTTCATCCGCTTAAAATAAACTTTGTAGAAGAAAAGATTTTATTTTACACAGAAAGTGCATATAAAGCTAGGAAATATTGGAACAGGGTAATGAGTTACCATTTTGCTTGGTTTCAGTTTGTGTACGGAACTTTTTCCACCAAAGCCGAAGTGTGCGTTATTTCATATCTAAAAATATAGATCTTTCTTCCGTTTTCAATCTCAATTACTAGTTAGAACTTCTGGAACTTATCATCTAGTTATCTCCGTACCTCATCTTGTGAGCACAGGAATTGTTTATCTTCCAATTTGACCTTCTTAACATTTTATAATTCCGTTCATTTCCATCAACCGTGTGTTTGGTGGACAAAAAAAGTGAAAAAAGATGTGACAATCAATTATGAATTGTTGGATAAGCAGATGACAGGACGTGCTTGTTATGCTAAAATACTGTCGCAGGTAATTAATAATACTTTTTATCCATAAAATCCATGTCTGTCTCCATGTTGCTATGACACTTCCAGAAATGAAACTATATTTCTACTACTAATGTTATAAATTATAAATTTGAAATTGCATACGACGCGACCAAAATTACAAATCAACCCTTGCCCGAGTCTTTGATTCGGCATATTATGCATTAGACTGTCCAGTTATGGCTTGTCACTGTAAAAGTTGTGAATTAAATTGTATTTTATTATTAGATATATGAACAATGATTGTAAGAATATGAATCATCAAATATCTGTATTTGCATTTTATGATTAAATAATAATATAATTATCGTGATATTTCATAATTTATGTCTTAGTTTCTCTGAGCTTGAATCAAATAGACAGAATAAGGTTGCGGTACGAGGTGGTAGCGGCTTTAACCTTTGTTCTACATGAATTTTGCCTTAAGACTACAGTACGAGTATTTGAAATAAAAGGGAGCATTTCAAATTCTACACCTTATAAAATATATTAATGAGTTTAACAACAACAAACCAACAAGTTATATCTGTAACAATATGGCGACTCCTGCCAGGGTCCACTTCAAAGCCTTTTCCTTCGTCTTCAAATTGAACGTCCAGACAAAAGTGGGACCTCTCATCCTGGTTTTGTATACAGGACAGTCGTACATATTTCTCAAGTCTTGTTTATCTTGCGTGATGGCTTTGATGAATATGACTGGTACCACTGGGAATAACTCCTTAAGTTTCGAGTCTGCTATGCTGTTCAACTGAATATCCCATCTACAAGCAGTACAACAAGGATGAGGAATATCTCAGCTTATTAAACTATAAGCTTATTCAATTCCGAATAATCCGAATTTGTGTCGCGTTTGTTCCAAATAACACAGTTTTCGTCCACTATTGATCAAAGGATTTTTGCTACTATTTATTTATTTATGATGAGTCAGACTTGGTGGGGGTCAGAACGATATGATCAATTGCAATTGGAGGTACGAGTGTCTATTGTCGCTTAACCGAAACGGATAAAGTAATTATATCCTAGGCATAATCAATATATTTGAGATGTTTTTGCCCGTTTTATGATGTCTAGATAACATTTTGTCCATTTGTCTATCGTTTCGTCCATAGGTATTTTTACCATACAAATTTTTGATCAATCTAAAACAATTTTTTACCAACTCAAGAAGTAAAAAAATTGGTTTTATTTCTATTTTTGAATATTTCATGCGGTGGATGACATATATTAAAGTCGTTACCATAAATGAAACACAGATAATATCCATCAATAAGTTGACTTTACCATATTTTAACTTTCTCATGAACAGCGACAAAATATCAAGAACCTAAGTTCCGACTCCGCACCGTGTTCGAACGTTCCCTGCAATATATTATATAAGCGCTAGTTCCTGTTTATTGCTTACATGTGCGTGTATACGTCAGCAAAATACCGCGACACAGAAATTCCCAAGAAAAAATCATAAATTTACAACGGATGTGCCTACTGCGTATTCGAGGGAATGATTCTTCCGAATGGAAACAAATACTCTCACAGTGTAAGAGGTAAGCTATTTGAGTGCATTTGCAATATCTAAATAAGTAAATAAGAGAACTGAACGTAGGTTGCATCAATTTATGAGATAAAGTCATTAAACTGACCTTCCCAGAGATCCCGACATTCCTTACCTAAGGGATTATGTCAAACAAAACACATTGTGAACAAATTTAAATCATAGACTTTTACGAATAACCAACAGTTAATTAGTTCAACATCGATCGAACCTTAAGATCTTCAAAATTGAATTGACCTGACTATGTCTAGGTAATCACTTGAACTGACGCACTTCCCCCTCTTTGATTTCCTCTTTCCCTCTTTTCATTTTGTTCTCTACTTTCTGATTGACTAAATTTTGTAACTGAACAACCAGACATGACAGAGACTGAGTGACAAAAGTTCAACTGTATGTAGTTTATGTATCTCTGACTGCTGTTCCACATAACCCCAGGCAGGTTTTCGATAGTACTAACGCCTGTGGGAAACTGTAGGAAATTTTTATTTTTTTTCCTGGCTATCAGACTGTTTATCTTTTGATTATTGTTAGTTTTTCAACTTCTGGAATAAGGTTCATCCCATCGAGTTTTCATTATCTGGAATGATTCAAGCATGGTTTTATATCGACTGTTGAAGCGGAAATCAAGGCAATCGCGAGTAAAGGTCTGCAATTAATTGTATCTCTGACTAAGTAATTCTCGATTAGATTGGATTTCTAAAAACAGACGTCAGATCACTGAACATTGGAAATATATTTTATAAATTACCTTGCACCTTCCATATACAATCCATGGACATATGCGCCCTCTCTGGGTGCCGAGTTGAATTCATCTTTTTGCTTCTTAGTTACGTCTGTCATCAGACACATCTTATCCAATGGCCACTCATTTTTTCTGGCAGTTTGTTGCATGATAGCAGTGAGAAATGATTGAGGATTGAAAAAACCTCCCAGCCATACTGCAGGCGGCATTGAAAAGTCTGTCGTCCATCCTGCAAACGGACATATAGATGGAACAAGTGAACAAACAAATAATAACTATTAAATGGGAAAACGCCAAAAATAAACTTTTTTATCTAAAGTCTTGACCCACATGAAAAATCGTTTACTATACGCCAAAAGAACCCAGAGTGCTACAAACTAGGTGGTTTTCAATCATTGATCAATGGAGATTCAAGATAAATTCACAACAGACGTGTGTAGTTAATCTCTAAGACGAATTTTTGTTGTATACAAAAAGGTGTTCACCTCAAATACCGAGCAAAATTATTTGTTTATTAAGGCACTAGGTGATGACATCACTTTTGTCAAATGTTGTGATGGTTAAGTAAGCAAACTATAACTAAACATGAGCTATAGGTATTTATACCTATATTAAATTATATTGCAGGAAGCGATCAGCCCCAGAACCTCAACCCACTCCGACACTCATGGAAGCACAGAAATTAGCAGCTACATCAGAGATATCCAAGTGTAGTATAATATAAATGGCTGAAAACATATCCGCAAATATGAAATAAAATTGCAGTGACTACATCAAAGCAGGTACAAAAGCCTGAACAGCGGTAAGCTGTAATGTAATGAAACAAATAGAAGGAACAAAAGTCTCAATTACATAAAATTCTGATAATGGAAATATTTCCTGACAATATGTTGATTAAAATATTCAAAATTCTGGGTAATACGTTTAATACCACAGCTGATATTTCCGTATCCATCATGTGTTGAGAAATATTTTGCGCAGATGCATTCCTGGTGGAATAGTTACTGCTACTGTACAGAGAACTAGTTAGGATTTCTATAAGATAGTAGTCACATCGTATGGTAGGTATTATGACTAAAGTAGAAATGAACGCAATGGAACGTAATAATGATTATTTTTCAATCATAAAATGCAAAAGAATCTTTATTTCTCAAAAAAGTTATTTAGATGCCCACCATCTATCTCTGCGCAATCGGAAAGTCATCTGCTAATATGGCCCGTTGAGGAGAACATAATTATATATTTAGTAAATGTACATGTTGAATTTGCAGATTACAAAAGTTTAGTTTGATGTCTGAAGATCGGAATTCTGGCTAAATAATTTTTCATTGATAGATAACAATAGAATCCATTACAAGTTCATAAAGATTAGTAATAGTTATATTGATTTAAAAATATTCATGCTGATGCAGTATTCCAGATCTCTTTTGGCAGATGTTAAAACAGTCAGCCACAATCACCTCTTCCGTTAGCAGACTAGTCACACCTGAACGATGAGCGGTTAACCTTTAAGGACTAAACAACCACACGATGTTTATAAGTTTGTAAAACACGCCCTACCTTCTAATTCCTTGATTCTCGAAGACAGATCTCCAACCCACTGCGCCAAGGGCAGTAAACTTGGGTAAGCCTTAGCAGCCCAGGAATCTGGTACGTTATCCATAAACAAGGATTGATCGAGCTCTTCCATATCACTTGTTATGGTAAGTTCACCCTTTAATCCTAGAAGTACCCATTCAAATTTGAGTAAACATAGCATGTCCTCATTAATAGTAGAAGAAACCAGAAGCCTATTTGTGCTTTATATAACCCAAAAATCCATAATATGAGAGTCTCGCAGGTTTGTAAAGGAACAAAAACAAATATTTCATGGCCCGAGAGACGAACCTATGGATGTTGAGTTGGGATATTAAAAAAAGATTATATAGATAAAAAGTTGTGTAGTCACACAGTTTCACAAATAAAACTCTTTCATTTTGTGACGCGCTTCGATTTTTATTAAAATCATCGTCGGACTGTCAGATTTGTCTGCTAACAAGGCTACCCAGGTTACCTGTCAAATAACTAACTAGTCCTATCATGGATACAAAACTAGAGGTCTGAAAACTAGCATACTATTTATCCTGTCTAGTTAATTTTCTATTAAATTATGTTCTAATTTGTTGTGTCTTTCTAAGGGGACATACTTTTTTGGCGACTGCACTTACACTAGTTTTAAGGGAAACCCCTACAAAACCTTAACCATCGCTGTCGAAGGAAATGACAATGAGTTAACAGACTTCCTGCAGTTCATAAATTCCATCCATAATAACATCAAATACATAGTAGAGGAAGGATTGTCTGGATCAATTTAGTTTTTTAGACTTAAATATAACCAAACAGTAAGGCTAACTGAGTTTTTCAATATATAGGATTCCAACACATACAGATACAACAATTCCTGCAGATTCATGCCATCCTATCAATAATAAATTAGCAGCATATAACTCGATGGTACACAGAGCTTTGAATTTACCATTGCGCGACTCAGACCTTCAAAATGAAATCGGAATTATCGAATAAATAGCTTATAATAATGATTATTATCCAAAAATAGTTGATCAATAAACAAAAAAGGATACAAAAAGAATATTAGGAGCATATATCCGGATAATGCACAACAGAAAACAAAACGATACACGACAATTACTTATATCGGAAACATTAGCAATAAGATATCGAAAACAATAAAAACGATGTATGATAATCAAATAAGTATAGCTAATAGGTCAGCACCTAACTTACCATACTTACCATATTTAATAAATTCATAGGAGAAAGAACCCAATATGTGTAAGTCAGGTGTTTATAGGATTTCATGTGCCTTCTGTAATGCTGTTTATATGGGTCAAACAGCTAGAGCATTTGCAACAAGGAACAGGGAACATATAAGTGCATTCAAAAACAACCATCCAGAAAGATCAAATTTTGCCAAACACTAGATACTAATCATAACGTTGGCAACGACAATAGAATGAGTGTAATTTATACTTGTGATAAAATACATGATTTAAACTTCATGGAAACATTAGAGATTCAGGAATATCTGCGAAACCCTGACTTCATTGTAGTAAATGAACAGACTGATATTTTGAACTCAATTTTTATAGACTGAAATTACTACTGAAATATATTAAGTTATGGAATGTATTAAGAAGAATGATTGAGGAATAAAATATCTTAAAACGTGAAATATCTTAAGAAATAAAATTGTTTATCACATGAAATATCTTAAGAACATTTTGACGGCGATGGTTAAGGTTTTGTAGGGGTTTCCCTTAACACTAGTGTAAATGCAGTCGCGAAAAGAATATGTCCCCTAAGAAAGACACAACAAATGAAAACATAATTTAATAGAAAAATAACTAGACAGGATAGAAACTGTGTGATAACTACACAACTTTTTATCTACATGATGGAAGACCTTCACCAAGTAAGGGCATCTACAATCTACATAACAAAATATTAGTTCGTTAAGGACTGTGAGCGGCTGATAATTAAGCTTAAACGCAAAGTTGCGCAGAACGATCTAACAAAAATATAAAGTGCTATTTCTAGCGTAGGTATACTATGCAGTCAAGAATAAACTATTGAGTTTTCCAAACACCACAATTTTTACAGCAGTTCGTAGATATAATTATCGACAGAAAAGTGTAGCATCCTTCGGATTAAGTTTAAATTTATCATTTATGGTACCAGCATACCTAAATGAATTGAATCACTGAGAATTTGTTATTAGTATACAAAATCATTTAATACGCGGAAATTTCTCAACATTGGTTTGCCCTTTATGAGCTATTAACCCAGAAATACAATGCTGTATGTAATCCAGAATGCAGTTTTCAATTGAGGTTTAGTTTCCCTTTCTAGTTACATAACCTCTGGCCATCCGTTCCTATTGAATAGTAGTTGTAGTTACCTAGATCAAGTTCTTTCAGAGATCTCTTCATCTCGTTGGTTAGATTGTTCATTCTTTCGCATTCTTGAAACGCAACTATGATATATGGATTTCTGTCTTCAACCTTGGCCATCATTTCAGCTACTGGGAATCTTTCTGGTAACTTATCCATTATCTCCTCTATAGTACTTCTTACCTATAGTTTATCATAAGATGAATTAGACAAAGAAAAGTATTCCCTTCCTGGAATTGGATATGTTGCTAAAATATAAGGAAGTTCAAAAGAATGTAGTATCAAATCACAAGAGAACTAAAATCACTGACATTTTGTTTTGTGGCACATGTGAGGCCAAGGTCTTTTTTATGTGAATGATAGCTCTTACATTGCCGTCATTGTTTTCCTTTTTGTGTTCATAGGAGAAAACCGTAGTAAATTACCTTGCTTTGATCTTTTCTACGTACTACAGTGACAGTACAAATCTGTAGTCTGGAAAATAAGCAGATATGAGCGGGAATCTAACTACAAATATGTTGGTTATGTTGGTCTACACCAATATACCGATGAACCATAATACCCTGTATTTGGATGGGGCTGAACCTTAATACGAAGGAACGCTCCTGGACATTACCAGATTAATATTTGGGTCAGTACGGATCTCTGGCCTCCTTTACTCAAAGGTCCCTACATCCAATAATTATAGTAAAACTTAAACGCTTATTCGATCATATTTTTAGGCTTGAATCCAAAGTCAGCCGATGCAATGAATTGGAGGACTCAATTTATATATTTCCTTATGTAAAAGTATTAGTAGCAGGTTTATTAGAAAGAAAAAATCAAATTTACAGGCATATCGTAGCACTGTATTATTTTTTTTTCATGGTACAATCATCATTTCCGAGGGTAGAGTAGATTAACCAATTGGAGATTAGCAGGCTCTAGAAATCTATTCTCAGTTAGGGCGGTGGGCGAAATTAGGTATCAGAACATGTTTTTTAAAGCATAGTTGTTTCTCTTACTTTTTCCTCCCTTGACATACCCCCACCAGCTGCCGCTCCTGCGTCCCTCGGCTGCATCTCGAAGATGGTGCGGAACATCACTTCAGATGTGTAAGCGAGGAACCCAATCTCAGCATTGGGATGTAAACCGTACAGGTACGGACTTTCAGGAGGAAGACGGTCGTCTATGTAGCGATGATATCCAATGTAGTCAGTGTTAGGCGGGGCCGGAAAATCTGTAACAACATATGCAATTAAGTATACACCAAGTTCTTATAGGGCGCAGCCATACCGTATTATGTACTCGTAGGATAAAATATCATTGCTACACCATTATTTAAAATTTTATGAAAACCCTTTGTATACAGCTTTCCTTCTTTGCGTTACGGGGTGATGAAGAATTTGGGAATGCTTCGGTTTATTGTTGTTCACCTTTTGTATTGATTGGTGTGGTAGTATTTTAATTACCATTATAAGATTTTACAGATAAAAAGATTAGATAAAAAATAGCTAGATAGGATTAACAGTATGCTTGATTTGAGAGCTCTAATTTTGTATCCATGATAGGTTCTAGTTAGCTAATTGGCAAGTAATCTGCGTAGCCTTTGTTAACAGTCAAATCTGATTCGAAACGAGCCACTGAAAGAAAGAGACTAGCCAGCACATTATTAATATAAGGTAATACCAAAATAGTGACATAAGAGGCAGCGGATAAGCAAATCGATAAGTTATTGAGGTATTGTAGAAAATGGACTTCGGATTCGGTTCCACAGACTTCAAATACAGGTACTATATATGCTCTATCCCAGCATTGATATTTTTTGTGCTGTGATAATGGACACCCACACACACAAAACTATGTTGACGCCGTTTTTTGCTATGCAATGGCATCAAACATTGTTGTTAAATTCTGGAATAGAAATATCGAAAACATGGAAATAATAAATCTTTTATTATTTCAATAGTGAACAATTTTTTAGTCTTACAAACATTCCGTATTTTCCACAATTTCTAAGACTTACTTTAAGTGGATGGACAGTTTTTACGACCGTGAAAATCTTCCATTAATCTGCTACCTCCATGACACTATTTTTCTGGATTGTCATTAGCTCCTTCGTAATTATTTATCAATCTTATTGAGTTAAGTTGCAGTTATCTGTAGGGGCTAAAATGGAAGAGGGTCAAAAGTCCCTTTAGAAAAAAGTAAACTACGTCCTAACATACGATACAATATAAAAAAGGTAAATGGCTCAAATTTCGTGATTACACTTGATTAAACGTTAATAGAAAAAGAAGAATGTTGTGGCAAATGGTGAATTGCGAACCGTGGACGAGAAATTCATAAATCTGGCTCAAGCTGACAATGAATGAGAATTTGGTACACGATGATATTCAGCGTAACACTGGTTTATGCCTGCTTTGGAATGACCGGTCAGTTTTAGGAGCTGCAGTATAACATTGCGAAATAGAAAAGTACAAGAAACTTACTTGGTGCCATCATAAGCTCTCCTTCGACCAGTTCAGGCTGCATGTAATTTAATAAGTAGCTCCTACATAGTCGTCGATCCCAGTCATCTGTTATGTGTCCTCCGTACATAATTTCCCCAAATAGATATCTAAGATCTTCCCACGGCACCTTTAAAAGCCAAAGAATTAGCATCAAGTCACCCATCCCGATGGAGAAAAAAAGCATATTTCAAAAGATACTTGGCGTTCCTGAAAATCTTTTACGCTAGTTCTATCTATTTGAAGATATTTCGTCATGAACGGAAATGGAGAAATCGACAGAACTGTTGATTCCATATTCCATTGAAAACATGAAATTTTGTCAAGTAGATTTGATAGAGCATCTCATACTTGGTGGAATTTTGTCACAGTTAATAAAGGCCATACCTCAAATTTACTTGGTATTCCATATTCAATATTAGTAAATAAAAATGTATGGATTTTAGATTGCAGGCTCCTTGCTTGATAAAATTCTTCATTCGTTAAGATACAATGATGTAACTTATATACGAGGGGTCACAAATGACTGTTGATTTTTATTGAAAACGGGTCACTGAACGACCTTAAACTACATTCACAAATTTTGTCCCGTTCATGTTCATAAATTGCCGTAAATGTTCATAAATTGCTTTGCAGCTTTTGACTATTTCTCTCTATCCAAATATACGTATTTTATTTGGATTTGCGACGGAAGAATAAATAATAAGAAAAAATTCGCATCTTCAAACATCGTTCCCTCATGTCTGTCAAGCGTGATGCTTTGTTCGTTGTCCAACCAACGAGGAACACATTGTGCCTCAAATACTTCTTTCTATTGTGGTATTTCATGACTGGAACGATAAATCATTTTGTGTTCTGTTATCAAATTTTAACTTTGCAGTGACCATTACCATCATCATAAATGCTTCCAAAATGCCGGGAAAGATTGATGTTTACGGAAATACTATAGTATACGGTGGTTTTCTCAAATGGTTGAATTCCAGATTACATTTACTTCCATCAGATATTAATTTATTAGAGGAACGTTCTCAGGTATCCGTTTATGCTGTTACTTGATGGCATTCTTTCATCATTCTAGATGATTTTATATCTACTGAATTTGCACTTCTCTTGGAAACTGTGTTTGATTTCCTCAGACTGATGTGCGTGTAGTGCTGAAAATGCAATGCTGGAAAATGTTTACGTTCCATCAAATTTTCAATATGTACTTGTGTCAGTGAGCTTGTGTCTTTGAGTTGCGTTCCTTTTTGGGCGAAAATCAATGACTCCAATTCAATCAACGTAATATGAGGATGATAAGTTGTATATTATAAACAAGTGAACTCTGCAAACATAAAAAAGTCAATTCAAGAATTCCGATATGCTTGTAAAAATATACTCACGACAAAAGAAAAGTATATTTTCGAATTCAATACTCATTCTAAATGAATATACTCTGAAGAAAAATATAATTATCTTCACAATTAAGATTTCAATGCTTCTCTTACAAGCATGACATTTTCTTTTTGTAAGGTTGTCATATTTTCCAACACAGATCCGTTTACGTACTTCAATCAAGAATAAGAACATCTTGCGATTCCCTCCATGTAATTCATCTACCTGTTTGGCAACGCTATGTTGGTCAACGGCAATTCAACGGTCCTCGTGTGTCTGAAACCACGTCCCTTAGTTTCTATTGGATTTAATTTTTACCAACCACCTCTCAGGATAAATGTGCTGTTAAAAAGTTGGGGCTGTGACTGTTAGCCGGATATCATACAACTGTACAGGTGTTGATGTGATATGAGTGATATGTGAGTTGTTGATAAGTTCTATGGTAAATGGTGGACGTATATCTTTTGGCTTAATTACAGGTACATATTTTTTTATATTCTGTTTATCTGTATTAACACATTTCGAACTTGAATTAGGAAAAATACTATATGTCGAAGATGAGTATAAGGTCACATTGGTACAGTTTTGATATTTTTTTGTTACTGTAAGTTTATACCAATAATAGACTATATAATGAAGTGGAAGTATTTGCGCCAAGATCATCAACGATTCAGCCAACACTGTAGTATTCTTCTAGGTTAGACTTTCTGTGTGTTGTACTAGTATTATGATATGCTCACTTTGAAATTTTGGTATTCTCACTTCCAAGACTTTTCCTGGTTAGAATTGCATATACTTACTTATTCATATCCTTGGTCTGAGAATATATTTTTATTTGTATGTGAAAAATTGCTTATTTTCCTACTGTCTTATCTCATGTTTCGTTGAATTTATACCAGTAGTCCAAATCAGTTTCCGTTTCCAATAATCAAAGATTTTTCTATATAAAGATTTTCATGAAGTCAAAAATATATTTCTGTACGAATAATGCTCGGAATAATGCAAGCCCTAAAACTTGTCCTGTGAGTATTTTGTTGACCTTATTCACTTTAGGTGGTCTTACAGAAAGGCTGCAGAAGAAGTCGAAACATAAGCATAGTTGATTTACCTATCATATGTTTCATTCAACAGCCATGGGAAGTGAAGATGCAATTGTATATATCATATATATGTATGTATGTAAACATTATAAACTGAAAGGTATTTTATTGTCCCTCAAACAACGATTTGTCACTGAACCTTATCAGACATATCGGCTTCAAACTATGACAAAGAACCATTTTTGTATGCCAGTGGTGACTTGTCATACTATTATTATACTAGTGTGAGCGATTAGTTTGTGAAATAGTTTTTATGACTGAAAAAGTGACAGTTAAACTAATTTACCTTATTGTTACTCTCAAGGTAATTATACAGGACGCTAACGCTGATTGTCAAATCTCCAACGTTGAACGGGTAGTTTCTGTTCCATCCCTGAGGACCGAACTTTCTCCTTTCTGCAACCACTGCATGGAAATAGCAAAGCGCAAATAAGATGGCCTTGAATTCCGCTTCCTTCGCAGACATTTCCAGGGTTTCCTATATGGACGGGTGTATTAGCATCCTTAAACTACATTTACATAGCTGCATTACATGGTCATGTGTACTCAAATATACATATATTCTCAATGGCCACGATATGCAGTTGAAACAAATAAACATAACAAAGTATAAGGAATCATATTCTTTCAAAATCGGACCATTTTCAACCATATGCAATGATTCATATATTGAACTTGTACGATGAAATTCTTCAACGAAAGATATCTTATTGCGTTTGCAGTCTGAAAGAATCACTTTATGTACTACTTTACTATATCAGTGGTTAATTTTCAGCTTTTAACTGACAACTGAAAGATATTGCCTCAGTATTGCTGGCATTGATGTCCGGTTTCGCTGCGGAACTTTTTATTTATCGGAAAAACTGCGACTACTCTAAAAGGCTTACATGATTTGGGTTTGAATATTGCTCGGTGGGGATAAACCTCAAAGTATTCCCTCAAGCTTTTGGACGCAATACAGAGACGGGCAATGCGACTAATCGACACTCCTGACATTACATATGAGATTCCTGGAACTCCGAAGAAAAAAAGCTGATACTTTCCAATACTATGGAATCATCATAGTAAAGTATGATGTCTTGTAAACGAGGCGAACACTACTTAAGACTACCACCTTGAAGTTAATCAAGATTTACAAAGCAGTATAGAGTACAGGGTCATAACAAGCGCTGCTCTCAAACCTCTTACAAATTCAATCATACTAACACCTTCGATTACCAACAGCGAAGATCGAATTGGCATCATTCACATCACAAGTTGACAACTGATACAAAGTGTTTACCATCAATTGCATATATATATACTTGATACATGTTTCGTCCGTTATTCATCAAAGTTAGTTTATCAAAGTTGGCGTATAATGCAAAATTCGTTTTTTTATTTGACATATAGTGTATCATGTATGAGCCGCAGGATAACTATCCAGCTGAATAGCTGATCAATCGTCTGCCCTATTTCAACAAAGCTAATTTCAATGACGGTCATAAGAACAGTATTGTTCTAATATTTATATTATAATGAATATCTTTACCTGAGTGAAATTGTCCAAAGCTTTGTGTAAATTTGCATGCATGCCAGTAGGAGGTTCGTTGGTAATTTTAATGGAAGATTCTAGGATGCCTTGAGGTATAACACACTCTTGTGGATCAGCAGATGGTTCAGCACTCAGATATAACCTTTAACAAAAGAGACAATAAAAACATGTATTATGATTATTTTATCATATGATGGTGCCTAGCGCGAAGGTTTACGAGCCTCTTTTATCACACATAACACATTTTCTGTTCTAGGTGGACAAAGAATGTCATTAGAATCCAACTGTGTAAAGTTTAGTCCTATTGATGGATGAATCATACAAGTTTCTGAATTTATACGAATCATCCAATGAAATTCAGGACTTTGACAAGGAAACTTGAAACAACACCGAACGGTCATATGATATTTTAGGAAACAGGTTCATGATTTTTAGAAGCACATAAATTTTGAATATTTTACGATATTAGAGGAAAAATCAAATTTATGACATCAAAATTATTACTTGTCTGAGATTTCATAGTCCTTATTGTCTTGATAGCTTACAATAACCAACCGATACCATCAATGTACCAACAAAAATGCAAACTTATTTCATCGAGAACTAAAATTTGTATTTTGATCAAAAGGCCATACGTTATGGGACTTAGGTACTACGAGAAACTATTTTGAAATACATAAAATGGATACCTCAAGCATTGCCAGTTGAGTTGTGGCCCAGGCCTTGAAATATTTCTTTAGAATATACAGAGTATATCGATTCGTTTAAAGTTCTGATCTTTTGTGCAGCTGAGAGCAAATGGAAAAAGCAGGGATCTGAGTTGCTAAGGTGAGGATCAACTTGTATAGTACTTGTCCTAGGTCCGCACTCAGGATTTCATTTCGGGGGGTGGCCCGCAGTTTCAAAAGTGATACTTACAACAGATCTAAAGGCGATATTATTGATGATCGTTTCAATATATGATTTACCTTATAAAGAAGCTGATAATTTTGGAATTTAGTATTACAAAATACATTTCATATTACTACATAGATTGTAAAATTTACTCTACAAAATAAGTTATCTCAAAAATAAGAAAATTGTTTTTGATAGTCCTAGTGAAGGATACAAATAACTAACTTCTCTAAAACTTTGGGGGAGGGGGGCAATGCCTGACTTATCCCTTCATATCAGCCTACAAAAAATCTAGTTAGACAGGAAAGATTTAATCTGAACAAAATAAGCGATAACATATAGAATGACAAATCATGTGTTAACAGATTTGTTCTAAAAAAGCGTTTTAATGGTCATATTCCAGAAGTGTAAGTGAGTTTTTCAAAGCGTAGGAAAATTCAACTGAAATTTCAAATCATTATACCTTCCATATATGCTGCAACAATATATATACTTCTAATAGCCCATCTGTGTACCTGTAATTGTCGTGTCCGCCTTCGCTGCACTGTTCCATCTTTTTTTCTAGCGTAGCTAGCCATTTCTGTACAAGATGAATATTCTGCAAGATGACCCAATGACCTTCCTGTGCTGCCACGTCCATAGCATTTTCTGCCACAATCTCCTGACCTTGCCCTAACGAGACGCTGTGGAAATTGCCTTTATCAAAGATGAAACCCAATTTCTTGCCCATCTTCTCCACATCTTTCAAGGGATTGACACCTGGAATAAGCATATGGTTGATAATATTTATAATGACTTATGATAGTGTTACTGTTTGAGCTACTATCAGAGAACTTTGTAAATCTCTGGACCAAGCTAAAAATTCAGTCAGCTTGATAATCAAAAGAAGGTCTTGATAGCATAAGAACTATAAACAGAATACAAATAAGCAGGCAGGAAGTGAAATATGGAATGTACATAAATTTTGAATGCAGTTTTGTGGAATAACTTATGAAAAATGGTAATGTTATCACCGTTTGATTTATGACTTTTTCCCTAATAGCAATCCGTAACTGTTATGGCACCATAATATGGAAGATCGTCATTTTGCAGATACTTTATTATTATATTCAAATAGAAAATTATTGATAATTATTCCAGCATACTCACCTAAAAAAGATCTATCACATAGAACAAACATACATTAAAACTCTTTTTTCGGACAATCCGGTAATTGTTGCTTGAGATATGACGTCATATTTTTTTGTAAAATAAAAACCCCCACTTTCAATTACGTTACAGGAAAAGAAATTGGCTAGAGAGATATAGCCTCCCACATAAGTATTTTTTTAATGAGTTTATCAACAATAAATTATCTTACTGTTGTTTGAAACTTGTAGACAAGTATTGGTATCGAAGGAAATGCAAGGAGGCGGCATTCATCACCAACAACAGCAAAGTGTACAGCAAACCCAGCGTTGACATTAAACCAATCTGGCAGCCACTCATAAAAAAGATCAATAGACTACAACTGGACCAGACAACAAACAATGACCGACAAACAGCCACGTCAGCAGACCGGCATACCGCGCATCGGGAGCCAATCAGAACAGACCGCGCACAACGACACGTCACCGAACGGGGTATAAATAGGCATGAAAAGGAACGTGTTCGCCAGTTCACCTGAAGACGATTGAAGATAGCACATCAATCGAAACGTCGTGATACTCAAAAATTTTATAGACAATGGAAGTCCGAAATCAAACTTTTCATAATAAATTATCTTGGTGTGCGTGAAGAATATTGATTCATGTTGTGCCATAAAGGGTGATGAGACCACCATTGCGAAGGTGAAATAAAGGCATTCAAAATTTCCGTTTGGTCTGTGCGAGATTTTTTCTCTTGTTTGCCGGATCGAAAATGTTTTGAGTACATTCCAAATTTTATCATACTATATGTATCCTATGACACACGTGTCTTCAAAGTGACAAGTGGCAGATGATTTTAAAACAATAGGTGCGACCATTATCTTTGTGTAACCAAAAAATGATGAATAATGTTACTAGTCACATTGCATATATACAAACTTCATGGAGATTGTAACAGAATTGATCTAGTTTGAACAAAAATCCTTATAGCTCAAATTAACCCCCATAATACAGAATATAACACAGTACACTGACGGAAGCAGATTATGTTAACATATTAGTTATTGTAGAAACTACCAAGTATGGTCTATGCATGAATACGAAACGGTAGAGCACATTTGATATAGATGGAGCCAGTCAGTAACAAGCTATTTCACGGTATTACTATGACAAAGAGAATATTAAAGTTCAAATGTACTTTCAGTGAACAAGTTTCAGCGTAATGTCAAACAAAAAATTGGCGAGTAAATTAAAAGAGATCGATGTATTCGTACCTGGTGACAGAATGAAAAACGTTGGGGTAGATGAACTGGTTTCCTCGTAGGATTTTTCAAATTCCACACTTCTAGCAGTAACGTACTTGTTTCCAAGCTTCTCTTCAACGAACAGTCGTACAGCGTACGTCATTCGATCTGGTCTCAGACATCGCATGATGCACAGCTTCTGCAGACTGGTCTTGTTCTTCCATTCGCCGGGGAGCTTTTCCTTTTCAGGGCACTCGCTGTCAACGAACTTTCTCCAACGTTTGGCTGAACCTAAATTCAAAAACACATTACCAGTTATTTAGGAATCGCTTTCACTTTGATTCAACTATTTTGGGAAATGGACTATGCGTAGGAAGTGAAATAGTCAAATTCGAAGCCGGGAAATATTGAAATCTTCTTTCATTAAGCATTGTCATCAACATGCAGTCACATTTCCTTAGACTGGTTTGTTCAGCTAATTATTTACAGTAGTAGAAATAGGTACTTTACAAATACAGTTTGAAGTAGATTTTGAATTTGATTTTTTATCCAGAATATAATAAAGTTTTAGTATAACTCATCGAATTACTGTAATACAAGCCATATTTCACACACAGGTGCTGTTTCATCCAAGTAGGGCTATTTTATTAAATGATTGATATAGTCAAGCACATTTTTAGATGTGATCAACTTCTCAAACCGCTTTCATTCAAATATGATACAGGTACAGTAAGAAATATGTAAGACATTCAATTTATTGACTCAATGGGTCTTCAGTAAATACTCGTATATTAATGAAAACTGTTCTAACACACATAAAATACCTTCCAGATCTTTATCCAGACTCTTGAACTCGTCCATCAATGACAAAGACTTAATTCCACCCCAGAGAATGTTGCTGAGAAAATCCACTGGCGAATTGAGGCCAGCCAGAGCAGGAAATCTGAGCAGAAAGTCCAGTTCCTCTGGATTCATTTCGCCCAACTGCTGCAAAATCTGGAATGCCATCTGGGCAGTAAATATGAGCTTGTCTCTCTCGAAGAGGCCTCTAGTGGTGTACATGAACACGGAGAAAGTGATACTGTCGAGCAGATTCACTACTCTTTCCTTCAGCTTCTCTGCAGGTATTGCTCTAGACAGGGCATCCTAATGAACGATATTCGATTAATTTTATGAAAAAAAAACATTGTTTCTATTTACAGTACAGCCGATTGTTTAAAAACAGATTGTTGGCATCATATACATGTGGTTTTTATTTTCGAAACTCCTCATCATAATTCAGAGAACACCTTTCAAAAATGTTTTTATAATCACGAATGTTCCGAACAAATTAAACCATCAAAAATTGTTAATAAAGCACCAGATAGATATATCGAAGCTTTTTTTAATTTATCAAGCACGTGCACGAATACTACACAGAAAGCTACACCACAGATTGCTGCTTAGCCTATTAACAAATGACTTCAAGTAGATCGGTCGATTTTGAACTATTTAAAGTAAGCTTTTTATAACTGGAAATAATAATCAAGAAATTTTGTAAATCTTTTCAATTATGATATGAAACAATTCAAGTTTCTCAATATCTACATTTTTGAATCTAATTCAAAAAAATTCAATAGCTTCACACTCCGATCATAAAATTTATTTCATAAACTATTTCCATTGCGTGAGAACCTACTTATCGCTATATTTTTCCGGCGTTGCTCAGAAACTCTATAAACTTTTGGTAAACGTTGCCAGCCCTCTATATGAGCTCAATAAATGAAAATTCTATATTAGGAATAAAAATTAAATATTCAGATAAACATATGCTATTGTGTATCGTGTTTTGATATTGATATAAATCGTCGTTCCATCATTTCCTCAAATTGCAAAAATTTTATCTGAATTATGAAAGTTCAAACATATAAAATCTACATTCTACAAAATTAAGTGTGCTCTAGAGGTACTCCATTTAAATAGCAAAATATATTGTAATATGAAATGCCTAACTGTAATCATTTAAGAAACATCTTCAGATGCAAAACTGAAAAAAATGTATGGCCAGGTACAAAAACAATCACCTCAATTACGTTATTCTCGGTACTTAACCGTGGATATGTATATTTAAGACTATTATAAGGTAACATGCTATATAATATACCTAAGCTAAAAGGAAAATGGAAGACTCAATAATCTTGTTAAATCCAGTTTTCTCTATAGGTAGGTACTTTATATATTTATATAGAGATAGCAATGTCTATTTGCATCCATATCATTGCGTTTACAGTAAACTGAGAACATCTGTTTCTCTAATCTCCATGTCATTAGGGCGGTCCGTGGGACGTGAAGGTGTCGCAAAAATCAGTTAATATTTACGTGGAAGAAGTGAAAAAATGGTTGATTACTCGAAATTATCGTTCTGCAACGTAATACCTTCATCCACTTCCCCCCTTCTATAGTCAACACAGAAAAGATAGCCTTTAATTTCCATATGTAGTATCTAGCTTTATTTGAATTATTCATGACTATAGAAAAATTGTATTCTCTAAATAATAGTGATTTACATGAGAGCAATATATGTTTAGTTCCTCTAGAAGTTTAAATTTACATTCAAACATAGTGGAGTTTGGTATATTGGTACCTTGAACACAACGCTGAATGCCTTCAAAGAGAATTGATATATCGCGTTAATACGATTCAGGCTGTTAAGGATAAAGTACAGAAGGGAAGCTCGTGCTGCACATGGTCTGTATTGCTCTCGCGCTTCATCAATCTTGACTGTGGTAATTTTCGCTTCATCTACTTTAATCGCAATCTCATTTGCTGTCTTTTTGGTTGTCTCTAGGTTCCTAACTAACTCTTCGTCACCTAAAATCAAAAATATTTATCATGAGCTCAACCGATGATGACTGTGCTGAAAACCCCGAACTCTGCCTCAGGTTGGAATACTATCTCCAAACCAGGAGTTTAACGAAGGACGTAGGCATTGCAGCTCTATGAAAATACCCTGAATGTTCGTAGCAGGATCACGCGTTAGGAATACTGCGAAAATACCTTCGGACCTTTTAAGACCCATTATTATTGAGATTCCATAGAAAAATTTGGAAAGTTATTCTTCGACACTTGTCCAGCTTTTCGATATTTTATGCTAGTGTGTGCATATATAGAACTGATTTTCAGGTAACGTATGATTGAAGATAGTATGTTCTATTCAAACGACACCCTTTAGTATAGTGAAACTCTATATATGTAATTCGAATATTTTTACGTAGTTTCCATCCTTCGACGTTTGTTCAGCTTTTTGAAATTTCTTACTATAATTAATTTTCAAGTAGGTACCGTATGCTTGATGATGATACGTTCTTCAATAATGATCATGAATGTTTATAGCAGAACAATTAAAGAACTCACAATGTTACAACCCATACAATACCATTTAACTTCTGTTCTCAATAAATTTTAGCAGAGAATTTTTTCTAATGCAGTATCTGGAAATGTCATATTCCGACATAAAAATGTAGAAACTGTTGTCTGCAATCAATGACTATTAACTATATCGTCATGTAACGCATTATTGCATCAGGCCCAGAGAATTTAATCCATTACCTACCCAGAATGTTTCCTGTAGCAGAAGACAGTCTTTCCAATAAGTTGTCTTCGCATCGCTTCAATGTGATTTTGTAGTTATTTTGGTCTTTTGTTAGGTTTGACTTTAGTGTCTCCAAGTCGGGACGTTCTACTTTCACTACTTCAGCTAGAAGCTGTTCCTCCAGACCATCCAGAGTGACAGTGAAGTTGATCAGAGTGGTTTGAGCCTGAATTTCAGGTTTGTAGTGAGGATTGGCAAGCTTAGTATGAAGTATCATCCTGAAGCTGGGATTGAAGTCCACCTAAAAGAAAATAATAGTTTTCAAGTAATATTTGAGCTGTCGTCTTTGAATTGCAATGAATATCTTATCGGTGTAAGTGTAGTGCAATGAATTCTGGAATATTTTATTATTTATTTACTAAATATATTGATGGTTTAATGTGACTCATCCATATTTTTTCATTCGATGATAGTGACAATGAATGTATCACTGTAAGGAGTGCAAATTTTGTGGAATTGGCGACTTAAACATTTCATGCAGTACTGCTGCCACCTGTCGCTGAACTAAAGACCCTCACATATTGTCAATACTATTTATAGGTCAATATTTTTTGGAATAGATTTGCAACCCACTAACCTCTTTATCCCCTATTTTGATGGCTCTTCCTTTTTTAATGAGAACCCTACCAAGTATGGGATCTAAGACAGCATCCAAAGTTTCACCGATATTTTCCAGCAGCACCACCATTCCTTCGGAGATGCATTTCTCAATTGTATCCAAATACGTCCTTTGCGATAACCTAACTACCTTGAGTGCTGCACCGTACCTGGTTTTGATCCATTTAACGCCTTGAAGCTGAGGATCTATCATCAACGGCCACCTGTTGCAAAACCACTATTTACAAGATTTATCGGAACTAGATTGGACCAAAGATCAAAAGCTGTATTGTTTATATTTTAGGTTTTACCCACGATTCACATACATCGGGATATGCAGAAAGTATCCAACGTCACACTGTCCACTAGGGTGAGTTCTTAATGGCAAAATTGGTAGCCGAACTCTAGATGCCTGTATTACGCGCTGAGGCTACGGTAAACGGTGTATACGTATCGTGGTTTATAATGCAGCTTTTTGTTTTGCTCTTTTGTTTGAAATACCAACCTGGAAGAATTTGTGAGTATACAAGCATTTTCAGTGGACATACGATCTGTGGGCAACCCCTCATTATTCCACTCAGCAATCTTGGCATCGTCGGTGAGCAAAGAAAGCGGATCTAAGCCTTCGGTCATGGGAATTGGTACTGTTAAGGTCTTCAGGTATGGCTTCCAGTACTTATGAAGTAAGTCTATCCTGTACTTCTTTGTAAAACAGCCCACGTAGGACATGAAAGCGGTCACAAGTAGTATATCTCCGGGAAGTGTGATTATTGATTCTTTGTAAGACTTTACCAGCTCACGCCACCTGACGTTCTCCGAAGCTAAACCGTTCACCTGTACAAAAAAAATCCGATTGAATTACACTCTACAGTAATGGACTAAGCTATATACTAAACAAATATTATTGAATACGATCTCAAAATAAAGAGACGGTGAAGATCTATAAACAAGCTGATAATTGCAGATATCGCAATGAATTAGGAAAATGATTGCTTTGAATTTATGTAGTTTTAATTATCTACGAGTTGAAGCGCAATTAATCACGTCAATCACCACAGGACACGTTTCCGAGTCAGTCCAGGTGTTTTTTAATTGGTTTGAAGTTGCTTTTTTTTAGAAATGATGGGAACTTCTAGAAGCATGCCTTATGGCATGTTGTGAACATCGAGACTTTTTATACGATCTGGCAATGTCGTATGGTCCAAGCAGACTTTTCATATAATCTGGCAACATTGGAGGGTGCAAATGCTGCTGTTACTGCAATCCTCACGGGGTTTCGCGTCTGTGATCATGAAGACTGTAAAAAAAATCATATCTGTTGTTTTATGCCCTTGACAGTTGTTTGAATTCATATATTGAATGAATAACGAAAAATCACTGAAATAGTTTTTCAGCTTCTAAGAGTTTTTACTTTTATGTATTATGTGTCATTATCTGATCTTAGGTGAAATAGTCTTACCCTTGATAGAATATCCTTAGCTGTAGATAATCACGTTATTAAAACTACATGCATTTAAATTTGATATGTATAATTTAAATACAGTGAATGGACCTTCAGTTATACCTCCTCTTTTAAAAAACTAAAACTATTTTGAGGTGCGTAAGACCACAAGACACTATTCGCAATCACTGTAATCACTCCAATTGAGGGTTAACTCTACAAGGTTTCCAACATCAAAGAAACGAATACGAGGATTTTTACGCTCCTATGCTAAGTATATGGTTAATACGTATAGCCAATGTGAGCATTGATGCTACTGACCAGTCTGTTCGCCAAGTCGATCATATTGGCAGTTTTGTCAGCTTCTTCTTGGCACTTTCTCTTCTCATCCAACGCCTCGTCGTACTCAGCTCTCAAAATGTCAAGCTGTTGTTGTAGATCGTTCAGCTTCTCATTCAGCTCCTTCAGCTTATTTCTGTCATAAAAAATATAAAAGCGATGTACAAAATGAACACATCAAAATGCTCACTGGTATAGGAAGCCTGCCTTCGCTCAATAAACTGGTCAAAGTTTCTTCAAAATTCTGCAAATAGTTGATTTGATAAATTTTAGATTTCAGTGTAACATTAAACCACTAGAAAGAATTTTATGATAGAAAAAGCGTAAGTCCGAGTATTTGACAGTCAAATCATTAAATCGGTTATGCTTTCTTGAGCTAATTTATTTCTCGTTGAATAAACAGCAAACATATTGGTATAAGTCAAGGGTACACATTTATGAAGTATACTTCTTTTAATCAATAGTAGTGTTTGCTTCCTATAAACAAAAACTGATATCGACAATGATTTCATTGGTAATCGAAGAAAATGGAGTTTGAGAACATGATGAAGATCGGGGTGGTAAGGCCTTCATGATAAAACAGCAGATTTAACCTTTCTTTAATTGTACTAATGATCATAAGTATATTCTGCCTTGAAGAACTTGGAATATTAGCACACCGTTCTTTGTCTTGTAAATAGACTGCACTTCTTATTTTCAGCCTATGATGCAATATAGTTAGTTTGGCGGTTCTTAAAATTAATACCTTGCTTCATTCAAGTCCCTGGTAGCCTGAGCTAGAGCTTTTCTTTTCGGCTCTACCACCACGAAGATGTCATAGTACTTGAGGATATTGACAACCCAAGAACATAGCCCAGCCGCAGCTACTGATTTGCTGATGATCTTCTCGTAGCTGAAATCTGACATTTTGGTATACTCCTGTGTTGCCTTCACTATCTCAGGGGCGATATTGTCTTTGTCATAGTTTATCAAGTCGTATAAGAACTGGTCGACCTATGATTTAGATAACTATGTATCAGTGACAATTTAGAATTATGGATGTAAGTAGATCAAGAACCTGGACAAGCATTTATATTTTTTTATAGTTCGTATTGCTCTGCTGTTTAGAGTCCATCAGTTAGAATTTGATACCGTCAGCACGTTTATCACATCCTCTCTTTTGACGGAGCAAATAAGACCATGATAATGTGTTTTCTTGTTTATCGACGTTAATAAGTGCATTAGGTTTTTAATATTCATTGTAAGATGTTTTAGAGAATCGCCCATTTTGAATATAATGCAATACCAAGGTAACACACTGTTCTTAGAGTTTGCAATCTAAAAAAAGTATAGCGATCAAAAAGTTTATGGGGTAAAAAATATTGTAACTAAGATGAAAGTCGATCGGCAGGCAGAGGTTAAAATAAAATTGATAATACCTAACATATATTTGAGCTCTTATAAAGTGACGGGATACTAAAAAATGAAATATGGTAGGGTTAAAAAATCCTAAGAAACGTTTTCAAGTACGTCCTAAGATGGTCAGACACATGAAAAATATGTATAAATGAGATTTGAGCACTTCAAAATCTCTGAAGCCCAATAATTTTTTTCCAAACTATGTCATAGAACTATTGGAAAGTAAAAAAAGAGCCAGATGAAGCAAGGGGTGTTCCACCGCCACCAATCTACTAATAAAAAAAGGTAAGAGCAGAATCTACTATGTGCCCACATCATACCACTTTTATTAAAATTGGTGCGGCGCTTACTGGAAGAAGTGGTAACAAGAAGGCCAACGTACAGTGTTTTCGTGATATAAATACCAAATATTATTGAGGACAATATCAGTTTACTTAGCCATTAGATTGCTGCCGTACGTATATACCTTATTCATAATCTGCTTGCAGTCCTTCCATCCCCTTTCTTTTGGTATCTTCCCCTTCTTGGAGAATAGAACCAAAACAGCAGCGCACACGTTCACTACAGCATCGGGTGGTTGGGCGAAAGACTTCAGCTCAGTCAAATTATTCTTGTTCAGTGTATTTAACGCCTCTTGGGCTGCGATCAAGGCTGGTTCTGCTTTTGCCAAGTCCTCAGCACACGTTTTTTGCTTCACAGATACGTCCTCTTCAATGACCTGAAAAAACCATTCAAGTGAATCGATTAAAAGCACATCGTCTCTCACTATGCTCACTTGTTTCAAAATAAAAAAATGGCTCATAATCGCTTTTCAAGATGGTATAACAATCGTTACCAGATGAATTATACTAATATATTTATTGTGTTTGAAGTATTAATGGACACCGGAGTCATTGAATTTCTGCTTTTTGTTAAGAGAGTAAGACGTACGCTCAGGCTCGACGAGATAGAGGCTTAGAAGGATGCCAGGGCCCGAAAATGGAAACGCTCTGTCGATGTTCTCAACTGTTACGCTATTATCTACCATTTGCTTGTTTTAAATGTCTTCAACGGAATTTCCCTTTTTTTACCCTTGAGGTCTTTAGAGGGCAACAAATTCTAGATTAATCCATCTGCCCTGGTTTTTCCCTCGACCGTCCTACATAGACGTTGAAAAATACTAGTAAGAAAAGCCTTGTAAGGCTTTTCGCTCTTTCTGTGAAGAGCTTCATTTACATCAACAACTGTGAGCATACGTACTGATGAATAGCCGAAGATTAGCTTCAACACTAATCACACAACATTATATAGATCACAGTTTTTTTAATTAAAATCGATTATATTTTGTTCTACGTCTTCATCGCTAAGTAATACAAACTAGCGGAATGTCAGAAATGGCTTCTTGTTAGTAGTACAAGATACAAGTTTCGAGATAGGGGTGACAAGTTACGAATTTCGAGATATGGGCAACGAGTTACGAGTTACGGGTTACGGGTTACGGGTTACGGGTTACGAGTTACGAGTTACGAGTTACGAGTTACGAGTTACGAGTTACGAGTTACGAGTTACGAGTTACGAGTTACGAGTTACGAGTTACGAGTTACGAGTTACGAGTTACGAGTTACGAGTTACGAGTTACGAGTTACGAGTTACGAGTTACGAGTTACGAGTTACGAGTTACGAGTTACGAGTTACGAGTTACGAGTTACGAGTTACGAGTTACGAGTTACGAGTTACGAGTTACGAGTTACGAGTTACGAGTTACGAGTTACGAGTCACGAGTTACAAGAGATACAAGATACGAGCTCCGAGTTATGGGTAACGAGTTACGAGTTACAAGTTGAGTCGCGAGTTAAGAGTTACAAGGTAAGAGATACAAGATACAAGCTCCGAGTTATCGGTAACGAGTTACGAGTTCCGAGTTCTGAGTTACGCGTCACGAGATACAAGACGCGAGTTCCCACTTATCGGTAAAGATTTACGAGCTACGAGATGCAAGATACGAGTTCCAGGTTATCGGTAATGGTTTACAGGTTTCATTTGAAATGGAAACGTATTCCGTTTCATTCGTTGATCTGGACAGCATGTTGGTGCTGTCACTGTAGGATCTCTTATGTTGATAGTTTTACTCGGTCCATACAGGATGTTGTCCGCCGCCGATTGAATTAGATTTTCTTTATAATAGTTAGTTGATATAAACTCAGGAAAGCTTTGGAGTTTGATCAGATATCTGGGGAACTCTATACTAATTAATTTATGGTAGAAATGTTAGGTTTGCAAAGACGTTCTAGTCGTAGGGCAAAAGGATTCCCACTTAGATTCAGTTGGGGTTCTATTATTAAAATAATATCACTCGGTCCGTTTCCTAAGCCACCCAAACAACCTGACCTTCACATCATCACAGGTATTTACTTTGTTAAAACTCAATATATAAATATAAGAGAAACCTAAATATTTATAAGAATATTTTGAAGGTTTTGTTATATACTGTACTGTTCTTTAGAGTCCGCGCAAAATTCTCCGGAGTTCTGAATTTCAACCGCGGTACGCCATATGGTTACCAGCAGCGGCCGGTGAATTCTCAGCATTGGTAGGCTGCGTTAAGTGTTTCCAGCCACTGACATTTCCTAAACCGATTACTACTGAAACCATGGTACTGTTTACAATCGGTGAATTTTAATGTTATCAAATGGTGCATGAGCGCCTCAGATGATTTACTAAAAGCAATTTAGTTACAACATTTAACACAAATATAGTCATACGTGCTACACTATACAGTATAATGCTCAGCAAGACACAAAAAATTAATAAAACCCATTCTCTAAATACACCGGATCATATCCTCAACCTGCTTTCTGATTCAATTCAAACGTACCTAAATAACGGAAACCAATGCACTGCATAGCCGCGAAATTGATTTCTACAGGAAAGCAAACTCCTCTGGATACGTAAAATCTGTGTATTCGAATAGTCAGTTGCCCAGCTTAAGGGTAATTACCGCTAGAATTTTTAAACGAAAGAGGAGGCAATCAAGGGTTATAGCCTCCTCTCTCCGTATGGATAACATTGCAGCTGTTGCCATGTTGCCGGTGCCGAACGAAGCGCGCTGCCGCGGTGGTCAGTTACCAATAAAAAATAATAGCTGAATGTTACTCAAAATAATACCATATTTAACTAAAACTAGGTTCATTTCTGACAGAAAAAAATATATAAAAAAATATACTCTCAAAAAAACTCAAGAGGAAGCTGAACCTCCCTTGCCTCCTCTGACCAGACACCACTATTAGTGAGCCCAGGATATTACTATATGAAAAGAAATCACAGTATAGATTTTGCGGATACTAAAAGTATCAACACTACTGAGTATATTACCTTGACTTTGGCTTCCTCTGTACTGGCCACCTCCTGCTCAGCAGCTACCTTTTCATTCTCTGCTGACAGTCTGCTGATCAGCTTGTTGGCTGCTTCATTCTTCGCCTTCAGTTCCACCTCTTGAACTGCTAGTACGTCCTTCAAACCATCCACTTCCTCCGAAGTAGATGCTAACTTGGTCAACCCGTTCTCTAAGCGTGTGATGTTGTGCTTCACTTGATTTGTTTTGTCGGTGAGTAATTTAGAGTACAGGTCGATCTGTTCCAAGAAGGATTTCGGAGTAGTGTAGTTATAGCGCTTCTCATTCTGCAGATATGCCTCGGACATATCATTTACCTAAAAGAATTATTTAAAGCTATTTAGTCAAGAAAAGCACGATAACTGTATCTTTATATCAAAAGAATAATTGCAGTTCTGAATCTATCTTTCCTCGATTGTAAATTATTCAGATTTCCCATTGAAGTCATAATGCCTCTGAATTGAACTTTGTTCTCCAATTTATTTATCTCTAGCTAAACTTTTATGTATTGCGAAATCCTAAGTTTTTTGAAGTGTTTTCAAGAGAAATATTATGTTTGAACAGGATCGATACCAGCGTCGACCCATCAAGAGGGACCTCAAAAAATATATATCCAAGAAGTCGGGTAGAGGAGGTACTGCCATATGTCGAGGAATTATCTAATGCGATCAGAAGCATAAAGCGACGATGCGACGATGGCTAATCACAAAATGACCCTTCCCTTCGCTCCATTGGTCTGCTTCATAGTAAGTGAATATCTACTTATTTAAAATGTAAAAATATTGCATATATCAATATTTGTATAGGAAACGTCTAGCCGAAATTGTGTTTCAACTACACGGCCTTTGCAAACAAATCAGCATGTCAGTTTATGTGCTTTGCTTCCGAATTGTAGTCCGAATTCGTTGCAAAGTCCTAAAGTATACTTACCACCGAGTGGACGTAGGACATGAAGAGAGAAACAGAGTTCACCAGTCCTGGAGGTAGCACCTCAATTTCAGCTAAGAATCTCTTCGACACAGACTCCAAGGCTTCTTTTGGCCATTCATGGAACCAATCAATCGATGTACAGTTGACCAGAGCCGGAAATTTCCTGGCTCTCACTCTTAATGTGGAACCAACAGGTGAGAAGCACAGCACTACCTTCAACAGTCTACGCACTCTGTCAATAAAGAATTTCCAGCAGTTTTCTCTTGTGTCCTGTTGACCGGTACCTGTAAAAGAGGCATTTCAGTCATAAAAAAGTCAACATCTATATTGACGATGGCCATCTAGAATATTTCATGTTATCACTATATCTCCCTTTTCTAGTATGGGTGAGACCGTGGCATGACAGGAAGTGGGGTGAAATCAACTTTTATCTCACCCAGTTTCTATCGGGATACGGTCACTTCAAGAGCTACCTGCACAAACGGACTCTGCTCGAATCGCCTAACTGCACTTATTGTACAGGTGCGATGCATGGACAAGAACACACGTTCTTTACCTGCGAAAGGTGGAACATGTGGAGGGCATCAATGATGATGACCCTGGGCGAATTTGTTACGCCAGATACCATAGTGAGCTGCATGGCTAGATCCCCTTAGACTTAGAATGCTGTGGCGGGATTCGTAGAGATGGTTCTACGGGAAAAAAATCAGAGGAAAGGGCCCTACAGCAGGTGGTCCAAAACATGCGAGCCTGATTATAGGCGCTGGTAATAGTGCCCACCTACAGCAGTCTGGTTCATATGGGTTGGGCAAACCTGATTGTAGCCGCTAGCTACAAGGCTGCCACCGTGAAGTAATGTGTTAAACAGTTCCGCGGTGGCGGTTGGCGTTCGGAGGTTTGGGTTTTAGTGGGTATGTACATTGCGTGTACTAACTACTACTGTGTAATAATGACGGTAGTTGTAGCCGGTGGTGAATCCCACACTCCGGCTTTCCCCCTCCTAAAAAAAGTATGGGTGAGAAACGTGCTAACTATAACGAATAGCTATCCTAGAAGTGATGAAAAATAGAAGTAACCTCGTCAAACAGGTTAACGCTCTGCTTACCACGCAATGGTGTCAGATATGAAATAAATATTTTAATCGAATCTTGGAGCTGAATACTGAAAGATATTGAATAGTAGTTACACAGATTCTTTAATTCAAACTTTAAAACATTTGAAATGTCGCGAATATACGCTAGAGAAATTTCTGTTTTTGGGAGGGAAACGTCTGAACAACTATCTATTTCTAACAAATACGGAATATTACCGAGATTAGAGATTTGTAGATCATAGAACGTCTTTGAGCAACAGCAAATAATAATAAAATAAACATAAAATAATGAATTTAACTTGATAACTTCGTCACCACTGCAACGATTTTCAAAACATACCAAGCTTATTCGTTCTTGCCGTACTATCATTGAAATCCAAACAGATAGGGTGACACAGACAGACCGATGAAAATGAGTGACAATGTTTTTGTGATGTATGGTAGATGACTGACTGAATATCATAAGACTATATAATATCCGAAGCTTTATGCATTTTTGATAGTGGTTATTTATTTTGTTCCTTATCATCTATAGCGTCAATGTAATCGATTATCCGATTAGTTTTCGAGAACAAACTTACCTTTCTTCATTTAAATGAGCAATAAAAATTGGAACTCAATTCATGGCATGCTATCTTGGAATCAAGAAAGCTTTCAACATTTTTTTAGCAAGATTGTGCAGATTGCGTTAAAAGAATATCAACTGTAGCAGGGAGTCTAGGATAGGTCAATTCTTGCAAGTTGACGATATAGTTTTTCATAGGTGCGGTGCAAACTGCTATATATTACTGCAGAATTTGGTTCAATACATGCACAAGGAATATTTAACAAGAAACTAGCTAATAATGGAAGCAAAGAACGAAAGGATTTAATGGAATGGTCATGAAAATACCAATCAGCTGTTATTCGATTCGAAATCTTTAGTAGTTCGTAGCTCATAGTTCATAGTAGCATAAATTAAAAAATATTTTAAGTTTGATAAGATGGATAAAGTTGAAATATTTGCAGTTAATCATGCACATTAAAAGATTGTGTTAGTTACACAATCTTTTTATCTGCATGATGAAACAATTTCACCGACTAAGAGCATCTACAATCTAAATGTTTGCAGTTAAACCTATTTTCAAACTTTCTTCAACTACCATGGAATGTTTGAAATGCATATAAATCTATTGTTGATATATGCAAATAGAATGAAGTGTACCTCACGTGAGGAAAATGCAAAATACCACAGTGGTCTCATCAAGCCATCAATAATTTTTACATACCTTTAACTTCTCCTCTGACTGCATTAATAACATTCTCCACGTCTTCGTCAGGCAACAGTTCACTGATCTCTCCAGATGCCAGCATGTCATTTACCAACACCAAAAACTTTTCTTCTGGAACTTGGGCATCAGTCATCAAGAAGACTATACCTACGCTCTTCAGACCGGACTTGAGGTACAACGCTCCTATGTCACCTTTCATATCGCCCATCGAGTAACCCTTTTTCAGCTGGATTTGAAACACTTCGAAGGAAGAGATGGACGCTGCCAGGCGAGTCAGTGATTGTTTGCCCGAACCACCAACGCCCACTAGTAATGCGTTGCCCCTTGGCGACTCCATTATTCTGAACAGCAATATTACATGTTATTATGAAAATAGTGGCATTACGTATATCTACTTGAAGTAGGGCAACTTTCTATAGAGTGTTATTTTTTAATTTGTAGCTGTTTAGGTGTATAATAAAACAGTAAGTAGTTCTACATTCCGGTAATACAAAGAAGGCAATCAAGATAAAATGTACCAATAAGTGTGAACTATACGATTGCAATGCTTACGCTTATGCTCTTTACAAACATCTTTGAGTGCTGTGCCAGAAGAAATCATTCTTTTTAAATCAGCGAATGAAAATGCGAGTTCAATGTGAAAAAAAGAAGAATATATTATAATTTGGCAAAGGTGAGTTTATATGCTACACTAACTACATGTTAAATATAAGTTGTATACATAGGGTATCAATAAAAAGCTGAAAAGGAAAAAGTAGTATTCTAGGTTTGTATGATCCCTCAAGCGCCGCTACAGTGAAGCTAATAAATTTTCCATCTTTAACTCGAAAATGATACATTCTAGCGAATGTTTCATTCAAACAGATGTTAAAAATCATTGAATTATGTGTTGAATGAGAATTCCAATCATTTATTATCAAAGCATGTTATGCTATAAGGTTATCAAATTCTAACTAATCAACATGTTTTCAAGACATAATTAACTTTTACTCTTTACTGTTTCTTCCGATATTAAATGATATAATATATACATTGAAACACATTTAATCACGACATCTACAAACATTCATTTGAACAAGTGAAGATTCGGATAATTCAATATCTGGCAACTTTTTTTTCAGTTCGGCTGGTAAAAGCGTATCTAAGGTTTCTTTTAAAAGGAATTTGTTTTGCGAATGATATTTCATTCGTGATACAGGAATATAAGGAGCTGACATTAGAGGTATACGTTTAAGACGTCTAAGTTACATTCCTCTCTTAAGAAATGCAAGAAAATTTAGCTGATATGTCCTAAAATATTTATTTAGTTAACAAGGCGTGTTGATGGTGGCTTAATGTACTAACATATGAAGTATCAATTTTCGAAGTCTTTCCTAAGCTATGGGAAAAGGTGCTTGATTGCCCTTATTTGTTCATCTGAATAAATAGCAGAGTATAGGAAATACTTTTCAACATTATCAAATTTTGCTGAACTTTATAAAAAATTATAGTATTTGCAGGACCTGAAATGATCAAAAACCGAAATCTAAGGAAGTGCTTTAAAAATATTTGTATACTTGTTGGTTTGAATCCCAACTCTTGGAACCAATAAAAACTGAGACTAACTCTTATTTGTCCTAGTACTAAACACGTATAGCTATTCTTCAAGAAACGAGAAATCGGACTTGAAGTATAATTATCCAGAAATATAATTAAATGTTTCGCGTTTTCAAATTTTCTGAAGAGTTCTCAGACTGGAATTCTGGAAAGTTCCTCTTGTGTACAAGTTTTCTGGGTTTATAGATGAATAGTCAGAATGGATCCCGTCTTTACAGTTTCTACTTGAGGGGGATGCCATTGGAGGCTTTCTCTTAATATATGAAAGTATGTAATACCAATAACTCACTAATGCCCAATCTATTGGGTATTACTGAGTTATGGGTATATTGCTTATACTAATCAATTTTCTTTTTCTCTCCCAGATTACGGAGGAGTCGATTCCATGATCAATGGCAAAGTTCCAATGTCTGTTTCCAGGTAAAGACGTGGACCATATAATTGAATAAAATTTAGAGTTTCGTACTTATACGTATTAATTGATTGGACACCTTCATTAATACTACATAAATTAAGTTATTTCATGTGGAGGTGTGCACTGATGACCTTAACACCTCGGAAAATGTTGATTTCGTCTGGTATGGACTTAAAAATTTAGGATGCATGTTGGACATACAATTTAATGCCCTATAGCTTTTATTGTAGATTTTTTCCATTCAAAAGGATTGTTACCGCGTGACGGATGATTGAAAGTCGCCATAATGCGGAAAGTTGGTATATCACCGTTTTTGGATTATCGATGCCAGCCTTACTGAGTACTGAACACCTATTAGACCCACAATTCAGTGCTCTTTAAGTTTCATGGTTGAAATAGTCCTTACAACGAATTGTTACGGAGCTACGTATATAAACTGATAAGAATAATAATTCGCTAACCAACACCTTTTTCCAAGATACCCCCTTAATAGACGTATTTTGACTGGTGTATATATGAGGAATTATTTTTTTACATAGGCTTTTTGTATCTCTTCTTTGATCTTAAGCGTACACGTGTCTGAGCCTACACTATATGCTATCAATATGTTAGCTTTGTTAAAATGATTTATTATATATTATAGTTTCGGCAGCTTTGGAATGTTTACATCTTACACGATTGTGATCGATCAGAAAGAACCAATTACAATTTCATGGTTTTTCATACAAAAAACATTAGGACCCTGATCTACTAGCCGATTAGCTATCTGTAGATACAGGATTAAGCTTATTTATACAACAGGGGTATCAAACTCAAAGGATAACTTGGGCCAAACAAACAAGGTTTAACATTAGGTGGGCCGCAAAAAGGTCGATATTCCTAGGAACCATAGCACATTTAGAAAACTTAATATCCTTTTGCCTGGAAATGTGATTAATATAATATAGTGGGATATTGTGCCAGTAGGAAGAATAACAGAATGAACTCTACAATAAATTCACTGGCTGTGCATAGGAAACCTTAAGTCTACAATGGAAGAAAGGCATACATGCTTTTCATTTCTAAAAGCCAAACACTTCAGAACGCGGTTTCGTTTATTGTACTTTCAAAAAGCCATCAGTTTGTCTTCGAACGATTCCTGAATGACATAGGGGTGGTTTGATTATTCTATTATAGTGATAATATAGAAAAACATCATAGTCGACTGCCGACAGGCAGAATAATGTATTCATATAGGCTTTATGTGTTACTGATATTTATTACCTTTTAAATAACAGTATGTTCCCCCAAAAATAAATATAATAGATACTCAATTTCAAACACGTTCTATATATGTGATAGTAAAATATGGAAAAATATGTATTGTATCTGTACATGAATAGATGGAATTCAAATTGCGTTTCAACATTTATTCAACGTGAAGGCTGGAACGCACATTAATCAGAATATCTCAGAGCATCCATGTTTCATTTTTTCCGCTATAAAAAAATGCTGTCAAGTAGTTTGACTGAGTGATTCTCATGCAGTCAGAATTATATAAAATCTCATCCTAGGCACTCAGACTATCTGCATGTGCTTTGCACTTTTTGCGGGTATTCAATTCTATCAATATTGGAAAGGATTCCACTGAAATTCGTACGCGAAACTTAATAATTATAAAATTTATAAAAAAACTGTACACCGATGGGAATCGAACCCACAACCTTCAGCAAATTACTGGAAATAGCATCAGTCATAACATGTTTAACCAACGTTCGAGCTGTTTAGAAGTTGGAAAGGTAGAGGTAAGAATTGCGACAAAATAATCATCCGCATTCAGTCATTATCTTAGAATTCAGGAAGCTGTTGGTTCAATTCCCACCTTCAAAATCATTTTCATTTCAAATTGGTTTTCAAACTATGACTGCAGCCCTTTTTACCGATGGTAGAACAAGCCAATATAAAAATATATCATAGTATTCACCTGTTTATCCTGCATATATGGTACATGGCATCGTCAAACAGAACGAGGTTCATAGCAGCAATCAAATCGTTATAAGCGGAAAGGGCGTCGTGAAGCAGCTTGCTCAAATGATCAAATTCAATAATTGGAAAATACTTTGGGTCACCGATGCCTTCTGCAAAGTGGCAGTAAATGAGAGGCTTTTCAAATACAGCGTTTTCGTCCAACTCCTCGAAACTCTTCTTTACCACCTCAATAACTAGCTTATTGAAGGTGTCCAGATCCCTGCGCTCGACTAGTTTGTCCTGATATACTCTACTTGCTTCATGCAGCCACAGTCTGATGAAGTCCGTTTGGCTCTTGATCGCATCACCGTTGGCAAATAGCATACCTTCAACAAAAACAGTAATGACAATTATTGCTAATCCTGATGAGGTAAATCGATTTACAGTTTCTTATTAAGAAACTTGTGGGATTCGAACCTTATGCCTTCAGATTCTCAGTCAGATGCTGTAGCCAACTGACCGTTCGTTCTAGACCATCGGTGATGTTAGGTGAACTCTCTCGAAAAACAAGTTTCTTCTGAATTTCAAACTGCACTTGTCATTTCCCCAAGATTGAGGATTAGCAAGTAATTAATTGTGATGGTTGTTTCCTACAGATTGGGTACTGTAATGATTAGGTGCAAGGGTATGTTGTCAGTAACAGAGATCGGAGATCTTTACTGACCCAAACAATGGCATTGTACTTCGAGTTACGAACGACGAACGTAATTTGAAATTCAGAGGCATTTTAAGATTGACGGATAGAGTGCCATTATTGTTGAGTTGGGGAGAGCACCTGACCAAAATTTATGTGTATATGCTATATGGTTCGATTCCAGCATTAGGCCAGGTATTTTTTCTGAGCTTCTCAATGCGAACTTGTAAAAATAAGAATAAATGGTGCGTATACAGTACGTTATTTGAAGTATATAAATGCAAAACTAGACATTTGACGTATAAAGTGTTTGGAGGAAAACACAAAAAACCAGTCAAAATAGTTTTTTTGTCCAATGAGCTTCACAAAGTTATTCAGTATTTTGATATTTATGTGTATTATTCTAATCGAATGCATTTGACCTGTTAGTTGAAAGATATTTCGGTTAAACTTTCAGGGATGTCTGGTTTAGTAACTCAGACTTCCAGATGTCTGCTTATGCAATCAAACAAGCTGCAATTGATGTTTGCACCTTTCTAATATTGATAGAATCAAAACCAATAATGACAATAAGGGGCTGTAATAGAAAGGACCATTTAAATAAAACGCTTCTAATGGCTAAATGAACAAAACTAAAATACGACTGAACAACAAATAGCCCAAATGCGGCTGTCACACTTCGATTGGCTCAAAGACTGTAATAAATGTAATAAAGACCTACAGGGACTTAAGGGCCAGAAAATTTTTATCCTGGAAATGTTTGCATAAGGAATGAATATATAATTTATTATTTTTGCAAGAGGACAAATATTCTGTTTTGCATCCTCCAGCTTCATATTATAAAAAAATCCTCTTTCACTGAGCATACCTCTTCGACATAAAAAATCTTTGAGCATATTATTGATAGTTTTGAACAATTGACAATTCTAATGTTGTTTATTTGCAGCTTTCTACCTTGGAAAATATTCGACATGTCCCTTAGTGTGAAGGTGTAGTGAAACTTGATCGCAGTTGGCAAGAAGGTCTGTGCAACTTTGCTATGTAGTCCCATCGCAGCTTGCACAATCACCGGACATAGCTTCAGGAGCTTTGGGTCGAACTTCTTGGTCGTGTCGGCCATGTGTTGACTGTAGATGGAGTTGTAGATATGATAGGATGCGTCTTGCGAAGGGAAACTCACTGCGAACACGCAGAAGTGTCTCTGCAGTCTGGGATTTATGGTGAAGGAGCCTGCAGTGGGGTTCATGCAGGATACGAACTGAACGTTGTGAATATCCTTAAGGGTAAGTTTTTGTCTGTCATACCTGAAAAATCAGAGTGGAGTTAGTAATGGTTGAGGAGAAAGTTTTATAGTTTTGCAGTGGTTTATGCATTCTATTTCTCTCGATTGATTTAAGTTCAACGGCGCACCCGCAGAACAAGCCACTGAAACTCAAAATTGATACGCTGTTGGATTGCATGTGATTTTGATAGTGTGAACGTGAATATAGGTGCATTACAGGACATTTTATCGGCTGGTCACCACGATAGTGTGACCTAGGGGCTTCGGCGTCAGCACAGAATACTAGAACGGATTTGAGTCTCATTTTAGTTCCAGAATGAATGTCAAGCTGTATTAAAACTCTATATTTTATTCTGGGTACCATAACAAGCTAGAAGTCTATAGTCTGCATAAAGATTCATTCATACTAAAGGAGCTTTTGAGCCCGGTAACTGGGCTGAAAGCGGTAATATTGCAGTACTGCCAAATGCGTTGCGCCAAACGGAATACGTTCAGCGTGATACTTAGTCAGAAATTAGTGGATTTTCCTCAGAGCCAATTGCTTTGATTGACATCACCTAAGGTCATGTATGCATTCTTGATTGTAGATGAGTATATTGATTTATACGCCGGGTATTGAACAGTACGTGATCAGATTGAATCGTCAAAAATTACTACCAAAATGACACCGTGTCATTTAGATGCTGGAGAAGACAATTATTGAGCCACTCAGTACTAACTCATGTCTGTTGGGGCATGAAGCCAGAAGATTTTAATGATATTTTGGAGAAATATTTGATTTTCTCAATTATTGCGCCTTCCATTTCTTTTATGGTAAACATCATCTTTGTCAGACATCATATTCCTACTGTCAATAAACTCAGAATTTCTTTTTCTCCTCACCTGTCTACATGACAGCATATTATGAAGAAAATTTTACACAAAGCTTTTTCCCGGCGTCAAGTAGAACTGAAGAATTGATAACACGTAAGTGTTGTTTTCAATTCCGCCTCGCGTTAAACTTTACGTTCCTGCTACTGCAATAAATTTTACTCAGTTTTCACGAGGCTCCGTAACCAGCTACTTTGAAAATACGGACTAAGTAGTGGAATATTCCCTTTTCTCTCTTTCAACGCATAAATAGTCTATCGATTCCCTTTGTATTTGTTCAAACCACTTGGTTATGTTTGCTTGTGTTTGTATAGTATTAGCGTAATTATTTAATATTAGTAGTCGTACCAGTGCTGATAGTCCATGTATTGCCTGATTAATGTATGCGGCTGCACCGTGAAATATTTATCGACCTCTGGCATGTTCATATCGTCTACGAAGTAAATCATTGTCTTGCTTCCTGGTGGACCATATACTCTACCGGCCTTCTTCTCGAGCGGTTTTTCTAGAATGCGCTGGAGCATCTCAGATGTGGTATAAAAGTTGAAAGGAACATTCGTGATTGCATAGTTATCGTTTAGAGCTGCAAGTTTTTCGGCAACCTGAAAAAGATTCATAAGTAATACGCCACTTAGTCATTCGATACTGTAAGGGTATTCAGAAATACTTGCGGAATCTATCAACACACAGCTCAGTGTTCGAGAGAATAAGGGGTTGCAAGTGATAACAAATATAACGAAAAATAGCATGATGTAGCTCATCCCTCAATGCAATGATATAAGCTCAGAAATATAAATTTGGATTCCCAAAATTTTAGTTTTGAAACTTTTTCATTTCCAGTATTTACATAATTTACTTAGTCAAGTGTATCAGCATTTCTAAAATGAGGTTCAATATAACGCTTGTAGGTGAATGAATATTGTGATCATTTTTATCATTATTAATATGAAAAATGAAAAGAAAAAGGTGTGTTGCCCGGGCTCCCATACACCAGGCGATTCTTCCAGCGACTGTTCTCCACATCGTGAGGAAGCAATCACTAGGTCCGCAAATCGTGCGTCCTACGAGTAAATAGACGGAGAGAACCTAGGATTATTGCTCTCTGCATACTCCCGGCCAAGACCTCTGCCGAAGCGCGATATGCCGGGATCTGGCGAGGAGGTCCTGATACTTGGTTCTTTTCTTCTTCTCCTTGATGATCTTTATCTTGGCAGGAGCCCAGAATCTATAACGAACGTCTTCTTTATTTGGTGGTCGCGGAGGACTTTGTCGGGCTTACTAGCTTGCACAAAAAGTAAAGCAAAAAGCTGCAAAATAATAAAACATTCGAAATGCATCGGAAATTTAATTTCTATCGCAATTAGATTTATATTTTTTTATCTAAGAGGAAATGTGTGGTAATCGTCTATGTTAACAAGAACGGAGGATTACGATTGCCAAAAGGTTAGAAATGGAATGATAAATAGCCACTCACAAACTTAGACCCTTAGAGAATATATACCGAGATTTCAAGGGCCTCAGAAACGTCGAAAACCGGGTCTAATCAAGTTTATATTTTTTTCTTTTTTCAATACTAGTTCACCGTCACAATATCGATTAAATAAGACAGAAAGCTCCTTTATCCCTGTGATAGTACTAATGTAGTGTCAAAATTTCACCAAAATTCGATTTGAACTACTACTGTAATAGCCGACCCGAGAACTACCGGACAAACAGAAAGAGAGATAAACCGACATATATACAGCTACAACAAATAGACCGAGGGACACGAGTGGAATGTTGTTTTCTGATGCAGAAAAGTGTATCATCGTCAATACAGGGAAAATGGTATATGTAAAAAGACAGCGTTCGGTCAAGCAATATTAAAGGTTTCATATTAACATATGTCAAATGACATTCTGGAATACTATTGACCTCAAGCGACTTTACTGACCATTACAGTTTTACCGCTACCAGCTGGTCCCACTAACATCACAGGCGACTTTTTGTTCATCAACTGATCCATAAAGAACCGAATTCTAGTAGTTTCAGCTGTATTCACCAGTGTTGCTTGTAGAGGAATGTCACCATCTAGCTCAAACTCTGGCACCAAATCTGTCCATGGCAGGAAACGTTTGGATTCCTCTTCGATGTAATAACTGAAGACATTGCCTGAAACGTCGAAAGAGTTCTACAGTAACGATCATTGTAGATTTAACTCTGCAATACCAAATAATAGTTTTTGTAGACTACAATAACAATGTTCAAATGTTGCAAAGAAAATATAATTGTCAAGTATCAGATAATGAAATCAGTGTAGATAAGTTCCAAGAGCAAGCAGGGCTACGTCGAGGGGACTTTATATGATAAAAAATGTTTTTTATATTCAATATAAGGTACTTTGGGGAGTAATGAGGGCACACAGTGTTCATTAGAGCTGCTATGTGGCGCTGAATAAATTTGTATTTTTAAAATTAGAATCCCAACAGCATAGAGCAGTCAGGATGCTAAATATACTAAAAAAATCTACCCTAAAAGGACTGCATTGGTTAATGCAAGACATATTCTAATTAGTTCATGTTTTTATATTCAAATTAGAAAACTATTTTGCACCAGTCATTATCATTCGACTGCTTGATTCTAAGGAGTTATATATATATATATATATATATATATATATATATATATATATATATATATATATATATATATATTCATATATTGGTCATAGATCATAGATTCTCATTTATGAAATTGCAGAAGCAATACAACTAGCAAATTGTTATTACAAAAGAATTATATAAATTAAATTAGTTGATTAATAAAACCAAATTGGCTTCTTGATAAAAAAAAATCTACGGGTTATACGATAAACGTTTTATGAGTATTTATCATACATATTAATGCAATGTTGTCTAACAAACATATACACCCAGTGGACTGTTGCTTAACATTAAATAAAGACTGCGGTAGGTATACGAACGACAACAAGAAGATACATGAACAAAAAGCACGGTATTTCTTAAATGTTTGAGATCAATGTCAAAAATTATTCAACACAGCAGAAGAAAAAAGTATTAAGGAGCTTGATGCTGTACTTGCAACACAATGCATACCAAAAAATAAAAATCAGGATCGAATATTAAAGCCGCCGACCTTTTATAATCAAATTTGAACATATAAGAAATACCTGATTACTTTAAATACTTCCCTGAACTCCTGTTCAAAATTTATACGATTTCCAATGCAGAAATTCGTGAAAGTTAGGACCAAATTAACACATAATGCATTGTCTGTAGCTGGTTTAATGTGCCCAGAAACCGTTACTTTGTGGTACCTACCTCCTATTGGGAATTTCACAGCCTTGAACTCATTGGTGAACCATTTACTAAACTCGTTTCTCCAGTCGATGATTTGGTCTTGGAAGAGCGCTGATCCGAATGCCCATACTATGCAAAACACGAAATAGATCTCGTACCTTGAAAAAACATAAAATGTATTATTTTTTTATACATTATTATTATATTATGTTATAAATTTTATTTTTTTATATATTGGCAGTCAGGAAAACATGAAGAGTTTTGAGACTTCCACTACTTTCGTAATAACTTATGATCCTCGATCAATGTAGCTTCTAATATGTTTGATTAAAATGCAGTAATATCTAGCAGTAGTTGATAAAACAGAAGCAGAACAAATATCTGATAAATAAATAAATATCTGTTATAAAATGCTAATCACAACCTGATATAACGTAAGACGTAAAAAGAATTTGTATGTCTTAAAATTGATTAATTGCTTTGGAAATCTTCATGAACTACAATAAAAATAGGTGTTAAATTTCTATATGTTTTGAAGGAAAATGTCTGAACTACGTCTAGTCATTCCAAGGGGGTAGGTTCGACATTGACAATCAGAAAACTGGGTTGTCGGAATAATTGCACATTCAACTGTAATATAATGTTAATCCAAACGTACATACTACCTGTGAAGTTTATCGATATAAAAATAATTAGCAAAGGAGTTGCAGTAGCAATGAGAAAAAATTTTATTTGACAAGGCAAATTTATAAGAGCTATCGGAGTTGATCCACATCATAGCAGTTCACTGAATAAAGAACTTCTAAGAAGATTGGAATGGGGAGAATATTATCTGTGCAAGAATTTGCTAGTTGCTTTCCATTTCGTTCAGTATAAAATGATATCTATAGAAAGAGGACAACCTAATATACAAAGATCTACAATCAACATATGGTTGAGGTACGGGAAGTATCAAACCACTTGCAATAACAGTTTTGCGGTGAGTGACAGTGCATTCGTGTAACCATTCGACAAAGCATTTTCAATTTGCAATGTTATTTCAGTGAGTATTTTACACGACTACAAACACGCATTTCGAACAATACAGGAAACTGAATAATGGACTAGAAAGCACATTAATCATCTACGTGAAAAATACTAAAATACATCGGGGATGGATTGTGCAAATATGAAGTTTCACGAATAACATCTGTTCATGCACAGCGCGTTGTACTTTATTCAAAACCACTCTCAGGCTCTTCATCTTATATTTGAGCTGGCCGGGAATTAAGGTCACATCATACTTTAAAAAAAGGCTCGGAGAATAAACTTTAAATCTTTAATTATAATTTCTTGACCATCATAAAGACGCATTAGCGAAAACGTTAGTGAAGTTTTTGCGCGGTTTCGACTAGCGGCCAGAACAACTATAAGATGAACCAGAGACAACAACACAGGATAAGATTCAGAAGTCACTTTCAGCTTCAGAGTGAGAAATTGACGGTTTCAATAGTGGATTCTAATTCCTCAATATTAAAGTAGACCTTCACAAAGTATTCTAATGACAACCATCAGTGATTTTGTGAATACAGTTATGGCTTCAAAGATGAGCACCTTAGCGTGGCTGGTCTATAATATCTGAAATACCTACATAGTTCAAGGTCTAAAAAATATTTGACGATAACAGCAGTTGGTTTGAAAAGTAATGGCGTGGTCCTATTATTCAACAAAACATTACGTATAAGCTGCAAAGCTATATTTTTTTTAGTATTTTGAACATAATGCTGAATGTTCACTTCATATCAAGCTAATACAGGAAATACATTATTATTAGATACACTTTCACCATTTATGTAAAAATATAGAGAGAATATTTATCCCCATGGGATATGTCAACCCAAAGGGGAAACTAGTTTATTGAGAAGAGTATTGATGGTGTCAAAGTACTTTATACAGAGTGATCACGAGAAGACCATACTGTTGGATTTTTTTCCAGGTGTATACAATTTTGCAAGACTTATTTATTTGCACAGCAACAGGTTTATATTATAAATAACCTACCATACTTTATTTGAAAAAAAAGAACGCGGAGAAACTACGAACGCACATTACGAGTAAGTATGTTCAATGCAGAATTTAAGTGAAGCATTCAAAGATATATAAAATATAACCGTGAATATAACTATCTTCCGACATGATATATAAGGATACCCATCTTGGAGAGTAATGTTGGAATGGCTCTATGATGACGCATATAATTTTCCAATGATACTTGCTGATAGGTATGGGTATGAAAGGATTGGACACACTGCGGTGGTGGATGGTAATCCAGTACCCATGAATTAATCCATTTTCATTTTTAAAAGCGGCCAATCTAGTCTAACGTAATGTCACGTTGCAAAATGAAAAGGCATTGATTAATTATCACGTCACTTGGGGCCTTACTACGTCACAGCTCTGGCACAAGATTTTTATTATTGCGCTTTCACTTCAAAATAAAGTATATAAAGTGGTTAACATACATCTTTTATTGGCAATGAAATCTTTTTCTGGGAATATCCATATTTTTTTATTTACCGACTACAGGTTATGTCGCTTACAATAGCCATTATAAGGCGATAAAGTAATGTACACTTACCAATCTTTCGGGCAATCTAATGGGACATTTGTAGGTGTTAAGAAGCAATCCAGCAGCAGACACAGCATTTGCAAGTGAGCAATGTCAGATATGGGAGTGATCTTCTTGAACTTATTTCGCACTGCGTCCAAGCAAGGAGGTATGTACTTGTCGAAGAGGATCATCAAATTAGCCTTTTCGCTCTGTTGTGACCTAGTGTCAATCCAGGAAGCTATGAATGGGTTCCAACCTAGATCGGCAGGGTTGATGTACAGGATACCAGCCCTGAAATGTATGACCCAAATGAACCAGTCGTTTGTACTCACCCATCAGAACAAATATAAGTTGATTATTGGATGTAAATTAGGAATGGGCGAGAAGGAAGTCTGCACTAGTTATTTATTGAATTCTTCTTCGATTTAACGCATGAATATGAACAATCATTAAACCGAAGTGCTGCTTTCGAGCAAATCCCACCGGAAGTAACCTCAAATAATTAAACCACAAGGCGATCGAATCTTTGGTGGCAGAAGAACTATACTCAATACACTTTGCGCTCAGTGAGGTACCAAATAAATGGTCCTTTGTGTTCTTTATTCGAGAGAGGCAATATTGCTCTGTAAGAACCATCTGGAATCAGTTTATTTACTTTTGAATTAATAACCAAGACATGCACTTTTGCGTACTTCAAATGGTTTGTCAGACGATGGCACTCCCTACTCTGTCGTGCCGGTTCACAAATTTTACAGCACGCGCATACTTTTATGCCAGTTCCTGCAAGGTGCGCTTGACGTTTTGGATAAAGGAATATATTTGTTCTGATACCTCGCTTAGTGTATCATACTCGTAGGTGCAGTAAGAAAGTTTTAATTTATGCACATGGTCCAATTATCTGCCTCAAAACTCAAACCTTTTTTTAATGTTCATCCGGTAGGATTTTTACATTTATTTGTTGCATATAATGCCATAAATTGAGGATAGTAAATATGTGGAATCAACTGGAAAGAACCAGTACTCCGCTACAACTTTTAACGTCTTACCTTGAGACAGTCGCTGGTGTGGCTGTTCTTAAGTTGGCGATTTCAAACAACAAACGCATGGCATGAGTGAGAGCAATACGCTCGTTACTGGCCAAGGTCAATACTTTGTTGTCATCCATCAATGTATTCAAGGATTCAATCCACATTGGGTCTATGTCGCCATCTACAACGGAAGTTACCAGGTGAAACCGATCCTTAGTCGCAACTTACGATAGTGAAAATTGTGAAAAGAAATTTCCCCAGCTGCTCAAACTAACTTTCCTGTTTTTTCAAAATTTCAAGTTGTCGTATTGAAAGGACGATGTATGAATAACAGCATAGAATTATTTATATAACAATATCTTTATGCAAATAATTAAAAAACACTTCAAAATATTTCTGTTCTATTTTGAACGTCTCAACTTATCATCGAGAAAAAATAATATATAAATTACAATAATAATTATAATATATGATTTAATCAGGCGTCGTAATATTCAAAGAAACAGTATTTAAGACATCATTATCATTAATACGTTTTATATGATTTTTCAATGTATTGAAACATTTAAGGCGGAGTTTTATCAATGCGAGAAGCCATTGTAAATATGTCATCGATAATAACAAAGAGGATCACAGTTAGAAAATGAAAAACAAACTCCTCTCATGTCTCATCCAGATCATTTTGGTCTGTATCCAAGACTGTTAGCCAGAACTTCTTCATGACATCACCACTGACGAAAGCAACGTATCCATCTACCCTGGACTAAACAGTAGACACTTTCTGGCAGCTTTTAAATGTCAATTCTACAGTAAACAAAAGAGACTCTCCACCCACAACCATCAGCGTGGAATGGAATTTGCCTAAAATTGGATCCCCACATCGAGATATATAACGTCTTCTATTCAGCTCCCTCGCATCCTTTCCCAAACGCTCTTCTTGCTGTGCAGCTTCGCATATGACATTAGCCATATTTCTTGCATGGAATTGGGCAAATCACACGAATGACCTACATCGGTGAGGGCAGCATGTTGTTCAGATTAATGAGGACATTGAAATAATTGTGGAATGGTGATCTACAAATCTAGATCAGTTTAATGCACAACAACTCGAAGAACAACCCTGACATTAACTGACTGAAAAGTGAGATGCTGATCTGCCAGTTGTGCAGACGGAGAGATGCCCAATATGGAAATCATCATTCATCAAGCTCTGGGAGTCAACATCAACAATAATATGTCATCTCATGATCATATATCCGGTCTTCCTAGGTCGGCATTCAAGAAGCTGGTTATTCTCTTCTACAAGGGCTAGATCAGACTATCGCTGGGCTACCTCTCGCACATGATAGACTGCCCTGGGAACAACTCCCTAAAGCTTCTGAACACAATCCAGGAACGAGCATTACGACTAGCGGGTTCACCTGACCTTATAAAAGGACCTCCATTGTACCTACTATACTGTATTATTATTCATATTCAAAGATCAATCCACTACCTTTAGGGAACTTTGTATCCACAATCAGATTTTTTTAGAAATGTTTATGAAAGGACCCTCGCATCGTGACAATGCTTTCATCAGAAACAAGGATAGTCATGAATTTATTTTTTAGATGGATTTATACTCGCAGTTCTTTTGATTATAGTCCATGCAGCATTATTTTTATAATTGGGATTTTTTAATTCTCCATTACACTGCAGTGGTTTTGCCACTGTAGTGCTAGGTGTAACCATATTCTATTACTACTCAATTAGTTTTGGGTATATAATAATGGTGGGGAAGGCATTCACAGCACATTTTCGATATCGCTTGTACATTCTGCTCCTACAAATTTGAGCATCAATGAATTTCTTCCACTGCCAAGACCTAAGTACTTGGACTATGATGAAGAGCTGCTCTTCAGCGATTGAAAAACTGATGAGAGGTCAGACCGTTAAAATTTACTGATTTATGTTGGCAGACGCCAGTTTTGCAAAAGCACACCAGTTAAACGATATACTACATTACAAATCTGAATATATGGACAGCTGCAAGAAGATTTTATTGTTCTGCCTGTAAGTAGGATTTACCTCGCCAAATTACCTCGCTAAACGTAAAGACACTCAATAGATCCGATGTGGTCTAGATATGAATTTGATATTTAAACTTCAAAGCCTACGGATGCATTAGTATAGTTAGTAATGTTTTATAATTTATTCGTGTAATTTAAATAATTAGAAAGTATAATTTATAAGGAAGAACGCAATAAAACTTAGGGGTTACAGTTAGCAACGGTCTTATGAGTATAGAAGATGATAGTTCCTGTTTATCTACAAACCTAAGACGATCCATTTAGGTCCATCCCCACTCAAATTGGCCTGTTCTCTCATGATGACAGAAAACAAGCCATCTTTCCATTCCCTCGTAGCAGGATTTATGACTCCGAATAACTCGTCATTAGTAACAGCTTTTGGATTCAGGTCATTATAAACTGGCCTTCGCTTTTGATTAGCGTAAGTCCTGTTCAAGGTCTTCCAAACCATTGTCTTTCCAGTACCCGAATATCCTATGATGAAGACGGAATGTCTCACGGCAAAAAGCTCTTCAAGTTGCACTATTTTCAAAATAAAACCCTCTTCGGGCTGAAGCTTCATGTCAACGGCTGTCTTCTTTATCATTTTCTCGAAGTCCAAGCTGCGCTTTCTCGGTACATCCAAGGCTGGGAATAAATCGCCAATGAGGCCCATGAAGACCTGGAAAGTTTCAAATTGGAGTGGGTGGTTTATTGGTACAAAATTAAGGGTAAAATCTGAAAAATATGTTGATCTAGAAAAAAATTCTAGCTGTGAATAGTCTTGTAAAGAGTTTTGATAATTTTCGAGGCACGCATTTGGCCTGTAATATGCATGATATAATATTTTGATCTATAATTAGTAATGAGTATATCTACTGCCCCGTACTTTTTTCAATACAAGGAAAGAAAGTTGAACTACCATAAAGATATGATATAGCAGATTAAGGTTAATTAAGCAATTAAGTTTTGTGTACATCAAGGATAGCATCATAAGAGGTATATTAAAATATTTATAAGGTCTCTTACGGGTACATCATCTGTCACAATTTTGGGGATGTTGAAATCTCGTAGTGCCCTCATAAGTACTTGATCCTCTGGCCTGAGTCGGTCACCTCTTTTTAAAGAACCTGCTACCACCAATACGGATTTAATAGCACGCAATCCCCAATCGTAGTGATCCTGGAAGTTATGGAATACAAGGTCCTCATTATAATGGCCTCAAGAATTACCTCTATATAGGTTATTTCAAAAGTTTGATTCCGGACTTCCATTGTCTATAAAATTTTTGAGTATCACGACGTTTCACCTGAAGACGATTGAAGATAGCATATCAATCGAAACGTCGTGATACTCAAAAATTTTATAGACAATGGAAGTCCGAAATCAAACTTTTGAAAAATCCACCTTGTCTACAAGTTGTAAACAACAGTATATCGGTGATATACGGTTATAGCTGTTTATCTAATGTTCCAACCGTACTACTTGTCATTAGGCAGTAAGTCAAAACTCATCTCCAAGCATTGCGCACGGCGGCGCTGCCCATTCGCAAGTTACGATGTCAAGATCCTAACACTCAGACTGCTTTGAAGAGTGTGAGGCAGTTTGTGATAATAGGGATAGATGCCGCAGTTTGACATGACCTATTCCCCTAGTAGTGCCTCTGTGAAGCATTGTAATATTGCATTGTAATTGCCATAGGAAGCACGGTGCAACGGGGACACGTAAATGGCGGTTAAAACACCACTAATACCTAAAATTTTCTGTGCTTTAAATTTGTTAAATTAGATTTCATTCGTTCAATGCCCCTTTTGCAAATGAGAGCGATACAAACAAACTTTTCGTAGTTTTGTTTTAAACATGATAAAGGCATGTGCTCCTTCTGAGGCAGAAGTGAAACTAGCGATCAAAGATCTAACTGATCCAACTGTCACTAATTGTCGCTAGATCAAATGCTTAGCAGTTTTGAGGTCGCAGGGATACATTTTATGTGACAGCTCGTGGATGGGTTTAACCTATGCTTCTAGTACCGAGGTCGCAGGGATGAATTTTTTGTGACAGCTCGTGGATGGGTTTAACCTATGCTTCTAGTACCGAGGTCGCAGGGATACATTTTTGTGACAGCTCGTGGATGGGTTTAACCTATGCTTCTAGTACCGTGTCTGATAAATCATGTCAATGGAAATAAGAATCAATCAGAATATCATCAACCTGTAACACTAAAGAGTTACATCAGGCTGGTATCAAAATGAGAGCGCACAACGAATTAAACTGTTTTATGGTTGACTTTTTTTCGGTCATAAGAAAAACAGGGCGTTTATCTTAAACAAAAGGTGGCGCGTAAACAGCAACAGATGGTTTTATACTCTTGTTTTTCACAGAAGGCTACCTATCATAATATCGTGATTATAGTTGTGCAAACACAAAAACTAATTCTTGTTACCATTGATATTTAGTAATTTGTAATCTCTAGTATCTACAAAGCACATAAAAGCTAATTGTTATTCGCGAATATCCGGGCGTAGCGTTAGGAGTCTCGGCCTACCTGTTTACTCAGCAACTCCTTACACAAAGTGTACAAGGTGATGAATTTCCTAGCTAACAGCCTTGCTTCGATGAAACCCTCAGCAACTAACATGATCTCGCAAATCAGTGCGAAGTCCGGTACTACCATAGCACAAGGCCGGAATAGTGCCTTCAGATTCTCGGGAAGTTCTGTACGACCTGCGTAGCCAGGATTCATGGTGATGAATAGACCCACCTGTAAAGAGACAGCAAACCTCTCAAACTTTTGTTATCTGGTGGATTTCTCTTTGATGCGTCTTAATTATCCTGGTCGTTAATTGATACCACATATAACTGTTGAACGGGCATTACTAACGTTTGCGCTATCAGGGCAGCTTTTTCGGAACTACAAACTGAATAAAATTGAATTCTGAAAAAAACAGTCCTACTTTTTCTAAGCAATTTTTTTTCTAAATAAGAAATCACTTATGAAACATCATGGGATGCTTGAATACAGAAAGATGCATTTGGATTGCTGATTAATGCATAATGGAGGATATAGTGAATTTTCACTGTAGTATGTAGTACCTGGTTAGTTGATCACTTAGTTATAATAATAATAATAATAATAATAATAATAATGATAATAATAATGATAATAATAATAATAATAATAATAATAATAATAATAATAATAATAATAATAATAATAATAATAATAATAATAATAATAATAATAATAATAATAATAATAATAATAATAATAATAATAATAATAATAATAGCTTTATTACCCAACAGATTCCATTTATAGGGTAATTTTAATAGACATCCTAAATCAACAAAATACATATGGATACCTCAATACAGCACCGCTAAAGATATATTACAGCTTGATTCACTAGCTCCCTCAGAGTACACATACAATAATTGCATATCTTGTTGAAATTGTTGCACATAACATGGACAGGAGACTTAACTAAAATATTTGTCCTTGGTCTACTGCATCTGAACGTAAAATTTGTCCTACTACAAAATCGAGGTACATTAAAATAATTAAGCTGGTTCAAAATAATAGAGCATTCTATCTCATTATGTATGATTTTGTATAGAAATGAAAGAGATGCTATATTTCTTCTTAGTTGCAATGAATCTTGATCGAACCTGCTACACAAAAATTCGTAATTAATGCCTCGTTCCGGGTAGATACCGTCAACTTTAAAAGCCAAGTATTTCAAAACTTTACGCTGAACTCTTTCTATTGCTTGTATATAACAGCCATATATAGGATTCCAAATCACACAACCATATTCTATCTTAGGACGAACTAACGAATTGAACAGTTGCTTGATTAACTCGATGTTCGAAAAACTCCTACAATTTCTAACAGTTGTGGAGTTGACAGTGAATACACTGTGATATATTGTAGTTGAATTTGTTTTCATGTTAGCTTTACTTAATATTATCCATATACACAGATTCAATTTATATAACATGACATTAAGCTATTCAATTATTATATTAGTAGTAAGTATAGTCTTACAGTGTAGCTTGGGGGAGAGCAACTCCATTGCTCACAATTTTGTTCCATACCAACGCTGAGACCACGAGAAGCTCTATACAGGTGATTGTTATAAGGATATAAATTTGAATCAAGCTAATCCTGCTGCTATATATACAAATTTCTAATCTATAACCTTATACAGACATGGAGTTACAGAGGTTGAGTACCGGCAGGGATCGATCGAACCATATATTTTCGGTTATCTAGACCAACCCCGTATCCTCAAAAGTGTCAACGCTAGTCTACAGAAGCGTTTCTCGAAACTAGTTTTCCTTAGTCTTTCAAACTGCCCGTATTGTTTTTTTTCGGACTACCGGACTGTAGATTGGTATGTATACCTCTTAGCTAGTCTTAGCAAAATTAAAAAAATATCCATATCTTTAAGATACTTTGTGAGAGGTATGGGGATTGGTTGATAAATCCAAATTGACGGACACTATATCGTCACCTAGGAAACACAACTACGCCTGTCTGAGAAACAAGCGCAAAAAGTGAAAGTCCAAAGCAATGGAACACGACCTCCTAGTAGACAATTAAGATGAAAATAAGAAGGCAATAGGATGTCTCACAAAGTTGACATTTAACATCTATGGCATATTCAGCCCTTCCTCTCATCTCAATCAAATGTCCAGCTGGGCGTATACTCGCAAGCAAGCGCTCAAATACGTCACCCGACGCCATGCAAAATAGAGGAGGATCTGCGATAAAAGCTTTAGCAGCCCTCCTGTGATTCTAAGGAAATCGCTGTGGCAGCCGTTCCCCCAGAGATGTTTGAATAGTTAATCGCTACTTGTAAATATCTACCAAACGCTGCGGTAACTGAGATGCCTTGCCTGTCCCTTCGCTCCAAGGCTATTAGCTTATAATCAGCATCATGTAGTTATACGGTCTTTCAGATTTAATGAGACGTATGCCAAACAGTAACTCCATTGAAAAATAAATGATACGTTTGTATTAAGATCTATCGTCTTTGACACATTTTATATTTAAATATCACTTGTAAATACTACTCCGAGCATTGAGATTTTGATAAAAATTTGGGAACATTTAAATTGTGCTCTGGTATGCCTGAGAAAATCTGTGAGATCAGGGCACTGAGCATGAAGATATATTTTAAGACTTTCGTAAATAATCAATTTCTGTCAGCGATATCTAATCCGACTCAAGGCGATCATACTTGAACAAGAAAGCAGACCTTGTAAATACCGCTGCTACAAAAGATATATATAAGATAATGTTGTTTCACGAATCGCACAAAATAGATCAATGCTGACTGCCTCGATTGCTTTTATCTATAATGGATTCAGTAATTTTGATGGTAACATATATACAAACATAATCACCACATTTTGTGTGCTTGAATGTTTATTTAACCTAAAAGACTCTCTCAAAAAAATCCCGTTTATTTTTGTATTCTTTACGTGTGGTTGTCATCGTCAATTTGAATCAGTCTCTTATCATGGGCAAGCGATTTGGTTCCCTGTTTTCTGCACAAATTCGCGTCTTCTAAATAGTTCGGCAACATCGAATGTTTACATAGACAGATATATGTTTTGCTCAATCTGTGTTTACTTGTAATCGTTTCGCGATTGTGCACATTTATGAAAAAAAATTGGCGTGTTTTTTTTTCAAATTCTTTAGGGATTTGCTTTGGTAGTCCCACATATTTACCGTAATACATAAATGCGTCTTCCCCAAAAGTTTCAAATAACATAATCAAGATGTGACTGTTTCCAATATTTAATAAGTATTTTGGTGTGTCAGGTTACTGTTGTTATGAACACACAGTGTCCGCATGGAGATTTCAGGACCCTCACCACTTACGTCAACTTCCATCAAGCCTCTGACAACAGAAATCAATAAATCAGTGACATGCCCTGACATGACATTGCTACCGATTTGGCATCCTCGGTGGGCCAAACCCTGGTGGGCTTTATTTTTTTGTGATTGCCGGAAAAGTTACTATTCTCTACGTGGTTCGGATGAACCTTCATCGGAATACTTCTCGCATGTTTGAACACGTATACTGAAGAATTTCCTGGAATTTCTAAACTCAATCCAGATTAGTGGACGCATATGGTATTATAAATCAGCACAGTTTGAAACATTCAAGGATGGTGGTTGATATACCCATATTTTGTTCTATAGGGTCCTATAGTGGTAAATGTTCGATCCAGCTGACTGGGATAATAGCACCAAACGACAACAGTCGAATGAATTGTAGTAGTTGAACTGCCTACACTTTAAACGAATATTCTCCAAAGGTATCTCTTTTCAAGAACCTCATCTGCATTATGTGGTTTGGGGGTATGTTTCCAGACTGTTAGAGTTTATTGCATTTTAGGGTAAATGTATTCAGAGTTTATCATTTCACAATGCCTCTCGAATGCAACATGCTTTCTGCAAGAGCTTACTTATAACAAACATCACCTAATAAGTGAACTTGTAGTATGTTTTTATTTTTGTTCTCATAGTTCAGGATTATTCATAATATTATACAATTTCATTGATTCCTTTTATTGATGGCAGGAATAGATTCTATCTAGTTGAAAAAGCTGCACATTCTACTCACCGTTGGAACTAGGCCAATGTCTGCGCCCAAGAAGAAGAAAGTCTTTTTCTTGTCCTTAATAGCATCCTGAATTACTTTCACCTGGACAGCTACCACAGATAGCACTTCAATGCTTATTCTGTTAAATTCATCGAAGCATCCCCAGCAGCCAGTCTGCGCCAATCCTTTGTAGATGTTTCCAATCGATTTATAGTCCATCTGCTCCGAACAGTTGAATACGTACACCATCATACCAAGCGCTTTACCCAAGTCTTTGGTAGTTTCTGTTTTTCCTGTTCCCGCTGGCCCTGCTGGTGCACCTCCCATTATCAAGTGCAGGCTTTGAGTTAACGTTATGTAACATCTGAAAGAGATTGATAATATCGATATTTAAGAGAAAATCACAGCCTTACAAGTCATTGGTAACCAACATCTGATATTTGAATAGGTATTATCATCACCGATGTATTAGGAAAGGAAGAGACATTGTGCACAAACTCGTCAAACTATGCTTATATATCATGGCTTTATATATTATACTAATAGAATACATAAAAGGGTGAGGCTTAGCACCTATAGCTATTTTTACACCTAACCCTTAATTACTTACATACTCCCGATACTAGTCCTCAATATGGGACGTTTATGCTAACATTGCATATGTAAACTACGAAATTATGAGTGTATAGGGATCTCCTAAACACGTACAAATTATTTGCCAGTACTTACGTATAGTATTGGATAGTTAACGGTAATTTGGTAAAAAAATGTGATTTCATATATATTATTATTAACTACAGTCTTCTCGCAAGATTGCGGTGTAATTAGGTACTGACGGAAGTCAATATCCGAGGTATTGCTCTACGTTCAGCACAACATGATGAGAATACCATCTTATAGACTTTATTCAATTGAATATTTTGTGTCTGCAGAGGTAAGGATAGGAGGAAAGGAGGAGATATTTTCAGTACCGTAACTATTTGACTACCAATTAATTAATATTGAGATTGGCCAATACAATGGTAATAGTAATACGTGCCTTACATGTTGCCACGAAAATTGATTTTTTTATAAATAACCTTACGCAAATGCTGGTCTATCGCGTTTCATATGCACTGTCCGGGGAGAAATCTCTGTTCCCATTGACCTTAAAACGCTGTAGATTGTAACCGTCGTGAACAAAGTCTCCGGTAGCTGATTCCACAACGCCGAGGTTCTCCAAAAGAATGACTTTTGGAAAAGGGTTGTTCGAGGCGTTGTAAGCTCGACCTGGTGGGGATGCACTCGATGAGCTCCTCTAGCATTTGCTGTCCTAGCAACTCTTAGGCGCATCCACAAGACGTATTGCTCGCTTTTGGATTGCGTCCAGAAGCTCCAGGGAGTGCTTTGGGGCGCATTCCCATGCATGTGAGCAGTACTTCAGTGATGGTATGATCTGGGCCTTACATAGTAGCAGTTGCTGTTCCGGAGAGTATAATTTCCTGGAGGGGAAGAAAACCTAGCGCGGTCAGCAACACGATCGTACCATGACATGTTATTGTTGATGCTGATTCCCAGAACATTGATGGAAGATGACTTAAGTATTTATTGGGTGTCCCTCCATCTCCACTGCTGGCAGACCAGCCTGCGACTTCTTCGTCAGGGTTGTTGTCCGAGTCTTCTGCGCGTTGAACTGAACTCCGTCTGTAGATCCCAATTCCAGAATTCTCTCAATGTCTCCATTGATCTGAACAGCATGGTGCCGTTGCGGAAATGCGGTATCCCTTGATGGTACTGGTTTAGCGGGTGCTATGCAGAAAATAAGGGTGATGTCATCATCGAAGCTGTAGATAGTATTAGATGTTATTTCCAACAAATCGTTGATGTAGAGCAAGAAGAGCTTTGGAGAATGGACAGTTCCTTGCCGAACACCCGCAATGATGTTATTGCATGGAAAATAAGGAGCGATCCCTGAGGAAACTATCCATCCCGTAGCACCGACCCGAGGGCCGCCCATATGCGATATATCAAGCGTCGCGCTTGATATATCGCGAATCGTCGCGATTCAAGTCTCTCCATAACGCTGTATTGCTCTACTCCACATATGTCTGACGTAGGCCAGAAGATCTCCTGTGGATCTCTGCTTACGAAAACCATATTGGCGAACGTTGATAATATTTTTGTCCAGATACTTCAGAAGCTGTACATTAATAACACTCTACATAACCTTGGATTTGATGCCGAGCAAAATCACAGGTCTATAGTTGCTGGGTATATTTTTCCTGCCCTTCTTAGGTATAGGTTGTACTCGACCGATCTTCCACCCAGTAGGGAACAGTCCTCGCGTGTAAGAGACTTTAAATAATTTGCAAAGGACAGGTGTAAGCCCTGCAGCGCAACGTTTTAGGAGAATTGCTGATATTAGGTCTAGACGACTAGCTTTCCTAGAATTATAATTCCTGCGATCATCCCACTTTGCTGATCTGTAGTGCCAGACTCTGCGTGCTTTAGTATGTTGCTGACATAGTGATGACATTCTACAGTGTGTTGAAATGTTATTGCGATCGGATGATCCTAGTGGAGCGGATATATTCACTGTGTAGGTGGCGGGATTGGTTGTGACACACAAGTCCAGCAGGATAGCAAGCTCTTCACGGCGATTGGGAACTCTTGTTCTGATCCAAGTCACAGCTGATGGTGAAGGCTTCAGCTTCGCGTCCCTCCTCGTCTGTTTTGTTGTAATGTTTTAGCCATAACGTATTCTGAACGTTGAAATCACCTAAGACGGTTATTTGTGAACTAGTGTGATCTGTTTGTAAGGTATCTACAGTGTCTGAATGATTCTCAAGAAGCTCTCTGTAATTTTTGCTAATCGGTGGTCTGTAAAATAGCAAATGAATCTGTAGATATTATTGAAAGATACTTTGAGCCAGATAATCTATTCTTCAGGTTCAAGAGTTTACTCTCCAAGACAAGAAAGTTCTGGTTTGACATATATGCATACACCAAATCTTGTTAGTCTGAATAGGTCGTATCCAGAATATCATACAATTGACCATTACTGACGAACTGGGTCTGAAAATGCCTGGATATGTGGCTCCTCTGTCTGCAGATAGTGATGAAGAGAGTTTATGTGTGAGGCGAGATCTCGAATATTCGTGAAGTCGATCCTGAATATATCCTATGGCTTATCGCGAAGTTGCTGCTGTGGGCGGCTGCTGTTATTAGCCTGTTGAGAAGCTGCGGCACATTTAGATAAAGGATTTTTGCTCAAAGTGCTCCCACGACCACCTGGCACCCGGAGATCGAAACGGCCAGATATTTTACCTTCGGAATCCTTTCTTCTGGGAAGCATCATTGAGCATTTCTTCTTCTTTGCGTCACATTAGAGGAAACTGGTATATCGTTCTAGCGACGGAATGTAAACCGTAAGGACACTTTGAGTCGCCAATATTCCAACGTAGGGGTATTTGCACCGGACGATGCGTACGTGACTGCGCATCTCGCCCTAACACAGACCAGAGTTCCGGTGGGAGTTATGCTGCGCATATCAAGGTTATAAAGCATTGTTACACGAGTTACATCGTGTACTTCTGTAAGCCTCATCAATAAAAGTGCTGACTCCTGAAGATTCGCCACCGAGGTTTCCTGGATGTCTCATCTTCAGCGGGGAGCCAGTCAGTATCCAACGCTCAAACCGCGAACATTGTAATCGCTATTTTTATACATAACTTACATTTGTAAACCCCTGTATGGAATAAAAGAATCTGTTTTTAAAAAGACTTTCGAGAGTGTCCATCCCATAATTCACGTGATAGATCTCACCACCGATTAGGCAGATTACTAACACTAAGAGCAAGAGATATGCCATTGTAGGATCACACTGAAAAGTGGATTTTCAATATCATGCTTAGCAATTAACACGTTGGCTACCATATGAGTCATGGGTGATACACGAAATTTGTTTGTTTCTCTACCAACATATATCTCACAAAGGTTTCTCTATGTACCGAGCGTGATCTCCAGTTATAAGTACCAACTCCAAAGACATTAATTTGATACATCTATATGTAACAATAACCTAACTTTTTGTGATATTTGTTTTTTTGTTGTTTTGTACCTGTAATATTTTAGGAAAAGACACTTTAAGTTAATACTTTTTTTCACCCGCATAATGCCTGAAAAGTTTCCAAAAAAACATCAATTTGATACATCTATATGTTACAATAACCTTATTTCTTTTTGTGATACTTGTTTTTTGTTGTCTTGTACCTGTTATGTTTTAGAAAAGGGCACTTTAAGTTAATACTTTTTTTGTAAGCTGCATAATATACTGTACAGAAAATGCAAAACATAGCAAATTTTAATTCTCCCAGATTACCGTATATAACCTGATTATAATGAATCACCGGTGCAGCCCATTCAAACCACAAATTACTTGGTGCATTTATACTCCACTGACATGTTCTAGCTGCCTGCTTTTGTATACCGACAATTTTAAAAGTCCGTTAAACATCTTGGTGCATGATATCACATGTGATACATTTGGTACACGAGTGAGCTGCTCGGTTTGATCACCGGTGATTCATATTGTATAGCAGTGCAGCTATTTCGCTCTAGCCTTGGTAGCCAAAGTGTTAAGTTTCATAACATATGTTTTCAAACATTACCTGTCAGTTAGAGGAGTAATCACCAGCCTGGGTGTATTACCTAGGTACTCGTATGAGTATCTAAATTGAGCGTCGCAAATATTGGCGAAGCAATCCTTTTCTTTTTCGTCCCATCGATGTCTCAGCTGGCTCTGCCACTGGAAAGCCTGAGAGTTCTCTACCTTCATCACTATCATCTTTGCCACAACGTCTCTAGAAATAGTCATAACGATATACAAAGATTTTCACAATTTACATTGCTTCCACCAATTCTCCCATAATGTCTAGCTTTATAAACAAACTTATTGTTATATATACACATATATTCCAGGTGACTTTAAATATCTTAACACCCTAAGATCAACATCACAACACATTTCCGTGAAATGACTACCGCAACTATTCCGCTACTATTATTTATATATATATATATATATATATATATATATATATATATATATATATATTATATATTACTACTCAACTAAATAGAATCCCTATAAAACTTAATCAGTCCTGCAGTACTAGTCTCAATACTATTGCAACAAACCTTGAATGGACGTCAATGGTACAAATTGTCATGATCTTTTGACGATCTCCAGCTGTCAAATCTCCAAGCAAGAGGTTTATCAATGCATTGAGTTGGTTAATCTGTTTCCTTTGATAGTCCTTAAGTGCATTCTCGTAACCTTCCTCTAATCTAGCGAATGCCATATTCACCTCTGTTGTCCACCAGATCTGAGTACCTAAAACAAATACATAACGTAATTTTTATTTAATTTTACCAGTACTGTGTGTCTAGCATCATCAGCAATAACGCTGAAGGAAAAAAGGTGTTTTTACGTTATTTAATTTAGTGTGATGGGGCTTCCAATGTGACATACGTTCCTGGTCAATTTGTGATGTTGTTTTGATTATTCTGTACTCTTACGGTTATGGCTACAAGAAAACCACACACTTTTTTGCACTTTCTGGTAATCCCTGTAATCCCATATAATTCTAACACAAATAATCTGGATATTTTGACCGCGATGGTCAAGGCTTTGTAGGGGTTTCCCTTAACCTAGTGTTAATGCAAATGCTGTCGCCAAAACAATATTCCCCCAAAACAGACACAAGAAAGGAATAAATGATTCGATAGAGAAATAGGACAGTCCGACGATGATTTAATTACAGAATCTTTTTATCTGCATGATGGAAGAGTTTCACCAAGTGAGAGCATCTATAATCTACATGACAATCTGATTTTAATTTGATCAGTAGATCACCATTGGAACAAGCACTAATTATTCCACCAAATTCTTGGAAGGGGTTGGCTGAGGAAGGAGGTGTAGACATTACAACTTCACATCTGATAGTTTAGGAACCACTTTACGGCTCATAGTTTCAAAATCTTGCATTATGTTATTGTTTCTTGAATTTGTAGTTACTTTTAGACATATTTAAGCACTCCTCATGATGAAAACGATTTGTTTATTCATCCGGTTCGCTATCGTTTGGGTCGAATGCTGTCATGCTAGGTGGAAAGATACTTCCAACGCAATTATATAAGCCTATAGTGATCTGGACTGAAGTTTGCAATCGGTGATCTTCTACGTCTATCAAAAACCGATAATTACCCAGGTTGGAAGTTCTTAAATGATATACGACTGGCCTTCTTTATTTTCTTCGTTTTTTGATGATAACTCTACTGCCAGTTTACCAATTTTTTCCCCAATACAGTATTAACCTACTATCAAAATTGCACCTAAGTCTGAACAGAACTTACCGAATTACAGTGGGGGCCAAGACAGACAGAAAGACGACATATACAGACATAAGGACGTAAATAAGTAAGATGGTGTTTCGTGATGTATTTGTCGTGAAACATCAAGAAAACGTAATGTCACGAATTCGATTTTTTGCGATTACTAAGTTCAGTTCCTGATTCCCCCATCCCTCTATCCCCATTCAATCACTCTTACAAATTACTTCTAGTATACTGGGAAAATGGTTTCCATTTTTATATTTTGTGGTGGTCTGAATGGTTGGATCTTTCTGAATTAAAAATAACAAATGTCTGTCATCTATCTTAGAAACACTCACCGCATAGCGCTGGCTGTGCTGGATAATCATAAATCCAAACTTCTCTTGGTTTCTCGTCATAAGATACAACAGCTTCGCCAAACAGCTGATGCAGCGTAGCTCTCATTACATCGATAACCCTATTTAGCCACACCTCAACTTTGCCAGTGCAATCGCAGATATATGAGAACGTCACGTTTTCCTCATTTTCCTTGGATACCATACCTTTTGCTCGTTTTGTATTCTTACCACCTGCGAGGAGGAGAGAAATCCAGATGTCAGATGTCCAGTGGTGTAAGATTTGTACGACCAAGCTCGGAGGGTCACTTGCAATGATAGGAATCGATCGGTTTATTTTACATAGTTAGGAGTTGGATCAATCTCCTGTGCCCTTTTGTTTCGTTATTGACTCAGCATCTTGTGCTGTTCTTATGTATTTTAAATCTTCATTTGTAATGTTAAATTTAATATACTCCATAACTTTTAGGCTACCTTCAGGTAATTCCAAAGTATAAAATATATAAAAATTAAACTCTGAATTTCTAAATCTGACTCATAATTACATTGCTATCTGATAAAAGTTGCAGTAAAGATTTTGTTTAAATTAATATGGTTCAGTTATTATTAGCCGAACATAATGCAACAAAAGTATCTAAGTTTAACAATTATTAAGGCGAAATTTCAGCCATAGCCCCAAAATACCTGCCTGAGAACATAATACAATCCGATTCGTAGCCTTAGGCCTGACTTTTTCCTTTCGTTATCTAAAATACAGTAAAGAACTTGTTCGTGGCTTCATTTGTAGGATATATTTCCAGCCAACTGGTTTATACAATTGAAATAATCAATTTAGAAGATGTTATTACTGTGAAATGTATAACAAAAATATGAGAATGAGAGCTTTTTTTATGATACTTTAAAAAACGTATTATCATTCTCTAACATTATTTACAGTCTCTCAATATACCAACCTTCTTGCACAAACTTCAGCTTCGCAAGTGAATCGAACAACTTTGTCAGATGCCTCTGAATAAGGTCCGGTTGATTGCCATTGGACAGGATGTCCAATAGATCCGCAGAAGATACAAAGTAAAATCTGGGGAAGGCCAATCGTTTGGTCTCCAAATAGTCGTTCAAAGCCTTCTCGCATAGTGTCAAATCAGTAAGTATACCTTCCAGCTTCTCATACAGCCCTTGTCTGTTAGTAGCTTTGACAATGTTTGGAGTCTTCAACATCTCGGAAAGTACCTCTTTGAACTCTCTGTCAATCTTGTCGAATCTTCGGGAATCTTCGGGTAGCTGGGCTCGGATGTCTTCGGATCCTATAAATATACTTTCCAGGTAGCTCCATTTTCTTTGTACCTAAGCAATATGAAGTAAGATAAGTCCCTTGCAGATATATAGAACCAGAGCAAGGGTTCAATTCGCTCCTTAGGAAAGCACTTCTATTCTGTGACAGTAATATTTTGATCTGCAGACTTATTGCTTGTTTGAGCAAGACATAAGGAGTACATTGGTCTGAGAAACAAATCACTAATTCAATTGGCAGCTACGCAGCCACTGAAAGTATTGGAATATCTGATCTCACTTTGAGATTTCCCTGAAAACGTCATGTGTAAGGAAAAATTAAATGTTGTGGTGGTGCGAGGGCTCCTGCGAGCCAGAGCTTTTCACATTTACTCTAGTGAATAGACATGAAGTTCCCTTTCGTTTCAATAACATGGATGTACAGGCCTATGCTGATGATCTCACCATAGTGTGAGGGGTCAATTTATTAGAATGGTCTGTCAGATAAAGCAATGCTTATTGAGCGCTGGAATCCTGGTGCAACGAGATGAACCTCTCAGTGAATTCTGAAGAGATCGACCTCATTATGTACAGTAGTCTGTAACTGTTTACTATTACTCCTCCTTTTTTTACCCCAATTAGTTAAATATCTGGGTGAGTATCTTAATATGTGAGCTGACTTGAAGACATAGTGTAGTATATATGACTTCCAAAGCAGGCAGTTGCAGTCCTAATGTGTTATATTGTCTTTAAACAAAATTATTTTGTTTATTGCATCTCACCCTAGTGCAGTGGAATCACTTTAGGACAGAGGCAAACGAAATCAAACTTAGTAATATGGCTACTGTCAATATAACACGCGCAGTGGGAATAGTTCGTCAATGCACTCGAGGAAATGATGAACCTCCTTTGGATCTACTGTTTCAGGCATAGGCTAGGGTAACTGGTCAAGGCAGTTGGACCATTATGAACCTAGGGCAAACTGTCATGTGTCGGAGAAGCAGATAGATGACTACTTACTTATAAGGAGTGAATTTATAACCCATAAATAATATTTTGTTTGCATACGGTGAGATAGATGAAGGGATAAGTAGGAGTAGAGGAGCCGGAAGGCCACTGATTAAAGAGGGAAACTCTTATTTACTTTTGTTCTGACAACCAGGTAGCAATCATGACATTAAAAGTGGGTGCGATAACGTCAGGAATCATCTTACATTGTACGACGATTCCTGCTTTTAAATTACATGTCGATGACGTGACAGCGAGTGCCTGCAAAATTTGACACCCGTGGCAGTACAACACTGGTATAGCAGCGAGAACATGGCCAAAGGAAAACGGCGTGCAAGCTGTGGGAAAGAGAAATAATCATCGGCACATATTTTATATCACTGTGAGGCTATAGGATATTGAGGAGATTATACGCATATTATTAAGAACAAAAGTTGAAGAAGGTGTGAGCCGATTGAGGCTCAGGGCTGTGTTCGCATTTGCAGAAAAAGTCAAGTCTTGAGTACTAGCACCAATAGAGGCATAAAGTATGAAATCAAGTGGCCTATCAACCGATGGTTCTGATTATCGCAGTGTCTCTTCTTTTCCTACATTTAATTCATTCAATCGACACCTTGTGGCTATCTGCCAATCAACAAAACATGGGAGTATAGTCCAATACAATTTACACACAAGGTTTCACAAACAAAAGTTTCAGTTTAATGATATCATGCTTCTGTAAAACAAACTTTATTGGCTCAGTTTTTACAGATGCGTGCCCCTTAAGGTATTGCAAAAGCCATTTTCCAGCAATATCTAAAAGACTGTATGTACTTTTCATACGAATTTCTCGTAATATCATGTGTCATTTTTATTTTATTTATTATTTTATACCAATCCGAGTAGTTCCTCACAAATAATAGGATACCCTGTATAATTGCACTAACCTCCAGGTATACGTTGATCACTTGATCAGCATTTGACAACTTTTTTTGCCAATCGGAAACTTCTTCTAAGAAGAAGTCGATGAACTTCGACGTCATCATATTCTGTAAAGCAACTTGGTTTTCTTCCAATGTCTCTATGATCTCCTCTGATACAGTCAACAGCCTCAACTTTGTTCTCTCGTGCATTTCAGTGCCAAACTCCATGACCGACCAAGTGGCATTCAGTTCCTTCAGCACTTTTTCCATCGCCATCTCCTTCACTGACTTATCCACGATATTCTTCACCTCGTCCTCATACTCGTGGAGGTTGAGGTCAAGTAGGTCACTTAGCGTGGTGGATTCGTCCATCACAAACTTCACCTGTATAAACAAAAGGTAGGTAAGGTTGCTAAGTGGTAGGTGGATGGAAAATAAATAAAGATCAAAGAGTATACAGAATATTGAAAATAGTATCAATGCAACAGGAATTAAGTTGAATTAAATAAATGATTGACGGTATCGTAATGTATAGTGCCAGTGTTATGTACAGTAAAGTGCAGTAAAAGTTATTGCTGATAATCTAACCATATTTCAATAAATATAATAATTTATTAGAGAACATGTTTGCATCTTTAACTCGTAGGTTGAGGTTTTGAACATTACGGCATTCAAACCGCTAAAATGTGGATCAGAGTGTAGAAACCCTAATCGGCCGTGTTAAGTTTCTTAAATACCTTTGTTTAACTGCGTACTGAAAAGAAAAACAGGATTGACCAGCTGATTATGAGAGTGACACTTAATTTCTCACATATTCTGGATCACGCGACCAAAGATTTGTTTTTCGACGATACAGTTTTAGCCTAATTTGCCTTCGTTTAATAACGCGAACAATAAAATCGCCCCGATAAGTTTCCCCGGAATGACGGAAAATATTAGGTTCAGGAACGGATTTGCGGAGGATAAGTTGAGGTTTACTGATTGTATAGCAAAGTAGAAAATATAAAAAAAGTTTAGGCTCGAATCAGTGCTTCAATTAGGTTTAAGGATTGTGTATATATTAAGGAACAGGTATTAGTAAACAAGCGTATGTAAATTGTGGATGCTGTTATTTGGTGAATCCCTCTTATTATCAAGATAAAATTGTGCAATTTATAGTCAAAGCCTCTCAAATGAATGTTGGTTTATCAAAATTGCTAGACGGATAATGTTTTGAACAGTTATGGGAGAGGCGTCTCAGAAAAAATAATTATGATATTATCTCGAGAAGTCGCACAACTAATTATTTTTAAGCATGAGTCTACCAGAAAGTCATCATTGTGAATGGTATGATTCTTAACTCCCAGGATAGCGGCAAAGGTTAGAACATATTTTCTTAACAGGGTTGAAACTTCCAAATAAAGGCATCACGCTGCATCAAGCGACTGTTCAAAGAAAATACATATTCACTCCTATAGAACATTTCTTGAGATAATAAAAGTCGTTCCCTTTTCGACGTACCCATATACCTGCCTACCTACACAAACCGTTCAGAGTATAGTCATAGGTACTATGACTCATAGTGGAGATCACGTAAGAGATCACGTGAGACATCCCATTCCATTTAGTTATTTATTTAGAAGCTCTTGCTGCTAGTGGAATAGCGTGATATGATATAGCTGAAAAAAGTATAGTAGAACTATTTATGTTAGTTTAATGATTATATACATGATGATGAGTGAAGCAGATAGCACCAGAGATATAGATTAATGAAGGCTTTATGGTGTATATAATCAACGAGAAGAGTTAGTTTAGCTTTGTTATTAAAGATGTTCTGCAAGTAAAGTAACCTACACAGCCATAATATTCGTTAAGTTGAGATCTCTGATACTCAATATTATTTGTGTCGTATGGAAACTATTTAACTGCTAGTTACACGAAATCATCAGTTGACCGGTTAAGATTCGCTGATTTTATAGAGAATCTGAGATATACAGCCTTCACTAATCTGTTGTGCTTTATAGTGGACCAGGATCTATGAGCCGCCAGACCGACATCATTTTAACAAGTCCAATATTTTGACCATAAATAGCCTTATATGGGCTTAAGTACGTATGGATATTCGCTTGATTAAAAGTTGGTCCATTTGAGAAAGAAAACGGTACACTGGTTACGAAACATATTGCTAACCTTGGTGATTTTAAGCGGTATTTAGTTCAATATTTTCTGATACACACCCGGTCGAGATTCCAATGCCTCGAACGATCTTCTTTCAAAAGCTGCATATTGGGAACCTCGGCACTGTGGAGCTTGCACCCCGATGGTTAATGAAGATTTTAACATCAATGTGAATATACATTTATGCTCCCGTAGCGCATCTGAAATGCAACATTATTTCTGCGTTTGTTTAAGGTCATCTATTATGGGCCCGCAGACAAGAGGAGGGCTGAATCCAAAAGTGGTGTATTAGCTCTACATGACAATAGTCAGGCCCTCCTTACGGCGAGGTTCCTATTGTAGTGGCCCTGCATAAGGTAGAAAGAGCTAAGCCAATAAAATAAAGCGATTGGCCTATGTTAGTGTAACAAGTCTTTAAGTACACCTAAAATACTGCCGAATCTCTCTCCGCTGGACAAAATAGTTCGTGAATTCAGGCGAAGGTCTTACTGCCATCTTCTCGGAAAAGGAAAGAGATGATTTCGTCCTAATTATGAGGAACAATATGATGACTCCAAAATACATCTTTGACTGTAAAGGTACGGTGGAGTATCTAACAAGAGGAAAGTGGGAGTCAAGCTACCAGCAGATTACGAACGAAGGAGGGCAATTCTGGTATGCAGATGGTTCCAAAGCTAGGAGGACTTTGGTGCCGGGCACAATACCTTAACTTCTCCTTGCAAGATACAATACGAATTTACAGGCAGAAATTTATACTAATCTGTCTTGTGTTTCTTGTGTTAAGGAAAGAAACTTATCACTATCACTATACGCTGCTCTAAGCTGCAGTCAAGGCACTAAGTGCCTATGAGGAAACGTCCGGACTAGTCCTGCATTATGGAGAGACTCTTGATGCTTATGCAGCAAAGCATCAGGTCACATTGATTTGAGTTTCTGGTCACGACAGAATACGCGGCAACGAAATGGCGAGTGGGAGTGTGAGATCGAAAGAAACCTCTTTCGGCCCAGAACCGTCTTTAGGGATCTGCACTTAGAATCAGGAAGAAGACATAGTTGGCACACCCTGAGATCTCCGGATATCTTCGGTAGGCACGGGAATTTATCGTGACTTGAAAACGCATGGGTAACTTTTCCTCTCCCCATAATAGAAGACACTTGAGATTCTTAGTGGAACTTATGGCTGACCAAAACACTTTTAGACGTAACCTGAATATAATGAGGAAAGTAGAAAATCCAACATATGTATGTTGTAGCGAAGAGGAGATATTCTCGGCGGACAGTTTATTTTGGTGTGATACATATGGTATACTGGCAAAGGTGCTAGTATTTTGGAACTGTGAGATATGAGATGGATAGGACCCAGGGCTATGCTCTACTTAGGTAAAAGGGCGTGTGTTGGGAACTAGCGCAAATAGATGCGAAAGCGGACATTAAGTGACCTATGCACCGATAGCTATGGGCTTCGGATTACCTCTCTGCCTTTCCATTCATTCGTAGTTATCTACAATATAAAAGGGATGTATGTAGTGTCTGACAGAAGTTTTGGCGCACATCACATGTCTGGATTTCTAACAATATTTTGTGAAATATATATCATCCATTCATGGTAAAATCACTTAGATTAGCAATGTGTTTATATATATTTCGTTCTTGTTTGATCGGGAATGTCACCTTAGCGAATACCCATACGTTATAGTGACTTAGGTCTGGCCATTCTAGGATCTGACTGTATAAGGATTGAGTGATTGAGGCAATTGTGGTTGAAACTAATACTTTGTATCGTATAAGTGCTTTATTGTAGAAGATTGTATAAAGAATAGATTATATAATATGCATATCATAGGAACAAAGCTACATGCACCATACCTAGCAATAAAATCGTGTCCATCTTATACTCTGCATACATTTACTTGTTTTTCATCTTATAATATTTCAAAAATATTTTCAACTGAGAAATTCCTGTACATGCTAATCTAGTCTGAACTACTTACTGTAAACTGCGGTGGTGACTTCTTGCGCTTCTGGTTATGCATGACAAAGATAAATTAGGCAAATGATTAGAGTGGCATGAACCAATTTATGAGTCAGATACTATTTGCCATTTCGTAATGGTAATTCATGAAATGGGAGAGGAATGATGTATCGCAAAGCAAACAATGTCCAAGTAGCGAAAAATAATCTGTCTATTTCCATTCATGCTTCCTTACGTTTTTGTTAGTTGAGCAATACCAAAGTGCATGTTATACCTAAGCTCTAGCATTAAGCACACTACGAATGATTCCTTGTAAGTAGCATCAATATTCACAAAACAGTAGAAGTTGGATCACTTGGTCGTCAACGGTTTTTACTCCGCCCTCCCCGTGTGGTTCGCTCGAGGCCAGTAACAAAGCTAGTGCTTGCTATCCGCTCGAAAAGCAGAGTAATCCAACTTGTATTTATTTGGTAAACTTTGTATTTTTCCTCAATTGTTCAGATAGTATCATGTTGTCCACGAAAATACACACTCAAAGCATTGATGGAGATTTTAAGATGATCTCAGAGTTTTCATAGCATATGATATCAGTCAACCCATATTTGCCGTTAGAGGTACGCCATATGACGTAAACTCTCAGAAATAGTGTTCATTCTGTTACGGCTAGATTTGGTTATGCGTGTATTTATGTCAAAAGTCGGTATTCAATATCGTAGACGGAGCAAAAGAGATGCACATTGCATTGAAAACCTTGACAATACTGAACGTCGCTGGGTTTTTTTATAACACGTTTGTTATGAGATAAAATGAATAAGTATGTGTTCTTCACTGTATATCTGACTTACTGTAGACACCTATGTTTCGTCTGTATCCTAGACGCGTTAATATATTGAAGAGCTCATACTTCATATCAGTCCTTAGCGGGGTCCTTAGCGTCTGCTGTGAATGACGCCGAGATAATGGTTTGTTGAGATATGTAGGTATCTCTTCCAACTATTAGGCAGCGCCCAAGCTGTAAGAGTCCGTAAGAAGCCAATAGGTATTACCCCTTTTCCCGGCACCCGGAGATATTTGTTGTGAATATATTTTTAATTCGACTTATTCAAGGCGCTTGTGGATGATGGAGCTATGTAACATTTTCGAGGAAACTTTATTATCGTACTGGATAAAGAGGCTACTTTTTAACTGTATGACAAACATATAATAACAGTTTTATGTACTCAATACTTTAAAAAAAATAATTTTTCTTTATAAAAGTCCCAGCAAAAATATTTTCTGCCTAAATATTCCAAAATCACTTTTTTACATACCTCCTTCATCCACTTCTCCTTTCAATTATTATCCAACCAGTAAAAGCATTGAAATCATTTTGATAAAATATTTGTATCTGCAAAAGCTATTGTCTGTTGATTATTTTATTAATTTGTAAATAAAAGGTTGTGAGCATAACCAGGGAAAAATTCCATAGTTTTTTTTTTACATTTCTTTGTTTGTATTTTTTTTTTAAATTTTACAGGAACCGCTGACACAAAAATTGTATTAAGTTTTACTTTCTACAGTTGTAGATTGTAAATCTTTTTATTTGGATTCGGATAAAATTGTATAATTTGAAACGTCGTCTACCATCGCCTCCTCCACCAGAATTTTATCACCCCCACAAAAACTGCAAATGATCAGGCGCCTCAGATGCTTCCAAGCGAAGTTTGAACATCTTTATTATTTTCTTTTCTTGACAATACGTTCGTAGCTACTGAACGGATTTTCAAAATCGGAATTGCACTTTTGATTTATGCAGAGTTCAAGGATTATAGGGAACAGACAGACAGATAGGATGATCGACTCAAATATGTGGCATAGCTTCACGTGGTAAATATAATAAAATATCTAGTGAACAAAATATTACTGCTCATGATAAGGTGACAGTTAAAAAATTGATGTCATCAAGCTGTATTGCATTATGTATAAATGTAATCGATTAGCGGTGGAGTTCGGGTAAGCTAAATCAAACCTACAATTCTACATCATATTGGCCAATAAAAATTGTCTTTTACAGTGTTTGTATTGTCAAATTATCAACAAAAAGAAAGCAACTTGGGTAAATCCAACTAATGAATCAAGATTCACTGGATGTTAATATTTCCCCCTTGGAAAACAAAGGCGGGCGATGGTCTGATGAAAAAGAACTATTATACCTCTCATTTGCATTTACGGTTTTACACTTTTTGGGTTAATACCAGCCCTCTTATCTCATAATAACGACGCTCTTCGATTCTCAGAGCCAGATATTCAAGTTAGAATCCTGCTGATACCACCTTTTTGCCAGCTGTTAGGTTGACAAAATTAAATACACTTGATCATATTTTTTGCTTCTCAATCAACCACCCTCTCGGAGCCACTTACGGCAGACGGACTATTTTCACCCTCTTAGGTATTCATATTACTATTTGTCACAGAATAAGTTTTTATTTTTCATTTACCTTGGTTGCCTGCATGAGCTGAATCCAGTGACGATCTCTGATTGCCGGATTCTGTAGCTCCGTTACAGCTCTCAGTGATGTCAGCATGTTCTTGATGCTTGCCTCCAGCTGAACGTATACGTCCCATCCCTTCATCTCCTTATCCATCTGCCGAATCTCTTTGCCGAATTTCTTGCACTCCATTTCCATACTCTCCACGTCAATTTTCTTCCATGGAGTTGTCTTCCATTCATCCATGCAGGATCTGACTACGTTGACGTAATCCCATAATTGTTTGACTTGCTTGATTTCCTTTCTAGTAAAGTAATTATAATTTTCAATGATCATATTGAGTGCAAAAAGCTTTGAAAAGACGGACATAGGAACAACGCTTAGCGGGATATAATGTCAACCAGTTTGAAATTTGTTAAATGGTTTGATTAAAAAAAATGTTCGGAATAGCTGTGTTGGAAAGGTAAAACAGTAAACAAGGGGATGTCTAAAAGCTGATAAAAATTTATTTCTCTAAATATCAATAGTTACTATGAAAGCTGTTTCTCTGTCAGTGTAGATTTTTTACGTCCTATTCTGAGACCCCGCTGTATTAATTTAGACGAACTTTAGTGATAAGGGTTAACTCCAGTTGTGGTGGTAATAGTGCTTCATTTCATGGTTGATCTGTAGGCAGTAAAATAATTATTAAACAATAGTCACTTTGTTGTAAAAGTTCAGAGTAGTTGAAGGGGCTTTCGGGAAGCGTTTTCTCCCCAACGGTTAACGTTTAATCAGTTTAATATGAATCTGAATAAACAGGTATATTTTAGCAGTGCTTCCCTGGAGGTTTGTGCTATCATGAAAGGTTATCTATAAAAAAAATTTACGCCAGCCTCTAATAAAACATCCCCTGGTTAGACATGAGGAATCAAGTCAAGAATCACATATTCTATGTTACCGAACGTTGCATCAAAATCCACACGGGCTGACATTAACCTTTCCTCCTTAAAATTACTCGATTTTCGTGTGCTTTCATGAAAGGTTATGTATAAGAAAAAATTCACGTCAGCCTTTAAAATATCCGCTGGTTAGACATGAGGAATCAAGTTCACATATCGAATTTTGCCTAAGGCTCACATATTTTATGTTACCGAACGTTGCATCAAAATCCACATGGGCTGGCATTAACCCTTCCTTCTTAAAATTACCCGATTTTACAGCGAGCCTGGCTAATAATGCTAGCTTATAATCCTATACCTGGCATGCTTCATTGGCTTGAACTCAGGCAAAGTAAGCTCAAACAGGTTAGCCTGCTCTTTCAGATTGTCTCTCTCCATTTCCAGCTCAGTAAGCTCTTTATTCACTTTATCCAGCAATGCGTAGACGCCTTTGCAGCTCCAGTGATAGAACGGCATCTTTTTGAATTGGTCTCTGTACATGCTTTGGCGGATCTCGAATAAGTTGATGCGGCGTTTGATTGCGTTTACTTGGAGGGCTTGTAACGGGCCGACTGTTTGTTTCGTCGATGCTGCCACCTGTAAATAAATAAAATAATACATCAATGCATGTTCATTGGCTAGTGAAACCGATTTATTCACAGGTTCCACCAAATATCAAACCTATCCCAGCACATATTAGGAATTTTTGGATAGTCTACGCATTGTAGTCGTTGAAAGTAGAAGCTTCTCAAGAAGAGAAACATGAAGACTAGAAAAACAACCTGGTATAAGTGTAGCCATTTGCTAAGTATAATATTTTCCTTAGCTTCTCATGGACATCCTAATCTGGAAATGATTGAATCATAAGAAAATTTCGATATGGCGTATAATTTGATATCATCCAGACTCCTGCATATTGTGTCGAAAGTTTCTTCGTTAACCTGTTTTTTGAAACTGCGGGAGCAAGACAATCGGACACATATATTTTATTAAGTATAGTGTCTGTACCTGTGGTAATATTTAAGATGACGTTTCTACCTAAGCATAAATCAACTTACGGTTGTTATAGTAAAAGATGTCCGATTCAAGATGACAGATCTTCTAGTACGATGGCATAACCAAAATATACTTCGCTAATTTCTATCCGTCCATCTATCGGTTTGACTATCGGTTTGTATGTCATGGCGTAATCTCAGTAATCACTGCATCACTGCTGTAACATTTGGTCAGTAGCGTGGTACGATCCATAGTAGTTAATGTTGCTTTTTATTTGAAAACTGACGACGTAATTAAGAAATATTTAGGATGGCTCGAATTTTGTATCAGTCGTGTTACAGTCGGCTTGACTCATTTTACTTACCTACGCATACCCAATTTTCAATTTCTGGATAATACCATGTTTGGACGTTTTATGACTTCTGCACTACAAAATTACATGTATCTCATTTCCAATTTTGATGAAATTTGGTACGGAACGCACTGTGAAAGCGTAGTAGGTAATGACACCATTTTAAGAAACAAAAAGTGTAATAGCCTCCAAACTTATTCGTTGTACACTGCCAATGACGCTTTGCCGACTCTTCAAAAATCTATGACAACATCCAACATAGTTTTTATACGATCATTTTTGTGGTTAGCATTTTGTTGAATTTCCGTTAATTTAAAATTTAGCTGCCTTCATTTCTGCGTCTAGGTCTTATTATTCAGTAAACTAGCATATACCAATACCGCTATGTGATGACGTCATATGGCATCTCTGATGAGTGATGACCATTTTCACATAAGCATGAGAAATATTTGCTTAGAGGTCTCATGAAATTCTAAGTTTTCGGAGAACTCGGGACCGAAGATTTTGCGTGAGAAGGTCATCCATGCCATTAGGCAAGCAAAGGATGGAAAGGCGAGCGGCCCTGGCGAGATTCCAGTGGAACTACTGAAACTTATAGATGAGGACAGCACTAAAATACTTGTGGAACTTTTTAATATGATATACTTAACAGGAAATATACCAGATCAATGGACTCGACTACGTATATAACAATACCCAAGACGCCAAACGCTAAGGAATTTTCCGACCACCTAACAATTGCTCTCATGAGTCATATCTTGAAGACGTCCCTAATATGTACTACTAGAAAACATCATGGAGGGGAAAATCAAGGGCAAGAGAAGCGAAGGAAGATGAAGAACCACTTGGCTGAAAAATTTGAGGGATTGGTTTGGAATGACGTAAAATCAATTGTATAGAACAGCTACAAACAAAGCCAGGATTGGCATGATAATATCCAACCTCCGTTAGGAGATGAAACTTGAAGAAGGAGAAGAGCGATAGTCACGGGATAAGTTCAAGATGTTACGTAAGTACTAGTATATGGGACAGCTCAACGAATAGTAAATATTTAAATACCTGAAGCAATATTAATATCGCTGACTTCCCATATTCGGTTCGCTGGAAAAACATAAATGTAATCAATGGCCTCCTGTCAATTGCCGCCGGATCGCGAACCAGTCGGAACGCGGCCATTTTTCATTAGAGCGCGCTTAAAATATTTATCGGACCAATATATACATCGACATTAAATGAATATATGTATGTTACGTCTACCGTACGCTTATATAGTGAAATGATGATTGTATGAAAAATAGCCAGTGGATTCTGCATGTAACTATATCGTTACAATTAGCCCAGCCAGTAGAGCGAAAATAAAGGCTTATTTAAACTAATAAAATTTAACAGCAAGCTACCAGCAGTATGACTGCAAAGGTAGGCCATAGTGGTTAAAAATACATCTAGTCAGTGAAAATATTAGGGAATGTTATGTAAGAGAGATCTGTCGGGGTTGAGGAACTGTGAGTTTCGTCTGCATATTGAGATATTGTTCTTAGGTTAAAACCGATGATATCGCCACGATATAACTGGAAAATGTGCGCTCAATAATTATCAATACTACCGTTAATCTATGTAATCTGAATACTTTGCGGCTTATAACAGTCTTTTTTATTTTGCTGATAAATACTATGGATATGTTGAACTAATCACATGGAAAACTCACCAAATGATTTATAGTCCACGAAACTTTCTCCACTAAAGTTAGCAAAACGTTTGAAAACGGCTATTTCTTTTAAAAATCTATATATGCATACTTTAAACAAACAGCGAACGATAAAAACCATCGCATCAATAGTTATTAATTGCAGCATAAACATCAAGCGGTATTGTGTAGCTAGCATGGTATTAACGTTAGCAATGAACATCCTGTTTTGAATTTATAAAACTGATTTTGAATGTAGAGGCTATCAACACGGCCTCTCCAAGCGAGCCGGATATCCACCTACAACGTCATACGTTGCACGTTCGCAAGAGCAACAAACGGTGATGCTTCAAGGATGAGAGAAGTGTTCTGAGACGAGAGCGGTTTAAAAAAGAATTATCGGCTGTTGCTTGCACAGCAGTCACCCCTGTTCTACCCGTCCAGTCTTCTTGATATCCTAAGAATGCGGAACCACGTACACTATGAGTTAGCCAGGTTGACTGACACTCGCAAACAGGCGACTCAGACTTCCATCAGGATTGTATGAATAGTTCTGATTTTTTTAAATATCGTCGTATGAGTGTAGCAAAAGCTTATAGTACTATAATAATGCTATTTTGAGCCTTTTCAAACTACATTATGACTGTAAATTCAGAAAATAAATTTTAAAATATACAACCATGTTAATCTTTTTTCCTACTTGTTTTCTGCTTATATATTTCAATGGTTTTTCGGTCAGTTCATTTACAAATGTTTGGGTAAGACGTTTCGGTTTATATTATTATAAACTATCTGCACAATCTTGCATTGTCTGAAAAATACAGACCAAAAAAGTTTATTTAAACTTCTTCCAAGGCAGTTGAATATGGTTTTATATAAAATAAACCGAAACGTTGCGGTAAAACATTTGTTTATTTCATAATTGACCGAAACGCAAATATTAATATCATTATTATTATTAATATTACAAATATAAGTCTCTTGTAATAATACAGTCATAAACAAGATTTTCATTATCTTACTGCGGTCTATAGAAAACAATTTCTAGCATTTTCAATTCTCAGTCAATTAGACTTGATGCAATCAATCACACACCTTTCATATTATGAACAAGAAATAATTAAAAACCTCCACTATAAATGTTATACACATGCCTGTTTTGTCTTTAACTTAGACTGGACAGTACGTCCGGCGGCCTGGTGGAGAGCATTTAAGTTGAATATTATATTATCCAAGCTGTTACGAGTAGAACCATTATGACAATCGGCTGCACCACTTTGCGCGACACTTGGAGATGTTATGAATGCACAAGACCCCCACGAGCCCTGCGATGATCACATTTACGATGTATTACTGCTGATTATTTATTTTTTCACAAAGCTCTCGTTTCCACATCTTATGCATGAGCGAGGTAAGTACTTTGATCACAAAAAACTGGGAAACCCCTCCTGTCGACGTCCTCAAATGAAGTTCAAGTATTATTTTTTTGGGCAGACAACGGACAATACAGAGGCGCGACGGTAGGCAGACCGACAAAAAAGAGTTATATGGTGATTCGTAATATATGTGGTATGAAATATCAAAAAAACATATCTCGAATTAGAAATTCTTTGCAATAACAATACTTCCCTTGCCTAGTGGCGTAGTAAATAAAATTGAAGACATTTTGGATCCACCATTAGAACAAAGCCAAAGGCTATTCGATATAATACCAAAAGTGCGGTTTGAATATTTCATGATGTCTAATGTATTGGCGAGTAGGAAGTTAGGTGGTGAGTATCCCTCCCTTAATCTATTATTCAGGAAAATAGTCACACATTTCCGAATGTTATCATCCTTTTTGCCCCTGAAGGTAAACGCTACTCATACATATTTTGAAGAAGCTCAACGCTTAACCTTTGCAGAATGCTGTTATGTAGTTTGTGAGATGATAAATTTGGCTTTCCCTACATTCATGGAATGCAAGCACACGGGACGGTATGAAAACGTGCACATATAAATTCAAAATTTAGCCACAGTAACCTTTAACCACCGTCGATGAGTCGGTGACTACACATTTTTAATAATCCCAATTACCATAAACAAAATATTCTGCACGTTGCGTTGGGAACATTTTAACTGCATAGGGTGGGACCTGACATGATTTTGATCATAGTTTTATTACGAAAGAGAACCTCAAACATATTATGTTACCACATATCTATTTCTCCGATAATTGGCGATCAAGTATTGTATTCGAAAAAAAATTCAAATTCCAGTATGTAAGTATTATTGGCTCATGGCAAAAAATGATAAAAATAGAACCATGGGGAGATCTCAAAACATGTTAGATTGATCTACAAATCTTTGACGGTTAAACTTACTCGTATTAGACACATATTTGAGATATTGATCCAGTGGAAGTAGAGCAACATATGGAGATAATAAATATTGGTCAACAATCAAGATCCTCCACCCACCCTTTAAGTTTGATAAAGGGCTGAGGCCTAAGGAACCATCGCCTTCGCTGGACATACTGGGAGGGTTCTCTTTAGAATGTGTAATAAAAATACAGAAACGCGAATGTTAGGAGGTAAAATAATATAACAATTAATCAATAATTTTAGTGCGGCTTCCGCAAACATAGATTATCCAGAGATATTCTGGTTTACCTCACTCACATGTGAGTAGTAATAGATCATGAAGAATCAAGAGGAATCGCGATCAATGTATCTGATGCTTTCGATATGGTGTGATATGAGTTACTACTGGTCAAGCTTTACGCCTATGCGCTGCCACAGAGTCTATGGCAATCTTTGGGTAGTTTTCTCAGGAATAGACTATTATTCTTGGTGTAAATGGATATGCTTCCGATGCGATGTATAGATCTGTACTTTCAACAATGTCCGCCTCGCAGTACGACAGCAAACTGTTGTAGCATGCAATCCAATCTACGGATTCACAGATGACAGCACCCTGATATACTGCATGGAGCGAGGTGAGCCACTGCCAACTCAAAAATTCTTACATCAGCGGCAGCAAGAGCCTCTTCATATTAGCGAGGACGTAATTTTTTTTTAATATTTATCTATAAGCATAGTTGGGTTCAGCGCATAGAAGACTCGAACCACTACACCTGAGGTCCAACACTATAGGCATCTTTCATAAACCATGTAGATTGTAGATGCTCTTACTTGGTGAAACTCTTCCATCATGTAGATAAAAAGATGGTGTAATGAACAAACAGTTTCACAAATAAAACTTTCTTTCAGTGATCGCATTTCGATTCCATAAAGCTTCTGGGGGATAAGTTCAACAGCAACAGGTCCTTGTACGATTATGTTGTTGACCTTGCCAGCTCGGCGTCCTAGGTAAACTGGGGTTCTTTTCTTATGCAAAAAACTGTATCCACCGAAACAGCTTCTATTATTGTACGAGGCTCAGATTTAAATATCATTGGAAACCTAGGCAAAAAGTACTTATATCCAACCTGAAGTATTCCTAGAAGTCTCTAGAATCAATCCAACAAATAATGTACGCTTAGTGAATTTGCCTGGTATTAGAAAGGAGCTTCATAATCTAGAATATCGAGTAAAAGTTAGTGATCTGTGTATATTATATGGATTTGGCTTTATAAATATTTAATGACGCTCTCTCAAAGAACACCACCAACTGACATCAGTACAAATAACTCTAGAAGAACCCAACGGACCCATCATAGCTTGATCAAACTTGCAGCATCTCAAAGAAGACTCTTTTAAAACCTTTTGCTTTGAAAAACCTTGTATGTTTTTTTTCACAAATAATTATTACCGGTAGTGAGTGGTCTTATGGTTACAATAAGTTTAAGTAATTTAAAGTCGTGAAAGTGCAATACATTTTTCCACAGCGCCAGACCGAATGAACTGAAGAATAACAAGGTAATACTCTTAATCATTGAAACTTGGTGTAGTGACTATTCAACTAAATCTAAATGATGCAAGCACTTCACCAAATGAGAGCATGTACAATCCACATGAACTAGTATATAGCAGGTTGAAGATGAATTGCCATATGCTTACCCAAGTTCTTAAGCTATTCGGGTTATCATATTCTTCTCGACAAAGATATGGAGTAACATTATCAACCTCAATAACCTTAAATTTATATAGACGGATGGCATTATGGTCTGCCCTCCAACACATCAATGCTCACACGTAAATCACAAACCTAAACATCTTTCCATTCAATTTCGCATCGCGAAGTCAACCAGCTCACCTAGATACTGAAATGATTGTGACCCTGGCGTCATAGTAAAAGCAGGTTAAGCCTGGGTGAGGCTAAAGTTGAAACCATGTATCGGAGCACGTTTAATGGTCGATTGAGTGCTAAACAACGCGCAGGACAAAAACTGTTGACAACATTTCAGTATTCAGGTAGTTTTTACTCGTAGTATAAGAATTAGTTATATATCGTTGCAATTTCAAATAGAGAAAAAAGAAATGTATAAGATAAATACCGATACGTGAGTGCATTTCGCCAATTAAATGGACCCGTCTAATCTAATTGGCCAACATGACCGGTTAAGCCAACAGCATACACTTACAAATACTTGTAATAGTTATAAAAATAAATATAAACAGTTATAAAAGTATCAATATTGACTTGATTTAAAAATACCTACTTTTCCTTGGAAGAAATAATTTGAAATTGTTTCTTGCTCAAGATATAAACAATGCAATTCAATCTCAAAGCTATATTTAATCATGTTGAAAAGATCATTTTGGAATTAAATCAAACATACATATATAAGAATGTTCCTTGTGCAACAATTCAAATGTCAAAATCAAAAGATTTATTGCAATGATTTGAATGAAAGATCAAGACCACAAATCTGCTTCCTTTTCCTACAAACCGCCATAATCCTCCCCTCAAACAGTCAATATCTTGCGATTTTAATTTCATTAATTAGTTATAGCATTATAGCATCTGCTGGGCTCTCATGACTCTACAAGGAACCTCCACAGTTATAGAAAAAAAAATTGCTGCTCTTTCTTAACGTATAGATACTACCATATTCGACCAAGCTGTCTCGTTTAATAACACCATAGGCCAACACTACAATAGTCACTAGAGGGTCTCAATGATGCCTGTGTTGGGATGCGCTTCAAAGCATCCTTTCAAACTTCTAGACTAAATAAAAAAAATAGCAACACAATTATTTGACGCCATTGGCATTATATAAATCGCCTAAAGTAAATTCTCAATCCACCTGTCTCGGCTAATAACACCAAGGACTATCAGTCGAATGAACCCTAGGAAAGCTAAATTTGCTGACCTTTACCAGGCCGAACTTCCAAGACGTCGAAGGCGTCACTTCCAATTTTTTTGGAGAATCGCTGCGTTGTGGAATGGGTTGCGATAGAGTTAGTTCCATGACGCTTTTCATTGACAGGTTTATAAGGTCAATGTGTATAGACATGTATCCTTTCGCAGCGCTTCGGGGGTATGATAGGCCTGCCTTTGCGAGAATTTATTTATATCGGCGTTAATCAGCCTCAAACTGGCTAATGAATTGACAAGATGACTCATATAGCTATCAGGCTTGAAAAATGCAAGCATCATGCTGCTGGCAAGCACTGTTGTCGAAAATTCACCAAATCCATAATGCTGGGAAAGTCAAGTACTATGCGATCAATTACAGGCCAAATACATTAGCACCTCTTGTAATTGACAATCCATATCCGTGGATTAATGTGCTTTCAGGGGCGAAATCGCGAGCATAGCCGCCATAACATTGTTTGGGTGCATACATACACGGCAAATCAAAATAAATGCAAATTTATCTCAGCTCACTTTGCATGACCAACAGAAAATTAACACAGATTTAATGTACGATGTGTGTTCTGACAGTATTATGAAATCGATACGAATGTCGATCACTTAATCTATAGCGCCACCAGTGTTGTAATGTGGATAGTAGTAGTAACAGGGAGGCAAAGCCTGGCCTTTGGCCCTTTTTGCCGACCCCGAAGGCCATCACTAGAACTCTGGCAGACATGGCAGTTCCTAAGTGTAGAACCTTCGAGACCTTTTAATAAAGGTCACGATGAGTAGCAACCTTCCCTGTTAAACTCTGATGTACCGAACATCTCAGCTCTAAGTCCGCTGTACCAGGAATTGGAACAAGGTCTCGTCCCCCTCCCAGCACTTCTGACAGATTGGATCTTTGACCACTCATATGAGTGTCAGGTGCCTGTTCAGTCTTCAGTGACCTGTGAGGATCCCTACTATCAAGTGGAGTGAATCGGTCCTCCGATTCAATAGCCATTGCTCCCTACGTTTGTTGAGGCCTGCTATGAACCTTTTGGACTGCTTGCAGTCATGTCTCTCCAACTTTGCTTTCGTAAGTGCGTTATACGCCGAAGCATCTACGGCATTACTGATCTGTCCTCTGCAAATACCCAGCATGAGTTCGGGGGCACTGCATATGCACCATCCCAGGCAGTCTGCTTTCTCTTACCTGGCATCCCGCGGTGACCAGGGACCCACATGAAGGTCACGTTCTTGGATTGGACTAAGCGTTGGAGGGCAGCGCGTCAATCCTGGACCAGAGGTGGACTGATTTTAGGAGATGCTACCGCTCTCAAAGCTGCCTGACTATCGGTACATATGGTACATATATATATATATATATATATATATATATATATATATATATATATATATATATATATATATATATATATATATATACGATATATATATATATATATATATATATACGATCACCACCACCTCCTATAGTAGTAAACGTCAACGGTATAAATATCTACTCCTCCGATTCTACAAAATTTCTTGGATCATATTTAGATAGTAATATGGGTTTCACGACGAACACTGAATTCTTAAGCAAAAAAAATAACAAAAGCTTCTATGCCATACTACAACTAAAATCTACTTCACTACGTCACAGTTACCTGAGATTTATTATGCTACTGTATATTCACATCTCTCATACAATATCATTTTATGGGGTAATTTACCTGTTGCTAAAAGGATATTTATATCGCAGAAAAGAGTCATCCGCCTTATATTCTCTTTGAAACCTTTAGATTCATGCAAGGAGACATTTAAGCACTATAAAATTCTTTCAGTTCCATGTATACATCTTCAAAAGTATCCTCAGGGTAAAACAGAATATCAGTGATTACGTAAGAAATTCCAGGCACATTCTCGTATCACTGGATCCCATCTCTTTCGAGCGAGATCCGTCGCATACCATGCTGTGGGGTGGAAATTTTATCGTCCCTCCCGTCCACTCTTCGCTAGAGGGAAGAGAGAGTGAGAATCTCCTATCGAACCTCATCTTATTGTTGGCCTTTGCCATCCTGAGTGAGGAAATGGGGAGGTTGCTTTCCGCCACCTCCTCAATCCTGGTGTGGCCCACAATGGAGCTGACGTAGTCCACGAACCGGCGTCACGCATCCTCAAGCAGGCCGCCATGGCGCGTCGCCTGATCTAGACGTTCAAAGGCGGCAAGCCTAAGAGAACGTCCAGGGCTGTTGATGGCGTGATTGTCATTGCTCCTGAAATCCCCAACGCTGCTATTCTTTGAATCTTGGTCAGCTTGCTGACTACCATTGCACTTTGAGTGCATGTCCACCAATCCCAGCATCCGTACTGAATCCTGGCCCTGATCACCGACCTGTAGAGCTAATGCAGTACCTGAAGCTTAAGCCCATAGATTCTGCCTACAAGCTGGCGCAACTGCCACATGGTGCCTACTCCATAATGTCGATGTTAGTGTAAACTATATAGGAGAGTAGGTACTCTCATTTAACACCTCTTTAAGCTCACAGAGTAGAAATTCGTATCTGTTCTGTAAGCTGAATAATTCTCAGGAAATACTTCACTATCATCAATACCGCTATCAAATCAAGCTTATGTCAGTGTTAACAGCGATAATTCTATTGGGAAATATTGGTAATGATTTCATTGGTTCTAAAACCTAAGCTGCGAGTATTTTAATGATAAATAACGAAATATTTATCCCTAACTGCTTGATTCAAGTATCAAGATCTGGAATAGCTGTTGCTATTTAATAGCTGGCTAGCCTCTTAGCAGTTCCTTTGTAGCATTTGTAAAGTCAGTCCACTGATTTCTTACCTAAACGGTCTGCATGGGCCGTTGTTATATTTGGATAGTGATTAATATTCAATCTGAGCATTTTTTAACAGTTAATATATATTGCTTAATGTCATATTTACTGTTATAAACTAAACAGGAAATCTATTTTTGACAAGATGGTGAGCTGTGGTGGAACTCATTTCATTCAAAGCAACGGAATAAATCCACAGCATCAAAAAACTTGGAGCTACCATACTCAACAAATAAATATCCTGGCATTATTAGTCTATCACAATCAGTCTACTATTCTCCTCAATTGCATGTTTTTAACACCTTACATGCTACACCATGATAAAGCATCTCCGGATTTCAATTTAGCGGGTAGCTACATATATTTTTCTAATTGGCATATCTCATTCTAACTAATCTTAAGCTGGAATTGATACCATTAACCTCCTTGACATCATATAAATCACCTAAACTTTCCATGGCATTGAAATCAGCTGACCAGCAGACCCCTCTCCTAATATCATGATCATCATGAATCAAGATGAAGATTCGCTTCAACGGGATCAATCGAATCAAGCATTCCTGATCAAGTCCGAGTTACCGATTGACTAGGGTTCTTCGGACGTATATTATCAGCTTGCTAGTTGAGTGTTATTGCATGGAACATCAAAATAGCCAAAAGTATCTACAGGTGTCTGTGTTACTTTAACAGGTTTGTTCGGCAGTTCTTTGCTTATTGAGTCAATTCATCATCTCGAATACCTCCATGAGATGCATCGAATTCTGTCTCAAGCGCCAGCATCAATCTTATTTTCATTAACATATAGGACGTTATTTCTGCAATCCTTACATTTCGATGAAGTGCTCCGGGTAATAGCTAATAATATGCAGTAAATTAATTCAAAGATTTGTAATAACAGAAGGTATGAGCATCTTCCTCACATTCCTCGCAAAAATGGTATATTGTGTACGGCTTATAATAAATGCAGTTCCCTATCTCAAATAAAAAGCATTACGATGCCTATGCACCATAAATTAAGGATCACGGTAGTTTCTCAGATTCTCGATATATCTGGGATATGTTTAGAGCACAGGGCTTGCTAATTAATTAATAATATTTCTCCCAATTAAACGTAACCTGATATGTTTATTGCGTGAATTTGCATAAAACGTTCTTCATGTAACTGAAAATAGCAATAGCAGTGTTACACCACTGTATTGTTATGATTATCGATCACTTCACGACGCACACACATTCGAGGGTACACAATGTGCAGAATAATTTTCAATTTTATTGGAACGGTGAGGTTTCGCGAACAAATTGAATTTATGATGAATAGGTCGACCAGATCGATTGGTTTAAAAGTGTGATGTTGCAGTGCCGTAGAAAATAGAGGCAAAAGTAGATAGCTCAATGATACTATATAACAAAACCTAAATCAGAGCAGCCATTACGTATGCATGTGTAGTTTAGCGTTTCCTCGCAAAGGCAGATATGAGTTGGCACTACCTGGAGAACAGGACTGTGTGTACCATCACCAATGCTCCATGTTATGTTTCAAAACTCACATTCACAGAGGTCACAATACCCTTTAAGTGAGAAGATATATCAAACTGCCCAGCAACTTTATAGTAAAGGAAGATCGCAATCATCTGTCGGCTAAACAGCCGAGCTGTCCCGTAATTACTCAAGGCCGTGGCTAGCATAGTCATCACAGCTTATTTGTCGAAACGTTGGCTGATACTGTCTAGAAATTTTGTACCCCTTTTTAGCTTTCCTCTTGCTTTCCTTCCTTTCTTCTTAACCTCTCTCTGATGAAAATATATCAGACAGTCTAAACTACCGGATTAAAAAGACAGATCTCAAAAACAGTCTTGACAAGAAGAGCCACATCAAGAATTTGGATTTGTGTGTTAGTTTTTTGCCAGTTTCATAATACTCTTTGCCAACCTGTACTGACGAGTAGTACCTACGGAACATTACCATAAAATCATTTTTGCAGTGCTGCCATCCAGTGTTAAATGTACAAAGCTCCTAAATTGACCTTATGACATCTATTTTAAATGCGAACTACACACCGATATCATCCGCCTTTCGTAAATACTAAAGTTATACGACTACCCGCCTCTAACGTACCAAGTTAATTGATGATAAGCCCATATTATCCACTATAGATATCGAATACTTACAGAAATGCATGTTTCGACGTTAACTTTGACAAACATCAATAAATCTCCAATAGCTTTCACTAGTAGAATATGACAACAACACATAACATGGCTGGTACTGACCTCAAAGTTACACAGAACCATAGTTTGAGCACTTTTAATCTTTATTGTTCAAGCATAGCTATGACACTACTACTATTTTTCCTATATGAATGACCAGTAGTCTCGTATATAACCAAAGACTGAGTTCGAGAGTTTTAATTATGTCTGTTTTGATTGATCACTCTGATAGGCTCTAAAATATTATCCCCAAAAAGTTATTGGATGACGGACAGAGATGTGAAATATATCCTTAATTGAAATGCCTGAAAATTGTTTGCTTACCAAGACTAATGTGCTGCTAATGGACATATTTTACATAAATACTATGAAGCTTTTAGATTAGATGGTAATTGGAGGAAGGATAGTATCAAAAATATGTTCGAAACCATCGTGAATGATCATGTTATATCACAGCCTTAACCTGTGACAGTGGATCATTTGGCGCAACAACTGCAAACACTGTCTTACCACACTGAAAGCAATTGGTTTGGCGACAGTATGTTAAGTTTGTGCTGGACATGAAAATATACTGCAAACAAACTTGCAGCAGTTGTTGGCAAGTGTACAATTCAAGAACTTCTCCGTATGGACAACTACCACGCAGCGCCATAACATCATATAGAAGCAGAGGCACAACTTGGCAAGACAATCAAGAAGTGCATGGACACCAATTAATTCATCACATGTCCGTTGCATTGCATTTACGAATGATACGTTGGTGAACAATATGAAGTACACTCCATTTTTGGGTTGAGGGCCAACTATTGAACTAGCGTCTTAGTGCTAAGAAAGTTTAGATGAATTACTACGTTCTTTTTGAAAATATTTCTGATCTAATGAATTCTAGAAAAATAAATAAGAGTCTTTCATTTTTCTCCTGCCTGAAAATAGGGATTCAAAGTTCAATTTAGAATGGAGGTTTAATTAATATATTTTCAAGTCTGCAATGAAGCATTTTAACAAAAAAAACATTGACATAAAATAATAGCAAATGAGTGGTCACGCTTCAGTAGCTTATACTTCGCAAGAAAAAAATGGTTAATATATACCTCTATTAGTTTAGTACTCGTAGGTGGAATTAGTCTACAGCTCACATATCAAGCATTATGAATCTATGTTCTCATTCATATATGATGGGAATAATCGTTGTTTAGCTATGGCATTCAAGTGTACTTACCTTTTTGCATTGGTTCCACCTATCGGGTATTTCCTGCAATTGCACATAAATCTCCTCGGGGAATTCAACACCGTATTCTTTGAGCAAATCCATAATTTGCTTCAAAGGATCAAACATTGCATCTGTCTCTATCTGGCGCTCTTTAACTTTCCATAAGTAACCCATCACTTTGAGCAGGCCATCGTAGTCATCTTCAGTAAGGGGCACCTAAATCAGATGATCATAGTGTAATACATAATGTACCATGAAGATCTGCTTTAGGCTTAGGTCATTCTCGCACGAGGGAATCGGTAAAAGCTACTGTTACATTGGAAGTGTACCGTCTAGTCTGAAATAGAGGGACGACTGTGTTCGTACGACTGAGTTCAGTATCTCAAGAATCACATGGTATCAAATTTGGCTAACGACAATTATGTGCAGCAGGTTATACTGTGAAATGTAAATATATGACAATTAGCTTGAAACTTGTAGACAAGGTCGATTTTTCAAAAGTTTGATTTCGGACTTCCATTGTCTATAAAATTTTTTGAGTATCACAGCGTTTTGATTGATATGCTAGCTTCAAGTAAACTGGCGAACACGTTCCTTTCATGCCTATTTATACGTCAGGTGACGTGTCGTTGCGTGTGGTCTGTTCTGATTGGTTCCCGATCAGTGAGGTTCTGGTTTGCTGACGTGGGTGTTCGTCGATCATTGTTTGTTGTCTGGTCCAGTCGTAGTCTATTGATCTTCTTTATGAGTGGCTGCAATATTGGTTTAATGTCTACGCTAGGCTTGCTGCACACGTTGCTGTTGTTGGTGATGAATCCGCCTCCTTGAATTTTCTTCGATACCAGTGCGGTTCTCTAGCAATAACCTTAGCGTCGTCCCAAGGTATTCTATGGTGCTCCGTCCATGCGTGGTCAGCTATTCCAGATTTTCCTGTCTCTGCTCGCTGGGTCTTGAGACGATGTTCTTTGATTTTTACTTCCAGTGGTCTTTTTGTTTTTCCAACATAGATTTTACCACATTGACATGGTATCTGGTAGATGCAGCCCTTTGTCTCTTGACATTCATTCCTGGGCTTAGTTTTTGTTAGGATACTTCTGAGGGTGGCACTCCTAAAGAATCTTGTTTGAACCTTCTATCGCTGACCTATTCTTCTGATTCCATCAGATATTCTTTTGACGTAAGGCAGAATGAGTAAGTGCTGATATTCTTCTTGTTTAATTCTTCTACTGATGGTATTCTCCTGTATTGTTACTTCCACTAGCTTCTTTGGGTATCCGTTTTTTAATAGATCTTGTTTAATGATATTGAGCTTTCTTTCTAGTTCCTCTTGTGTATTACAAATACTCCTAGCTCGGTCGACTAAAGTCCGGATGACTCTCTTCTCCGTGGCTGTTGGGCGGCTTGAAGTGTAGTGTAAGTATTGACCTGTGTGAGTTAGTTTCCTGTGAACTGTCGTTTCTAGTTCGGTGTTTTTTCTCGTTACTAAAACATCCAAAAATGGTAGGCTGTTGGGTGTTGTTGGTATCGAAGAAAATTCAAGGAGGCAGCATTCATCACCAACAACAGCAACGTGGACATTAAACCAATATGGCAGACAATCATAAAAAATATCAATAGACTACGACTGAACAGTCACGTCAGCAGAACGGAACCCCGTTTTGACGCTCAAAAAATTTTATAGACAATGGAAGTCCGAAATCAAACTTTTGAAAATACGACAATTAGGTCTTCCGTATGTCATCGACATACTTTAATTGACAATTACGTCATCTACAAAGACAGTTAAACTCATCGGATCATGCTAAATAACTTCAAAATCTGATACAAACCTGCATTGCCGCAATAGCTTCCTTAATAAAATTCTCCAGCTCGTCCAAGCTATCTATGACATGGCTGTATAAGTGCTGTTTGAACAGGTTTCCCCATTTACAAGCCATATTCAATATAGCTTGACGTAGAGGCTTTACATCCAGTCTAAGCCATTCCATGATTATTTCTTCAGACTGAATTTTTTCAACCTTAAACAAATCAATAGATAACAAAAGTACCCAAAACATTGTTTCAGCATGTCGTCCTTTTACTTGGTAAAACTCTCAGAAAGAAAAATGTTGTTGTCACATTTTTTCTAATTATTATTTGTTCAGTCCCTCTTGTGGATTGGAGTGGGATACGATAAAACTGTGTAATGGTATTTTCTGAAGGCGTCAGATTCACGCATTTGGCTCAACAATGGTGTCATAAGGTCATTTCCATTGAAAATAGTATCAAGCCCTGGCACTAATAAATGTCTAACCAAGATCGAGCGGTACAGGTTAGACAATTTGCAATTATTGCGCGACGGGATGTGCGTTTCAATGGTTAGAGCGTTTGCCTAGAATGCAGGAGGTTTTAGTTTTAATTCCTACTAATTCCTCACGTTTCTCCTTCTAATTATTATTATTAGTTCAGTTCCTTTACGGATTACAGTGGAATCTGATAAAACTCTGTAATGGTCATTTCTAACAGCGGTGTCAGTCACTCGCATAAGATGTCCAACCAAGATCGAGCTGTACAGGTTAGAAAATTTGCAATAAAAACTTCACGGGGGGCTGTACCTTCCATAGCGTATTTGCCGTTCTGTGTGACTTTACAAATTTTTCATTATTAAGAAAATCAATGAGGAAAACATACTAAAATATCTTTGAAGGAGTTTGTTAGGTTATATACTGTTAATTCTAGTGATAATAAGCACTGATAGGTATAATAGCTCTTTGATGATTTATTCCATGTAAGGGAAAAAGCATTTTAAATAACGGTGAAAACGCATAATGACTAATATATATTGCAATCAGATTTGATAATACGAATTTATAAATTATGTGAGAAGGTAAGTCAAATACGGTCCTTTAAAAGCCAGCTTTATCTAATCCAGGCCTGGAAATTGTAAAGTGCAGCAAAGATTACACAAAAAATTGTCTTTGTACCGTTTGGCGTCATCGGACAATGCAGCAGTAAATTAGTGTCACAGTTCGATAAATAAATTTGTAATTACATCAAGTGAATATTTTCCTTTAGTCATATGTTACACAAAAATAATATTCAAGCCTCATATAAAGGGCGATACCAGCCGTAACCCAGTAATGCACATGTTCACATGTTCACAGAATACTGGTATTCGAGTGTATGCTCTCCAATATGCATCAGTCCAAGTCTTAGGACCAATGACTTTGTAAGTTGCCAATTGGCAGCGCCATAGTGCGCGATGCATGGAGATAAGTGTTGATTTATCATATTGTTTCATCGGCTGTGGAAACTTTCGTGGCTAGAACCTCCAAAATGAGTGAATATTCTCATTGATTTTCGTAAAATGAACTGCATTTGAGAAAAATATATTGTTTAAATACTGTTCTTATCAATTTTGTCTCTGAGTAATTGAGTAATTATACATTTTTTTAACAAGATCAGATTGGTTGATAGATATGTAAGTTTTTAATGTGGCACAAATATATGAACCACGGTTTAGTAAGGTATGCTCCTGATAGATATATATCTTGCTGCCTACCTTATTTTAAAACCACTTCTGTATTTCTTTGCGCCTCTCTATGTATGCTCAAATATTCACAACATATTTAAAAGAAGGGTGCATGTGTTGAAAAGGTTTTTAAAAGTTTGAACCGCAACAACCTTGGTTGATTGGTTGATTATAAAAAGTCAGCATTGAATTTTGACAGATAAATACAGTTTTTTGTCGAAAGAATAAAAAAATTGACGAAGTTATCCATCGCATAAATAAAACGAAATTAATGAATATAGCTTTAGCAAAATGCATCACAGAAATAGTATATGGTGTTAGTGTGGTATTTTTATCATAATACTTCTTGACTGTTGACGGAAAGGAGTTGGGCACTCAGGAGATATATTATTTGTTTAAGTTAGATTTTTGTCCACCGCACCACCTAGAAGGTGACTCAATTATCCTTAGAAACAGAGCAATAAATATATAGTCCACAAATTGACCACATATTGATCTGCTAGCTGGAGGCTGAGATGTTGCATATATCTTTGAAAAAAAATACATTAAATTCCTGAATTCATCTAACTATCGGGGTGGCTCCTTCAAATATGGAGAAGATCAGCAAATACAGGCACAGGAAGTAGCACTTCAACGGTTAGTAGCGTTTCTTCTGCATAATAGCATTCATAACGCAGTACACACATTGGTATATTGTGTATGCACCGTAATGGAAACTAAAGTTTATTCTGATTTGTATGCGTGAAACAGTAGTGGCAAATAGAGTTATTGAAAATTAATGATTTTGATGAAACTTGGCAAATCGGTGATTCAATTTTTGTTGACTAGATTCAGGGATGGCGCTATTGAATCATTATTTGGTATTTTCAATTTTTCTCACAAACTTTAACGCATCCATGATGTCATGAAAAATAGCTTCACTGGACAAAAATTGCCTTTGGAACGCTAGAGAATAAATAGAGTGTTCTTAAGATTTACACTTCACTATTGAACTATCTTCTGCTGATGGTTTGCCGCTTAGGAGATATTTTAGAAAAGGTATTCTTCCTGGCATCTGAAGCCACTACATAAATGCAGACACCCTATCTCGCCCTAGGAGTGCTGCAAAATTTCAATCCTCGATATATTTTTCTTACTCGCGAAGGTTTATAGGTCTTCATTGTATGAACTATGAATTTATCGATATCTATTAAAGTATCACCAATTCTTACCTTTTTATACAGATCTTCATACGTGTCGATCTGTTCTTTAAATTGTGGTATTGTGGGCGGCGTCTCTTTGATTGGAGCTTGGGTTTCATCCTTCATTTGCATTATTTCCTCTAGCGTCAATTGTCGACTGTACAATAAGAACTGCCTGAGGTATTCTTGCCTGTCTTCTGCCCATAGTGGTACATATCTTCATGATTAAGAAAACGTTAGTTTCTATCATGATCAATTTCCAAGTAAATATCTGTGGTGTTTCTCCCAAACGATCTTATTTCTCTGATACTTGATATTGTATACCTCAGAAATGTTCTACTAGTTCATAGATCGGAGGATTCTTACAATTGTTGTTGATAATACAATAAGATGTCTGTATATTTGAATTTTTCCATTTAATAAGTCTATTACTGGTAGTATCGCATTTCTAACTATATATTAATAGTAATTAAATCAAATTATTCGGTAAAAATACTCAAAGATGAAAAAGATTCAAAGTCAAATGATTCGAATGAAAGATCCACATCACGCTCTTATCCAAAACCAATCAATTTAATACTTGAGATTAACGTCGAGTAATAAAAAAACAAAATTACCTGATTTGCATTGCAAATTTAGGAGTATTCTGTAAATGCTTACAATTAATCCTGTATATGTATGTGTGCCAGTAGCCTGTACTAAAAATCGTATCGATTAACGAAAAACATACGACAACGTCGAGTATCCAGACAAGTAATCACCGGCAGAAAGTAACTGTGAATCGAAATATCTAATCGATTACTTTTTGGATCCATTAAAGCTCTGATTAAAAACCAAGGAATAAGAACAATATTTGCACTACCACTCCAAGATCGCCTGATCATATTTCAATACTGGAGGTGGGGTTAATAAAAAAATGGAGTTAGAATACTAACGAGAATACTAACGACGCTCGAGGAATCAATATACTCTATTAGGGAGCAAATTGCTGCAACTCATTCTATCAACTTACTCTTCGAACTCTCTAATAAACTCCAACGCCTTCTCCATAGCGGTGGCAACTCTGACACTGATATCATCAGACTTTACTTGCAGTTCTTTATTTTCTTTGGCCTGTTCGTAGAAACTTTCCCCTCCCTCAGGGTCAATGCGATCTATAAGCCTATGAAAAAAGTTTCATTTAGTTTTATGATTATTTGTTTGGTCAAATTTACAAGTGGAGCTTATCACCATTAGTTTTCTATTCCCTACTCAATGAGCACGACGTAAGGAGTATTGCAGACACAAAAAGTTTCGATTTCAAGATCAATATTTTTTGATATGACATACAAAAAGATAATCCATGTCTCCCACTTCTGTCTATTTGTCTAAACATGTTCCTTCAGAAATCAAATGTGATGAATCATCATGGCATTTAAAAGCCCATTCAAAAAACCTTTTAGACATTAACATTTGCAGAGTATATTTTTATGATAGCTTGTAGGAGATTACTTGAACCAGTTGGTTTATGAAAAATATTTAAGTGAATGTTCTGCACTATATAAAAGATCTGCTATAGACATGCAAGCTTCATCTTTAGCCTAGACTCTTCAGTATAGCCTGGCGATCTCACTGTACAGAGCAACTGGGTGGTATATACCTAAGCCATTCAAGGGAGTGATAGCAATCTTCTAGTTTCGCGCAGAGTGGCGCTGCTGATTAACTGCATTATAGAGGCGACATTTACCCCTTACGACATTTGTCAACAACGATAAACTGATTTATAACGGCATCCATTGAGCTTCGTAAATACTTTTCACGGTATACCGTTATCTCAGTATCATTCGTGTCAGCTCTTTCATACAGTTAGTATCAGTCCTCAGCTTCTGACATGAATGACGCCAAAGTAACGGTACATCGGTTAAAAAAAACAAAGGATGTCGCTGAAAATCAGTTCAACTCATGCACAGGTGTTGTAAGGGATATCTATTACCGCTAAGTTGTTAGGACCTCGTCGAAATGCCTATGGATAGCGTGACACTTGGATATGAGTACTGAAAAATATTTACTTTGTCTGTAGTATTCTAACAGGTAAAATTTTAAGATTGTTATCTTCTTGTGGTATAAACGTAAGGTGTTAGAAGGATTGATCACTTCATCGTGAGATGCTATACAGAACACAGAAAACTGATAAAAATACTTACTTCGTCATACCAAACATGTCATCCATCAAGGACTCGACGAATGTAAGGAAATTGTTCGGGTCTTGCATATCAGCAGAAGGCACGTAGACAATATCAGGATCATGCAATTCCATAAGCAATTCAAATAATGGAGTTACAGGAGTTAAATCACCTGTCTCATCTAATATTAGACGTAGACTTATCGTTGTGGCCCTATCTAGCAGATCTCTTACCTTTGCTAGAAATAATACAGTGACATTTATAGCAACTGTTGTGTTTAACTGGCATAAAGGCTTCATTACATGGTTTCACTGTTCAAAGTTGTGATCTACAGTGTACTTTTATAGTAGCATCAATCTAAAATTGTAATGTCTAACAATAGTGGTATTCTGGTGGCATGGGTATTTTTTGTGAATCCTGCTATTTTCAATGTAACTTCTGGAACGTATCCTGTTATCTCGCTGCGTTATCTTTTATTATTAGTGACGGCTAATCAAAGCCACAAATACACAACTGGTCTGCCTGAACTGCCTTCATGAAATTTGCCGTTTTTGACTCTGGCAGTGAAACAGCTTTCATTAAACAAACCTTGACATGGATCATGTCAGAAATACAAAGCTGCTTTAATATTGGAATAAAACTTATGATCAAGGAAGGGTTCCAAGAGATAGGTGTAGGCAACCTTGATTAGATCTTTTGTTACATACTCAACAAAACTGAGTCACATTCGACTGAGGAGCCTTTTCTCCAGATTTCCTTATGGTTATGGGATATGGAATGGGATGGTCTAATATTTTTGCCTTGAGATCACAGTGCTGTATGTTGACTTTTATCTTAAAATACGTTGAGTTTCTGATGTAACAATGCGTTATCTCCCTTGTTTTAGACTCATCAACAGTGCAACTATGTGTATATTATCCTTTCAAAATTCGTACAGAAGTACTGATTGAAATCAACCATTTTAGGGAAGCAGACACAGGTGACAATGACATTTAAATTTTCATATTTTGTACTTTATTAAAGACTGTCGGCGCAACCGTAATGTTAGTGGAGCTAATTAGTCAATCACATATTTTTGGTTTGCGGATCCTAAGAAATATTAGGGTAACCAGAGAGGAAGACACAGGAAAAGTTTCAGAAGTTACACTGTAGTATAAAATACTATTTTTCCAAAATGCGAGGTTACATCAGATCAGACTGATATACATACTTTCCACTCTCTCTGGAATTTAATGGTTAACTGCTTATTAGGTGGTCTCGAGTCTTAAATTGGTTGATGTGGAACGAAAATTGGAGTTAAGTCAGTAATTGTATTTTCATCTTGTGCAGCAGGAGACTAGTAAGTAATTATTTGCTTTATGTCCCTACTTGAGTGTTCTGGAGATGACTTACCTTCAATATCCAATAAATAAGCTCTCCACATAGCTAGTTTTACTTGCTTTTTTTCTTCCAACTCAGCTTGCAGTCTGGCTTCCTCTTCTTCTCGTGCTATTTGAGATTCTGTCTTCTTTGGAGGTTTTTCTTTTTTTTCCTTTTTATCCTTTTTATCTTTCCCTTTTTTGCCTTTTTTATCTGGTTCTGGTTCTGGAGGTGGAGGAGGCTCTTCTTCCTCTTCAGGAGGGGGTACCTGTAAATGAGGGTATCGTTATAGGAACATTAAATATCTGAATTACAATTAAAGTGCTTTTCAGGGTAGATTAAGAATATTCTGTTAGGCCGCAACATCCTAGCAGTGAAAGCCCTCATTTATTATAATACTATCCCTACCTCTTCTTCTATAGGTTCCTGGAAGAAAAGCTCGTAGTTCTCCTTGATCTTGCAGCGTAGCTCATCGTTGCATGCCATGATCAGATCAGTCCTCCTCTGCAGACGCTCGGCTCGGTCATCGATACCTAATAAATTCTCTTTCTTGTTATCCTTGCGTTCGTACAAAGGCTGCTCCACCCACGATTGAATGTTACTCAAACACTTGGTGATATTGGTTTGCGCTTGCTTTACGCGGTGATGCAGCTGTTGCACCTCTTCGTAGATATTGTGGACAATGGTTGGATCTGTTCGAAAAAAGAATAAAAGACTGAAACAAAATAATTTCCAAGAATACATGCTGTATTGACTCCGTACCGCATACCCACATAAGCTACTATAGAACAAATTTTGTGAGTATACTTTTTTGAAGTGTATTCCGAAATGACAGCCCTAGTAGGCTGTTGAATCACTTTGTACCCGTCTTCACGCTTTAGCATTAGAAAACTGATTAGAAATTCAGACAGTAGTGAGAATACACATTTGAGTCTGATGCCCTCAGACCCCAGAAAGGTGTGCATGATGCTCTGAGAAAATATAAAGTTTTGTCAGTACTGTCGTCATCTCAAAATGAATTCCCATTTACTCGCTAAGACGTAAATGTTAGTAGTCCAAATGCATCCTGATTCCAGATTCGTGATTAGTAGCTCTAGAAAAAACTTGAGAACCCACATATAATTAATATTTACACTATATTCTAGGGACCATGCTGTTATCCTGGGTTTACATATTGCTGGATTTTCTCATCAGGAAACAGGCAATGTTACAGAGCTTTATAGCATTATACTGCGATCCGTAAGTGGGCAACTAATAATAATTAGAAAATTAGAAAGAAACTTTGTCACCACTGAGAATCTATCTAATTTTTCTAACTATTATTAGTTGTCTACTTTTAGAAGGCGACATATTTCCGCACTCGGCTCTACTTGGTGAAATCATGGTAGTTATTGCCGAAGATGGTATCGGCCTCTGGCACTAGATGTCTAATCAAAGATCGAGCTGTACAGGCTAGAAGATTAGGAAGAATTGCGCGGGGGATATACCTTCCATAGCGTCTTATTCCGATTCTATCAACAGTCTGTATTGAAAAATTTCATTGCAGAATGAATACAGCAGATTAATATTATTGCAATGTTAAGTATATTCTATTTCAATGTTTATATCTGAAGTGATATTTATAAACAGCGGACAATTCTGAGGGTTATTACTTTTCCCAACAATTAATAAAATCTTCATTGACTATTGCACTCTTTATGTTTCTGGACGAATAAGTGACACAATGACAAGCTTTTGGATCCTCTCAGACTAATGAGCTGTTTTTAAGCATAATCTCATATCTAGCAGTTATTTCTCTAGTGCTAATTAGCACTCTTCACCCAGTTTTCTTAGAAAAAATTGAGGGAAGTAGGGTTACGGTTGGGGTATATAAAATTGTGAAAACTAGAAAATATATGGAATTTGTTGTGAAATCGCATTCTATTCAACTACTGCTAGTAGCTAGCGCTGGATCTACAAATATGACACTCGTCGAATAAAATGAGTCACTTCGTAACTGATCACATAAATAGCTACGTTGAAAAAGTCTACAGAGGCAGCTGAAACATCAGTTAATCTTTTTGTAAACGTAAACAGTTTCTATATTTGTACAATCAGCGCTCGATATCCATGGGATAATACATCAAAAGCAACAACTAACCATTTTGATACCAATTCCGCTCCTCAGTAACGGCCTTCAGCATCTCGTCAATTTCATCCATATCGTGCTTGATCAAGTTTGCCTCGTGAACATTCGTGTTCAAACGTAGATAGTTGTACCACTCGACGATCCGATTGAATTCGTTGACAGTATGAACGAGACTCTCACTCTCCTCGAATAGCTGTAGCGCCTCTGGAGGAACGTTTTCGATCTCCATTAGCTTCATATAACGCACCTCTCGCAAAATGGCAACCAACTCTTTGTCTAGGTTCAATGCGATGAGTTCATCGGCAATCTTCACCAATTCTAGCTTTGACATACTTTTTTCTATTTGACCTGGTACATAATCGCACCATTTCTTGAAAACCTGTTAGAGATAAGTAATCAAAATGTATTTTTGGGATGTTATCCTGTATATTATTACAACAGACCAAAATATACACTTCGATAACAGGGGCTATTGGAAAGAAACTGGTTATTCAGAATACCTTTCTTGAATATTAATTAAAATTACACGATAAGAAAAAGGTGCGGGATTTTTTTTATTAGGCTTGGATTAACCATTATTGACTTACAATGATTAATTAATCACTAAGACCAATTAGAGCTCTTCACGATGTGTTTGATAATATGGATCAGTTGAGTCTGATTTTTAGTACTGATTAGAGGATAATGCAACAACGGATGCTTAGACGTTATCTATAGACAAAACATTATTTGGTTCGGGACCAGCTTTGTGAAGGCATATTTAGTAATGACCTGTACAATGGACTATCTCACTTTCCATGGATACATTGTTCTAGGAAAGTATATTTTTAATCACCTCACCAATCGTTACATACCTGGAGAAATTCGTTATTCAAAATGGTTAGCATTTGATCGACCTTGTCTAACACATGCAGAGCATCCTCTGTCTTCACTATATCGTCCTCTAATATTTTGAAGTCCTCTATGGGTATACTTATTCTGTTCTTCATAGTCTGTATCCATAGCAACGTGCCAGACACTGGTGGGTAGTTTTTGTGCAATGGCGCGCCGTATTTCTTGCCTTCATCGTACAGCTTTTTTACGGTGTCTAGCTCATCGTTGAAAAAATCAATAATCACTGGAAACTTGACAGTTATTTCTGCATTGATTGGTGGTCTCTTGATTAGGTTTCCGATCACGTTAATTAGCTTGAAGATGCTCTCCAAATTATAGCAGTCGTCAAATGCCTACAAAACAAGTAAAAACAGATAGGATTTGTTGGATTTATCAACACGATCCAGAAAACATCTAGCTGAGAACTGTTACTTGAATTCAGTTTTTCAGGAATTTTACTCCACATTTAGTTTTTCAACCACCAATTCCTAGTGAAGAAGGTGGATACAAGGAGATGGAGTCGTCCAAATTTTCTGTAGAGTACTAAATGTGAGAGTTTATTGTAAAATATATCAAGCAGTAACGGACCATTTGAGGACAAAATAATGTTTTCACGAAGATGCCACTGAAATGCTGACCTCCATTGCATGTAACAGAGCCTAAAATAATTATCTGCTACGAAAATTTGTTCATTCACAAAAAAATAGTTTGTTGCAATGAATCCATTTGAATATATGAAAAGTTTGCCCATAATAGAACTAAGTTCTTCAGAACTAGATAAAATGTTTGCCGTCACTGATGGCCATGGATTTTGGAAACACTTGTATCATTTAACTCATTTGTTTGAGGATGTGCAAGTGCTGAACAATCATTATATCAGTTTTTAATACGTCTGTCAGTATTTTATAAAGAACTATTTCCTTCTATTACCGTCTTAGGGTCAGTCATCTGATTCTTTAAAGTAACTAGTAGCATGACAATAGCTCCTTTCAATCTATGCATCACAATTGTCAGAAAGATTCCAAATAGAATGCAATTTGTTAAATCTCATAAACCCAACGATGAATGATGCAGAAGTCTACGAGTAACTAACTTTCAAGGATCCACCACATCTTACGTCATTACTTGTATACAAGTATATTCCAGATAAGTCTATTAAAATTTGTCAGTTCAGAAATATTGTAACAATGCGACAAATAATTATATGATATATTTAAAGTGAAAAATGAGCACAAATGATATATTTACTCAAAGTGAAAAATGAGCACAATTCATCTGATACTTACACTGGTCGTTTATTGAAACCAACTGAATGAATACTAGCGTTTCTGCTGCCAATACCAGCAGAATCAAAGAAACAATCACAGGATAAGTTGCAGAAGTGACATTAGTAAGCATAATTCCAATGTTGTATCCTATATATGTGACATATGATTTCCTGAACATAACATGGCTGAAATGATAATACAAGACGCGTATTCTCTACTGCATTTTACTTGTTACCCTACTTGACATTTTAGCGAACAAGACAGCTATTAAAAGAGTTTGCATTGCGAGTGTCTGAAGAATGTAGGATACCACCAATTATGACAACGTATACGTACCTGAGAGAAAATTGCAGCCAACCTACGGTCCAAATCCATACACTTCTCATTAAAAGCATCATAGTCTTTTATAATACTTGTATCTTTTAAGTCTAACACCTCATATTGTATGTTGTTGAATACATTGTAAAGTTTATTGAACTCTTCAAATATGTGCTCACACTTTTGGGACAGCTGTCTCCCTTTGATGCCGCCGATTTCGACCTTTTCAAGTTTGCTGAACTCCAAATGCGTGCCTAAGATATTTCGAACCTAAAAAATTGTTTAAGTTTAATAAAACTTTGAAGAAGTTGTATGCAACACAAGGCAATAAGTGAAATTAATGATGATCCTGACGTATGGCAAGTACTGAGCCTCTACTTCATTTGAAAGATATCCTAAAGAGAAGCAAATTGTCAACGCCATCAATCAGGGGCATGTAACTCTATCTATAATATTTCTGTACAGTCTGGTTATCTGTCAAATTATAGAAAAAAAAACAACGGCATTCAAGCCAAATTTGTTTTTAGAAACATCTTATTCACCGATTACAAATAAGTGTGCATTTTTATCATATTTATTGTAAAGTAATTTGCATTGATTGGTTAAGGATAGCCCGTATCAGTCATACTCAGCGAGCAAAATGTTTCTCAAATTCACGTTATTTTGTGGATAATTTATTGGTGTCCATCCCACCGAAATACTGTTGAATTATACAATTATGTTGGAACTTAAATCAAGAAAAAACGTTTTTCGGTGGTGCCATTTAGGGGCCAATGGGTTCGTAAGTTCGCACGGCAATTTTGCTCTGAAGATCATTTTCATATTACTTATTTATATCCTAAACGGGTCACGTAATTCCCTATGAAATTTACCACCTGGTACTATTCGTTTTGTGTCTGAGAGCTGGAATGCAAAAAGCATCTGTACTTAATTTAGATATGATTTTTTTATTATTTTGGACACAAAACTTCGTATACGTAGCCCTATTTTTCAGTGACGCGATTCAATCTATATTTGCATGAAAAACCGTATTTGAACCAAATTTGATTTTTAGAAGCATTTCGTTCATCTATTACAAAAAATAGTACATTTTATAATTTTTATTGTATAGTACCACATCTTTGTTTTTGAAACAAAGAAAAAACGTAGAAACAGCTTTTATCGATTAAGAGAAAGCGTATGACTTTTAAGTATTTGGGATCTATGACACATCGATATGGTACTTGTGTACGAGATATGGAGATAAAAATAGAACGCGGAAAGTAAGCGACAAAAGCACTTCATGGATTGATATGGAACAACACCCTCACTAAATAAAATAAAAAAGAATCTTTTAAAGCGTAGTACTAAATATTACCTTATACGAAACAGAGATATCGCCAATGACAACAACAGTACGAAATTAAATAAGAGCAGTGGCTTTAGACTTTATAAGAAGATGTTTACAAGTCAATAGAAAAATCAAAACAAAAACTGAAGAAATATGGCATCGAATGGGAGTACAATCAATTACTAAGAAATTGGAAAACAGAGGACTGCAATGGTACGGTCACATCCAAAGAATGACAGAACACAGATGGCCAAAAGGAATATTAGAGTGGGAAACCCCAGGAAGAAGACGTAGGGGAAGACCTGCTCTAAAATGGGAAACATTTATTGGACATGCTATGATAGGTAGAGACCTCAAGGTAGGTGACTGGGAAGTCAGGGATTTGTGGAGGGCAAAAACGGCGAACTGGTAATGGGAAAATGCCGAAGAAGAAGAAGAAGAGAAGAAACACATCAGCTACCAAGACATCAAAATGCATTTAAATTGTGTGTTCAAGAAAAAACTAAATCCTGTCTCACCCTTTAGGGCTGATACGTCCGCTAAATCTGGTAGACATTTGTTCCGTATTTTTCACGTGAAGGCCTATCACGCTTCATAGGCATGGCACGAGGATAAATATCTGTTCACATTGACCTTAAAAACCTGTAGACTGTATCCATTGGGAAACAAGGTTCCCGGTAGGTCAGTCCACAACGCCGAGGTTCTCCCAAAAAACGACTTCTGGGACAGGCTTGTTTGAGGCGTTGTAAGCTTCGACCTGGTGAGGATGCACCCGATAAACTCCTTCAGTATTTGCTGTACTGGGGAGTTATAATGCGAGACAGTTCAGCCAGTCTTCTTCGATATTCCAGACTGTGGAGGTCATTTGTAGGGTCAGGAGCATCTACTAGACGTATTTCTCGCTTCTGGATCGTGTCCAGAAGCTTCAGGGAGTGCTTTGGGGGCGTATCCCCACAATTAAGGGTGCTGTCATCAGCGAAGCTGTAGATAGGATTAGATGTACAGCAAAAAGGGTGTTGTAGAAAGAACAAATCCTTGAGGAACACTCAGACCGATGGTAAGTACACCGGAAGCATATCCGTAGGACATTTTCATTCGAAGTGTATGCTCTCCACTATGCATCAGACCTGCTATCGACATGCAAGATTTCCCTTGTATTCAAGGTATTCTGCATGGAATAAGTGTACATTTTTTATCTTGTCCTCAGTGTATCTGAAGTTGAAAACGATCAATATGTTTTTATCTTGCTCTTAATCATAGGTCTTGTAGTATTAAATTGTAAATTTTTGCAAATAGGTGCCTACATTATCTACAATTTTTCATATATTATTGCACTAAGGACTGCAAGTACGTACCACTTTCAGCCTTTCGACATAGTCAATCAGTCTTTGGAATATGTTCCTCCTATGAAAAGCCCAAGGTTTCTGTACAACTGGTTCTTCCCCTTCCTGCGGTTCTCTGTAGCAGGAAGATAGGTTATCCCGAACATATTCGAAGGAGTCTTGTACTTTTTGCAGAACTTCTATGGTCAGATTCAGCTTTTTGAAGATCTCTTCTACGTCGCCTTGGAATATACTGCTGGGATCCAGGGATCTTTCACAAGATTCTATCATCATGTTCACGATCATCTTCCATAAAATGACTATCCGGTCATTTGTCGCATAGTACCTGAGGTTAATGGATTAACATTTTAAAATCTATATCCAGTGCTTGTTACCGACAAAGTAATACATTCACAATTCATTGAGTGAGCCCACACAGAGGCAGCTATCCTCATAAGAAAGTCACACGCTGGTCTGTCGACTTGGTGGAGATGAAGGAACGCTAAATTCTCGGGTCATCGTTCATCAAGCTTTGTATCAACAATAACATGTCCTGGCACGACTATGTTAGCGTCACTATTTCAGCATCCCAGAAGATGGGGAACTTTTGTGCTGCAAAGAATTGTATTTTCCGGAACAGCAACTACCACTGTACAATGCTTAGTTTAGGCCATCGCAGAAGTAGTTCTCGCATGTGCAGAGATGTGCTTGGAACACTCCCTGATGGTTCTGGGCACGATCCAGAGAAGACCAATATAACTGGCTACGATGGTATATGTTCAACCGAGCTATATAGTTCGATAAAACCTAAAGCCATAAGTAGGGAAGACACTAGAGGGGCCCAACGGCCGCAACCTCACTAAGTCGAACTTCCAACAACGCGATCGCGACTCTTCAGAAAATCATTCTTTTGAAGAACCTCAGCCTTTTGGAAAGGGCAGCTGGGCAGTTTGTTGCCCATTCGAAATTATTTCCAGCATTTTATGGTTAATGTTAATAGACATGTGGCCTCTCACAGAGCTTGTTATCATTTTAAGTTTTTTTAAGTTAATTACGTTTCTTTTGATTTCACTATTTATCTGGATTTCTGATTGAAAATCACCTGTTTAAATGAAATATTTGTACAACTGAAATGATGATAGGGGTGAACCACCCTATATTGTCACAAACTTCTTCATATCTATTTTGACCCGCAGCAGCCCATTTTTTTTTAAGCTACACTCATTTGTAACATCCCTCTTCTCTTGCAGCAAAATTGTATTATTTACGAAATATTCTGTTCAGTGGTTGTTAGCGTAACAAAAAAGTGACAGATGTACGAAAAACAAAATGGGTCAGGTTATTCGTATTCAAGGTTCGATAAAAATGGAGTAAGAATTTAGTAAACACACTGCCTATCAAGAATGCTAGTTGCAGGCTACTGCGATGGCAACTAGGGCGAGAGGCGACTTTAAGAAACCGTATGATTGAAACAAAACATGAGAAATACTGGGCGACATCGACAAGCTGAAGAGCAGATATACAAACTGGAATCATAGAAAGCTCATCTTATACTACTCAACGTTTTGTAGGGCAAAGTTCATTCAAGCGTTTTTCGTCTCTTTCCAGTAAGCATATATCTTTAGATTTTGATTGAAGTTATTTTATCGATTGCTGGCTCCTGATTCAAAACTTGTTTGGATTCTCCTCTACCGTAGGAGTTCTAGCTAGACAAGGTTACTCAGCAGTTCTTCAGCTCGGTTTCATTTGACCTGTTTTGCAGGATTTTGATCTGCCGCTTTGGGAATCTTTTTTAGTACACCAAACACACAGTTACCAATGCAGAAGCCAACAACTACCAACATATCAGTTTGTTCATTGAATGTGTCCACAGCAATAAAATATTTCGAACTACTCCTTCACAAGAACTTTGGAAGGAAATAAAAGAGACAGTATGATTTTTATCGAAATTAAAATACGATGAACGATACCCTAGATTTTGTTACCCGTAAGTTATTCACTTTTCCTTTCATCACAACTGCTGAAAGTAATGATTTTTTACCCAAGAACATTAGATATATTTTTTTGTAAAAAATTAGTTCAACTTTCCCAGGCAAATGCAGTGCTTTGCGATAAAGGTAAGTTTGGCTTGACCTCGTTATCCTACAGTAGGTCTGTGTCCATAGTATCTTGGGACACCCTGTATATAAAAATATTTTTGAATTGCATTTATTTAAAAGAACAAGATTAATATTATTCTTTCTACAATATCTGGCAGTTCTCCCTTAGTAGGAATACTCGGAATTTAATTGCACTAGTCGCCAACCGCAGAATATTGCTAACATGACGATATTTGATTTCAAATACCCTATTATGTTATATTAATTAGATTATACTACGACAAAGTTCTGCTATGTGTCAGAAATTTATATATATGCTTACTTAGGTAAGAACCTACGTAGTATTATACATATATTTATAGAAAAAATATACAATACATTACTGTGATGATAACTGCCAAAAATTAATACAATTAGGCTTACGACCATCACTTACTTGGAATTAGCCCATAATAGTCCGACGCAGTAGACCAATGGATTAACCAATTTGTCTGCCTCAAATATTTCAGCATCATCAAACCTGTTTAGGTTTGCCAGTAACGCTTTCAGGTAAAGACATATATCTCTAGCTTCTACTAATGCTGCCACAACATTTTTGAACATCGTTTGAAAGGTACTACTGTATGTACTTTGAGTTAGCTCCAAGTACTCTCCCATTTTTTTGACTCTTGGGTCACATAACTGGTCATAGATGGATTCCAGGTTCTTATTGCGAGCGTTCCAGAAATCAATTTCGTTTCTTGGAGTGGGATTCGCACCTTCAGCAAAAGCTGAAACACAAGACGAGAACCGAGTCTCAAAAGAAAAATATCATAGCATAGTTATCATAATTATTTCTATATCATTTATCTCCACTATATGAATTTGGTCTACAAGATATGTAAGGTCAGTGACTGACATATGGATGACAGCAGTAAAAGTGATCCATTTGCATTGCAGTGTTACTGACTGATTTATCTAAGCTTCTAAGCTTCTCATGAAACAAAGGCCTGAATCTAATCAACCACAGGAATCGTTTTTGGTCACCAGAAACGATTTTCTCATACACCATAAAAATCAGGGCCTAAAAAATAATCAACACGCTAATTTTGTCTCTTCAAGTACTGTGCTAGATATGCATACAGTAAATGGCCAGTAATCGAAAGAATGCGTCAAAATTTTACAACTTCGAGTAAGCTACTTGTTTATACAAGTTATGTATTTTAATCCATTTTGTTACATATAATAATTCGACTTTTGAATATATTCACATAACCCTCGCCATATCCTGTGTTAATGAACTTGGCATTTTTCTCAGGATCACAACGTAACATTATCATGTGTCGTCGTCCAGATTTCTACGAAATGAGCTTATCTGTGCAAATTATAATTTCATAAAAAACCAGGTTACATGTATAATCTTCAATCAGATAGCTACCGACTATTGCAGATTCGCTGTGGTAAATAAAAGATTCTTTTTAAAATCCTTGTTCGCCTTTGGCAAACTTAATTTACAGGAACCAGAATAATCACGACTTCTACAAACAGAAATAACGATTTTTTGAATGCAGATGAATATTGGTCCTGTATTTCGATTCTACACCAAATGTCCATATTATTAACCTTTAAACATAAAAATACTTGAAAATTCATCCTAGCAGAAATATCGGACACACTGTATATATCGAGGATTCAATGAAAGAGAGTTTTATATGTGAAATTTTGTGATCAATACACAATTTTTATCTACAGATGGAAGAGTTCCATCAAGTAAGACCAACTACATGATTTTTTAAATTAGTTTTTTGCTAATATTTTTTTGACCACGTCATTTAGTGATTGGGGGTTCAGATACATACAAATATATGAATGGCCAAGATGCTTTAATTTTTGAACTGCATCTATTCTCGATGACTTGAGAGACATGCAAAAAATTGATAGGATGCTTGTTTTTGTCCACCAGTTAAGAAGGCCTTTGCGCTATAATCAACACTAAATTATGAAGTCCAGAATATTTAGCATTCTTCAGCTGAATCATTGACTTTCAGAATCATTGCACCAATATTCACCTTACGTTCTTAAAATGACGTTTCCTAAATAGCATATACACAATTGCCTCTTTGTATCATACGTTTTAGTTTTCGTTTATCATAATCTACTTCATTCATATGGTATAAATACTATTTCCTGTCAATGGAAATAATTTACGAACAAATCATATTTGTGAAATTGCAGATTCATTATAAACAGCTTTCTAAATAAACACAAAACACTAACTAAAAAACAATATCTAAACATCGCCAGTCAAAGGAAAAGTGGGTTAAGATTATTACTCTCAATACAAAGATTATGATGAAAATAAATCATTGAACTACTCCTGGACATATATTACACACATATTTAAAGGTGAGAAGAAAATTATCCTTTATTAAAAGACGCTTAAAATTCCTAATACGTATCCAGAGGCCTTGATAATTCAGATTTTTGACGACATAGTTTGCCTTACTTATAAGTGATGATTGCTTTATGACATCGTTGATTAGCGAAGACCACTTCATGACAGCGTTTTCCAATGATCCCTTCAAAAAGTAATCGATCTTGTCCTCACTTTCTTGGTATGACTGGCATGCTTGGAAGACTTCTTGTATGCCTTGTGGCATCGGCAAAATAGTTTGGCTCTTCATTGCTCCACGAATCTGACAAAGTGAGTTTGTTTTAAGTATGGAGTGAAGTATATTTCAACGGACAAAAAAAATTAAATTGAGGTTTATAGGAGGGAATAAATCATGCACATACATTTGTACTTAGAAGTTGTTTAATATTGCTCACTACTACTGCTACCAATAACTGCCACAAGAGGAGGCTGCTTGTGCGTTGCAGTCAATAGCAATAGCTGGTATCCAAATTATAAATGCCCTTGTAAAATAGGCTAAAATGCGACTTAATTTCAGAAAGCACTACTTTATAATCGCCCCATTAATTTTTGTCCCAATAAAAAGCGAATCATTGGTAGTGTCCAGGCATTTCCCTCTAATGTTTTCTGAGACACTCATTTTCATCTTTCCTAACTGTAATGGAATCAAATGCTAATATATTACCTGATCCACAGTATTTTTAAAATTTCTGACGTGTGCCACAACGTCTTCGGTAACTACTTTTGGCCAACCTCTCTGATTCTTTGGGTTGGATAGTATTGGCACAAAAACACCTTCCATGAGAACAGCTAACTCATCAACGGGCTTGCCAGCCATATCGCCAAATGCTAATACCTAAAGAGATTATTATTTTCTCAATAGAAAAATATAGAGAAAAATATAGATATAATGTTTCTAATACAACGAGCTATTTTTAGAGTACTGAAAAAAGGGCATGAAATGAATTGCGTTATGTAGTGCACAGCTTACAATATCCAGTGCTCCCGGATATTGTACACGTAAGCTTTTATAACAATCTTTATCATTTCCATACTCCAAATTGTGCTTTTTGGAAAAATCTAATCAGCTGGAAGGAAATAAAAATTGAAAAATACATAAGATAGCTAATTATCAGTCTTGAAAAAAGTTTTATTCGATGGCCTAAGTTTAGACCGTAGCTTTTGGCAGTGCGCGTTTGGAGACTTGTTTAGTTTGTTAAATGCCCGGTTAAATGTGTGTGGGAGTTGTGAAGTTTGTGTTAGTTATTGGATGATAAGCTGTGAAAACTACCTTCCATTAATTACATATAATGCAAGAAGCGGTGACATTTTTTGGTACTTACTTTCTCACTTAGCATATTTATGAATTAGTTTGTTGCCTCAGTGTAAGAAAACTAACCATTAATGAGTATAACGGCAATTTTCGGGTGGGTTCTAAACATGACAATAAGGAACAAATCTATTTCTTAATACTCATTAATATTTTCAATTCACTAAAATAGATCATGAAATTTATGAAAATCGCAGTTCTAGCAAATTTTCATGGCCCTGGAAATAAGGGAAATTGTTTTGATTTTTTTCTCTCAGTTTTCCACCTGTCAGACATATTACCCATCATTATAAATTGTACATTTATTTGATTTTTTTAGTAACTGAATAAGTCCGTCGAAGTTCCGAAAATGGGCACTGTCTCCCAAAATAATATCTCCTTCAGTAATTGAATGGAGCGATAGTATTGACTTAGATAAAAAGGGAGTCAGGTAGGTTGACTTGGAGTACATATTCGCTCTCCTACAGTTTTTTTTGTGAGTATGCGTCCTAATTATATGATTTTATTCATATTTGACTTTACAAATGTCTCGTACCTCGTCTTGCCAGTCCTCTGTAATGGCCAACATGGTTTTTCTGTGTCTAATCAAGATCACTGAAGGAACTTACTGATGCATACTTTTTAAGTTTAGTTTGGTATAAATGTAACTGGTACAAAATCCTCCACAGTATATAGAACTGCGCAAATGAATGGGGTCTCCAGAAATATCAAAAATGAAATGATAGTATGTTACTTTGAATGTAATATTTAGGCTTTAGGGAATCACGGTTGCAGTAGATCCTAATATAAGTTCAGGTAGAAACAGCTCAAAACCCGTAGGATCAGGCACTCTGGGCAATTAGGAATTCTAGAATATCGGAGAAACAGCTTAATAGTTGTGCATTCTTGCAGTCACTGGTTGGCACATTTGACGCTGGAGATTACTGATTCGATCACTGGTATAACCTATTTTTTTCATAATTTTTTTAGGTGGACAAGCAATGCTACAATCGTTTCTTTGCAGGAAAGAAAAACAGATAGGCTTAAAAATATCAAGAAAAAAGTTTCAAACACTTGCGGTTAAAGTCTTAGACATCGAAAACTGTAAACTATTTGGTTTTGATGAAATGCTAATTCCGGGTATCGTCAATGTCAAAGTTATTTGCGCAACATCCAATAATTATTTAATTAATATATATATATATATATATATATATATATATAATCACAGATGAATTTTCCTGGACTGTATGCATGTAAACTGAAAAATATGTAAATCCTGCCAGGAGTCGAAACAGCAACTTTCCACGTGTGAGGCAGATGTGCTGACTAGCATACTAAAACGACCCCTGAGAATCATTTTGCCAGTACATTAGTCAGGTTTTTATAGCTGCATTCTCTGAAAGGACCCAGTTGTCTAACCTAGAAAATGCAGATACGCTCTTACATATTAAACTATGTATTTATAATAAAGATTATAAATAAAAAGAAGCAGGTTTCGCGCTTATCTTATCTTGTACTAATATAAAGGTTATAAAAATCTGATTAGCTTTAGCATCATATCACAAAACTCCCCTAGCTTATGCGTTAGAAGTTAAATCGTTTATTCACTTTGGGTCTATGTATCGTTACAACAGTGACAAAATATAGGGACTACACTACAACTATATTTTGCATCATGTCTTGGAGGCCTGATAGTGAGGAATGTGACATGTAATTTTGTCAGTATTCGATTTTTTATTTCAGTAGACTTATATTTTTGTTACATGAACTTTTTAACTGACAGTGTTTTAGTGCGTTCAGTCAGATATTTGTATGCTGTGTAAGCTTTTTTCTCTGGTGCTTCTCCTTCTCTTTCTTACTTTTTCTCGATTAAATATTATTACGATAGCCACTGCATATTTTCATCTTGGAAATGATATAGCACTTAGGTGTTTCTTGAGAATGATTGCCTTTATTAAGTTGTTTTTGCACTCATGTATTCAGTAAGGCTGAAAAACAATATTTTTTCACAACATAGACTACCTACATATTTTTTAAGCAAATAATAAAATTGACAGAAATCATCACTTAACAAATAGTTTATCATTGGTAAATTTGAGCCTTTTATTTTGAACGAACCAATTGCTCTTATTTTATTTATGATCACATACTTAGAATTAATGTGTCCCATCTGATGCTTATATGTAACCTACCTCTCGGAAATTCTCCATTGTTACAACTTCTTCCTTCTTTCTGATAAAGTAGGTGAATTTTTGCTTTATCTGATTGCTAAACGATGTCATTGGTGTGAGGAGTCCAGTTGAGGGAATGGTCATTATAAGCATTTTCTCTGTTGGTTTGTTGAAAAAATTCAGTAGAATTTTCTAAAAACAAATCAACTCAATGAGTTTCATGCTGCAGCTAGGATGATAAATATGACGCAAATAAAAGTATGAAAACAAAATGAAGGTTAGATTACTTATTTATTTTGTCTAGATCGCTCCTATTAGAGGCGCTCCAAGATTTTGGTCTTACGGAACCAGACTTTTGGATTTCTAGTGATAAAGCGACAAAAATCGAAGGTTCACGATGTTCCCGCTCTAGTTTTGGACTTCAATCGGCGCTTATGTAGCTAGAAGAACGCGTCTTCTAAATATAAATGTTCGCTTTGTGCTATCTGCCGCCTGATGTCTATTCATCGCACCTACTTCAAATCTATTTACTCTAACAACATTTCTCTCATTCATTATATTTTCCGCTAGCCTTCAATTGAAGCCACATACGTATGAATGGATATCTTTACTGACGTTTCGGCTGTCTCGGTAGCATCTATCACGATACAAAACAAGTAAAATTTTATTCTGAGGCAGTTTCTTGAATTCCTACGTATTTGGTTTCAGAAGCGCGGATTTTATTTTTAGTGATGTCGTAGTGACCCGAATATTATAAGCATTTAAAAATGGAGCGTCTACAGGTGCAAAACATTCGAGCCCCCAATAATTTCTTTACTACTCCCTATATTGCCCAAGAGTTCAACAAGCATACAAAATTTAAGTTTTTGACTGAGAATAATTATAAAATTTTTTTTGTAATACATTTTTTTCATAGCACTTCGCATCACAGCACTTAAAGTACCTTAATAATGTATCGTTACATATGAGGCTCCATAACATGTATATTTCATATATTTGTTTAATAATCAAGAAGCAAACGTCAATAAATTCATTGATAATAAATGTTAAGTAGGTACTTTAACAAGTACAATATAAAACTCCCGAGAAGTTACAATCTAGATCAGCTCAAATTATCAACATACAGCTTGCTCGTGCCTTCTCCGTTTGCGATGCTACGTTTAGACCAGCCTCAGCGCAGACACTTGTGTTGTATTTTTGTTTATATATTTACTTAATGTGTTTTTATTATGAATGTACCTAGATGTTTAAAACATCTGTATGTACATTATACATATGATTTTATAATTTTTCACACATAATTTGGTTATCACTTCAAAATCGTGATGGAAACAACATTAAATACTAAATAACTAAAAACCAAAACATGAATCAGCTAAAAAAGCCTTTCAAACTGAGTCAAATTTATTTAAACAAATTGTGCACATAGTTTTTTAAATTTTATTTTACATCCATAAGAATCTAATTATCAGATGGGTAACTGTGTGAAGTTTTACAGCAATACAATTTTAGAGTCTAATGCACAATAGACTCTGGAAAGTAGTTCACATTAACATTACGTTGCAATCGAAATGGAATAAATATTGTATTTTTGCATGTAAACCGAATGCTTATTTTTTGTTGTTCAGGGTTATGTTGATACTCAAAATACCTATTTTACTTAGAATATAAATAGAAATGTGAATAATTGACTTAATGCTGGTAAAAAGTGAACCCTTGATGCCCAGATTAACAATCTATGCCTCTATCCACTAAGCTCCCGAGGGTCTAAAAGCATTAAATGGGGGATACTCTGGACTATATTTTGGTAAAACTATGGATGCTGCTGATGAAAATGAGGATAAATCTATTTTCTGTTCTATTAAGATATAAAACAAGCTTTCTGTCTTTACCACAGGTCATCTATACAAAAAATCTTCCAAGAGCGGAAAGTGAAAATTTTAAATGTATTTTTCATAGCTTACAGAAATTTGGAATGGTCCAATCACGGCCAGTAATTATTGATGTTAAAGTATTATATAAGCTAATAGAATGTAGAAACAGAAGGAGACAAGCGACGACTGAATTAGTAGACATACTCTCCTGGAAAGAAATTTGTCTCAACATCTTATTTTTTTATAATTCCTAAATAAATAATTACGGACCCAAATTAAACTTTGCGCGCATCACTCATCATAAAACAACATTCTAATAAATGGAACACGACGATGATTTAAATATAAATCGAAACCTGTCACTGAAAGAAAAAAAGTTTTATTTGTGAAACTGTGTGTTAATTACCCGATCTTCATCTATTTGCATAATGGAAGAGTTCCACCAAGGAAGAACATCTACAATCTACATGACTAATATGAAAGTATTTTCCATGAATAGTTAAAATACTCCAGGCTACTTAGACAGTAAACTAGAATTTTTAACAGCCGCGATTTTAGAGCTTCAGCTTCTAAACCTTTAGGTTATCAAATGGCTGAAGGTTGAGGTTTTGATCTGCTACTATAACCTGAATTATGGAAGAAACAAGCAAGTAGTGTATTCACTATGTAGTCGAATGACTACAAGCAATACCTACCCTATTTTCCTCGAACATGATCATCTTATTCCATTTCTCCTGCTTCATCCTGAAGGACTTCGTGAGATACGTGAGCAGGAACTCGAGCCTTTCATCTTCGGCGTCATCGTCGCCACCTTTATCCTTTTTCTTATCGTCTCCCATGTTCCGATGGAAAAGCTGTCGATCGGACAGCTGCCGTCAATGGAACTGAGTTTGAAAGTCATCGATGGTGGTGGAATGGTTGAACGTTATGGTGGCGCTTAGCAACACCCAGTGTGCTTGAATTTGATCGATAGATCCACACGGTTTAGATTGCCGATGAAATGTATAGGGGCGTCATAAGTATACTTTTAAGTTGATTAATAATATTTTTTTTACTTTTACTTCACTCTTCACTGTTTGCATGTGTTCGGATTACTAGTTCTTGGGTGATGAAATTCTGTTTCCAGAACACGAACAACGGTGGAATACTCTGTTTGGGAGAAAATTATAGCTATTCAATTAGTAATGTTTCATAGTATTGAGTATAATTTGGAGGAATGGTCTAAGAAGCTACCATTGCTACCAAAGAAGTGCGTAAATATAATAAACACAGTCGTTCATGTGACATAATTTATTATTCATCAAAATACGATCGATGAGAAATTTGGTTGGCACAAAGAACGATATTCGCAGGCTTACGAAAGGCACGTTATAATGATGAATTCTTATCAAGGGGACAACACATTGTATTATGTTAGAACTAATAATTCTTATTATTATTATTATTATTATTATTATTATTATTATTATTATTATTATTATTATTATTATTATTATTATTATTATTATTATTATTATTATTATTATTATTATTATTATTATTATTATTATTATTATTATTATTATTATTATTATTATTATTATTATCATTATTATTATTATTATTAGTATCCTAATGTACCTAATTCGCCGGGAAATCAAACAACTTGCGTATAAATCTTTACATTTCACTTACCTACCTACAATGACATGTAAAATTATTATTTTCAGTGTAATCAGACATTGCATAAATACTGGCATGGGTAGCAAAAACGTTAATAAGATTTAATTTCTACTCATACATGTGGCTTCAGTAGCTGGTTAGTTTGAGTGCTGAAGTAGTTAGTTTTGTTCGCTTGTGAAAATAGTTACCTGTTCCGGCACTTAGGTGGTGCCATTGGGAGTTCGTTCATTTCTGCCCATTTTCAATAGAAATTCCTTGTATCTGGTGTGACAAGAACCTTCCCACCTTTTCATACATAAAAATGATAATAGAAGCCAGAGATCGAAGCCGCTTTTTTATTTACTCCAATTTCACTAGTCGAATTCGAATCTGGATTGAAGCAGGTCTACGTTGCCCAGTAATTAAAACGGAGTGTGAACTGTTATGGGATGCTCGTATACAGAGTGATGCATTTGATGTGTTTATAGATGTAATGATTTATACGTACACAAATGCTATAAAAATGCGTGAGGAAGGTCATGCAGAATGCATGTGTAGAGTATTAATTCTAACCTCTTTTTAGACTGTGATCAATTTTAGTTAGGTATGCTTCAAGGAAAAATCTAATGAACATATTCCAATAAGTTTCTTTCTCCAGCTTGTATGTTTTGGTCCCCACTGAGTAAGACTGTTGTGTTACGGGTTATGGTCTCTCTCTCTCTCCCTCGCTCTCTCATAGAGGCATCTACATACGTGCCAAATTTTGCTTACACCGTAATGGAAACAGTTATTTCACTGCGAAATTCGCCACAAGGAGAAGTTATTTGCAAAGATATGTTATAATAGCAAACAATGTGATGAATCCGGATTAAATGACAACGGCTGTCTAACGAACGTTAATAATTCCGACTACACAAATGCCCAATATCGCATGCAATTCGATAGTAGTAAAAGTGTGGAAACAACAAGATAGATAAAATCTTCAAAGAAGGGCGTAACTTTCAAAGAGATGTCGTATAGCTAACACGGTATCAAGCCAATTCAAATGTCACTGGCATTATTCGTTCAATGCTGTCTGGCCACGGAATTCGGAATCGTTGTTGATCGATGTCAAATGATGCCGACGGGTGTCCAATCAGTACTGTCGCCCATGGTGAACTTCTATAGTGGTACAAGACTCTCGCAAGCCGCAGTACCCAAGCTCTTTGCTCTTTGACATCTGTATGCGTAGGTATGCGTGTGGGGTTATTTCAGTATTTATGGGCACGCTAACAAGTTTGATATTGAAAATATGTTTGTTGTCTGATTGGCGGCCTTTTCGCGTCTTTGTTTAAATAAGGTACATTGAGGAAAATTTCAATAGGTGAAATCGTTAATCCTTTTACGCAAAAAACTATATTTTGAGTAAATTTTATTTTTAAATAAAAAAACATCAATGTCTTTTGTTGAAATTTATACTAATGACTTGTACATTGGTCACAAAAAAAACTATGACATTTAAGGTCCTACTCTTATAAAATTGAAGTGTTAATTACCTAATTACTTTCACATTCACAGTGGGGAGGGAATTAGTATCGGTAAAAGAATGTAAAAAGTTTTTCAGGCTTAATGGTCTTAAAATATTCCAAAACGTGCAAAAAATACAATTTTAACAATAAAATTCTGTGTTTACGTCTGTTTGAATCTCTTTAATAATATACTAATAAGTTCAATTTTATTTTTGTACTTTGAAAATGAAAAGAATCACAGAAGGAAATCAGGGCCTTTTTTACCTTTATGAAATGTTAGGACATGTCTTTTTAGGTTTGCCTTCCATGTAAATGTTTTTGAACATTACTTACAGACAACACTGGCATCAAATTGTTTTTTTGGCGCTAATTCACCCAAACTTTCTTAAAACAAGAAAATTAAAGAAATAGTATATACTAGCTTACCTACTATTATAAATATTTTCTTATTTGGATTCTAAATTAATTAGTAGATAATACCTATTTAATAAAATTCAATTTTATTTTGGTAGTATACTTACCATCAGTATGAAATTTCTTAACATGGGCTCTTAAAGTAGAATATCTGCAAAATCTTATATTACACAATTTACAAAACCTTTGAGTCATGTTTTATAAACAAAAGATAAACACATATACCTACAAAGACGAATATTTAATCGCAATTTAAAAGATGTACCTAACCTACAAAAACAACAAAACAAATCATAATCGATTGCAATCGACCGCTATAAAGACAAATGACAAAAACATTTGTGGCGGCGCGGCATACGGATACGGATTCCAAAGAGCAGGAGCACTTGGATTGCGGCTTGCGAGAGTCTTGTTATAGTGGTTTCCTTTGCTTATTCTTTGAGGAGCTTGCTAATGCGGCAAAGACAGCATGAAGCAGTGTGTTGGAACGTTGACTAAAAGAGTCGGCATTAAATGATTAACGCGAGATTGCTAGCCATCCTCATTCAAATCGACTTGATTACGGTATATGTATATCTCCTTACGAGCAAGTTCTTTCAGGAGCTTGGTACAGCACCGTCAAAATCGGTCCAACCTTTTTAACCACAATAATGGAAAACCACTATTCTCGAGGTCCGTACCAGACCAGATGATATCTTTGAATTTCGTAACCGACGTGCATTTACCGTTATTGCAGATTAGCCGCATTAACAATAGTTTGCTTGCTATTGACATTTAAATCAGTTTGGTTAGTTTTTTACTAAATACTTGTATCCCTTTGCAGACATCATCAGGTTCCGGGAAAAATTATTCAGCTGACCCTGTTGGGGCTGGTAGGAGTCAAATGAGGTATGTCTTGCCACCTAGAGTCTTTTGCGTGAACTATCCTCGGGCAATCGACAGTTACTGGTGATCCGCTGTAACTACCTATGAACGCCTGATGTAGGTGATTCCACTACTTGTCGCCAGAGGGAGAAACTACTGCACTTGCTACGGAAAGCCCCAAGTGTTTTATGATGACTATCTTGTATAATGTTTAGTGAAAAGGTTAATTTGTTGTCTCATAGGTTTTTGCCCATAACCTATGCTGGTTGGGACATTTAAAAGTTCAGATCAATAAATTGTAACCTGAATTATTTGAATAAGTGTTATTTTGTAATTCGATTAATATAGCCATCACTGTGTACGTAACTAGAATTTGTGTGTGCTTTAATTCGACAAGGAGATCAAAACGGAACCAGCGACAACCAACAGAAGACTTGACTTCTAAATCTGAAGTTCTGAACAAATCAAACAGCCCTCTATACCTATTTTGAGCTTTGTGAAAGCACTTTGGCTACGAATAGAAATATTAAAATCTTAGATACATCTTTATTTAGGCTAAATCGGGTGGAACGTCTGGCGTGTGTGTAGAGTTTTTAAGGCAAACAATATTGTGTTTCTGGGGTAACGTACATTATGTCCCTTATTTGGGATTGAACATCGGCTCGAGCATGCCATGGTAGCCCATACATCATTCGTATTTGAAAACTAAGGACTACTGCCATAGAGACAGTTAACCGATCAGTGTCAATATCACTTTATTTTCCTTATTTGTTCTTATATACTTTTGGAAGTACTGTCAAGACAGCAGAAACGGTCATCCAGTAGTCATATGCAGTTTCAGTTAACGGCGAGCACAAATAGTGGAGAATAGTGGAGGTTTAAGCGAGCCTCCTTGTAGGCAACGTTATAAATAAAACCTGACTATGACATTATTTTTTAAATTTTATTTAACGACATGTAATACTTAAGCATGTTTTATATTTTGTTTATTTTTGATCCTACGACAAAAATGTATAGCACTGCTTTTGTTCCTTTTTTGAATATCTACCAAACAACCAACTACTTTCATGAAAATACCTACTTAATTGTAAGAGAATTTCAAAAAATCCCGGGTAATTAGGTATATTGATTTACGTCATTTTTTATAAATTTTCGTAAAGGTTGAGTGAATATTTCATATCCCGATTGCTAGTAAATATTCTTCATGATGCCTGTAATATGGTGCAAAATCTGCATCCAGTCTATCGAATAGCTTCGCAGTTTAGTGCGTTATAAAAGAATAGCGCATTATCCGACAATTAGTGAACACAGCTTATTTTTAGGCCTATCAAGTCAGACGGCTTGTGTAAGCAGATATGATTTTGAAGTAACAGTGTCAGGTTTAAGCCACCAAACATCTGCATGAACCGACCCAAATTGTTATGTTTTATGTACTATATTATCTGTTGAAGCACCTTCACTGGTATAAATGATACTTTATTCAAAATGCTTTGGTATGAAACAGTTAATTTTTGTTATCAAACCAATTCGATTAATAGGGTCTGGACTTTTGAGCACATAATCTAGGTATCATACAAATATATAATTACTCTTGTAGAAGATATGTCGCTGATGGGCACCAACATTTTATTTATTTTATTGCACGAGAGCCGATAGCTTTAAGAATAATTTGTATATATATATATATATATATATATATATATATATATATATATATATATATATATATATATATATATCTTTTTGGAAGAATAAATAAGACATATATCATGTGATTTGAATGTCAAAATCTTTTGATTCAAGGTTCACTGGATAAGAAACATCATTGGTCGTTTATAAACCTTGTATCTGTTAAAAGATTTATTTATTTTGAAAAGTATTCAAATTAGAGCTCTACATGAAAGTAATTTAACTCGTTAGAAAAAATATATACGATTTATCTGCTCGTCCCCCCTCTCCCTGAAGTACCATTTACCAGTTATTTACCTGGACAACGTACATCCATGACTAACCTAAATCCCATACTGAAAACAGTATGGAATAAAAAACGGAATTTATTGAAAGCTTTATTATTTGTAGTATTTTGATACATAGGTTAAATAGTTTGGTATTTCACATTGATTTAAAATAATTCGACTAGACTTTATTGTTCTTCCAATTCCTGCAACCGACAGAAAAGGGTGAGCCACCAACCTCTCCTGTTTACCAGAAATTAGAAAAACAATGCAATAGATTATCCATAAAAGCTAATATCATCTATCAATAATATTCTCCAATAAAATAACCACATTTTGCTTTCATTCGATTTTATACAAATGTCGTAACCTTAACTTACAATAAAGCAATATATATAAAAATAACAGCAATATAACAAAAAACAAATAGCGCAATATAAATACTCTCTAACGTATTGTAAGTTATTGTTACTAACTTAACAACCTTCTACTAAGTACTGTTCCACTGGGACGGAGTAACTTGAACCTCCACTTGATTCTGAAATTTATAGACTGTAGCGAGCAAAAATAATGACCCTCAAATCTATTGGAAGTTCAAAATACTCCAGATCATGTTGCATACATAGGGCAAAATACATAAATACAGATTGCTTTTTGCAAAGTAATTTTTCCATTAAGTGTATAGTGTCAGAAAAGTTTCACATGAAAATGGCGAAGTTTTGGCAGGAGTGCACATTGAAAAAATGCTTCGAAAATAATATAATGTCTGGCGCTTCCAAAAAGTACTTTGTTTCTCTTAATTGTATAGCAAGCTTAGAAAAATTACCCAAAATTACGGTAAGCTATATGTTTCGTCTGGTTTGTCGATAATTTGGAATTGTATCTATTGGGAAAGTGTCGCTATATTGAAGGTACGTAAGTAAGAGATTCATCGTCTGCCGTTTATTGCTTGCTTTCCTTTTCCAGTTCCTTCAGAAGCTCCTTCATTTCATCAGAGAGTTGGTGCTGGTCTGCAACCCTTCTGGAATTGAAACAAATAGTAAACGTAATGTCAATACACTATAGTTAATGGATAATGATTATTTGCGAAACAGATTAGACGTGAGCCCATGAACAGTTAATATATATATATATATATATATATATATATATATATATATATATATATATATATATGTGTGTGTGTGTGTGTGATTTGTTTTAGTCTTGGGATACTTGATATTTCCACTCATAATCCTTATTATGGGAGTTTCAATATACTTCTTGTGCAATTTTGGAAGTTCTGAATTTTTTTTTAAATGGTAGAAAATAATGCTCATATTTTAGATTTCTAATGACGTTTAAGGCATATTTACAATTAAATCAGATTTAAATGTAGAAACTTGTTACTTCAGAAACTGTTATAACCTTTCCCCTATGATCTGGAAATTCTAATCTTATCTTTAAAATGCCATAATAAATACAAACTGATTCTAAGAAGTTGTAAATGTTGAGCAACTATTTGAATAATATATTCACTAACCTGTCTCCTCCGGCTTCATGTGTCTCTGAGCTTTCTTCACCTTCGGCTGCAAAACAAATGAATGAATACAAATTATTTAAAATTGTCATAGGCATGCTGGTAGACATTAAATCAAGGTGCGACTACCCAAAATCTGTAAATAGGGAAAAGAAGGAAACAAAAATATACTGAATCACCAGCTACACCAAACTCTGAAATGGTTGAAAAACAAATATACGGTGTGTGTGATCATTAACATATCATGGTGATTGTGGAGGGTACAGCTTCAATGATGCAAAAATGACACGTAAACATTCTCAAACAACCATCAAATAATGAAATCCCTGTAAAAAACTTGCTGTACTTTGTGGTTCGTGCATTCCAATTTTAATCGATTGAAAACTGCTAAATTACCTTTTGAATTATGCAAATAGACAGGTTCATAATAATATGGACTTTCAGAGGAACCTCAAAGTGCAGCATATAGAAACAACTACAGTTCATGAAAATAGTTACCTCTCCAGCCTCAAGCTGCTACTTACTTATTGCTTCAATAATTTTTAGCCCTTTCTCAGAAACATATTGCTTGATTTCAATAAAAAGGTTAATCTGATATCCTCCGATTATTGCTCAGCTTATCGCTTCCTCCATATTATCAATTCATTTATGTGCTTAACTAAAACACTTGTGAACTCTCAAATACTATGCGTAGTATCGGGTAGTCGCCACAATCGCAATATTTCTCTGGCAAAGTATTAAAAACAAAATATTGCAATGCATTTTTGAGGAAGAAACAGGCTATAAGAGAAGTAACTACTATTTGACAATCTAGCACCACGGAAAGGTGGCATCAAGCTGAAGATATACAATAGATTAAAAAAAGAAAGATGGTTTTCAATTAAATCAAAATATGGTATATGTGTTATGATGTAAAGTTGATGAGCGAATAAAACTACCACTGTAGATAACTGACATCAACATAAATCAATAATTTAAAATAATCAAGACATCTGACTCAAAGTAAACTATGCGGAATGTAATTGATCACTGGAGGTGCTACGTTTGTTAGTGAAAACTATGTCAACAGTTTTTGCAGTGTAGCCTTGATCGAAAGGAATTTCACCTACTTTCAAATACACAATCATAGTGATACCTGTGATATCAATATCTATATTTATATTATGAAGATTTTCCGAAGACATAAAGTTGATAAATTTAAATGTATTGAATTTTGAAGGGTAATTCGGAATATGCACGAATAGGGGTGTGATGTTAATTTATGAGGATTTATAAACAATTATAAAAACTTGCATATACATACGGAAACAGAAAAATACAACACTAATTACGTAACGACAAAGATTTGAAATATGAAGGTGTATATGGTAACAATGATGATATGAGGGGAATACAGCAATACTTCTTATGGTATTTCATAGGAGGCTCATTCCGTATTTAGACATACAAATTTAAATAACTTCACATAAATCGTTAATAGACTGTGCGAAATTATGTTAATAATGGTCGTGGATTTACTCAAAAGCTGACAACAATGATGAACTAATAAAAATATAAATATACTACTATCACATTTTTTGTGAAATATTATGGCTTAAAAGACATCATTTTGCTGCTCGCCGGCAAAAGGCAGTATGTACATTAATAATTATAATATTTTATATTTCGTCCTGGTCATACTTTTAGGCATTTTGGAAATACTAACAGAGCTGTTATCTAATTCAAAAAGCTATAAACATCCAGGCAACCTAACTTGACCTGATATACTAAATGAACCTCCAAGAGAAACCCATCGTGAGCTCATTGAAGTTAAGTAAGTTATAAAAGTTATAAAAGAAACACGAAAAACATTTTGACACTAATTTTCCTAATATTTGAAGGAATCTACATATTGAAGTAGAGAGACGAATATGCCACTGAAATCCCATTTATAAGAATATTGTTCAATTGACGTGGGCCTAAAGACCCCCATCCTTCCCTACCAATTTCCTTTTTCGCCAGGTCATTGAGTGTAATTATTTAGAGAAGAAACAGCAATGTGAAATCATTTTAATACCTCGTGAGGATGGTGTACAATTTTGAAAAAAAATATATTCCTTATTGCGACAACAATTGATGCCAAGCTACTTCTCTAATCGCATCAGTGTCTTAGTCAAATTCGACGAGATTCTCAATTTTTTCAATACATTTCCACGCATAAGTTTGAAAGATTGGAACGGTAGCAATCATACTAAACTAGATTTACTAAATTCAAAAATTTTATTTACATTCCATAGTAACTCTCAGTATATACTGAGAAATATTGGGACATTCGACCAGAAACCCGCAAAAGAAAAGCAGATAGGTACAGGTTGGGTATTAACGGGCGGACCTTGCAAAAACATTATTTTATTATACCGGAGAATTTTATGTTCAAGCAAATCATAGCGTAAAAACTAATTCAGTCTAGTAGACTCCATTTTTTTACAAATCAATCTAACACACAATGATAATTTTGTATGCAACCCCAAGGCCTTTCAATTTCCACTACCATGCCTTAATTAAACAAATAGTTAAAAACATAAATGTATGTTAACATTCGGTTATATCTAACTTCAATGAACTATATATGTATGAAGGAGATACGTGATAGAGAGAACTATCTACCATGTTTGGGCAAATTGAATCGCCAGTCGTGCTCTCTTGGATCCACCTCTGTCTGATCCTCAACGCTGATCTCGTACCTCAGTGGTCGCCTCCTCGCTCCAATTGCTGTATGTATACCAAAGACATAATATTTTACCTGAATGTGTATCAAAGCAATACTCAAAAGAGTATGTAGAAGAATTACCTCACCCATGAATCATATGAATAGTATGAATAGGACGTGTAACGTGTATAAATCTAAAGAAAAATGCGGCTTGTGGAGTGTAGTAAGCTTGATATCTAGCAGTTATATACAAAAATTAGTATCATTGTGAATGATTTATGAAGTTCATACTATAAAAGTTATGTCAACCAAAATTAGAGAATGGTATAGGGTATCCCAGGATAGCTTGAGCAGCCTATACGTCTTAAGCTACTAATTTTTGAATCCAAACAAACGCAGTTGCTATTCGACTCAACGATACATGTAATAGGTTTTTTGTTTTAATAATCATACTTATTGTATTTAATGTGTTCCAAAAAGTATTGTTCCTTAAAAAAAATCAAAGATAACTTAGCAAAGAACATCTTCTTTTGCAGGTGGTCGAGGAGGATTATTGCGAACTTATTGCACAAGCTCAAGCGACGACAATGAGTAGTTCTTGTATATCTCAACTTCTGTACAACGGACTCAATATCCCATGGAGTATATCTCACCTATATCGACTTGAAGGGTAACATAAAAACCGTACAGCTGCGTTGTGTCAATAGGCGTTAGCCTTATCTGCCTGTAACGCCTACTGGTATCTTCTACAGCTGTTATCGAGTACTCACATACCCATAGTCCTAAGATATGAAAAGGAGTTAAAGGCACCATCTTACGTAGCCCTCAGTTTCTGACATCAATCATCTAAATATCAAGGAAGAATGGGTCAATTGCATAAGCAGCAATCTCTTAGATGTCGTAGGAGATTCCATGCATGGGCATGTCCTTAACAAGAAGGCTTGCCTTCCTGTGCTCCCGCACAAAACGGATAAAGGATCTGTGTTCGTCCTTATGTCACAGACTGTGCTCAGTCTACCAAACGCCTCTTGTTATTTTGTAGAATGCTGTCACTTTCCCTATCAACGTAAATAACCGGCGACCACCCAATCTGTGAGAAAGACCCTTTAACCTCCGAATAGGTGGGCTGAGGTGGAGAACGATCATATCGCTGTTTCCGTAGATACGGCGACATTAAAACCTGTGAAACCCACCTGTTTCCAAACTTACGAAATTCTGAAATGCTTTAAGTGCATATCTCATAACTTCTCACACATGTGGGTCATTTACCTATCACGGAGCAGCCTACTGCTCTCGCAACAGCGCAAGGGGTTGTTCCTCAGTTCCGTCGTCTACTTAAATCGGTCCATACCCTAATGGTTGCCATCAGGGCGGCCCTTCTTTCGAGCAAATATTCAGCTATTTAGGAAAATGGAGGTGAAACAGCATGTAACCACCTGGACACTGGATTTTTTCACACTAATTAAACGGCATCGACATATTGAGATATCTATATTTAGATATTGCTAGTTATTTCCTTCTTAAGGGCAGCATCGCTGTTCTTTTAATATTGATTGATAATTTGAAATTTTGTATGATCTAATTGCAAATAATAAAAACCATATATGATTGACTGCATATGTATACAAGTAAAGAAAATGTATGGTAGTTTAATGAATTGAAGCTTAGTTACCTGGGACACGTTATATTACTGCAGTAGTATCTTACAGAAGTCCAACTGGAGACAAACCTCGTTAAGATTTTGTTGCTAAAATCTGTATCTCATGACTGAAATTTACTCCAATGGACTTGTAACCTTCATCATCCATGGGATAATAAGCATTACTCAACTTCCATAAAGTACATAATAGTTTCTACTTGATGTGTATGCTGCCAGTTTATTTACATTACAGTCAACTGAAGCACTACCTTTTCGACACTTACTTAAAGGTCGAGTGATAATTAGTGGCTATGGCGTATTAATCTTTCGATCATTATAAAATATCTCATTCGAAGAAAACACTGGCATATTGCAAAATATGAATCACCAATGGCAGGTCAGACGCTCGAGCCAACTGAGCTGAGTTGTCACTCTGCTCACTCGATCTAGACCACCTATGATGTTGGGTACAATTCCTTGAAAGCATCGCCGTCGTTCGTATCGGGAGGTGAAGCACCAGTGTTGGGTCGGTAAGGATCGCTGATGATGTTTACTAAGATACTGCAATACGCCAGGATTTTTTCCCAGTTTTTAAATGCAAATTTGTTTATCGACTTCTATCTGGCAGATTAACAAGTGAATGATAAATGTTCACAGTGAGCCTCTTCCGCATATTCAACTGCGTGTGCATCACTTTTCGGTTTGGATTGCGAATAAATTGACAGACAAAAGAAATGACAAATAGGACAATTTGTACAAGGCCTATTCACTTAGAAGATTATTAGCTTTATTTTGTTATAAGTACTTATACATATATGTACTGTACATCTTAAAGGCGGTTTATTTTTTATTTATCCTAACTATGTAGAGTTCATATCAAGAGTGACGCATCTTGTTGAATACACGGAGGCGGTAAGCCATCACTCTTTGATTAAGCTGTAATCGTAGGTGACAGCTTCAGTTGTTATGTTATGACTGTACTGTTTTGTAATACGTGATTACAAACCTAAATATATAATTACTGACCTTTTCCACTCGAAGCTGCCTCTTTGATACTGGTGGAAGCACTGGCACTACTGCTAGCTGCTATTTGACCACCTAAGGAATAGAAATAATATCAGTATGAAGCCGGAGAACGCCATTTGGAAGAAGAGAAAAACTCAAATCAGGGGTACTTACCATACATGCAAAAGGACAAACATGCAAACTAAAAATAAAACTTACCAAAAACAAAATTGCAGATTGCTCGCATATACCAAATACTCTACCGAAATAAAAACTAAAATAGAAAGTATACAATGAAATTAGATATGAGACAAAAGTTGATTATAGCATGTGGGTTGGTATTACCATATGCACTATATAAAAAGAACCAGAACACCCTCTTATCGCTCACACTTGGATTGGAACTACTGTATTTTTTAGAAACTCATGTATAGATTTTATATTTTATATTTTTAGGCATGTGATTGAAGCCGTCTTGTGATCAGCATCTATGATGCAAGATATATGTGCGATAATGTTCTTTTTCAAGATGCGTTACTTTATTCATGTCTAAAATTCAAGCGTAATATATCAATGAGTCTATGGGGTGTGGAAAATATAGAAGTGTAGTTATTGCAGCTCAATATTCCTATCATAACGAAAGTTACAATAACTTATTAATAGTTTCAACTACCTCGCCTCTCCCTGGAATCGTTCTATCATCCCAAATACTCCAGAAATGGCAGCAAATAATCTTTATAATAGCTAACTTATAACTAAACAAACGTCAACATATGAGGAAGTGATCTCTCATGTATTAATTGCCATTAGAATATTTTTATAACAGCAAGGCCCATTCGAATGGGAACAAAGTTTGAAACATATAATCAAAGGCATCCCTTGCAATTTAAATACAATAGTTGTGCCTGTTTTTTTTGCTGATATTGCATACACTGAGTTTTCCTCCTTTGTGAAAGCATGAATTTAATACAATCTAGTTTTTAAAAATGCGGCTACAGCTATATTAAATTAAAGAACACAGTTGCAGATTGCCTCCATTTAGGAATTACATACGTCAAGGGAAGTAAGAGCGTCTACAGTCTGCATAAGTAATATAAACGTATCGATGAATACAACATGTGGAAGTTATTAAGTTGAGACGATCTTAGTCGTAATAATTGCATTTGAATGTCTAATCTTCCCAACTAAACTATGTTTTAGCAGTGAAGTACTATTTTGACTGCAAGTAGACATACTTTAGTGACATAGAAAGAATTCTGCACGTCCGCACATTATCTGAGAATGAAAGCGATAAAAGATTGTTATACATATCCTGGAATACATAGTACACATTCCAGAACATTGAATGCGATCCTACAAATATGGATGTGTTTTGCACATAGCGCTATACCAACCCGACACGTAGCTACAAGGATAAGTTTCACGTCAACGAACCTGTTTTAGTTAGTGTTGTTAGTTGGGTCGAAGGAAGATCGAACTGTTGAGTAATGGTTGTGCTTGTTCCTTGTCCGTCGGTGATAGTCTTACTGATTACACCCAGTCCCTCAGTCTTGCTTATCACCCCTTGTCCTTGCATTACTTTTGATTGGTTTAATTGACGAAAATAACCTTCGATTTCAGGACCAGACATCGCTCTATCCTGGCCCTCCCCACTCTTCACGATGAATTTTCTCTGCACCACCTTTTTTACGTGTACATTACCGAACTCATCAGTATCTTCGCTTTCAAAGCATTCCTCTCCTTCGCTAAAGTCCTTCATGAACTGCTTCATGCGTTCGTCTGCATCAGGACCGGTGAAAGTTACTTTACGTACTTCTGGGGGCAACTCAACTTTCCTGTGAATAGTGTGCGAGAATCTTTCATCATCACTGGGTTCTATCACTTCTGTCACGTAGGGCTTAGAATAGTCGTCAACATATTCCGTAGATCGGCGACCTTCGACCTCTTCGTCAAACCATACCTTACGTACTGCAGAAGCCACATCTACCGATGCAGCTGCAGCTTGTCTACTTTGATCCAGTGACGTGGTGGATGACACCATAGTGTTCGAACCTCCGCTGGTGAAGCTACCCGAAAATATAGAATCGGTATCGTATTGGTATGTAGCATGTGTAGCAGTAGAGCTAGTAACATCTATGCTTTCAGTGCTTTCTAACATGTAGTCTGTCTTGATATCCTGCTCAATTTCATCTTTCGCGGAAGAGCTGAAGTCCTTTCCAGTGCTTGAACTACTGTGATCATGTGCTATTTTCCCACCATCCTCATCGATGGAGTCAGTTAGGAGGATATTTCCAGAGCTAGTAGCTGCTGCTAGTTCTAATGAATCACTTGATACCATATAACTTTTTTCATCCCCCTTAATTTCTATACTATCAGTCATTATGTTATCTTTAGATTTCTGAACTTGAAACTCAATGGAATCTGTGCTAGCAGTCATAATATCAATGCCCGTCTTTTGATCAAGACTGTCAGTACTATCGTGATGACTAGCTTTTTCTTTAAGGTCCAATGAATCTGTTGAAGTTATCATCACGTCATCACTTTCTTTCCATTGGACTTTGATCGTAGACTTTACAAGAGGAGCATCTAAGTCCAAATCAGGAACCTTGGAAACCTCTTCTACTGAATCGCCCCTACCCAGTGACTCAGTTTTTTCCATTTCCTTTAAATCAACAAATCTCTCTACGTTTGTCTGCGCTTGCCTGATGATTTCATCAATTTCAAACATTCGTTTTTCATAATCTTCATCATCCTCGGTATCTGCGGTTACTTTCTTTTCCGACGCTGCTTGAGAGCTTTCAGATTCCGAGACAATACTTTCCGGACCTTCGTCTATTTGTGCGAGCATAGCCTCTTCCTCTTTAACCTTAATTTCTATTTTGTGCGCTGCGATGCATGCCTTCTCTAAGCCTTCAAACTCTTTTAAAGAACTAACTGAGATATCGTCACCCTGACCACTTTTCCCAGCTGAATAGCGAGTCTTGAAGCTGCCATTGCTTGATGAATCTTGAGAGCCGTGGTGGAATTTTTTCATTTCCAAAGACATAGCTTTTTCCAAATTTTCAAACTCTTGTAAGCTAGACATTGATACGTCATCATGCTCTGCTGATCTTGTGAAGTATTTCCTTCCTGCAAGAACGTCGTATTCTGGAGTGCTAGAGTACGATTCCTTCAAGCTACCACCAGACTCTCTCTGCGATCCATAACTAGAAGCGGCCAGATCATTAATATCTTCTTCTTTAATATCTTCCAAGGGGCCCCGTTCAAATTCCATCTCATACCCATATCCAGCTGCGATAAGAGCTGCTTGATCACCCTGAAATTGTTGTTCTATCCATTTTCTATTAGCTTCCAGCTCACGGTCATACTGGTGCCCATACTCTACAGAAGATGGTGGCTTTCCGGCACCGTTTTGGGTATCTAGTGGTGGACTTTCCTCAAAGTCGAATCCTAACTCTTCGCTGGAGGATCCTTCTGGATAATACTTTACGTCAGTCATCTTGCTTTCTAGTGGCGTAGGGGCTGAGTGTGCCAAATACTTTTCTAATTCTTCATCATGTTTCTTAGGTTTTTTGGGTATATGGCCAATTATCAGACTTTTGCCTTCGGTATCTAGTTCGTGGGCTTCTTTTCCCACCTCTTCAATGACAACGAAGTCATCTATAATGTCAGGCTTCTCAAGCATTTCGAATGAATCACTTTCTGGTGATTCAGTACCTCTATCTGAACCTTCTTTCAGAGTAGGTTCGATTACTGTTGCCACTTCACTTTTACATTCAGGCAACATTTTATCTTCCGATGTACCTTCTGGTTCCTCAGGGATAGTTGTCACGGACTCATCTAAAACGTACTCTCTACCTTGATCTGTTTCTTCTGAGCTCTTGCTGGATGGCGTAAGAGGGGTATCAACACTAACTACAGTTTCTTGTTCCATTTTCTTCTCCCTTGCTTCTAGCTCTAAGTCAGGATACGTGAAGCTTTCATCTACTAGGGGTTGCATATGTTGAGTTATTTTTATATCCGGAACAAAACCAGGGCTCGCATCTTTGAGGACCTTTTGTCTCTCCTCGAACTCTTTTTGAGCTCGTTCTCTAGCCTGTACCTCATGATCTTCTGCATCTATGTCTTCAGGAATGGGGACTATTTGCTTAATTTTGTGAGCAGGCGAAACGTGAGCAACCATTCCGAATACTGCTTCCGCTTCTGCTTCCTCAAAGCTAGATTTTTCACTAGATGTAGTACTTGATTTTCCGTGAGAATCTCGCTTTTCTAGATGATGGGGATACACCTCTGATATTCCAGAGAATGATCTTCTACCCTCAGGTACATGCACCTCACGAGGTTTAATTACCTCAGATGATATTTCCTGCTCTAAGTCGCTCACACTAGCACGAGCCTCAGGGGTATCAGAAGGCTCTGGGGTAGTTGGTCGTTCTATCGGGTCTGTCATCTCGGTTACGTCCAAAGACTTAGCCAAATCAGCTAATTCTGACTCTATTCTCTCGTCAGAAGTAGGCCGCTCAGAATCAGACTTGCTAAATCTAGACTGTGGCCTAGAAGTATCCAGTTCTACATCAGACTCAGTTTCAGTATATCTACCTTCACGAATATCTCTGTGGAAACCTTGATCAGCCTCAGTTTCGTAGCTTTCTTCTTTTTCTGTCTCATCTACGTCCTTTTTCTCATCACTCGAGCTCTCCTTGAAACTCAAGTTACTTTCATATTTGTCACTTTCCGCTAAATCTGAGTGATATTTCCTTTCAATTTCAGTGCGTGTGCTTGAACTTATCATAGCGCTTGTGAATGTACTCTCATTCCTTCGATGCCCCCGTTTCTTTGGTTCATCTATTTTTTGTGTCATGACGGGTGCTTCAGAGGTAACCTGAGTACTAACGCTTTGTATTCCATTTTCGTCAACTGCGGATGTTGTTATAGTTACAGACCCGATTGGAGCATCGACAGGTGGTTGTGCTGTAGATGTTGAAATATCAATAGCGTGCAATGCTGGTGGTGTTATAAGACTTTCTCTGCTACCAATCATCATTTCGACGTCATCCATGCTGAGATGCTCTGAAGTTCCTGACACAGTCATGCTGCCCTCTAGTCGTTCCGAATCAGCTCTGGAAAGTTCTATTACTGTCCTTGGAGCCCCTGTGCTGGAAGTGGTACTAGATACGCTCATACTGAGAATACTTCCCTCATCTAAGCTGGTACCCAATTTTTCGTCTCCACCTTGTGGTGAGTCCGGTACAAATACTTTTGGCTCTGGCTGGAACGTCATCTCGCAAGACCGCTTCATTTTCGTAGATACTTCAGATGCCTTAAGATCTGATGGTTCATCTTCCGATATATCAATTGATTCACCTATTCCGGTATAAGAAGGTATATCAGACTCACTGGCATCCAAGCTACGTTGTACTGGCATACCTTGTCCACTCCATGCCGAGCTTTGCTCAGCATCGTCAAGCAGTAGTTGATCATTTGGGTCGAGAATATCTTCCAAGTCGCTTGTTGAAGGTACAAGGGTCTCAGAATGTTCTGAAACTTCAACGCTAGCTAGATTACCAGAGCTTTCACTATCCAAGCTCTTCATGCTATCTTTAGAGCTGATACTACTGATTGCGGTATGGTAGTCTGTATGTGTCATGTGGGATTTAGCTGAATAGTCTTGAGAGGTTAACGCGCTTTCATACTCTGATGACCCTGCAGCTGCAACAAGTCCTTCTACATCGGAAGAACATGGCCTGCTCTTGCCGCTATCTATCTCAAAGCTCTGATAGTGACTCTCTCCGGAACTCGAGTAAGCTTCAAATTCAATAGTAGATTTTCTGTCTGGTTTGAGAGCAGCGCTGCTGCTATCAGTATCAGATGTATGCTTCCTCATAACTACTTCAGGTAGCTTGAAATCTCTCTTTCCTAGAGACTCTCCATCGTCTGAAGTCCTACTAGATTTAGATTCACTGCTTGTAGATCGTTTTACAACCTCATGTTTGACTACCTGTTCCGTTGTAGTTCCAGGAACAAATTTTTTTAAGTCGTTGCCTTCTATGAGTGTGCTACTTATCGATGTCACTACTTCATGTTTATGGTCAGTTGAGGTAACAGAGCTACTAGCAGCTAAGAGTGTTTTATCGAAAACCTGCTTAGTTTCTAGTAGAGTACCATCTTCACCGGTTTTAGTCATAGAGATTTCCTCATGTTGATGACCTTTTTCTTCGCTAGATATTTCGTCATATTCCTTTTCGGTTTTCACGGAGACCTCTCTTGTACCATCTTTCAGTGTTTCGATCGACTTTACATCAGACGCATACTTTGCTGAAATAACTGAGCTGTCTTCTCCACGCAGTTGTGAACTGGATTTGGCTAGCGTGCTTTCCTCATCTATTATTTCTACTTTCTCATCTATCGCTCCTGATATATGTTTTATATCCGACTCTATCATAGCTAACTTGACTTCTGATGTTTCCTTTTCGTGGGATTTATCCAATGTCAATTCCTCCACGCTACTATCGATATGAGTATCAAGAATTTCTTTCTGTTGTGCTAGCGTTTCAACTTTCACTTTATCATCATCAACAGCTACATTTTTTATCTCCGAAGATGACTTTTCACCTTTTACACTGTCGGTAGTCTTGATTGTTAAATCTTTTTTGAACGCTCTTATGCCATCCTGCTCGTAGCTTTCATAGTCATGAGAAGACTTGGTTTCTTGCGTATTTTTTTCGTCTATTTTATCGGTAAATCCAACTCTTTCCTGGTGCTTCCTACCTTTTTCAACAGAATCGTAGTCCAAACGCCCATCTTTGATCTTCTCTGCTTCTAGTTGATCCATTTGTTGTTCCAGTATGTTAGAGTAATCCATATCAGTGCCACTATACCTTAAATCTTCATCAGTAATTTCTATACTCGATGCTTGAGTGTCACCTCTAGCCAGTTTCGCCATACCTCGTTGTCTCCTTGCTAGAACTGATTCGACAAGTTCGACTTCCCGTTCATCCAACCCTTTTGTTTCAGCTAAGTGCTTCAAGAACTCAGACACTTGGACTTTTTCAGAGGTGATGGGCTTTTCGGCTTCCGGAATCATCTCACGTTTTTGTATTTCTGCCTCTATCTCCATTAAAAGAGAATGCGCTATTTTTTTAGCCTCATCCGGGTGTACTTTTTGTTGGTGTAAACTATCTAGAATGATCTTTTCAATCTCACTATGACTCTCAGACTTCATCTTTTCAGACTCGTATGACTCAGAATTATCGTGATGAATTCCGGATCCCATATCGGATTCATCTTTAAGACTACCACTTAGATCATCTTCTTTATCTTGCCTCATATCTTCAGGCAACGTATGTAAGGTTTCGTCCTTCTGTTGTCTTAGCCTAGCTTCCAATTTTTCAGATATTTCTTCTTGTTGTTCCATTAACGTTTCATACTCTGCAGAAGGAATTCCCTTTATATATTCTTCTGCTTTTTTAATTGCTTCAAGATTTCCCGTTAAAGCTACGGATTGGCTTTGCGGGGCCACGCTGTGACCAGTAATTCCTTTTTCTTTTATCTCCTCCAATTCATACTTTTCAGATTCTCTGACAGCAGCAGTTTCTATCGCATCCTCAGTATATTTTTCCTGATTAGATTTTGGCTTGTTAATTGTGATCACTTCCTCAACTTGTTCTAATACAGTTATCTTAGTATCAATTTCTTCAACTTTCTCGAACAGTTCAGGGGGTAATTGTGATTCAACAGAAACTTCCCACACAGTGTCGTGTACTTGTTCTTGAGGAATGTGAACAGGTACATGTTTAGTGTCTTTTTCGGAAGCCTCACTATCTTCTTCGCTCATTCTTTTCTGTTTACCAGACAAGGTTATTTTTATTTCTGGGATATTGTTATCCTCTACACCGTTTGCATCTTCTGCATCTAGTGAGTCAATAGATCTACTCTCCAACTCTTGATCAAGATCAGCAATCTTTTCAGTATCTTCAATCTCGCTCTTATCAACCAACACCTCCATTGAGTCTGGTTTTGTGGAGTGACTATCGTCCTTGCAATTTTGTTCATCCAGTATATCTGCACTTTTCTCCGATGAGATACTTTGCTGTAATTCGATTGTTTTGTACGCCATATCGGTATCGATGTCCTTATGAATTTCTGTTGAAGAATAATGTGCTACTTTTTCTGCAATGGTGGAACTTTCTGTGGTATTCTGCAATAACTTTTCTTCTTGTATTTTTTGCTTATCGAGCACAAATTTTGCGGTTTCTGAAGACGTTTGACCAATTTTTTGACCAGCGACCACGTTACCAAGCTGTTTTTCGTATTCTTTAGCTAGACCTTTGACAGATTTTTGTTTTTCCTCTCTTTGTGGCTCAACTTGCGAATGTTTCATTACAGAGTCCAGTGCGGTTCCTTCAAAAGCACATGCTAAGCTTTTAGCAGAGCCGGACTCTTTGATATCTGGAATATCTTCCATGTCATCTGCAAGGCTTCTAGCATCTGCATCTGTATGCTCCTCTTCAGTTGAGCTCAACAGATTCTTTTTTTCCGGAGATGGTTCCTCTTCTACTTCACTAGTCAGTTGTTCCTCGATCATCTCCTTTCTAATCTGTTCCTCGTAGTATTCCTTTCGAGACTTGATATTCCTCGCAGAAACTTCATATAAATCTTCAGTAGGTAGAGATGCAGATCTCTCATAAACGGACTTTCGAGAAGCTGTAGCTGATGGCACAAATACACTCATCATTCTGTCTCGTATCTGTGGCACTCTGTCTTCAATCTCAGAGTCGGAAATGTAGTGTTCTACGTCTTCACTGTCAGATATGTAGCCTGCATTTTCAGTCAATTGGCTACTGCTTTTTTGAGCAACTTCAGAATCTAAACTATCTACCTTTGGAATATCACCAAGATTCCTAGGAACTTCTTTTCTTTCACTGGGGGGTTGGAAAGAGGCTTGGTACTCAGTCATAATTTTCTCTTCCTGTAGAGGAACTATGGACTCTGAGAGCCTTGTAAGGTTAGTCTGCAAGCTACTTTCGCTAGTACTTGACTCAAACGACATGGCTCGTTGCTTTACAGATACCTTGCTGATCTCAGTTTCCGTTTCAGCGACGCTTTGTGAAGACTGCAAAGCCGTCCTAGGTTTAGGTACCGGAGGGGTAGGAATCTCGCTAATCGAGACCCGCTTCTTGGAAGCCACCTTAGCATCCGGCTTCTCTTGGGCGACTTCTTCCCAAAACTTCTTCTTATCCGAGTAAGTCTCGGGAGGATGGCCTTCTTCAACGTCGTCCAGCAGGTCATCTCTGACAGGCGACTTCGGTCTCTTGGGGTCCTCGGTTGGCGATTTCACAGTTCTAGGTTTTGGTTGGGGGATCATGGCGGTTAGTGGGACAGCTTCGGTTAGTAGTTCGCTGCTGGTTTCTAAAAAGGCGGTTAAATTGGTTAGCCGAGTTAGTCTAGCGGTACAAAACACCTAATGCTAAGTTAGTTGTTATCTAAGTGAAATTATATACAGGTATTTTAAGGTCCGGAATCGTTCATAGGCAGGTGTATAGGGTCAAAAGTCTCATAATTAACAGAAGAACAGAAAAAAAACACATACTATTTTAATGCCAATGCTTTTTTGTAGAGCCTGGTTGATAAATATTCCCTATTATTCACGGTACCCCTGTTTGTACAAAGAGCAAAATAGATGTTGTCAGTACTTAAACACAGAATAATGGCTTACATTTTTCTTTGGAAAGACAAGTTACTACTAAGTCTAAAAATGAAATTATACATAACTGTCAACCAATTCATCCTAATTTTACTATACCTTCCGCTTACTTTCAATGCTGAAAGCAATGAAAACATGGTATAGTAATATTTGGTAGTCAATATTTTCATGTTACATCTGACATTCCACTGCTATTTATATATCTTTCATTTCTAGAACGGACCTTACGAACAATTTTTTGGACAAAAAACCATTCCATTCATACATAGGCTGGTCGATGATATAGGATTCTTTTACATCTATTACAAAATTTATTATCTAATGTTATTTTTACAACAATTTATTGATCCAGCAATTAAAATCAAAACAAAAATTTCCGTTCATGCAATTGATGAGAGTAAAATACTATTTGTTTTTGTATAGACGATATCATCTAGCAGCTCATGCAGGTTAATTAAAGTATTGCTATACATGAAGAAAATATTTTTCCTAGTTATATCGTTCTAAAAAACTTTGCCTCTGAATTCCCATCTCGCCAATTGCGAAGTGTAGCTCATGAAAGGTTTAAAAATATTCATGGAGCATATGGAGCAGATTGTGCTGCTTATGCAATTTGTATGATCCTACAGTAGTGGACACACAATTGTCGAGGTGTGTAACATGAACACGAAATATTGGGCGATAACTTCAATAGAATAATGATGTTTATGCCAAGCCTTAACCAAGGAGCATTACTGTGTCAGTTTTTACCATAGCTATTCCTATTATGTGCACTATCGAGTCTGCGACTCTATTGGGATTAAGTGAGATTGTGTAATGAAACTTTATTTCAATATTATGTTTGATTATTTATTGTTTAATAATAATCAAACAAATGCACCGTAAATTAACATAGTATCAATACACACTCAGGGTTTTCATTTGTTCGCAACCCATATTACTGGTATATACATTGGGTGATTCTTTTAATTTTCAGAACACGTGGCTATTATAGGCATTTGCCTGTGTTGTTACTGTACAGAGCTCCCTTATACCACTATTACGTAGGAATTTAAAACAGGAATCATTTGGTCATCTCTAGAAAACATTTTGCTCTGTTGGGATATGTTTCCACTACAACGGCGATATATTATATCTATTGAAAATCGAATCTTTCAATATGGCATAATGCTAGGCAGACACGCGGAGAAAATATCTCTAATAGTTCAAAGAAAACAGTAAACCATTATTTATTCACTTTGTATTCACGTTATCTACATTAATTTGCTTTGCAATTATAATTCTACAGTAAACAAATCAGGGTATGTATACTCTATAGTCGATACATAAATATTAGGACTGGTCCTTTAATACACTTTTTCATCATTTAAATAATGCAGAATTTTAGCTTTTAAGCTATAAAATCTGTTCTAAAGCATAACATACGATCGAGAGGACATAGGAAATACCGCAAGTTATGCTTCATGCTTATAGCTATTTTACACTGAAAAACTGCTTCATACAATTACTACGAATAACAAACAAAAACGAATAATATTGAAACAACGTAATTCCTGGAATGAATACCTACTTCATTCCAATAGCGTTTTTGTTTAAAGTTATGATAGTTCATTCACGAGCAAAATTTTACAGAATTATTATCTAAGAAATACTATTATCTTTCCACTGAAAAACATCCCAATGGGAATGTCTGCCTTACCTAAATGATTTTGTTTATTCTAGGTCAGGTACAGAGTATTAATATGAAACCTTTCCTTTTTAGTTTACGATAACGACAGTAATTATCATGATAATCGTAAGTTAGCCACAAGGCTACACTGTTTTAATGCTACTAGCTCTAGCTCTAGTTATTGAAGTGAAAAGTAATGTAGTAATGGAATATTACTTGTCACTCAATTTTTAAGAAATCCCCAATACATACATACTTTCTTGTTGTGAAAAAGCATTTCCATTGTCCGTACGTATTTTACGTGATAATAATACGAACTTATTATGTCTACCTGTTGAAGGTACTTACCGTATGCACGGGAAAGGAATCAACATTGAATGATATCTACGAATCGACAAAAACAAAAATCCAAGAAAAGCCAAAGTTTGCTAGTGCTTGAAGTAGTGTTTAATATAGAAGTGATGTGTGCATAGACACGGAAACAACACTGCAGTCAATAGCATGCATTTCAAACATATCGGGCCCCGTGCTTTATGATCGGGTCTAGATTTTCACGTTGCTTCAGTGGAATTGGTACAACTGTTTCGTTGATGAAAATCTTACGTGCATCACTACGCAATAGTAAATGACTCCCAATCAACATACATGTGGTGGGAAACGATATTTTCTTCACAAATTGACCATTTACTTGAATTAAAAAAACAAATGATCCACCTCAAAACCCCTACAAATAGGTTGAGAATAGTTGCAATTCCTATCTTCATCCCAGAGGAGCAAATAGAGAAAAGTATGATAATGCAATGTTCTACCTCCAAACGTTGGTGGTGACGGTTTAACACTAATTTTGATTTCCAAAACATGTTGAGTGTATATATAGTATACATTTTCCAAATAGGTACTATATTGTTCAATATTATCAATTGAATAGGAAAAAAAGTATTACATACCTATTATCAGGATCGTTGCTAATTGATTCAGTTTTGCTTAGACAGACATAGATGTCACTACCAAATACTTGTATTATTCTAATCAAAGTGAGGAGCATCAACATTAGAATTTTAATGGAAGTTAATCTTTAATTTTCACCAACAGAACAGTTTTGGTTTATCACGCAATATATGGAGAATCGTTGACACTACATACGTCTGGAGAAATAACTGTACCAACCATTCGGCTGCCTCTGTAGCATTTATCAAAGTACAAATTATAGACAATACCAAATTCGGAAATTAAAATGCGATCAAGGTTAATTAATTAACTACTTGTAGGACAACCATATCAAATCTGAATTTCATATTTTTACGAGTATTATGAAACATTGAATATAGTGTGATGTCAATAAATGCATAGTGTGGAAAATATTTAAATGTATAAGTGAATATTTCAATTTGCAAACATAGTTTTGTCCTGGTAGCACTTAATCAGTTAATATTACTATCAATAAAATTTTAGAGTTATATATTTTATAACTGTATATTAACTAGTGCACGGAAGCAGCCGAAACGTTGGCAAGTTGGTTTCTCCCAAAATGGCCAAATAAGGTGCGATGAATCAGAAACGCAACCACAAGAGAAGTTTGAAAACATATTTTATGTTTTCCCAAATCTGTATCTGAACTACTTGCTTCATTTACCTAAGTTTTCAAGGAATCTATTTGTTTTCTCATCCTCAGGTAAAATAAATATATCAGGAATCATATGCTCAGACTTAGATATTTCGGAATCTTCTAGCAAATCGTCTTCATCGAATATACTGGTGTCTACTGTATTAGCAACGCTGCTGTGGTGGTCAATGTTATCCGTCGAACTGAAAGGACTAGATCTCTGCAACCAACTGACTACAGCATTCATTACAACGCCTTTTGGAAGGGAAGGTTCACTGCCTAAAGACCTTGTCTTTCTATTCTCACTACTAAGTAGGGATTCTGTACTTAAGAATCTCTCTGGTTTCATTTGAAGTATCATGTTATACAAAGAACCACTTGGGGTACATTTTAGGTCAGGCAAACTTCCACGCTCGTCGTCTCTGGTTGGTTGGTCGCTGTAGAAACCCATCTCAGATTTTGCTCTTTTGTCGATGTTCGGACTTTTTTTCTTTTTACGTGGTTTAGGTGAAACGCAGGGACTTCTCATAATTGGTATAACATCCACTTCTACACCAGCTTTATTAACCAAGTTACCTCTATTTAATTTGACTGGAGCCATATAGACAATCTCACCTATAGGGAAGTTAAATTCTTGTTTTAATTGAAGCAAGATTGTAGCTCGTTTGCTCTATGTGACATTTAAAGCTTGCTTGTAGGATTTCGACGAGTTCTTGGACTTTAATCATCGGCGCTAACTATCTACTGTGTCGTTACTTATATTCATATACACCGCTGGCAAATCATATTTTACTTCTGTCTTCACCTTTTTCGAAGTATGTTACATAGCCATGTAATCTACCTAACAGAAAATAATTTTTTTTTTGAAATTTGTAGACAATGTAGGTATTTCAAATGTTATGTTCGGACTTCCACTGCCTATATAATTTTTGACAGTCCAGATGTTTCAATTGAGTTACTATCTTCAACCGTCTCCAGGTGAGCTGTGCCTTCGATAACTATTCATACTCCTCTAGCTGTAGCGTCGTTGGAGTTGCTTATACTGATTGGATCAGATGGTGTTCAGGTTCAGGGGAATTATTTTCTGCTGACGTGCCTATTCGATGGTTCTTGCATTCAAGTTCATTGGGTCCTGTAGTTTATTTATTTTTCTTATAAGTAGCAGCCAAAATCACCCAGAGTTTGATATGAACCTTGTCGTTGTTGGCGATGACCTACATTATTATCTGGTGTTCGATGCCAGCGTGGCCAGCTATTACGAATTTTCCTGTCTCTGCACGCGGGATTGAGTTCTTTAATGCTTAGAGTCTATATGTCTATCCAACGTACGTTTGACCGCATTCGCATGATACTTAATAGATGCAGTTCTTTGATTCTTGGGTTTTGTTTTTGTTAAGATACTTTGGAGTAATATGCTCCTAAGATCTCTCGTAGAAATTTTGTAGTGTTGTCCTAGTTTACTGATTATACGTGATATTTCTCCAACGCATCGTAGAATAAATGACAATGGAAGTCCAAAACACAGCTTTTGAAATTTTCCTCAATACTTGAACACAATCTCATGAGCTATTTACTCTCCGGAATACATGGTACATAATTAACAGATGATAAAATATCATTGCCAGCATGATCATATAACCATTTACAGGTGTCATTGATTTTAACTGGAAATAGATTAATAACGTAGTTCAAGTAGGATGGAGGTAACTAGGTAAGTACACCCCAGGCAGGAAGACTAGAGGTTATAGAGAAAATATATTTATCAAACTTATCTGCCTGAGAAGGGTTATAAAAATTTCCTCGTAACTAAAAGAAGAAAGAAGAACGCTAGATTGGAGGAGCGACGACGTTAGGAAGAAAAATTCAGAAGAACAGACTGTTCTTAGGTTTCGGCATTAAAGTGCCAGGCAGTACGCCATCCTATTATTACATTTTTTCTTGAACTGCATTTAGTATATATAGGGATAATAAAAAAGGCAGATTCCAGAATTGGGAGTAATGTCCTAGTCTGGTCTTATCTGGGTTCTATATACAAAATAAGGAGGTTGGATGGTTGGAAGTATCTCCTCTATCTGGATACCACAACCCCACGGAGGAACTGCTGTATTTGACGCGTCATGATATATTTTGTAATTTTGACTCCAGTAGAAGAGTAGAGAATCCTTGCTTGGGGTATTTTTTTCGTGGCAGAGTATGGTTTGGAGAATGGCGTTTCCGAAGCATTGAACTGCACACATATTGTCACGTTTGCAATAGTGATAGTATAGTTTAGTATAGTTTAGAATACTTTTCCATCAGAAACTTAGCATGAAATTGAATAAATCCTTCAATCGGGATGTGAAATTAAAAATTGAAATTCACCTGAAATTTGAACAGTAATCTAGCATTCATTGTTTGAATATCATGCTAAATTAAATTAACTGCTTTTGAAAGCCTTCACGTATTATTGACCTAAGTTAGTTATCGATGGGTTGCAGAACATGTGTAATTCGATACACCAAGGATATCAATATATTTCAGTTTTCAGATATAACTGCTAATACTTTTGATTCATAACAATTTTAAGCTATATACATACCTTACTCAATATTATCACCATGAATTCAAAAGTTGAAAGCCAAAATCGTAAGTTCTCAATGGCTAGAGTATTGAACAGGACTGTGTACAACCTTTCAAACATGTAATAATCATGGAAATTATACAACAGTACTGTAGCATACTAATTTTTAACACTCATGCCCCAAAACCAGTGTTTTTTATGCATATTGGTATAAAATTTGGGTGCCTCTTACAATGGAAAACCAGTCTGGCTTTATTCCAAATCGATGTATGGATCAAAAGTAGTAAAAGACTACAAAAGCAGTACTATATAATACATTGATCTATTTAAAAGACCCGAACATATTCTCACACATCAGAACGTTCCTTTGCCCTGCATACCTTATAATATTTGTTCTGTTCCAAAATTTTCTTAGTCAAATACGATTTTTCCATTGACAAGATTACTCTATCGGGATTTGCAATGGAAAAAGCTTGTAACTGAAAATCTCAAATGTTTATTCTATTCTATATTTGCGATTAATCTATAGCTATGTCTATCATAATCAATAATTATGCTGATAATAATGATTAAGAAATTACCACTTTTCAGTTAGAAGCCAGAATTACAATTCATAGGCGCTGTAACAGCAGAAAAAATCACTATGTAACAACTGCTACTGTATTCTGCTTATAGCCTTAACCTTTCGATTCATGTTAATACATTTAGAGTATGAGAGTTAGTAAGATGAGCCTGTTATGTCTATTAGATTTTCTGGTATTCCTGAAAGAGTTGAATGCCATAATATTGAGAGCAACATCACCACAAGAATTTGCTGAAAACATCTACTATTGGACTATCTAGTCGTTCGAACTTTGAATACACGAATAGAAAATGAATCATGCAGTTATTTGTAGTGTATTTAGTTAGCAAACACTAAATAACAAGCGCCACTGTTGTTCTTGAATGACATCAGCAGCCCCTTTGACTTTGATATTCAAGTGATAGCTTAGAGTTCGGCATTGATGTTTCATATCTTCGATTTGCAAACTCTCATGATTATTTTGCTCTAATATTACAGCAGATACATAATTCTATACAACTGTATATTAACCAGAATAGTTGCACCATGCAGTATTAAAATCCAAGAACCATTTCGTCCCGATATGTTTGCAAGGTAGGGAAAGTTACATGAAGATCTGAGTCAATTGCTATAAACGGAACATGCTTTCCATATAAACTTGATTAGAAATCTAATAATGTGTCAGACCATTCTAAGAGAGGCGTGAATGATGAGACTGTGAGAGGGGAGAAGGCTCTGAAAGCAACATCGAGTTGTTATCTACCTTTTGGAAGTTCTTGAACATCCACTTGACTGTCTGGAGTTTTGGAATCCCAGTCACTGCTCTTAGAGAAGGTGTGTTCATCCCACAGGTGGCTGTACTCTTTCTGGAAGTCTGAGATTTCGTCTGTGCTCAGTTGCAACACCAGCTCTCTGTATTGAGTTTCTTGCCTTGCTTCGACCTCTGGGCTGGTCATTTGTTTTTGTTTTGCATCGCTTTTTTCTTTCTCAAGTACTTCCGATGCCATTCGTTCGAACTTTCTCTCAACTCGTTTCAGTTTCTTTTCTGTTTTTGTATCTATTATCATAACAGTTTCGGTTTTTGTTTGTATTTGCTCTAATGAATCCAATGCTGTGTCTAAATCACGCAATTTTTTCTCTATAGCATTGACATCTGATTCTGCCTCTCTCATGTGTTCTACCAATTTCTTTTCCTCTTTCTTAATGACGCGTTGTACTTTTTCTATAGGCTCACTCATGCCTTTTGTCATGTCAGATAGTAAAGTTTCTAACTTTTGCTCTGTTAAGGTCTCTAGTACATTTGACTTTGAACTATCACGACGATCATCTTCGGATTTATTCAAATTATCATCCTCTTCAGACTCAATATGAAACAGTGGTTTCTTCGATTTCGTCTCTCCAGCGGCTCTTGTGACTATCTCTCTGGGTTCGGTTATAATATAAAATTCATCTTCTGTACTTTCTTGCATTGCACCACTCGTTAACTCTACTATCTCAGGTTTGTCACTTTTAGATAAATGGACTGAATGCGTCCTTCTGGCTGACGTAGGTGAACTGACATAGGAATGAGCCTTGTCGCTTAATGGAGATATATTCTCAATGCCTGTTGGTAAGTTAGACAAGTCCATGTTAACTTCTGAAATTTTCCTAACGCCCGGCATTTTTTGTTGCTCTTTCATTTGACAGCCATAGTCAGACAAAGTTCTTGTCATTTTAGGGTCATCGACTTTCAACGATTCTGATTCAATGAAATCAATTGTGCGTTGTTTTATGTCGGACATTGCTGGCTCTCTGAATATGTGTTGCACGCTTGAATGTCCAATGAGTTTCCTCTCAGCGTCGTCTACTTTTATATGTGCTATTTGATCTGTCTTACCAGATATTCTAGTTTTCTCCAAAGATTCATCTCTTGCTGTCCTTATTTCGTTGCTTTGCTTTGGTTGTTCTGTTTCTTCGATAGATTTGTCTCTTTTCCCACTCATTTTTCTGCCGATTTTACCTAAAAAACCTATGCCTTTCCTTTTTGTGTCTTCAGTTTCCTTACGGAGCACCGTTTCAGGTTCATTTACAATCTCTGTAATACTAGATTCTGCGTCTTTTTTTATCTGTTCTACAACTTGATCTACTTTCATCATAGATTTTTGTATTTCCGCTTCAGTGGTTGTAGTAACCTGGTCCCTTATAGCGTTACCCGACTGTCTACCTCTATCTTCGATCTCTTTCTTAGCTTCGGCAGCAAAATCGGTAATACCTTTAGCAATATCTTCCACACCTTCTTCGGCTGCCTGAAGGGTTTTTGCAGCACTGTCTCCTGCATTTCTAATTTCTTCTTGCACCTCTTCACCCAGATTTAGAATTTCTGTACCGTGCTTTTTGGTTTCGTCTTTGGGTGATTTTATGCTTTCTTGTGCGCTTGTTTCTGTATCAGATACCACTTCTTCTATATTTTTTGCGGTTCCTGAAACAGTCGACTCAATTTTCTTACCCAGCTTACCTAGAAAACCTTTTCCTTTCTTTTTTAGTTCATCAACACTGCTTTTTGAATGCGATTCAAATTCTTTCTGCTTTTCATGTGTTTCTTTGGACACATTTACTAAGGCTTCCTTGTTTTTGTCTTTTAATGCAGTATGCGCCTCTTCGACTTTACTCTTAATATCTTTTTCAACCTGGGATGTGGATTTTACACCTTCCTTCACATATTGCTTTACTTTTTGATCTGTACTCGACACCGAATCTTCTACGGATTTTGTAGAGGATGAGACTGCAGATTCAATTTTTTTACCCAGCTTGCCCAAAAAACCTTTGCCCTTCTTTTTAGCTTCCTCCCCTTCTTTCTCTACATCTGATGCAAAAACTTTTTGCTTTCTTCCTACCTCTTCAACATTTACTGCTCCATCAATCTCCTCAGTCTTACCATCAATGATTTTATCAACCTCTGATATGGACTTTGGTGCAGTTTGTGAGACATCTTCTAGAGATTTTTCCATTCTTTCAAATTCATCTTTAGTAGACTTTGTTGTATTTTCAATAAATCCTTCGGCTTTTTCTCGAGCTTCGTGCATTTCTGCTCCTCCTTTTCCTGCTTTTTCTTCAGTGGCTTGTATACCACCCTGTATATTTGCCCCTCCGATTACTACAGAATCTTTCGTGACTTTAGGGGTTGAAGATACTGCTGACTCAATTTTTTTGCCAAGTTTACCCAAAAAACCTTTACTTTTCTTTTTTGTTTCAGCAACTTCTTTTTGTGCTTCTGATACTAGTTCCTCTTGTTTCTCATGAGCATCTCTAATGATTTCTTCGGTTATATTTTTTTTAGTTTCCTTTATTTCGTCTATTGATTTCTTCGCCTTTTCTTCGGTTGAAGCAGCAGTTCTCATAAAATCTTCCTCAACTTTTCCTCGCTTTTGTACAGCATCTTTGCTTGCTTGAGATATAACATCTTCAATACCTTCAAAAGTGCTTTTTAATCCTTCTTCTGGATCAGTTATACTTTTCACCGTAGAATCCTTTACACTTTTCAACAGTTTCTCAACATCATCTTCTACTTCACTTATATTTTGTTCTGCCTTGTGACTTGCCACTGTAGCGGAATCTTCTACAAATTTTTGTACTTCCAACTCTAGTTCACTACGTTTTAGCAGTTCTACTTCAGAAGTAGCAGATATATTTCTGGCTACTTTTTCCACATCTCTGCCTCTATCATCAAAATATTGTTTTGTTTCTGATAAAAAACCAATGATTCCACTGGATCCGTCATCTGCTCCAGTTTTAACTTGTTTCATGAATGTTACTTCAGCTTCTTCTTTTATATCATCTCCCAATCTCTGTGTACCTCTTTGTACTGTTTCCAGATTATCTTGCAGTTTTTTATCAGTAGCTGCTGCGGCATCTTCCACATTTTGAATGGATGAGGCAACTGCGGTTTCTAATCGCATGTCATTTTCCCGCACTGATTTTCTTATATCTTCCAACCCATCTCTAGCCATTCCTTTAACAATTTCAGTAGTTCCACTTATGGTCTTTCCTACCTTTTCCACCTCCTTTTCCAGGTGATGCTTCTCACTATTTATTTTGTCATCAGTTTCCTGTGTGATCTTTTCTCCAGACTTCACTATATCTCTGCATTTTTCATCCGCCGATTTCTTAAGTAAATCACTTTGCTTTTTAAAGTTACTGTGACTTTCATCCAATTTGTCTTCAAATCTTTGAATAAGTTCTCCTGCAAAGCTAGACGTCTCATTACGAGCAGTTTGTACAGTGCTATGTATGTCATCTGGCGATTTTATGACCTGTGCTGTTTCTTTGGAGGTGTCTTTGTTTTCCAAACTTGATTCTCTGGACGTTCTCACATCTACATTCTCTATTTTGTGTGGTTCAGTTTTTCCAGTTATCTTTTCTCCAATTCTACTAAAGATACCACCAACTGATTTTGCAGTCTTTCTTGAATCTGCTTCAAATAGAGGATTATCTACACTCTTCCCCGATTTTTGCTTCTTTATCTTTTTTTTCGTAGGTTTAGGACTCGCATCCTTCTTGCTGAAGATGCTGAAAAGCCCAGATGGCTTTGATTTCTCAGTTTCATCATCCAGGTCAGTAACAATCTCAGGCTTACCGCTTTCATAGTTCTTGAGCTCAGTTATTAGAAACGTTTGTGTATCATGCATCTGTTTCAACGACTCATCTGAAATTTTGACAGTTTTGTCTTCTATTTGATCTCCATCTTTTACTTTGTAAGTACCTGGTACGCTATGTTCTTCTTCTTGCAGTCTCTTCACTTCTTCTTCAGATATTTGTCTACCAAATATCTTGAAGGGGCTGCCAGACTTAGTGAAGGTTGGTTCCTCTGATCTCTTTTGTTGGCTTGGCTGCTCTTGAGAGCTTCTATCAGCTTTCTCTGATCTCATAGTTCCCGCTCCATCTACATTTTTAAGAATACCAGTGACGTCTCCACTCGACAAGGTATCTTCTTTATTGCTTGTCTCTTTCCTGATTTGTTCCAGTTTTTTATTGATTTCGTCTTCTAGTTTTGTTAAATCACTGAGAACTTCCGGTCCTAGTTGGATCGTGCCTGTGATAACCTCATCAGACACTCTGATTGTCCTTTCACCATGTGGTATTGATTCTACCTTAGTCGTATAGGTAATGGTTCGTGTAGGGCTCTCTACAGTATGTTTCTCCTCTCCTTTGGAACTGTCTATATTTTTCAAAATCTCCTCAGGAACTCCATCGAGTTCCTCGTGGATGAATTTGTTGGATTCATTGATATCTTTCAGAGTCTTTTCTGATACTTCAATTGGGCTCATTTTGATTGGCTCGAAGATTTCTATATCAGTGAGTACTCTATCCGGTACAGACTTTACGTCATGATATAGAGCTACCTCGTTTTGCAAGAAATCAGAACTGTCCTTCATGGTACGTAGTGTTTGCTTCGATATAGCTGGCGACCCGCCGCTATCGTATCTTGCATTCTTTTCTTGTGGTTTGGTTTTCTTAGAAAACAGACCAAAGAAACCACCACTCGATTCCTTAGATTCTTTCTCATGAAAGCGGTCGACTTCTTTCTGTGAGAAATCTTTGCTTTCGGATGCTGTAGGTACCGCTCCGTGTTCGCCTTCCTTTGTTTTCTTCCGTTTTATTTTCTCTTTCTCCTGTGACTCGTCTTGTGATTTTTTCTTAGAAAATATTCCAAACAACTTAGTACCTTTAGATGAGTGTTCCTCTAATTTAGCTAGGTCTTCCTGTGGTGTAGTTACTGGCCTAGCATCTTCGTACTTGGCAACCTCTTCACGTAGGAAGTCGCTAGTATCTATCATTTGCTTTACAACTTTGTCAGATAATGGTGGTCGAATGTCTTCAGTTTTGGCCTTTTGAACATCTTCATTAGCAGCATTGCTTTGTGGACTGGTAATCGCGATGCTTTCTGTTTTAATTACTGCCGTACCTTCCTTCACGCGTATGGTCTCTTCTGTTACTCTGTGTATTTCGATTTCCTTCAGAGAATCAACTTGTTCTGGTGTTAAAGTCATAAAATCTTTATCACTTACATCTCTTTCCCTTTCCTTCACATCTCCTGTTTTTACAAGTGACTCTTCATCAGGTACTGGGTACTCGGTCCTTTTCATTTGACTTGTTTGAGATTCCTGTGAATCTTCTTTGAACACAACCTTCCTTTTATCTTCCGTAACCTTATCCGTGCCACCGCCTTTCTTTATTAATTCAGACAGAACTCCTTTTTCTACCTGTTTTTCAGTGTTTGAGTCGTCAAATGTTCTTCCACTTGCAATTAGACGAACATCGTGAAACTTATTTATTTCGTCTTGTAGAAATGTATCGGTCTCTTTTATAATCTTGACACTTTCTTCTGCTTCCTCTTTCGATATTGAACTTTTGTGGTCTTTTTTCCTAAATATACCAAAAAGTACACCCTTGCCATCGTCCTTCTTAGTGGATTTTGGTGTTTTATATTCATCCATCTTTGTCTCTTCTGAATGTACTTCTTTAATTTCATGCGGTCTTTCGACTTCTGCTTTAACTATAACATCTGATTCTTCTTTGTCTGCAGATTTATCGACAATTTCAATGTCGATGTGCGTTGGATATGCTTCTTTTATCACTTCTATGTCCTTGATAACTACAGTTTCGCCTTTGTCTGTCTTTTCCTTGAAAGTTGGTCTGACGTCATGGTACATTTCTACCTCGCCTTTTATAAATGAATCTGATTCTCTGTAGAGTCCATCAGTTTGTTTGTTTGTGAGACTTTGATCTTGCATTTTAATTTCCTTCTCTTCAGATCCCTTCTTCTTGAAAATTCCAAAGAAGCCACCCTTGGCTTCATCTTGTTTCCCCTTTTTCGCTATTTTTTCCTGTTCCATTGTTACACTTAACGTCTCTTTAATTGGAGACTCCGAGGACTTTTCATCATGATGCTTTTGAATTTCCTTTCGCACTGGTAGATTTGTAGATATTCCAACTTTAGCATCGTCTTCATCAGCTACATGTTTTCCTTTTGTTTCACCATTTTCAGACCTTTTGAGTTGCAAAAAGCCGAAAAGTCCAGTTTTGTCACTATCTTCCTCCTTTATCTTGGTCGTCGGTACTTCATGCGTTGCTTTTAGATTAATTTCTTTCACATCATGATATTTATCAATCTCTTCTTTCAAAAACTGGTCAGTAGATACTTTCACTCCTAGTAAGCTTTGATCAGCAGATGCTTCTTGGTTTATAGAACATTCTTCTTGCTGCTTCGGCATCTTTTGTTCGGTTATTGTTATGGTCTTTTCCAGAACCATCGGTTGCTCTAGCTCGACTGTAATTCTTTCTTCGACTGTTGTCATAATTGGCCTTGAATCATAATACGTCGTGATTTCGTCTTTCAAGAAATTATCTGTTTGAGATTTAGTCTTCTTAAACTCTTCATTACTTTTGATTTCAACAATATCCTTATTATCTGATGGCTTCTTCTTGAACATGCCTAAGAATCCTGATTCCTCTTTTATTGCCTTTTTTGGGGAGGGCTCTCTAGTATGAGCTTCATTTGCATCAGTTCTTTCAAAAATATCACTATGAGGTGGGGCATCAGACGGAATAATCTTACTATCATTATTTTTGTCAGTGTGTTTCTTTGAGGATTGTTCAGCATCTTTTTGAACTTCAATTGCCTCTCCGTGGGTAACACCAACGCTCACCTCTTTTTCTTCAGAGCCTTTTTTTGTGAAAAGTCCTAGAATACCTCCTTTCATTTCAGTTTTTTTGAATGTTGGTATAGACGAATCTACTATTGTTTCAACAGTTCCATCGATTCTCTCTTTGACGACTGGTCGAACATCATGGAATTTATTAACTTCAGTGTTCAAGAATGTATCGGTTGCGATCCTTGTACTGACTTGTTTTTCATGTTCCAGTTGATCTACATGATCACCCTTGTGAGATTTCTTCTTGAAAATATTCATAAGGCCGCCTTTACTGTCATGTGTTTTTTCCTTTTTCGCAATTTGAGTTTCATCTCTAATTACTATCGTCTCCCTCATAATTACTGGTTCTTCCACTGTCCTTGAAACTGTTCCTTCAAATGCTTTATTTTGATCTGATATTTCTTCCTTGATAACCGGTTCTGCATTGTGATCGTTTTTAAGCAAACTATCTCCCACTATTGTTAAATGTTTCCTCTCTTCGGCATGCTTTTCTTTGGATACTTTAAAATCAGTATCCTTTTTCTTGAATATACCCAAGAATCCGCTTTTATCTCCCTTCTTTACCTCACCCTCGCCTTCAATGATAGCAGACTCACCGACAGCTGTGGACTGTTTCGAAACAGTTTTCGTCTTATCTTCAATCAGTGGCTTAACGTCATGATACCTGTCAACCTCTTCTTTTATGAATTGGCCAACTTCTCCAATATTTACGGACTTTTTGTCTATAACTGGATCAACAGCACTATCTTCAGAAAGTTTCATACCAAAGATCCTAAAGACACCTTTGCCTTCTTTCTTATTTAATTTGGGTGAAGGAGCTTCATCTTTAACTACAATAGTCTCCTTTATCACTACTGGTTTTTCTATATCTCTCTCTAAATCTTTCTGTATAATTGGCCTCACATCATGATACTTATCAACCTCCTCTAATAAAAATGCATCTGTGTCTAGTTTGACCTCCATGAAGTCTTCTTCTAGCTCCTTTTCTTCTAAACGCTTTTCTTCAGATCCTTTCTGAGCACTCTCTTCCATGAAAATGACCGTACCCTTCGCGTGTTCTTCGATAACATGTTCCTTAATTCTAGGTCTGACGTCATGAAATTTATCAATCTCATCTCCTAAAAACGCATCAGTAACTTCTCTAACTTTAACGAGATCATCTGCTTTTGCTTCTATGTTATCTTTGTCTCTTGCTTTTGAAAGTACAGGTTCTCCCTTAAGAACAATGGTCTCCTTAATGAAAATAGGCTTTTCCTCATGCTTATCAACATTTTTCATAGTTATATTATCTTCAATTATTGGCTTGACATCATGATACTTTTCAATTTCGTCTTTCAAAAATATTTGTGTATTTTGTCTGATTTCAGCTAGTTTTTGTAACTCTGTCGGATCTTCTTCTTTGTCATCAGATCCCTTCTTTGAAAACCAGCCAAGTAATCCTTTACCGTCTTTTTTTTTACATTTAGGAGATAGTTTTGTTACCTCCGATTTAATTGGTGCCACTGAATCTCCGCTTAAGTGTGCCTTCTTTATTTTTTCTTCTATTAAAGGCCTGACATCGTGATATTTGTCAAGTTCGTCCTTCAAGAACGTATCCGTTTCTTTTCTTATTCGAATAAGCTGTTCGGTTTCCTCGTTGGTTTTTGTTCTGTGTTTGTCTTCAGAGCCCTTCTTTTCAAAAATACCTAACAGCCCTTTGCTATGTCGCTTATTTGATCTAGGAGATACGGAGTCTTCTCTAGCTTCTCTTAAAACGACCGTTTCTCTGATAATATTTGATTTTTCTTGGTTTTCCTTATCTGACTCTTCCCTGATTATTGGTCTAATATCATGGTACTCATTAATTTCGTATTTTAAAAAGATGTCTGTAGCTTGTTTGGCTTTTACTAGTTCCTTCAGCTCAGCATCCTCTTCAGATCTCATTTCCCTGTCTTCAGAATCCTTTTTTACAAATAATCCAAGTATTCCCTTTCCTTCCCTTTTCTTAGGCTTAGGAGAACTCGTTGCACATTCTTCTAACACCAAAGTCTCTTTAAATATAACAGGTTGTTTTACTGGCTCTTCAATCACAAGTTCCTTACTGATGGGTCTGACGTCATGGTATCTGTCAACTTCTTGAGTCAAAAACATTTCTGTATCGCTCCTTATCTTGATTTGTTGTTCTTTTTCAATTTCTTTGGCGTCTCCGTGAACTTTCTTTTTGAAGAGACCAAAAAATCCACCTTTATCCTTTTCTTTCTTTTCCATGGATGCTTCAATTTCCCCTGCTTTTACTGCATCTTGTACAATTGCATTTTCGACTGAAGGACGTGTTGTAATTGAGGGTTTTACATCATGATATCTACTAATTTCGTTTTGCAAAAACGTATCTGTGTCCTTCCGAATTTCGACATGGACCTCGCTCGTTGGGTGTTTTTCATGCTCTTTTTTCCTAAGCATGCTGATGAATCCACCTTTCTCCTCCTTAGAAACTTTCTCTTCCCAAAGAATTTGCTCCTCCTCTTCACCTTTCACGATCTTGTCCGTTTGCTCTTTGATTTTTGTCGACCCCTCGCTGACTTCAGATTCCAATTTGCTCACTTTGGTTTTTGTTTTTGTACCTGAGGATATTTCCTCTTTGATCACAATTGTTTCTTTCAGTATAACAGGTTGTTCTGCTGCCTTTTTAACTTCGCTTACAACAACGGTCTCACAAAGAATTGGCCTCACGTCGTCGTATCTCTCCACTTCATGCTGTAAGAACGAATCAGTGTTTTGTAGAACTGCGATAACGTCATCATCATAAATAGGTTTTTCTTTTAGCCCTTTATCTGTGGACCCTTTCTTTTTAAAGACACCTGGAAATGCAGTTTTTCTAGACCTCTTCGGAGATATTTTTTCTTCCTTTACCGAATTATTTCTGATAACTGGTCTGATGTCATGGTATATACTTATTTCGTTATCCAGGAATTTGTTTGTTTTCTCAATAGTTTTCAAATTCTCTTCATGCTCCATTTTTACTTCCCTCTCTAGAGATCGCCGTTTTAGCTCCTTTTCTTCGGATCCTTTTTTCTTGAAGAAACCCAATATACCAGACTTATCTTCGTTTATTCTGCCCTTTTTAGGTGAAATATTTTGCTGATGAACCTCCGCTTTCTTTGTTACTGACTCAATTTCGCTTGTATCCGAAGTGACTACCGGCCTGATATCATAAAACTTTTCCACCTCTTTTTCCAAGAATTGTTTAGTATCCTGCCTTATCTTGAAGTTTTCTTCACTCTCCGCTTTATTTTTGAGCTCTCTATCTAAAGATCGTTGCCTTAATTCCTTTTCTTCAGACCCCTTCTTTTTAAATATTCTCAATACCCCACCCTTCGTCTCACGTTTTGAATCTTGCTCAGTGGTATATTTCTCCTCCTGAATTTCAGATGCCTCCTTTGCTATAAGCGACTGCTTGATGTCTACAGCCATCTCTCTAACTATTGGCCTGACATCATGGTAGCTTTCAACTTCATGTTCCAGAAATCTATCAGTGCTGTGCCTGACTCTCATGTTATCCTCATTTTCAAGTTTCTGGTGTAGTTCTTTTTCCAACGAACGGCGTTTGAGCTCCTTCTCTTCGGAACCTTTCTTTTTGAAAAAGCCTAAAATTCCAGTCTTTTCTTCATCTTTTTTGCCCTTTTTGGGAAACGTATCTTCTCCTTGAACCAGAGTTACCACTGATTTTGTTATCGCTAGTTCAGCGGATGTGGGTTTTCCTCCAACTACGCGTCTAACATCATGATACATAGCAATTTCATCCTTCAAAAAGCTGTCAGTTTGTTCTCTGTTTTTCATATTTTCCTTATGTTGGTCATCATCTTTATTTTCTCTTTCCAATGACCTCCTCTTCATTTCTTTTTCTTCAGACCCCTTTTTCTTGAACAATTTCAAAATTCCTGATTTTTCTTCCTCTTTGGTAGATATTTTGGGAAATATTCTTTCTTCCTGAATTACAGTTACTTCTTTCACACTAGGCTTCTTTGCTTCTGTCACGATTTCCTCAACAATTGGTCTTACGTCATGATATTTATCAACTTCGACTTTTAAGAATTCGAAGGTGTCAACTTTGAGTCTGACAAAATCCAAACCTCCCTCTTGTGGTTCACTCTTTTGTTGGTCCCTTGGTTCATCCTTACTCTTTTTGAACAACCCTAGAAAGCCAATCCTATCACTTTCTTTTTTAGCTTTCTTTGGTGACTTTTCTTTTGTTTCCTTTTTGATACTTTCTTGGAGCATTGATACTCCTTTCTGTAGCACCTCATCTTGCACAGAAGGTTCATTTAAAATCGGCCTAACATCATGGTATCTATCTACTTCATCCTTTAAGAAAGAGTCCGTGTCAGCCTTTATTTTCAACTTTTCAATTTCTTCGGCATTTTTCTGATCTTGAGGATGTTCTTTCAGAACAATTATTTCCTTGAACACCAATGGGACCTTATCTTTTTCTTTCAGGTACTTTTCCGTCTCTCTTTGTTCTTTATCTAAAGGTCGTCTTACATCATGATATTTGTCAACTTCCTTCTGTAAAAAGGAACTTGTATCTTCCATTTTTTTCATGAACTCCTTGTCATATAGTTTATCAGTAGTTTCGTTTTCTGGGTCTCTTTTGGTAAACAAAGCAAATAATCCTTTTTTACCTTCTTTCTTTGATTTCTTTGGAGAGAGTTTTTCTTCTTCAAGCTCTCCAGAGTGACTTTTCTTTGTTGCAATTTCTTTATAAATTATAGGTTTGACATCATGATATTTGTCAATTTCCCTTTTCAAAAAAATATTGGTATTATCTCTTACTTCTGGAGACTCGTACAAATCAGTTTGTGTGCATATCTCATCAGGTTTGCCTTTGGCTTCACTGGTTTTTTCGGATTCGGTATTTTCTTCCCTCAAAATAATTGTTTCTTTAATCACTATAGGATTTTCAAACGACACAAGCTTTTCCGTAACAGTTTCTTTAACTATTGGCATAACATCGTGATAATTGGAAACTTCATCTTTTAGAAAGCTTCCAGTATCTTCTTTGTTTTTTATAAATTGGTTCGTCGGCAATACATGTTGGCTATCTAGTGGTTCCGAGGTTTTCTTTTTGAATATGCCAAGTAATCCTCCCTTACCATCCTTCTTCGTTGCTTGGGTTATTGGCTTTTCTTCTTCAGTGATAGTTGTTTCTTTTGTAACAGCATCTATTCCGGGTTGTTCTGTTTGGTTGATGAATGGTCTTACATCATGGTAATTATCAACCTCACCCCCAATAAAGCTCTCACTTATGGTTTGAGTTTTCACGAGCTTCTCGCTTTTCTCAGCAACTTGAGTTTCAGGTTCCTCAGCCACCTTCCTTTTGAATACTCCTAAAAAGCCATCCTTTTCATTTTTTGTGATACTTTCATCCGCTTTTCTATTTTCTTTCATGATAATTATTTCCTTCATCAAAACGGGTTTTTCTTCATGTGCCACCGAGTTTGGATTTATTGGCCGCATATCATAATAATTGAACACTTCACCTTTCAAAAAGTCATGAGTTTCAGCTTGCGTCCTCAGAAACTCTTGGTGTTGTATTACGTCCTGGCCGCCTGGTTCTTCTGAACTTTTCTTTTTAAACAATCCTAAAAAGCCGCCTTTGTCATCTTTTTTAGCATGTCGCGGAGACGTTTTGCTATCTGGAGAACGTTCTGCTTTGTCTGAAACTTCTGCTGTGGCCGCTTCTTGAACCACAGGCAGGATTTTGATTATTTCAGTAGTAATCGCGATGGTTTCGTCTTCTTTGACAGGAATAGTTTCACTTCTTGTTGACAGGACATCAGTGAAGCTTTCTGATATCACCAACTGAGCTTTTGGTGCCGATATGACAGGTTTGACGTCATGGTACTTTTCTACTTCCTCTTTCAGGAAAGCGGTAGAATCTATCATGTCCTTGATTGCGGTATCAGAAAAGGCAGGTCTTTCTTGTTTCTTCTTGAAAATACCAAGGAAGTTCTTTTCTTCCTTTTCTTTTAATTTTGATTTTCCCTTGGGTGACTTTTGCTCCTCGGATTTAAATACTCCACTAGTACCTTCCTTTAAGGTTTCATTGTCTTGTTTTTCAATTACTTCGGCTCTGCTGCTGTCATCATCCGATTCTTCTACGTCTTTGGATTTTCCGAATAGACCAAATAGCTTACCATGTTTCCTTTTAATCTTTTGACTGTCAGTAGCTTTGTCTTCGGAACTATATTCATATTCTTCATCCCGTGTATCCATTGCTTTGCTGTCTATCAGGTGTGCCGTGATTTTCTCAGCTCTAGGTTCTGATATATCTTCATAAACATGTGCTTTGTATCGTGGCGGTCTAACAGGAGGTGGGGCAATTTCTTCGTAACCTGTAAAGGCCTCCCCATCCTTCTGTGTTGGGTGAACTGTTACTGTAAAGTCTTCATCTTCAATGCGCATCGGTTGGATGGTTGTGGTAAAAGTTTCTTGTACTATAACAGTTTCTTTTTTTCGAGGTACTATCGGTTTAGCAGTATCTATTACTTTGGTATTGACATAGGTTTGTGTATCATCTAAATCTGTCACAGGGATGGTAATTGAAGTGACATAGGTTTCTCGCTCATCGTTAGCAGCACTAGGTGTGGTTTCAACGTAGGGTATGTTTTCGTATTTTCTTTCCAACGTGGGTGTTGGCGATTTAGGTTTTCTGGGTGGTCTAACTGGAGCTTCAGGTGGCGCGTCTTGAGCAGCTAGAGTTACCTTCTTTCTTTGCTTCTTATCTTTCCTGTCCTTCTTGGGTGATTTTTCTGAATCAGAATCGGAGTCGAATGACCTACCAACTATATTTTTTATGGTACCCAAAATTCCCTTCTTCTTTTTCTTGTCATCCTTAAACGCGTCCAGACTTGCAACTTTGGCTTCACCGACAACATAATGTGTTTCAGTGTGAGGATGGTATGGCTCGCCGCGTGACTCGGATTCAATTAGAGCAGTTGTTTGATCAATGATCACTTTTGGCTTACTTATGCTCGTAGATAAACCGTTAAGAGTTGAACTTAATGGTTTGTCTACTATCGGTACCTGTTGTGTAGTCGTGGTCGTTTTTCCTGTAAATACATGCACTTTCCAACAAGCTATTCTATCTACCAGACCTTAACCTTACATATCACTTTTGTTTGATAAATATTCTTACTGCAGTAATTGGCTTACCTTAGGCTAATGCGTGTAGTGTCAAAGTAAATGAATCTAAAAGCTTTACCTGGCCACAGTTGCAAAGTTAAACTTTCCTTCATTATGAATTTATGCATCCCTAATTTACACTGTTTGTGGTAACCGAATTGATTAAAGGTATTTTACACATATTTAGATCTGCATTGGTGCCCCGATGTGAAGGATTTTTTTATTAATTTTCAGAGACTAAACATGATGCGAGCAAGTAAAAGACAATCGCGTAAACTTTCAGAAAAGAAAGTTGATGACAAACTTATGCTTCCATTTCAGCTTGTAAGGGCGGGATCATAGTAGAATCATTCACGTTTCTCATATGAATTGGAAGTTATTTCCTTAAGAATTGGCGAGTTCTCAGTCTTAACCAGTAATAATCATCTAAAATCGTCTACCCACAAGAGTTCACTGCAGGAAGGCTTTGATATTATCTGGCTTCCTGGATCACATTCGTAGGTTCAGTTTAGTAATTGCCTGGCAACCAAAATATCAACTATATTTGGTTGCATAATAATAAAATGTTCGCTGCTTAATCCTCAGTCAGTCTGTGGTATTCGCGAAATAATTATAATAAAAATCGCCTTCCGAATATTTGTTTGAATTTAGTTATTTACTGATAGTGCCAGCTAAATTTAGAGACTGATTCCGATTAACTTCAAAAGTGTTGATTAATTCTGTAAAAAGCTTCATTAATCATTTTTGATTATCACACTAAAACAAAGGTTAATTCTGCAACTGTCCATGTGTCGATATTCTGGCTCGAAAGCTCAATCATCAAGCCACAAAAATTGAACTTCATAATAAAAATCTAAGCAAATGAAATAGACTTCATTCAGACTGACCTGATAGATGGGAGAACCAGATCTTTCTATACATACATTTGTAAATGCACTATAAAATGTATACTAATGTCATTTGGAATAATTCGACGCCTTACAGTGCGAAGTCTTCTTTTAAAACCTATACATCTAGATAATATGTTGAGATTAAGCTCATACTGAATTTAAAAATTATATGAAACACTTTATCTTGGAAACAGTGACCAAAATCTCAATTATTGAAACGCAATTGAGAAAAACAGAAATTTGAAGACTGATATAGAGCATATATACGCATGGCTAAAATTTACTCCAACTAATATCATTTTATTTCAATTCTACATATTTTAACCTTCACTACCGATCTAAATATGGTTAATGAAAAAAAACAGCTAAGTCAAACCGTAAAACCCATGCGTATAAGTGGAATGAGCACAGGAAGTCACAGCGTTCAACTTTACCTCCATGGGGTTCCGCTACGGAGATCCAGTCGCAGTACCCCTTTGGGATACGGGAGTCGGTGTTGGAAGGATTTGGGATGAACTCAACCGAAATTATGTCTTTTGAATCGTTTTCGTAGCAGGGATAAAAAGGGACGTTTGCGTGGAGGGTTGATTGGGAAGCATGGTCGAACTCTAAGGGAAAGCGCTTATTTGGTGTTGCTAGGAGCTCTGTTTTGCTCTTTGATAGCTCCTTGCGACCTTGTAATTGTCTATCGATATCTGAGTCATTCCTCATAAACAATCTAGGTAGTGTGAACGTTGGAGCTGAAGATTCTTCTCCCGTGTAAGCTTCAGTAACGTCTGAGTCGTTCAGTGTAGAATATGAGTTACATTTTTTTCTCTCCAACAGGTTAGTGAATTTGCTCGAGATATTACTAAGTCTGCTGCTAAGTGTATTCGGCAAGGTTTGAGACTTTTTTGTTTTCACTTTTTTTGGAAAATTTGTATCCTTATCTTTATTTAGTTGCGCATCCATAAACTCTCTAACCGACCGTATTTCAATGGCCTCTTTTCCTCTTTCTGAAGTCTTAACCATCAGCTTAACTTCAGCTTTCACTACTTTCTCCATAGTATCATAGGTGCCTTCGGAACTACTAGATTCGTCCGAAGAGCTCCCTTCGCTTGATATATCTTCGGGCTCTGATGTATGATCAGTTACCATAGGCATTAGTGAGGAAGCTCCCATAACAGCACTGCTGGAGGGTGTTGTTTCCATAAGAGAAGTATAGTTTTTATTAACATAAACCTTACTTGAAATACTTCCAAGCAAACTCAAATTCTCTTCGTCTTCTTCTGGTACTACACTCAAGTTTCTATAGGTTCCTTCCCACCAAATATCATCTCCGGTTCTATTGTCAAACAAAAGCAGCCCTGTAGTAATAGGAGTGCTCTCTATATATTCATAATTGTCATCTATGGTAACATCTGGTTCCAGAGATTCTAGTAAGCCAGTCTGACTGCCTTCGTCATCCAGCGATTCAGTTGATGCTTTGGTTGGACTTGCGAAGTCTATTTTATAGTTTAGAAACCTTGGCTCATCCCCTATTTGCGCTAAGGCGTTACTTGGCTCATTAAACGTAATAAGATCATAGTAGCTATCATCAGGTGATGATACTCCCTGATCAAACTGAATACACTCATAAGCGTCATCCTGTGGCATGACCAGAATCTCCTGTTTGGTCTCATATACTTTCGGTTTCTTTATTGTTCTTTTGATTGGAACCTCAATTACTGCATCTGTACTCGGGTATAGTTCCAATGTGTTGACACAAGGATCATCGACTACATCCAAGTCAAGACCAAAAAGTTTCTCTTGTTTTTCAACCTCCAATAACATGTTCTCTAGCATTGCATCTATTTGGGCATATGACGTAGTGGTATGTACGTAGGGGTTCTCGGTATCGGGTGAAACCTCAGTGCTGCTGGGTGAGTATTGGACACTTGTTGATGACAGGGGAGGGCTGTTACTTAAAAGTAAACTCTCATAGGTAACATAACCAGCAGATGAGGTCTGAGGAAACTCAGAGCTAGAAATCTGAGATTTAGTTGGACACAAGGTATTTTCAGCGGAACATAGATCATCACTCAAATTTAATGATGAACTGGTAGGGACAATTAGTGAACTACATGAGGACGGAGGTTTTCTAGTGCTCTGTAGAGGTCCTGAAGCAGAGCGACTCAGACTCGATTGCTCCTTAAATAGGATTGACTCATTTGTAGTGGATTGCTCAGTGGTTGATGTGCCGAGCTGAGGTCCTGTAAGTGAGCTCGAGGTCCTTGTAGTAATAGAAGGGGGAGAATTGGTGGAAATGCTGGCATTTATAAGGGAAAGTGGATGATCATTGGATAAAACTACGTGCCGGGTACTGCGTTTGGGCCCCAAAAGGATGCTTTCATTTGTGACATTGTTGCTTGGCCGCATCAGTTTATCTACTAGCAGAAAAAATATAACTAGATCTCTGCATTAACCGCTCTACTGTAGTAAGAATATTTGTTGGTTAGTCGGTATGTGGATCCTAAAATTTTAGGTGATGCGAATGATGTGTGATATTATATGCTGGTAAAACGACTATTGATGGACCGTTCTCTTATCTATTTCATCTAGTCATAGTACGATCGGTATCGATTAATTGTAAGCTATCTGTAGAGTTTTTCAACTTTGATGCATGAGAAAAAAATAACATATATTTCACATTGCCCGAAACTTACTAACCAAACGTTTAAATAAATTTGTTATAAGTATAGCACTTCTGGTGCAACATTAATGGTTCTGTCAAAAACACATTTATAGCATGCTAAAATTTAAATAAGATATAAACGTTTGTGAAGCCACAATGCAGTGATAGACAAATAATTATGATCACAATTTAACTATATATTAGCTGCCAGAGTTATTCATACGCAGAAAATCAGTAAACTGTAGCATTTTATCATTATCCTCCTTGATATAATTACAGAGTAAAGCAAAGCATTTGTACAAAAGCATCAGGTCATATTACTCTCATCCAGCAGATTTGCAATTTCATGTGGCATAGAACACGTAATTAGGACTGACGTTTTGGACAAGACCATAAATATAATCGTTCGGCAAGGATAAGTTTACTAATTCCTGTTTCCGTTTGAGTTTCATAATTAAAATTATTGAAGTGATAATTTAATTTTTGTATGTTTTATTTCATCTCTGAGTTATCAGCCGATCAATTGCTTTTGAAAAATTCAAGTTTGACACATAGCATTTTTTGAATGGACTGAGCAACTAAAATAAGTATTCAAGTCTCAAGGTAGCCGTTTCTTGCGTTCCTTGAAGAAACTATGAAAGGTAGTGTAGACTTGGAGTCAAGGGACTACTACGCAATGCATTGAAAGACAAACTGTGGACTTTTTTCCAAAAAACATCTGTGCATATGGCTCTAGTGATTCATGTTTGACATGGCAAACCACAATCTCAATCTAATGTAATCGTAATTTTTTCATTTATTCACAATAAGCGCCGTAATGATAATATAAAGTAATAAAAAAAAATTGAGCACTTAGAGACACAAAATCATGAACAATAAGTCTTACAAGTTTCATATTATAAATAGTATAACAGTAATCAGACTTCCTTGATCTTTGAGTACAACAGTGATAGAGATAATATTCACAGACATTCTAAATATACCAAAACAGTCTATTACAGTGAATAAAATACATAGATACAATATATATATATATATATATATATATATATATATATATATATATATATATATATATATAGTTATCAAAATAAGGTATAATCGCGGTAAAGACAAGTACTCCATTTTCCAGAATTTTGTGATTGTTTGAGTCATTTTGAAAGTGTATACATTAAATACAACAGGCAGATCATTATGGTATTTGGTGCTCCACCTGTTTATTTCTATGACTGCACCTTAGTGAATTTTAAACTGTAAACTAACTATGTACTACATTATCTAACTCAGTCCAGGGTCTACCAACGGTCCATCAACGATGCCAAAGTTTGCAAAAGCTGTGCTAATAACATTATCTTTATAAGCGCACTATCAGTATCATTTTAATTAAATTCAAGGCATGCCCATGCACTTCAGACTGATTGTTTTGATTCATTGCTCAAGAGGGCTTTAAAAAGCATAATTACCTGCATTAAGCGGAAGCATTTAATAGCAATCATATTTTTATCAATGCGTTCTGCAGGCTGAGCTCCATTCTCACAACAGTTAGATGTTAAATCTGGACACTAAATGTATATGTGCGAGTGGATCGTCATATACTCATGCTCAATATTTCAGTGTCTATCAGACAGATCTTAGAGAGATATTGCATCCCATATCCAAGGTCGCCAAGATTCAGATAATTTTACAAAGCTTCTACTCATGATTTCAAGTTCTCCAATATTTTTAATGATTTTGGTGATATTTCTCAGTGTGAAAATACATTTACTTCAGGAACTCAATTATTGAATCAATAGTTCTGGACTACCTAAAAAGTTGATAAGTTGTTAAAGTAGCTGCCCCTTCCATTTGTTTAATTTTCAATCTATCCAAAGTGACTCAGGAACAGTATAATGTTATATCATATTCGACTAACAATTTAGATATCACATTGTTTGGCACAGGATTCTAGATAGATATTACTTTTAATCTAAACTGATAGGTAATAAATCGGAGTCACTCAATCAGATGTTAATCTGCTCATATTAATAAAGAAAATTATTATTATTATGATTATTATATAGTTTCTCACATGTCTTTTTGTTAATGCGGAATGACCATTATGAACTCTTATAAGTTTCGAAATGGTCAAACTAGAATATAGAAGTTTTCTTAAAAATGAAAAAACTGTGTAAGCAACTACAAACCTATCCTATCAGTTATTTATTGTTATATCGACGACCGGTGTCTTCAAATATCTTTTATACTATGTTGAAGAATGAAAATAGATAGGAAGCAAAGCTTATATCTTTAGGCCATTACAGCTATAAGGCCATGAATATGAATAATCCTGTGATGACTGGCTCTTAATGCATATTTTTCTTTTCTGTTTCCAGATATTTTTCTAACCAGGGTTAAGTTTAAGTTCGATTTGTACTGAACTCACAGTTTAAATTAAATGCGAAAGATTTTTTTACTGATTAGGTTAGCTGAAGTCATCAAGTCATCCACAGAATAATCAATATTAGAAATTCCTTTTCATACATAGGCAAAACTGTGAATTATACTGCTATATGACTATTGAGATGGTGATCGAGCTTCTAAAACAATACATATTTAGATTAGATATTACCTTGAATAATATTTAACTCGATTTATCTAGAACTGGGAACAATATCTCCCTTAACAGCATCCATTCAAACAACTGCTATGAACCGTACGATGAAAGCCTGTCTGTCTGTCTGTCTGTTGGAAATCATTCTTTCGGATATGTACCTCATACGCACTAAGAACTAACCATCAGGAAATCAATAGGATGATAACGATGGCTAAGGACTGATTGAAAATTACAATTAAAAAGGAAAGATCATATAAAATCCTAGATAATAACGAGTGAGCTATATAACTTCTTATATTACGTCAACTGCGTGTCTCACGTGCAGTTTTATCAATTTAGGTGGAGAACATTTTGGGAATATAAAATACTCAAGTTTGTAAAAAATATAGATAGACCAAGGTCATGGGGGGGTGGGAGAAGTTGCAGTTCAGGAAGTATGTATGGAATATGAAAATAATGCAATATTGTTTGTCGACATTGTTTGCAAATCCATGCACAACCCCAAAGATTCCAATAGTTCTATTTAAACATTTCCATTGACACAGACGATTTCATGATATTTGCGAGAAAAAAAAATTATATCCTGAGAGAACCGTGGAACCGAACAAAATATGTGATATTCCTCCAGTTGGGAGATAAAACATGAACAATGCACCCAACAGCTTACTCGTATAGAGTGGATTTTCGGAGATTGCTCATAATGCCTAAAAACTCTCACTGAAAAGTAATCTGACTACCAGGTACCAATTGAATTCGTTTGATCTAAAGCTACAAGCTAGTGCGCATGAGGTTTTTTTTATTATATTTGAACTAACTGTTGCTGGAACAATTATGCAAATGTGTTAAAATGTGCGGTGTAATGTTGCACAAGAAGCATCCTCTGGCTTGATTTGAAATAATAAACAAAAGATAAATGGTTAGGATGGGAATTGTAACGATGACGGTGCTCCTAACGTGAGATGATGGGGTTATCGTTGTTAATATAATACCTGCCTGTTAACATTACTCAATATATCGTTGGCGTGATGTAGATGCCTTGAGTAGCTTTCACTTTCAAGTGTGGCCGACATTATCTAACTATGATCAATAAACCTGCCTGTGCGCATGTCAGGTTCATGTTGAAATATAATATGAAGTTTTACGAAGCTAGGAATAACTATTTCAGTCTTAGCAATGTTATGTTCTAGTCAATTGAATTAAGAAATCTCCAATTATAAACTTACCGTGGTACTAATGCGACCAGAAATTATTCAAGGCATCTACATAATATATAATAAAAACTAATCAATTGATACATCAACATAGCTAATATGCAGTACATCATCTATTTTCCCTCCTTAATCAGTAGAAAGAAGGATAAATAAAGGTACCTCTGTTTCAATATCCTACAAAATTTGCATCAAAATCCGAGCTAATGGTTGTACCAACGTTGTTTGTGTAATTTAGTTAATACAAATTCTGTATCTATATAAGGTAAATTTAAATCAATGCCTACCTTTCTGTGCTGCGGTTTCTTCTAGTGTTGGAGACTTGATCTCCTGCTTTGCGGTTCCCCATTCTGGAAGAGAAAAGTTTTCGATGTTAGGAAATCTATATAACAAATTGTATTTGCATATTTTCTACCCAATCTATACTTAAAATGCTCAAAGTATTAGTCCTAATATACATAGTATACTCACAGCAACTGCTTACAAAGCTTTCAGGCAGCTGAAAGTTCAAGAGCCTCCAGAACATGCATTGCTTACCTTCAAAAGTTGATCCAGCTTCTCTATGAGCAACATAAGATAAAAAAATAGTACCCCTTATTTTTACTCCCTTTCTTTGAAATCCTCATTTCTGCTTTGTGAGTTTTTTATTTTAGGACTACCTTTGTAGCCTAAATTGTGCGAATAGTTTTTTGTAGGTACAAAGTTTGTTGGTATTTTGGTCGAAGAAGTATAACTTATTATTAAATTAAAAGACTGTTCGACTCTACGTTGGTTAGCTTTATTGCTGAATCATCAAGTGTCTTGTGTAGCCTATATTTCACACATTAGGCAATACATATGAAGACAGTTTGGTAATAAATTAAACCCAGTCACTGGTCTTAAGCATTTGCTCTTATTTAACTGTAAATCATTGTCAATTGACCGAAATATCAATACACGTGTATATCTGCTGTTAAAGTTGCATGTTTATGAAGTGTCTGATAAATATTTAACAAGGTCAAAATATTCTAGAGTGACATTACGAATTTTGTTTATATTAGTTACACACCCAATTTCTCTTTTCTCATCATCTTTTGTTTAATAGAAACTCAGTTTTATTACTTTCTGCATTTATAGATCGATGTGTGTAACCTCCAAAGTGAACCTGTTTGATTTCTCTTTCACTAAATTCTGTAGCTTAACCCTTTTGTGTCCCATACCAGTTCAATGCGAACAATGGTTGAAAAAAAGGTATCCCGATTTTTAAACGACAAACCGTCTCGATATATATATATATATATATATATATATATATATATATATATATATATATATATATATATATATATATATATATATATATATATCGTGAGGAAGCCTGACAATTATATTCCAAATTAATATTCCTAAATCCATAGTATATTGCTCAGATATTATGAATTAACACAGCAGCTATAGATTATATATTTATAATGAACGCATTTCAGAACCAATCCTCCACTTATGCTTATGCCAAAAATGCTTATAAATCATAATATTTCAGAAAGTAAATTCGGCTTCTTACTAATTCAAAAAATTAAGCAATAATTTACAAAGGCTTCCAACTTTAGTTACATTAACATCACTATACACATGAATTTTTCGATTGGAATAAGTATGTATATACCATGATAAAGTTCTAAGATGAGTAAATATTATAAATCACATTGATAGAATAAATTGATATAAATTTATGAACTCTTCTTGACATAAATAGTGACTTATTTAAAAGCTGGAAGCTATGTTTGCTAGAACAATCAGAAATTAAGTAATTGACAATTTTTTTGTTTTGAATGATTATGCTTGGAAAACTATTTGTTTGTACTAAATATTCTCATCACACAAATTCGATGTTGCAGCAATGTGATGCAAAAATGATAATAGGATTCAAAAGCAACACAAAACTTTTACTCCAGAATTGTCTAATGCATATTTATCTACGATAACACTGGCAATTTTTATCTTTAATCATCTGTTTGTAGAAATTACCTGGACTCCCTCCTGCGTCCATTCCTTTCCATCCTCCGAATGACACCGTACCGTCGACGAAATTCATTTGAATCATCTCTTCCCAGCGAGGAGAATTATTTCGCTCCTCCTCAAACGCAATATCCTCAATATCAGTAGTGTCTTCCACATACCCACCTCCTTTCAGATACATGACCCCCTCATCCTCAAACTTTTTCTTGCTCTCATCGTGCACGTTACTGCCACTCATTTGTTCTAAGTCTACGTGTACCTGGCTCGGGGTAGCAGTTTCAGCTCTATAATAACGTAGAGCATCCTCACCTTCGGAAGTTTCCAAGTCCTCCACATCAGTGTTGGTTGGACTTACTATGGAGATTTCAGGATTGTTCATGCTCCTATTGACAGTAAGTTTGTCTTGAAGAGAGAAAGCCCCAATACCTTCCTTGGTGTGCATAGTGGCACCCCCCATTTCTCGCATGTGCTGAGGCGTACAAGACAGAGCTCTGAAGTTGCCGCTGCAGTCTCGATCATCACCGGAGGTGTCTCCAAGGTACTCAAGGTCTGTGCCTCCATCAGACATGTTTATTAGAGGAGAAAGACTGGTGTTCAATTCTTCTGCATATGGTTCAGTAAGAAATATAGGAATTTCTTTTTTTTCAGTACCTGCCTGATTATCGTCACTAAAATATAAATCTTCCGTATCCGTTTTATCATCATTCCTATTTGATGAATGAGATTGTTTAACAGCGAGCATTTTCTCATGCATGTACTTAAATTTTGGGGCTCGACGACGTTTTTCATTCACAACAATTTCCTCTGTATCTGTTAGAGGTTCAGTGTCTCTTTTTACCTTGCTAGTCTTCTTTATTTTCTCTATGGCGCTTACATTACCGAAATCCGGTAAAACCATGTCATGGTTGCTATAAGGGTTGTCTTCGTTATCATCGCCCATCTCAAGTTCTGAAATATTTTCCTCGTCTGTTGAAGCCTCGATAATCTCTCCTTCAGAGTTGTCTTCAATATCTAATGGAAGTATTTGTGTAATAGGAAACGACTCAGTCTCATTTAGAAGCACAAGTGTTCTTATTGGAGGAGGGAGCTCTATTTCTGTTGTTCTGTTAATTTCCTCGATATCTTCATCTATCTCTTCTTCATCTGTGCTCTTTTGAGGAATCTCTTCTTGAACTTCAGTATCATTGCAATGATAAGGACCTCCTTCTGCACTACATCTACCTTCAATGTCTTTTTCTATAAGTATTTCATGATTTTCCTCAATGTTATTATAACACGTGGCCATCTCATCCAATTTTTGTTCGAAGGCAGCTTCGTCAAACTTTCCTTCAGCGGGAGTAAGAATGTCCTCTGTCTCTGCCAGTTCTTCAATATCAGTACTAAAATTCGGTTCATAGCATGGTACAGATAACTGTTTTTTTTCAACAACTCTCTTGCAGACTGGAAACGGTAAACGTCCAGCTTCCTCGTTGTCTGAATCGTATTGTAGGGAATGGCTCCTCATCATCACTTTTGACATAGTTTTCTTTTTAGGTTTTGTGATATAGGCCTTTGGGAACTCCTCATCCGACATATCCAGATCTTCAACGTCAGTTATGGATTGTCTACGGCCCATACGTGCCTTTCTCCGTTTAGTTTTATTTTTTTTACAAGAGTCATCTTCAGAATCCGAGTTCAACACCTCAATGTCTGTGAGGTCTGACAGATTTGGAGATATTGAGAGATTACTCAATTGCAATAGTTGTCCATGATTTTCATTTGAAACTTTCTTTGAAGGGCTCGACGTATCCATCCTTTCAAATATACTTCCACCATCACCATCAAGCTCAATATTTATTTCCGGAATATCGTCTGGCTTTACCTCACTGTCAGTATCAAAAGATTCTTCATCTGTTGCTGCCTCATCAGCATGAGGTTCACTATCATTCGGCACTTCCCTTTGTAGCGTACTCAATTTATTAGCTTCATCTCCAATCCCGTGTTCTGTTCTGAATGACTCTTCAATTGTCCCTTGTTCAAAATCTAGCTCATCTAGTGATATTGGCTGATCATGAAGTACCAAGCTTTTACATTCATCTTCATTATCTGATGCTTCAAAGTCTTCCAAATCTGTTAAATTTGAATTTTCGTTCAAATTAATTTTAAGTCGTAGTTTTTTGTGATTTTTGGGTATGTGGTTCATACCGACATCATCGTCGTATAGATCTTCAACATCTGTTAGTGCTTCAACTATGTTTTGATAACTGGTGTCATCTTCATCGTCATACTTTTCTTCATCCTGCGTAATCGCAATTTTTGGGATATCCGTGACGGTGGATGCTTCTTCGGACATACTGAAGACCTATGTAAGACATCAAAGTTATTTTTGATAATTACCCGTTTTGTACCATGTATCCCTATACCGCCAAAATAAGATACTTTGTTATCTTCTATCGACAGTTGATGTAGGACACAAATATCTTGGACAGAAAACTATATTTAATGGTGCTAATTGGTCATCAAAAATATGAGGCGATAGATCTTCAACGTTACCTATTTCTTAGATTTTCCAAAACTGATTTAGTAGGCAGTTTTCATTTCTAAAGAGAGACAGACTGATTCCAACAGCATCAATCAATTTTTACAGCACTTTAGGACTGTAAAGTTTCAATGAAAAGTTAGCATAAATAATTATATTCAGAAATGTATGGAAACGGATTAGCGTATCGCTGAAAATTGTCTTCGAAAGATCAGTCTGGTTGTCTATTACAGTGTAACAGGTTTTATAATCTGTAAATCATGTATTTCATTTTATATTAGTTCTCTATTTGCTTATCACAAATGCTTTTGAAACGTGTAATTGTGTACATTTCTGAATCTTCGTGAATGTGTGTTCTGTGGATCTATGTAAAAAACCAAATTAGGGGCATATCTCCATATCACATATGAAGATACCAAAAGATACACAACAAATAGCTAGTTTGGGGTCATTTGCAATAAGCAAGTATGAAAGATTAAAAACCATTTATCGTAATCAAATTACGATCGCTAATAGATCAGCGTCCACATGGAGGTCACATTAAATCAATGCAAAAGTAAATGTCTAATTCAGGTATTTCCAAGATTTAGTGTCCCTAGATCAAATTTTGCCGGGTACATGTTAGATCCAGTCATACATAAGGTAACGACAACAGACTGTACTCCAAAGTTGCAATAAAATACATGATGTAATTCCATAGAGAGGCTGAAGAATCAAAAATACCTAATAAATGCTGGTTAAGCTGCATTGTAGTGAACGAAGAGGCTGATTCTTCTGCGTTAAATTTTTATCGATAGACTATGTACCATACATTTCAATGAAATATTTGAGGAAATAAAATATTTCATGATATGTGCAAATGCATTCGTCAAGGAACTATATTCTTCAACATAGAGAAAATATAAAATTAAATAAAAGAATCTAATACGAAAATAGATAAGATGATATATAAATGTGTAACTAACTCAGCCTTCTAAAAAGTAACCCAGATGAACATTTCAAACAACCAATTTGCCAGTCTAATGCTCTAAGCGAAATTTATTCATTAAATCTAGTTTAATAATTATACAACTTTATTTAATAGCCGGATTTATTATAGGTCATTACTCACTCGTCAGGCATCTTCAATCAAGAACTTACCTTTACAAGAAGTAACGTTTTCGTAGGAGAACAAAAAGCTATTTCAAGCGCATTCGAGTATGATAGCTCAATGACTTATCCGAATAAGCAAAATATCTGGGCTTTAACGGTGTTGATACATGAGAGGCATAATGTATCGCCACTCTACCATTCCTACCTTATGGTACGGTAACAGCAGCATGATGTTATTGACGCAATAACACAGAACACCTAACATTAGGCATACAAGGATAAATCACGAAAAAATATCTAGGAAAACATGTTCCATTTGTAAATATGGAGAAAAGTGTATATATGTATATATTGAAGCTGGACATAGTACACAGAAATTGTGTTCTGGCGTTGTTGCTTTAGAATTGCACTATTATACGTTGCTTCTTTATATTATAAGAAAGTAATATTTGTATTTCTGTGTTGGCGATACATTATACATCTAATGAACAATACGACTGCATCAATCTATATTCGATATTTCACATTACTCTGGGTAGGATGCAACTCAAAACAGATCGTCATTACCCTTTAGATAATTGATCATTAATGCAAATATATTTTCAGTTTCATAATTCAATTTCTTTGATATCTATATCTAGGAAACGGCTACCTAGGCAATAAGAAGTCGGCAAAGGTAATTCATTAGGTCTTGGCAGCTTTAGTTATCAACTATTCGATGAATCTTAGAAACAAGCATAGGATAAGTTTTAGATAAGGTACCACCTCTTCCGTCAAACATACTGATGGTGTAAACGAAGTAATTTATTAATACCTCACTCATATTCGAGTATCGTAAAAAGTTTTGGAAGACTTCTGTTCGAAACTCAAAAGTATTCTGCCATTTTTTGGTCTACGTTAAGTGGTACTCCTTATCTAACTTCGATTAAATAACTGCAAAAGTAGAAACGATCAATTTTCTTCAAGTCGGTTGATTAGATTGATTAATTTTTATGAAACTTGCCAAAGATGGCAAATATAATGTTAGAAAAGAAGAAAGAAGAAGAAGAAAAAGCATTTATTGCCCAACAGTAAGACTACCATTTACAGGACAATCTGATAGTAATATAGTATTGCGCAACAAGTTGTGTTACTAAACATATAAAAATGTACTATGGACTATGGAGAAAAATCGATTTCTCCTGTTACTAATACGTACTATTTACAACTTATTGACATGCATGCTACCTAGTTTGGGCGTATGTTGGCTATGCTACTAAAATATTATAGCAAACTACGGAATTCCTTCAATGTACCTCTTTACGTGTCTCTATTCGAGAAGCCATGCTGTGGGTTGACATCGCAATAGGTTCGGTTACAACGGATGAAGTACCTTTGTCCGTACCTCCATCCTCGTAGTGAAACTGGTACTTCCTTCTTGTCGGTGATACCACTTCCACATCCAAAATTGGAGAAAGGCGTTCCTCAGACTTCTGGTGGCTTGTTGAGCCAGTCATTTCTGATTTCATCTCTTCGTATTGCGATAAGACCAGTTTTCTAGGTAAGGATACATTATCTTCTATAGCATCTGCACAGGATACTAAGTCTGATACCCTGTATTTATCACGCCTGTGTTTCGGTGAACTTGGGGATAAGGACTTGTAGCGACCATTTGCATCAGAGCTAACATCATGGTCTGAAGGGGAACTTGGAAAAGCTACAGACTCCGACAGACTAGAGTCTGTAGTGTCTATAAGCGACATTTCCGTCTCGTTCTTCAACGCCGAAGCTACTCTTTTGATGTCGTTAAATGGCTGCCTGTATATTATCTCAATGGATCCCGTATGTGGTTGGGTTCTGGTGAAAGCTTCAGATGTCATCATCTTGATACCACCATTGGCGGATCTGACTCTGATAGGACTGCCAGGTAGGGAGGTGGGGCTGGTACTATTTCTGTCCTTATCTATCAACTCTTGACAGCTTGTGGGGATGACCGATTGGCTTCTTGTGCGGTCAGTGTCAGACTCTTGTTTTCTGGACGGTTTCTCGGGAAATTGGGTGGAAAACTTGATATGTTCTGTTATAACTTGACGCCGGAGTTTTGTAGGCGATGGACTGGGTTTTGGACTTTCAAATTTTACCTGATACTCAGACATTAAATCTTTTTGTATGCTAGAATATGATGTATCTTTGCTCATCTCAGCTATTCTATTTGAATCGGTCAACTTAGCTTTACTCGCAGGTTTCTTAGATACTGATTTTATGGGCGCTTGTTTAACTTTTGTGGAAGTTTTAGTCTGATTAGAATGGGATTTCGATTCTGCAGGTATTCTTGGCTTCGATTCTTCTTCAGATGAGGTCTTGCTTAAATCACACCTCCCTTTGCTTCTTTTGACTGAAGTGCATTCTCTCGCTTTCAAACTGGAAGAAATTTTCCATCTTTCTTCATCATCAGATGGAGCTTTAACTGTATCTCTCCTAATTCTACTCTTCCTAACTGGAGTACCGTCTTTGGATTTGAATCCATGTGACATGATTGATGTCGTTTCATCGTCCGAAAAAGCATCTCTCGCACTGCTTCTGTGTTTAGGAGTACCTTCTCTTGATTTATGCCCTGTGGAGGATATTACGCTCCTAGCATCATCATCAGAAGGTGTACTTCTAGCCTTGCTTCTTTTTACTGGTGTACTCTCTCTTGATTTTTGTTCTGAAGAAATTGTGGTTCGTGCGTAGCTATGACTATAGGATGCCACAGCTTTTTTTGAAAAGTTGTCAACTTCTTGTTTTAGTTTACCTTTCAAGGTTTCGTTAGATAGGTCTATTTGACGTTTATCTTTCATAGTAACAGATCTGGTAACGCTCTTATCCTTCGGCTTGTCTATTTTTAGGTCCCTTGACATAGTTGACTGCATGTAGCCGTGTTCTCGATGGTCATATTTTTTGACAACGTGGACCGGTTGTATCGCCACAAAGTCATTTTTCTTCAAAAGGTCAAACTTTTTAGGCGGAGCTTCTTGTACTTGTTTAAACGATCCTTTGGAATACGCCTCTTGATCTTTTCTTTTGTATAAATCAGTTTTTCTGGCTGAAATAAGAGTTTTACTCTTCAAACCACTATCTACAACTGATGTGACTTCAGTCGGTTTTCTTGTTAACCTAGGTATATATGACTCAGATTTCGGCTTTGGATATTTGGTAGTCGTTTTCAAGCTAGTTTCTGACGAGGTGGAACTTCTCATCGTATACGTATCAACTCTCGTCTTGGCAGTTCGTTTTTGAGCTTTACCCTTAGGCTGCACCTTCTTTTCATCGTCAGAACTACAATCACCTTCATGTTCTATTTTTCGGGGCTTAATTCTCTGATTGTACCTTGTCTGTACTTTTCTTTTATCGGTATCGTCTTGTGTTACCTTCTGTTTTATTCTTTTCTTTTCGTCTGATAGTTTAATTTGTGCATCAGTAACAGTAACTTGTAAAACATCCTCCCCCATTGTAATGCTGGAAATACTATATCTTTGATTGAAGGGTGAACTGCGTTCGACTTTTTTAGAATCCCGCTGTATTCTTGAGTCTACAGTAGAAGCCTGAGATTCACTCTCAGACAGTGTTTCTAATTTGTGCGATGAATCTGTTTCAGATGAACATGGTTCAACATCTGTCTCAGAAAGCTTAGCTGAACCACTTAACTTTCTTGATATAGCCATACGCTTATCAAAGCTATCGCTAACTTTTTCTAAGTAAGCATCATCTTGCGATTTAGCAATTGCTTCTACTTTACTAGCAGTATGAAGCTCAGTTGTGCCTGAATCGATATAGATTTGGCTTTCGGTACCTTCGACATCCTCCACAGCTTCTTCTTCTTTGCTTTTCCTTATCCATAAATCAGGATCAGTTAGAGATTGTTGGCGTTCTTTTAACTGCGAACATTGGTGATCTGAAATAACAACTAATCGCTTGTCGCAAGTTTTAGAGGTCTCATCAACATGTGTGGAAGGTGAATCAAGTTTCTGTTGATTTTCAGTGTCTGCTTCAGAATGCTTCGCGGATAGTGATAGACAAGGAGCTTGGTTCATTCCTACTTCCTTTGGTCTCACTGGAACCATTATCTCCTTTTCATTCTCCACAGCAGATACAATTTCCTTTGAAGAAACCATGGTTATTCCAGGCTGTAATACTTTATCCAACTCCTGTATGTCAGATATCTCAGATTTTTTAGATCTAGACTGCATTGTGGTTACTTTTATTAGTTCTTTTTCACTACATGCTGTCCTGGCCTCTTCGGAGGAGCACTTTCGGGGAAATGTCTCCAGAGAATTTTCTGCGTCTGATGAATCTGTATCAGGTGGTATACACGTACAAGCATCACCTGACGTAGTTCTTTCCATCTTGAATCCCTTGGATATTGCAACTCCATCAAGTTCTTCCGTAGATGAAGATTCAGATGCTGGAACTAGATCTGGTGACTTTTCACTTTCTATTGTCATAAGATTAGCATCCGTGTTCAACACTGAATCTGAAAATTTTACGCACCTTGAACCAGGCTCTTTGACATTCTTTGCGTTACAGCTTGAAGGCAGTTGTTCTTCTACCCCTTCACGAGTCTCTTCTTCTGTTATGACCGGTTCACTGGACTTTGATTTTCTAGATTTTATGGTAGGTTCAGAAATTATAACGTGCCCTGCAATTATTTCATGATACTTTTCTGTCACTGCGTCGGATTCTGGTGGTTTTTTTATTTCAGTAGATAACTTTAGTACCTTATCTTCAGTTAGTGTTTTAGGAGTACTAGTTCCTTTTGAGCTGATATCTGGTGATCTACAGTAATCACTAGCCGATTCGGGAAGCTTCGGTGCTTCATATTTCACAGCTGATGGTTCAAGTATCTTCTCTTTCCTATCTAATGGTTTGGCAGGTTTATCATTTACTGCGGCAGATAGTTTTTTCATTGCAGCAGTTATTTCGGGTGCTTTTTCTCTATCAATTAGATGCCCAGAAGTGCTATCTCGAGATGCTGATACTTCTAGTGTTTCACAAGGCAGTGTTTCAGAGTCTTTCAGTCTCGCGCTTTCCGTTTCAGAAGTTATATGTTCTCTTGTCCCTATCTCCGAGGCTTCTTCTTCCTCAGCAATAGGCTTGCCAATAATATCCCTTTCGGTAAGTGCCTCTGGTAGCTTAGCCCATGCAGCTGTTGGTTCAAGTGACTTGTCTTGCACTTCAGCCTGCTTAGATGTGATTTCTTTTTTAGCATTTGCTTCAGGTAGCTTCAATTCCTTAACTGGTAATTGGGTAATGGTATCCATTCCATCATCAACAGCTGTTTTATACACCTCTTCTTCCTCACCAGCTAGTTCAAGTGCCTCATCATCCCTTGTGCATACATTGGTTACTTCTTTCATCTCACCAATGTGTACTGGTAACTTATCCTCCACTGCTGCAGGTTCAGGAGCCACGTCATTGGCTGTAATCGTTTCTGGTCTCATATCTTGGACAGCCATTGCTTTAGTCACATTTCTGTCTTCAGCTAATGGTTCAGGAGATATTTCCTGTACTATGACCGCTGTGGGAGACATTACTTTTTCAACAGATGTTTTGGGTGAAAGCTCTTTCTCACTTACAGATTCATCAGTATCATTTTTATCTAACAGCGATTCGAGAATGTTATTCAGTCCTGGCAGCGATTCTGATAATCTGCTATCATCTGCAGCTCTATTACGTACCTTTCCTTCTTCGTCAGGTGGTTCAAGTGTCTCGCCAGCCATTGAGCCTGCTGGCTGTGTTTCATTACTTTGACAGGATGATACTGGTAATTTAAATTTCTCGGCTACAGGCTCACAAATTACACTTTTTTCTGGTGTTTCAGCATGGCTAGCGATTGCATTTTTGTCTTCAACTAAGAGTTCAGGAGACATTCCCTGTACCGTAGCCGGTCCTGGTGAACCTCCCCTTGCGACAGTAGCTTTAATTGTAACAGTCTTTTCAGGTATCTTCTCTATCTTAGTGACCAGCTCAGGTGTTTTGTCTTCTCCAACTTCCTGCTTGAGTAGAATATCTATTTCTCCAACTGTGGCTGGCGTCTTTTCCTCAGCAAATTGCTTCACAGAAACATCCCTTTCTGTAATTAGCTCTGGTAACTTATTCCCTTCAGCTGTTGATTCAGGTGATGTTTCTTCTACTACAGCCTGCTCGAGCGATCTTTCTCTTTTAGTAGTTGCTTTAGGTAATTCCTTTGATTTATCTAAGTCAGCTCCAGACTCAAAAAACACATCCCCTCCAACCGGTTTAGGTGCTTCATCTTGGCCAGCTATTGCTTTAATCGCACTTTTATGTTCGTCTGATGGTTCAGGGGACCTTTCCCGTTTGAATGACATTCCTCTTTCAACAGTTGCTTTTGGTAAAGCCTCTTTTTCAAATACTTGTTCAGTAGTGTCGTCTTTATCTATCAACGTTTTTGGTGTCCGAAGGCTACAAGCAACCGTTTCAGGTGCCTTATCCTTCTCAGTAACCAGTTCAGGTGTTTCAACTTCTCTAACTTTTTGTTTCAGTATATCTTCTTTTTGTCCAGCTGTTGCTGGTGTTTCTTCTTTCCCAGAGAAATGCTCGACAACAGCATCCCTTACTGTATGTGGTTCTGGTGGCTTATCTCCTTTAGCCATAGGTTCAGGTGACTTTTCTTTCAGTACAACATGTTCGGGTGACTTTTCTCTTTCAGAAGTTACTTCAGGTAGCCTCTTTCTTGCAACTGGTGATTGAGGAATGGACTTCTCTCCTGGAAGTATTTCCGATATTCTGATACCACTAACAGTTGTTTTATGGACTTCTCCTTCCTCACCAGCTAGTTTAAGTCCTTCATCAGGCCCCGTGCCTGCTTTATGCGTTCCCGACATGGCCAAAGTTGATACTAGTGACCGATCTTTCTCGATTATAGGCAAAAGAGCAATATTTTTTTCAGTAACAGATTGTGGCGCCTCATCTTGGCTAACTATTGCCTTAACAGCATCTTTGTCTCCATATGATGGTTCAGTAGATCCTTTCTGTACTGTGATCCGTATGGGCAACTTTTCTGTTTCAACAGTTACGTTGTGTGTAAGAGCCGTTTGGGGCACCTTCTCCTGCTGGGCAGCCAGTTCAGGTGCTATATCTTCGCTAACTACTTGCTTGGCTATAGTATATACTTTTCCAGCTGTGGCTGGAGTTTTTTCTTTCTCAGCAAAAGGCTCGGCAGTATCATCCCCTTTGATAAGTGGTTTTGGTTGCTTATCCTCCTCAGCGGTTTGGTCAATTGACTTTCCTCTTACTGCAGCCTGCTCGGACGACTTTTCTTCTAAAGCCGTTGCATCTAGTAACTTATGTCGACCAATTGGTGTTTCAGGAGTGCAATCCATTTCTGACAGCGTGTCTGACATTCTTACATCATCAGTAGCTGTTTCATGCATCTCTCCTGCCTCATCAGCTGGCACAAGCGTGTCATCATACCTTCTGCCAGCTTGACGTATTTCCTTCACTGAACCGCTTGGTACTACTGGTTTATCTTTCTCGGTTGCAAGCTTAGAAGTCACACTTTTATCTGGTGTCTTGACTTTGCCCGCCACTTTTTCAGTTGTCTTTATGTCTTCAGCTAATGCTTCAGGAGACCTTCCCTGTACTGTGACCAGTTCCGATGACTTTGCTTCTGTATCAGATGGCTTGGGTGGATCAGCTTCTTTAGCAGCTTGCTTGAGTACATTTTCTCTTTTTCCAGCTATCCAAAAACCAACATCCCTTTCTGTACGTGATCCTGGTTGCTCATCCCCATCAGTTATTTGGTCTAGTAATGCTTCTTCTACTGTAGCCTGCTCAGTTGACTTTTTTCTTTCAGTCGATGCTGTCGATACCTGCTTTTTATCAATTATTGAATCCGAAATATTGTCGTTTTCTGATAGAGCTGCGAAAATGCTGCCCTCATCAGCAACGGACTTATGCAAATCGCCCGCCTGACAAACTCGTTCAAGTGCCTCGCTATCCCTTGTACCTGACTCCTGTGTTGGCCCCATTTCACTGGTTGGTATCGATGAGTCATCTTTCTCTGTCACAAGCTTAAGGATCACACACTCTTCTGGTGTCTTATAATGGCCAGCCATTGCAAATCCATTTGTCTCTTTAAGTAATGGTTCAAGAGACCCTTTCTGTACTGTATCCGGTTCTCGTGGCAATCGTCTTTCAACATTTGCTTTGGGTGAAGCAGTCATTTCAAGTGCTTTCTCCTTCTTGGTGACCAACTCAGTTGTTTTGCCTTCTCCAACCTCTTGCTTGGCTTGACTGTCTATTTCTCCAGCTACGTCTGATGTTTCCTCTTTCTCATATAAATGCTTCACAGCAACAACCCTTTTTGTAAGTAGTTCTAGTAGCGTGTCCCCTTCTGCTGCTGATATAGGTGACTCTTCTGCTACGGCAGCCTGTTCGAACGACTTTTCTTTTCCAGCAGTTGCTCCAGGTAACTCCTTTGGTTTATCTATGTCAGCTGTGGCTACTGATTCTTCTCTCTCAGCAAAAGGCTCGATAGCAACATAATTTGTTATACATGGTTCTGCTTGCTTACCCCCTTCAGTTGTTGAGTCACGTGACTTTTCTTTTACAGCAACCTGCTTGACGTCCGTAGCAAACATTTCTTCTTCGATAAGTGAATCGGGAAAGCAGTTCTTTTCTAATAACGTATCACAACCAACTAGTGATTTAGCTTCCTCAGTTGCAAGCTTGGGGGTCGTACTTTCTTCTGTTAGCTTATCTTGGCCAGACATTTCTTCGATTAAGTCTATATCTTCTGCTGAATTCTCAAGAGTTATTTCCTGTACTATTGCTAGTTTGGGTGACATTTCTTTTTCAACAGTTACTTGAGATTCAGCGGACCTCTTAGGTACCTTCTTCTTCTCGCTAGCCAGTTCAGGTATTTCGTCTTCTCTAGCCTCTTGCATAGTTATACTATATATCTTTCTAGCTGTGACCAGTGTTTCTTCTTTCTCAGTGAGAGACTCGGCGGATTTATGTAACTCTCCATTCTCATCAACTGGATCAAATGCCTTACCATGCCTTGTACCCACCTCCGGTGTTTGTTTCATTTCCTCGGTTAGTACTAGTGATTCATCTTTTTCAGTTGCAGTCTCAGGAGTCACATCTCTTTCTGCTGTTTTATGGTCGCTAACCATTGCTGCAATTGCCTTTTTGTCGTCAGCTAATAGTTCTGTCTGCCTATAATGTATTGTGATCGGTTCTGGTGACTTTTCTCCTTCAACAGTAGCTTTGGATGAAGCAATCATTCCGAGCGCCTCCTCCTTTTTGGTAAACAGTTCAGGTATTTTGTCTTCTCTGATATTTTTCATGGGCATTCTATCTATTCCTTCAGCTGTGGCTAGTGTTTTATCTTTCTCATCGAAAGGAGCAGCAGCTACACCCCTTTCTGGAAATGTTTCTAGTGCCTTATTCCCTTTAGCCCCAGGTTCAGGTGTCGTTTCTCTTAGTACAGCCTGTTCGGGTGACTTTTCTTTGTCTGCAGTAGCTTCAGATAACCGCTTTTGCGCACTTGGTGTTTCGGGAATGATATCCTTTCCTACTGACATTTCAGATATTCTGATCTCGGCAGCAGTTACTCCGTGGACCTCTACCTCTTCACCAGTGGGTTTAAGTGCTTCATCACAACCCGTACCTAATTCATGCGTTTCCGTCATTGTCAACGTTGATAATGATGACTTATCTTTCTGAGTTACAGGCCCACGACCCATATTATTTTCTGTAATTGGTTTTGGTGCCTTATCTTCGTCAGCTATTGGTTTAATCGCTTTTTGTTCTCTATCTGAGGGTTCAGTAGACATTTCCTGTACTGTGACCGATTCGGGAAACCTTTTTTTCTGAACAATTACGTTGGATGCCGCAGTGGTTTCAGGAACTTTCTTTTTCTCGGTAGCCAGTTCAGGTGTTATACCTTCGCTAACTAGTTGCTTGGTTATACTATCTACTTTTCCAGCTGTTGCTGGTGTTTCTTCTTTCTCCGAAAAAGGCTCGGCAGTATCATCCACTTTTGTGAGTAGTTCTGGTTGCTTATTCTCTTCAGCTCTAGGTTCGGGTGACATTTCTCTTACTGCAGCCTGCTCGGATGTCTTTTTTAAGGCAGTTTCTTCAAGTAACTTATTTCGATCAGTTGGTAATTCGGGAGTGCTATCCATTCCAGAAAGCGTATCTGATGTTTTTGCATCATCAGTAGCTGTTTTGTGCAAATTTCCTACCTCACCAGCTGATTCAACTTTGTCATCATCCGTTCTGCCCACTTGACGCGCTTCCTTCATTGGTACTGGTGATTTATCTTTCTCGTGTGCAGGATCAGGAGTCACATCTTCATGTGATGTCTTATGTTGGCCACATATTACTTTTATTGACTTTATGTCTCTAGTTAATGGTTCAGGAGCCCTTCCCTGTACTGCCACCAGTTCCGATGACTTTGCTGGTGTAACAAACGGTTGGGGTGTATCAGTACCTTTAGGTGTCTTCTCCTTTTCGGTAGTCAGTTCAGTTTTTTTGTCTTCCTTAGCAACTTGCTTGATTATATTTTCTCTTTTTCCAGCTCTCCAACAGCCAATATCCCCTTCTGTACTTGGTCCTGGTAGCTGATCCCCGTCAGCTATTTGATCAGGTAACGTCTCTTTTACTGCAGCCTGTTCGGCTGACATTTCTCTTTCGGTCGATGCTGTAGGTCTCTCAATTATTGACTCCGCAATGATATCATTTTTTGATAGCGCTCCTGATATGCGGCCATCATCAGCAGCCGATTTATGCAACTTGCCATTCTTAACAACTTGTTCTAGTGCCTCGCCATCCCTTGTGCCTGCCACCTGTGCTTGCTTTATTCCACCGGTTGGGACTGGTGATTTTCCTTCCTCAATTACAGGCTCAGTAGTAACACATTTTTCTGGTTTCTGATCGTGGCTAGCCATTGCTTCAATTTCCTTTTTGTCTTCAGCTAATAAATCAGGAGACCTATTTTCTATTGTGACTGAATCTTGGAATTTTTCTTTTTCAACAGTTGCTTTCTGTGAACCAGTCGTTTCAGGCGCCTTCTCTTCCTTGATGACCAGTTCAGGTATTTTATCTTCTTTAGCTTTTTGATCCACAGTATCATCAATTTTTGTAAGTGGTAGCTCATCCCCTTCAGCTATTGGTTCAGGTGAAATTTCTTCTACTGCAGCTTGCTTGGATGTTTCTTCACTTCCAGCAGTTGCTTTAGGTAATTCGTTTGATTTATCTTTCTCTTCTATAACTCGTCCTGGTGCCTTACCGTGGCCAGTTATTGCCTTAATAATCTTTTTGTCTCCGGCTAACGATTCAGGAGACCTTTCCTGTATTGTGAACGGCGGAGTCGTATCAAGTTCCTTCTCCTTTTCAGTAACAAGTAATGTTGTCTTATCTTCTTTAACTTTTTGATCCAGTATAAATTTTTTTTCTCCAACTGTTGCTGGTGCTTCTTCTTTCCCAGTCATCTCGGCTGACCTCTCTCTATTACTAGTTGCTGTATGTACCTTCTTTTCCTCACAAGCTGGTTCATGTACCACGCCACTGCTTGTGCCTGCTATCTCTACTGCCCACTCAGCATTGTCGCCTCTTCCTTTCAGTGTTTCTGATGTCTTGGAGTCATAACCAGCCATTTCAGGTGCCTTATCTTCGTCGGTAACTCCTTCAGATGATCTGTATTCACTAACTTCTTGCTTGCGTATTATTTCCCTTTCTTCGGCTGGGGGTGGAGATTCTTCTTTTTCAGCGAAAAGCTGGGCAGTACCATCCTTTTCTGTACACGGTCCTGTTTGCGTATCCCCTTCAGCTGTTGGTTCAAGTGACTTGCCTATTATTGCAGCCTGCTCGTCTGCTATTATTGCCTCCTTTTTTCTATCAATTAGTGATTCAGGTACGCTATACTTTACTGAAAGCGTGCTAGAACCAACTTCTGATTTATCTTTCTCGATTACAGGCTCGGTAGTCCCACTTTCTTCTGGTGTCTTATCTTTAACAGCCCTCATTTCAATTGAATTGTTGTCTTCAGCCAGTGGCTCAAGAGACTTTCTCCTTTCAAAAGTTACTTTGGAAGCAACGGTCTTTTCAGGTGTCTGCTTCTTCTCGGTAGCCAATTTAGGTATTATGTCTCTAACTTCTTGTATAGATATATTTCCTATTTTTCCAGCCGTAACTGATGTCTCTTCTTCTTCAGCGAAAGACTCGGCAGTAATATCCCCCTCTGTAAGTGGTGATTGTAACTTATAACCTTCATCCGTTAGCTCAGGTGACATTTCTTTTATTGCAGCCTGCATCTGGAACTTTTCCCTTTCAGCCTCTGCTTCAGGTAACTTAATTTCTTCAATTGCAAATTTGAGCCTGCTATCCTTTCCAGATAGTGTATCTAATACTTCGCCATCATCAGCAACTGTTTTATACACCTTTCCTCCATCACCAGCTAACTCAAATGAATCATAATTCCTTCTGCCCGCTTCACGTGTTTCCTTCATTGCACCAGTTGGTATTGCTGATTCCCTTTTCTGAATTACAGGCTCAGGAGCTACACTTCCATCTGGTGTCTTATGTCGGACAGCCATTTCTTGAATTGTCTTTTTATCTCCAGCTAATGGTGCAGGAGACATTTCCTGTACTGTAACCGGTTCGGATGACTTCCCATCTGCAACAGGTACTATGGGTGAAGCAATATTTTGAAGTGCCTTCTTCTTCTCGGTGATCAGTTCAGGTGTTTTATCTTCCTTAGATGCCTGCTTGGGTATACTATCACTTTCGCTTGCTGTTCCATGTTTCTCAGCGGAAGGCTGGACCACAACGTCCCTTTCTATACATGGTTCTGGTAGCTTATCCCCATCAGCCTTTTGTTCAGACAGCTCTTCTATCACGGTAACCAGCTCGGTTAACTTTTCTCTTTCAGCTGATGCTGCGGGTACTTGCTTTTCGTCAATTATTGATTCCAAAGCGCTTTCATTTTTTGACAGCGCTGCTGATATTCTGTCATTATCAGCACCAGATTCATGGAAGTTTTCATCCCCACCAGCTGGTTCAAGTGCTTCGCCATCCCTTACTCCTGCCTGCTGTGGTTGCTTCATATTATCAGCAGCTACCACTGATTTATCCTTCTCAGTATCACCTTCTTTTGGTGTCTTATCCTGAATAGCCATTACTTCAGTTGGCTTTTTGTCTTCAGCTAATAGTTCAGAAGTCCTTTTCTGTATTGCGGTCTGTTCTGGTGACTTTTCTATTTTAGCAGTTGCTTTGGGTGAAACCAACTCCTCAATTACTAGTTCAGCAGCGCCATCTCTATCTGTTATTTTTTGTGGTGCCCAGCAACTATGAGCAGCTTTTCCAGGTGTTTTCTCCTTCTCCGTAACCAGTTCAGGAGTTTTATCATCTCTAACTAATTGTTTCGGTATATTTTCTTTTTCTCCAGCTTTCATCGCAGTTTCTTCTTTCAAAGCGAAATGCTCAACACCAGCATCCCTTTCTGTATGTAGATTTGGTTGCTGATCCCGTATAGCTGTTGGTTCAGGTGATTTTTCTTTTACTCCAGTCAGCTCTGCTGACTTCTCTCTATCAGCAGCTGCTGTAAGTACCTGCTTTTCCTCAATTATTGATTCGGAAATGCCAGCCATTCCAGCAGCTGTTTCATGTACCTCCCCATCTTCACCGGCTAATTCAAGTATCTTGCCACCGCTTGTGTCGGCTTCCAGTGTTTTCCTCAATTCTCCAGCTAATACTGGAGATTTACATTTCTCGGTTACAAGCTGAGGAGTCGCACTTTCTTCCAGTGCTTTATCCTGGCAAGCTAATGCTTCAACTGCCATTTTGTCTTCGTCTAATGGTTTAGATCTTTTCTGTACCGTAACCGGTTCGGGTGATCTTCCTGTTTCAACAGTTGCTTTGGGTGGAGCCTCCTCTTTAATTACTGATTCAGCAGTGACGTCTCTATCTGTCCACGTTTGTGGTGTCTTACAACAATAATCAGTTTTATCTGATGCCTTTTTCTTCTCGGTAATCAGGTCGGCCGTTTTATCATCTCCAACTTCTTGTTTCGGTGTAACTTTTTCTGTACGTGGTTCTGGTACCGTATTCCCTTTAGCTGTTTGTTCAAGTAACTTTTGCTTTAGTGCAACCTGCTCCACTGACCTTTTCCCTTCAGCTACTACTCTAGATACCCCCTTTTCATCAGTTATTGGTTCTAGAATGCTATCCTTCCCTGACAGCGCTGTTGATACTTGGCCATCATCAGCAGCGAATTTATGCTCCTCTTCATCCCCACCAGATCCCTGGCCTTCCCTTGAGTCTGCTTCCCCTAATTGGTTCATTTCACTAGTTGGTAGTGGTGGTTGACCTTTCTCGGTAACAGGGACAGGAGCCACATCTTGTTCTGTACCTGTCTCTGGTGCTTTATATTGGACAACTACTTCTTCAACTGCCATTTTGTCTTCAGCTAATGGTTCATGAGACCTTTCCTGTATCTCATTTGGGTCGGGTGTCAGTATTAGAGGCAACCTATGGCCATGAGCAGCCATTTCAGATGCCCTCTCCTTGTCAGTAACCAATTCAGGTGTTTCATCCTCGCTAACTTCTTTTTTCGGCATAACATATTTCGGTATATCTTCTTTTCCTGCATCTGTCGATAGTGATTCTTTTTTCACAGTGAAATGCGTGATAGCCGCATCCTTCTCTTTATCTGACAGCGCCTCTAATAATTTTCCATCATTATCAGCTGTCGATTCATATGACTCTTCTTCTTCTGCCGCTTTCTCGGGTGGTTTTTCTCCCTCTGCAATTGCTTCAGGTAACTTATTTTCCTCAATCGGTGATTCAGAAACAACTCCTGACTGTGCTTCTGATAAGCTTCCATCATCAGCCGCTATTCTATGCACACCTCCTTGCTCACATGCAGATTCAAGTGCCGCATGATCTCTCGTACCTGATTCATATAATACCTGCAGTGCAACAGCCGGTACTGGTGATTTATCTTTCTTGGTTGCTGCCTCAGGGGTGACACATTTTTCTACAACTGGTTCTATTGCCTTATCTTGCCAGGCTTTTGTTTTAAACGCTTTTTTGTCTTCAGATAATGGTTCGGGAGACCTTTCATGAACCCCGACTAGTTCGTGTGACTTTCCTTCTGCAGCTGTGGCTTTCGGTGAAGACTTCTCCCCAATTATAAGTTTATCAGTGCCGTCCTTATCTATAAGCGATTGTGTTGTCCTACGATCATTGGTAGTCATTGCAGGTGCATTACTTTTCTCATTAACAGTTTCAAGTGTTTTACCTTCGCTAACTTCTCTTTCCTCAACAGCTACAGGCCCAGGAGTTACACTCTTTTCTGGCGTCTTATCTTTGCCAGCCATCTCTTCAATGCCCTCAGTCAATAAATCAGGAGAGCTTCCCTCTGGTTCGGGCGACTTTCCGCTTTCCTCGATTTCTCTAGGTGAGGTAGTCCATTTAGATGCCTTCTGTATTTCGGTAACTAGTTCAGGTGATTCTTCTTTATCAGTGAAATGCTCGCCAGTAACAACCATTTCTGCATGTGATTCTGATAGCTTATTTCCCTCAGCTGTTGGTTCTGGCGACTTTATTTTTACAGCAGCATGTTCAGCAGTTACAGTAGGTTCCTCCTTTTCCCCAATTAGTGATTCGGGAGCGCTATCCTTCTCTAACAGCATACCAGTATCAATGAATGATTTGTCGTTCTCGGTTACAGCCTCGGAAGTCACAATTTCTTCTGGCGTCTTATCTTGACCAAACATTTCATCGATTGCCTTTCTGTCTTCAGTTGAAAGATCAGGAGACCTTTCCTGTAATGTGACCAATTTGTCTGACTTTCTTCTTTCAACAGTTGCTTCGAATGCAGCAGTCGTTTCAGGTGCCATCTCCTTCTCGGTAACCAGTACAGGTGTTCCGTCTTTTCTACGTACCTCCTTGGTTATATTCTCTCCTTTTTCAGCCGTTAGTGGTGTTTCCTTTTCCTCATCGAAAGGTGTGACAGCCTTAACCCTTTGTGTCAGTGGTTCTGATTGCTTATTCCATTCAGCTATTGGTTCAGGTGACGTTTCTTTCTCTACAGCCAGCTCTGCTGACTTCTCTCTATCAGTAGTTGCTGTAAGTACCTGTTTTTCCTCAATTATTGATTCGGAAATACCAGCCATTCTAGCAGCTGTTTCATGTTCCTCTCCATCTTCTCCGGCTAGTTCAAGTGCCTTGCCACAGCTTGTGCCGTCTTCCCGTGTTCCCCTCGATTCACCAGCTGGTACTGGTGATTTACATTTGTTGGTTACATGCTGAGGAATCATACCTTCTTCCACTTCTTTATTCTGGCAAGCTAGTGCTTTACCTGTCGTTTTGTCTTCTGCTAATGGTTTAGATATCTCCTGTACAGTAACCGGTTCGGGAGACTTCCCTGTTTCGATAGTTTCTTTGAGTGGCGCCCTTTCTTCAATTACTGATTCAGCAGTGACGTCTCTATATGTTAACGTTTGTGGTATCCTGCAGTCATAATCAGTTTTATCAGATTCCTTTATCTTCAGATCGGGTGTTTCATTATCTTCAACTTCTTGTTCCGGTGCACCTTTTTTTGCTTCAGGAGTTGCTAGTGTCTCTTCTTTCTCAGGTAAAGGCTGGACAGCAACATCCGTTTCTGTATCTGGTTCTGTTACCGTACTCCTCTCAGCTGTTTGTTCAGGTGACTTCCCCTTTGGTGCAGCCTGACCTACTGACTTTTTTCCTTCAGATACTGTTGCTTCATCAATTATTGATTCCAGAATTCGATCCTTTCCTGACAGCACTGCTGATCCTTTGCCATCATCAGCAGCAGATTTATTCTCCTCTTCATCCTCACCAGCTTCCTGGCCATCCCTTGAGTATGATTTCCCAATTGGGTCCATTTCACTAGGTGGTATTGCTGATTCATATCCCTCGGTAATAGGGACAGGAAACACATCTTGCTTTGTAACTGCCTCTGGTGATTTATCTTGGATAGCTGCTTCTTCAACTGCCGTTTTGTCTTCAGCTAATGGTTCGTGAGACCTTTCCTGTATCTTATTTGGTTCGGGTGACTTTTCTCTTTGAACAGTTGCTGTGTGTGAATCCTCTTTGTAAAATACTGGTTCAGCAGTGGCATCTCTATCGGTCAGTATTAGTGGCAACCTATGGACATAAGCAGCCATTTCAGATGCCTTCTCCGTGTCAGTTACCAATTCAGGTGTTTCACCCTCGCTAACTACTTGTTTCGGCATCACATATTCCGGTATATCTTCTTTTCCCGCATCTGCCGCTAATGTTTCTTTTTTCACAGTGAAATGCGTGATAGCAGCATCCCTTCCTTTATCTGACAGCGCCTCTAATAATTTTCCATCTTTATCAGCTGTTGGTTCATGTGACTCTTCTTCTACTAACGCTTTCTTGGGTGATCTTTCTTTCGCTTCAGGTAACTTCTTTTCCTCAATCGGTGATTCAGAAACACCTCCTGACTGTGTTTCTGACAGTCTTCCATCATCAGCAGCTATTCTATGCAAATATCCTTTCTCACTAGCTGATTCATGTGCCACAGAATCTCTTGTACCTGATTCATATGATTCCTGCAATGCACCAGCTGGTACTGGTGATTTATCTTTCTTGGTTACAGCCTCAGGGGCGACATATTTTTCAGTAACTGGTTCTATTGCCTTATCTTGCTCGTCTTTTGCTTTAAACGCCTTTGTGGATTTAGATAATGGTTCGGGAAACCTTTGATGTACCCCAACTGGTTCGGTTGACTTTCCTCCTGCAGCTGTTGCTTTGGGAGAAGACTTCTCCTCAATTATAGGTTTACCGGTGCCGTCCTCATCTATAAGCGTTTGTGGTGTCCTACGATCATGGGTGGTCGTTTCAGGTGCATGATCTTTCTCAGTAACCCTCTCAAGTGTTTTAAGTTCGCTAACTTCATGTTTCTGCTTATTAACTTTCTCTGCAGCTGCTGCTAGTGTTTCTACATTCCCAGACATATGTTCGACAGCAAAATCTCTCTCTATATGTAATTCTGGTGTCTTATCACTTTCAGCTGTTGGTTCGGGTGAATTTTCTGTTATTGCAGTCTGTTCGGCTGATCTTCCTCGGTCAGCAGTTGGTGTAGATAACTTATTTTCCTCAACTAATGATTTCGGAATAGTATATTTTTCTGTAAGCACCTCTGATAGTCTACCGTCAGCAGCTGTTTCATGCACCCCTCTTTCCTCAACAGCTACGGCCTCAGGAATTATAAACTTTTCTGGCGTCTTCTCTTTGTCTCCCATTTCTTCAATTGTCTCTTCGAGTCCAGTCAATGGTTCAGTAGAGCTTTCCTGTGCTGTGGCTGGTTCGGGCGACTTTCCTCTTTCCTCGACTTCTCTGTGTGAAGTAGTAATTTTAGATACCTTCTGTTTTTCGGTAACTAGTTCAGGTGCTTCCTTTTTATCAGTGGAATGCTCGCTAGCAACAACCTTTTCGGTATGTGATTCTGATACCTTACGTCCTCCAGCTGATTGTTCTGGTGACTCTATTTTCACAACAGCGTTTTCGGCAGACCTTTCCCTTTCAGCAGTTACTCTAGGTCCCTCCTTTTCTCCAATTAGTGATTCGGAAACGCTATCCTTCTTTGAAAGCTTACCAGTATCTATTGGTGATTTGTCCTTCTCGGTTACAGGCTCGGAAGTCACAATTTTATCTGGTGTCTTATCTTGGCCAAACATTTCTTCAATTGTCTTTCTGCCTTCAGCTGAAGAATCAGGAGACCATTCCTGTAATGTGACCGGTTTGTCTGACATTCTTCTTTCAACAGTTGCTTGGAATGCAGCAGTCCTTTCTTCAACGACAGGCGTGAAAGCCTCATTCCTTTCTGTAAGTGGTTCTGGTAGCTTATTCCATTCAGCCGTTGATTCAGGAGACTTTTCTTTCACTATAGCCAGCTGTGCTGATCTCTCACTGTCAGCAGTTGCTGTAAGTATCTGTTTTTCCTCAATTATTGATTCGGAAATATCAGCCATTCCAGCAGCTGTTTGATGTACCTCTCCATCTTCGCCGGCTGGTTCAATTGCCTTGCCACTGATTGTGCCAGCTTTCAGTGTTTCTCTCGATTCACCAGCTGGTACTGGAGATTTAGATTTCTCGGTTACAAGCTGAGGAGTCACACTTTCTTCCAGTGCCGTTTTGTCTTCTGCTAATGGTTTAGATCTCTCCTGTACCGTAATCGGTTCCGGTGATTTTCCTGTTTCAACAGTTGCTTTTGGTGGAGCCGCCTCCTCAATTACTGATTTAGCAGTGACGTCTCTATCTTTCAACGTTTGTGGTGTCTTGGAGCCATAATCAGTTTTATCATATTCCTTTCGCTTCTCAGTAATCAGGTCGGGCACTTCATCATCTTCACCTTTTTGTTTCGGTGCACGTTTTTTTGCTTCAGGTGTAGCTGACGTTTCTTCTTCCTCAGCGAAAGGCTGGACAGCAACATCCATTTCTGTAACTGGTTCTGGTATCGCACTCTCCTCAGCTATTTGTTCAGGTGACTTTTGCATCAGTGCAGGCTGCCATACTGACTCTTTTCCTTCAGCTGCTGCTGCTTCATCAATTATTGATTCCAGAGTGCGATCCCTTCCTGACAGCGCTGCTATTTCTGTAGCTGGTTCTGTTATCGTACTCCCCTCAGCTGTTTGTCCTGGTGACTTTTGCTTTAGTGCAGCATGCCCTACTGACTTTTTTCCTTCAGCTGCTGCTGTAGATGCACCCTTTTCATTAATTATTGATTCCAGAATGCGATCCTCTCCTGACAGAGCTGCTAATGCTTTGCCATCACCAGCAGCGGATTTATGTACCTCTTCATCTTCACCAACTTCCTGACAATCCCTTGAGTCTGGTTTCCCTATTAGGTTCATTTTACTAATTGGTAGTGGTGATTTACCTCTTTCGGTAACAGGGAAAGGAGTCACATCTTGTTCTGTAACTTCCTCTGGTATTTTATTTTGGATAGCTTCATCTTCAACTGCCCTTTTTTCTTCAGCTAATAGTTCTTGGGACCTTTCCTGTATCTTATTTGGTTCGGGTGACTTTTCTATTTGAACAGTTGCTGTGTGTGAATCCTCATTGTGAAATACTGGTTCAGCAGTGGCATCTCTATCGGTCAGTATTAGTGGCAACATATGGCCATGAGCAGCCATTTTAGATGCCTTCTCCTTGTCAGTAACCAATTCAGGTGATTTTTCCTCGCTAACTACTTGTTTCGGCATAACATATTTCGGTATATTCTCTTTTCCTGTCGCTAGTGTTTCTTTATTCACAGTGAAATGCGTGATAGCATCATCCCTTTCTGTATCTGATAGCACCTCTAATAATTTTCCATCATTATCAGCTGTTGGTTCATGTGACTCTTCTACTACTGCCGCTTTCTCGGGGGATTTTTCTCTCTCTGTAGATGATTCAGGTAACTTCTCTTCCCCAATCGATGATTCAGAAACACCTCCTGACGGTCTTTCTGATAATCTTACATCATCAACAGCTGTTCTATGCAAATCTCCTTTCTCACTAGGTGATTCAAGTGCCGCAGGATCCCTTGTACCTGATTCATATGATTCCTGTAGTGCATCAGTTGATACTGGTGATTTATCTATCTTGGTTACAGTCTCAGGATTGATATATCTTTCTGTAACTGGTTCTACTGCCTTGTCTTGCCCGGCCTTAGTTTTAAACGCATTTTTGTCCTTAGATAATGTTTCGGGAGATCTTTCACGTAACTCGAATAGTTCGGGTGACTTTCCTTCTGCAGCTGTTGCTTTGAGCGAAGACTTCTCCTCAATTATAGGTTTATCAGTGCCGTCGTCATCTATCAGCGTTTGTGATGTCCTACGATCATAGGTAGTCGTTTCAGGTGCATTTTCTTTCTCAATAACCGTTTCGAGTGTTTTAACTTCGCTAACTTCATGTTCCTGCTTATTAATATTTTCCGCAACCGTTGCTAGTGTTTCTGCTTTCCCAGAGATATGCTCGACAGCAAAATCCCTCTCTGTATGTAATTCTGATGTCTTATGCCCTTCTGCTCTTAGTTCGGGTGAAATGTCTGTTATTGCAGTCTGTCTGTCTGATCTACCTCTGTCAGCAGTTCGTGTAGATAACTCATTTTCCTCAACTAATGATTTTGGAATAGGATATTTTTCTGACAGCGCCTCTGATAGTCTGCCATCAGCAACTGTTTCATGCACCTCTATTTCCTCAACAGCTAGAGCCTCAGGAGTTACACTCTTTTCTAGCGTCTTCTCTTTGCCAGCCTTTTCTGCAATTGTCTCTCCGAGTCCAGTCAATGGTTCAGTAGATCTTTCCTGTGCTGTTACTGGTTCAGGCGATTTTCCTCTTTCCTCGACTTCTCTGGGTGAAGTAGTCATTTTAGACACCTTCTGTTTTTTGGTAACTAGTTCAGGTGTTTCTGTTTTGTCAGTGAAATGCTCGCCAGCAACAACCTTTTCCGTATGTGATTCTGATAGCTTATCTTCTTCAGCTGTTGGTTCTGGAGACTTTATTTTTACAGCAACACCTTCAGCTGACCTTTCTCTTTCAGCAGTTACTGTAGGTTCCTCCTTTTCTCCAATTAGTGATTCAGGAACGCTGTCCTTCTCTGACAGCGTACCAGTATCCATCGATGATTTGTCTTTCTCAGTTACAGGGTCGGAAGCCACAAATTCTTCTGGTGTCTTATCTTGGCCAAATATTTCTTCAATTGACATTCTGTCTTCAGCTGAAGGATCAGGATACCTTTTCTGCAATGTGACCGGTGTGTCTGACCTTCTCCTTTCAACAGTTGCTTCGAATGCAGCAGTGGTTTCAGGTGCCTTCTCCTTCTCGGTAACCAGTACAGATGTTTTGTCTTTTCTAAGTTCTTCCTTGGATATAGTCTCTCTTTGTCCAGCCGCTGGTGGTGTTTCCTTTTCCTCAGCGAAAGGCGTGACAGCCTCAAACCTTTCTGTATGTGGTTCTGGTAGCTTATTCCATTCAGCCGTTGGTTCAGGTGACTTTGCGTTCACTACAGCAAACTTTGCTAACTTCTCTCTAACAGCAGTTGCTGTAAGTACCTGTTTTTCCTCAATTATTGATTGCGAAATACCAGCCATTCCAGCAGCTGTTTCATGTACCTCTCCACCTTCACCGGCTAGTTCAAGTGCCTTGCTATCGCTGGTGCTGGCATCCAGCATTCTCCTCGATTCACCAGCTGGTATTGATGATTTACATTTCTCGGTTAGAAGCTGAGCAGTCACAGTTTCTTCCAGTGCTTCATCCTGGTAAGCTACTACTTCGACTGCCGTTTTGTCTTCTGCTAATGGTTTAGATATCTCCTGTATTGTCACCGGTTCTGGAAGTTTTCCTGTTATAACAGTTGTTTTGTGTGGAGGCCCCTCTTCAATTACTGATCCAGTAAAGACGTCTCTGTCTGTCAACGTTTGTGGTGTCTTGCAGCCATAATCAGTTTCGTCAGATGCCTTTTTCTGCTCGGTAATCAGGTCGGTGATAGAACTATTATCTTCATCTTCTTGTTTCGGTGCACCTTTTTCTGATTCAGGTGTTGCTGGCGTTTCTTCTTTCTCAGCGAAAGGCTGGACAGCAACATCCATTTCTGTAGCAGGTTCTGATATCGCACTACCCTCAGCTGTTTGTCCAGGTGACTTTTGTTTTAATGCAGCCTGTCCTACTGACTTTCTTCCTTCAGCTGCTGCTGTAGGTACGTCCTTTCCTGACAGAGCTGCCAAGGCTTTGCCATCATCAGCAGCAGATTTATGCAACTCTACATCCTCACCAGTTTCCTGGCCATTCCTTGAGTCTGATTTCCCTATTAGGTTCATTTCACTAGTTGGTAGTGGTGATTTGCCTCTCTCGGTAACAGGGACAAGAGTCACATCTTGTTTTGTAGCTGCCTCTGGTGTTTTAACTTTGACAGCTATATCTTCAACTGACCTTTTGTCTTCAGTTAATGGTTCCTCAGACCTTTCCTGTATCTTATTTGATTCGGGTGAGTTATCTATTTGAACAGTTGTTGTGTGTGAATCCTCTTCGTAGAATACTGGTACAACAGTGGCATCTCTATCGGTCAGTATTAGCGGCAACCTATGGCCATGATCAACCATTTCAGATGCCTTCTCCTTGTCAGTTACCATTTCAGTTGTTTTATCCTCGCTAATTTTTTCTTTCGTCATAACATATTTTGATATATCTTCTTTTCCTGCACCTTTTGCTAGTGTTTCTTTATTCACAGTGAAATGCGTGATAGCAGCATCCCTTCCTTTATCTGACAGCGCCTCTAATAATTTTCCCTCATGATCAGCTGTTGGTTCATGTGACTCTTCTCCAACTGCCGCTTTCTCAGGTGAATTTTCTGTCTCTGCAGTCTCTTCGGGTAACTCCTTTTCCTCAATCGGTGATTCAGAAACACCTCCTGACAGTGTTTCTGATAATCTTCCATCATCAGCAGCTATTCTATGCAAATCTCCTTTCTCACTAGCTGATTCAAGTGCCGCAGGATTACTTGTACCTGATTCATGTGATTCCTGCAGTACACCAGTTGGTACTGGTGATTTATCTTTCTTGGTTACAGCCTCAGGGGTGACATATTTTTCTGCAACTGGTTCTATTGCCTTATCTTGCCCGCCTTTTGTTTTAAACGCCTTTTTGTCTTCAGATAATGGTTCGGAAGACCTTTCATGTACCCCGACTAGTTCGGGTGACTTTCCTCCTGCAGCTGTTGCTTTTGGTGACGACTTGTCCTCAATTATAGGTTTATCTTTATCGTCCTCATCTATTAGCGTTTGTGGTGTCCTACGTTCTAAGGTAGTGGTTTCAGTATTTTTTTCAGTAACCGTTTCAAGAGTTTTATGCTCGCTAACTTCATGTTTCTGCATATGAACTTCTTTTGCAGCTGTTGCTAGTGTTTCTGCTATCCCAGATATATGCTCGACAGCAAAATCCCTCTCTGTGTGTAATTCTGAGGTCTTATCCTCTTCAGCTGCTTGTTCGGGTGATTTTTTTGTTATTGCAGTCTGTTCGGCTGATCTTCCTCTGTCAGCAGTTGGTGTAGGTAACTTATTTTCCTTAACTAATGATTTCGGAATATTATATTTTTCTGACAGCGCCTTTGATAGTCTGCCATCCGCAGCTGTTCTATGCACCTCTATTTCCTCAACAGCTACCACCTCAGGAGTTACACTCTTTTCTGGCGTCTTCTCTTTGCCCGCCATTTCTTCAATTGTCTCTTCGGGTCCAGTCAATGGTTCAGTAGATCTTTCCTGTGCTGTTACTGATTCGGGCGACTTTCCTCTTTCCTCAACTTCTCTGGGTAAAGTAGTAATTTCAGACGCCTTCTGTTTTCCGGTAACTAGTTCAGGTGTTTCTTTTTTGTCAGTTGAATGCTCGCCAGCAACAACTTTTTCAGTTTGTAATTCTGATAGCTTATCTGCTTCAGCTGTTGGTTCTGGAGACTTTATTTTTACGGCAGCATGCTCAGCTGACCTTTCCCTTTCAGCAGTTACTATAGGTTCCTCCTTTTCTCCAATTAGTAATTCCGGAACGCTATCCTTCTCTGACAGCGTACCAGTATCAATTGATGATTTGTCTTTCTCGGTTACAGACTCGGCAGTCACAGTTTTTTCTGGTATCTTATCTTGGCCAAACATTTCTTCAATTGCCTTTCTGTCTTCAGCTGAAGGATCAGGAGAGCTTTCCTGCAATGTGACCGGTTTGTCTGACTTTCTCCTTTCAACAGTTGCTTCGAATGCAGCAGTCGTTTCAGGTGTCTTCTCCTTGTCGGTAACCAGTACAGATGTTTTGTCTTTTCTAAGTCCTTCCTTGGTTATAGGCTCTCTTTTACAAGTTGGTGGTGGTGTTTTCTTATCCTCAGCGAAAGGCGTGACAGACTCAACCCTTTTTGTAAGTGGTTCTGGTAGCTTATTCCATTCAGCCATTGGTTCAGTTGACTTTTCGTTCACTACAGTCAGCTCTGCTGACTTCTCTCTATCAGCAGGTGCTGTAAGATCCTGTTTTTCCTCAATTATTGATTCGGAAATACCAGCCATTCCAGCAACTGTTTCATGTACCTCTCCATCTTCACCGGCTAGTTCAGGTGCCTTGCCACCGCTTGTGCCGGCATCCAGTATTCCCCTCGATTCACCAGCTGGTACTGGTGATTTACATTTCTCGGTTACAAGCTGAGGAGTCACAGTTTCTTCCAGTGCTTTATCCTGGCAAGCTAGTGCTTCGACTGCCATTTTGCCTTCTGCAAATGGTTCAGGTATCCCCTTTACTGTAACCGGTTCGGGTGATTTTCCTGTATCAACAGTTACGTTGATTGGAGCCCCCTCTTCAATTTCTGATCCAGCGAAGACGTCCCTATCTGTCAACGTTTGTGGTGTCTTGCAGCCATAATCAATTTCACCAGATGCCTTTTTCTTCTCGGTAATCAGGTCGGGTGTTTTATCATCTTCATCTTCTTGTTTGGGTGCACCTTTTTTTGCTTCAGGTGTTGCTGGCGTTTCTTCTTTCTCAGCGAAAGGCTGGACAAAAACATCCACTTCTGTAGCTGGTTTTGGTATTGTACTCCCCTCAGCTGTTTGTCCAGGTGACTTTTGTTTTAGTGCAGTCTGCCCTACTGACTTTTTTCCTTCAGCTGCTGCTGTAGATGCACCCTTTTCATTATTTATTGATTCCAGAATTCGATCCTCACCTGACAGAGCTGTTAATGCTTTGCCATCGTCAGTAGCAGATTTATGCGCCTCTACATTCTCACCAGCTTTCTGGCTATCCCTTGAGTCTGATTTCCCTATTAGGTCCATTTGACTAGTTGGTAGTGGTGATTTACCTCTCTCGGTAACAGGGACGGGAGCCACATCTTGTTTTGTAGCTTTATCTAGTGTTTTAACTTGGACAGCTACTTCTTTAACTGCCCTTTTGTCTCCAGCTAATGGTTCCTGAGACCTTTCCTGTATCTTATTTGGGTCCAGTAACTTATCTATTTGAACAGTTGCTGTGTGTGAATCATCTTTATCATATACTGGTGCACCAGTGGCATCTCTATCGGTCAGTATTAGTGGCAACCTATGGCCATGAGCAGACACTTCAGATGCCTTCTCCTTGTCAGTTACCAATTCAGGTGTTTTATCCTCGCTAACTACTTGTTTTGGCTTAACATATTTCGGTATAACTTCTATTCCTGCATCTTCTGCCAGTGTTTCTGTATTCATAGTAAAATTCGTGATAGCAGCATCCCTTCCTTTATCTGGCAGCGCCTCTAATAATATTCCCTCATGATCAACTGTTGGTTCATGTGGTTCTTCTCCAACTGCCGCTGTCTTGGGTGATTTTTCTCTCTCTGCAGTTGCTTCAGGTAACTTCACTTCCTCAATCGTTGATTCAGAAACACATCCGGGAAGTGTTTCTAATAATCTTCCATCATGAGCAGCTATTCTATGCAAATCGCCTTTCTCACTAACTGATTCAAGTGCCGCAGCATCACTTGTACCTGATTCATACGATTCTTGCAGTACGCCAGTTAGTACTGGTGACTTATCTTTCCTGGTTACAGTCTCAGGGGTGACATATTTTTCTGTAACTGGTTCTATTGCCTTATCTTGCCCGGCTTTTGTTTTAAACGCCTTTTTGTCTTCAGATACTGGTTCGGAAGACCTTTCATGTACCCCTTTGGGTGAAGGCTTCTCCTCAATTATAGGTTTTTCTTTGCCGTCCTCATCAATTAGCGTTTGTGGTGTCCTACGATCATAGGTAGTCGTTCTACGTGCATTATTTTTCTCAGTCACCGTTTCAGGTGTTTTAAGCTCACTAACCTCATGTTTCTGCTTATTAACTTTTTCTGCAGCTGTTGCTAGCGTTTCAGCTTTCCCAGAAATATGCTCGACAGCAAAATCCCTCTCTGTGTGAAGTTCTGATGTCTTATCCCTTACATCAGTTAGTTCAGGTGAATCTTCTGTTATTGCAGTCTGTTCGGCTGATCTTCCTCTGTCAGCAGTTGGTGTAGGTAACTTAATTTCCTTAACTAATGATTTCGGAATATCATATTTTTCTGACAGCGCCTTTGATAGTCTGCCATCAGCAACTGTTTCATGCACCTCTCTCTCCTCAACAGCTAGAGCCTCAGGAGTTACACTCTTTTCTGGCGTCTTCTCTTTGCCAGCCATTTCTTCAAATGTCTCTTCCTGTCCAGTCAATGGTTCAGTACATCTTTCCTGTGATGTTACTGATTCGGGCGACTTTCCTCTTTCCTCAACTTCTCTGGGTGAAGTAGTCATTTCAGACAACTTCTGTTTTTCGGTAACTAGTTCAGGTGTTCCTTTTTTGTCAGTTGAATGCTCGCCAGCAACAACCTTTTCGGTATGTGATTCTGATAGCTTATCTCCTTCAGCTGTTGGCTCTGGAGACTTTGATTTTACAGCAGCATGCTCAGCTAACCTTTCTCTTTCAGCTTTTACTGTAGGTTCCTCCTTTTCTCCAATTAGTGTTTCGAGGATGCTATCCTCCTCTGACAGTTTACCAGTATCAATGGGTGATTTGTCTATCTCGGTTACATGCTCAGAAGTCACAATTTTTTCTGGTGTCTTATCTTGGCCAAACATTTCCTCAATTGCCTTTCTGTCTTCAGCTAAAGGATCAGGAGACCTTTCCTGTAATGTGACCAGTTTGTCTGACTTTCTTCTTTCAACAGTTGCTTCGAATGCAGCAGTCGTTTCAGGCGCCTTCTCCTTCTCGGTAACCAGTACAGGTGTTTTGTCTTTTCTAAGTTCTTCCTTAGCTATAGGCTCTTTTTCACAAGCTGCTGGTGGTTTTTCCTTTTCCTCAGCGAAAAGCGTGACAACCTGAAGCCCTTCTGTAAGTAGTTCTGGTAGCTTATTCCTTTCAGCCATTGGTTCAGGTGACTTTTCTCTCACTACAGTCTGCTCGGGTGACCTTTTTAATTCAGAAGTTGGTTCAGCTAACTTATTTTTCTCAATTACTGATTCGGGAATTCCATCCTTTTCTGACAGTGACTCTGATATTTGTCCATCATCAGCAGCTTCTGTATGTACCTCTCCTTCCTTATCATCGTCCGTTGTGTCTGCTTCACGTCTTTCCTTCATTGCACCAGTTAGTCCTGGTGGAGTTGTCACAATTTTTTCTGGTGTCTTAGCATGGCTAACCTTTTTTTCAATTAACTTTCTGTCTCCAGGTAATAGTTCAAGAGGCTTTTTCTGCACTGAAGCTTGTTTTGGTGACTTGTCTTCTGCCGGAGTTGCTTGGGGTGAAGCAGTAGCTTGAGGTACCCCCTTCTTCTCTTTAACGAGGTCAGGTGTTTTGCCCTCTCTAACCACTTGCTTGGGTATATTTTCTCTTTCTTCAGCAATTGGTGGAATTTCATCTCTATTAGCCGATGGCTTGACAGGAATATCCAATTCGGTACGCAGTTCTGCTACATTATCCGCTGATTCGGGAAGGTAATCCTTTCCTGAGAGCGTTTCTGAGATTGTGCCATCGTCACCGTCTGTTTTATGCGCCTCTCTTCCCCCATGAAGTGGTTCAGATCCCTCATCTTCTTTTCTGCCTATTTCATGTGTTTCATGGAATGCATCAGTTGGAATTGGCGATTTCTTGGTTACATGCTGAGGACACTCGTCTTTTGGTGTAACTTTTGCTGGTGTCTTATCTTTCCCAGCTATTTCTTCAATCGATTTTTTATCTTCAGCTAATGGTTCAGGAGTCCTTTCCCATAGAGTGACCAATTCCGGTGACTTTCCTCCTGCAGCAGTTGCTTTGGGTGAAGCAGTCATTTCAAGTAACGTTTGCTTCTCGGTAACCACTTCAGGTGTTTTGTCTTCTTTAACTTCTTGTGTGGGTATTTTTCCTCTTCCTTCAGCTATTTCTGGTGTTTCTTCTCTCGAAGCGTAATATTTGGCTGCCAAATCTCTTTCTGTATGTGCTTCTGCTGTCATATATCCTTCAACTGTTGGTTCAGGTGGCCTTCCTGATACTGCGGCCCGCTCGGCTCTCGACTCTATTTCTGCAGTTGCTGTAGGCACCTTCTTTCTTTCAATTAGTGTTTCGTGATGGCTGTGTCTTTCTGATATTCTGCTATCATCAGCAGGTGCTTCATGCAATTTTCCTTTTTCACGAAGTGGTTCAAGTTTCTCGCCATCCTTTGTGCCTGCTTCCTGTGTATCCTTCATTGCAACTGTTGGCAATGATGACTTATCTGTCTCGGTTCCAGGCTCAGGAGACATACCTTTTTCTGAAACTGCTTGAGGTGTCTTATCTTGAACTGTCTCCTTTTTGTCTTCAGCTAAAGGCTCAAGAGAACTTTTCGGTAGTGTGATCTGTTCGGTCAACGTATCTCTTTCAAGTGTCACTTTGAATGAATCGTCTTTCTGCATTACTGGTTCAGTAGTGATGTCTTTCTCCGCCAGTAGTTTTGGTGCCTTAACGACATAAGCAGTCATTTCAGGTGCCTTCTCCTTATTAGCAACCAGTTCGGGTACTTTGTCCTCTCTAGCTACTTGTTTGGGTATATTTTCTCTTCCTCCAGCTATGGCCGGTGTTTCTTCTTTTTCTGCCAAAAGCTCGACATCAGCGTCCCTTTTTGTAAGTAGTGCTGGTAGCTTATCCCCTTCAGCTGTTGGTTCAGGTGATTTTTCATTTACCGCATCCTGCTCGGGCAACTTTTCTCTTTTAGCAGCACCTTCATGTAGCTTCTTTATTTCAATTGATGGTTCAACCACGATATGCTTCTCTGATGGCATTTCTGTCAGTTTGGCCTCATCAACAATATTTTCATCACTATCTGGTTCAGGTACCTCGTCACCACTTAGGCCGACTTCCTGTGTTCCCTCTACTTCACTAGTGGGTACTGGTGATAAATCTTTCTCGACTTCTGGCTCAGAAGTCACAGTCCTTTCTGGTGTCTCATCTTGTCCAGCCATTTCTTCAATTGCCGCTTTGTCTTCAGCTAATGGTTCTGGAGACGTTTCCCTTACTGTGAGCGGTTCGGATGACTTCACTACTTCAGCAGTTGCTTTGGTTGAAGCAGACTTTCGCTTCTCGGTGACCAGTTCAGGTGTTTGGTCTTCTCTAACTACATGAGATAGTTCAGGTACTTCATCACGTATTGGACCTGCTTCCTGTATTTCTTTTGTTTCAGCAACTGTTACTAGTGATTTATCTTTCGCGGTTAGAGATTCAATAGACATGTCTCCTTCTATAACTGGTTCTGGTATCTTATCTTGGCCACCTATTGCTTTTGCCTTTTTGTCTTTAGCTGATGGTTCAGAAGACCTCTCCTGTAATATGATCGGTTCGGGTAGTTTTCCTCCTTCAGCAGTTGCTTTGGGTGAGTGTTCTTTCTCAATTGCTGATCCAATACTGCCGTCTTTATCTGTTGGCATTTGTGGTGTACAAAAGCTATAAGCAATCGATCCAGCTGCCTTCTCTTTCTCGGTAACGGGTTTTTTCTTGGGCATATTTTCTCTTTCTCCAGCTTTAACTGGTGTTTCATCTTTCTCAGCGAAAGTCTCGATAGCAAAATCTCTTTCTGTAAGTGGTTCTGGTAGCTTATCTCCTTCAGCTGTTGTTTCGGTTGAAATTTCTTTTACTGCAACCTGTTTTATTATTTCGCCATTTGATTCAGGCTTTGGTATATTTACTCTTTCACCAGGTGTCCGCGATGTTTCGTCTTCATGAGCTGAAGGCGCGAGAGCAGCATCCCTTTTCGTAAGTGGTTCAAGTCGCTCATCCACTATATATTTAGGTGACTTTTCTTTCATTGCTGCCTGTTCGTATGTATTTTCTCCTCCGACAGCTACTCCAGGTATCTTATTTTTTCCAATTAATGATTCAGAAACTTTATCAATACCTGATGGCGCTTCTGATAATCTGCCATTATCAGCAGCTATTCCAGGCAACCTTTCTTCATCACCAACCGGTTCATATCCTCTAGCATCTGTGGTGCTTACCGCATATGTATCCTTTAGTTCACCAGTTGGTACTGGTATTTCATCTTTCTGTGTTACAAGTTGAGGAGACATACCTTCTGCTGAAAGTGATTCTAGTGGTGTGTCTCTGCTAGCTGTTGCTTCACTTATCTTTCTATGTTCGGCTAGTAGTTCAGGGACATCTTCTACTATGACTGGTGACTTTAAGTTTTCAATTTTCTTTGTGGGTAATGTTTCTGTTTCGGTTTCTAGTCCAGGAGCATCGTCTGTTTTCGTGAGCATTTCTGGTGTTCTACGGTGATAAGCGGTCATTTCAGGTGTGTCGTTTTTTTTAATTCCAGACTCCGGTATAATTTCTCTTTTGACAGCTGTTGCTGGTGTTTTGTCTTCCTTAAATGTAGGGTCAATAACAACACCCCTTTGTCTAAGTAGTTCCGCTTTTTTATCTCCTTCAGGTGCTGTTTCAGGAGACTTTCCTTTTACTGCTGCCTGCTCAGTTGCGTCAAATACCTTTTCTTTCTCGATTGGTAGTTCTGGGATGCTACCACTTCCTGTCAGCGGTTCTGATAGTTTGCCATTGTCGGCAGCTATCCAGTGCACTTTGTCCACCTCACCAACCAGTTTAGGTGCTTTTTCTTCTTTTGTGCCAATAATCGGCCTTGTCCTCTCACCAGTGAAGATTGATAACTTGTCTCCCACATCTAGATGTTGAGGAGTCACGTCTTTTGCTGCAACTGGTTCTGCTGTCTCATCTATACCAGCTGTAGCTTCAATTACCTTTTTGTTGTCAACTAAGGGTTCAGGAGACTTTATCTTTACTATTGACTCTGCTGATTTTCCTCTTTCAACCATTGCTATGGGTGAAGCATCTTTTTCAATTACGGAGTCAGGAGTACCGTCTTTGTCTGTCAGACTTTCTGGTGCTCTACATCCATAAGTTGTTTCAGGCATCTCAAGCTTCTTAGCAACTATTTCAATTATTTCGACTCCTCTTGCTCCAGTTATAGTTTCTTTTCCACCAGCTACTACTAATTTCTTTTCTTTCTCAGCTGTATCTTCGGTAACATCCTTACTTGTAAGCGGTTCTGGAGACTTATCACTTTCAGCTGTTGGTTCAACTGTCTTTTCTCGTACTGGCTTCTGGTTAGGTGACTTGTCCCTTTCAGCATTTGATTCATGTACCTTATCTTTCTCGACAAGCGGTTCGGGCACTCTGTCCTCTGTTAGTAGTTTTCTTGATACTTGGTCATCGCCAGCAGCTGTTTCATATAATTTCAATTCTTCGCTAACTAGTCCAGGTGCTTTATCGTCTCCTGTTCCTGTCTCTGATGTTTCATTTCTTTCACTAGGTGATTCTAGTGATTCATCTTTCCCAGGTTCACGACTCAGAAATTCCCTTGATAGTTGTTCTGTATTATCTTTGTAAGTTGTCGCTACAATAGCTACTTCTTTTTTAGCTGAATATTCAGGACTCTTTTCTGATAGTACGATAGGTTTTGGTAATGTTTTTTCTTTAGCAGTTATTATGGGTGTGCACTCTTTCTCAATCAGTTTCTCAGGGGTTCTATCTTTTTCCGTTAACATTTCTGGCATTTCACCATTAACAGCAGCTGTTTCAGGTATATACTTACTTAAAATCAGATTAGAGGTTCCTACTTCTTCTGCTGCTGGCGTTGGTGTTTTTTCTTGTCCAATAGAGGCTAGTAGTTGTTTCTCTTCCCTAGTTGCAGCCTCGGAAGTAACAAAATTTTCTGCTGTTGGCTTTGATGCCTCTAATTCAGGAGACCTTTCTATCAATGCGAACTGTTTTGTTACCTTTTCTTTTTCAGCCATTGCTTTGGATGTGTCTGCTTTCTCAGTTAGTGTCTCAGAAATACTGCTCCTTTCTGTTGGTTTTCCTAATACTATATGGCCTTCAGCTTTTTTTCCAGTCGCCTCCACTTTCTCAGAAGCCACTGACTCAGGAGTCATGTCTTGGTCTGCAAGTGGTTCTGGTGTCTTTTCTTTTTCAGCCACTTTTGCAGCAGGCATTTCTTTTTTCCCTTCACCATCCAGTATAGACGTTTTATCTATTTTTGCCATTGTTTCAGTTCCACATTCAGCTGAGTATGATACAACTTTTTCAGTTGGCACTTCAGTTTGTACTACTGAATCAGGAGTCAATTTTTTTTCTACTAATGGTTCTGCTACTATTTCTCTTACGGCTGTTAACTCATATATTTCCTCTTTGTCAGATACTGGTTGAGAAGTTTCCTCAACTGATACTGATACTATCCTAGCATTTTCATCTGCTGTTATATGTAATTTTTCTGTTTTACTTTCGATATCACCCATTGGAGGTGTTTCACTCGTGATGCTTTCATCACTATCGAAAAATTGCTGGAAGATATCTATTTTATCTTTTACACTACGTGTTTCCTCTGTGTCTTTTTGTTGAACTCTGGATTCTTCTTCTTTTTTTGTTGTTGTATCTATAGTAGCTTCTCTTTTAGTTACAGTTCCTCGAGCTTCGATAGCCTGCTTTTCCGATTGAATGTCAAATACTTTCTCCGGTAATAATGTTTCACAGAGTACGTTTTCCATCCATTTCTTGTCTTTCTCATTTAGAGAATGTGACTCCACCATTTTCATTTCATCTTTACTTTTGTCTATTGTAGATGTAGGTAACATAGTCATAAGTTGACCTTCTGGGGTTGGTGTCAAATCTGGTTTTAACTCTTTAATTTCCTCTCTTATTAGCTTGGTAGCCTCAAGGACTTCTGACATCAATTTCATTGCTTCTTGTTCAGTCACTGGAACCTTCACATCCATCTTCTTCAGCTCTAGAGTCTTTGAAGACTTCTCTGCCAGAGCTGTATCGCGTAATTGATGGAATTTTTGAGATTTACCTTTTTCCTCTTCTACAATCAGTTTTGTAATATTTTTAGGTTCTAAAACAGTTTCAGCTATTGGTGGCATTGCAGTTTTAGCATCTTTTTCTTCTATCGATTCTGTGACTGCAATCACCTGTGCTAATTTTTCATTATCAGCTACCTCAGCAGGTAAAGCTATGGTAGATACTAGTTTGGCATGTGAGACAATTGCTTCTCTGATTATATCGCTTTGCATTGTTGATGGATATGTTTCCCTCAATATATTTTGATGAATCCCATCACTGATACTTTCATTTTGAAGTGTGGAAGGTGATTCAACTTCCTCTGATTTCAATCCACAAATTTCTTGCTTAACGCATGGCTCCTCTTTTGCCTCCAACGTGTCCCCGCTGATAGTTTCGATAATTTTTATTTGGTCTGATAAAAGTTGTGAAACAGTAGAAGAAATATCTGACACCTTGCTCATAGGCTCTTCAGTAAGTTCATATGACTTCTGTTCTATACTTTCGGGCACTGAGTCGCTTAGACTGGCTTTGGTATCATCTTTAGTGACGCCTCCAATATGCGGCAACATTTGAGGCGCATGTTTTGAGGCATGTATAACGATTTGTTCTTCGATTTCAGCTAGACATTCACGGAGCTTGTCTTCTGTTGAAGGTATATCGAACACCTCATTTTTTGGCTCTTCACCCAGCTCATAGGCTCTTTTAACTATGACATGGGTAGGCCGCGGAACGTTTGGATCTACGCACACCTTGAAGCATGGGGGTTCAGTACAAGGTTCGGATGGTGATTTGAACTTACTGTCACTAGCCTCACTGGGCTGGTCAATAGCTGTATGTGCACTTGATGTATTTGTAATCACCAGCTCCTCTATGCTCGCTAAGCATTTGCTGAGCTCTTCCTCTGTATACTCCTTTTCTTTAAAGGTTTGCATTTCACCTGACTCTTGTTTTTTAGGAATAGCCTGTAGATATGCCGTAACCTCTTCCGACTCTTTTGTAGGTTTCTTAATGTCTTCGATTGACTTCTGGTGTGGTTTGGTCTTTTTAGGAGTCGACTCCTGTGATTTTGAGATAAGTTCTTCGAACATCGAGGTTTTGTCTTTGACAGATTTGAATACCTCTTCTTGATCTGTCTTCGTGGGTTGTGACGTAGTTTCGAAAGCCTCATGAACCTTAGCTTGACGTTTAAATTCAGTTGCTACTTTTGAGACTTCTTCTTTTTCAGTGAGGTTTTCATGAATCTTATCAGGTTCTCTATGTTTGTCGCTTGTATGCGCCGGAAAACTCACAAAGTCGTCTACGTGCTTTAGCCTAATTCGAATTGGTGATCTGCTGCTAGAATCTTCATCAGCGCTTATATCCTCATTGGAGAATATTTTCTGCAACTCTGCTATTTTACGACCAACATGTTTAGTGTGTGTAGTTAGAATAGGTTTAGGTTTCTCCTTGAAATCAGTTGCAGTTTCTTCAACTCGTTCTTTAACTATATGTTCTACAATTGATTCCATTTTATATTCGTCATCATCTAATTGTGCCAGAGTCTCCGTAGATCCCCTGCAAACCTCTTCTTCTTTCATGCTAGACATTTCGTCTTCGGAATCTACTATTTCCTTCTTTTTTCTGAGGTGTTGAGGAGATTTACCTGTCTGTTCTTCCAACATTCTGATTTTGGCTTTGACATCCCCGGAACCACGTCTCTTCAGTAAAATGTCTTCATCCCTCATTTTGTCTGTAGCAGAAATGAGATTTTCTTCTGGATTAATTGGACTACAAGTGGAATCTTTTGTATCGATTTGGTCGGTTATAGTGGCTGCTTCAGATGTGTCTACTTGGGAAATATAACCAGAACCCGGAAAATCTATAGGACTTGTACCAGCATCAGTGAACTGAGCTGTATCATCCTCCTGTATTGGCACTTCATCGGGCTGGATAGGGCTTAATCCAGCATCTGTGCATTCTAGTTCTTCAATTTCACCATCAGCAACGGTTTCGCATGACACGAATCCAGTTGTCAAGATAGCGCCTAGGGTTTCAGCTGGTTGCTCAATTGGGCTCGAAGAACCAGTAGCGGTACCCCTCGTTAGAGATATACCTGTATCGGTTATGTGATGAGATACGCTCTCGCTTACTGGAGAAGGCAAGTCAGATTCATCGTGGTAGGTATATACTTGCTTGGTGCCGCTGAAGTTTACAGTCTCTTCGCGTTTCTTAGGCGTAGCATCAATCACTGTAGTAACAGAAGGTACTATATATGCACCATGCTTATCAACAAAGGCCATTTGCACCTCCTCAGGTGATGTTTCCTTTTTTCCAGCAGTTGTGGATACACCCACATCGAATCGCTGACTTGTCTCTGTGCCCGAATTGTCTTTCCTCGTGGTTGTAACTGATATATGCGATTGTGACTTAATGGATATTTCTACGTCTTTAGTACCATACAATGTCAAGCGACTTTCAGATGTGGCCAATGCCTCTTCAGTTCTCACCTCCTTCCGTCCTATAATAAGCTCCAGAGTCGGTTTGGAAGAATTTTCAACAGTTGGCGGTGAGCTGTCTGGTGAAGGCGTGATATCTTTATCACCAATAGGTGAGGTACTTCGGTGTACATGTGTGAAGGTATCTTGATTGCTCAGCGAAATCGGTGTTAAAGCAACCTCTTCTACCTGAGCGTGCAATTTAGGACGCTGGGATGTACCTATTACACCATGGAAAATATTTTCTTTCGATACCTCCTGCTCCTTTTTGACTTCGGTGTAAGCAACTTTAACTTTTTTATCTGGCGTAGTCTTAACACTAAGCTTTTCCTCAGATGGTGGTATTTTATCGTCTCCCGCCCCCCCTTGCAGTCTTTCAACAGTCTTCCTCTCCTTTCGCTCCCAGTCCTCGGGTCGCTTCGAGTCCTTAGCACCCTTCTCCTCTGGAGAAATGGTATATTTCTGTACTTTGAGTTCCTCTGGGCGTAGCAATTCACTCTTAATCTTAAAACTATCTAATCCTAATCCAATTCCTGATATCTCACTAGCGTTAAAAAATGAAGGCAACGTGTTAGAGGTAGCGTCAATATCTATCACATCCGGTGCTTCTAGGTCCTCTGTGGAGGCGAGACGCTTCCGCTCTCCAACAGTGAACAGTCTTGCTTGGTATCTGTAGTACTGGTTGACGTCATCGCAGCTGGTCACGTCCTGGGTATCGACGTATCCGGCGGCTTCTTCCAACGGTGTGGGAGTTTCTAAGAGACACTGGTCTTCACGGAAACCATCTGTATCCAATGAGTCGTCATCATCCTGCGGAGATGCGCTCGAAGCTGCTGTCGCACAAAAGGAAAAAACAGAGGATGGATAGGGGAATAAAAAGTGAGAATGAAGAACAGTTAGTGTGGATAATATTCAGATCATTGTGCAACTGTTGTTTGGAAATTATCCAGAGAAATTCAGCAGGAATAATACGTCAACTCCTTCATCCAACAGTACTATTAGCATGAAAATTGGTTTGGTCAAAACTCAGCCATAAATATTACGAATATGCCTCTAATTAACTATTTTTTTAATGTACCGCTAGAGTTAAATCACTACCTGAGTAAGCTGCAATAACATCTATATTTCCAATGGTGCGTGATACAAGTGCTGCTAGTCCATTATATACAATTATTCCACGTAGTTGTTAGCTAAGTGTGACTGATTAATAATCGCTCCAAACTGTATGAATTTTGTGAAGCCTTCTTATTCATATTTTGTTTTTGGGTTCGCAAAACATAACATTCTATTCTAGTATCTATATATCTTTTTTCAGCTGGAAATATACTACATGAAAATGTATTTAAAAAGTTGAGATCCTATAAAATAGTCAGAACACTTCTTCTATAGTAGTTGAAGTGCATAAGGAAGACCATCTAAGAACCACGAATGAACATCAGTATTCATTGCTAGGTTGTAGAAAAAACCTTATCAATTGTTTACCCAACACAGATTATGAATACTTGGAATTTGGAGAATCCTGGTCTGTGGTCAATAAAGAGAGCTATTTGTAAGCTTATATTCCATGTAAAAATCAGTTTCCAGCGATATTTCTATAATGATTCCTTATTCCCTCACAACTAGCCTAAATAGCTTACAACGCAATTAATTTCTATTTGAAAAATTATAGAAATCATACAATCAGGTTGCAGTCGTTAAGACGATGACATTATTGTCTTTTTTGTATTTTCTCCAGCCGCACTAACTAACGTTAATCTTTTGAGGTTTAATGTCACTGATGGACAGAACTTAGAGTGTAGTTAAAAAAACCTCAGGTTTTTAACCACAGGTACTATTAATTCAAGAACTCTACAACGGGGCAAAATGTGAAATGTTCAAAAATGCACTTGGTTTTGCTTGATAGCTCACCAGTGCTTGGATAAGGGGTATATAATTTTTTATTTTTGAAGGTATGCTTGGCAGTAGTTTCCTTAGAACAGCGCCATTGATTACTTTTGTGTGATGCGATATCTTATACATATTTTTTAATGGACTGAAGTTCATCTAACATGGAGAATGAAATAGTGCAGAAAAATAAAGCTAAGAGATTTGGTAAGACTTCCGAGAGAACACATCGATTCCATCACAAGAAATGAATTTCGCTATTACATCCGTTTCAGAAAAGTTTTACGTTTTGTATTGCATATGTCTTCTCTACTTTAATATTTTGCTTCAATATCTGTATCATCCTACATATTTAGAAGTAGAACTCTCAACAAATTTTGATTAAACATATTATTTTGTGTTCGATCTTTTCATTCTAATATGCTGAAACAGTGAATTTGGAACTTAACCTATTGATATTTACCCAAATTGTGGAACTGTAAACGTCGTCCCTAGTCAGTCTTATGAAATTAAACTTGAACCTTAGAAGGAGTGATGGATAATTGCAAGCTTGCTATATCTATGGTATTTATGACCTCAAATTTTCATTATACATTTTTGAAGCTTCGTTGATCTCAGATATCTATTTTGTTGGAATATGGCGTACTTCTTATAATAATAGTGCTTATCTTCATCAGTAGCAAATACTGATATCAACGTATTCGCGTACGTTCTTATAGAAGAAATGACTATATAAGATTCTCAACATCAAGATAACTGCAGTTACTAACAGCTTCGTATACTCGTATTTATTTTCTTCGGTGATATCTACCTACCCTTTTCTATACACAAACTGTTTGTGAAGCTACAAGATACATCCATCTTCAGTATAAAAGAATCCTCAACAATGATACCAAATACTCCGTACTGCTGAATGAAGGAATCCATATTAATCCAATCAAATGTTCCTTCTCTGGGATCGTAATGTGTATCATATCTGAACGAATTCAGAAAATAAATCATATTGAGGCCACACATACATATGAGGCGTATGAGTGTTCGTATGTGTCGGTAGGAGGAGAATAGGAAGTGATGGAGGATTACGACAGCTATTTTTATAAAGCGCACTATAGCATTCGCGCTGCACCTTCATAAGCAATTTCTACTACGAATCATAGCAAAATGTTCCGGAAAGCAGTCACGCCACAAATAAACCTGAGAAATGATATGACGCCCAAACTATGGTAGCATATTTTATTTCCTCATTTGATAATTCAAAATAAAACCAAGGAGAAATCAATTAAGAACGTAATTTGTCGCTTAACTTATTTTTCCTTGGAACAAGCAAAAAATAAAAACGTTCCACTGACCTTGATGTAGCCTTTGCTACATGAAGCCCGATGCCTTGATACGTCTTGCTATAAACTCACACAGGCCCACATTTACCCTTTACGTATATCGTGTACTGATATATCACATGGAATAACCAATATCCAATAGCACTAGAAACAACGCAAAATAAGCCCATTCACATCTCAGCTTTGGTCATTAAAACATAAATGCATTTAAAAAAAGTTTGAACAATAATAAATCAAAAAAGTAACACGTTAAAATTTGGGTTTTTGTGATGCAATGATTCACTTAAAAATAAATGTATATTCTTAGACATAATAACGTCTGGTTAGAAGTCTGTATTATCCAACAAAAAGCATTACACCTGATATTATATTTTTCGTAGAGCTCGCCAAGCCTTTTTTCATACCAAAGTTCAGTAGTAACTATTCGTGGATAAATCTCTTGTTTAAAAAAGTTGTAGGCTAATAGTAGAAAGTGCAACATAAAATATAGGAAGCTGGACATTTTATGTGTTGAACTGAATACTGAAACATCTTTCCTTCACCCTTAGATAGTATTTCTCCGCTATCCTAATAAAGATTGGACATACAAAAATTGTACCTTTTCACTAGTCCTTATAGCTATAGATTGATGATCCATATTTCAATTTTGTAGTTATGATATATCTCATAAAAGATTAATGAACTTTATCCTCACAAAATTGCGTGATATTCCTTCCTTTTAAGCAAAGTAAGACTTCTCACACAGTTACCTAGATGTATCGATAACACAAAACAATTTCGAGTTCATTAAATTTCTAGTGCCTGTGTGACTCGACCTCTTGGTTAGGCGAAAGGGTAAATGTGGGTGAAACTTAATACACATGCGCACAAAGAATCTTCGCATCAACCTACATGGAGTTTGCACTTTTTGGTTCATCAAGCACATCGACATTACCAGTAATATTCGGAAGGCGCGTGCCACACTTTCGTCAAATTGGTACTGGTCATAATAATACTTGCAGTTTTAATATAATAACGTGTGTGACAAGTGTTTACCGATTTTGTGCAGATGGAGTAGATGTGATAAGAATTGAGATGAAAGATAAACACTGGGTGGTGTAGATGACTATGGCGTTGTTGTCATGGCTGCAATTTAGGTTGTGTCAAAATAAATCGCTACAGATTCCATCAATATTAAGCGCATAACAATGGACACATTTTTATTAAGTTTGTTATCTTTAAAAATAAAAAGCAAACAAGATTTGTTGGAAGGTGTCGATAGATTTACAATCGAACTAACTATACATATCAATAATGGATGATAGTTTACAAATGACTTCCGCGATCTTGTTTTCTCAAAAATAATCACCGAAATAATGTGGCGTTCTAGATGTTTAAATGACACAATTTGTACATAACCGGTTATCGTGCCAAGTCCTATTGTACGTAGTCCTAACCTCAAATTGGTTCGGCTAATAGATTAAGCTTACGCCTTCAGGCGAAATTAATTTCTCCTAGTGAAAACTTTCAGTCTAGTGAAAACTTTTCAGTCAAAAAGATGTCAGACAACTTTTCAAAGTTCAACTTTGAAATCAGACGTTCGATGTTCCTTATTTTTCACAGTGTTGCCCGCGAATATCTCGAAAATGTTTAGATTTTTGAATAAAATATTTGTGGACAATTTTGCACCTCATGAAAACTATGTATAAATAACTTCGAATGATTTCATGCAATCCACCGTTAAAAGACACAAATTTAATTATGTCTGAATAAAAGTAGCTCAAAGCTACACCGTGTTTTAAGTGAAATTTACGTATTTTTGTAATCTGTAATTCTAATAACAATTTTGTCAAGAACTGGCATTTCTCAAACATGAAATTTAAGTCACATCAAAATGAGCATTATAACAATTATTTGTTTTGATTATTATGTTAAAACTTCTTCTGATCAGTATGGCATAAATTGAGTTCAAATATTTTTTTATACACAGAAACATGGGTCACAAATAAGTTTCTGGAATTGTGAGGTTAAACGTAGTTTGAGTTTCAATGCTCAATGTTCTCAATCAAGTTAAATATCCATATAATTATGTCCAAAGATATAAATGATTTTACTGAGTTAGATCACAGAAGGTTTACTGAAACCGCATCGTCAATGTTCGCCATTAGATAAATATAATTTTATCTCTGAAATGCAAACTATAAAAATGAGGTTATAGGTGAATATCTCAAATTATAATCTCACATGGTTCATACGAACTAAAATGAAGGATGTAAAGAACATAGTTTTGTCTGGTTCTTAGGCCGTCGTCTGTTGGAATTACTTCCTAACGTCACCACGATTGGCTAGCATCTTCAGGTGTCTTCACTGCAAGAGCTACCTGACAAATAATTCCCTCCCAGAGGACGCAGTGTCGCGACTCCAAAAATGTGCAAAAAGTGGGTACAATTTCATCAAGTTTCGAGTATAAGTTGAGATTCCCTTTTTGATAAAAATAATAGCGAGCTGGGAAAACTACCAGCGAGAAGAGGGCCACTATCCGCACTCATCTGTAAAAATCCCTTTGTTTCATGAAGAAATAAAGTAGCATATTGAATTTAAGAATTAAATGTATGCGGGCGAGCCCGAAATCTTCGAGGTCCGACGGTATCCTTAGATTATTATCTACCTGAGTGAGGATCATCACTAGTAAATGATATCAGCTGCCTGCTGGGGGATTAACATAATTGGTGGGGAAAGCTAGGGTCATCACTTCACCTTTCGTACCTATTTTGGTTTTGGTAAAGCCTTTACATAAAAAGAATGAATAGTAACAATCGAGGGAAGTCTAAACCGACGGAGACGCAATCACTGCATTTGAGGAAGAAATTAGCAACCTTAAAAGAACGTTGGTCACAAGAATTTGACAAGTGGCTATACCGAATGCGTAAATGTATTGAGGTAGTGGGAGAATATGTTGAAAAAGCAGAATAAAGTTTCTTAAAGAAACCTTGTAATTTTTCTGTATCTAACAACTTTCAGCATGACCCTAGTATATTTTTTGTTTCTTCCAGAATCCTGAGCTTGCCCGACCATGGGAAGGAACCTACGATGCTACTAAAGCAAGGAACATGTGTTTCCAAGATCCAATTCTACATGGTTACCGGGCGATAATGGTGACCAGGATCCCCCTCCTATTTTGCCGCCATCTCCTGGGAACACTTACAATTCGTGATTGCGAAACGTTAGGAAGAAATTCCAACAGACGACGGCCTAAGAACCCTAACAACACTATATTCTCTACAGATGATGCCAGCAAAAGCCTCAAGACTTTCCCTGAAGTATGTTAGTTCTAACCAAAATTTTTTAAAGAGTTACAGGATTACTCGAAAGTTTTTGTAAAATAATTTCAAGACTTATGTACATTTATGTTCCGTAGATTTGTAGCAAATGCGTATACAGATAGTCATTAGGAACTTTCAGACAAATATGGAAAAAGGTATTTCGTCAACGTAAATTGCAACCAGAAACGAATTGCACAAATATAAAATAGTTCCTAGGAGCAATCAATGAAAAAATGGTGAACGTCCAGTCAAATGATAAAAGACTTTTTCACCTATTCACATATTATAAAATATTGTTCCTGGTAACTGATTTTATACAGATAAGGGAGTTGAAAAATTGGACTTAAAATTTCATAAACGATAGGAATCGATGAAGGAAGAGAAAATGACGACAGAGATTACAAATTTGGCTAACAATAGACGAACTTCTATTTTGCTAGTTTTATCGAATACAAATTCTAGTAGTCACTCCTTTTCTTCGTTATCTTACTTGTACAATAGCATATGTCCAATTTTTAAATTCCCATATATGGTTAGTAACATGTTTGTACAAGAGGATGGAAGTGTAATGCTGCAGAAACACACAACACAGACATAACGTTTAAGTACATGGTGGGTAATCTCAAAGTATACGAAAACAAATAATTTATTATCTCACTGCTAACATTGTCTCACGTATCAATATTGGGTTCATATTTGAAGCTCATGGACTGCGGTCGGGGAAAGAGAACAGGAAGGAAGTATTTCACCGGCGAGTGATCCAACTTGTATTGTTTTTCGTAAACTTTGATGGAATATTTGTTAGATAGTACCATATGCCTCAAAAATATATTATTAAATCACATCGATGTTTGCCTAGTAAATCTACGACAAAATAAGTGACGCAGAATTTCTCAAATAAAAAGCTGTATATATCTTCATAAATGTATGCTTGTGTGTTAGTTAACTTTATAAAATTGTTAGGGGGAGGCCAATAAAATTTCCAGATAGTTCGACAATTTTGAACTTCCTTCATGCTTCTGAAACTTAAGTGCCACACTGATTCATAGTTAAAATATATAGGATGGATTCAAATTTTAGTTTTTTTAATCACTGCCTATGAAATACGTTTTATTTCATTTCTTTGTCTATCACGGACTAACATACTGTTCACTCAATAATATCCTTTCAAATATACAGTATAATATAACATCCTTTCTGTATAGTTTACGGCATAATTAAAATTCATGAGTTCATGCAGATTTGATGACGTCAGCAAACTCATTCTGACATATGGTACATATCTGGAAAATACTATATATACAGAATATGTATTCCAACAGAGCGCATATAGCTTGCAGTTAATAAACCTCCCATTAGTATGATCTATATGAGAGTGTCTTTCGGGAAATTTATCAGCAGCAAGTTAAATTTTATAGCAACAGAGTAAGCTCAGCCGACAGAGACTTTTGAGTCAACGTATTTTTGAGAATAATCTGGAATCAATGTGGTGATCGATTGTCGTAAAGGAACTATTCGAGAAACCTTTAAGAATCATTTTCTTGTCGTTTTCCTCAAATACTGCGAGTGAAATCAGAAAATATCTCCTCAGCGTTCTAGAAGCTTTGGAGGCCATAATTTGGAATTATATGGTTTTATTCTGCATTTGAAACGAAATTACTAAATGAAATAACCTTTTCACAGCTGGATTTATCGTCTAATGGGTTGACAAGTTTAGATGTGACAATCATTTCAAGTAATCACAGAAGACTTAAATCATATTTCTGTTAAGCATTAATTTTGATCAAGTTCCAACTCGCCGCTCTCGGGGGTAAAATTAGCTATAATTTTTTGCTGTTTCAAGTTGGGGTTTTGACTATATTTCAAGGTGAGCCTTTATAAATAATTGAGTGGAACTTGATAATTTTGAAATTGGATGGAAGTGGGAGGGCCATCAGATCCCTCAAAACTGATCGACATTTATATTTGTCATAATTCTGTAGAAAAGTCGCATGATATTGGATCGAAACACTTACTGTTTGTAGTGAATCGCATGTAGCCAATCTTAAACACATAAAGTGATACCTTGGAAGATACGTCACGGTCGCAATATAAAAATATTATTTCAGATTTTATACAACGTAGCTCCATGATAAATGTGTATCCAGGTAGAAAAAGGGTTTTAATAGAGTTTCATAATCGTACCATTAAAAAGTCAAAAATTAGCGATAACTTTGCGAATAGTCTATCGAATGAGCTTAGGATATGGCAAGCATGCAACTGAGCAGGGTACAGAACATAAGAAAAAAGCAAATATGTGAGTTGCTAATAGATCACAACAGATTATAAAATAGAACTTTCAAATTAATAGTAGTGGTGCTACGTAGTATCGTAACTTTGTAACTACTTTGTGACAGTTGTAGTAGCATTGAATTTTCTGTAATGATATACTTATCATGCTATATATTTGAGCTGGTTGGTCATGAAGTACTTTCAAGGGTTTCATTGATCATAATCATAACATTCGTCTTGTTAAATCAGTCGAATTTGATAATATATACATGAGAATTTAATGTTACAAAATACATCCTATGACAAACCTTTCGCTCTATTCAGTAGCATTCTTACAATTTTATTTCAAAACGTATCAGCTTCAGTTGCTGAACAACTCCACGAAATGGAAGCACTCGTAATTTCTAGGAATCCTTTTTTAATACATGGTTTATATATTTTTATAGTCTTTGTCAAAATTTACGTTCTATCTCTATAATCTGTGTGTGATTAGGCTGCGTGGCTTGTCACAAAAAGCTGAGTAAAGACTCGCAGGAGCGTAGTAGAAGCAGACTCTGCACCTCTCTTGTTAGCACACCAGATGATTTATTTTCTGTTAAATATGTAAGGTTGTATGGTTTTTGTTATTTTATATGTTTTTCCTTTGATATAATCTTTCCTCGCGCAAGCCAATTTGCACCAAAGCATGTTGCACATTGAGTGTGTTAGTTTGTAAACTGTGTATTACTCTCACAAAATGACAGTTATTCCAGTTTCACTTCTATAATTTTTTCCATTGATTTATGACTTATTTATGGACTTATTATATTCATTGTGAAACTATGTGCCTAGTTTTACTGGAATGCTAATCTTAATCAAAATTAGAAAATCCTATAATCAGGACTAACACTGACAAAGTTTTATTTTTTGAGACATACCTATGATAGAGCAGCAATAATAGGTAATGGATAACCTCAGCTACCTTAATTATAAGATGACTGGGCTGCTGTCATTTTGTGCGTATAGGGAGTATGACGCAACAAGGGGATAAAATAGAAAAATATAATCGGTATCTACTTCTCCTAACATTATTATAAAAAAGCAACAAAAATATCTAACTAAAACAAAAAAATCTTGATAAACCAACTGCAAACTCCATTTTAAATGTGGCATATCAATTATTTTCGGGGCGGGATACATGGTACCAAACATCGTCGAAAAACAAAATTGTAACTTACCTGATTTGGCAGCAATCTGGAAAAAATAGACACGCCCGAAAACTTGAAATCTCGAAGTTTTCACACGAGGTTTTGATAAACCTTTCGCGAAGACCGAACGTAATGTACTAATGATCTAGATGTAAAATAAATAGAATGAAACCTAATCCAATAAGCCCTAGGAGGCCATACGATACACCGGTTAGCGTAATACGCAGCAGTATTAATAACTGGGTAATCGATAGTTTCTTTTGATGCAGTATCTAGTGGTAGGTATGCTTTTCACTGTTAGTGTCATTGGTTTTGTATTACGACCTAAGACGCTTTGACACACCTAATCACATGTGATGATTGTAATTATCAAAAAAATAACGAATATTAAAATATAAACTCGAGAAAGATAAAAAACAGGTTTGGTGAGGTGCTGATAATTTTTTGCTTTTTGGTCATTTGGTCAATATATATATATATATATATATATATATATATATATATATATATATATATATATATATATATATATATATATATATATATATTATATATGAGTATAGATGTACTTATGTTGTTTGAAATTGTAGAGAATGTGGTTTTATCAGTACTTTTTCGGACGTCATTGTCTTAAGGTTTTTTGTGCTTAACAACATTTCGATTGATGTGGTAGCTTCAATCGTCTTCAGGTGAAAGCTGGACCATCAATTAAAACCTTGTGAAATTCTAAAGACAAAGTAAGTTCGAAATAGTATTACTAAAATATAGACTTATGCCCTCAAAATATCTACAGTTATAACCATATATAATACTTTTTCGGACTTGCCTCGTTTTGCACAAAGTTCGAGTGATGTAGTCAAATCAATCCTCTTCAGGACAAGTCTGGATACCACATCAATCGAACATTGTGATGCCAAAAAAAATTAAAATAGTGGAAGTCCAAAATAGTATTATTAAAATGTATACTTATGTCCTTAAAATATCTCTCAGCACCGCAATTAGGTCATGTTCAGGTCTGTATTACCCGTCCCGACGCTTTACTTGAAGGATTTCATTTCCTATCTTGTTAATCCAATTATTTGGTTATTTTCAATGTTGTACTCTTGTGTGTCTAATTTTAGATATAATATGATCAGTACCTGGTATACCAAGTCATAGTGAGTATGGAATACATTTCTTAGATAGTAGATGGTATTTTAGCGGACAACCGAATATTGGAAGTCGTCTTATCTCTGCCGAACATCCGATTATCTTTTATTGGCCTATCTGGTCTGCTTGATCAAAGTAAGCAGTACAAGAGAAGAAAAAAACCGTATGAAGCCCTTGTATTTGTTTTGATGTGTTGAACGAATTTTAAGACGAAAATGTGGAAGTTTTTGTATGTTCTCGGATATGCGTTCGTGTTTTGTTTAATGATGAGCTCATAGACGAAAACCGGAAACATTGATTGCCTGTCAAATACGTAGTCCGATTTCATTGGATGAATACTATAAAGAACGCTTTCTATGTGAGGTCTGTAATTCCAAGGCCTTAGGTACTCCCAAGCCAAATTCAAGTAGTAGAAAATTTCATATAAATGTGTCCTAAAAGTCTATCAAAACTTTTTTAAATTGGCTTTTTGTTAATAATGCGATAATATTGAAATTTGAAAGTTTGTTCATTGTCATAACGTTCCAAGTGAGTAGAAATAGACTAGAAGATAATTATCAATTCCAGTGGCGTATCAGGAGCCACGAATAAAATTGACAAGAAATTTGAGGCAACAGAATTATAATCTTTTTTCGAATTAAGCAGCTAAAATATGACCATTCATATCAAGAATAAGTACTCAAACAATCCTTCTTATAATCAGACTGATGGTAATTTCACAATAAAACATATAAGTATTTTAATAGTTACAGAAATAAATTATCCTATTTACATTTGAAAAGCTCAAAATGTACCATTCTGTTCTATGAGTAGGTGTGTCAACCTATTTATTGCTAAAACTGATTCTAAACAGAGTTCCTTTCACTCTATCCGGCCGACTATAGGTTCTAAAACCTCCGCACAAAGCATTAATATGACTACAACAATATAGATGCGAAACAAGTTATAATTTTTTTTCTGAACACATAGTGGAGCAGAAAGCGAGCAGAGAGCAAATAAGAGCGGAAAGCGTCCAAAACAAATATGTGTTTTCAGATTGGCTTCGCCGCAGTATAAAAAACATGATTCTGTTTCTGACGTTCTGCTTTCTTTTTGCTCCCCGTTCCACTATTTTTGAGTCTCAGTAATGTTCACCTAATTTGTTACTCCAGCATATGATTAAGGTCATTCATGGAATTGATATGCCACATGTTGTACAAAGAACATTCATTTTTACAAATTGTGATACGGCGCTGAAATGGATGTTCCGTGTACCGCGAAAACTACTAAAAAAGCCACGTCGTTCTTCAAAAAATATCCAAGCTGGAATGTATGACTCACCTTGTATTGTTGTGTGTTCTTTGTTCAAGAAATCCGCTGGACTTGGAGGCGGAGTCTTCAACACTCTCGGAGATCTGGGTTCTGGAATAAAAGATAGTATTGAGCTAGTGGCGTCACATAGGCACGTGTCTATTTTTTATAGATCACTTCTCACAAATGTAAGAATGCTTATTGCGCTCCAGAAACACCGTCAGAGGATAAATGTCTATTCACATTGACCTTGAAACGCTGTAACGACCGAGAAACCAACTCCCTGTCAGCCTTTTCCAGAACGCAAACAAAATTATGTCAGTTAAAGACGAATCATACGTTTGTCAAGTGTCTTTCTCCAAACAAACGTAGGGTGCATTCCTGGTCAGATAAATTTCAACTAATTTCAAAGACAAGAGCAGATGATAATATTCAGAAGCTATATTGGACAAAAATGTGAACAGATGAAAATGCCGCCATATCATGGTATATTATAGAAACTATTATAATTCTGATGAACAATGAAGATAGCTTAATCCAAACGAAAAACAAGGATATATTGCATATTCATGTGATGGATAATATTGAATCAAACTTTGTTCTTTTTTTGTGTGACTTCTTGCATTTTATCTACCAGATGGACAAAATATTCACAGGTAAAAATTACACATTCTTGTATCGCACTGAAATACAGAGATTAATCCAAAAACAACGTATTTCTGTCTTATCTAAGAATCAACAATAATTTGATGGAAAATGAGAGATTTTAATATCGTTGCTTATGTTTTGTTACGCGACATACTCGTACTAGCTAAAATCCAAAGAATCGATTACTTGAAAACTAGATTTTCTGTTGTATAATTATTAATCGGTTGTTATACTGAAAGCAGTTTGAGAGAGGCAGCGCTCGACATTAAAATGATAAAATAGGTTCGGTCCAACAAAGATTTCCTCTGAAATTCGGAATTATATTCAATACCACGTAGAGTCCATTATAGAACTTACAATTATAGAATTTACTAAGTCGCTTTTGAAATGGCTGAGAATTGAATAAGACAGATTATTCATTTTGACCTACAATATGACAGAGTAAGCTAATAGTCAATAGAGAAAAATTTATTCGACTATATTACAACCTATCATATTTTTACCACAAGCATGTTCCGTCGTATTTCAACAATATCGTTTAACTATGCCTTTTGCTTGAAGGCGTTTACAGTATCGAAAAATGGATATCAAGTTCCACGGGTTATGTAGATTTCCATGATTTGCATAAAAGAAAATTGATAATAACGTAGCTTGTTAGACAGATTCATAATGAAGAAATCTGATCAAATCTTAGGCTGTAAAACAATTCCAAATCTGTTGGTACATCTCAATGAAAGTTGCGAATTTTGAATTCCTATGATTGGAACGTCTTAATAGCTTTACACAGGTTCAGTGAAATTCGAAACCATTCGGGACTTCTATTGGAATGAATTCACTGTTATGTGAACAGCGTGAATAGTTTATGGTACTACTTTTCTATTGGTTATATAATCTGTACTCACACGGTGAATCCTGGCACTAGCACTTCTGATCACTGTCTAAATATCAAACGGTTATATTAACTGTTACAGATAATATTCCGCTTTGCCATAACTTGCAAATAATCGTCACTATAACATTCCCTATACGACACTCAAACTGTATAACATATAAATCACAAAAGCATTGTGAGTTCAAAAATCGTAACATTCCGCATCATTTCCCATCGTTATTGGCTTAATGTGTTAAGCTGCCCCATTTTGACGGATAATATGAGTTTAATCTAGACGAACCTAGAGTCAAGGTATTAGTTTGCACATAGTTAAGGTATATTTCAGTTCATTTCAGTTTTTTATTATTGGTGGAATTAATTGTTAATATTGCCCTTAATATTATTTATTATTATAGTATTATTATAATTTATGATAAAAACAATGTTACACTTTAATATTATAATAAAGATGATGGCAATTGTCATAACTGAATTCTTTATCTTCATGTTCTTTTATGAAGTTTTTAATTTTAGTTTTGTATTCATTCATTTCATTTACATTTCACCCCTGTTGGTGGTATGTTGAAAAACTTAGGCCCTTGGTAGAAAAATTTTCTTTGCACCAGTTTTTTTGGAATGTCAACGCCCAGACTACAGTTGGTCGCAGTTCTAGATACAGTGCTTTGAAAATGTCTGGCTTGAAATATATTTTCAGAAGACACTGATATACATAAATATGTTGTATTTTAAACATTTGCATTTCAATATACACAAAATAGTCGACAATATATTGTCGATTGTGATTATCATTTTTATCAACGTGTTTTCAGTGTAAATGTATTAATGTAATTGTGAATGCATTACCATTCAGTTATACTTTTTGCTGTAGTAGAAGAATTATTGTTAATCAACAGGACTTTTATTGAAAAGTCTAAGCTGGTTTCCTGTGGCCCGTTTCGCGTTAGTCTTTGAAGCACGGCGAGACTAAGGATTGATGATTTATAAAGGGTATCAAGGATACTAGTCAACTAGCTAACGAAGTCCTATTATTAATACATAACTTAACATTATATTCATCATATCCAGCTATTGATCAATTCAATTCTTCTATCTTCTTCTGCATCAAGGAACATCGAGGAACGATCGCTGTCCAAATGTCCATGAAGCATTTTATCATGGTTTATTTCATGAGATATTTCATTCTTTTGAATTTATGATACTATTTATGCGGCTAGTTGATAGATAACGTGCATAGCCTTTGAAAACAGTCAATTTTGAGAGTCTGACAATGCTTCGAATATTAATGCGAAATGAGTTACGAAATACTTTCATTTGCGAAAACTTCTGTATAAATTGCATAATTGTATCCTAATGGTGGAAGAGTTCCATCATGTAAAAGTATCTGCAATTTACTCAATTTATGTCAATTCGACATTATAACAACAATTTCCACCTACCTTCGTCGGCGATCAGCTTGGGCCCGGCCCTACGGACCTTTTCGAAGCTCTCCGTCACCCCTTCCAGCAGATGGGCATCTTTTTCAGTCTTGTGCGTGGTGGTGACTGTTGTGGTGCTGATACGTTGTTCAGGCTGTGTTGTGCGTGATTCTATTGTGGTTTTCGTCGTGGCTGTCTCACCAGTCACCAACACCGTGGAAGTGGATGGAACTGTGGCTTTTACGGTTTCCACGGTTTTGGTTACGGTTTTGTCCGTTTCCGGAGTTATTCTCGTAGTTGTGGTTGTGGTTGTGGTGGTTTTCGTGGCTTCCTCGGTCCGGGATTGCTCGTGAACCTATCATAATACAGGTAGATACATGATGACCATTTAGCTGATTGTTGCTTTTTACAAAAAAGGTTTCAGGAAAATATGGTGTCAATTAGGTCGAGGTAACATCTCCCACGGAAAAAAATGAGAAAAAATAGATGGATAAGGTTTATTTGACTCTTCGTAAATGCATCGAAGGCTTGTTATATTCATAAGTCGAAATTCATCGCGTCGTAGAAGAAAAATGCATGAATAGTTTTATGAAAAATAATGAGAAAAGCATGGGATCGACCAACGACCAACAGTGAATAGCACAGGAATGGCAAGCACTTTATTTATACTGCTATATGTCACAGTGTAAATATCTAACGCGGCAAAAACTCATCCCCTTATTTCACCACTATTACTTGTTGCCTAATCAAAAACCGGAAAGCATACACCCTCTCACCTTCGTACAGCTAGCTGCATTATAAAAAGCCTAAGATTTCATTATTAAAACATGTAGCGTGTCATTGTCTTCGAAAAAAATGGCATCTCATGCGAAACCACTATATGTCTCCGCCACTGACAGTCATAATTCCGTAAACTTCGGTGGAGTAGACAGAACTTCAGCACTCATTGCGCAATAACCTCCAGGGTAGACAGTTGCGGAAAAAAAACAACGGAACATTTCACGTAATTATGTTCCAGATCCAAAGTGTGACAAATAATTTATGTTTAACAGGTACTTAGGACTATCGAAGTCAAAAGTTTTCTTCTACCAACAGGGCAAAATAGGTCTTGGTTATCACCATCCTTCACGTTTGATTTTTGAACATCCTCATCCCATTTTTTTTAAATGATCGAATGTCTCAGAGGCATCGAAAAAACAACCTAGCATGCACCGAAAGCTAGTGACGTGGGAAGTAAAAGGTTTGATAGAAGCCGTGTCAACATATGCGATTGATTTTTTTTTACATATCGTTCGACTCTCCTAACACTTGTTCTGTTTCATTAACATTACAACTGATATTTCGGCCGACTGGTCGAACATTTTCAAAAACGTACCTTCAGTCAAACTTGAACTCATTCAGTTATTACATACCTTTTGTTGAACTTCTGCGATTTTATCCTCCACTAGCCTTTCCTGTTTAATGGTCGTAATCTCCTGTACAATTTCACGACGTTGAGACGAAGCAGGAATGGTTCTCTCTGCGCTCAGTCGTTTCTCAATCTTTTCTCTCCTTTCTGCCACTGGTTTATCGAAGGGCTCCTCTTCCTCTTCTTCAGGACTCTCAATGACCTTCTCTTCAGCTGAGTACTTGTCTTTCTTCCCCTTCTTTTCCACTGCAGAATTAAATCGCATTATTCAGTATGGCTTAAACCTTATGTGCGATTATTTTCAATGTGGTAAGAATAATTAATTGTATATGTAAACCAGAAGGCATTAAATTTCCAGTCATACATAGAAAATGATGAAGACGCAGGAATCTATTAGCAAGTCGAACATAATGTTTTTCGAAAGGCAATATAAAATAATGCGGAAAAGATAATGCTTTTGATTTATCATTAAAATGACAGTTAATGAAAAATCTAACTCTGGCGATATTCACTTTTGCGCTTTGCCATATAACAACAAAATAATTATAGAGACGACTTTTGCATTGTTATTGGTTTCCCAAAATGTAATGCCGTCTTATAGCTGCCACAGTAATGTAGGTTAATTGAACACTTTGGCGTAACTGCTTCATTTATATTTATTGATACTATCCAGGATCTAATGGATGAAAAAGGTCGTCTAATTGAAAAAAATAAAATGAAGTATGTGTTCCAGCATCATCAAATTTAGCAGGGTTGTGTTTTACAAAACCCTAGTTTTTTTAATAGTCAAATATATTGATTTTGTGTACTTAAAGTATCCTGCAAACAAATAAATGTTACATTTCAAGCGCATATCCTGAACATTGCATCAACATGTTCGCATTATTGGAAATGTCATGATACTTTATTTGAATGATTGCAATTTCGATCCACCTATGTAAAAATAATTCGGTGTTGTTTCAAGATATACGAATTTGCCATCCATCCTGACAACGGTCGTGTAGATATTTCCGCACATTTTTCTTGTTCAAATCGTTATGTGAAACTTTCATATGCACAGCACAAGTCTATAATTGCAGACGTGAAACTTAGGCCATGAAATATCAAAATTTTCGTTTACCTATTGTCAGCAACAAAAATATACATGCTTTTTGAGTAGATTTTGTAGTGTTGAAAGGATTTATACATTCTAGGAACTTTGAGGTATTTCGATATTACCCGCTTTTGCTTTCCGTAAATCACAAACAATCTGTTGAATTATTTGAGGTCATTTAAACTATATACATTTGCCTTGTTGAACTGACATTTTAGGTCATTTCATACTTGTGCAAAATTGTAGTCATTCCATATAAAAATTCTCTTGTTACTGAGATATGCAAATAATGAATCTATGAGGATAAGTAAACAACTGAAATTAAATAATGAACAAATCAATGCTTTTTCAACCTCAACCAAACCGTGTCCTGGGTCGACTTTTTTAATTATTCTAACGATGTACCAACCTTCAGCTTGGTCGTCGATGATCTTCCTACTGCCCTCCTCTTGCTCTTTCAAAAGCCTCTTCTCAGCATCCCCTTTCAGTCTGTACACAATCTCCTGCTTCTCCTCCCTAATCCTGGTGACCTGCCGGTGGTCAGCGTTCAGGCACTGCGGTATGATGTCCTCCCTGCCAATTCTTCTTAGCGCATTCTCCAAGGTGTTCGTTTGCGCCTTGTTACTGGATTGTGAGGATAGCCACATGCGCAGCATGCTTTGCGCCTGTTTGGCCACGCTGTCGGGATACTCGGACTTTATCACATTTATCTCGGAGGCGGTAAGACCTAGTTGATTAGCTAGGGGGACCCAGTCTTCACCTGAACAAAAAAGAAGCTTTAATTATCTTTATCTCAAACAGCTTTTCAAGAAACGTAGATAAAGTTAGTGCCTGTTTCCGTAGTGGTATTTGAGTTATAATAAACATTCGGATACTCTGGATACAGAAGTCTAAGCATGAGGGGTTATCCATAATTTGACCACACGAAAAAAGATTCGATAGTACAATGAATATAGAAGCTTCACGCATATATGTTTTCACCATTTTCCCGAAAACGTCTGCAATACAAATGAGGAAAATATGATAGACGCTCACAATAATCACAATGAATCCTCTGGTTTAGAGAATTGCGATTTGGCAAGAAAATGTCGAGGAATCTATTTATATAGCACTGAGCTATGATTATCTTACTACCACGAAAATGAACGACCGGACTTAATGTATCGTTTCAAATTATTAGTGTTAGAACCATATTATTGTACTGAGAAATAAATAAATAAATAAATAGATTACTAACACAGGTGGGACAGTTGAGATCATATGAAGCAAGCAAATACATCCTACAATGGAAAAGCTAGCAGGAAAATGATTAAATGGAGGTTTTAAGAGCAATACTGTATTTCACTTGTACTAAGCTCTGGCTTACCTAACAAATTGCTCATATCAGCCAACCGTGGATCGGGCCTATAATAGTCAAAGTTTTCAGTGATGAAGGTATTTCTTCGCAGTGAATCCATATCAGGTAACGAAAGTGTATCCATCACAATTTCTTCAGGAAGAACTATGTTAAGGATGCAGACTGGCTGTTGTGGCGGTTCTCCTTTGGGTACCTGCAGAGATGGTTAGTCTTCGTTACAACGATTTGAATGAATTCGTTTTACTCGTATACAAGACGATTGACTAATATTATTCCTTTTAAAGATGAATCACGCCATTCATTATCATGATTATTATTATAAGTTATGTCATCGTTTATGCAGCCATTAAAAGAATGTATGTTATTCATTGAGTTACAAAATTATCACATCTGTATTATGTTTCCGTTGTTTTTAATCAAGCATGGAGTAAGGTGAACCGGTGGTTGCGACAAACATTTATTTTGAATTGTGGTTTGAGATTTCGTTAAAATTGAACAAGCGATTTTCATATAATTTTTAAGACTATCAAATATTTGTTGGTGAACTTGTTTTATTCCGATTATATTTATAACTTAGAAACGTCTGTTGCTTACAAGTCTAATTTGGGTGAGCCTAAATCACTGAGCTGCTCAAATTTGGCACATAATTATACTTGTTATGCATTGATTTTTCTAATATTTTGAGACCACATAACCCGATATTATCAGATTTACGCCTTAAATGTATAGCATCAGCCTGACTGAATACGTGAAATGAGTTTGATCCTTCAAAAAATTAAACTACATGAAAAAGTAATAAGATCCTGAAAGGGTCTGGAAAACACATGTGAGCTATAGATTTTTTGCACTCAATAATTCATTGACATTTCCAAGCATAAAAATAATATTCGGAGTTATGATGAATTTTTTATATACTTTTATTCCAACAAGAACATACTCAAAAATTAAACAACCTTCATCGAAGTGTTAGAAGTGATCAAAGCTGGCCAGAGAATATCGTCCTTCTCTGGCCAACTTCAATCAAAGATGATCAGACATGGCACATAATCGTGTAAAATATGGGGTGGTGATAATCACATGCAAATAAAAATTTCTTACATGTCAGTTCAGAGTTTATCAAAACTTCTGTGGAAATCATTTAATTTTAAGTTGCCCATTCATAATGGCGTTCACTCAAAAATAAAACTTATTTTAATTATTTTGTGCACATAGACATGCCCTGTTGCATACTTAAATTGATGAAAAGCTTGAAAACTAATTAAATATATCACGAACGTTGATCCAAACCTAATAAACCATCATTGTGACTTTTTCTGCTTCCCTAGAAAGTGTTGCGAAGCTTGGTTTCCGTGGTCATTATGAATATGTAAAATAAGCTACTACAGGTGGATATCAACAATATTGAGAAAATATCAACGAAACAATCGTACTCCAATTTTCTAAGTTACTAACCTTATCAATGAGTGTAATTATTACCTTTGGTTCCTTCATGAATAAACATCTGCCCACGGCCTCCGCATGTGGATCCTTAACTCTAACCGAAAAGGGAAGTCGATTTTCTCTAAACGCTCTGAAAGGCAACGACAGCTGATCCCCGCTCTTCGTCACAGGCACTAAATTTCCAGCAAATTCTACGTATTGTGGTTTTCCCTCCAATACCTAAAATTTATATTGTTTAATTTTTATTCACATGAGAAGCTCTGTATGTTATAAAAGTACGGTGATTCTATTCAATTTAACTTAACTTAATCAATAGCTCAAATCCCGAATAGCAATAATTAATTGTATCATAGTTACGTATTACGAATTTTCATAATGATCGATGTTAGGTATGAATCCCACAGGTGTATTTGAAAATAGAAGATATCTAAACTGTTTTCTGATACCAATGCTATGCGTTGACCCATGTTGCAGGTTATAGCGGGGGTATGTGATCATACCAATGACCACAAGCACAGCAAATGGGAGACAACCAGCACCGTAACTCTGCTATAATTTTTTTATCAAACTGATCAAGTGTACATCGCAACACTTCGTTAGATCTCATCGCCCAGTTTTCGCATGTGGTGTGGTGTTCAATATACATCAAAATACGCAGGTCCTGTGTGCCCTCTCGAGTTTGCACGGCTGTTTTCTTGTCACCTTCTGCTCACCAATTACATTGTGCATATATAGGCGCTCCTCATATTCGAAATTCAGAAACCATCATGTTCGGATTCAGCCATAGGTGGCCTGATTGGAATATTTCGTCTTCCCTCCACTACCATCACTACTACTGTGTCTTCAATCTCCCCGTTCTTATGTCATGTGAGTTAGATGCTTTATGAATTTTTCACCAAAAACCATACCGAAACCAACTCATAAGTTGATAAAGCAGATAACTGATGATAGCGCATGCTCAATATACTGTACAAAATTATCATTCCTAACCTCAACGTCTCTACTCTTCGCAACTTCCGTAAAGTGTTCCTGATGCTCCAGCGTTTTGTCCTCCTTGTCATCAGTCATGCAGAATACCCTCAGGCGGGCCTCCAATGGGTCAACTCGTTTGGCAAACACCACGAATTTAGCCATAAAAGGCACATGGATGGCTTCCCTGGAATAAAGTAGTGTATTCAACAATCAAGAATTATTGGTCATATTTGAATAATTTAGGTAATAATTATACCTTTGTTCACTTGAATGGAATGTAATCAGTTTGTGGGTTGATGGTACTAGAATTCAAAGCCATGGTCACAAAACAGTTTAGTGTAGTAAAATGCTTATTAGTAAATATATATTATTTGTTATGCTTTGAATTGCTTTATGGTATTTAACACTGTAAACTCTTACAAAAGCAGAAAACCTGTCGTGCCCCAGAAGCGCTACGATAGGATAAATATCTTTTCCCATTGCCATTACAGGTGCTGTTAACTGTAACTATTAGAGAATGAACTTCCTGGCAGGTCATTGAACAACGTTGAAGGTCTCCAAAATAATGACTTGGTAGAAGCTCGTTCGGTGTTTTTGAAGCTCTACCTAGTGAAGACGAGCGTGGGGATTGAGCTTTTATTTTGGTTTTGTCATACTAATGGCTCTCGGTGTATTATTTATTAGGTATTTTGATGTATGTGTATTCTGAAAACAAATTTATATCGATGCATAGAAGGTACTGAGTTAATATCGTTGACTCCTTTTTGATAGTTATACTTACTTATAGAGTTCCGTAGCCATTTTAGTCGCATCACCAATGTTTCTGCAGTCCATGAGCCAAAATCTGGCCGAAACCGTGGTGGTAAAGGAGACACAATCATTCACGAACGTGAGTGGTGTGGATCCAGTCACGTCTTCCCACTGCGCCCTTGTCGTTCCTCCTGTCAAAGAAATATAATCAATGTTAATAATACGCCTTATTCGTGAGAATACGATGGGAAACACACAATTGGCCTTGATTCACTCCATAATAATTTTTGAATATGAAATTGATTATATGGTTGATTATTTGATAAAGGAATGCAGTAAGAGTGATTGCTTCATATCAAATGCATCTTGCAATGTCTAAACTTGAAAAGAACCTCAATTTACTGTTCTAAATGGCTTAGCAAACTTTGCAATTTGATGGGAGTATTTTTGGTCCGATACAACGCTACTCCTGAACATAAAGCGTGTATTTATTTACTAGTGTCGGTACACTTGCTCGGATGGCAGATCAACCAATAAAAACATATTTTTTTATTTATCGATTGGATAAGATTTCATCAGGCATCTTTTTAGCAAACTGAAATATGAGAAAACCTGAATTTCCCATCAAATTTTATTGTTGGTAAGATATAACTTGGAAGATAAGATGTTTGCTTTTCAATAAGACTCAAATACGTATTAAATAGGTATTAGTGACTATTTAAGTAAATGGCTTTACATTAAAGCTTTGCCAATGCGTAGAAAATCAACTTGATTGGATATTTTTACGGGATTTTTCCAGGAGTTTTATCAGGGCATGGATAAAAGTTACAATTTCCATTTGTCACATTTAGAAGCAAAGTAACAATCGCATGCTTTTAAATTTCATAGAGAAGCTGTTTGACCATTTTTCAGTCTATTTTATGACACTTCTTCATCATATAATCTCAGATGTACCGTTCAGATCATTTGATAGATTTGTAATGGATATCAGTCGAGCCCCTACAAGGTAGTTCGGATATAACCATAAAATTTCATAGATTATGTCTCTTGAGACTCAGATGTTGTTTTAGTTTGGTAAAAATATGCCTGGAATCTTCCAATATTTCCGAAGGTGATTGAAGTTCATTTGTTATATTCCTAAAGTTCCGGAGTTTTGAGTAACATTGTTGAAGATATTAGAAATTATGCTGTATCAAACTTCATTTTTGAATGTTTTACAAAAATTTCAAAATGCTTGGGAAATAGAGATAATAGCTTTATAGAATTAGTGACTGTTCCGTATTTAAATTTGATTTTTGAATGAATACCTCCATTTTATTATATAGAATAAAAAACCAATGACGTTTTCCAAAAAGCTCCAGGAAATTACATTACATAGGTTGAGTTATACAATAATACCAATAGGGTTACAGCTTTGTTGACTAGTTCTTCTGATTTTCCCTACATCCTTACGTTGGTTTTGAGAGGACCAGGATATGCTACAGAATTAGAAATCAAAACTATTACACATAAAAAAAAATACTCCATTCATTATTCATCACCACGTCTTGCGGCACCGAATATGTTTGGTTTTCTAGTCTGAACACACCCTAGGGATGCGCACAGTTCGACTTGAAATGGATTTAGTAAGTATTATTACCTGGAGGATAAAAAATAGGCCAATTGCTATGTTCGGTTTATACAGATAGTACAGGCGATGAAGAATGATAGTCTATTAGATTGTTGCGTGGAGTAACTAACTGGGGATTCCAAATGATCTAGTGCCACATCATAGACAACTCAAAGTATGCAACTAGAAAGATCAGGAGATGACAACTAAACTGTCGGGAAACGTTCCATACCACTATAATTTTTGGTCCAGGATACACATTTTACTATATATGTTTTTTGTCACACGTTTCTCATTGCGAAAAGCAATTTAAGATTGATAGTTTTTACCTAATCTAAACATAGACAAACACATATTGAAATTGGTGTTTTAAGCACAACTTCTACAATTATGGACAACTTCAAACACAATGTGTATTGTGAAAAGCTTATAGGTTGGTTCAGATTTTTATCTGTGCCTTGAGTACCAATCCACTATAAGCAACCAAAGTGCGATATATAATTCAGAAGTAAAATTATTATTGTCAAACTGAGTGCAATGAATTTTACGGACAGCAGGGAAGGCTTATCAAGTTTCATTCGAGGACATTACATTAGAAAAAACTTCACGCAAGAACCTCTCTACATCACTCAACGCCTGTACTGAAATACATATAAGAATTAAAGGCGTAGTAGCTTGAAATGTTCATAGATTCAGTGACATACAGTATTTACAGATGCAAACATAGTGTGTAGAGAAAAAATCCATCAGCGACGAGACTTCTTGAAGCGTAAATTCTTGCACAAGCAACTTTCCTCAACATTCAATCAGGCATGAAAGATCCAGTTGTAGTCAGGTGGAAATTGTTATTAAATTTTATTAAACAACATTTGAAAACCTTTGAGGAGGTTGTTAGGCATAACTAGAAGTAAATTTAACCTTTGTATCTTCTCAGTGGTTTTCATCTTGCCGATTATTCAAACCACGGATAAAAATATTTCTGATTTACATATGTGATTCCGTTAATCGGGAAATGAAAGACGACGAACAGTTTTTTTGTAGGTAGCATGAGCTTCTAGTTTTGGAAAAGCTTGGAGATAGTAAATATTTCAAATATTCTTTCAAAATTAGTAACACTGGTTACCATTTCACAACATCGACAGTGGAATGAAAATCTCAAAATTTGTTAACTTCTAGTTATGCTACAGTTTTTCAGAAGGACATAGTTCTGACATTATGACAAAAACTTACAATTCCGCCTAGACTAGTAAGGGTACGCTTACACATTACTCTGTATTAAATTGAAAAACATGTGAAAATGATTGCTTTTACTCTAGAAGTAGCGCTACTATAGCATATACAAAGTAATAAGAAAATAAAACGCGACATTAAAGCATTTACAGAAAAGTTGTAATTAGATGAAATTATATAGCTAAAAGTAGTTGAAATCACTGTCTCGAGAAATAGTTGATGATTTGGTCATTTATATACTTCCATGCAAAACTTCTATTTTGTTTTGTTCTGTTACTTAGGGGTATAGGAGTCGTGACTTTAGGTATTTTCATACATTTAATTTGAATTAATTTCAACTTCCATGTAGAGTTTTTGGAATCGCGTTATTTTCTTTATTTATTTCATACTAAATTTACGTACAATTCCGTCACATAATTCGCTCGCCTTTGTTTAAGCCAAATGGTTTACTTCAGATCAAGACTTTTACTATAGTCCAGGTATTGTTTTATTCCAAATGAACGATTGTGGATTCTTTCAGTTGCAATAAAAAAATAATGCTAAATGCGTATACACAGCTTTGAAGTAAAACATAAAGCATACAGTTGAAAATTGGCTATATCAAATATATTACTACATGAAGTTTTAATGAAAAACAAATCACTTTAATGCGTATAATAGTTTTTGAGCTACTCTTAAACATGGGTATACAGATATCTAACGGTTGAAAAGGAAAGTTCATATTTCTTCTTTTTTCCTGTATATTGATTTAGTTTCGAATACAGTTCTTCATCATTAATGTAAGTTGGAAAATATCCTATTACAGCTGATTGAGTAACGAAATCTAACATGTTAGTATACTTATCCAATGAGCAATTCTCAATAAGATTGAGCAAGGCAGAATGATTAATGACCGATTTTTCCGGTTATCTCGAAATTAATTACAAGGTCTTTGATTAAACGATTTTCTGTTATCTGTAAGCTTTGGTGTCTTTTGAATAATCTCTTGCGATCATTAGTAAGTTAATCAAACTCATCATGTATCTTTCTCCCCTGTTGATATAGTCTGAGTAAAGCTTCGTTTGTTTTCTGCATACAAGAGTACAGGCGAGTAGTGCTAATGCTATCATTCCTTGATGTTGTCCGTTATTGCAACAGTAGCATTCTTCGTATGTTTGACATTGCAGATCATTTTGCCTTTTGTTTATTTTATTGACACATCTTAGATTATTTACAGATACGGTATTTGAAGTGGCTATTCCTAAGTTATATCTGTTGTTTGCTGCTAGTAAAGCTGTGTGTTGATTTTTGCACCTCCATTGTAGACTCCTGTAAATTCATCTAATTCAACAACTTTTTTCTATTAACTAAGGTCGAAGGTTTGGCGGTAGTCGGTAAACCACACCGATATCTTTAAGGTCATATTATCTTTGCCCATTTAACTATTTCAAGAAAAAGGTTGCTGCTATTTTTGCTTCAAATCGAATATTGGCTACATTTCTATATTTTTCTTGGTGAACCTAGTAACACACAGAAGTTTCATCATTGAAAGGCCTGTAAGTCATGATGTCGTTGCAGATAATTTTTTTTTGAATGAAACAGAGCTGATATCAAGCGGTCGTAAAATATGCAATTAATATCATAATACCACCTCTAGCAATGTACCTACTGAACTCCGATGTATGTGATCTAGGCTTTACTCAGTTTCCAAATTGTGTGTGTAATAATGAATTATTCCGAAGAAAATGTTATTTTCTGTTAGCTCAACTCCATAGAAGTAACAAACAGCGACGTAAAAGCACAACATTAACAAAAGATTATTTTTCGGAAAAATACTATGATTACCTATCCAGGTTAATGAAATAATGTATCTACGTATCTACGTATACCCAGATTCTGCAAACTATCATTTATTATTTGAAAAAATGCCTTCCCATCATCAGTCTCCATCATACACAGTCGCAGTTAATATTATCGATATCGATTGTTTCGGATTACTCGACCAATTATTTCCTTGAAAAGATGCACATTGAGAATTTTTTATTACTTTACTCTATGCATATACATTTAGGCAAATCCGACGCACATAGAGAGCAAACAGCGAACAGCTCAGTTTTCGTTAGATCAATGATCATCTAGGCAAAGTACGTAAATCTGACCTTATACTTTTTATATGATATACAGTAATCAAACAATAATATTTTAGTTTCTATGTTTCCACAATTGAATCCAATTTCCATGTCCTGTATCACCTTTTTCAATGAGAAAATTAACTGCGTAAACGCCGAAATCTAGAGCAAAAACAATAAATATGTCCATTGTCGTTTACATAAAAGCAGTCATATGTTTCCAGAGGAGTGGATGTAGCTGCAAAATCGCTGTTACTGAGAATAAGTGTAACCATACCCATGTAGTGAAGCAATGCTAAAGTGATTGAAGCAACGAAAGCAAAAGCATTCAATATCAACGGTTTCAGAAAAGACCAGTCGGCAACTAACTCCAACAAATCAGTTTTTAATTTGTTTTCATTGATAAGTTTTCGTTCATATACGACATAATGTAAACGACTGATCCAAAAACTAAATAGGGACAAAAAAGTAAAATTTAAGAAATAGTTCAGTCAATAGACACGTGATATTTAACTCATTGTAGAGAAGATTACCTAGTTTAGATATTTAATAACTAAAGGGTTTCTGTTTGTGACCTTGCTTTCCAAAATTATGTTGCTGTATGATTAATATCTGAATATGTGGATTTGAGATGATTTTATCTATAAAAGTTTGCCATCGTTAAGATGTGTAATGGTTCAAATGGACTGTTTAGAATCGAACTAAAAGGCGCTTCATATTTACTTTTTATTCATAGAAGTTAGTGTGATGATTGCATAGTTCAATCTCAATCTGTATATATGATTGTATAGGTATTATGCGCTGTAATGGTGTGCTTCCAAAGAACAGGTTATAACAGACGATCTAACCATGTCTCAAAACATAAAACGATTATATCCAGAGGATTTTCAACAACATTAATGCTCTTTAGAGCAGCACATACGTTTATCTTTAATGATACGTATTTGTTTCCATCATATTCATTATGAATCTCGCGATAGTATCCAAAGACTAATTAATCAACCATGTGAACCAATATTTCTTATCTTGATCGCCTTTGAAGGTTTTTATTAAGGATTAAACGAAGAGCAACTTTGTGAAACTTTGTATCATACGCACTTGCTCTGAACTAGAACTAGTCTGGTGTTAGTTTTTATACTCTAGACGATGACGAATAACTCATATGCTAAAACGGTATGTATAATATACAATAAAAACACATACTTGGAAGATATAGTTGTATTTTCTTTTCCATTAGACAACATGGTAGAACTTTTGTCTTATAGATATTTTTCACCGAGCAAGATCACAAACTCACCACATCGGGCTTGGTTTTTCAACCAGTCTGGTGTTTTGAGAGATAAAACATGTCTATTGAATGCACCATAAATGCAGCAAATCTATAATAAAGGTGAAAAATTGCAGTTTGTGTTTTCGTGATTTCATATTTTATTCATAAATAACATAAAAATTAACGACTAAGAGGCAAAAGTGGATACAGGGGTATACGGAAATTACGCCAACCAAACCAACATCACTACAGACTAACCGATAACTTCCACACAAGGGTCGGTTTAGTATCGAGTAATTTTTGGATACCCCTCATATTCGTAGAATCAAAACATGAAGTGAAAATACACAGTTTACGGTGAGAGTCAAGGTCTATATACAAAAAATACGCGACAAAGAGGTTGTTCTCAAAAGTCATGCTTTAGTGAAGGCTGAACGGTTGAAATGTGAATGCGATTTTTGGCACGACATTCCTAGGTTTAAGGTTTATGTAATGACGTTTCCTATCTTCCTTACAAAGTACTGAGTTTTGATTTGGTTACCACCTTTATTGAACCTTTGTCTGTATATGTCTTTGTTTCACATTCCTATAGATAAGCTTCATATAAAAACATCATACCAACAGCAAGACAAAAAATGGCAACAGAATATCGAACATTTATTATACATTATTTTAGAGCTACATAACGATACTAGTTCTTAGTTGTCACGCAGATGACTATTATGAGTTCTTCTTCAGTTTTTAGAGTGCCCTATCTCACCAAACGTTAAGCTTAATGATGATGCTTCAGTTAGATTCCATTTTGAAAATACTTCCTTTATTGCGAATTAAAGAATTTTATATTTTTTCAATCATCATAGCAATTAAACTTGTTAACACATGTATATAATAATAAACTGTAGGAACTTGATCAGAATTATATTTTAATACAAGTTCCTTTCACATGAAATTGGCTGATGAAGTAAGTTTTGGAACTTCAGGCAGCTGTCCTCATGATCCGCCACGTCCAAAACATGTACTTTTGGGATGCTCCTGTAACCCTTATCAAAATACCAAATTATGAAGTATTTGAATCTTAAAGATATAAAAAGATTGATGAAATTTAAAAATTCGGAATTTTTTAATTCATACACGTAAGTCTGGTAGTGAAAAAAACAACGGTAAGGCGCCTGCGTAAAATGCAGGAGGCTGTGAGTTCAATCCCCACTGACGGCAAATTTTCTCATCTCAATCTCAATTTTCTAATTATTATTCGAAAAAATCATGTTACCGTGTGCCTTAAGAGTAATGTTAATTAATTAACCCTATTACCATTGCTTTACAATTTGAAATAGGTTATGGGAAGAACTCATTCATTTTCTTTTCATTAATAAAGCTGGGTTAACAACTCAAAAGTTATGGGGGGACTTCAGTTTCTTATTTAGAATTTTTATGAAAAGTACAATAAAAATAATAAATGTTTGATTGTTAGATTTGACCAAAAACCTTACTGCGAAGTTAAACAGAAGGGTAATAGTAATGATAATGATGCTATAGTACTGAGTCCTTTCCTATACATGACACTCTATCTAGATATATTTTGGAATGATCTTAAAGTATTCAGATACAGCTACAATCAGAAGAAATATTAATATCGTCCCGATCAAGTACAACGTCATAGGATCTTTCTTAAGGTTGTCTAGGGATTTCAGTATTAGCTAGAAGTTGCATCAGATTCTCATTAAAAAAGGTGAAAGTGTAACCAAACCAAAACCCTATTAGTCTAAGGTCATGTTCACCCACTAAACACATATGTTTTTTATGAAATGCAGTTTTAATCAAGGATCGTCTATGAGCGTAATCGTATCCAAAGCATCCTCTGTAGCAATATTCCATCTTAAGTATGTTAGATGCTCTTTAAGGCTACGACTTTTGAACATAGTCTGACTGATATCTCGGTCAAAAAAATACCTCTAGAAGATGATAATATGTATGTTCAGCAGGTCATGTCAGTGAATGATCGTTGGGCGCACAATAGTATTTACAGGAAGTTTCCCTTTCAACCAGCCAGAACACGATTTTCATGAGATCCGTCGTAAAAAATACTTCAACCAACTATATCATCTACATCTCAAGTTATGATTACCACATACATTAGAATATGTATCAATCGAAGGTAGTACCGATTGAAAAAAATGTGCTCTTAATTTGTATATTGTTTACTGGAAAAATATGTACGGTTCTTGATAGCATACATAGCGATACAGGGACATACATACATTGATACTGAAACTAGCTTGGCGGCTCTACATAAATAAAAAATGGATTTTTCACATTTATATTTGTTACAACTGAGACTCAACAACGTTGTGGTTCTGAATGATGGCAAAAATAAATTTCTTATCTCCTAGTGGTATTTTTAGTTGTAATGTCCGTCAAATGATTCCGAAAAAGTGGAACTCGGTGGATAGATATCGCCGAACCTTTATTAAAATTGCAACGCAAAAAAATAACATAGAGAGGTTCTATAATGGGTAGACAGGACCTTTTACTGTAATATAGGCTCTCACAAGAAGTATTCGGGCGATTGACATTTCTGGACTCAACAATAAATAAATAGACATCAACTGCGTACATTCATTTCCAACATGTACCTAAATATATGTATAAACGGAAACGTATAAAAAATCAAATGAATGAAAGAATAGACATTCTAAAATAAAGGGGGCAGCTCATATCACAATATTAATTAATTTAGTAGTTAGTTACCTTTGAGAGATCTTTTCCGAAACACCCCTGGGAGCGCACGTGGAAATTTTCAAGACCGCATTAGTTTCAGTGTTTTCAATAGTCCGCGTAAAATAATACTACGAGAGACAATTAACTTCATGTATTGAGATTGCATTCTTCTTGATTTCGATAGGGTAAAACTTGCCATTCATATGCTCATCATCCCTAAAATATCTCGAACACAACATGTTCATTAATCATTTCGACAGAATCGTCGAACAGTCGGACAATGATTGAAATATAAATCGAAACGCGTCACTGGAAGAGTTTTATTTGTGAAACCGTGTGTTGATTACACAATCTTTTTATCTGCATTATGGAAGAGCTTCACCAAGTAAGAGCATCTGCAGTCTACATGATTAAGGAATTGTATTTGGTACTTTCGATCTCTACGCTCAGCAAAAGTGCTTTCGAATTTCCCAAACTAGTGGAGGACTAATAAACCTCCGTTATAACTATATGATGCTTCGACTAATTTGTTCCGCTCTGTTTCAGCAACTGCTAATAGTTCAAATTAATGCACTTCAAATGAATGAGATAATTTTCAGAATGCTTGTCCTGTTAAGAAATGGCAATAAATAGGTTGACTACGTCATTTCTTACGCTCAGTGGTACCAGTTTTCGAAGTCTTTAATAGATCTCTTGAACTATTTACTGTCAACACTCAATATTTTAGAGAAATCGGTACTCACGATTTTACGAGATATTTTGTGGTTTGCAGTACACTGATCTATCTGAATAGTGTAGATACTACAATTCTAAGTCTCTAATTTCTAAGAAATGACACGCTATGTGCAATAACATGTGTATAATTCCTTTTAAAAGATCAAGAACTTAGTGTACAAATTAGACAATTAGACTTCACAAGATTTTGATCAATGTGTAAGTACTACTTATACTAGTACATACTCTATGATGTATGATTTTCATTGAATGATATCATATATTTGAAGATATACAATACTATTTTAGAATATAGTATAATAAGTTAATTATAGATTGTAAGTAGTGTGGGACTAATATTTTTTTAACTGGAAAGTATGTTGGTTTGCAATTTTTCCCATCTGGTATAACGTTATATCCAGTTGGATTTTCCATAATCTAGTCCGGCTATGCCAATATACATAGTCGACATCTCTAAGTGAAGCAGCGCAAGGTGAACATAGCAGAGCGATAGGGACATGAGGAAAGGCTAATTAGAAGATGATTAACTGACTCATTTGGAACTGAAATGCCCTACTAGAAAAATCACATACTTCCAATTTTGTCGTAAGACAGCAGTACGTAATTTTTGATTAAAGGTGAAGCATTTGTATTCTCTATAAGCACTCAATAACCATTTTATCAGCCCTCCATCATGATTATTTGTTATACTGTTTTTAGTGCTTGTTTTGCTACCTTATTCTTAATAAAACATTCTTCTCACATAAAATTAGCACTTAAATTTTCAATGGGACACCTGAAATGAGCCTTTGTGGCATTATCATCTGCCTGTTCTGCTCACCTTGCTGTGTTTACCCTAGTGGAGTCTGTTACAGCAATGTTTATGCCCATCAGTATCATTGTGTTGCCCTCGAACCGTATAATTGTATATCCATAGCCTATCGCCAGGCACCCGATACCCAATACAGGTGGTATCTTCTTTTCGCCTGCCCTACTTATAAACCCTATGATCCAGTACATTGGAGTACTCATTATTATCTTCTATTGTTATATAATATTATAACGCTGAATTCAAACCCAACACATGAAGCACGTTCATCTTCATCTCTATCATCCATGATATAGCAAAAATTAAATTTACGCAGACTATGATTTGATACATGACTGCTAATGACGCCATTATGACTGATTAAACACGGATGATTTATAGTGTAATGATTAACAAGAGTTTTGTTGTGAAGACGAAGAAAATAATATAATATAAACTTGAACTACGGTAATGACACTGGAATTCAGGGAAGTGAAGTGTAAGGAACCCAGCCTGAGCTTCTACATCAGATATTTTGTTTATTGTGTAACAAATTGTGGTTGAATTATCATCATATCGATACGATTTAATCATGGTTTATTAATAACCTCATAAAAGATTAAAAGTCGTCGGAAGAAGTGAACTTGAGATTGTGGTCTGAGAATTTTATAAGAATAAGCAGCTAACTGCATAGTCAATATAAAATCTTGCAGAATACTCCAAAATGAGCTTTTGATGTGGAACTTTCCATAGGTGCTGAATATATAAAGACTTGAAATGACCACTGCGAAACGAAACATGGACAAGACACGTAATCAAATTTCAAACGAGAATATCGAAAATTGGTAAAAGGTAAAGTGATTTGATATAGCGGACTTGGCAGTTACAGCTTCAATAATTGTAGTATTTGGATAATATGAGTCATCCATTGCTTGGGAAATGCATAAATGTATGTACGAATATGTTACACATCAATGCTTCTAATATAATGCTATATTCTATGACAAAAAAGGCACCCAAGTGCGCATCCAGTTCTTATTAGAAACCAAGCTCTGCCAAGAGTACATGCAATCAAGCTTGTGATGTATGAAATTTTCTTTGGTTTGACTCTGTTTTGAATTCCTCTTGCTGAGACGCAGTAGGCATATCAACAATCAAATTGTTAGTCACTTTTTCTTCATCGAGATGCAACAAAAGGAATTCAAGTTCGCATTCAGCATGCCGAAACGCATATAGAAATACTTCAGTACTCCCTATGAAAATTTCAGAAAAACTTCACCAACTCATGGACAAATTCGCTTTCTATTTTAATTTTTGGCTTGTAAGGTGAATTTTGTGGAAATGTTTTGTTGATAGCTCAACTAATATTGTCACTATTTTAATAAGCTTAGACTTTCATGGTTGCGGTTTTGTATTGATATAGTGGCCATATAGTCATTGCTAATTTTTTTATTCAGCATGAAACTGACAAATTCGGATATGCAATTAGATCTGTTCTGTATAATGAGGAACATTTATTTTCTAAACAAAGGTCGTTCGATCGATAAGGTCTTATTAAAAATATTATTGCAATTCCTCTCACTTCCATGGATTCCATAAGTCATTCTGGAGGTGGTAAAAATGAATTGGTCTGTATTTCCTTTATATAATGTTAATGAAAGCAATACTTTCCATTATCCAAGGATTGACGGCGACTTTGGTTACAGCATTTTCAATACTATTTTTCACTTGTGAGACGTTGAGTTATTTTATCGATGGACCATAAGCACTGTGCATTACACAACATATATTTATTTACATTTGGACGGTATTGACGTCATAATGACGTCATTTCGTCTTCAGAAAACACAAAGCACGGGGCTGGCAAACTTTGTTGTCATCTTTTGTTCATAGATTTCAAGGGTAGATTATTATGGACGGCACTTATTTTAAATTAGTAATTTTTGATAAACAGTGTGTATTAAAATATGGAAAACTTCCTGAAGAAGCACTTGAGGTAACTTGAAATATTTGTATTTTAAAACCTTTTAAATATTCATGTAGTATATAAAAAAAATGTACTGACATTTTATTTAGGTTTCTCCAAACTGATCATTCTATTTAAAATTTTATTAATTCGACGATGGAAAGAACTGGAAATATTTGACATATAAAATAATTTGTGAGCATGCAGTTTGTCAAAATGCGAAATGGACTAACTTTTATGGAATTGCTTACCGAGTATGAAGAAAAAATGCTAAAAACGTTTACTTTTCATCAGCAAATTTGTACCACATTGAGCTACCCACAAGTATTATTCAGTTACTTCTTGCAGAAGTTTATATGTGAATGCACTAGGATATGCTATAGGCATTTCTAACTATTCACTTCAGCTACTAACAACTAATCTGTTATAAATGCTATAAAAGCTTGCCAACCCCATAGTACGACAAGTAAATGAACAGGTGACAATAATACAGAGGGCACAGCACAACATCAAAACATTTCGAGTCAGATTTGAAGAACTTAATTGAGGGTGAGTGACAGAGGGGTATATGAGACCGAAGTATGTAGTCTAAGTTATCTAATCATCCAGGCTTCAGATCGAAACATTCCACCACAACAGCTTTTTGAGGGACAAAAGTATTTCTATGGCCTAATTTTTGTGTTTTTTAACCTTATGAGCTGGAAATGATGGATTTGTTTTTATTTCAGGCAATTAATATGGCTGTTCCTACAATTGTTAATTGAAGAACAGTTCCACCTTAGCAAACTTGTGTATCCTCAAATTAATGTGGGTTGCTTTCGGGATATTTTTCTCTTGAATAATCTGAAAAATCTTCGTCAAAGAATATAATGATTAATTGAGAATATGCCTTGAGTATATGTCTGATAAATAATTGCTTTTTGGGCTACCGATTCGTAATAAAGAACTAACTAAAATAGTACTTTTTAAATATATATAGCATATGTACAGTCTACATATAGCCACAAAATGCAGCACAAAATATCTTTGAAGTTTGCCTCTAAAGTAATATGTTTTTTCATCCATCATAAGATATTTTTTTCTATGTAATAAGTCCTTGCTAATGAGCAAAGTTGTGCTTCGCATTTAATAATGTTTAGTAAGATTCTCAAGACGCTGTTATCCTGGAGCTGCTCATTGTCTGTCGCTTAAACGATAGATATTAAGTAGGTAAGATTTTATATAATATACATGTGAGGAATAATATTTTAGGATATGGATTAAATAACGTTATGTTCGATAGCTTTAGATGATTGAAGCGAAGCATTTTGCTCTACATTGATGACATCTTAGGAATGGCTATAAGCTTCCACCTAAATGTATTAGTCCACACATCATAAGGCAATTTTACGTCCAACCTATCCAAGTTACATTTTTGAACGCCAATAAAATCACCAAATACTGAAATAAATGGTAGTCATACCCGAACCTTGAAACTATATTAAAGGATAGGCTAGACGGATTACTCAGAGGTCATAATCAAATCGCAAAAATTTTATTTTCAAATATTTGTTGTCACTAAAGGAGATTCTATGAAAATCGGAAATACACATCAGCAGGCAAAAAAAATACTGCATTTAGAGTGAGCACTTAGGTTGTTTCTTTGATGATCTCTGTAAAGTGGTTTTTATATATACACAGTAATCACTATGTACTGATACTTTGTAATAAATATATAGAACCATTGCTGATCGAGAGGTAGGGTGACCAAGACTGTTAGGTAATCAAAGATTTTCCAGACAACATATAGCAACTGCAGCACTCCCTATGATGGGTATTCTCATACGCCTGATATTGAGTATAGAGTTTAATCAACTTTCAAAGGTCTATCGATCAAAATCAGTATCTCGAGTTCAAAAGATCACTAATAATTCGACCATTGGATGAAAGTGTCAGAATAAGATCACAGAATCCAGGGTTATCTGTAATAACCTTTGTGTGGATAGATCCATATTATTGACATTTACAGTTACAAAATTATGTTATTAATATGAAACAGCATACTTAGATAATATACGTACTAGGAGGGTTCTATTAAAAAACCAGGAACCAGGAATAATAAAAAATTGAACTAGTGCCCTTTATTGAGCAATTTGTTGAAACGGAGCATGCTTTGATTTAGAATATGGCATGAAATTATAAAAGATAATAAACACAGCTTAATCATAGTGTACAAGTTTCAGCTATAGTCACGACTGTAGTGAGGACCTTACATAGTACTGTTAGAAAGAAGATTCATAACAGAAAATTTCATCTGCGTGATAAGTTTGTTCGAGTATGGGTACTATCATGTTAGTATCGTAAAATTTATTTATAGCATGTAATACTGTAAGAGTTTTTTGAGGTTCACTGAGGAGCATTTTGTTTTTTTTACAACATTGATCAAGTTGAACCGAAAAAATTATTATATTTAACGAATAGTTCCTATTTGGTGTATAATAATGATTTTTTGAGAATACTGGAAGACGATGCCAAATACAAATTAATCTAGCAAAAAAAAAATAAATAAACTAGACCATTTCCTACTAGACTTCCTTATTACTATAGTATAGTTCAATATTAACAGTAAAATTACAATTTATAGTGCTCATCGATAATTATTATATTTACATGTTAGTAGCTCGGACAAATCCCGAATATAAGTTGAATTGTATAAATTATCAAAGTCCACATTGTTTAGATACTCTAATACAAACGATCTGGTAATATCAATAAGTGCTTGTTCCAATGCAACTGCATTAACTTTTTTATCAATTAAATAGTGTATTACCAACTTATGGTAGGAATAGTTGTATTTGTTTTATGCTGTTGCTGTTCCTATATGTTACCTGTCAACCTGCAACTCGCTACTCCCCCCAAATCCATCCCTTGTCCCCACTTACCCGTGATGGAGCAGAGAAGCCTGAGCGTGGGCGCCGAACCACTGTATTGGTTGATCATGCCCTGAGAATGAGCTCTGGGAGCGGGCATGCTCAGTGTAATGGCCTTGTGGAACTTCCTACGTCGTGGTTCTACGGTCACTACTGGAGATACGGCAACACCATGGCCAAGTAGCTTCGCTGTCAATTCCGGATCGATGGGTTGCGCCTGCGTACCAAGGTCAATGTCAAATACTGAAGGTAATTACAACTTTTTAAGTTTTTACTGATTATTTGTACTGACGACAAGGTCCGTTGGATTAGTTGATTTTGGGATCACAATTAAAAAATGTGTCAGTATTCACAAAATATGCCTGAAAGAAACCCATCTCAGAAATGTCCTCCATCTTTTTAGTGGTATGGAACGATGATTTACTTCTATACTACTAGTCCCCCTGGGAGGCGGTAGAAGAGAGGAAGTAAGACTCATTATTATCACTGTAAAAATTTTTCAGCAAACTGGCAATAAAATAACAACAATTAGATGAACTTTTTGAATTCAGCTGAAGGACGCACTACCTTATTGGTTATGCAAAGAGGATTTTGTCCTGCTTGCAAAGAGTGATGTAATTACTCTTAACTATTGCTTTGAACGAAAACTTCCAATGAAGTACCCAACAAAAGACGATTAGTAGTCAATAAATCAGCAGATTACTTACAAAAGTGAAGTCTAGTTTAGAGATGTTTTTCTGAGGGAAGAGCACTGGGACCGAAGGTTTTGGATCCCGAACAAGCCTCTTAGTTCTCCTTGGGGATATACCATGTTTTTCAAGGCGGAAATCTATCCAATCTACCTCATCTATTTCCCATGTATGAAAACCAAGGTGGTGAATAACTATCTGCACCGGCAGCCGGGCAGCAACAAAGGCACAACGTGCGTTTAAGATAGCATCGGGACTGGTCTAACAGTCTATGGAGGCGCTTAATGATCTATAAGCGAAACGGGGGTCGGGTCGAAAGAAAACTCAAACCAGCCCTAGATGTAACCACGAATAGAATGAGGAAGGCAACAGAAGTTTGGATTCCTAATTAGAATTTCCACCGGGCAAAAGAACTTATTTGGGGCCTGGTGGTAGGAAAGGATGACTATGTCTCTCTATTGACAGGACAACTTAAGATTTCTGGTGGAACAACTTTTACCTTCAGACCGTTATGTAATGGGGTGGTCGGGTGACCTAACGCGCGCACATTGTAGCGAATAAGAGTAATTCTGCCCCTCTGTACACATGTTAAGTTGCTGCGTTGCACTGGGGTTTCATAGACAGACTATACTGGTAAGTAAGCTTCTGGTAGCAGAGAGTGTGTGAAGGGTAAGATTCAAGTTAATAATAGTACCAGTGCTCGCATTTGCAGGAAAAGAGAGATACCGACACGGACAGAGACGCAAAGACGCCAGTTTGGTAACGTATGCATCGATGATTTCGAAAAGTGAATCGAGCCAACGCAAAGGGCACCCAGGAACCTTTGAAATCGATAGTGTCCGCACCATTGTGTCCGTTTTGTGGTTATAGTATAAAGAGCATGAGTAGAAATATTTCCAACATATAATTATTCATTCAACCTTTCTGGAGCAGCATTATTATTTGTTCTATTCATCATGTATGACTTTATGTCTGAGACAGATATGTCATACCTATCTCAAGATAACACACACACAAATCAGAAGCACAAGTCATCACATTTTTCTGAGATGGATATTACGCAATTTCATAAAAACCCAATCATCACAATATAATAATCAGAAGACACAGTACCTGTAGCTTGTGTGAAGAAATATGGATCGACGATATGCTACACGAAAACCAAGTATAATATCAAACAGTTAGGGCCCATACGCACTGTGCGGCTAGCCGTCCCATTCTAAGTAGGCCAAAACATGTATGCAAAATGCAGGTAAGCTATAGTGTCTATTCACACTGTCATGCGGCTGGCCGCAAACCGATAGTCCGATTAGAAATTATGGTTTGCATTCATTTTGCGTACGCTTCTTCGCCTGCCGACAACCGGACAGCTAGCCACAATGTGGTAAGCCATATGGGCGCTTAAAGCCAGATTTCCTAGGTATCGAATACGTACATGGACTGCCTACTTCGGTTGCGGATTATTAAATTTTGAACGACGTTATTAGTTCCTTCGTTTTTCAGCAAAACCGCTTTTCTAGAGCTTGCAGATTTAAATGCAGAGTAGGCGTGTACTGTGCACACGCAAAGTGGTAGTTCAAAGCATCTTTGTGGTTATGGCCGCAGTTTCAGAAAAGAAAGAAAGTTTTTCGCTGTGTTCACTCATCGAAGATTTGGATCAGAAAACTTATATCATATACATACGCAGGGCATTTTCAAAACCTGCAAAAGTATCTACAGCATTTCATGCCCTATAACTAGATGAATGGTCCGCGGATGATGAAAGTACAACTTGATTTGACATAGCATAAACAACCAGTGAAGATACGTCATCTGTAAAACACGCCTATCTAGCTGCGGAGGGCGGGTTTGATTACTCCAAGGGCAGTCCCTGCAGCATGAAAGCGTAAGCATAGAATTGCAACGCTAGCCGACAAATAAGAAAACGAGCATTTCCCTTTTGTGGAATACCAATAAGGAATTTCACTGTTGAACGTTGCCCTTCTTCTTATAATGATTCTAAGAGATGACAAAAAGTATGCCGCAAATTTGGATTTACCAACAATGCATTCTTATATCTCATAGTAGTGGTATGTAAATTTATAACTCAGCCTACGTATATTCTTACGTAGGCTGTGGTTATTTCCAATATGTGATACTTAATCCTTTGGCGCAGCAGACATAAATACTAGACAGCTAGACCACTTGATTTGATCCACACACGTACTTTGCCAGCTATATAGACTAGAAACACGGGAGTTTCTACTCTCCCCATGAAGATGCTAACACAGTTACGGAAACACATTCCGGGTTTCAATAAAGTATTTTGGCGAGTTGTAAATCTGTCTTATGTTTGTTTAAATTTCATAACAAATCACATCCTGGAGACAGTTAATAAATTATTGTCAAGGTTATTTTGATTTTCAGAATCTCATTCTATAATTTTCTGTACCTAATTCAAAGAAGATGTCGTTCCTGTATCCGAAATGTTTGATATACAATAGTAGTACGACGAATTCACATTATTCGACCACAGCTCGATGTTCACGATAGACGCATTCCTCTCATGTTTTCAGCGATACCCAGAGCTACCCATCATAAGGCTACGAGTCACCCTGAATGTGGCTTGCAAAATATATGTAATGCGATTGTAGTTTATATTGTATTACCACACCGCCTGGACTAAGATCGCAATTTGAAAAATTTGAAAATTATTTGTGTCCCCGGTATTACTGGAATCCATAGTCTCCAGCATTCTTGGCAGCTGCGTTTTCAATTGGGTCACAACAAGCAGTTAAGTTAGCTGTCAAATACGATATGAAAGGTACGAGTACCTCCCTTACTCGCGCAATTATTATTTCCAATATTAAATGCTTGAACGGAACATTGCATAGGAAAACCCAGTTTTCTTTTTATTTTGCTAAAGATAATCCTTCGTGGTCTTTTCTAATGACGATGGTTACCAAATTTGGCTCAAAAATGGTTACATCAAGCTAAGGTTCGCTTGAAGACAGCATTAGTGTCTGGCCGCTACATTGATAACACATATTTAATATAAATCGAAACGCGTTACTGAAACAGCTTAAAGGTTTCATTGATGAGGGCGACAAGTCCTTCTTTCTAATCTTCCTAGTAATGATTTCAGTCTCACAAGTGATGGTGGAAGAATCCGATATGAAAAAAAAACGAGTCATGCAATAAACTGTTTACATCATCGTCCAAGAATATCAAGCAGCTTCAAGCATTAGATATGTGCTTTGATAAAACACTGATCACAAGTTTAATGCGCTATTTACCCAGAGCAAAAAAAGCATACTTACCAAATACGGTCCCTGTTCATTTATGAGGAACAATTTCAAGCTTGAAATCAAGCAAGGATTTACGTATTTATGTATTCGTAATTTCAACCGTAAGGGCCAAATATGAGGCACATTTTGAAACATTTTTCGATTTCTCTTATAAAGGATGTTTTTTCAGAGGCGGAGAACTTTAAATTGAAATACAACACAGATAAATCGTTTTAATAAATATGAAATTGGCTTTGTTTGGAGGACAATTTCATGGCATTAATGATTGAATATAATTTCGGGCATTTGGCCGCCACAGCTGGCGCGTACATGACATAATCTGTAGGTACAGTGTTCACATCTAACGGTGTCATTCGTAAATCAGTCGTTCATTAAATATTTCTTTGAGTAAATTAATTGTATCGCACGCTGTGTGGCATGTGGCGCCGTCTTGCTAAAACCAAATGTTTGCAACATTAATGCTTTACAGTTGAGGTACGAGAAAGTTGGTAATCATGTGTATGTACCGTTCACCGTTGACTAAAACATTCTAATCATCATCAATTTTGGAAACATATGGACCAATGATTCCGCCGGCCCATAAGGCGCACCAAACGGTGATTTTTTCTGGATGTAATGGTTTCTAAACGATCACTTCTGGATTATCATACACCTTTGTTTGTTGACGTAGCCATTCAACCAAAAGTGTGCTTCATCACTAAACAAAATTTCGAAATGGAATTGTGGATCAATGGCAATGTTTCTTTCTGCCCATTCACCAAATGTACGGCGCAAACGATGATCAGCTGGCTTCAATTCCTGCAAAGTTGGATCTTATAAGCACGGAACCTAAGGTCTTTACTCAAAATTGTCCATAAAGTGGACAAACCGAAGTTTAATTGCTGGGCACGATGACGAATTGACACATTTGGATCATCATCTTCACTATGCTGCATAGCAGCGATCGCTTGTGGTGTGCGTTCTGTACGACATCTTACGGGTTGCGTATTATCGTTGAGAGTAAACGTCTAGCGAAAACGATCCATAGTTTCTCGAATTAATTGCTCTGATGGACGATTATGAGCACCGTAGAACGCACGTAATGCCCGATGTGTTTCTCGAACTGAGCCGTGTTTTTCAATATAAATTTGAACAATTTGCACACGTTGCTCTGGCGTGGGTCTATTCATGGTGAATTGCCAAACCAAACTAGCTTCAAATCAACCCAGAACTAACAGACCGGCTGTCACAGAAAACAGTGTTGCCAATATAAAGTTCTCCGCCTCTAAAAAAAACATTCTAAAAACGTTTTGTTCTGCAAAATACTATGATACACATTGTGTCATACATAAACAACATTATTGTAGCAGTAGTATGACATAGATAAAGATATTTGATTCAATTGGTTTTCAATCGGACATCGCGATCCTTTTAATAGAAAGAAGTATTTAGACCGCTTAAAAAAAGCCTAAAAATCAGAATATATTTGTTTTTTGCATCTAATTTAAACCATCGTGGGACTGTCAGATTTTACTGTTCAACGATAATTAAAATATGAATCGACACGGGTCACTGAAAGAAAAATAGTTTGATTTGTAAAACTGCGTGTTGAGTATACAATCTTTTTATCTGCATGCTAGAATAGTTTCACCAAGTGAACATGATTGAGATATTCATTAAAAACTTTAAAAATGTGTTTTTTACATAACTGAAAAAATATGTTCGCTACACTGTAATTTCCAATTCAAGTTGTCATCATTAGCCACTTTTAGAATTTATATGCAGACAACACCGATGCTCGGTGAATTTTCTAGTAGATGTAAATTCCTCATTTTGACAGCATCCAACTGATTTTGTCTACCGGAATGATCCGCATCATGTACGTAGAAGGCTCCTGCTTTCACGTGCAACAATAATTTGAATCCAAAGTGCACTTGGCTTGAATGGGGTTCAAGCGGAGTAGCTCAACTTATAATATTATTCTATACACTTTGTCATGAGTAATGCAGTGTGATAGTCTGGATACAAGCGGAGATAGGAAAAGAAAAGGGGAAGGAGGCATGACACAAAGCAAGGTTCAACACAGCAAAATAACACAAATAAGCAACGGCTGAAAGTGCAACAAAAGAAATGAGATGATTAGCAGCGGCTTGAGCTGAGAGCCCAATAAAACATCAGATTTTCTAAGTTTCCAACTCTTTTGCTATACATGAACCGTGCTTTGTCATCGAAGCCTGAGCGATATTTTTGGCCACATCAATTTACTGTGTGGAACGTGTGCCCAAAAATGCGCTGCGGCCTGTCATTTCCAATGAAAATTTGTTAGTATTTTATAAATTTTATTGGGCACTCATACTGAATACATTTAAATATTGGTGCAAAAATAATTAGTGATGAACACAGATGTAGGTATGTGGTTATATAAGTGTCGATGATATTCCATGATTTTAAATGAAAGAAACAGCAGTAAATTTGTCACTGTAGTGTGTTTATACATACTGATTTATAAGATATATTTGAGGTATTTGGTAATATTACTTTCAGTTTAACGAATTTCTCGTAGAGCGTGGGCATATCTTTGCATTACATTTGTTGCCCTAGCCATCAAGAGACATCAAAATACATCACAGCTGAGTAACCGTTTTTGTGGATTGCTACTATCTTCTCATACTATAGATAAGAGATTGTAAAATCTGTCCTTATAGTTGATACATCATGGTATGAGGTTCAATACAGGTATAGGAATAAAAATGAAAAATGCAGTTTTGTGATATGTAACATGCTTTCCTATTAGCGGATCAGCATTTCCGTACACTGACTACAAATAGGACGTAGGCTGTATAAATTTGAAGATTGATTACTTTATGAGGTAGCAAATTATGTTGGATATTTGCAATTACTTCAGTTTGATTAATTCAGGGAAGAAAGGTTACAACAACAATTAACAATGAATTAGGTGTTGATAGAAAAAAACAAACTCAATACCAGTATAGGATCAGTACTTCTTGATTCTATGTGATGTCTTTTAATATAGATGTCTGGTTTTATTAGATAATTATACTTAGCAATCCAGAATATCTGGTATCCAGCAAAAATTTGGGAGTTGTTCTAAATGTGTAGACAACGTAGATGTTTCAGATGTGATGTTACGGACTACCATTGTCTAAATAATTTTGAGTGTCACGACGTTTCGATTGATGTACTATATTCAATCGTCTTTAGGTGAACTAAAAATTATATAGAAAACACAGCATTTGAAAAATTTTGAATTCTTGTCTAGTACAAAAATACTCTCTTTTGCTGTATAGATCACAAATGCAAATTTTCTAATCGTTGCAAGAAAGAAGCTCGCATTATTTTCACTTATACTAATTATCTAAAATTGCAGCCTATATATACTCTCATAAAATTCGTCGGTCGTCGTAAGTACCAGATCAAGCAAATATTAGAAGTCACACTAAGAATCTCACAAGAAATCCCTCAACTGCGATGATTTCGATAGTAGATTCAACTCTTTATCTTAGGCTATCGCCAAATTTACAGAATCAGTTCAAGTACAACAGCTTTAATAACAAAGTAAATTCATACATTATAAAAAATCTGATAATTTTATCGAATTTGATTTACAATACGCAATATATTGATAACATTGGAAAATTGATGTACTTTTCACCCTTATAAATTCAGTTGCCAATGAAATATGCCGCATAATGCATGAAAGCGGAATATAACATACGAACATCACTCGCCACAAAATTAGTTCGCACAGTGAAGAGTTATGAGCAAATGAATACAAAAGAGAATGGTATGCAGCCTTACTGCTATTTCTTGCAGAATTAGTATGCATAGATACGATGATTCAACCAGTCATCCGAAACAATCCGCACAGTGTGACAGCGATCACTACAAACCTGCATACAGCATTTATTGTATCCTTCAATAAAATACAAAATCTTAAGCCGGCGATACGATGAGTACAGTCACCACCTTATTTCTGCCCTGCCTGCTGGCTTATGGCTAATTTAATGCCAGAAATTATTGGCAAGAAGACAAATAGTGGCAGTAGCCGAAAATATCAGATGTTTGTGAATCTCACGATTCCGGTGCAGCTACTTTTCAGTATTACTTTAGATTCGATCTTATTAGTCCTATAGATTATATTTGCATATTTATCTTTGCAATATTAAACAAAAGTGAAATTGGTTCATGCTGTAATGTATAAATTTGTTATGCTCGCAGCCACTTCACCTAAGTTAGGGATAAATTTCAGTATTCCATACTGTTATGGAGCTAAGATTTTGTAAGTTAAATCTGCGAAAGTCCACAAAAACCACACACATCAAAATTTTTAAGCAATAAAATATAAGACTATGAACATCAAAATAAAAAATTTGATTTGTGTAGGTTCTGCAGTCTGTTGCTAAACATATACATGAAATCCAATAAACTAATTGATTATATTGATCACTTCATCTTTCCTTCAAATACGAAAATATATTTAAATTCAATTTTAAGATTTTTTTTTATTTTTTCATACGTTTTGAACACATGTGTAAATCAACAACGCACACTTGCTTTGCAAAAAGAATTCCTTTCGTGTACCGAATACTATTTTTGTACTAATCATTAGACTTATGTATTAATTTAAGACTAATATAATCACATATCTACGAAATATGGATTTTACATTTGACACTATTACCATCCCAATTGCCCTAAATATAAAATCAGATTAGAAAAATACCTACTTTCATATCTTGTCCAGTGTTTTATATACCAAATTGAAATAAATAATTAGCTTTTAATGGTTATTCAAAGCGTTTATTCGAAGAGCCTTTAGAGTCTAATAATATGTTGTTTAGTTAGCTTGATGAGATGGTTGAGATTTTTTTCTTAATTATCAACAGCTAAACCTCATCAGTTAATACGGAAGATGACTCAAACAATCCACCTTTAAATAAAATACACATTAAGTTCTTCGAGAATTTTTAGGGGAATATTGGAATATGAATATATTTTCATGTTATCTCGAACTCCTGTCATCTCTCTGACGACAACTGAATGCCTGATCTGTCATCAGTGATATGTTTGTAACATTGCTGCCTCAGGCAATTGATTTAGCAATAGTATAGACCCATATTTCCTAGGATCAGTGATTGAAATTTTTGACTTCTACTTTTCGGAATAGACTTTATACTTAACACTAGCTGGTGGTTTAAATCAGTAAACCTCCTTAGCTTAGGCCGGATATCAAAATATATATTTTAGCAAATTTTACACTGAATTCATGAATATAAAAAGCGGCTCACTACATTTTTAATTTATTTCGTTTTTTACACCATAGTACATCTAATGAATTATGCTCACTCACAACTTTTAAGACTTATAATATAAGATATACAAGAGCATAGAATATAATATATGCTGACTAGAATAATATGACTAGTTCAGAAAATATGTTTAACTTTATAAGTTCGCTGCTATAAAAATGAGGCAACCTCAAAATTTGATTCTGAAAATCTATACAAATTTGGCCGTGATATCTCATAAATTGCTTTGTACAACCAATTTCGGTTCTTTGACGTGGAATACTATTGAATAAATTATTTATGAAAATAATAAAATTTGGCCGCCAGAAACAGATGTTTTAAAAACACATTTCAAATCTCTTATGATACGTGTGCTGGGGTACTATGAGGAATTTTGACAACGATATCTTTACAGCCATCATGGATATTGAAGAAATATATATTCATGTCACTCATGGTACCAACAACCGTATAGCAAATCACAGTAAATTATTATTGGAGTCATTTTTTTCCTGCGACAATCCTAATACTTCTTAACACCAACTCACCCTACCAACCCTAACAATGAGTCTATTCGGATACTCCATTATCTACTACTGTTTCAATATATAACTTACGGTCTTTGATTATTAAATAGACTTTTGACCTTTTCGAGAGAATATAACGTTACTTATTTGGCTTAGGCTCACAGTGGGAAATTATTATATCAGAATATATTATAATGAAGTTGAAGTTATTTTTACAATTTTTTGTATTTTTTCTTCATTAAATACATAGTGATTAATTTTAATTGTTGAAGGCTTAAATTAAGTACAGTGCCTGTGTTCATAAAAAAACTATGTTGACAGTTTACATACATCAGGCTCAACTCGAAGCATTCAAACCCAAAGTAGCTAACTTCCGGTAAAGGGTGTCTTGTAATTTACAATAGAATGGAGCTTTGTTGATGTGCTCTTTGTGGACATTCGCATAGCTTTCCTGATATTATCATCTCATTAAATTGGGAGGTTTTTCACAAATTGTATTTCCAAACTGAGTGAGAGGCATGTAAATGTCGCTTGTGATATGTTTGTGAATGTAAGCTGTTAGTAAGTTTTGTTTCGGACTTCCATTGTCTATACAATTTTTGAGATCACAACGATTCGATTGATCATTTATCTTCAGGTGAACTGAAAACGATTGAAGATAAATGATCAATCGAAACGTTGTGATCTCAAAAATTGTATAGACAATGGAAGTCCGAAACAAAACTTTTGAAACATCCACGTTGTCTACAAATTTCAAAATAAGCTGTTAGTAATTTCTGACATGAAAAGAAATTATGTAATAAAAGGAACTAACTAAAACTTACGTTACAAGTGGAAAGCGATATTCCATGGATATATTCATACACCTTTTGTTGAGACAAAAGCTCATGACACCCTTGTACATAACTTCCTCAATATTTTGTATTCTTTGAGTGAGGTATTATTAGGCAACCTGGCCATGAATCCCTAATTTAGATTTTGTGTCATGTGTCAACAGATGAGGAAAGGTAACTTTTCATATAACAAAGAAATGACGTCAAAAGGGTTAATGCAATACTCCCAGAAGACAATTTTGACAGTTCTCAGAAGCATAAGGATCTCACTATATCAATGACTGCGCAATCTAAAAAAATTACGGTCTCTAAATAGTAAATATTCCGTTAATTGATCTTCCTGGCCACTCATATCCTGAGTGATATAAGGAAGTCTGTGTTTTTGTGTTCATGAATCATGAATCTACACTGTTAATCCCTGTACCAGTTACTAGACTGAGAAAACGGCACTTAAACATGGATTTGCTATACGTTTATTTTACAATTGAAGTTGGAGTGTACTTTGAACACATCTGATAGATGTGCTCATCTAGATTTTCTACAGGTTGCAAAGACTTCAGACTACGTCGTATTTTTGGGTATCAACGCAACATCAATAATTGCATTCTAGTGATATTAATGTTTGTATCATAATCAAGTAAACTCGTAAGCTATCTGACAGATTCGAACATTCTGGAATGGCACCGTTAGTAAGTTAGTACAAAGAAGATGCACACAAGGCAGTGCTTGAGTCGGTAAATAGAGACGGAATAGTATAGAAAAAATGTTGATGTATCACAAAAATAGATAATTATAAGACAGTAAATTGGTTGACAAAATCTGGGTTTATCTCCCACATCAAACTAATCCAATTTTTCTGAATAAAAGTATTGGGATAGAATTGGATAGTGAAAGCCTCTCTGCTGAAACTCTAATATGCGATCAAATTGTTGCAATTACAGGTTAAAGGTACTCTGAATGGATATATTATCTTTTGGACAAATGCTTGTTGGAGAATGCCACAAAAACCCATAAAAAACCATATTAAAATTTATAAATGCGATCAAATCTGTTATCTTGCGCCTAAAAAAAGTCAAACCGCTAAAAACACAACAAATATACCCAATTGAAGAACGGAGAAAATGGAACCGGTTCTTTAATTATTATTTGAACAGTTTTACCAGAGATAGCAATAAATCTTGTGGTCCTCCACTGATTTGGAACTATCAATAACCCTCATCGTAATGAATATAGGTTAGCTAATATGGTATCAAGCTACTAATTCATAGAAAAATATTTCTTAACACATTAATTTTCCTCAAAAGTTGAGATATATACATAACATTGTACAATGCAAACGTGTTAATTGTTGGAGCGACCGAGGAGCACCATACTTTCTTCAATTCGTGAAGAAGAGGAATGTGTACGAAAAGTAATTTTCCCATGCTAATTAGTTCCTCTTGGAGTGTTTTGAAAAAGGTTCTCCTCTAAGAACATGAAATTCAAACATTTTCCCGTATCATGGGCAACTCAGTATATTATAAAAAATTTCAGATTTCAGTATGAACTATATCAAGAGTTATTGGGTAGTTTTGAAGATCTGTAGATGTTTACAATTTGAGGGATGTTTGATGAAACTGCTACCAGTATTTTTTCCAATTAAGGATCTCGTTTTTTTTTCTGCCGGATGAACTTTTTCTCAGACGCTTCTTTTAACTAGTTAGAGATTCCTTGAAACCATAATTTTTTGCATTATACCAAACTCAGTTGCGCATATGTATCCGATATTTTACCTTGTGAAAGAATACTCAATACATTTACCTCGTAATTCCCAGAACCTAACCTCTTATCGGAATCATATTGGGCAAAATTCTAATTCTATCCAACTGAACACCTCTTCAAGACTACTAAATAAGTTCATTTCTTTGCTTGAAAGTCCCTGCCTACATTTACCATTTACCTTCAACCCTTTACCAAATCAGCGACCATCGTTTTTTCTTTGGCACGTGATTTACAGTTATCTTTCTGAATTTTTCTTTCGGGACGCCCTTTCGCGGCTTGAACAGATTTACCTGTAGGCCCACTTTGATCTTCTTGGTGAGTGCTCCTTCTGGGAAGACTGCCTGTACTTGTGGTACCACCGTACTGGAAACCATGCCTCCTTCGGGACCGATGGCGTGTACCTCTTGCCTCACTCGGGACACTACGGCAAAGTACTGCGGGAAGTCCTGGGTGACAATGCGGGTTATTCGGCCGGAAGATACGTCTTCTAGTTGAGATAAGTCTGAAATGTAATAGGAAAGAGTGTTAATGAGATATGCGGACGTAAGTTTTCTACCCTGATTGAGTTGGCTCGTTTGGTTTGTTCGTTCCATTAGATTTGGTTCATATTTGTTCTAACTACCTTCAAACCTCTTTACACACGCTGAGTTCATATGAGGTTCATAAAGGCATCTGAAACATTGTCGCACATTCCCCTAAGTCAAATCATTTTCATACTGTTTCTCTATATAATAAATTTAAAATAAGTCACATATAGCAGAGGGAAGAGAGTAACAGAGGTCCTACTCAAAATTTTTGTTCAAAAAATTAATTCAGTTGTTTTTACCAAGGAATGAATAGTTCCCATCTAAATTTGAGTGCACCTGTGGAAAAATTATATCTAAAGCTGGAGGTTTATCTTCACCGACAAGATACATTTATGAGAGAATGTTAAATCACAACAAAAGGAACGTGATGGGCTGATTCATGTCAAAGGAGTGTTCGTCAATATAAATGTGTCTATTGGGTGTAGAATACGCACTATACGATATATATCACGTATAAACTTGTAGGTGCAAACCAAACATCAAGTATTGAAATTGTTCAAAATCTACTCCCTTAAGAATCACGAAATTACAGCGTACTTGTGTATGTATGCCTGTCATTTTTCACTATCAGACACTTCGTAATATTTCAATGAAGCAATATTGAATACTTGCCTTCCGCTTCAAAGCTGTCATGTAAGACCTCATTCAAAACTTCTTCTGTGGCTTCAACTGTATGTTCTTTCCACGACTCTCCATTATCTGAGCGTAGTATCACAATTTCTCGTTCTTTGCCTCGAAGTGCAGCAAAATGTGGTACTTCGATGATCACAGGTCTGGAAACAAGCAATTTTTTTCAATACTTGCATCATTCGAAGGTAACGAAAAGTTTTGTCATATTGCAGAAGTTTGAGGCGAAATTGGATTTAAGAATGTATCAAAAAGTTTATCAGAAGGTACATCATAAAACTAGGTGATCAATTTGAATGACAACGATACAGTCGGTTTATCTCTTTCGCGAGAAGAACAGATTGAATTCTGACAGTTTTTGACTCATAGCTATGATCCTCTTATAAAAAATCAATGCTGATAATCGAAATTTATGTTTTATCTTCTTCTGAAACTGTTTAAAGTAATTTCAATACCCCAACATATACAATGTAGCAAATGGTAAGATGAAAAATATCAGATACTACAGAACGCCTTATCTGAAGAACTCTAAAATGTGCCCTGGTCACCCAATCCAGGTTACGAGATTGGTTGTTTTATAGCACGACACTTTTAAATAGGAGTTGTTAGATTTATTTGCACAGTTCATTCGTAAGCCTCGACGTCGTAAGTAAAAGTTGCATCGATACTCTACCAAGACTCGATAAACAGGTATCACAATACATCATATTACTGGTGAGGTGACTTCCTTTGATGTTCAAAATAACTATGCAACTGATGAGGCAGATACTAACCCCAGGAATTTGGCGCCAACCGGCCCCATCTCGATGACCCTGCTAGCAAGTGCCTCACCCTCCATCAGAGGGGGCGCAGCCGGGTGGTGTGGAGCTCGGTGAGCCCTGATGTACCGACATGTTACTCGCGTTGGACTCGCCGCACAGCGTGGCGGGACTATAACTCGAACTCCAGACGCTCGCCTGCCTCGCATAGCACCTCCTCGAGCATCGACCAAGAAGGAGACCAAGAAGCTGCAATGAGAAAACGAATGCTAAGTCTTAGGGAACGCGCTTGATTAACATTTATGTTTGTAGCTATGAACATATTTTTGAGAGTTTTTATAGAGCTTCAACAAAACTTAGCATTTCGGCTATTATAAATATATGCATCCCAGGAATATGCAACAAATAAAGATAATCGCCACCAATAACAATAGTCATTATAAGTCAACAGATTCTGCGGTTCGGTAGAGAATTGGTTAATCAAATTGACTCTGTATTTTGAACATATCGATTTAAGTAACCTTAAAAATTCAAGCCACATTTGCGTACAATATTTTATACTGCTCCCTAAAAAATCAAAAAAATTAGCACAGTAGTCTTGTATCACATAATTTTCAACTCCAATGTCCGTTCATCAAAAAAATGTTTCTGATCATAATGCTTCGTCGCTTCTTGGAGAATATGTCATGAAGAGAAAATATATATTAATGGTCGATTTCTTTTTATAAGAGTGCTACATGAATTGGCTTTCTTCCAGGCTAACGTGCCAAAACAAAATTATAAAATATAAATATCCAATAATGCAAAACAGCCTGAAAGAGTAAAAACAATTCTCCGAGAAAAATAGATTTTCTAAATATGGCATTGATAATTGATGGTGATTAGGATGGAAAGATAAAGGGTGGCATACGGATTAGCTATCCGATTAATTTAGACTACAGCTACTCCCAATTTCACATACATCGGTGTCAACAGCCTCATATACAAATGAACTGAAACATTGACAAAATTGATGGATGGTATACGCAAATATATCAACACACACAAGAAAACTACCCTGACAGTGATGCTGTGCCTGTCGTGAATATGAAGACACGCGCAATACTCGAGCCATCTCATCCTTAACCTTATGAGGGTTGACATGAATACGACTTAGTACCAGCCTTGATAGTTCGGAATGCGTTCTAGATACTGTAAAAATTGTATTCAACGGAGTAACTACTACTACCATATAACTGTAACATCAGATCAGCTTTTGATTACTTCTCAGATGTGTGGGGATGCGTTTCAGAGCACCCTCTGTCTGCACTCAATCCAGAAAAGAGTAATACCTACGTCTAGCGGATGCGCATGATATTACAAATTACCTCTGGATCATCGAAAAAGGTCGTTGATTTGTCCATATTCCATAGGTTCTATCATGGTACGTATTTGGTACATTTAACATCAAGCGTTAACAATACAACCAACACTCGGAAGCTAAACGGGCTCATCCTCGCCAAGTCAAACTTCCAATACCTTTTATTATCAGTACTCTCCCAAAAAAAAACATTCTGCTGAGAAACCTCATCGTTGTGGAATGATGTACCGATGAGTTTATTCCCTGATATTTAAGGTTTAGATTGTTGTTCTTGGTCAATGTGAATAGACAATAATTATCCTCTCACAACGCTTTTCGAGCACGATTGGCACACTGCTTTTGTGAGAGGTTATCTATAAAACAAGTATACGTTGTGTGAGTATTGGCGTCTTCCTCGCTAAAAGACAAATGGTCGGATAATCTCTAATTAATTAATGCTCCTCACAGCTCCTTTTGTTCGTGATATTATTGCGAGCAGAAAAGTAGTAGACTTGAGAACATCAAATAACTCGTTCGTACGCCCTTCATTGTCATTGGTAGATGACATACGCTTTGTGGTCCTCAATTCATTGTTTTTATACATTTGTTTAGCATAAACTGTGATCAGTATAGAGAATTTTATCATTGCGCATTGGTCTCATACCTATGATATTCTATCGTGTTAGATTTGAAAATAATTGCTTCGGTTTTTTTTTTTAAAATAGTTGTTTATGATTTAATGTTTTCATGTTCTTATTATACGATGTGCAACCTGTTATTAAAAGGCACTGAACAGTGATTAAATGTCTTCATTCTTTAAATTTAGTTGACACTTGAAGGAAAATTTGTATTGTTTTTATTCAATGTAATCATAGAAAAACTCCCAAAAATATTTTATATAAATAGATACATATATATATATATATATATATATATATATATATATATATATATATATATATATATATATATATATATATGAGTTTCATAATGATACATACGAGTAACATGCACACTACTCGTTTTTGTTTCCGTTAGTATTGCAGCCGTTTGGCTTATCATATGGCCATGGTAAACCCTCGACTGCAGTTTTAAACCATATAGGTATGTCTTTTTTTTAATCCAGAACGTAAAAAGTATATTAAATAGTAATTCCATCTCTAACGCATTCGACACTTATTTAAAATTTTATTTCAATTGGTAGTATGTATATGAAACTCCACACTTGAACAATGGTATATTTTTCAATGAATTCGTTTGATCCTCGCTTAGGTTTTATGTCATTGACAAACTGTAAAGTCTCTGGAAACCTTCTCACAAGGAATCATTGGAATTCAAATATGCTTGCATATTGAATACCATAAGTTTCAGCATCTCTTTTCTTGACTTCAGCTTAAAGACAAGCTGAAGTCAAAGATGTGTTTGTCAAATGCATCACCTTCTAAGCTAACAATGGTAGTAAACCAGTCATTGTTACTAGATGTGTTCTAGTGGTGTAGGGTTTCGCTTTATCCTTATTTACAGTTTAGTTCTAAATCTAATAGCTTCTACTGCTATTTTCTATGTACATTGTGTGCATGCTTTTAATGCATAAGAAAGCATGGTGAATATAAAACTATTTGACATCCAACTTACTTCTTCCAGTGAAGCTTCCTGTAGCATTAGACAAAATATACAAACATTAGTAAAGCATTATCTACGACTACAAATTTTATTACAAATCAGATTAACTTTCACATTTTCTATACGATTACTCTACCAGTACACAGTCGGTATATTCTTTCATAAATAGCCATTACATAGTATTATATTATAATTAAGAGACTAATACCAATAATAGAGAATATATATGAAGCCAGATCTTCTCATTGAAAACTAGACAGAACAAATTGCAAAAAGTAGAATGACGTTAATTTGAATTTTCTTTTTTCTACCCAAATTTTATTTGTTCTATCTATTCAATCATCAAAGTAATCAATAATTACAGACAATTGCTGAGAATTGCAGCTAGCATAGAACAACTGAGATTAAACAAAGACTTACAAACATGTAACGTCATTGAGTCAAAGTGTACGTATAATATTAAATTGACAACTATTTACTTGCTAATCCTTAATTTGTATAATATTATTTTTTAGCTTCAGATTCAAAGACAGCGTCCAATGCAGTGGTGAACTGCTATCTATAGAGCTCCTTGAATTACTAAATTGTTAAACGGAATTGGAAACACATATTTCTAACGAAAATAACTAACTTTTTAGCCCAAAGTTGAAGCTAACATTGTGAAAAACATAATTTTGGAATAAAGCTGACATTGCCATTAGCTAATGGACTTTGAACATCTCTTATTGAAAAGACTTATGAAATTAAAGGGAATATCGCTTTAACTGAAAAAAAAAGTCTTCCTACAAGGCAAAAAGTGTTTGAACGAACTATATACGATGCTTCAACAATAAGTTTATGTTTGACCTTAAACAGGACAGTAAGTGAAAAATCCTTGAAGTTTGAATTTTTAATATGATTAATTTTATGTGTCTATAGCAATTGATTTGGAATAACGGTCCTTTTTCGCTTAGACTGTTAAACTATATCCATCAGCCACGCGACAGCTTCAGAACATTCAATTTCCATAAGATTCCAGAACCACATCCTGCTACTCACCCAATGTTGACAGGATGCACTCCGATGTTGTCTACGTTGTCGCACTTTCTCACGTACTCAACATAGTTCCTGCCTACATGTTCCGGGCTGATGGCATCTTCTATGTGCTGCGGAGGCTCGCCATTGGCTGTAGTGGGCAGCCTGTTGGAGTCTATCCGCTCGTCTCGAGTCACATCGATGGGTAAAGAATCGTCACCCAGAGACTTCATCTCGTCAGCCGTGAGGTAGCGGTAGGTCGTGTGGTCACCCAAAACCGTGTCCTCGCCTGAAGGCAAAACATAACAGGAATAATTAAAATGATCATATAGAATTTGATTTTGTAATCATCTATGGTGTATTATACCAGGAATCAAAAAAGTTATAATTTTGCTTTAATAACCTTAATGCTTTTTTGAGGACTTTCATATAAAACATTGAGTAGGTACCTCATCATGAATTTGATACTACATTGGGTTTGGCATATTTTCTCATACTACATAAAATTGCAGTTCCTGATCACTGACTTAGCCAATTGAGACCATTCCGTAGCAGGATTAACTACTTAGGTCCATTCAGATTGTAAAACCTAAACAATTAAAAATTACATAATAATATTAGAAACGAAATTGTATAAATGATGCATAATAATTCAATAATAAATATGCTATCTTTGTTTCATTTCATTGAAGAACCTGGATAAGATGTAAATTACATATAATAAAATCCTGAGACACTAAATACTCGTAATGGCGTTTTCACAAGGATAGTCAAGGCTTGCTAGAGATTCTACCAAGTAAATGCTTTTAGAATTTACACAAGGTTGAAGTCTCGGTGAGACCAATTTATATGAATATAATTGGGAGCATTCTAATATGGAGACATTCTGATAATGATCCTATGAAAACTGAATTACTTTATGTCTTACCTACTGAGGTAGCGACATAATTCATGTTGTATTATCTTTATCAAGGTCTATATTAGAGGGCAATACATTTATTTCCCGCCGCAAATGATGGCGTTGAGAAAAAATTATCACAGTTGCGTAAAATAAGAATATTGTTTTGATTTAGTGTTACCGTGGTAACTGAAGGTATGCGCTTCCCTAGAGGACAAGTTTCGTTTGTGAATAAAACATTGCTTCAACAATAATTTAATGTTTGACTGGAAAAACAGTGTGCACAATTCTGTAAATTTGTAACATTTATTAAATACAGTCTAAATTTGATAGACTTTTTTGTTTTGACTTGGGATCTAAAACACTGAAGATTATATTTTCATACCATCACCGTATCGCAGCCAAATCTTCTATTAAATATAACGATAACGATAATATATAGTCACTTTCGTTGTCAGATTATGAACAAAAATGTATTTATTCATCACTACCAGAACCACATACATCATGCATAAGAAAAATCACTGCCCTGGCAGTTTTATGAAAGTACAAATGAATTGGCGTTGAAGATGTGACTGATTTTCATATTTTATACTTTAATAAAAAGTGCCAATACAACGTTAGTTAGTTATTTTATCCATATATGCTGTGAAAATGTTCACCTGTGTGAAGTCCGAATCATTGTAACTGAAATATTATGTTGTCTACAATTTTCAAACATTCAATTACTACTCATAACAGCTTCATATTCTGTTTAGCAATAGTTGGAATGTTTTCTATATTTGATGAAGCGGCAAACCTCCACCATACCTTGAATAACTACTCTGAATGAGCTTGTAAATACCTTCCTCCACTAAACAATACTAGGGGTAGTACATTTTAAATACGCAATTAGTTCAACCAATGATAAGTGGTAACGGTGCAATAATTCACGCTATGTAATGTAAGAGGTCATGACTGAATCAATCCGAATACCGAAGTTTAATACCACCGTCTAAATCTCAAAATTATATTTTAAATTTTAGCCTGAGTATACTTACACATATACATTACATATAGTAAAGCCATGCCGTTACAATTATGACATGCATGCACAATCTACTGTAACTCAAATTATTATTCGTTTTCTTTAATACTTTTATAACACATAGGAATGTGGTAGGTTCGAAGCGCGGTGTACAAATACATCAACATATTTTTCATCCATTTAGATTTACATAATGATGTAAGTATTGTATGTTATCAGATTTTTCATAATCCCCCTTTAATCTGTACTCAGACATATCAACTGTATTTTTTTACAAATTATATGTGTATAGTCTTTACGTCTGTAAGTCTCTAAATATAGATTTTCCTTTTCAGGAAGTTACAGGAATAAATGTTGAATATACGTTCAGTTTTATAATACTACTGAAATATATAATTTGGTAACGCCCTTCTTTCATCCTGCTTTCGCTGACTAATTCACATCAATGATCCGAATCAAGTTTAAAGTGTTGCTTGGAACTTGAAGACAAGGTGGATTTTTCGAAAGTTTGATTTCGGACTTCCATTATCTATAAAATTTAAGTTCACCTGAAGACTATTGAAGATGGCATATCAATCGAAACGTTGTGACACTCAAAATTTTATAGACAATGGAAATCCGAAATCAAACTTTCAAGTTTAAAGGTTCCTGTACGTTTTTCCTGTTCCGTATGGTAGTTAAAATTTCGACTGAATCTGTTTTTATGCTTCCCCAGTCAATGAGGTCAAATCGATCGGTACAATGGAATTGGAAATACAAATTGAAAAAATGTATTTCTTGAAGGTGATCCTTACATAGAATGTTTATATAAAGTTCAAGAACCATGCGTTATGCCTAAGCCTCCGCAATATTAGTGACAAACTGAGATATATGTGTAATGTATTGTGTATGTTTATATACGAGGGAGATCGTCTATATCAACTACTATCATTGATCTCATCAACTCGTCTCTAAAAGACGATAATTGTTGCTCAATGATACAGTAAAATGGACAAGCATATATTTCTTTAGATGTAGTGACAAAACAATTTAAAGACACATAATTGAAGAGGCTACAATGCCAATGTAAAATTATTATAATTATTAGTATTTTATTAATCCAAATACAGAGGAATTCTCAAGTAATAAACAATGGTCGTGTCAAATACATTGTAATATAATTATCAAATAATTATCTCAGACAAGTAAGGCTATACGATGTGAAAGTTATTGTTGTAAATCTCATGCCAAGGTTTATTAATGTGACGATGTTCAACAATACACAAAATAAATATTCTCGACTGCATATCATTATTTAGGTAAGATCAATGTATTCGCTCTAAAACATATTGTAAGATACTCATTCGAAAGTCTTTATAATTCGTTTTATAGGCGTACACCTATTCAAAGGGTGAAGTATAATATTCAAGCGTTGACTTATTACGCCTTATTTACACAATTTTGTCATAAAGGAAAAGGCATACTCCAGTTTATGTATTTTTAGCAACTTAAGAGCAAAATGTGAAACAAACGTCATTTAGCAAAAAAATTGTTTTTAAACATACGTTACACAAATAAATCATCCTCGGACTATCAGATTTGACTGTTTACAAAGTAAAATCAGACGGTCCAATGATGATTTGAATATAAATCGAAACGCGTCACTAGAGGAAATATAGTATTATTTGTAGAATTTCAGTGTTAAACACCCAATTTTTATCTAAATGATGGAAGAGTTTCACTAAGTAAGAAACATGAGAAACACGATTCCTTGAATAATGGGATTTCTCGTATCAAACAGCGATTAACACAAATGTTCAAAATTCCATCCATTTAGACTTTGCTGTTCAAAAACTTTATTACTTACATATATGATTCTCAGGTTCACATCACAAAGTGATATATAATTTGAAAAATACTGCAGGCAATAGAAGTTTAAATTGAAACTTAATGCTTATACAATGTTGGAAGGGTGCTTCATTTCTATCACCGTAGTAAAGCAAAATATGCTCATTCATAAACTTGCCCAGTAGATTGCGTATCATGCTCATTGAATAACGTTTGAAATTCATAATTAACAGTATAGCTGTATTTGTATAGCATATACAGTAGTAAATAAGAAAGCCTGTTAGCATAGCAAAACAAATATTTAACGGAAACTGAAAGGGTATTGTACTGCCACTACCTACTTATTTTTGTGTGAATGTATTGTTGATGTGATGTGTGTTTTTGGTGAAATTGTGAAGAAATGTCTTGACTCATTACCTTTTATTGTTATTAACGCAGTGAGTTAAAATTACAATGTTATCATATCAGCTATGGTACGCTACCGATACCTGAAATAATCACTACAAAGCTGTACATTATAGTTATCGCCTGATTAAGCCTTACATTATTACAGTATCCAAACATTTTCTTAAAGGAGATGATTGCTTGACTTTAGATTCAATATCTGGAGAAAATAAGATATCTTCTAATATATCCGTATTAGTTGGAGGTACCTCCTAGACAGTGATGAAAAAATGTTGTCGTCCAGAGACATGATTTCGTATTTGGACGGGTGATGGTTATTTCTGTATTTTTAATGCATTAACCTGTTCAAAAAATTAACCAAATATAGATTTTCATGTATACTGATAAGTATTGATACACAAGTAAGCTGTGGACGTTGAGCACCGCACCCAACAGTGCCTTGGGGGACCTAGAAACTGTGGAAGCTTTCTAACAAAAAGTGACAGTACACAAACTAGGCACATTTTTCTAACAGGAAGGATACTTCAAAATGAGCTATTTTTGTGTACTTTTCTCATGGGTTCCGTCACGTTAGACGTTTTTCCATGAAGGTCTCTTGACCGAAGCCACAAATATGGTAATTGGAACTTGGTGGTAGATTTTGGTACTATTTGTACCTACTTCCATCCTTATCTCCACAGGTTACACACTTTTGCCTGAGTGCGATGAAGCCAATTATTAGACATGCTCAAGATTAAAAGCTCTTAGTCATGTTTTCGCATGATTTACGCATTTCTGTGGAAATGGTTACTATATAGATATTCGACCATACTTCTAAATTCAATCTTTTTACAGGTATGTTAATGCATAGAATCGAAACAGTTAACTGATGAGTTAAATTACTAAAATACTTGATCCTTATGGGACGTAATAGAATATGCCTTCTAGTTAGGAATGAGTCAATAGTCATTTCCTTATTTCTGTTTTCGCGATTTACACTGGTCGATAAGAAATTTTATAATTTTTAAACTTACGGCTGACTAAGGCGTTACCGGAGAAATAGGGTAGATAGACGTGGTGTTCATGTGGCGCAGAACCGATTCCGTCCCAAGCATCGTCCCCTGTTATGATCAATAGTCAGTTTAACATAAATGTGAAGTTTTCAACAGTTGTTAAAGGAATGCCAACGTGTATAGAAAGAGTATTATTTGCTCACAGGTATCTGCTTTGAATTAACATTTTGCTGATTTCTTTTCGGTAACAAAATTAAGACTTCACACAAACTGTTATCGATTGTTATACAACAAAAGTATAGTTTAATTTGTTTGTTCCTTTGTTTCCGAAAGGAGTTGAGAAGATGTGTTTTTAATTGAATTACTTTGAAGAACATTTTTGTGACGTTTTGTTAGGTATTTCCATTGCAAATTTGTTTTGAATGTCATATTTTCTCAATCTCATATAATCACCATTTACCTCCATGAAACTGCTATTATCATTTTGAATGTTTACATTGTAATTATTCTCAGCAGCTGTAGCTTTTTTCAATGATTATTTTGCCAGCTTTAAATAGATTCAGGTGTGACATACAATGAAGTGCTACCAAAATCGCAATCATAGTATTAGCTAACAGTCACCACTGTGAAATATGTTGGTACCTTGCCGATAAATAATTATCGTTTGACCACCTGCGCTGAACAAGCATTGTTCTGAAAATGTTAATTCAAATTTATATTACTTTAATGCCAACAGGTATTGTAATCGCGAAATATCTTGATATCAATACCTATTTTCGTGGTGTTTTCTAATACCTACATCTCGAAAAATCAAGTCACTCATTCACGACAACCTGTCCTACACCTGTCTGTCTGTTGTCTGTCTATCTGTCGACAACTTTTAGCCCCTCTATAACTCAGAAGGTACTATCATGATTTTCAGATATTTTGACACTAGATTATTACTATGCCAATAAGGAACAAGCTTAGTAGTTTATAAAACTCGATGCAGTGGCAATTTTTATTCAAAATATATAAAAAAGATGTTCGAAATTCGGTTTAGCACTTTGCTGAGGTGCTTGAATTGCTACTTTTTATGTTTCAATATTGGCAGTGAGCGATTGGTGGTTGTCAGCTCTCAAATGTGGGCTTTGATCCGATTAATCATCAGTACATGTTAGACATAATGATTGCTCACACATTTTCCAGAACACGTAGATCCATTAGCTGAGGGCTTAAAATTTTAAGTTATTTCCGACCTATTCATGGGTTTTGAACGTATAACAAATTGTATTGCGTAGTATATTTTTTGTGGCGTTAATTTGTTGCACTTCTGTTTAAACAAAGATTTCTACGACAGTGGCCAGATTTATTAAAGACTTTAATTTATTGTATTTCAGAATAAACAATTATAGAAATACTGAAAAACTAGAAATTTTTGACATTTTTCATAAGAATATTAACCTGAATTTTTTTAGGACGTTTTAAGTTTAACGCCCAATAATAAATGATTATTAAAAAGCCTGGCGTCAATTTTTGGCAGGGTTTTCTAAGAACTGAGTTTTCCAGCTTTCTTCTCAGACTATGAGAAGCAGGTTTTGGTATAAACTCCAGAAATCTTCCATATGAGCTTGACCTTTAACACGTATAAGTATCAATCTACCCTATTCAAGAAATACATAACTGATGGTAATTGATTGATTAGTGGACACGATGGCATTCCTTCTGATTTTGATCCTGTAACTATTTCAATAGTACATCTTCATTAAATTTAAGATATCCAACTGGTACATACTCAAGCACACCAAGCATTTCAAAGCATTTAATATTAACTTTATACCATATGGGGCTTATGTCAACAAACTATTCGATGCAAGGTAGTTACTTGATCTTACAGACATATACTTGCAAATAAATTGCTAATATAGAGGCGTACGTGGTTTAATTGTCAGTTTGAGTAATATTTTCGTTCAGATCCCCCGGTATTCAGTACTCTGTTTAGTCCAGTATACTATAATTGTAGAGAGGTTCCCATACAATAAAGGTTAAATGCATATTTATAAAATATCCGAAAATGATCCTGAAGGCCATCCGCGGCATTATCAATTAGCATCTGAATAGTAATATGCACGATATAACATTAACGTAGCCTACAAAATTAGCATTGAGTAAACGCAAAACAGGTAACAATGTCTGGCTATTTGGAGACAGCATTAAGGTAGGTAAGAATGTGTGTAGAATACTTGATATATTTTGTTTGTTTGCGAGACGAAACATGGATAATAGTGCTCGGACTTTGTTGTGGTTCATTAAAATAATCAAACAAAATTACGCCTCAGATTAAAACTAACATAGGCGCCACTAATTGAGATTCTATGTGGGGGTACTTACATATTTGATGACAGATCGCGGTAATGCATTTGCTTTATTTTTACATTTTTATTTAAATAACAATGTATGTATGTCTGTATGCATATGTAACTATGTTTGTTTAGTGGAATCTTGCAACTCAATTTTGAAACAGACATCTTCAACCGATTCAGCTGAAATTTTGTATACTGGTTTAGTTTGGATGGCAAACCATGTGTGAAATCATTGTAAATCCAACATGACGGAACACCCAAGATGGCAGACTAGTTATTTTTTATTGCACTCCTACAATACGGGTATCAAATGAAAGGACTTGCCAGAAATATGAATAAGTGTAAAAAAGATGGAGATCATAAACTCTGTTGCTCTAATTCGTCTGAAATTTTGGCGTACTGGGGTTTTTGATGACCTGTCCAGCGATAACTAAAAACTAAAAAATAAATCAAAAGTTTACAAAATTTTCTAATAATAAGCTTCTATTTAAATGGGCTAAAAAGAATTAAAAAAAACTTTTCCTCTGAAACTTTTACTATCAACTTATACCGTTATTAGACAATTTATAAGCTTGTCGCGAGATTAAGCCATGTAGATGAACAAGTAAATTAAATGACTTGATCTGATTGATTTTAATCTTCAAAGTTGAAACTAAGTAAATACGAGTAAATCTCGCGACAAGCTAATATATCATATAAATTGTGTAGTAACGTTATAAGTTGATAGTAAGAGTTTTCAAGAAATAGTTTATTTTATACTTTTTAGCACATTTAAATAAAGGCTTGTTTTTCAAAAAGTGTTTTTACTTTTAATTTATTAGTGTATAATTTACTTATGGGGCCTGCGATTTATGTCACCTAAAAGAAATTGAGTAGATAGCATAAAATGAGTCTCAGGTGAAGTGAGTGAAAATAAGTCTTACTTCAGTCAGTATTAGAAAAAATGTTGGTTAGTCAATCTGTCGATTTGTCGGACCGTCTGTCTGTGTCACCACATAATCTCACTATATGCTGCACCTATGTGGCACGTATTTGGAACTGCTTTCTATTCAGAAATCGGTGCATTGACTTCGGAGTAACAAGCAAAAAACAAAAAAATTACAACTTCCTCAAAATTGGTGTCTTATGTTTCCGATAATTTTTGACCGTAGCTAAGAAAGTTTGCTTTTTGTGTAGCAGTTCACTTTTGAGGTGCTCAAGAGCGTATTGAGTGTTAGAAGCGTTACATATTTACCGCTTGGCATGTCAGTTGTAGTTTTTGTCACCGTGTAGTATCACGCACCGCTTTTTCCAAAGTTTCACAATTAAAACCCTTTTACTTTCAGTGACGCGATTCGATTTAAATTCAAATCTTCGGACTGAATGATAAGTTCCACCACATGAGAGCATCTACAATCCACATGATTGATCGATGATGTGTGAGCGCCGACAACACTGCTTTGTTTTGACGAACATTATCATATTAAATACGGTGTTCTTGAACAGCTATGACATTTACATTGAAATCTTAGATTTGGCAGCACTGCATTTTTCCATTAAACATTCAGATTAGTTGAGAGTAGAGTATAATTTTTATGTTTATGTGCGTAGGTTTTACACGGGAGTGAATGTTTTGAGATTTGATTGGAATCTTTGGTGAAGTTTGTGATGATATATGGCCCAACAAGTTGAATACGGTCAAACGTCAAAGGTTTGATTTTTTGATAAAAATCAGGTAGTTTATGTAACAGGTCAACAGACATGAGGAAACTTCTTCCATGAGTTGCTACTTCAACCTGATTGCTTCACTCAGCAATGGCTGCAGCTGATGATATATATTCAAAATCATCCGTATTCAAAAAATGGGCGAAAAAGCTATTTCCTCAACCATTGAAGAGCAATATAGTTTATAAACTCAGGGTTGGTAACATTAACAATAACATATATTGCCCGTAACCAAAGTATAATTTCCAAAAGAAGGACTCTAAATAAACAGCTATTAGCTCTAACTTGAGGTTCAAGATAAGTTGCGTTGAAATCACCACAAATCTGACCTGTTTCAGACCACCCGTAAAATTTTCGTACGAAAGTCTCACAGGTGAGATACTAATGAGATTCAGTACAGCCTTGTTTGTTTTCATGCGATAATAAGGCTAATGCATGGGTACCTATTATAAAGAAATATCAATGCATAAGAATTACTGAATCGATACCCTTGATCAAATTTTCTTTATATAAGAGTTATAGTTATAGCCCTCCTAACTATTTACGCCGTCAATGCACATTAATATTTTTAGCACATACTGAAATTCCAATGAGATGAAGTAATGTTATTGGAGAACCTATAGGAAAGTAAACATATCAGATTTAAATGTCTGAAATATTTACAACTCTTTACACATAATTTACAATGTCGTCTTTGTATGAAGATAATCTAACGTATTTATTTACTTGGTTTTATTAGCGGGTCATTTGTATTTCACAATCAACAGAGGCAAGTTTGGAATTTATGTCAACTGACTTCAATAGCGAGTTATCATAACACCAGTGTCTTCATTGCATGTACGGAGTGAGTAGGATATACTCAAAGATGTGTATATTACTGCAGAGAAATTATAATAGCAGTATAGATTTTCTAAAAATATAGACGTCTACTGTCATTCAAAATTTGAAGGAGTTCTACATGTTAAATCGTTAATAGCAAACAACCGCACATTTTTCGTAATTGGGTCAGAAATATAAATGCAGACATTTTTTTTACTAAACTATGAAATTATTCTCTGTAGCCTATCCATAGTACTTATTAGAAGGCGTACCCATGCAAAATTTATTTGTTTAACCTGCATAGTCTAATTCATGTAGTGAAATTTGTTTGCCATGTCAAAAATTCTATGAAAAAGAACGATGTCTCCTTCAATGATTATTTTATTTTGCTCGTCTACTATTATAGTTGCTTGCCAATAGAAGTCGTTGTTTGTTATTAAGATCGGTTAGGCGGAACTGATTGTAACATAAAAAGATATGAAAGCAAGTTTTTTCCTTCAGAATGTATTCCTGATTTATCATAATGTATTCTGCGAATAATTTCATATTTTAGTCCATAAAATGCAAAAGAAAACTCTTGGTTGTGGATTTTCTCCCATGAATAATTTTTGAGACCACAATTTTCACAGTCATTACTCCAAAATTCATATTAACAGCATTTCATCCATTTCGTTATATTTCTTTTTTGAATTATCTTAGAATGTAGTCATAGATAAAACTACGGTGCTCAAGATTAACAGACTTGTCAATCTTTGCACTTGTGACGGCAAAAAAACAAGCAGTTAGTATCCATTTTTCCAACTTCCTATAATCTTAGCTATATTTTAAAATGTTTTGGTGGTTTTATTTTAGATATGTTGAATACAGCTGAGGCGTTCAATATTCTCATGTTTTGATGCTTCTGTATTTCTGTTATTTTCAGGCACAATCAAACAAATTTAAAGTTATTTAGCTGCTATTTCGCAAGATGACAGCAAAGATACAGACATTAAATGTGAATTTTCATAGTAAAGGAAAATATCCAAGTTTATGTTTTTATGTATTTGAACGTGGACATTTTCAAATCTCGATTTTTTTAACGATAACCTGAATATTTAGATTTTGTATCTAGCATTCGAAAAGCCTAACTATCTAGTTCCACATCTCCGTTTTTTTCCATATAATCGTAGCCTGTTGCAGAAATAAATGATAGAATTTCTTATTTATAGATTGAGTGTGGTGCTCGTGGCAACTGATTGGATGTTATACACATTACGCTATAATGCGTGAAATGCTAGATAAGAAACGGAAATAAATCTAACTACTTAACGCAAAATCACTTTGACTGATTTATTTCAGCGACTGTGTTATTTCATTTGAAATCCCAACTTGATCGGAAATTATGAGTAATTATTGATTGCGTGCTTTGATTGCTGCTTTTACATATCAAGTGAGGTGAGATCAAAAATGTCTGAGAATAGATTCGGGTGCGATGTTTTCTGAGACGTGATTACAGTCGCCTTTCACCATGCTTATACTTTGCAGATTCTTTTTAGTCTTTTCGAATTAAGTTTCAGTACGGACGTAAGAGCAATGAATGATATTATAAATATAGCACTGGAATAATGAATGAGGAATGCTATTTGAAGCGCCGGTCCTAGCCTTTGAGCAAGGTAAAGCAAGATCGTTTTTCAACACCTTTCAGTCAATACGTTCACCTCCTTTAGTTCAGGTCTCCAAAGAAGATGCGAAAATTTAAAATATTTGCCTTTTTGGCGCCCATTCCAACTTGGTATAGAGAGACTGCTCTACTCTCTCTACCCCATAGAGCCATTGATTTATCAGTTTTCTCAATTTACTCTAAATTTCATGATACAGCATAAATGGATATACATAGAAATCTGCAAACCATAGCATGTCTTTTGAGAGGTTAGCGGCGCTTTAAAGGCAAATGAGCCAACAGTCAATATATGTACAACAAGTAAGAAAGATTGCTAGATTCCAATCCAAATTTTCGCCTCCCAAGAGGAAGGGTGAATAATAAGAGGTCTGGGATTCATCCAAAAACGAAGTTTGGCGTTTGAAGTTTCATGTTATTGTTTTCACTTTTCTCGCAGGATTGGGATGTAATCAGCTATTGCTCTGCATTGAGTAAGGATAATTCAATACTACATATATTGTACTTGTCGTCCAGTCCTATTTGTTGTATATGTGGTGTAAATATGGTTAACATGAGACCATAAACTGACAGAATGAGGGGAATAATAATAATTTTTTTATTTCCAGAGTCGTTTTTTCTTCTATGGCGAGATCTGTATATTTAGACATCTGTCCAGCACAAGTGCTTTGACCGTTGTTGACATTGGAAATAGCAATATCGATTAAATAGGTAACTGTTTGATCAGTTCATTGGCTGCAACTGTCTTGTCAGTATTTAATTGGATACAGTATTATATTTATTTCGAAATCATGTTTTATCTGCCAGACTCATGTTCCATCTTTGCCTTTTGTTGATGGCACTTCCTGCAGCTGTGATCTGTTATGGACGGGTCATTTATTATATACTTCTTGTAGTTCTGGAGCGCAATTACTTGGTCTTGGATAGCGAGCATAAAGCCCTTAGTTTCTCTGAAAAATTGACCGTCCTGCAAACAGCTATATGAATGTTTGTATATGTTTTCTTGGATTACTTATATATCGATATCGATGTTTTCCATGGAGTTTTTTCTATGACCAGATGTCTAATTTTTGTTGTCGTGATTTTGCATGGTTTGTGTGTCGGCTGAGTGATTTGGAAGAGAAAGGGAAAGATGTGTGTAGTTCTTGTCTGATTCCACTATCGCTCTATGTAAGTTGGTTTGCTTGCGTTGAAAGAAATTTTGTATTTGTTTGTATTTTATGTCATTATTTCCTCTGCGTCCATTCTTCCTGTCTATGCTAAGTCTTTCTTTGTGTGTATTTGGGTGTAATACTATTATGTTTTGTGAGTTCTGTGTGATAAGGGTATGGATCTTGTGTATATTAGTGTGTGACCACTTGATGACGCCAAAGGAGAACTGGTATATTGCAAATGTGGTGATAGCTTTGGTAAGATTTCTAGAGTTTAGTTTTTTTATGAAGTTGTATAAGACGGTTGTTGAATTTGTTTGTCAGGTTTTTTTTTTAACTTGTGTATGATTTATATTGGTGTTTTGATAAAAGTGCAGATACTTGTACGTTACGTTCCTGTTCATGTTGTCAAACGTTTCCCCATTTATGGTTTCCTCTTCGGGATGGTTCTTCTATTGACATTTATTATGTGGTATTTACTCATCCCAAACTCTATTTTACAAGTATCTGTTACTCTGAGTAGTCCTTTCAGTTGCATCTCAGCAGCCGCGTATAATTTTATGTCATCCAAGAGATGATGATTTTGTGCTGGATAGTTTCCTGATACTTGATGTGGAAACCATAGCTTGTGTTGTTAAGTGTGTTCGAGAGTGGGTTCAGGCAAAAGATAAACCAAAGGGAGCTAAGCGAATCTCCTTGGAGGATACCGCGTTGTATGTGGAGCTCTTCTGTCTGGATGTGCTCGGTTTTTGTTTTTAAATGAATGTTGGTTTGCTATGTTTTCGTGATTTAGGTTAAGAACCACCTGATACGATTATTATTATTATTATTACTATTATTATTATCTTAAGTCTTCCTGCAACATTGCGGTGTAATCAGGTTATTATTATTATTATTATAGAAACACGATATATCGTATATTTTTCGCGACAATCATCCTTCTCCGCCTATTTATGTGGGAAGTAGAAGTGGCTTGGGTAGAGGCAAAAACTAAAATAAAAAACTGAATATATTGCAGTGAATTTGAATCATATGGAGCTATTTTGAAAGGCGATGTTACTAAAAGTATAACGACCACAATACGGCTACGGCAGTGTATATCAATAGCCTCAACTTTCCACTTACTTAGAACGCGCCTGATATACCAATACGTTTTCCTCCCCATCCTGGTATTCAGCGTAATCACGGTATAGTCATACGTGAAGTCGATAACCGTAACTAATTTGTCGAACTTTGCACTCGCGCACCGATAGCAAATAAGCACAAACCACTATTACGCTCAAATGTATCACAAATCTTAGCAAAATAATCACAATTCCAGAATAGCACAAATCACGCACAAGTATCGCGTATTAAGCTCGTTCGTTCGTTCGCAACTGGAGAGGCATCACAGATAACAACAACTACTACTAACGTGGGGACCGTAAACAAATAAACTTATGGGTAATTGGTTAAAAATGGAGGTGATTCATGCCATTCGCGGATTCCGACTAAAGAAAAAAAGCAACTAGAGGCGCTGCAATCATTCCAAGCTAGTGGCTGCCAGAAAAATACATGCAAGGTTATGTGGTAAAGTAGAGAAGTAACCAGTTGACGGTACGGTAGAAGGATAATGCGTTTATCATACATAAATCTGATAGTCTAGATAGGTATATTCGTGAAATGTTCATTAGTACATCAGAACAAGGACTCTCAAAGGGCGAAACAAAACCTTCTAGAGTCGGTTGGTTGAATTGGTTGGGGTCTCTGTTATAGGAAAATAATCGTATGAATAGACTTTTGCTCTAGTTGCCCTTTTGGGTTTCCTTATGAAAAGCTCCGATTTTAATGCGTTATCGCACATTCTAGAGAATATTGCTATGTATCAAAGGTGATAGCCTGAGCTATCGATTTGAAACTATATGTTCCCCTATGCACGAGTGTTTATTTTCGCTGTAATCTAGCTTATTTTAGAACTGTTGTTTAAAATTTTGTAGACCATGTATTCGTTCCGATGGCAAGGCTTCGAGCTTTTTACAACGCCAACATTGGTCAATCGAAACGTTGCCGTAAAAATATAGAAAAGCTAATTTCGCATATCGAGTAACGATTTATTTTCTGATAGCTGTTATTCAACCAACGAATTAGGAGCTGATAGATCCTTTAAGTTGAGAGGGCACAGTTTCTCATGAAAGAAGCTTATCTTTGAGTTACTTGAGTATACTATTTATTTTAAGTTCGGACTAAGACAATCAAGCTAATGGGTTGATCATAGGATATGTCGTAATTCAGTATGGAAATTGAAATTATTTAGAAAATACAGTATCTGCTGTTGGCGGAATATTGTTTCCGATGTATTGCTAGATTTGATTACGAGCTGTTACCCAGAACTGCAACTGTTAATGATAATCAGTCCAGATGTAATAAAACTTCAAAATACGGATGATTTATTATTATTATTGGAAGATAAGTTTGTTTTGTTTCCAAATTCACCTCAAATGCAGCTTAAGCTATATTTAAAATTCTACAACATTTCTAAGGATTTTTACCGGGAAATAGGTAAGACATTAGTTTTGTATTTATTTTATAATCTATAATATACCACCTCATCATGAATTTTTAGAATACCAATTGTTTTCTAAATGGTTGGATGTCGCACAGTTGTCATATTTTTTACGAATAATTCTCTAAATTCAATAATGAATTGAATACTAGAATGAATCTGAGCGTTTTGCATAATGTAATAATATTTGTCTAGGGGATCGCGGAAGTATTTTTTCAAGAAAACACTTATACTAGACGAAGCTACAAGCAACAACAAGTCACATTTTTCATCTAGTTAGGAATTAGCGAAAATGTTCGTATTGAAGTATGTGTGGTTTTCAACCTTACAAATTACGTGTTCTGTCAACCCTTTTCATCTATTTTTGGAACACCCTATATAGCGATGCACAATCTGAATGCCAGACCTTTGACCAGATTTCCATATGATTATTCGAGATTCTATATGGTCTTTAGTTATGAGCTATTTTGGCTAATTCTGCAACACAACTTGACAAATGGCAGCATCAATAGATAGATACATTTAAGCTAAATTTTCATTAAAGCATTATTGACCATCTACGTCAGCGTTCCCTAGGGATCTGTCCGTTCTCTCTCTTCTTTCTCCTCTCATCTTACTGTAGTTCAACGGGCTGTTGGGTATAAAATCCGCTCTACTCTACAGCTTTACACTCGACGGCATGCTTATTTACTGCATGGAACCAGACAAATCATTACAATCCCCAGAGAATAGATATCGGCAGGAGCAATCCTCAATGAAGACATGCAAATAATTTTAGAGAGGAAATCAATAAATGGAAATTAGTTGAGTGTAACACATACTGGTCTGTCAGCCCTAGAAATGGGGGACATCCGGAGATCAAATCTTCCAGTCAGCCTCCATCAAGCTTCTAGTGATTAACAACAACAATAAAAAATCGACCAGTAGCGGTGTCCCAGAAACTGGGGGTTTTCTTCCGCATCAGAAAATAGTATTCTCTGGATCAGAGGAATCTACTATACAAGAGTCAGATCAATCTATCTCTGGAATACTGCTGGCATGTTCGGGGATGCCCCAAAATGCACCTGAAGCTATAGGACTCAATGCACAAAAATGCATTCAAGAGCCATCAGTACAACAAACAGACTATAGACTCAAAGGATCTATTCTCACCAGATCGAGGTTCCAACACCTACAACGAGCCTCGTCAAAATAATTATTTTGCAGACTCTCAGCGTTGTGAAATGGGCTACCACTTCGACTGTTTTCTTACCATTTACATTTTAGGATCAATGCAAATGAACATTTAACCTGATTTAATATCACTTTCCAGTGTCCGTCAATTGAAACCACATTTGATTGACTTTCAAATCTTTAATAAAGTTTCGGCTTTTGGAGTGAGATGTACTTTTTGCATTTGTGAGGGAATATCTATTAAAGGTCCAAATTAAAACTTACTCTTTCAGTGAGTAGTCCAAGCTTTTTTCAATATTTAATGATCGTGTTATAATTTGTTAAATGCGCCTCAAGTTTTATTGTAGTATTCGCGAAAGTAGTAATGATTATCGAATGAAAATGGTGGGTTCAAAAATTTGCAAAAAATGCATATTTGCTGTCTAAAGTATAGTTAATACATCATTTTAGCATAGAATTAATTCTTTCTGGAATATTCTGAAAAATATTTTGTAATCTTTGATGCCAAGAAAAACACATATTTTAATTTGCACGTATTATTTCTAATATCGTTACAAGACTCACAAAAAGATCTATTTTCTATCACTGATTTCCATGAACGCAATACATTAAATCCACAAACAAAGGTGTATTTCGCATAAATCGTCTCTAATTATAGCAACAAAGCATCATCTATGGAAATAATTGCCCATAATATCTCATTATTATTATTCTTAAGTCGCATCATCGTTCTGACACACCTAATTGTGAATATCCAAAACTAAAAGTAAAAAATTGCTATGGGAACATCACAACTCTTGAACAGATATCTTCATAATAATATTTTCAATGTTAAACATGACATAACTGAGCAATAATTTTACCCATCGCACTCGTATTGATGACCTTGGCGGCCACGTGTTTTGAGAGGATAAATACAAAAACACAAATTTATTTTTTTATGTCTGCAACTGGGCGGGTTCTCCGACAGCATGCATCACTTTCTAGCACCATTACATCATTGGGTATATTTAGTTGACCCATTGATAGGCACTATGATGTCATTAGCATTCACCTTGCTATCAAATATAGAGGTATACAGTGTGGTCTAGCCGTGGCACAAAGCTAAACATCGCTTCATATAATGAATTATAATAGTTGTTGATTGAATGCTCAGGTGTTTCTTCACCATACTGATTAATAAATTAGCTGAATTATTTAAATTGCCGTTTCTGATGTATGTACTATGGGGAAGATTGTAGTCAGGTAGATTGACTCAGTGGATATTCTCTGGTATAGCGAAATCAGTTAAAATTTCATGAGGGTCCTACATAATGTAAACTACAGACGCAACTTTCTCGGGCGACATGGATAGGAACAGTAAATGCCTGCTTTTTCACGTGAATTATTAAATCAAACAAATTTGTATGGTCTGGTATCCAGATATAGAGCTTTATTGTTTCAGATGAAATTTTGTGGTCAGGTGATCTAATGTTCATGAGGACTCACTGTGTTTTCCGCTGACTACTAGTTAAAACCACATATATATTAATAATAATAATAATATAAAAGTATTTTTACTGACGTTTCGGCTGCCTCGGCAGCCTTATCAAGTACTAAACAGAACCAAAGAAACTAATTATGAAAAAATACTGACATTAATATTTAAGACTGATTCCAGTTTTGAAAACAAAAGTATTACTCTTCAATTTCATCATATTTTCAAAATCAAATTATTTCATTATGTTTTGTAGTTTGATAAAGGCTGCCAAAGGAGCCGAAACGCCGGTGCAAATTTTAATTCACGTTACAATGAACTTTTCCGTTATGTTTACAACTAACCTATCTATACGATATACGAAAGATGGATTTATATTTGTACTGTATTAATTATTCTAATCTGCGATTCACGTAGGCTAATCGACAACAGTGACATAAGCCAAGTATTTTCGTGTCAATTGCAGTGATAAATAAGGATACAATGACGAATATAATTGCGGTTGTTTTATTTTAAACTGACTCTGATCTCAGTATGTTTCACTTGCATAAATAATTATGACCAAGCTCTGCTGAGATCTTAGCAGTGATTAGGTAAAGAAACATGTGATTTCGGTCGATCTATTTTATTGTCATAATTCAATATAAATGTGTGTATAGATAGTATATTTTACTGATTAGTGGCTTATTGGTACTAAAAATATATTTTTAATAAGAAAAAAGGGAAAACCACAGGACATACAGAGTCAGTTGAAGTAAAATAATGCTTTGACATTTTAGGAATTCCGAATAGGCCGAGAGTTGTTAGAAAAAAAACGAAGTTTTAATAACTTTATTTCCTCCCTTGAATCACTAATAAATATTTATATTTTGATTTAAACCTTATGTATTTTTTAATTTTTTATACGGTCATGTAGTACATGATATATATTTTGCTGAATTTAAGGAGGAACGGGATATCGGAAACCGGCGTACTTTTCTGGATCGTTATAGTGTCATTCCGAACTGCGAAAACGTTGTTTTCATACTATCAGATATTATAGGTTATTAGAAGACCACATATGGAACACTATTAAAATCAGAATGATAAATGTGGAGCGTTCAGTAGCGAACAAGTGGTGTAGATATAAAATTATCTTCAAAAGAAGGCAGGAGAAGATTACAATTTTGGAATATTTCGTATTTTCCCAAATATATGGGGCTTCCGAATCCTTTTGGGCAACTTGCTCTTTTTTAACGTTACGCACTAACCTTTTATCATCTAATATACGTTTCATATATTCTGGACATATATATTATATAATTTTTTAGAGTATCTTTCATTTTGTCTTAACAATTTTTTTTATAAGTTAAGGTAAGGAAGTTGAATAAAAAGCATTTTCTATAGGGAGGACCACAGAAAAATCATTTTTATATTAATAATTAAAAAGTGATTTTGGTAATATATACGTATGATACCTAAGTTATTTGTTGTTGTTAGTGTAGTATGAGTAAGATATGTGAAACAAAAAAATATATTTGAGTGAGTGTTAGGAAGCTTCAATAGATATAAATATAATTTTTATTGATGGGCAAGCCAATGGTGGGGGATTAAACCGCTCCCCATGTATGCGGCCAGTTATACAACACTTATACACTTCATATTGAGAGTATTGATCGAAAAGTAACTCATACTTTTAGAAAAAAATGTATTGGATGTAAAAATAATGTGAAAGAATATAAAAAATCCATAATTAAGATAATGTATGAACCGGAATACATATCTCAATGACGAGATTTTGGTGCTCCAAGATATATTGATTTTTTTATAATAGGTTGTAATTAAAATTCAATTTCATTTCATTTTGTCAATATTATCTAGAAAATAATATTTCATGAACTGTAGTATGGTTCTTTCTGGACGTTGATTAAATTGCAACTGAAGTAAAACTGTGTTTAAGGAGAAATTCAATTCATGCACAAATTTGCCAACTTGCACTCTACCACACTATAATTATGCGAATGCAGCATTCTAACAGAATCTAGCGACTTAGAATCAATTTAGACATTATATAACGTCATTTATCATGCAATATCCAAACATATGTTACCTTCTTCTTCCGAATCAGACATGAATGTTTCGTGCATAAGTTCGGGAGCTTGTACTCTGTATTTCTCTTCGACATTAGTGGTTGTGGAAGTCGTAACAGTGGTAACGGTGGTGACTATTTTCAATGTTTCGATCACAGTTATGTAGCCCAGTTTCTGGGCGATGTTTAAAGGTGTCTGTCCGTTCTGTGGAAGAAAACATTTGTGAGCTTTACAAAGACAAATTGCAACTATACCGTGTAAATATAAAAAATCTTCAATATGTTACATGATCAGATTTCCTTGCGAGAAATCGCTAAAGGTGATTTGACATACATCATCATCGACTTAGACAAACACTGCATAGCTCCACCATTCTTCAAACCAATGTGTAACAGCCAATATGTGTATCGCTAACTTCGTCAGCATCTTCAAGGGAATATTTAAATTAAATTATTACGCCTAGTTTCCCTGAAAATGCTATAACAGCAACAGCAACATCTGTTGAGGGTTAAAAATTAATTTGCTGAGCGATAAAATCATGTTGTATCAGTAAAATAGTATTAATTTTATTAACATGTTCTTGAAATACCTATTCTTTGTAAGTACAAGCCAATGTATTAATTCCAAGATACCTGCACCGAATATAAAAAAAACTGTGTCAAAAGAAAGCATTACAAAAATGCGGAATCGTTAATATACTAATTTAGCCATTATCTTCATCATAGGAGAAAGGAACATTTCAGAGAGCTTGTAAAATGGTTAAGGTTTACAACTACAAAGGTGTTACTAATATATTAAATCCATTGTTGTAACCACAAAATAGAAGGAAGTGAACCAAATATGTTTCATATGTTCTTCTATGTTGTACTTGGATAAACGGTGCAGAGGCAGTAGGAATTTCAGCAAAGTTCTTCCTTCACACAGAAACGGTTTATTATAGGTAACAAGTTTCTTAACCTGCGGGAATCGGCCTTCTTCGGGTGCGTGATGATACTAATTTAATACAGGTAACAGAGAATAATAAAATCGAACGTAACAACTAAAATACTTCAGTTCACCTGAAGACGATTGAAGATAGCATATCAATCGAAACGTCGTGATACTCAAAAATTTTATAGACAATGGAAGTCCGAAATCAAACTTTTGAAAAATCCACCTTCTCTACAAGTTTCAAACAACAGTTGAATAAAATACATATTCAGACTGATAAATCACACCTGTTAATATGCCATATCAGTCCAATTTCTATTTTAATCACATTTATGCAAAATGTAATATATTAATTGTCAAACAAATTCATGAATATTGCGTCGCAACTACCAAAAAATTGAAAAACGTTAGTTTTAATCATACTATAACAAAAAATAAGATCGCTGAAGATCTAAAATCAGGAATACTTTAAAAAGAGCACCTGCTACAAATGCTTTCCTATGTAACCTGCGCCTTCTGAGAGGTGATAAAATATCGATGCATGCAATAAACGTAATCCAAATTATCCTGATTTCGCTCTGTAACCTAATTGTGAATCTTATTTTGTTAGGATCGTTCATATTTCACTTGTTGATACCTTCATGGTATTTAGGTAACTTCTATTTCGAGCACCAATTTCATTAATTTATGCTAATGTGCTTGTTCTCATCAAAGACGGAGGAGCACGACCACGCATAGCTGTGTAATAGGTTTGTTCCAACACGCAAGGATATCTTAATTTACAAGAGTTGGGGCATGTGAGATACTGGGTCTTTCAGAGATGCCTATGGATACTTCACAGGAAGTATCACAGGATATTTTAAAACAATAAATAGTTATCACATTATTATTGTCTTCAAGAACCACAACATGTAAATGACAAAAAGTTTCGAATTTTAGCTAATACATTTTATAGAAAACTTATGCATTATCATCTCCATCGAAATAGCTTTTGTTCCCTTGTGGTTCTTCTGTAGCATTTTTAACTAGATTGTTGAATTAACTCGGTACCATAATGCCTCTATTAAACAAACAATAAATTTGAATTTACGTCACATTTAATTTTAGTGCGTCGCTAGCCACCTCAATAATTGCTCAGTTCACGGAATCATGTTACTCATTATCTTTGGTCATTTTTCGTCGTATGTGTAAAACCATCTAGAATAATATTCAATATAAGGATGACAATGTTAAACAGCTTTTTACGTTATTGCAATAAATAGTCTTTCTGGTATCACCTTAAGTTAGTGCATTACCTCCCAAATATTGAACCTACTTGACTATTTTTATATCCGTACTTCATTGATAATATTAGCCCTCATCATTATACGATGAGTATGAAAAAAACATGTTTCTGTAGTCTTTGTCGGTTAGCTAAATATTCGGTCAAGCAAAGTTTTAGGAACGAGTCCACCTCAATATTATGTTTATGCAATGATAAGAGACCATAGAAGCAGCGCCGAAGTTAATCTGACAAATGCATGTGCTTCCAGCAATCAGCCATCAGGAAATAATGCATGTTCCAAAATTATCACAATGAATATTATTATTTTCAAGAGACATGAAGCATGTTAAAATAGTTACCGAACAAACCTTCTCTATTTTTGTATAAAACAAATGTCTGTCAAGGACGGCATGCAATTAGATGCAGTATGCGATCCGACAATGTACACAATAAAATGTGGAATTTTAGAACCATTTCAGCAGCATTCTGCTACAATTATCGTAGTGAAATACATCTCGTATTGACTGTGCGTCTAGCTAAAAATAGAGATTACACTGAAACTTATGATAACAACAGCACTATAATTATAACATACTACGAGACCTACTTACATTGCTTCATTACAATGCATTAAACAAGGTTGATTTTCTTACGGAGCAATATCTCTATTAGGTTGTCAAACTCTTGGGAGTTACTTAAAAACATCCACAATCTAGTGGTTGAGGCGAGGGGTGAATCACTTATCGAAATAGGTGTACATTTGCATCAAAGTACTTACCCAAGTTCTCAAAATATGACTCGAAGTTATATTAAAAATGGTTCTCAGTTGTACAATTCACATGCACATAATTTTTCATGTGGTGCCCTGTGCTTATGTGTGTTCTTGTTTGTCATCACATCAATTTGACAAGTTCAAGTTTATTGGTGAAAATGAGGATATACTCGAGGAAGTTGAAAATGAAATCTAGCTTGCTTAGCACTTGAACAAATGTACCATAAATGGAGCAACGGTGTAATCCTCTCCTTTGTTCTCAGCTCAGAAATTGATTACCTCCCCTATGTACTGTGGTTTCTAATTTCCTTGCAGGAGGAAGTATCCAAATAGAAAAAAAATGTCGAATTAGAACTAATATGTTTTTTGGCTTTTTATTATATCAACAGATCGAGAAACTATAATACTTTGCCTTTATAAGAAATTACGTGAAAATTTTCTAATTCCTACTAAATGGCGGTAGAGTAATAATCGGAAATCTAGTAATCGTTGAACCTTCGGAAACTCTAAAAATACTGATATTATTTTAATTGATCTATTAATTATTAATTGAACTCCACAGTTAGTTACTGCTATAACACGTACAAAAATGCTTTTGATTTTTGCTGGGTATATTCATTCAATAAAGTACTTAATTAGCATTAACTCGCCCTATTGCATTCTCAGACGTTTTTTGAAAACTTTAAGTACCTAGAAGTACTTCGGAGTATATATAAGTATCTTCAAATGCACCAAATAACGTAAGTGCCCAAATTTCGATTAGTAGTTCACCCATCGGTTAAAAACTCACAACCAAAATGTTGTGGGTAGCTCGAGGTGTACTAGGCTGGTATTTTTATTGAACAGATATTTTGAGGGGTATAAATGATGGACTCTATGTTAAATTACCATCTTGGTATGGGCCAAGTTAAGTCAACAAATCTGAGGAGGCTGAAGACCAATCGCAATGCCAGGCTTGACTATGGAGGGATCAGACAACTTTTGAGGGCTCGACGGACGGTTGGAGGGTGCTAATTAGATTTATGGGAGATGAGCTCGCCCAGCATCCTGCACCTAATTTTTCCCATCCATCTTAGCCTCATAATATTTCTTAACAAATTTGGAGGTTAAAGATAACTGAGTTTACTTTGTTGTTCTTTGCCTTGTTGTGTGTTCTAATTCAAGATAGATAGATCGATTTAGTTATAGGTTACCACAATAAGATGCAACATTTATATACAAGTGTCACGCCCTGTCCAACAGGTTGGACTGTGCTTAATAGCAGTGACGGATGCACTCCACGACACCTATAGCAAGTTACATGTATAGTGGGGAGCATAAACTTAAGTAGATGCATTAAAAGACAATGTTCTCTTGAAACATCACATATATATTCGGTGTACTACCCTACTCACCGTAGTTACAGCATTGGCATCAGACCCATTTTCCAGCAGCAAATCCACGATGTGAGCGTGACCTTGTTGCGCGGCCTGGTGAAGTGGCGTGTACCCCATTGAGGTCTTGGTATCTCCTTTGGCTCCATGCGCTAGCAGAGTCCGAACCGCACCAGCCCGTCCATAGTGGGCGGCGACATGTAAAGGCGTGTAACCACCCTTCGTCGCTGCGTTCGCTTCTGCGCCTGCCTTCAGCAGGGTTTCGCATACAGGCACATGGTCTTCTTGGGCGGCTAGGTGGAGGGGTGTCAAACCGTTCTGCGGGAATAATACGTAACATCTGTTATTATAATCAACTTATATAGCAATAAATCAAGTCAGATTATATTCCAATGTTCCACTCCACATTGAAGCTTGATGAACACTATGGTCAATTGCTCACCTTTGCCTCATGATTAGCGCTCGCCTTGTTTTCCAACAATAGCGCCACCATTTCTTGATGCCCAGCTTGCGCAGCCAGATGCAATGGAGTAAATCCTGCTTTACTTTCTACGTCCGGCTTAGCTCCGTATTCCAACAGCGCATGCGCAATGTCCATCTGGTTCTTCCGAGCTGCCACGTGAAGAGGAGTATGGCCGTTCTTGGCAGCTGAATGGGGAGATGCACCTATAAATTGAACATAATACATTTTCGGTAAAGAAAAACATTCTTAACGGCTTCGCAATCATCCCTATATTATTTTTCCATCACGTTTCAACTGAATAATCTATACATAGAGACACTAAAATCGTGTTTGTCTATGCTACTGAGCAGCACCATTCATGTTTGTAGAGATGAGAGAACAACAAAATCTCCATTATTATATTTTCTAAGATTTCGTGCCGAATCTTCAGACAACTCGCAGTATACAAAACACCAGTAGTATAATGCAACGGTAGAAATAGATATTTACAACTGCTAAACTGAGGTATGGTAGATAAGATAATCCCTGAGTACTCTTAAAACCCTCTCTTCACGGTGACTCGAAATGGATGGCACTTTTTTTCATGGTACACCAAAGCTATCCAGTTTGCAGCTGCAGCTAGCGCGTTGCCTCCACACTCATGTTGTTGATTAAAGTAGCTTAGCTAGGGAAGTCTTAAATTAGTGATGTTTGTCTAAATGTAGTCACGATTTAGCTAACAGATATTTGTACCCACATCCTGAATAAACTGAAAAAACTTTAGTAACGTGTCGTCTTTTGACAAGAACATACGTTTATTACTTACAGTAAACAATTTGGAATGCTCAACAATCACTCTTTCTCTTCTTGATAGAATATGTACCCACAGTATCATTACAAGTTCACCCTTTATCAGGTGTTTAATGAACAATAGTACTTAAAGCAAATACTGATTACCACTAGATTAAATAATTAGTATAGTTATATAGCAAATATCAGCAGGAATTAATATCTCTAAGAACCATACATCTTTAGTATCTAAAGCATTAGCTAATATGCTGTCATTTGATATCCTTCACTTGTAATCTAATTGTGAGCATTTGACCATGCAAATGGAGTAAGGAATTTCCAAGACGCACCTTTGTCCAATAAAAGGAGGGCAACGTTCTGGTGATCATAATGTGAGGCAACATGCAAAGGTGTTACACCATTTTTGCCATGAGTGTCTACTGGAGCTTCTTTCTGTAGAAGCAACCTGGCAACGCCCAGGTGTCCGTGTTTCGCAGCTAAATGCAGTGGGGTGAGACCTTTCTTTGTAGTCGCCGCTGGCGAGGCACCGTTATCTAACAGAACTGCTGCCACCTAAAAAAAATTAAGCTTATATATGTGTCTGACATTTACCTTGGTGTCATGCAATGTTAAAATCAAGAAGTATTAAAAATATTGAAATCAATAATTGGCCAGATCAAAACATCCACAAGAATACAGAAAAATGTTTGTATTCATATCAATATAATATGCTTTTGTGTGCAGTTATATTATTTTCCAAGTAGACTACCAGAATCTACCACCTCCTTAGTGCAGACAACTAGGAAAAGTATCTTATCGGGGGAGTTCGAACAACCTTTCTTAATTTCTAAATGATAACGCTAAAGACACGTGTATCTTCTGTAGAAAGCACATGGCGGTGAACACTAACAATAACATGCCCTGGTAGTCGTCTATCATGTTGCTGGCTAGTTCGACGTTCCCATTGATCATATGCTGCTGAATTTTCGACCAAGCTGTCTCGGATAGTAACGTCGAGAGCCCCAGTATAACAAAGAGTAGAATGCCCCGACAAGCTCATCCTCAGGTAGACATTCCAACATGTATCTACAGTTTTCAGCGCTTTAATGCCAACGTGACATATTCCTCTTAATGCTTTTGGTGAATACTTCCTTCAACATTTACATTCGTAAATCGTTCCACTTTAGTCTTTAAAAAATATATCGATTTGTGTAAACATGAAAGAAATATTCAAGAAACGGAAAATGTTAATCTGGAACTCTAGGAGGTGTGATTGTGCTGTCTAAGCAGATTTCGAATATTAGAGAAAGAAATGAAGAAAAATCTGTTGTTATCATTACGTAAATTACCTCGTCCTGTCCTTCTCTAGCAGCGATATGCAGTGCGGTATAGTTGTCCTTGGTAGTGTTGTCAACTTTGGCGCCGTGTTGTAGCAACAACATGACAATGTCTACATTTCCAAGCCTCGACGCTATGTGAAGGGGTGTTTGTTGCTCTCGAGCTCTGGCATCTACTTGGGCACCATTTCTAAGCAGGATGCGGATTATATCAGTCTGGAAAGGAATATGTTCTCAATCAGTCACTGGAATAATTCAAATAAGGTTTGTAAATATTCACTCATTAGCTACACGTTGAGACTTAGAATACAGGTATTCGTTGGAAACGTAGCATAATTCACTCATGAAAATTTAGATTGAATAACATGTCATGAGTTTCTTATAATATTGCTTTAGCTTCAAAAGAGGTCAACTGACTATCCTCAACAGGCCTTATTATCGCCGTTTAGATCAACAGTATTTTTAGGTCCATCTTAATGCCGAAGAAGAAGGCTATCATAATAAAGAAATTCGCATTTAGAAATCGGAAAGACCCAGTGCGGGATTCGAGCCTGCATTTTCCGATTTCATGTCGCGCTCTGTAACGACTGACCAGCTACCCAGTTGGTTCAGTTGGTCAGAGCGCCCGACATGAAATCGGAAGATGAAGGTTCGAATCCCGCACTGGGTCTTCTTTTCGGATTTCTAAATGCGAATTCATGTATCAAAAACTCCATCTTGCGGAGAAAAGCAAGTAATTATGTATCAAAGATGTTCTACAAATATAAAGCAGAATTTCGGTCACTGGACTAAAGCAAAATATCCCTCTTAAAAGGGATTTCTCTCAAATAATCAATGAATAATCAAATAAAAATGTTGATGAGTAGTTTAGATGACCATTATGTTTGCTCTATATACATCCACGATATGCGGGAGAGTTTCAATTTCAATTATGGAAGAGTGCTTCCAGGTAAGATTATATATAAATTGTAGTTATTTCTTGGTAGAGCCACAAATATTTTGACCTCATTAACGAAAACTCAGGAATGACTTTTTCTAATTAAGCTGATGAACATTTCCGTTTTGTGTACTCTGTATACAAGAAACTCCATTTTTGCCGTCTGTCTTGTTCTTACTTGATTCGCTCGTGCTGCTAAGTGCAGGGGAGTTTCTCCTCTAACGGTGTTAGCATCAGGATTGGCGTCGTGTTGTAGGAGGTATATCACTATGTTCATGCAGCCCATGAAACTAGCTACGTGCAGTGGTGTAAGTCCACTTTCTGTCGTTGCGGCAATATCTGCAAGAAAAAAATATCAGGTTATATTACATCTAATATATTTAAGAAATTACATACTTCAAGACCAATCCGTACAGATGGTGGAAAATGACACGAGCTGCTATTAAATGTATCCTCAGACCTGCTATAGACATGCATGTTTCGTATTTAGCCTAGACTCGTCAATATAGCCTGGCGGTAACTGTAGAGAGTATGCGGATGATATATACGTAACCCAGTCAAGGGTGTGATAGCAACATCAACTCATCTCCAACTTACGTAGTTAAATGTCAAAGAACTTTCAACTTCATAGGTTGCCAATGAGTGTTCCCATAGAGGGCGACACTTGGAGATAAGTTGACAGAGATGCTATCTGGACTGATGCTGATGTCACTTAGACCCGTGCGTGTAAATATAACAAAGTTCCAGAAAAACATTGTTTCATTTTACATGTGAAATATAGGCATCATGTTCAAGGTCATATACAGCTGTATTCCGAATTTAATAGTGGTTTTATTGCTCATGAAATTTAGACAAATGACAATGTCGCTTTATTCAAGACCATCTATACATCTATTGGCAAGCTAGGTTCCTTATCATATTTTTGACCTCAAATTCGTTTCTCCAGTCTGCTGTATATCGACAAAATTAAGAATGCTGATAAGAACAATCTATCAAATTGTGTTTAATACTAACTGATGTATGTTTGTTTGTATGAACATCACGCCTCTAGGGTAGAAGAGCTAATATATTATGTACCCTTTAATAAATAGTGGGGGAGCTTGTATTTGTACTGTAATCAAGAATACAGTCTGGTCACAGATCTAGCAGATTTCGAAAGTTTACCGTTCCACTTCTACATCAACTTTTCATGAGCATGTGATAAATATAAGAAAAACAAGTGCCAGCTGGCAGATTGAACAACAATGTTTCTGAATAGAGGATGTCTGTGAAGCATATAATACTGGTTGAAAATATTCAAGACCTGCGAGATATGTGCCGCAGCTTTAGGAAAGAAATGTTATTGCATAATCGTAAATGAAATTCGACTTTTCTGGATAACTAGGACATAAATTCTACGTCTATTTCTGTATACCATAGTTAATACTAACCGTTTAGAAATTCATGTTTCCGAAAACGAAATATATTTATTTAAATCCGAGGTGTGGCTGATCTACCCTTATTCTATAGATATCAAGATGGCAGATGTTCGTCCGAGTTGTCTCGCCAGTACATGACATACTGGAGGGGCTGAATGGCTCTCGAAATCGACCTTAAGACTTCTCGAACAAGCCTGTTCCAAAAGTCATTTTTTTGGAAAACCTTGGCGTTGTGGAATGAGCTACCGGGGACTTTGTTCCTTGATAGTTACAATCTAAAGCGTTTCAAGGTCGACGTGAATAGACATTCATCTTCCCGCAGTGCTTATAACTACATCTGTTACTCCTTCTGCATAGCGCAGATCAACTAACGGCTACCATTTCCACAGTATATATGCTAGAAGGATCCCTAAGTTTCATCAGATTTTGGTACTTCCTACTCAATTCTGCTGTTCCTATTCCACGTTGTGATTTGAATGCAGCATTATGTATAAGTTTGTAGCTGCTGTTAGAAAGTGTTGAAGATTAAAAGCAAAACGGTAATTCCATTACTTTGTGTGAATACTTATCAAATATACAAAAAAATAATAATTTACCGACCCTACTGTATTTTGTATGCTAGATACGAATCCTAATGACTACTCGCAATAGTACTACTAATACTCACTGGCTCCGTGCTTGAGCAATAACTCCACCACCTTGATCCGATTCTTTTTGCAGGCTATGTGCAATGGCGTGAATCCATTGAGTGCTCTAGCGTCTGCGTCCGCGCCTCGGTCTAGCAAAAGTTTGGCCACCCGAGCGTGTCCACAGTGAGCTGCTACGTGGAGCGCGGTCAGGTAGTCCACTGTGACGTCATCTACAGGTGCTCGGTGGTATAGCAGGATTCGTGCGGCGTCAACGTGATCACCCTGTGCAGCCATATGCAGAGGTGCAAGGCCGTTCTGGGAAAAATGTCGGTCTAGTTAATAGATTGCAATGTCATTGGTCGCGTCTAGGTATAACACCAAAGAGTTTTTAGTTGAACTTTTATTTCATTATAGTTAGAAAGCAGTGACATTTTTTAGTAGATACTTATTTTCCCAATCGTTATATAAGAATCAGTTTGTTGTCTTACTAACAAAAAACAACACTTTTTAAGTGAATAGTCATAAATATTTTGTATCCACTAAAGTAGATCATGATAATTATGAAATTTTCAATAAAAATAAGCGAAATTATTTTTATTTTTACGGCATATTACCCGTCTCCAGAGAATAGGTCAGACTACCTTAGCATCTTATTACTATTTCCATAGCTGTAAAAAAGTGTATTTCTATATTCAAACGCATTTTCCGCCCCAACCCATCGGAGCCGTGCGAATTTTACTTATAATGACATATTGAGTTATTCTATCGATGTTTGCTTACTGGGAAAACAAGTACCAAATATGGTCTCTGTCTCCCAGACTGTTATTATTTTCTGTGATCCAAGGGAGCATGTCCGACTCCCTGAAATAAACATGGCGATATTTTTCCGAAAAACTCCTCTTATTGTAAATAAATTCTTTATTTATGCTGATGCTACCATTTGAAGATTGAAGTACTCATTATACGCACATCAAAATTGCTTCCATATCTTTGTTTGTTATAACATCATAGTATAAGAAACACAGCAACAAACTTGTGAATCCCATATTTTCCAACCTTCTGTTAATTGAATACCGGTGATTGAATTTCAAAGTTAATTTTAAAGTAACATAAACGTCACTTTAATTTTGTGGACAGCACTTTTTCAGAACACTATGCAGATTTGAGTGAAATTTCCGGGCTCTATCTGATACCTGCAACGCATAGGATAAAATAGCAATTGGGGTATCAACTTGAAAGTAATAGGATTGCACTTTCATCATAATATATATTGATAATTCTGGCAAAATCTGGCTTTATACATATTTCGAGCATTTCATTAAAGGAACAATCAGAGTTACTTCACTGCCAGGTGGTAGAACTGTAACAAAAAATATTAAAACATTGTTACCAACTATTATAATTTCTAAAAAATACAGCATATGCAGCATTTATTCCTCAAACGCTCACAGGTTCAACCGGAAAAACAATAATAGCTATGAAACACTCACAGTGACCTCCTAACGAGTGGTCATAGTTTGCCGACATACCTTAATATTCGAAAGACGAACATGCCTATATGTTCAAATGTTTAAAGTATCTCCAGGGCTCAATTACTCATGTTACTATAATAGTAACATGAGTAATTGAGCCACGGAGATCCTTTAAACATTTGAACATATAGGCATGTACGTAAAAAAATAATAATTATTTTAGCGGTTACATAAAATATGCATGACGTGTCGACGGCTCTCCTGAATAGAATTGGGACCAGCTGTGCCGTTTCCGTGGATTATTCGAGATTGCAATACGACCTACATGAGTGAATTATTATAGCAATTCTCGCTGATAACCTCACCTTGGTTTTTGCTGTGATGGGGGCTCCTTTCTCTATCAGCGCATCCACGACCTGCTCATGACCACTTCTTGCCGCGCAGTGCAGTGGTGTCAGACCGTCCCGTGTCCGCGCATCCACAGCTGCGCCTCGTTCTAGTAGTAGTTGAGCCATTGCTGATTTGCCCCATTTGGCAGCTACATGGAGAGGAGCGATCTGGTGTTTGGCTGATCGATTGGGATCCGCACCTCGTTCTAGAAGCAGGGCACCCACTGCGCGGTTGCCGTAGTGGGCGGCGATGTGGAGAGGCGTAAATCCGCTCTTGCTGGTGACGTCAGGGTTGTGGTCACTCTGGAAGGATATTGGAGATAAGCGGGGAGATACGTTTCTCGGAGATTTGCGGTATCCAGGCTATAGAAAATAATAGGCCCATTCTTTCGAAGATTGCAATATTAAACTTGTCTCAGTCTTGTTCCTCGTCTTCAAGTAATAGTGATTTATTCATTTGTTATCTATTACTCAGAATATATGGAATTTTACTCATCTTCTACCTATCATTTTACCTTTGTTCGTGACTTTCTAGCGTGAGGTCATGATTTTCACATGGAACAATGTCTAAAGAAAGTAATATTGCAGGGAATATTGCCAAGTAATACATTATGTGGCAGAGGACAGAAAACTGCTTCGAGATGAATTATTTACTTTCCTTTGAGAACTGAAGTTTTGATTTTTTAGGTTTGCTAACTCTTTCTAGGCCAACGTCAAATAATATGAAACATTACCTACTACAGGTTCACAACATGTCGTTCTGGAATTTAACTGATGCAGTGCAATAAGAATTGTACACCAATGAAAATGGATAATATGAATTTTCATGGAGCAAACATCATAAAACATCCAACAAAATATAATCTCCAATACTAAAGTTTAATTCGGAAACTTCAGTATAGTTGTAGGTTCCACAAGCCTTTATGTGATCCGACCATATATGAGGTGGAGCTCAGTAAATAGATTTTCTTGCAACCTGGTGAAATAAGTATTGACTCGCAGATGATACAGTGATGACAATATTGAGAGAAGGAAATATAAAATAATTGGTAGAAACAATAAAAAAAGTGAAATCTGACATCGCTGTTTTAGTGATGAACATCTGGTCTCCAACACCATGCATTCCAACCACAGTGTCACATAATAGCATGTGTGCATCTTCATATACAAGGAAAGGACTTCATTGGTGTAGTGAAATATTACAAGGTATTATAATTACATAGCCAATATCTTACCTCAAGCAGTAGTTTGGCTGCTTTGACATCATCTTTTTTTGCCGCTATATGCAATGCTGGCAACCTAATTTTGCCCCTAGTGTCATTTTCTAGTAACACTGTAACGACTTTATCGTGCCCTTGTTGCATTGCCACAGCCAAAGGTGTAAATCCGTCCTGAAAACATAATACCAAATCAAACTATTTTCTTATCTAAATAATTGAAAGAATGCGATATTCATTTTCGTGTTGAAGATTAAAGCTCTCCAACTGAACTTAAAATGAATTTGAAAGATGTTTGTATCGATTAGAACCGTGGTTCATGAAAATAGTTCACAGACCTGATCGAAATTAAAAAAATTAAAATCACTGTTTTAAGGTATAAGAAGTCAGAATGTTGAGATTATGAAGTAGCAGAGTGGAGAAGAAACCATTCGTATGATTTACGACCACAACGTTGCACTCAGCGTTCAAGAAAGGTTTGCTTGATTTTTTTGTGTGAATAGTTAGAATTTGCAGGTTGCATGTTGAAGGTGAGTATATTTGCATAAATTCACTTTATATAAACAAACTACTTCAGTCTTTCGCTAACCAGAGTAAATATTTTTTTACAAAATAATAAACTAATCAACTATACGAGTAAATATAAGGCACATTTTGTTTCTTCACTCGGTTGGTGCTATATAAGCATCGTCACTACGTCAAATGCGACTGTGTATTATTTGACTGTTATAAGCCATCTTATCTGTTCCCATCTAAGAAATATAGTGGTCAAGATTTTATTTTTTCTACGAAACATTTATAATAGCCTGAATAAATTGAGATCTGGTTTTACTGGTAAACCCACTATAAGAAACAAAAACGGTAGTAACTTTGAAGATATACATTAAGTTTGAGCATACATTCCTTTCATTGCATCTTTTGTCCCTGCTTTTCCATATTATTTCGCTTTACAAATCCATGAAGCTTTTAGTTTTCGGAGTATAGGTTTGCCATAGGGAACCTCCTTCAAATTCAAAGCCCATAATTATTCAATATAATAATAATAAGGACGAAGATATTTTGTGATTTCCACATTTTTAACCAGTTACAAAATTAGATTATTACTTTACGTTCCAAAAATTCCAATTGTCTATAAAATATCAGTTGTCGTCGTTTCTGTGCGTTTTCAGGTAAACTTCGTTAATAAAAGCATTGATCATCTTATTTAGCCCATACTCAATGTTAAACTCAAAAAAAGGTTTTTAAAGTACCTTCGTTGAATATAAATACCAGGCCACGTACTTTCGTGTTTCTTCAATTACCAGAGAAACAATTGACAGTAAGACCGACGCAAATCAGTGGCACATTCATCAAAACACCGAAAAATCTCATCTCTCCCTGCCCGTTCACGTAAGGAGGAAAATAAACAAAAAGGCTCACCTCCGTGGACAAACTCTGGTTAGCCCCATTGGACAGAAGGTACCGCACGACGTTATCGTGGTTCTCCTGCGCGGCCATGTACAACGGTGTGAAGCCGTTTTGGCTTTGCACGTTGACGGCGGCGCCATGCTGGACCAGCAATCGCACCACCTCTTCTTGCCCGGCCAAGGAGGCGATGTGGAGGGCAGTGTTGCCCTTTTTGGTGGCCGCGTCCACAGCTGCACCGCGCCGTAGCAATTCGCCCACGATGTCCGCATGGCCATCCTTGGAAGCAAGGTGAAGTGCATTCAAACCATTCTGGAAAACGATCGGTAGTTAAGAAACTGTGATGATGATGAGAGTGATTGGGTCTCATTAATATAAATATAGCAGTTGAAAGAAATTAAAACGTTGCAGAAAAAGCATAATTATATACCTTTTAGCAAAAGGTCGTAGTATCAGAATTTGCCTCAGTTCAGTTGAATATATTGGTTCTACTTTCAAGGATATACCTCAGATCTCGGACGAAAATGCTTTCAATAAGCAGCTAAGAGCATTTCTGACTTATCGAATTACAAGAAAATTTTGCAATCGGATTATATTCCTGCATGTACTCATCTAAACAAACTTGTATATGTAACTCATCCTGTATGGTTCTCTGATTCAGCACCCATTATTCGGTCAATGATAACACCAGATATGTTCCTAGACCAAACCTCACTGATATTTCGGTTGTTTCGGCAAGAAACATTATTATTACCAGAGTTCCCGTGCCCGCCTCAGATTTTCATTGAAAGATGATATTGTTTTGCTAGTATTCTATTCGTAATTTATGCACTAAAAGTATATGTTTTAAAATTATTATCGAAACTTGAATGAATTCAACTAAATAACACCTTTCTAGTCGCTTTATATCTGAATCCAGTATGAAAACGTATGCGGGCAATTTCCTCTTGAAGGATGAAGCATAACTTGGAGATCAAGGAATTTTCCCATATGACTATACTGGAGAATGGTGATTCCACCCGAAATACAGAATTTAAGAAATCAAGTCAATCTAGTTCACACTATTATTATAGTCTTCATTGGCTAAGCGAAATGGAACTCTTTCAGTCTGGTGCAAATCTGTCATGTGGCATATCCCAGACTAATTCGGTATTCCTTATGTTACTCGGAAGCCAAGATACATATGCTCGATGGGCGATCAGTAATTTAGGAAGTAATTAATATCGGAGATTAATTTACCGAACATGCGTGGTGTCTAGAGTCCCGATTTGATCTGAGATAGTACGACACATCATCCCATAAACTGGTGGAATAAGACTTTCCGAGACGAAAATGTCGCATTATCTTAGCCTCTTGCATCTATCACCAAATTCTTCCAAATAATATGTTGACCATTCATTGAAAGATGATAATAGTTCAATATTAAAATAGCAGATCATTTGACATTCGTTTTATAATAGGTATTATCCATTTATTATTAGTTTTTCCTTATACGAATACTTCTTATACTTACAGCATTGCTTGTGTTGATGTCTATGTTCTGCTTCAGGTATTCTAAAACTTTGTCGAGTTGGCCATTACGCGCTGCTCGGAGAAATGCTGTGTTTCCGTCAGACTGTAAGAAAGAAATTGAAAGTTAGAAAATTCAATCTTGTAGGCCGAAAGGCTTTGCTGTATTTTCTAATAAATATAATTCCTAAGGCTAATCTTATAGAGTAATCTTATTTTCTTCAGAGGTTTCATAATTCGTGAGTCATCAAGTTTCATTGTATGGGTATGAAAAATCCACTCTGATGTAAAATTTTTCCCCGAAAATTTAATTCAAATTGTGAAGCTCCTTGTAGAACGACGATCCGCCAATGGTCAAAACTGGATTAACCATGAAAGTTCTGATTGAATCACCATTCAATTTTTTGATTTGGTTCATAACGTAATGTAGAATTAATTTTTTTTTCTAAAATCCATAAAATCATTCAAATCTCGTAAACTTTTTCAACTTGCTACGAAAAGTAGGCGAGGCATGTATTTCAGAATTTGAGATATTACATTTATAACCAAAAATCATGTTACTAATTCTGTCGGTCTGCATATCTGTCCGGTAATGTTTAACTAATCTATAACTCAAAAAGTTCTACTCAGACTTTGGTCGCATATGTACACAAGATTACTACTATCGCACGGCTTAAAAAAAGCTTTGCAGCTTTCTAAAATTGATTATAGAGATACCGAAACTATGTTTTTTAGATGTTTGAAACTTTGATTGTGATGAATCATATTCCTTATGCTTCGAGAGCTGAAATGTCTTTTTGGTCAGTGGTTTGAGGTGCTGAAGTACAGTTATGACAGGTCTCAAAATTTTACATGATATGTCATATTTTTGAAGAATATTCCCTATTCTTATGCTCCAATGATATATTGCTTAGATTTCAAAAATGAGAGATAAGTAAGGCGGGACAGCTTATTTATTATAGCTTTTGGATAGACAGTAAGTAACAAAGCTGGGTTGAAGACTTTCCAACAGCCTGCGATGGATTTTACGATAAATGAACATGGTAAATTTAGTGTATTTAATTTTTTTTATCATATGCAAGCATGTTTTTTCAGTATTTAAGAGAGTAGTCAACTATTTTCCGAATGGTTACTCGTTTTGCCGTAGCGACTGTAACTGATTTTAACTGAATAATGATCATAAATAATTACGAAAGTAAATACTTGACAAAATAGCGTCTAGTATATGGACCTGGAGTGGTATCAATTTATTAACGATATTGATCGGATCTCAGAACTGTTAGTCCACTTGAAGTATAATTTTAGAAATTATGGTAACTTTGTAAGCCCTGAAAATTTTGTGAGTTTCTGGAATTATCAATTAATTGGTTTATATAACTATTTTGGTTTCGCGCTAAGGTACCTAGATATACCTTAGCGCGCAATGGGTGGTAAACGATCCTTCGATTGTCAAAGGATCCATTTCAAGACTGATTTCATCGAGACGCTTTGATCTTTAAAGAATCATCAGACTGTCAAAATAGACTTTTCACAATGGCTACCGAGGTTAGTTGATAACAATGAATTCTGACGTATCAATGTTTTTAGGAATAAAGCAAAACACATCAGTAAAAACCGACTTTTATCTATGAACCATTGTGTACAAATTGCACAATTTTAGTTTAATGACGTGGCAAGGTAAGAGCATCTATAATCTACAATATACTGATTTTTCTCTTTAGAAGAATATGCATAGCACTCGTATCTACGACGATTACCTATTCCAGGATCGTAAGGTCGCGATATATTTAACTTGTACTTGCGCGCAGCTAAGAGCAATGTAAATAAACAATAGCGAAAAATCAAACATAATTAAGACTCACTGCCAAATATACCACCACATCTATTACGAAACAGATTTGAGATAAATTTAAATAATATGTCTGAGCTAAATGCTGATGCAGTTCGTTAACGCATTCAGGAAGCTGAGGTGACCAGATGGAACGCTCACGTTTGACATTTATAGAGTAACCTAGGCATGCGTATGTGTAGACTTTATCCTGTGGGAAACTAGTAAACACAGGAATTCATCACTTTTTCATATGTATGTTTACAAAAATCGTAAGTATAAAAGAGCATTATTTCAGAGAGCTTTTCACATGGATAATTGAGGTACAAACGGGCAAAATGTGATTAAGGTTTATGAGAGCATACATATACAATGTGTATATATGGTGGAGAGAGGACACGATTCTAAAAGAAAATTGAGATAAGCTTAGATGAAGTCAACTTTATGAATAGGAAGAATCATCGAAAACATCTTGAAGTGGCATTACAGAAAGCACATCAGATCTGATGAATAAATACCTAACATTTTTCCTTTGCATTGAGTGCTATGTAGGTGCTGACATATTTGTCATGTTTATTCGTTATAAACTTTTTTAATAAAAAAAAATCCCTTTTGAAAACGATTTGTCCTCATTAGCCCAATTTAACCGAATTTCATTCCCAGCCCACGACGCGTTCCTTAGAGCGCCCGAATACCATATTTGTGGCCAAATCGACTTGTTGGCAAGGAATGGGGGCATCAAGTATACACCCTCGTAGGGAGAACACTCCGTGAGTGGGGTGGCATTATGTACAGTAGGGTGACGCACGAGACTGAGACACTTGTACATTTAGATCATTAAATGGATATGACGGGGTGACGTTACTGTTTTATATGCTTGCAGGGTGTGATTCATCAACATTGAACAATTGATGATGCAATATGGTAGCAGAATATTGAAACTGATTTCAAGTATTAATTTGGTAAGCTTAGATAGCAGATATAGTAGATACACCAAGCTGCGCAATGATCATACTACAGAGACAGAGAGAGAGAGAGAGAGAGAGAGAGAGAGAAAGCGCTCTTTTTTATACTTATAGATAACCTCTCACAAAGGCAGAAAGCCTAAATCGTTCCAGAAGCACTGTGAGATGATAAATATCTATCCATATTGACCATCAAATGATGTGAACAGTCATTGCCCGGAAAGCAACACCGCGGCAGTCAATGTCACAACACTCAGGTTCTCCAGAAGAATGAGTCTCTTTAGATCTGCTAGAAAAATGAGCCCGTTCAGCCCTTCTATGTTTAGAGTTCCAATTATTGAGTTACATATGATATTTACATCGATCGGAAGTCATCTAGCAATGATGAAAATTCTTCTTCAGCTTGTTCCAACACTATCGTTTTAGCTGCTCGACAACTGAGATCCTATTCATGGACAGCAGTTAATTAAATTAATTCCTATCGCCCCATATGTCCACTAGGTTTTTGTCAACACATATAACGGAGAAAATTACACAAGTATTGACAGACTAATCACAGGACGTCAAAACTTTTGACCCCAAAGCCTGTCCGACCATGTTTCCTTTATCTCTTCTCTATGACAAATGAGGTGCCACTATATCATGTATGTCACGAAGTTATAAATGGCATAACTGCAACTTCGTACTCAGAGAAGCCTTGGTTTCCGGGAGTTGGTCGTTACTGAGTCAATATTTTTCTGATAATTTAGTTCATTAATTCGCACGCAATGTTCCTTTTCGGTGGTGGTGATGTAATTATTTAATGACCCTGAGGCCACGCAGCTGATGAAGTGAACTATGTCACGGCAGTTGATAACATCAGGGCTGCTTGAATCTGATCATTTTGAACGTATTTAATGAAATTTGTCTATAAAAATGATAAATGGACCTGAAGTCAAAAGAAACTTGTCGTAACGTATGTTCCATTCATGTGTGCAATAGCTGCAAAAATACAAAATATAAAATAAATGACGTTACGGAGATTGAGTTAATCTGTTAAAGTAATGATGTAACTTATATACTTCAATGTGTTGTCAATTTGAATAACAAAAGGTATGAAAATGATCTATCTCTTTCACTCTAATATTCACGTTTTTGTCTTAAAACAAATCACATGTAGAAGTGAACATAATTTAAACATAGTGTCCCAAACTCGTTGAGAGAAAATCCGAACCAATGGGGCAATCTGAAGTTGGGGACCCTCTTCCGAACCTAAAACCCTACTGTATCCTTGAACAATTCGTACCTAACGCTATAATGCCTTGAGAGTTATAATCCAATATATAATTTTCAAGCCCCTTTCAGATTCAAGGCCCTACCTGAGTCTCGGGCCCATGGGTTTCCCCTCGGACCTCCAGGTTTGGTGCACTTTTGAGTAGCGTGATATTCGAGCGCCATATCGATTGAAAAATTTTCGGCTGTTTTAGCAAGTTTTTCAAATATTAAATTTGATAGGATCGATTTTTCAGTTAGTCAGTATTATTGCTACTCATGTCAGAGACGGTACATATATGACCAGATTGAACCATGATTGTGAAGAAACATATCATACGTAAATCTTAGAAATTTTTCTATTTGGTCATTTTGTTACAATATACAGTCTACAACGATTGCAACATTTCCAATTGAACAGCGCGTTATTACGAATAACTAATATAACCAGTGTGAATGAAATTGAATTTCACAGTAAGCATAAAAATAGAACAGTTTATATTCAATGTCCTTAACAGGTTGGGTATCTATAGAAAACCAATCGAACAGCTATCCTTCCATCAGCGTTCTAGAACACATTACCGCTTGGTTTAGGTCAATCGTATTCAGTAGCTTTCAATAGCTTTGAACATACAAATTCCTAATTAAGTTGTTTAGGCTTTGAACGTGGCTATTTCAACATATGACTAATTTGAATGGAAAATTAGGTTGGCAGTTAGTCAATCAAAAGTAGTACATCGATTTAGTAGAAACTAGCAAATCACTCCATTTATCTCTCCTCTTACGCAGCTAAAACTACAATAATATAGCAAAATCGTATACACAAATAATGTAGTGTAGTTGTGTTAACAAAATTAGTCATATAGCGTATAAACATTGTGTAACTTGAACATAAAGTTTCATAGATAAAATTATCCGACTTTGTGACACGTTTACCAAGATCAATGATTCAATGATACATGATTATGATTTTCCAAATGCAATAAAATATAAAGTTTTCATATTATATTCAACCTGTTCAAATATATTATGGATTTTGAAAAAACATGGCCAGAGGTTCGTAGTCTACTATTTTTAGCGCTTTCATATTTGTTATGTAATGTACATAACTATTTGATCGTATCTACGTCCTAAGCTATTTATTTGGTCATTTTTTATCGTCAGCTTGTGAAAGATGGGAAGAAGTCAGACTATACAGATACAAATAAAGTATTTATCTACATCACCAAAAAAATATGACAGCGGCAAAGTAGCCTTCGCCATTTGCTCAACTATTGAAGGCGATTATAACTTACCATTCGTAAAATTCGTAGGCAACAAGACATTATATTCCAAGAAACATTATTAACTTCTTTCTTCTATAACCACTCACTGTGCGCCAATATAGTTCATAGAAACATTAACAAAACTATGCCCTTTGTATACAACAATCTTCAACAGGTACCATACAAATGCACCCTTCAAAACACTTCAGCTTCACACGCGATGCTAATACGTTACAAATGATCGATGATTATATTAAAAATTGCCTATAATGTTTACAAGTAAATGATTTCCTAAATCACAGACTACGGAGAGGTGGCGGTATGGGGATGACGGCCGGCGTTTGCGACTTGGCGGGGTGGCGGCGACTCGAAGAGCGACGCTTGATTACAGGGTGAGAGTGACGTCACCGCTCAATACGTCGTCGAGAAGGCGCGCCGGCGCCGCCGTCGCGTCGGTCGCTACCATCGCTGCCACAGGCACTCCCAGCTTTGAGCCAAAGAGCCTACCGGAATTTACGGCTGCGACCCTGAAGGTCTAATCTGCTAGATGGAAAACTTACTCGTCAGCTGATGCAAATGCAACAGTTCGCTCTAACGTAATGAGCGCTCTAGTATTTTCGAAGAAATTTGCATAATAAAACTGGAATGTATTCTTAAATCTTGCTCAAAAGTAGCGAAAGCTTTTTCAAGGTTAAATGATTGGAATGTTACATCTCTAATTAATTTCTTTTGATAAGGGGAAGAGCTTGAGTGGTTTCTACTGGCCTGTCAATCCATATGATGCTTGAGAAAAATGGAAATGTCAAATTCAGCACAGTCAAAACATGATTCAATTGATCAGCCACCACATACGAAATTAACTATCGGGAGAACTATGGTATAAGTTACATGAATTATGCCCAGAATTTGGCTAATCATTCGAACAAAGCAAGTATCAAGGGTAATCAACAGTCTTCGTGTTCCTATCTTCGTACAATGAACTGATCTTCACTGGGATTCTTCTTCTCATCCCTTCCTTTAAGTATTTTCAAAGCTATTCGCGTAACAAAACTGGAATGTATTCTTAAATCTTGCACAAAAGTGCCGAAAGCTTCTTCAAGGTTGAATGATTGAAATGTTACATCTCTAATTAACTTTTTGGGATAAGGGGATGCTTTAGTGGTTTCTACTGGCCTGTCAATCCATATGATGCTTGCGGAAAAAGGAAATGTCAAATTCAGCACAGTCAAAACATGATTTAATTGATCAGCCACCACATACGAAATTAACTGTCGGGAGAACTATGGTATAAGTTACATGAGTTATGCTCAGAATTTGGCTAATCATTCGAACAAACCAAGTGTCAAAGGTAATCAACAGTCTTACTATCTTCGTATAATGAACTGATCTTTATTGGGATTCTTCTTCTCATCCCTTCCTTTTAGTATTTTCAAAGCTATTCGCGTAACAAAACAGGAATGTATTCTTAAATCTTGCGCAAAAGTGCCGAAAGCTTTTTCAAGGTTAAACGATTGGAATGTTACATCTCTGATTAACTTCTTTGGATAAGGGGAAGAGCTTTAGTGGTTTCTACTGGCCTGTCAATCCATATGATGCTTGCGAAAAATGGAAATGTCAAATTCAGCACAGTCAAAACATGATTCAATTGAGCAGCCAACAAATATCTGAGGAACCATGGTATAAGTTACGTGAGTTACTCTCAGAATGTGAATTCGAACAAGGCAAGTATCCCCAAAATTCGTTTTTCTATCTTCGTACAATGAAATTAACTCCACTGGTACTCTTCAGCTCATTCCTTCCTTTTGGAAACCGTTTCCAATAAATCCAGTTTAATTTACGAAAAATAAACAGACAAATCCATACCGACCTGTTCTATTGATCTAGTTTAAAAAAATATCTGGACGTCGGCCAAGAATTCTTGGCCTGCAAGACGGAAACACTTAACTTATGTTATAATAGTTTCGAATACTTCATATTTGAATTTTGAATGTTACGAGTTTGCTACAAGACATGTGCACTGAATTAACAGCGGGAAGTGGAGATGATGGATGGGTGTTTGGAATGCTAACAAAAATGTCGAGAAATATCTGAGGATATCCATGAAAACCGAACAGTTCGCATTGAGCGCGGATGGATCGTAAAAGATCCTAGCCTATAAATTTACACACTAAAACGTATCATAGCAGACAGCAGTTTGATGATATTCTCTACCACACACATATTTAATTTATTTCTCCTCAACATACATCAACATTTACCAACGTAAGTATTCTTGCATATTGATAAATAACGTAGCGAAATTCATTGGTTCATTACGTTCTACGTTGTAGCTATAAAAATACCGTAATCAGTAAGCAGCTATTGATTTACGTACTTTTTATTTGAAGGACACATTGTAAATGGTGTCGGCGTAATATTTGTCAGGGCTACTATTTGACGTAAACGCGATGAGAATACAGATAAAAGATTGAGTAATTAACACACAATTTCACAAATAAAAAATAAATGGAGTTCTATTTGTGAAACTGTGCAGGAATTGCACAATCCTTTTATCTGCATGATGGAGGACTTTCACCATGTAAGAGCATCTACAATCTTCACGATCAGAATACTTCACTCGCCTATGCGTAGAAAGTTGAACGCGGTTTGGAGATGTGTTGATTTTTTGTTTTTTGTTAGTAACTCCACCTCACCTTGCAAGAATCAGATAACATTGTTGTTAGACATTTGTAGACAACGTAGATGTTTCAAATATTGTGTTTGACTTCTATTGTCTGTATAACTTTGAGTATCACGGCTTTTCGATTGAGTTACTTTATTCAATCAGGTAAACAGCCGAATATATCCCTTCGCAACTATTTGTAATCTTTAGGCTGGCGTGTCGATTGTGTGGCTAGTTCTAATTGGTTCGGACGGCGTTCCGATTCAATGACGTACTTTTCCTATTGATCAGGCTTTTCCGTGGTTATTGTATGTCACGTTTGTATTCAAGTTTATTTGTCCCAGCTTTAGTGTTCAGAACAACATAAATTCATGTGAGATGATGCGAATGTCATTTATAAAGTACCACTGATATCAACGAACATTCAAGCAGGCAGCTTTCATCACCTAAAACTACCACGTTTATAGCAAACCAAGTGGAAAAACTAAACCAATATGACTGCCACTTATAAGAAAACTACAGCTAGATCGAAAGAACTTGAACACGAACGTGACCTGTAATGACAATCGAATAGCCACGTCAGTTCATGTGAAGATGTTTGAAGATCAATCAAAACGTCGTGATACTCAATATTACATATAGAATGAAAGTCCAAGACATAATTTTTAAGGTAATATTATTTTCATTATAATAAGTCCATACTCTTCCACAGATTTCATCACTTCCCTCACTTATTTGTGGAATGTATAAATAGTATTCCATTAAATTCTATTACAATATTTCTGTACAAAGTGTCTCTCCTGCTGACCCACTTTTATAGCTATCAAATAACAGCTAAACCTTTTTCTTGGCAAATAAATAGATTTATCTCACTCCATTCCCCTTCGAAAATCCCCAATAATAAGGTTTCTATTCCCATAAAGTCGAGTACAGTCACTCCAAGAAAATATGGATAAACCAAGACTCAGCCAGAATGTGACAGCGTTTGATTTAACGTACAGTCTGTGAGACTTTAAGCAGTTTTCAATGCTTTAGCAAAACTGTGATGACTTTTAGGAGAATGACTTAATCTCGTTTCTCTTATTGGTATGTATAATGACGTTCAGTGTGCATTAAGCCCAAATACAACAGTTATGCGAATATCGCAGATTGAGGGAGTGTTAGAACCTGCAAATTGGAATATATATTCAATATCTTTTCTTCTTTTATTCTCTTAGTAATCTTAGTCTTTAGAAATTACATTGCCAGATTGTATTTTGGAACTTGCGTAGATTTTTTTATATTATTTTTTAGGTACCTAATATAATATTATTTCTAATTAAGATATACCTAACAACCCTTAATATATATTTTCAAACAGTTATTTAAACATTTTTTCGCTCCAAATGTATACCAGTCTCACAAACCACACGTCACCAATTAATGTAACATCTGAAACTTATTTTGCTGTTGCCTGTCTAATTCATCTTATACTGCCGCCATTTGATTGAAGAAATAACTTTATCAGCGTTTCGTCTGCCTGTGTTACTGAGGAACGGTCGATACACTATTATTAAAAAACATTACTTTTTCATACTTGTGGTTTGACAACAGCTGCAGAGGCAGTTCAAACGCTAGTAAGAGTACAAGTGCCATATGAAGTCATTGACCAAACCCAAAAACTACCACCGATGCGAAAAATAATTTTTAGACACAATTATAGGATCGTAACTACAATTATAAAATATCTGATAACCGGCCAACTGGTTCAGCACCAATTATTTTATCTGGATACATCTAGGGTATTTTTGATATGTGGATGATGTAGATTAGCATTGTAAGAATGTTGTCCAGTAGATCCACTCGGGACCTCTCAGGCTGAAATGATGGTGATGCTTCCTTCCTGAGATATGACTTTCCGATATAAATGACTGAGTCTGACCCGATGTCCCAGTCGCACAACGCTATCCTCCATAGAATCAATGGCGATGTTAGTATATGTTCTATATCCCTGCTACTAAACCACTACACGGTAGTAATCTGTAGCTTAGAAGATCCACTCGCTAACGCACCCCCAACAGTTACAGTACTTATGACATATCAGCCTACATAGCTGATCTTTTACATATATAGCGCAGATGTATTTTTCCTATATACCCTTGAATCTTTACGCAAAGCTACATTTATTCCATTCCACTCATAAAAGAACGAAGTTATGATAGATACTAAATTGAGGTTTACCTACTCCCCTACTCACACATCTATCTCCAATCTTCGACTATCATTTTTTTTTTGGAAATGGTTAGAATTCAAAAGATTTGCAGCCTCTTGTCATTTCGAAGTTCTATCAAAATAGGAAAAAGTGCTCCCCAACTTATAGATTGATAAAGGATTACCAGAACGAGCCGAGAAGTTAGGGATGGACAGACAGACAGAAGTAAGTGAGTGACATATTTCGTTATGTATGTGTCATGTAGCTTTAAAAAATCTTAATATCTCTAATACGACATTTTCCTAGATTGGAGTGTGAAATGAGAACAAACTCCAAATCCCCTTTATCATCATGGTGGAAACTGAAGCTATTTTTCAGGTTACTTAACGCAATCAAAAGAGATAATACATTTGAAAAAAGATAAAAACCTCACGTTATAGAGCATCAATGCAATTATTTAGATTGCCTAACCATATGACACAAACTCACTATAATGACATTTCGATATCTGTTTTATTATAGATATATTCACCCCTCTAGGTTTTCCCCAACTCATTCTCCAAAATTATGTCACTCAGGTTGCCACAATAGCGATATTATCATGGAAAGCACTGACTCAGTCGCGCTCTAATACAATGCACACGTGTCGCGAGTAAGATGCTTATCTTAGAAGACCAAACGTACAATATATGCTTAGAAGAATATATCTATACCTTCACAGACGGGACGCGTCGAAAAACATTCGTATATATATTCTATGTCTTTTACAGTGCTGGGAACAGCTTTTGAAACTATTCAGTATTAAGGAGGAAAAGCTATACAAGTAGTACTTTTATTTTTTAGAACGAATCACTCACAACGGCAGCGATACCTTCACGCTCTAGAAGCGCTGTGAGACGATAAATGTCTATTCGCAATGACCATGAAACACTGTACATTCCAACCATCAGGTAATCGTCTTTTCGATAACCCATTCCACAATGCTGAGCTACTAACAATTAATGGGAAGTTACTATATAATATGAACAAGCTGAATTAGGTATGTTTCTCTAACGTTTCTTCTGCGTCCGTGAGAGCCGGAAATAATGTTGACTGCTGCAACTTCTAAAACATATTCTGCAGTCGTCTTTCTGTTTCAGCAAGCTGCATCTACCCTTGCAGCAATTCAATCATCGGAACTATATACGTATGATGAAAAAAAAATCACGAATGATATTAAATGAATATCACTGTTAAGGTAATTACATCACTATTTTTTTCACATTTGTACCTCCGTTATGACTGCAGAAGCGTTGCTTTCATTTCATTTATTGGTCAGATATGCTGAGAAGCATTTATATGAACATGGAAACAACTTCTACAAATCACTGAGTGATACGTGATAATTTCGTTACCTTCAATATTTTTTTACAAAATCAAGTACAAACTGAAAAAGGATCACATAATTTGCGAAAGGAAACGAATCCAAAATTATTTTTTCATTATCTGTGTGGTTCCGATACTCTTTCAGAATAAACTGTAAACTACGTTATTGGTTTGAAGTCAGTTGTGCAAAGGCAGCTTAGATTTATTTCTAGTCGATTTGATAATAAATTCCTCGTCTCAGATTTGACATAAATTTGTATGTCCATTTCTCAATACGTCAAAGAATGTAATAAAACAGAACTAAATAATATTCTGTACATGTGAAAAATGTCAAAACTCATAACAAATAAATAATAGGTTACTAAGAGTTATCTTTGACGCATTAATTGGATTTCCATTCGATAATAGAACTGCAAAACGGCTGTATAAAAATACATAAATTTCCATTTAAATATCGAAATATATGAAACAGATAATAATCAATAAATAATCAATCCGCAAATAAACAAATGTAAAAAACACGATATTTTTTCTATAGCACTACGTAGTATCTGCTCGAATTAGTTTAAATTATACTGAAGTCGATCAATGTTACCAGAACGAAGTTGCAATATTTATAGACGATACGTTATTAACCTTTTTTCAAACAGATGAGGCTTGCAATTGACAACGATCTATTTTGGGATCATAATTATCCCTCTCACTCATCTATGAATTGTTAATATAGAGATCTGTTACGGATATAGTATGGATCTGCCTAGTGTTGGATACGTTACTATAATTATTATTATCGGCATTAAAGGACAATGGTAAAGGGGGGACATTTAGAGTATTGAATACAGGGATGCGGACAGGTATCCATGATAAGATTTCCTGCTTCCCTAGTAATTATAACTAATCTAGCAGGTATTGACAGGTGGTTGGACGATTTTTTCATTTAAATTAGTTAAAATTAGACTAAACTAAATATAAACATAGTATGAATCAATACAGGCGTGAGAACAATACAACTAATGAGCGTCTGAGGCATATTAGTACTACCGAAGATTGATAATAGGATACTGCGCTCGGTAACATACTCGTAAAAAGTGAGAAGACAAGTCAATTTCAGTTGATGGATCTAAGAAATGCTCCTTAAATTTCTGATTTCATTACCTTGTACCAGAAAATTATTTTCCACAGCGAATCACGACTGACTATTTGACTCCATTAATGAACAACATGCATATGCCTGAGGCCAAACTAGACCTCCGCTAACAGCACCATGGAAGGCAACCCGACACATACAGTCTGATTACTTTCACTCGTAATAATTCTTACTAGAATAGAAACGCTCCCAGTCAAATTGATGTCCTGTTATGCATTTGTACTCGAAGGAAAAGAGCAAGCAAATATCATTACAAAATTTATTGCCCTCAAACATTCCTAGCACTCACACTATATCGTTCAAAGTGAAATATGATCCAATGGCTCACCTGTCCATTCTCAGTCACCATGTTGGTCCCAGTTATGCCGCAGTCTTGGCACAGAACACTTTCAGCAGGACGCAGTCTCAGGAAAACTCACTGACTTTCACCCCCATGGTGCTTCTGCAGCAGACAAGTGCTAGCCACTGAAATGGGGGATGTGAACCATTGGCACGGAGCAACCCCGTTATCGAGCGGAAAGTAGTTTTGATACACGTTGGAGGGGGTGCAGGACGGCGGCTAATTTCCGAACGCAAGGACGCAAGGGTAGAATGGGGGTTGCCAGATCTCTTTTCAAGCGTGCTGACGAGACGTTTCCAATCCTATTTTTTATAGTAGAATTATACAGCCACTAAGGACTGAAATATTAGATACGTATACTGAAGGTACTGGAAATATATCTAAATAATGCCATACCTCATTATCGCCCATTTCCTAGTTTCTAATCACTTTTTTTAGTTCCTCTCATCAGCGATAAATCACCTTTAACTTGTTGCCTGTCTAACTTTGTAACGCTTACCTTTTATTACTGCTGAAAAACACGATGAATAATAAAAAAGCAATTTCCGATGTCACATTAGAACAAGAATGGACTTTATTTGTGAATTGCCTGCCACGTTTTGACACCTCCAAGGTATATACCGTAAATATGGCAACAGTGGTTGAGGGTGGTTTGTATATACCGGACGGACGTCAGTGCAGACAGAAAGATATTTTTTATATCAGAATGTTATAGATTGATGGGCTTTGATAAAAATAATCGAGTCTGGTTTAGAGACTATGGAAAGCGAATTCAAGGGCGATGTGTAGGCTGTAATGAAAACAGACCTGTTCTTCCAATACTGTTTGTTCCACAGATGTAATGAGGTCTGCACAGTATCAATGAAATATTTTTCAGATATCTCTAGAAATCCGTGATCACATGGAACTTTCTATTTCAATAAAATTACAACTAGATTGACCTGTCAACGAGAAGCACGCTACAGGAAAGGCCGCTGGAGTTCCATCACTCCCCCTCACCCCTCTCAACCAGAAGAAAGGACATGAACGTTTTCTGAACGGCTATTTTTTTTCAATTTGAACCATATAAAAAACTAGTTTCTAGTTCTGACAAGGGCAGCATGCATTTGAATGTTTCATGCGTTATATATTATCTCCGATGATAATTATATATCGGCTGTTAATGTTCAAAGAATCATAAATAAAATATTGAGATCTGCCATCTAAACCAAACAAAACAGCAATACGTAATAAAAACAGGTCCCATTTTCTAATCCGCTGTTACACGTAAAGAGAGCGGAATTAAATGTTTGGGAGGGACCTCAGTCCAGAATGGGTTTAGTACAGTTTCCATATACAAAAAAATGAAGGCTATTTTTGCCTCGAGTACATAATCGTATGGGCTATTTAATATTGTTTATCAGCCAGCAGTTTAAGAACTTTGTATGCACACAGAAATATTTTAAATTTTAAAATGCATAAAAAAAATGTTAGAGGCTTTGGTGCTCTCTATATCAATTATGTAGCATCGTTTATTTTTATTTTCTTAACCTATAAGCTAAAAACAGAATGCAAGTTGTCCAAAACGGTTGTGATCGGTTGATTTTTCGTTTAAGGAATTTTGACAATGTTTCTTAACTTTTTCCCACACTTAAATGGGTGAGAATGGCTGATCTCATTAGATTCCATTATAGAGATTTTGTTCATCAAATTTTGAAGAAATCTAAACCCGGCTGCTTAAGAGAGAAGCTTATATTCCGTCGTGATACTCCTAGTAGGAACTCTAGTGATCAACATTGTCTCTGTATCTCTTATCACCGAGCTGCCCTTTGTAAACGCTGCTTTCCGTATTTGTCTGTGAAATTCTATAAAAACACTTATAATCTGTCTCTTGCACCTGTGTATTTTTTAATTAATTGTTTTTCCATGAATATGTACATTTATTCTTATTTATTCTAATTGTTGTCTATTCTCGACTACACCATCCATATTCTGTGTATTGGAGGTTAAGTGTAACAGTAGCTTTAGCTAAACTTCTCCTCCATAACACCCACTTTAAGGTTTCATTGTACTCTGGGCAAATTGCCTCTTTAATAAAGCCGATTTTTTTATTATTATTATTATTATTATTATTATTATTATTATTATTATTATTATTATTATTATTATTATTATTATTATTATTATTATTATTATTATTATTATTATTATTTTTATTATTATTATTATTATTTTTATTATTTTTATTATTATTATCATTATTATTATTATTATTATCACCATTTTCCCAAGTAACGTTTTATTTCACATCACATTACTGATATGCACGCCTATGTGTTTGACGTGTACTGTCCTCGTGTACGACCCACTTGGCGTCGCCACAAAATTTCTGTTGCAGGCTGCCCCCCGTATAGTGCCAAAAATACGTCGATGACGTCACACGTCAGGCCACCCCCTCACGAATAACCTGCTGTGCACCTAGCTATACATAGGGCTGCAACCAATAATATAACAGGTTGGGTGTAATTTTGCACAGGTGCTTTTATTCAGCCGCATGTTCGTCAGGAAACTCTATGCAGTTTTCTGGCCGGCAACAATACGAGGGTAGTTTCAAAAAGTCATGTTTCGATAATAATAATACGTTTGTGGTCTCGATGGTTCTCCTCAGCTGGTTTTAATTATTTTATGACTGGCTAATAGGATCGCTTTTTTATGAACCACTTTCTGCTGCAGGCCATAGTTCATTAGTATTGAATAGATAGGCTTCATTGTCTGCTCCTAAAGCACGCAAAATCCTGTCGTCCGAATAGATATTCAAAACCTTTGAAAATGGTTTTTGAATCGCATAACATTATAACGGGATGATCAACTACTAAATGAAGAATATGATGCATGGTCATAGCATAAAAACAAAGTTTCCTGTCTTCTGTATATTGCCAATAACTGATTGCCTACCTACAGGTTTGGAGAACATTGATTACGTTTTTTTGAATCTTATATGGTCTCTCGAGGTATGTATCAGACATTCAACTGAACAAGGCAGATTAATTGGCATTACTCCTGGAATATTCTCTTCCATGTAGTAATATTAAGCAAAGTAATTAGTGATTTACGATTGCCCTACCAAATCCTCAGCAGATAGCGATCATGTCTGGTTGGTTATGATTTAAGAAATATATCTAATGTTGGCCAAATTTATAGATAAACCATAAGTTTTCCTCCAAGTTCTAATTTACTAGTAGATAGCACACTTGCACACTGCATGGAACCAGGAAAACCACTAATTTCCCGAGAGACCTTATTTCGGCGAGGGCAGCATACTGTTCAGATCAATGATGACATTGAGAGAATTGTGTATTGGGGATGTACAGAAGGAGTTCAGTTTAACACGCAGAAGACTCAGACAACAGCCCTAAGAAATAAAATCGAATTCTGGTCAGGCAGCCGTGGAAATGGGAGGGAGATGTTTATTAGGTGCAATACTTGAATCATCTTCTACCAAGCTTTGGGAACTAACATCAACAATAACCTAATATGGCACGATCATATCGCTGGCCTCGCTAAGTCGTCATCTCAGAAACTAGGCGTTCCCTTCCGCTCCAGGAAATTATATTCTCCGGAACAGCAACTGCTACCATAGAAGGCCCAGGTCAGACCATCGCTGGAGTACTGCTCGTATGTGTGGGCAAAGCACTCTCTGAAGCTTCTAGATACAATTCAGAAACAAGCAATACCTCTAGTGGACACATCTGACCTCACAAAGGACTGCTACACTCTTGATTTAGAACATCGAAAGGTAGCTGATCCTATAGATATTATCATGGCAGATGACTGATCAGTCTCGAATAATTTCACTAAGAGTCACCAGTACAGTAAAGACTGAAGGAACTCTGCTTTTGCGTAAGGTCATCTGTATAAAGAACTGGAACAAATCCACTGTTAACCAGGAGACAATCATTTAACTCTGTTATAGTTAATAGTATACTAAATACAATCATTATCAATTTGTGCTTTTCGCGGTAGCGGAAAGGTTAGAAAATGTGGTTTATTGTTTCAATCTATGAACTATAATTCGGACTAAATTAAATTTATTTGATGCGACTTATAGATCTGTCTAAATATTTGTAGACCTGAAATAAATTGGGTTGAACAAAGTTAAGGGTAAGGATGAGGGACTGGATCGTATTTAATTCCGTATAAAATTTTCCATGAACTGGCGCGGAGTCATTTCCCATCGTCATATTGACGTAGGTATCTATCTACTACGTCATTATGCCCTATGGCCGGATGCCATACAGTGTTGACAGATTTATATCGACGACACACCACATACGCCCTATTTTAAAGTTTCACAAATAAGAACCAGCCATATACAGAGTATTTATAATCGAGAAATTTCAACGAATGCTAGGAATCATAATTATAAATAGACAAATATAGTAGTAAAGTGGAAAAATCACAGCACTTCGGAAAAACTGGAACAAATCTAAACAATTCAAATTGAGGATATTACTAACCATAATAAACTTCCCATACACGATCAAAATGTGTCAAATAATTATTTGTCCACCCTCATGCGTACGGGAGCAGTTCGGTAGTAATATATTTTGAATTGCTTTAAATTAGCATACTAGTAAACCTCAGAATGCATGATTACAGTAACTAATATTTGCAGTTAAGTTATGGTCTTTTAATGGTTTCAATGGTAGAGCGGTAGAACAACTAAGTCAACAATGATCAAAAATAGTTGAAATATATGCTCAGATATACCCAAATATCAACCAAACTAAAACTTGTTTCATAGATAAAACTTGTTGCACAGATATGTAAATTAATATTTCAATTATTTTCAATCCTTACCTTATTTCATAATCAGCCGTTTTTGAGATATCTGCATGAATGTTTTAATCATTTTTAACCTCCCTATCTACCTCTTCTATATTTTCCGCTATTTTAGTTTTGCGTATTACAAACCGGGATACGTTCTATAAGACCGAAAATGATATTTGTAAGACTGATGATAAGATGATGACGGTTTTTTCTCTGCACATAGCTCACTATTTTATATAACTGTAATCTCACTCAACCTTTTATTCTGTTCTTTGTATGCGAAACAAATAAATTTTATCATTTTATATTTATATTTTTGGTCTAAACAGTAGTTAGGTACTCCAAAAATGTTGTCTATGATAGATGATTTTAATGAAATATTATTGTATTGTATTCGCAATCACTGTATATTGTAATATTTTAAAAGATCACAAGGTGCCTGTAGTAAGTTATATTAATAGTATATTTTTGAATGAACACAATCTATTTATTGCATATACTATGAACAATTATTTCACTGTGAAGAAATCTAAATGACATGAACGAAGTGTTCATCAAAGTCCAGCAATATCAGCCCATTAGTGACACAATTATCGATACTTATTTCTTCCCTATAATGATATTTGATATCCTGCTCCATTACATAACCTAAATAAATTTACATACAATCTACCAAAGCCTGTAAGGTGCTGGATAACAGGGTGGTAATAGTCTATCCTCATCCGTATATTCCACCATCCATGGAATACTATAAACGTAGATGTGTGTGTTCGTAGCTGAAAAGTGCTTTATGAAAATCACGTAAAAGGATTGTTCGCAGACTCCCAGTTGATCAGATACTTTGGCATCAGTTCTACATGTGATATTCATTTTTTCCATTCTATTTATGATATGAGATTACAGCTAATATAAATTAAAATCAGGAGCCGTACTCAGGAATTCTAAGTAGATTTCATGTATTAACGAGGTATCAAATCATGTTACTGCACTGCCGATAGAAATATGGAAGTTTATATTTTGAATTGTGAATTCTGAACCTTCCAAAAATATTTTATAGATCGTCTGTTCGATTTAGAAAGCGACTGGGAGAAGTGTGCTGGACAGGGGTGCATATGAAGAACTGTAAGTGTCGTAATTTTCAATTATTGTATTCAGTATTGAGTACGACCAAGACTGACCTTAATTTTATTCACGTTGGTCTGTTACATAACCTAAGAACTATCTCAAATGGAGAATTTCAGTCTAAATCGTCTGCGTGTAATGCAATGAACTCATCAGCATTCCTTGATACAGAGGAACCCATATTTGAGATCTAACTACGGAAAAGAAATTCTTGAGTCTGAATGTTCAGTAGGGCAACACTGTATGCATATATGGCGTCAGCATTAGAAATCTGTCGCACGGCTCGTGCATAGTAGCGAACTGAGGCGTAAAGCACAGTGAAACGAACAAATGGAGCACCTTTCTGCAGGTGCGGTGACATGCCATGCCGGTTGTTAGAAAGAGTGTTCTTTACGACCTTTCCTGCAACCTGCATTAGGCTACCTGCAATTCCACTGATGATCGATACGCTATCCGATGCCAGATTTACTTTGTTGCCGCCAACTCGTATATTATTTCTTGTATTACGGCGTCCGCGACTACGTTTCTATTGAGTATCAACTCTTAAAATGCAGTTTCATCAATCATCATAATGATAAGATTATTATTACACTTTGCAGTCAGCGAGATGCGGATGGATATAGGAGGGAATCCAGAGGTCGAGGTTGAGGTGCGGATGAACCACATTTCATTTATGTTTCATATTCCAGATAATGGAGGACTTTTTGTAATGTCAAGCGCGTCCACTATAAGTCTTGTTGTTTTATATTCCAGAAGCTTTAGGAAGAGCTTTGGAGCGCATCATCACATATGAGAGGAGTATTCCAAGGCAGAATTGATCTGGGCCTTGTACAGTAGTAGTGGCTGTTTCAATGAATACAACCTGAGACGCCACCGACCTAGCAAGGCCAGCAAGATAGTCGTACGAACACATGTTATTTTTGATGTCAACCTCACGATAAGATTGTTAGAAAATAACCAGAGTATTAGGCATCCCTCGATCCTTCTTAGGTCCAACATCTTCTGTGCCTTGAGCTGAGCCCTGATAGTAGATCTCCATTCAACAATTGTTTGATGTATTCGTTGTTGCAATGGGTACCATAGTCTCTTATACACTCTTTCTACTCCTCATCAGTTGTGTACATAGCATGATATTAAATATTAACATTTTTGAAGATACCCGCTTGCCACTTCAGATAGATCTAGATCCTAAAATTGTCTTTTTATCCAATATTATTATGACACCCTCCCTAGAAGCTGAGCTTAGCCTTTTATGCTCATGCTAAGGCTTTGTCTTTCGAGATCATTTAATATTTCTCCAACAGCCTGGCGAGCAGACGCCCACAAAAAGTGTACATTTGCACAACTATATTACAATTGTATCATCTTTATGTCACCTCCATATTTACATGTTATAAATAAACTAGAATCATAATATGCACATTTCATTATAGTTTCACAAAAATCTTCATGGGCAAAGGTTTTCCTTTATTCATTTACATCTTTTGAACTAAAATAGTTGCCTTAGCTCGGCAGCATTTAAGTGGTACCTGCACAACTTGTGAACATTTTCACGATCGCAGTGGGTCTCAGGATGTTGAAGTGTTTCTTTTCTAAAAACAGGCGTACTGGCTTAGTGTCGACTTTCCAAGTTCCTTTTTTTAATATAGAAATGACGGCATTTGTTTTGGTTACTTAAACAGTTGGCTGTTGGCCAAACGTTCGCTGGAGTAAATCTGCACCAAAACACATAATGTACTAATAGGTTTTTATTTTTTCGTCGTGTGTTCTACTTTCTGCAATTCCGGATGGTTGTATGCGGCTGTAAAATGAAATAATGCATACTTGAACGTGGAGCGTAACTCGCAGTTTTCGGGCTATAAAAAGTGGAATAGCATGTTGCGGATTTTGTTTCCAAGTGAGATCGATTTACATATGGCGTTACTGTCTATTATAATACTACAGATTACTATAAAATAAGGGATATAATTTTGCTTATTATGTATTTCTAATAAATTAAGTAAATATGAACATCAGCCTTCTTGGCACCTTTACTAAGTGTTTACATAATGATATGAGCTTCGAGGAGCTTCGAGGAATTTGCTCAACTCCCACTTCCATTGAATGCAGATGGCGTCCGATGAACTGGTGGTCACATATCAATTCCACCAACAGTCTGTAATAATGAATTCCTATCAAGATAGATACAGAATCATCCCTCACGAACTTCAGGTCCTACAATGAATTCCCATGCCTAACGGATACATCCGGATACACTTTACCGCGTCAGACCGTTAATAATTGCATTTCTTCTTTCTTCTGCATGTGCTATCTCCAAGTTGAAGATTGGCCACAATCATGGCTATTTTTACTTTGGTAGTGGCCGCTTTGAAAATTAGGCAGAAGAGGTACATCCGATCCAATATCAGGTTTCGCAATCTTCAGCCTATAACTGAGTTTTCCCTGGATTTTGCCTTGGACAATCAACTGTAGAAATTCGTATTTGTTTTCTCCTATGACATGGTCCTGAGTACACAAACTTACATCTCTTGAATATATTGACCACATATCTCTCCCTTCCTAAGCATCTCCTAGCTTCTCCACTTCAACTGGATCCATCCATGATATTATGAGAATCCTTCTATACATCCACATTTCGAATGATTCAATATTTATTTGCTGATGTGCAATCGCCAAATATCTCTCCAAATTTGATTATTTGGCTTTTAATGGGTGCCAATAGCATAGATTTCTAAAATTTCATAGAAACAGGTGCAACGGTTACCGATTATATGCGATTATAAAAAAAACTACAGACAGACCGACGGAAATGAGTAGCATTCACTTCCGTGACATATTCACCAAAAGTGGTAACTAAAAGAACAATTGGATAGAAATTACCTTCCCATGATGGTATATTATTGAATTCCAAATGGAGTAGGGTTCATCTTATATTTTTACTGGCCGTCAGTCGTACACAGTACCGTTTGTCGTTGGTGCGCCAAAGGATTCAGTACCAGATACTGAAACTGTATTATATTTATCAATATACTTTGTAGAGTAATTTCCAAGTGCTAACACAGGTGATTACCCAAATATTATTATATGTATACTCTTCTAAGCATGTATCATGCACGTTATGTCAAGTAGCCCTACAACCTCACAGGAAGTTGTATATTCCTAAGATAGGTAAGGATGTAATAGTGGCATTTATCTCTAGGTGAATCATCCGGAGATAACGGACATTGTTTAGGAAGAACAAGTGATGTTGCGGTAAATCGGTTCACCCTTGTCGTCGTATGTCGTACGGGTCATCTGTCACCGCTATCAGTCAGGGTCATAAGCTGTTAGGACCAATTGACTTAGTGAAAATGCCAATGATCAACGCAACTTTGAGCAATACTTGGAGATAGATGTTAAATATTATTGTTTTTGTTTTCCAAATTATGAATGGCAGATCTAAAGTTTTCTGCAAAAGATAAATGACAAATTAAAACGATTGTATAAGAACAGGAACTTATTGTCAGCAAATATGAAGAAAAGGCTATATCAGGCATGTTGTATACTATCCTTGTTTAGACCTGGAAACAGCAACAAGACTCCAAAAGACACAACATCCATGTTGCATGTTAATAACAAGACAAAGAAAGTATGAACACATTACTCCATCGATTGATGGGCTGGGATGGCTGAACGTTGAACATTTGTATACCTACTATTTTCTAAATTTTCTATTCAAAATTCTTATCATGGCTACACCACCGTATTTGAGGGAAAAGTTGTTATTTGGATTGAAAGTGTATACTAGGCCTATAAGGGACATAAATGTTTTAACCCTTCTAAGATCGCCAATGTTTCAACGTGCTTTCTCATATCAGGGGCCGAAGCAGTTCAATACTTTGAGCACTGATATGGAAAAAAAACATTTCAAATCGTAAGCGCTTTAAATTTGATTCTCTTTCTCCAACAGTCACGACAGAGTTCAGAGCCAGGAATTCTTATTTTCAAAGATAAGTTCTTGTTTCATTCCATTTTTTACTCAATTTTGTGAAAATAATAACTGCGGAATTGTATAGCAATTTCAGTAGCTATATTATATAGCAGTTAGGCTTAGTTTTAAGTTAGGTAATTGAAGCGGTTGAGTAGAGTAGCAATTGAGGCTAAACTTAGGCGTTCGTACTATGTACAATATGGACATTATTATTATTACTATCATTATTAATATTATTTCCTGGGATCTTTTTGAGTAGCTCTGCAAAATTCTTAGAGATCGTTTCTGGAGCTGTAGATAGAATTCAAATAATATATGTTTTCAAAACCTACATCGTTTCTATTGATATTTTTTAATGTTTATATTTCATACTTCCATTTACTCTTCAACAATAAAGGTGTCTGATAAAAAACATACGTCAGTCAAATAACATTATCATTACTGAGCAGTGCATACATACCAGTTTGGACAAGGCCTTATTGATGATTTAGGTTTTGCTTATGCTTATCAAACTTAAAGTTTGGTACACTTACCTCGAGATCAATGCTAGTAAGAGAAGGAAACCTTTTCTTCATGAGCTGGGACATCTTGAATCTTCCGCACTTCTCACAGTTTATAAAAGTTATTTTAGAATATTATATACAAATAACAACGGTACAAAAATAAATATCTGGAAAGAATCAACGATTTCATGTTTTTTAACAAAACTTCGACGAGAGTATCTGAACAGTCGGTCCGATAGACGTTTCAAATATGCGGTGTAGTAGAAACAAGCTAAAAAATATGTGTCTGGTGTTAAAGTTCTTTTCACTCCTACTCATCATCGTGAGTCTGGTCAGGTGGCTGGTGGTTAAAAATAAATCAAAGTTATTATGTCCATGAATATCAATAAGTGAAACGTTTATTGTATTATTACAAAAATAATGATCGCTGGTATAGCCACGTAATCTTGCTTGAATAAAGATTTACGTCATTTACGATCAAAAACGTGAAGAGGTGGAACACAGGGGGTAGTTACAATCAAAAAGCAGATCGCTAACGCTCATAGTTCCGAATATTTCGACAGCAGTTCGGTTACGGACGATAAGCTAATATATTCATTCAACTTGATTATACTTTTCCTTGAGTATTGAATTTCCATTCTACTCCAGAAAGACTACTATACGGCCAGTTTGTGAAATATAAATGAAGGCAGTAGCATCTTGAGAAAGATTACATTTATGCAAGATTTACCATATGGACAAAGTTTTACTGTTCCTAATAAGGGCGGTTAATTTCTAAGAGTTCAGCGACATTCATTACGGCCAGATTTGAAAATCTGCTTTTGTTTTGAAGTAAATTCAAAACATCTATTCCTTCATGTGCATTCGGTTGCAGCTATACGAATTGCACAAATACGGATTTATTTGAGTAGTGTTAACTATTGGGATGTTCGCATATTTTTGCCCATTCTGTAGTAGCAAATACCAGTTTTATTCAAACGTTGCTTCTTTATTTCATATGCCATAAAGGTATTTTGACTATATTTCGATTTCATCATCATCATCATCATCATCATGCAATTCATACGAAAAGATACGAGGTTTCTAGTCAAGTGATCCGCTGTAATCTTTAAAGCATCCTTAAACCACCAATTGACTGTTTACTATCCAGGAAGGAGGGTTTGACGGTGATGGTTGATGTTTTGCTATATATTTTTTTCCCAGTCATCAAATAATATGTTCTCCTGATATGACGAATTGATGAAAGAAATCATTAGATACCTAGATGGATAGGATTCGTAGAATTTTATAGTTTATAATTTAGCTACTAAAGACTGACTTTCATTCGTGAACATTTGTGTAGCGTTGCAAATTTTTATCTTATAATATTTTGTATATTATGCAAATAAAAATATGTCATTTACCCCAAACTGTAGTTTTGTTATTATTATAATAGCATACTAAAAGGTACTATGATTTATCGATGCTAATATCGCTCTTCAGTACAAAATAGGTCAAACGGCATATATCCATGACATTCAAATAAGATGATAGGGGTTGCTAATCTCTTGTAACAAGAAATTCTATATGGGTGTCAAACTTGTCTGAACGAGGCTAAAAATAAACCTCACTCTGGGTAATAAGGGCAGGAAAATCGGTGAATGGAATAAGGAGGGTAGCAGGCTATGGCATTTGCTTTGAAGTCTGAAACGCTTATCGTGCTGAAGAGTACAAAGATATGCTTATTTTTTTATGAAGATTATTAAAGGATAAACTCAGATGTATACATTTTTTTTAGTTCCTCATCGCAAGACTTAAGGCCAGTTTCAAAATTTATGAATCTGTGTTGACTTGACTCGAAAAGGGCCTTTGATGGTACTGTTTAAGTTCTCCGTCCATCCATGATCCATTGAATAATCAATATCAAGGCTGCCCTTACGTCATAGGAACTTATCGCGTTTTTTATTTCTTTTACATCGAAGTTGTCAAATCACCTACTGATACCGTATTTTTGGAATATTAGTAGAAAAACAAAAAACAACAACTTGGGAATGAGAAACGTTTTTTGATAATTATAGGCGTGGTTTGATAGGTATATTTTAAGTTTAGCTTAGGATGCCCTGTTGATATATATGATCTGCTGAACCGGGTGAGCAAACGATGAACCACCATTCACGGACTGCAAGCGACAATTCTATATATTCGAAACGATTCTAAATTGGTGATTGGGAGGCTGTAAAATTTATTCATCAAGAATACAAATGCCACAGTTTACATGACATAATGTTAAAGAGGGATTCAGTTTCAGATTTTGTGGTATCAAACACCGAATCCTACGTTTACATTGTGCGCTTATAAAGCAAATGCCTTGGAAGGGCTGCTCACAAGTGTACAGAAAAGATTTAGTTCAGGATTATATTTGTCTGAATGAAAATCAATATCTGCTTGCTTATATTTAGAAGAGCGAACAGAATTCCGTCAAGCATTCCAAGAAGAACTCTCTGTTATCAAGAAATTAGTACCCCCTAAGAATATCAGTTCTTAGCTCCAAGCCTCAAAATACGAATAGTACTTTCCGAATTATAGAGGGAGCAGAGATTGTCTCAATGACGACAAATAACCGATGACAGACCAACAGAGACAGACTCAAGATAATCAGTGAAATTGCGTGATGCATATATCATGAAACATAAGCAAATACAATATGTTTGACTTGAAATTTTTTGCGATAGCAATACTTCACCGGCCTGTTGAAATTCGAGGTAAAACAGAACGTATCGCTGTATTGACGTCATTCGGCTGCCAATAATTAAATACAGTAAGATTTTAAATGTTTGTACCCGGCATACCATTTGCTGCTCTCAATTTCGCGTGGTATAAGCTAAACGCTTGTGTTTTCAAAATAGAAACATAAATTGCTCTCAGCAGGGGAAATTGATTGTGTAACGTCATCAATTCTACGTGTGGAGGAACAAAGCTTGATTTTTGGGTAGCTGAGAGATCAAAAGACAAAGTCCAAGATTTTGTACTGGTACTTACCAGTCTCATCTATTTTTCAGTGAGGACGTGCTACCAATAAATCTTCAAAAACAAATTGTCTAAATTTCAAATTTTATAATAAATTCGTGTATTCAGCAAGTATTTCAAAGTCATCAAGAACTCTAAGCAAAAAGTTTAATTCAGAAATAATTATCCAATAACTATCACATTCTATTCCACCATGATAAAGAAATTGTAACATTTCGAAGATGTAAGAGTTTCACCAGGTATGAGCATCTACATGACCACATAATTAATAAAAAGAATGCCACCTGGTGAATATTGAACGGTAAAAATACAGATAACAACCAAAGGTGAACCCGTGTATACTAAAGAAAAAACACGAATTCTTTTATTTTTAATATCAAGGAAAATGCGCAATCATAGAGCGGCCTCTTAGAATCCTTGAACCTAATGGAAAGAATTGTATGCTTCTCAGACACAGAGAAAATATATACAAGTGAAATTCTCAGCCTTTCAAAATGATGCAATAACAAATTCTGACTATTCCCTGAAATATCGAAGTGAAATGTCAGGAAAATGAAGATAATTGCGTTATCTGAGAGGATTTACTGATCGCCTACTAAAAACAACTAAATGTGCCCCTATTCCAAGATCCTAACTTTCTGTTTTGTGATTAAAAAAAGGAAGATTTTTTTGACGTGATGCGTCATGTTCCTGCTGCCATCAGTTACACTAGAAACAGCAGAAAACAGTGCATGTCTGAAGCTTTACGAATAAGATATGACTTAATCCGAAATAAATGCATGAATTGACTTTTAGAAGATATATGATGTCAAGTTTTATCTCTAAAAATATAAGGAATGTGTCTACATAGGCTACTAGCTATGGATATTAAACCTCCCAGAGGGATCAATGCCTTCACAGGTCCCCGCGAACCTTGAGTATATATGTTGAATTCATAGCCAGCTTCCATATTGTGATGTGAAAATAAGCAGATTCCTGTATGTTTTATACAAACACTGTGCATGCTTCAGATAAGGATGACTCCAATAGAAAACATTTAATGTGCAGATGAGTAATTCATATAATACTGATATGAATTTTACACCAATTTTAAAACAATTTATATGACTTTACATAAAATTATCCGATAAACACAAAACGCAGCTATTCCGATAGTTGATGCTGTATTCATGGACAAATCTTTAAGAATAGAGGGTAATTTTCTATGGTGCTGTTTATGACCTGATCCTCGTGTAAATCTTTATGCAATCAAAATCTGGAAAAACTTCAAAGCATATCTTATGTTAGTAGAATTAAAATTATATCACATATTTCGATGCTGCTTGAAATAGACGGTGAATGGCGTTGATATTATATTCTGATGGGCTGTGTAAATTGACTTCAATTACTGAGTAACATATTAGGTCCTACAAATATATTGAAGTGTAGCATTCTTATTTTCCGTACATTGTAACGGTTTATTCAAGAAGAAAGAACGAAATTAAGATTTCAACTCAGAGATATACAAGCTACCTCTAGAATGATGGCAAAAGCAACCTGGTGGAACAGGCTACAAGCATCTGCAATCTGCCATTTTTTCCTCAATCCTGGCAAGTAAGCAAATAAACAGTTTGCGAGTACAATTATTATTAGTAGTAGTCATGCAGAGCCGAATCATAACAAGTAATTTTGGCCCTTTCTGCCTTTCAATGAAAACTAAGACATACGGTGGTTTTTTAGTGTTGATCCTTCCAGACTTTCTAATAAAGATCATTATGTCTGACCATTCCGCTTCTTTCCGTGGTCAAACTCAGTGAACAACATCTCGCCTCTATGACCGCATATATAGTTCACTTGTCTAGGGAGTGTAACGATGTCTCGTCCCCATCCCAATCGTTTGGAACGCAGGATGTTTTTCCTCTCTACCCGTGAGATTTCCTACGAAAATATGAAGTTATGTCCTGTTCCTGTTCAACACATCTCCCGACGTTTGTCAGACCCTGTTATGAACCTTTTTGTCTGTCTGCAGTCATTTCCCCTCTAGCCATTCTTTCGCCAGTTCACTGTATACCCATTCGTCTAGGGCTTTGCTGGCCTGACGTCCGCTGACACTAAGCATAGGTTCAAGGTCAATATATAAGGCTTCTCATTCTTGACAGGTAGTCGCTTCCCCGTCACCTGGTGCCCAGGGATCCATTGTCACACTCTTGGATTGGGCTAAGCGTTGAAAGGCGACATTACATTCCAAATTACATTACATGTTCCAAATTATCATAATTGATTTACGTTGATAATGTCCGCTTCATTTGCATTCTCCTTTTCCACAAATATCTGATTACAAGCATCTTAGCATTTCATTAAATTCTTTTGGCAGTCATACTCTCCTCAATGTGTATCATTTTCAAAAGCCAATGGCTGAACTTGCCGTTTCTTTTTTTAGTTTACAACAGTCTTGCACTAAATATTAAAATACGGTTTCTATACTTCATGATAAGCAAAACTTATTATGACATGTACATATACTCGAAGTTATCCATAGCATTGCACTGTGTAGGTGTTACTTGTAGGTATAATTATAACTTCCACCCTGTATAAATCCATTCGAACTAAATTTTATGCTAACATGACAACATTTTGTTTGGTTTGTCACGTTGTCTAAGAAATAAATTTTAATATTTGATAGGTGGCTTCTTGAGGGCTGCTGAGAAAAACAAAGGCACCAGCTTCCATATTGAAATCGATATTTTGACAGAGAACATCAAAAAAGGTATAATTCAGCGCGCAAAACTGATTTTGTCTCAAGTATTTTCCCAAAATCGTGAAAAGATGAATGATTTCATCCCCATGCCATCAGAAAAGGTACCAGCCTCTGCGAAATTGTTGAAATTATTCAAAAGTTGGGACAGTTAAAGGCAAAATAAGAAAGAAAAGCTCAACTTGATAAGGGAAAGTAAAATTTGCATTGGACAACAAAGTATGGATAGTTTAACGTTGATTGAAACTATTGACAATGAATGCAGCTGAAATACGTAAGCCAATTTGTATATCAGACAAAAAATACCATATAGCAGCACCAGAAAAGACTGCATATACAGGAAGCATCACACCGACAATATTTAAAACGTCAATCGCTACCTTTATCAGTATAAAAAGGCTAGTAAAAAAACAAGTCGTGATTCGGTATTTTCTCGTTTGGATTCGACACTACCCCGATCGGATTCGCGCGCTCGCCTCGCGATTTTCGGAAACCGAAAAAGAAAACAGGGAAACCGAAAACTCGGGGCCGACCGTGATAGTGCGAGGCCGCAGTACGAAGGAAACTGGCGAAAAGCTGTGATCCGTATTTTTAGCGGCACTCGTTCAGATGAGACCACGAGACGAGCTATTTCTATCTGATGCCAGCGGCGTATTACGTACATATGTATGCCTGACATACGGGAAATTGGAAAATTAGAGCAGTACATTCATACTTTAAATCAGTGACAGTATGCACCACGGCCAATACCCCCATACATTGTGTCTATCATTCGTGTATCCCAATCTAAAGTTACATTTTCATACGCTAACATGTCAAACAGCTTTGCATAAACTTTTTGGAGCCAGTATAATTATTATTTTGGCACGCACACACATTTGAGGCCCAGTCGTGGTTCAGTAATTTGCTCCACGAGACTGCAGGATGCGGTGAAGGAAGTTTCAAAGCTTCCACATACAAGCCAGATTTTACATGCAATTTACTTTGAACAAAGACCCAAAGTTTTTCATACCATAGTAGTAAGTGTAAGCTCAAAATAAATCAAGAGGGCAATTTTTAATCTCATGCCAGAAAAAAGTTGCAAGAAATATCATATAGCAAGCAATGCCGACTCTTTCTGTCGTGTTAGCGAGTGTGGCGAGTCGACAAACGGCGACCCGCCACTAATTGGCAATACCGATGCATGCTCATCAGCCACGAAATAACTAGCGATAGTCGTCATACGGTATAGACCGGGGTATAGACAGATCAATAATTGGACTTTTTGCCCATGGTGATTTCAAAGGTGGGGGCGGCATTTAATCAGTCGCTAGGAAGCTCGTTAACAGCAGCAGAAGTGATATAGCGAGGTGTTTCCTCACGTGACGAAGTTATCGTTTAAGGACCAATGCTAGTTTGAAATCCATTCACATTCAAGTAGGATCGATTACTATATGATCTCTATTTTCAAATAACTTCTTCCTGTGACGAACTGTGAAGTTGGATTCTATATAATTTTTAAGCTTTCTTAAATAACTCTTGCTACTGCAGCAATCAAAAACATTATGATACAACATACGTCCCTGAAAAGGCTAAATCGCATACTATATCGCGCATGTGCATAGTGGCTCCTATAAAGCGAGCAATAGGTCTAGTGGATGCACCGGACCTCACAAGGTACCTCCACTGTCTGGATCATCGAAGAAAGGTGACGGATCTGTCTCTATTCTAAAGATACCATCATGGTTAATGTTTGAGCGAGCTGTCTCGCATAATAACACCAAGTGTTGCCAGTACAGCAAACACTAGAGCCTCTTCCAAAACTCGTTCTTTTGGAGAACCTCGGCGTTGTGGAATTAGCTACCTGGGAGTTTATGCCCCAGCTATAATCTACAGCCTTTCAAGGTCAACTTAAATAGACATTTATCCTCTCGCCCGATAGGCAATCTGCATCTGTGAAGGTTATCTATAAAACTAATTGAAAACGTGGCAGAAACAAACTGAATCATCAAAAATCAACTTGGAAACCTCATTTTGGTAATTCTATCCACTGTCATGTATAATCTCTGAATGAGGTTTCGCAAGCAAAACAGGAACTTTCGCTCCATCACCAGATTCCCATGGTATGTTGTTTCAAACAGAAATCTTTACAAAGATCTTTCGTCCAGAGAGCTACGTTATATCTGTCAAATTTCCATGCAGCCCTTCCCCTAGGTGACTCATTATACCAACAACATTCGCAGTGAAGCAAACACTCCAGGCCTTGGGCCGTAGCTCGCACAGTGCCCAACGTTTTTTGTCCAATCACCAACTCAGTAACAACTCATCAAAACTACATAACTATTCACGAAACTGAACCGGTCTCTTGTTTAAAAAGGAGAATATAATAGAGGTGGTTCGGTTTGACTTTTGCCCATATATTTGTCATTTTAATTCGATTTCGAATCTGTTTTCTGATCCATATACCGTACTGCGTCTGGTGAAGGATCCAAACCAGCGCATCAGAATGCAAACGAATCCCTGCCTGAACACAATTTTCTGAAATCCAAATCGTCGGCAATTCTTTGCTCAACAGTGCTCTAACCAAAATCAAGCAGCGAATTGAAAACACCCCTAACTAGAATAATTTTAACTGAACCAAATTCAAAAATTAAATTAAGGCACAGCTAAATCACTTCTAGCATCAAACAAAAAATGCCTAGTGGTAACTTCTCCACTGGATTGTCTTCCATTCTTGTGCTCTTCTTCTTTTGCTCCGTTCCATGGAATTAGAAGGTTTACCAGTGTTGCTTGCAGCAGTTTCTATGTGTGCTATGTCATCATATTTCCGCATTTTTTCTATCGCAATTTCATAGACCTGTGATTTTAAATCGCGGTCACTGTTTCCCTTCGAGAATGATCTGTACAGCTGGATAAACACAATTGAAAGCAGCTTTCCCAAATTTAACATTGTAATGAACCTAATGGTTAATAGAAGAAGGCAGGTTTTGAGTCAGTATTAATTTTCTCATCAAATTATCCTTTGCGAAGCCTTAATGGAGTATCAATAGAAGTGATTGATAGGATGAATGGGCTGTTATAAAAGTAAAGATTAGAAACATTTCTGAATTACTGTTTTTACTATTTTTTCTTCACAGCGGTTTTGAGGCGGTTAGGCCTTGAAGGTGCATTTAAAAAGGTATAGAAGTTTGGGGGAGTTTAATAGGAATCATCAATGAACAATGAAGATTAAAACAACTTTTTATCTACATCATGGAAGAGTTTCACCAAGTAAGAGCGTCTACAATCTACATAATCTATATTTGAGACAAGCAGGCAGATCTGGAAGCTTTCATTGTCTTTTTTGTTTCAAGAATACTTTTGTTGATGCAGAATAGATAACCAAACATTGCTAAAGCTGAAGCCATAGTGTAATTCGTCATGTAAGAATTAACATGAAAAACTATGTTGCAAAAAAATTTAAATTGTTATTTTGAAAATATCTATCTAGAGATGTTTTAAATATATTTCAGAATAGGTAGACCCGAGAGTTGACATGTGTCCCTGTAACTCCCCAAGACCTTGTTTTTATTGCTTCTCGTAGTCCTAGTGGTATTTGCTAGTAGTCAAAAGCATAAACCAATGCAAAAAAATTATGAATTGTACAAAGCCGGATTTGGATGTTCCTCAAATTTCTGACCACTGTAGGTCTCAGCTGAAAGAACTTCAGGATAGTGACAAATATTTCATAACCATGTTTTCTATGGCTGCTGGTGTTTTTTCGACACTACTATATCGTTCCGACGCTTAAGAAGGCGGAAATGGATAAACTCAAATGTGGAACTACGACAGAGAATACAAAAGCAGGAAGAAATAATTAACACCCTCAAAAAAAATAGAGTACCTTGGTCATATTATAAGGGGACCCAAATAGGTACTGCTACAAAACATTATGGAGGGGAAAAAAGGGCAAGAGAAGCCAAACAAGACGAAGAACCTCGTGGCTGTAAAACTTGAGTGATTGGTTTGGAATGACGTCAAATCAATTGTTTGGAACAGCTGCAAACAAATTCTGGATTGCCATAATAATACCCTACGCTAGGAGATGAAGAAGAGAAGAGATAAGAAGAAGTGAATAACCATAACACATTCAGTCCCACTTTTTCGATCAGTCAAACAGAATATCATTGACATACGGTATCTACCTTCCAACGACCTCATGGATCAATTAAGCGCAATACCCCGAATTATCGTGATGCTTTGATTGTAATTAATGGTTTTCTGGCGTAACCACATTAGTGCACTATAAACTACTATGTACCACGAGATGACAATAATTTATATATAAAAGAGCAGGCTCGAAAGCGATGATGATTTCAGCCGTGACACCGCAATGGACGATGATGTCAGGTCGTTAAAACAGTGCACTGAATGATGGAAACAGGAAACGAGCCGTTTTGCTATTACAGCAGAACTCGCGTTTGGCCATTTTACTCTAAATTGAAGTTCACTACGGCAAGCTCATATCACCACTATGAAATTGTTGTAGTGATTATATTATTTCAGTCAAAATCTATACAGTATCTCAATTTACAGAGCTCTCATTATTCTTTACTTGAATCGTATAAATAATTACACCTGTTATAACCAACACGAAGAACTGAAACAATTTAATTTCAGTGACCCATTACGTAATTTTTTTTCCAAATGAGGTCAACAACTGAGCTTTCGCATAATGGCGCCCCTCTCACACGATGATCTTTCGTTAATATATATATTTGGATCCCTTCTGATAAATACACCACTAATCCAGGATCAGTCAGTTCCGTCGCTCTGTGTGTCGGTCGTTTTTGTTACATCGCGTAGTGTCAGAGTTATATGGTTATATGGTTTGTTTAAAACATTGAACATTCACTATGTACATAAGCCGAATGTATCGTAAGACAGATCGACAGACAGATAGACAAGAAAACCGTCCAGCAGACGGAAAATGAGGGACATGTATTTCCGTGACTTAGACATGATACGTTGAAAAAACGTATTGCCTCAAGTTCGTAAATGATCTCGATCACCGTAATGCATGCAATTATATTATATGAGGAAAGTATTCAACATCATTACCTATATGCAATCTTAAATTCAAGCCCTGTTCACCAAATTGTCATAAAATAGGACAACAAATTGCATCTAGCCAAGATCTAATGCTATCTTGTATTTATGTGTCAAAATTAAATTTGATGGGTAGGATTTCAGATTTCGAATCACCGTCAGATAGCATAGATTTTTTATCACAAACGCCGCTACGTGGCAAACTAGCGCCAAATCTGGAAAACTTCAATCGCATCATAAAAACAGAGTTTAGCTTGGGTATTCTCCGTTTGTTAAGATTTAATGGTTGACACCAGACAGTGACGAAGCTAAATTATATAGTTTAACGTGGTCACGCTCGGTCCACACAAAAAAAGAATGTATGGCCATAGATCTAAAAATCCTGAAAATTATTTATAGCTACACTAGTGTGAAATACGAATTAATATTCTTCAGACCACGCGTCTCTAGTGGTTTCTATATATAGGTTGTACGAGAACAAACATAAATATATACATACCCGTATGTACTACACACATAAGAATAAATTCTTAGACGAAGAATATTATGTGCTTTCGTTCAAGTATAATATATATTCCTATATAAGAAGTATATATTTTTGAGTATATAGGGTTGAGCTAGAATGCATAGAATACCAAAGTACCTATAAGGATACAATAATGTCGACTGAGGCATTATATAATCCTGACACAGGTATTTCGAATTCATCTTAAAATTTCATTATTTTTGGAAGAAAGTTCTAAGAGTATTAGGTAGTTCAACTAATGTAATGTATCACTAATTCTAATTTGCCTTGACTTGAGGTTATATCCAAAATGCATTCGCGAAAGTATTGAAAACTTAACTTTATAAGATGAACAAACAATGAAGCCAAACTATAGCGATGTGACGCCTTTCTTACTTTACTCTGCGCCATATGGTATTCCACCCAATTCACGTTTGACTTTTTATATAAATAAACATAGAATTATATATAATAAATATGTACCGGTACTAAGGCCAGAAGGTCTACTAGTAATTTCACCATTGCTATTGAGCCCTATTTCAGTAATTACATAACAGATACTTGGTACTAACTTACCAATACAGCAACCCCAACTGTTTAGCAGCTCATTCATCCTAAAGGGGTCATAAAAATAAAAGCCAATAGAAAATAAAATCCGCGGTATAAATTAATTACTTGGAGCGAATAGAGGTTTGCTCGAAAAGCAGCCAATGTTATCAAACTAAGAGTACAATATTGATAATGGAGACGCCGCAATTTGCAAGACGTTTGTATTCCTGATCGAAGTAAACGGGTCAGCATTGTAAAATATGATAACTCTACAAAAAACATATGGAATACTTGTTCAAAGATATTAAAATCTTAGCTGTGAATAAAATTAAACTTTCTTTAGCATTTAGTTCTTTAGACTGAATATTGGAATCAAAAATAAATATAGCCTTCTCGATTCAAATAAACCATAACTTTTCTCATCAAGTAAATTGTGTTAGATTTCGAAAAGATGATGAGAAAAGATGTTCTAGTGATGAGTATATCTTTACAAGAATATGGAAAATACTTGATTGAGATTTTTTTAATGTATGTATAAAACAGATGGCAGATGTAAGAAAGCTATTCAATGAAAATGCAACTCTCATTCTCTTGATATTTACGACTCTAAAATCAGAGCACTCTCATAAGGGGTCGATAGGGTAACTTAACGCAAACTTTTTTAAGCATCATACAGATTGTAGCTAATATGTAGGTATGGAAACTTTATTTGCCTAAATAGTAACGCGCTTGATCTATAAGATGTATTAAACTTATTTGTGTTGTCTTGAACTGTAAACCCATAGTCTGTTAACCGAGGTAATTAAATCTACAACTGAATCAATCATCACTTAATCCTTTCCTGATTTTCAGCAACGAGATCCATAATATCTTTTTTTTAAATTGGTATTAAGATTTGATACGCCTATGCTAAGGCTATGCATAATTCACTGAATAGTTAATTATAATAAAAGATAATTGGCCTGCTCTGTATTATACCACAATTTATAGAACTTATTTTATTAGAGTCTTTCAGATTCATTCATCATACTTTGGATAACAATCAATCATTAGGTAACTTTTTCTTCTAACATATATGAGTGGTGATACTTTTTTCAGTCAACTAAAATTTGGCGAACAGATTCATAATGTTATGATGAAGAATTCTGGCATATATTTGACCTTTTCACATTTTCTTCTGATATAATATAGACAAATTATTCAACCACCTGTCATAATAAGTGATTTTCCAATTTTCATGTATGTATGTATAAAGTCAACGATTAGCACACAAAGAAACTAAATATTGTGTAACTCATCTTGAATTACACACTACAAAAATATCAACACATCTATCAAATTCCAGATCAGTTTGATTAGTGGCAAAAAAATTTCACATACACATTTATTTTAACCTTTGATCTAATTTACCACAGATTTAATTTTTATAGTTCAGAACCACCAAAAGCAGTAGTCAAACGATGGATAATATAATAATAATAATAATAATAATAATAAGAATAATAATAATAATAATAATAATAATAATAATAATAATAATAATAATAATAATAATAATAATAATAATAATTATTATCTTTATTTCAGAGTATGCTTACAAATAGATTTTCACTACTATTCAGCACATAATGAAATAGTGTCACTAAAAAAAGAATGAGACAAATGAAATTACATTTCTACGAAGTAATGGTTATGTTTACTCTGTTATTATAAGTGTTTTTGATAGAAAGTCTTCAATACTATAAGGCTCGAGGTTTATAATAAGCGATTTAATTTGATTTTTAAAGTGTTTGATAGACGGAACATTTTTTATATTACCAGGTAACTTATTAAAAAATTTTATAGCCATATAATAAGGAGACTTTTCTGTTATAGTTAAGCGGTGCTTTGGAAAGAACAAAACATCATTTCGCGTATTATAACTATGGCTGGGTTTACTAGTATCGTCAAAATAACTGCGATTTCTGAAAAAATACATAAGACATTCATACACATAAAGACCATAAATTGTCATAATATTGTTTGTGTTGAAAATTCTTCTACAGGTTTGATTATATTTAAGACCATACATAATTCTTAGAGTTCTTTTTTGTATTACGAATAACTTGTCAATGGTAATAACTGTAAAATGAATACTGCCAGTATTATATTATTACTGTCCTATTAGCAATCATAAGGATACATTTTAAAACTGATATTCCAAACCTAATACACTTTTTGAAGTTTATAATGATGATTGATTGAATGTTTTTGCATTACAAAAAAAATCATAATCTTTTAACTATCTATAAACCTTGACATCATAGAGATGTGCATATGTCTTTGAAATTATTTCTTATTAATGCTTGGAAACACTAAGGTGTTTCGATACACCGTCATGTTATAGAACAGGATATTTTCAGTACCAAATCTGGATAAAAGATGAAACTTACGGTGATGGACCCCGGACTTTTATTGCTGTTGCTCATTGCTACAGCTGTGGATGGAAGAAGTGCTGTCGTCACCTAAACATGTCACCACACTGTCTATCCCGGTATCCCAACGGGAAATGTGCGATAGCTAGACTAACTTCCCGATATCCCGATACGGCTGTCTTAGCCTGGAAACTGTCCGTGTACCCATAACGGCGCCAGTAAACAGTGTCGGAGGACAAAAATACAGGAGGGGGAAACAGCAGTACGCTCATCATATTTTTCTCCCAATAATTAGTATTACGACAGGCCATGACAAAAATTCGGAAGGCCTTTTGTCCGCATTTTCCACGACATAACTGTCTAAAATTGACCTCCCATTTTTCTCTTCAGGCATTTTGATTTGATTACTTTCCATCCATCCAGACTCGATGCAGGGGGAGCAATTCGACTTATCGTATGCCATAAAAAAGAGTACCTGCAAGACAAGAGATCCTACAAGGACATCAAATGGAATGTATAGTGTCAATGTCAACATGTACAGTATGTAGTAATTATTCCATTCTGGATATATAAAGTATCACGGTTCAAAAATGATTGTAGTTCTGGAATTTTTAACTTATATTTCGGATCGCTCAATGCATTGTTAATGGAAATCAAAATCAGTAAAAATATTAAATGTATTGTCTCCACTATATTTGACCTGCCATAATCATGCATGTTTCATCTTCAGCCTAGACTCGTCAGTATAACCGTGCGCTATGACTATAGACAGCAATTGGGTATGCTATGATCTGACATTGTTCAACTCGTATTGCATTTCAGTAGACAAGATTAAATTAAATTAAATAAATAAATTGGAACCCAAACCAGCTCCGCTACTGTCGACTAAGGGTGCAATGCGACTCTGCCGGTGTGTCAGTTTTTTGCGGCAATGGCGGTTTGCCATTGGCCTAGCGACCTTGTTGGGCGGAGTCTGAACAGCTTAATCAATGGAAACTTGGAATAGTTACATATCGAGGTTTTCAGGAGCAATGCCGTTTTTTATGTTGCAACAACAATGATGGCACGTATCTACTTTTCTGTATCTAGAACAACTACAAGCCTAAAATGACTAAAAGCAAAAGGCTAACGATTTATCAAAAATTAAGTGAAATTTTTCCCTTTAATTGAAGTTCTGTTATGGAATCAACTGTATCCTTTTCACCTCTGTTATATAACTTAGGGGAAAAGTATTTTAATCGTAGCAATTTATGAATTCCATATTTCAATATACTCGTATTTATGTCGAGGGATCAGGATACCATATCTAACCAATTTATCTCTGCCATTAAATTGCTCGGACTATTTGCTTATCAGTCTATCAGCCTTTTGACCTGAGATCTGGGTGCTTCCAGTTTTTTCATCACTTGGTCTTCTAAATGACCTGTGCAAACCATGATAAAATTCATGGCTAAGGTATGTCTATTTGTCCGGTCTTGGATCTTTTTGAAGTTGTGGATTTGTTATCCGACGATTTAAATTTCATGCCTTTCAAATGATGACCATCTAATGACGCAATAAAAAAATATTTTTACCTAACACGAAATGTCTAAAAATTGTTGGTTGTGTCTATGGACCACTGCTGCTTATGGATAAAAAAAATAGGGGATCTAAAAACGCAAACATGTGAATCTTTGAGCTGAAGTAATCGATCGGCTATAAAAAATACTACATAAATTTTAGGCTGTTTGTTTCCTATACGTTTTTCAGATTTTGATAATACTATTCTCAATTTCATATCAGCCCACAATAAATTGATATAGAAACGAGATTTTTTTCTATCTGACTGTACTTTTTGGAACATAGTGTGTGTATTTTGCTCGAAAATGCCGTGACTCAAAATAATCTGTTTTAAAAAATCTTTGCTAGCGTTTTTTCCTTAGAAGACATTTTTTCACCACTCAAATACAGAAAAACAACATCTCAGTGTATTTTCAAATGAGGTTTATGGCAGTTCGTTAGTGTGATCTATTTCAGTAGGTTCCCTTTTTAGGCATAATCAATATGTCCCATTACTGATAAATGAAATTTTAGGAGTATCTGTCCGGTTTTTTATGCTAGTCAAATATGTACATACCGAATATATTTCGTGAAAACACTAATGCTCTACTATTACGCGTGTTGTGTTGTTAATAACGTTGATATCAATGTGGTCTATGTGGTTCGTGTTACATTTTTAAATGAATACAAATTGAAATTATTATACATAAAATTAACATTGCACATCGCTTTACTAACCTTTCATATTTTGTACTTTGATAAGGACTGCTAAGGCACCATTTACCCAATCGCATGTGGATTTAATTAGCTGTCATTGAAATATATAAGATAATGGTTGAAAAAGTGCAACAAGGGTATGAGATCTAAGGTAGAAGTAGTCTCAATTATAAACTTTAAAAATTAAATAACTGAAATAGGAATATATGAGGTTAATAAGAATTGGTTCGATTTAACGTTTTTTAGGTAATGTTCTCGACTCAGATAGTTCATAATCCACGGCAGATGCCGCGCAACAACTCCAACAGGCAGAGAAACAGACAGACAGAAGAAATTATAGACAAATCGACGGATGATTCAATGGACCTCCGCCGTTGGCAATATACGACTCGACCAATTAAATCTATCTACCAAATCTCCAAATCATGCGAAATCTTCAAAGGTGAAACAGCGAAGTACGATAGGAGGTCCAGTGTACGTACTCCTATCGTAAAAATGTTTTACAGCGAGCAACATCAGGACGTAATATGACTTCACGCCTACCACACTACGTTGGTGTCAAGGCACGTTTCACCGACGTGGTCAAAATCTGCGTTACTCTTCCTAATATACAATATCATAAAAATTTCCAATACTAAAAAAACGATGCGCTAAGAGAAACTCTAATAGATGGTCAACATCATCTTTAAAAAGTTCGTGACCCAATTTATGCCAAGTACCTTACTTCATCTACTAAATATACATCGCTGCACGTACCAAACATAGCCTCCCACTGATCTAACGCTACCGTGATTGTTAATTGGCGATAACTAAAAGGTATGCGAAGGGTAAAGGTTAATTAACCACAAACAGACTGGGTATCAGCTGATATGAGGATAGCGTAGGGATAGATGAGCTGTTTATAAATTAAATTCCCTTGTAGTGCGGAAAGATGAAACTGGTCTATTATGAACATATGGTTTTTTTATGCAGGTTAATGCGTTTTTTATGGTTGATGCCATTCTAAGAACAGGTCTTTCGTTCAAACCACATGGATAAAGAAATATGTAATAGCGATTTGATTTTTCCGGAGAATTTTCCGTAGCGATTATAAGGATTGAAGGAATAATTTACAGTATTCGATTGCCAGTGACTGATTAAATGGTTCTGTTTGGCACCATATCCATAAATACAACGTTGTACGTTTCGTGGCAACACGAAAATATACAGCTAAATTACTATCATTAAATATTTCCGAAATAAATAATATAATGACAGTTGAAAATAACATGACATTATAAATATAGTCCTTTGAAGTATTAATTTATCATATATAGATAAAAAGTTGTGGAAGAGTTTCACCAAGTAAGAGCGTCTACAATCTACATGATTATCATATATTGTCTCAAGTAGGTACAATTGTGACTTAACTTCATCCTTGCGCAAATGCTTAGAATGAATCGGATTTTACAATACTAGAACAAAAAAACGGGCCTGATAACTTATATTAATTTCTGGTATCTGGTCGTAACGAGATGATACTTCAAATTGTGATATGGAGAAGAAACCAAGAGAGATAATCTAAAGGTTTTGAGAACATTGAATAAATAATTTCCTGAACTATACTTAAAAAGTATATGATATATCCTAATGCGAAACTGAAAAGATCGCATCATTTAAATTCATGAAAGACCATTTGATCTTCTTCCCAGGATTATCAGTTCCTGTAGACTTATTCTCACCTAAGTATGACCTACCTAGCAAATTGGATAATTTTATCTTCGTGGGCTAAGGACATCATATATGAATTGAAGTTAATAAAAATGGGTTTTGACAAAGGAACCATTGTTTATTTTGATCCAAAATTCACTACCTTCAAGAAAATATTTCAAACTACTCGCTACTCGTAAATCAAAAAAATGTTTCCTTGCAACCCCTACCCGCATGCCAAACTTTGTTAAAATGCATGTGAGACATTAAAAATAAGGAGTCGGTCCTTTTTGTAACTTGTAACCGTATTATCGTCCAATTAACAGACAAATTTCATCACAAAAGGCATGCTCTGAGGAGAACTAGACAAGATGGTGGTAGACAATAATTCCTAAGGAAGATCAACCTCACATAGGTATCTTGGGATCATGATCAGCTCAGCAGTCTCTAACACCCTATAAAGTAATGGGTTCACTTATAGATTTACACACACAACAGCAGGAGACCCTCAAAGCTGACGCAAGAGATAACCACATAACTTGTGAACGTCTCGCGGCGGACTCTGGCATTTGGAACATTCATTGTGTAAGATTATGCTTCGACTCCATGGCTGTTTGGAAAGACAAGAATGACAGACTCTCCTGTCAAGAGAGAATAGCCATGGATATACCAAATGAAAGCAAAAATCTAGTTATCTGGCAAAGAAGCATCCCGTTTCGAATGTGTGATTGAATACAAAGCGGGAAGAGGGCATTTCAAATATCTAGTTCGCTGTATCGCTTCTGAATTAACACTCAATCATCATACATTTAACTAAGGAATGCTTGCCGTTCTTCACTGTCTTGATAAAATACGCATGCAAGTTGCTGATAAACGATCTTTGGTAACGTGGACAAAGTGTTTGAAATGAAATAGGTTGTTTTCTGAAAGACCTTCTCGTCTTTTTCAATAACGGCCATCACCCATAGAACAGCTGCCATCGGCTGATCAAGTAGAGACCTTCTGGCGAGACCTCTACAAACAGCCAAGTAGATAAGATAGAGAAATAAATACGGAAAAAATTCGTAGTGCCTTACTTAGAAAGAGCTAAAAATGTTGCAGCTTATAACCCGTATGCATGAGCAGCTATTGATTGAAGAAGTTTTCCAGTTGCCATCGGCATTTAGCCAGAGTTTGTAACTCATGGCTAAATCTGGAGCAGCCAATTCCGTCTTAGTCTATCGAGGGCCACAGCTTGCTGCTTCCAAATACCAAAGATTTATCTGATGTCACGAACTATAGACAAATAATGTGTCTGAACGCATGTTACAAGCTTTTCACCAGAAACTTTATCTAATAAAAATCGATTTGTCGCAGGAGCTTTCCAAGAAAAAATCTGATCAGGATCTGCGTTTATATAGTGAGATATATATCTATATATATATATATATATATATACATCTTGTATGTCAATTAGAAAACGTAATTACTTATAAATATTGTTTTAATCATCTCTTCTCTACTGGTCCCTCATACTTATAGGCCGCTAAAAATATCTACCTACTGTGGCGCTGTACATCAAAGAAGAGCAAAGATATCTTGACAGAGAAGAACGAGTACCTACATATTTCTATAGCGAAAAAGCGGAGCTTGAGCTGTGCTAGTTATGCAGACATGAGATTGCTTGCTTAATATTCATGTCGGTTGCCCCAGACTTTCCGGATCCAGGGTTATCGATTTTGGCTACGGGCAACCAGTGGCTTAGTGGTTGGGGCTGCAGGCGGGGCTGGTACAGATTCAACTGATAGAATTTTTCAGCAACTAATGATATAAATATTTCGACGGTATCAGTGGTCAAAGTACCATTTATGTATGAGGTACAATTTTTGAATTTTAAGTAATTTCAACCCGTCACAGTAGGTACATTTCACAATCATAGTCCCGTATAGTTTAAATGTGTAAACGACACTAGCGTTTACAAAACGTAGCTGCAGTAATAAAATTTCAATGATGCTGCAGTTTGAAAAGATTGTTAAGTCCACGGATTCAAAAAATCTCAATTTTTGAAATATTATTCTAGAGGTAGTTACATCTAGTGGATATTAATATTGCCGCAACTATTAAAAAAAATACAGTTAATTTTAGATTTTCAACCCTTTTCCCATTTAAAAACCAGTTCAAATAAGTTTATATAATAACAGAATGAGAATTATAGTGTATGGAAATATAGCTCAACCAATGGAAAAGAACTTGAGTTACGAGCTGAAATGGGGGTTTTACGATTGGAAAATGGTTTTTTACAATTTCCAACGACATTCGATCGAAAAAAGTTATATGTAAGTTGTCGGTAGGTAATGCAACAATATGACATTTGTTCTAACCATTTTTTCACACCTAAAATTTTCAGATAAAACGATAAAACTGTGTCTTCATGCTTCATTCTGTATTACCACAAAAGAAAAGTTGTCAAAAAACGTGGTAGGAACTTATTATTTAATATATCAAACACGCTAGATTTTTTATTTAAAAGCGGACCTCATTTTCCGCTGAAAATATCTTAGGAATGCATTCCTAAGTTTATAAAATTGTACGAATCAGATACTCATAAACAGTTTTGCTATCATTTTTGCAACATTTACTACACTATGAAGATTACTATGGCAAAAATTGCCTGAAAATGCGAAAAACTGGAAAAAGTTTTCAATCATCAACTATTTATCAAGATTTGAAGTTGAAATCATGGAAAAATGTAAGATCTAATGTTACATTAAGAAATTAAGTTATTATATAAATCGTTGAAGAACGTGGTTTGCATTGCGTTGTTACGTACAAATTTCTATGTACCTAAATGGGTAGCGTATAATATACCTATATTTTTTTACTATAAGAGCTTCTGATCAATAGATGTCACTTGAATCTAATAGCTCAACGCTGTTATATTGAAAATATGGTACCGATCACTTTTTAAACTGGAACCATTTCAAACCTAATATTTAGTAGGTACTTGTAAAAAAGTGTTTACAATTTTTTTGCACCCTCCATAATTAATCGATTTCTAATTTATCAATGTAATGTATCTTACATTCCTCAATCATAAAAAGCGTATACTATGGCCATAAAATATTTTTTTAAATGAATTTTTTATGACGTTTTGGCACAACCTGGCAAATTTTCTGATAGTAGATAATAATATTTATTTTTACACCATTTAAAAGCAGATGCGTCATTGAAAAAAATACCACTCATTCATTTACTATCCACCAATCATAATTAGAATAAAATCCAAGAATACCTATATACTATTATATATGATATGTTATATTCTGTATTTCTGTGTCGGATTTGCTTGACGGTTTATGACGACAAAGGTTGAGGGGGGTTGTAACGTGAAAAAGTTAGTGTTGCGACATCTATGTGGTGAAGGTGACAGCAAGTAGTTGCCAGGGGAAGGCTTACTTACTAGCATATCGATCGTTTGAATATAACTCTCAAGCTTGGCCACTGCACAGTAGATGTCGTGCACGTGCTTTTATACAAGGGGTGTAAGATAGTTCCCAAATAGGATAAATGTAGGATGGTGGGTGATAACTGTGCTTTTTACAACTCAAATTTTTTTAAAATCAAAAATACTTTAAAACTTGTGTTCTGGGTGCTATTGGTCTTTTATTATGCTCAAAATTAAGCCTGTAACGTAGTTCTACTACAATTTCAATAAAAAAGAAAATAGAACAGAAATTAGAAATTTCACCGCCACGGTAGATACTGACAAAATTAAATGTTCAAAATATTTGTCTCAATCTCTATAAATTCTAAAAATAATGACTACCAATAATAAATTAATGGACTTTGATAATCATACAGACATTAACGATATTTTCTTTCTTGATTTTTTTTACAATCCTTGGAATTTATTAACATTAGAATTAAAATAACAATTTTTAATAGTCTCAGAATAAAACAAAGTTTAACATTAGTTAAATATTGAATTTTTATAGATTTTAGTTATTTCCACAAGTTCCCCGAGCTTTAGACTTTGCGCCATCTGGCCGGGTCATTGAGTAATATCTCACTTATTCTATCAATGACCTTGCAAATTTCTAAGCATTCTCTACACTTTTTCCTGAGCTCAATGGCTTTTTTATGAGCAAATTCAAACTGTGTCGGGCGTTCACAGTTCTCCATTTACGGAAAGGAAATATTCGAAAATCAGATCAATCAGCGAGGTACTTCTCTCCATCGAATCACCAACGAGATTTCCAAGATCAGATGAGGTGCAAAAAAAGTTTCTGAATCTTATTATATATTATATATCAAATTTCTTGAAATGGTTAAATCAAAGCAGTCCTCAGCTTACTGGCCCTCTTTGAAGTGTGCCCACTCTATCCCCCCCTCCCACACACACACACACTCCCTATGATGTGTCCTATCGACCTTGACCTAGACGATAAATTCATGTGTTTTTTCTTAGAATTATATTAGGTTATCAATAATCCCAATACCATTATACACAAATAATCCGACGGAATATTTTAATGGGCGTTTTAAGTCCGACAATGATGGGGATCGATTAAAATTCGCGCACGCACAAAATGACCTCGTTAAATAGAGCTGAGATCACCGGTTTGTGGATAATAAAGCTACGCATAAAACCGATGTGTCAGCGCTTTCCTTTCCCCAACGAATTCTCCCACACCAATATGATGAACAGATTGGATATAGGTAGTGAGTTTTTGATCATCTATCAGTGGTTACTCGCATGTAAAGTCATGCAATTTAAAACTGATTTTATCTACCATGTGATTTAACACCAATAATACTTCTGGAAGAAGTTTACTTAACGAAATAGTATTTTGTAGGTCATTAGTCATGGAAGTGCAGGCCAATAGTTGATGTATCCGAAAAAGTATTTTGCTTTGGCTATAGCCTGCTAGCCTACGTCACAAAACGTATTTGCCATCTAATTCAGACTGTTTTATATTCCTCATTTTGACTTCGATACCGTTTTTACTTGAGCTGATAAACGAAAGTAGTATTGTGGTGCTTTGCTGAACACTGACTTCCAACGCGAAGCCTCCAGGATGATTTGTATATCTTTTGTTAATTTTCTCATTTATCTGTTTTGGTTGCTGAAGATCCTTTCTATACGTGACGCTACTTGTATATTGACCACAATTTCAAATAAATTGATCAACAACTATAATATAAGCAAATCTAAATGAAAAACTAAACGCAAGAGGAGTCCCTTTGATAATTTGTGTGACGAGTAAATTAGTGTGAGATATGTTAATCTCTTTTACCTTTATCTTAAGCTATTCAAAATAGTTAAGGCGGTATAGTATGATTTGTCGTAGTTCAGTCAGACACTAAGGGACAATCTATTTTAACTGAACTGTTATTCTGCCTTCATCCCGATTCCCAACGCGATTAAATGTCTGGACTAAGGAGCCGGTCTGGCGGCCGCTGGTAGGATAAACGACCTCCATCCGTGCCAGAATGGGAAATCCCACTCCCGGACACCGGTCGCAGGGCGACTTCCTACTATACAACCACGAGAAGCTTTTGACGTGGTTTAATGTATCGACCATTTTGTCAAGTTCCTGTTTATTTGAAGACCCTCACTAGTATAGTAGATGAGTGGTACCCTCAACCTTCTAGTTTGCATAGCTGGGATTGAGGGAATGCATTTTTCTCGAAATTGTTATGGACTATACTTGTAAATATAGAAATGATGGATGTATCTTCGATAGCTGTGTACTATGGACTTCGGACGAAATTCTATGTATCACCCTGTGCATTGCACATATTCTCCAATATATATAATATATAATTGTCCACCAAGAGCTTTAAAACTTCAATGTCATTTTGTAGCCCGATAACATTGCTTCAAGAAGAACCAAATGCGAATTCTATCAACAAATACATCAAGAAACAAATTGCCTACAAGTTTTCCTTGAATAAATTGTTCGTCTACTTGACTTTTTCCCTCCCATCTTTCCGTTATGAGTGAAACAAGGTCCTTAGACGATGAAAGATTTTTTCGGAAAATAAAGAGAATCTCCATGAAGTTTCCAAGCCAAAATCGACCAGCGGTTCGTTGCCAGAACTTTTTGGCGCACAACAATATTGGGGCTAGTAATATTTTCCCGATATTACGAGTTGTTTACTATCCTGGATGAAGCGAAAACGTAACAGTATGTGATTTATAGAAAGGCTTGGCTTTTGTCGTTGGAGAACGTAAAGCTACACAGCTAGTCTTTCAGATTTACCACTTACACGTGACATCTCTATAAACAGGTTCTATCCAAAAACAACACCTTTTCGAAGCATTTGATTGAGAGCTGAAGATTTTTAAACTATAAAATTTTTACAGGTATGTACTACTTAAATCGATTTTTGATGAAGATGACCTCGATTTGTCATTTGTCGCGTAGAATGTATAAATCGTCGTTACTAGGTTCTTGGATATTTCATAATATCTAAATCAAGAAAAATCATGTCAGTCATTTTCGGCGGTCTGTCAGTCTATGTGGATTCTGTCCGCTAGTCCTTGGCCTCTCTGTAGCTCGGAAAGTACTATTCTGACTGTGAGCTATTAATAGTTGTAAACTTGAGAATTTTACAACACGTCCTACTTGTGAACATAGTTCATTTTGAATGTAATACAAATCTTTATAATAAATTTAAACTGTTTAAATTTTGTTGTTGTACAGCTTTCTTTCTAGGTATAGGGCGCTCATTTGCTAGGTTCCTGTTCCAGCGACATTTAGGTACTACTGAGAACTGCATTTTAGCTAAATAGAGATCATGAATAGTAACGGAATATGCAATTTCGCTGCTCGAATATCGCGCGAAGTAGAATAATTCTCTATTTTACGCATAGACCGTCAGCAATTCAAAATATTTTATCAGATCCACTTACATCAACATTTTTGGATATTGGAAAAAGCTGTAAATTGATGAGGACGTTTAGTTCTCTGGAACTTCAAACTGTAAAATCGAATAATATGAGGATCTTATCTCTTATCTGGTATCACTGGAAATACTTTTGCAAAATGGAACATTGCTTTAAAATTCATATTTTGATTCTACCGGTCCAAATTAATACAGCCGCGTTGTCAAGATTTGAATATTTGACGAAAGAAAACAATACAAACATATTTTTAATCTCTTAGGGGACTGATAATACCATTTGACAAATATTGCAACTTACACTAAATCTATTTTTAGTTTTTCACTCTAGAATAAATTAGTTATCAAATGCAAACTTTTTGATTTATTCATAAAAGTAAATTAAATATCCAATTACACGTCAAATGATCTACTGTAGAAATTATTGAAACAAAATAAAAAACAAAGTCTGAAAAATGTCTAAAGAGCATTAAACCACATATGAGGTTAGGTACACATTTTTATTTTTCACTTCCATCATTGTGGTTAAAATTCAGATAGCATACCTGAATATGATTTATAATTATAAAAAGCTTTAGTGAATAAGACAAAGTAATAGTGCCACAGAACAATTATCACTGATTTAGGCAGGAAAAAATAGGGTAAAGTTGATACTCCTCACACTGTACTTCACTTAGAATTTTCACCGGTATATTATACTGTGTGACAAAAAATGTTTGTTCGATAAAGTCTGACATTTTTTTTGTTATATGTCTGGTGATTCGAATGCATAGTTTCTGTATTCAAACATAGCTTCCTAGTTGCTGCTAAGCAAACGTTATATCTTCCCAATACATTTTTATTGCTATTTGAACAAAGCAGTGGTCCAAATCCTTCCAACTTCTCCAAACAACAAATCTCAGTCTTATTTAGTTATCTTTTGATAAGGAAATCTGTAATCTTGAACATCTGCAACGAATGGAGATAAGCTCCTATTTGCTTGTTCAATTTAACTGACGTAAACCCAGTGTAATATGAGTGTAGGAAGTTTATGAGGTAAGTAAGGTAATCTTTATTTTTCTCTCGTATTGTCGTGCTTGAAATTCACATAGCGTACCTATATACGAAATAATTATTAGGGATTTGATGGAATAACAAAAAAGAATGGTGCCACAAAAGAATTGCCGTCTTAGAAAAGAAAACAAAGCTAGGATACAACCTAGCAATAGCCGAATTTTTTCCCACAACGCGTGTGTGTATTGTGGATACATCATTTCACCCACGATACGAAATGATTGCATTTTTTTGAAAACGTATTCAACTTTTAATTTATTTTACTGAGCAGCTAGTGAAAATTATCATATTATACACACAGCACATTTACGAGACTAGGAAATATATGTTTTTCAAGCACCTATTTTTTTCACATGATGTTTTTTTAAAAAATAAGTAATATGTGATTATAAAGTTATTGTTTCTCTATTTCAAATCTTTTCTGGAAGTTACATCTCAAATATAATTACAAATGATTGATTTATGTAAATTGATATGCTTAAGTAAATGTTTTTTTAAAATTTATTTTAATGGTTTTTCTGAAACGCATTTGGGTAAAGCATAAGAAACACAAAGCGATGTGAGCAAAGAAAATCCTTGACAAAGCAAAACATCGTATCATAGGTGGCATAATGTACCCACAACGCGTTCTCGTTAAATCGGCGTACTCAATGCTCGTAAAAAATGCTTTTAAACGCGGCGTGGGTACACCACCATACCCATAACGCATTGTGGATAAAACAAGTCGGAAGATTTATCGCCCTACCATAACCTAAATTCATTAGATACTTATAAAATATATATAAATAAGGTTTGTAGATTAAAGGAACTCTTGCATCATTCAGATAAAAAGAATTGTTAAACTCATGATGTTTTTTCTGAATCAGGTTTGTATTTCTCAAAACTAATAATAATTTTTATAACTACAACCGAAAATCTAATCTCAATAGATATAAAAAAACTAAGTTTGTATCTCCAGATCGATAGACGAAATGGATCGAACATTTACTATACTCGTAAATCAGATGTACTGTCCGCAGCTATTGAAAATAGACGTATGCATATATTAAGAATAAATATGTGAGCAACCTTTTGTCAAATTAAATATGAAGGACTACCTGCTTCAAACGCTTATAGATACTAAGAAGTCTTGTACTAGCAAAATATTTATGTCCCTTTCCATCCTCCCCCACCCCAAATCTTTGCCACCTCCATGAACATTTTGGCGTTTGAGCGTATCTTTGTTTTTTTGTTTGTTCACGACACTTTGTCACCTCAGCACCGGCAGAAATCACAATTCCTATTATAGTAATACCATAGAGTAAAACTGTCGAAACGATACTTTCCGAGCTATAGAGAAGCCAGAAATTACCGGACAGACAACAGGAAACGAGAGGCAGTGTTTTTCGTATTGTAGAAGACATATTTCGATATCAATATTCTCTTGATTACAATATCTACCTCGGCATTAGGTATGCAAATTAAAATGTAGAAAAATAGTAATAGTACTCACGTGCAGTTTATTTTCCAGATGCACCGGGTGTACGTCGATGAACTGTGGAGGTGTCGGTCTGCCCCCCAACTCTTCCTTGAATGGGGACTTTTGATCTTTTCTTTTTGATTTCTCTTTATCGCTCTTTTCGGTCTCGTGGTGGCCTTTTTCTATGGCGTCTCCATGATAGTCCCTGAATCGATATGATAGATACACTGCATATGCATTTTTAAACAGCTTCTAGGACTTATTATTGCTTAATGGTGGTGGTATAGTTTACCACGGTCCTTGAACTATCGTTTTGAACTATGAGTATGGTATTTCAGGAATATTTGTATAAGTAAAAAAGTATGGATTCGTAAGAAATCTATTCAAATATAATTGAATTTACAAATGTTTTTTTGAGATATAGTCACAGAATCAGAATATCGCGTAGAAAGGTGCACCCAATTACGAGTAGATTTAATCAAAATGATGCTTCCAAATTGCGAATTTTGTATATTCCGCCTCAAGAATTGACTACCACGTTCTGGGCGTAATTATGTTGGACAAAATGTGCCTGAACTGTTAATCAGCATTTTTTATATGCTTAATTAGGTATACTATCAAAACACAGTAGTACCTGGGCAAATTTATATGAAGGTTTACCATAATATGAGACAATTCTCTATTGAAGAAAAAACTAATCTTCATATAAAAACTCAACGATACACCAAGAAATTAATATGAATATTGAAAGAGCTCGAAGTACCTAAGTAAGTAAGTAACAAAATCAATACAAACTCAATTTTTGCATTAACTACCATACTTGCTGGCACATTAAAATAAACCCTGAGATAATTCGACAGACCAAAGCAATTGTTATCTGCAAATTTTCCCGAATTCTAATGCGTAGCTCGGTTGTTGTCTGAAAAATTGTTTCAATGTGCAACAAACGACGATGGGGTCGTAACAAAGTTCTCAACATTGTTATTATTTCGTGAAAAGTTATGCAATTAGATTATATCCACACAAGGAGAGTATCAACATAAATTATTCACGTGAAGCTATCAGCAAAAGTTCCGGAGACATTCGAGAGGAATCGATATTTAACTTGAAATTTATGAGTTTTGCCTTCCGCTATATCCAAATGGCCGATGAAGTTATTTGGAAAAACGATCAGCATCATCCAAAATATGAGTTTGTAAGCTTGATAAATGAAATTATATAAAGTACTTATATAAAGCATTTAACTTATCCCACCAATTCGGACATCAATATTCTAATATAGCAATTTACTGAAAACTATGTAGTTCAATACACCATAAAATGCAAAAGGTAGCCAAAATGCATATTTGTATGAAAATTTTGAGCAGTCAAACAGTACCTGAAGGACTACAAAAGCCTTTCACTTTCACCAATATAATCAAGGATCCGCTCATGATCACACTTTCATTGCAAAAATAAAACACGGAAAAGGTTATGAAGTTCAGGTAATTGCAGGTGAAGTGCAATAGTAGTGATTCAGTCATGGAAGTTTGTAAAATATTGCAGCTCAAGTCTAAATCCAAAATTAAGCAATGTTGCAAACCATTCTTCTGATATCTAGACAGGCATTCACGATGATAATAATAATTCCTTAGAGCACCTTTGATGGTTAGTTATTGGAGTGATATCTGGTTGTTGGAGCACATAATGGGTAAAAAATAGTAGACCGTATTCTAAATTTTTGGAAACACAAGGGTAATTTGTGACACTACGTGAAATTGTAAAGAGAGAGCGATCCACAAAAAGACAAGTCAATGAACTAAGCTATGGGAAGGTTGTTTAATACATAACTTTGCTGTTGAATTGTAACAAATGGCTAATGGAATAAATTAAACACTCTACTTCATACTACCTACAACCTTCCAAATTCTAGACCATTCATTATCCTTGGTCCGGATGCACTTTATCGATTCCTCTAGGGGATTTGCAGGATAATAAATTTTAATGGGCTGACGTAGAAGAAAGGTGTAATCATTTCCCTGAATCAATATATAAGTGTGCCTATAATGAGAAGGCCGTTGTGAGTAAAGTGGCGCTCAGAATTGTAGAAGTTGAGCAAAAAAAGGTTTTTCTGTATTGGTACAAGTAATATGAATTTGATTGAGCCAGTAACATTGTTTTGTTTGGCTCACATCTACAGAAAGCCCATATAAAATATCAACCGTGCTGTTTGGAACTTTTTACGTTTTTAAGACCATATTACATCGTAAAACTGACAGGAAGTTGAAAAATACACAAAAAAATATTAAAGCTTGTCTAAACCATCGATCCAAGTAGATAGCATTCCCTCAGAAAAGGGAACTGACTCTTCTTCCATTCATGAAATACGAGTTGAGTCTGGGCATACTTTGTTTGTTCTTGTTTTCTTCTGTTTTACATTATTGATCACTTCACTGATTTTCAAAACATGTTTTCTGGGATTTTCTGTCCCCACTACAACAGCTAGTTAGCCAAGCTAATCGTTTCTACATTACAGAATCGTGAACGGGTGAAAAAAATATCCTCTCTTTATTGAATGATGATAATCACATATCTCAAGCTCGAAAATTACGGAAAGGTATCAATGTCATAATTTCATAGAACAGTGGAAAATATTTATCAACACACAGATTTATGATTTCCCGGACTCTTCACCCAAAAGCTGTCTTCCCTACCCAACCTATTTACATATAAATAATAAGAAATAAAAGATAAGAATCTCTTGGAGTTTGGTCATTAATACTATGATGTTTCTTCATATTTCAATGTGATCTTCACTTGCAATTGTGGCCAATCGTACACCGACAATGATATGTCTTACAGAGAAGTGATATCCATGCAAATAAACACAATTCCAACTGAAGAAGGTAATGAAATATACCGAAATGTGGTAATATTAATAAATACTGTTATTTTGTAATACTTATTTCGAAAAATAATATTAAGTGCACACGAAGCATTGATCACCTCATTTTTTGTAGGCGCAAGGAAATTCTAGGGTACTTTTTCATGTACTAACAAGTGTGTAAGGATTGTTCTTCGGAAAAAACGAAAGTATACGCCGGTACCCATCGACGTGTCAGCTATAGTTTACTGTATTCGGAATGGTCTTGAGGTACTTGGTTAGAGTAGATTTAGAGGTCTCTAGATACAATCAGAAGAAAATGTTATGGGCAAAGCTTAGACCCGTTGCTATTTACTTACCTGCGTATACCTTGGGAGTCGATGAAATGCATCCCAAATGCATGAGGAACCCCATGAGAGTCAACGTAATGCCCGGAAGAATCCCATTTATGTTCATGGTGATGTTCTTGTTCGTGTCGATGGTGTTCTGCGGGAGTGGGAGGCAGAAATGGAAAGTCTCTCGGACCCGGGTGATGCTCATGGGAGTGATGGTCACCTGGAATCGTACACGAAATTGAACTCTATCACAATACAATTTCGTCAACCTAAACTCTGTAAATTTGTCGATCCAGATACTCCCGACACGTTTTTTTATGGATCTTGATCTACAGTTCACAGTTTCCTACAAAACAGGAAAATTGATTTGTAGCTTGGACGTCGTCGGGCCTAAATATGTGTAGTTCGGGCCGTCGAATCCAAAACTATCCTCAAAATGTTCCTACTTGTGAAGATGTCAAAAAGGTGGAAAATATCCGGTTCGATTGATTATTTCTCACGAAATAGGAATTGAAAGGAATTTTTAAACGGAGACTCTATAACGGTCAAGAACTGTTTAGATAGAACTAATCCCATGAAATAGGGATGGTAGACAAAAGACGTATATCTTTTAACGTTATTTCATTAAAATACATTTTTGATTTTACGTTTAAAGTATATAATACGTATGTCCTTCAATTTGAACCTCGTATTGCCTTTCATACATACCTTCAATAATAATCGAAACAGGGTTCGGCCCAGTTAGTAATAAAAAGCAGACACCTGATTGTATCCTAGTCCGAAGCGGTGTTACTGAAACATCTACATCCAATCATCCTCAAATTTTGAACATTCCGAGCTGGGCGATTATAAACTCGTCAGGAAGATTAAAGCAAAACGCACAGAAAACCAGCTATTATCTGCAACACGTTGTTTATAACTTGCACAATTTTGTTTACAATCTATAAAACTGAAGACCTTATCCTCCTGACTTGCTTATATCAAATCTGTATGAAAATAACCAATGAAATATCCGATGAAATGTGAAAACAGGGACTTTCAATCAAAGATGTGTTGTCACCTTTACTGTTTAATGCTTACTTTGTAAAAAATTAAGCAAGATGCCTTTATAGTTTCCCATTGGCACTGATTGAAGATCTATGTCCAATATCGATTCTTCAATTGGATTCTGTAGCTATGACATGGAATTTCACATATAGGAATCCTGTTCTGAGTATGAGTGCCCAAGTATTTGGAAATTCAATCTTGCAAATCGATCATATTTTTTTTAGTAAAAGTAGCTTTTTCGCTACATTCGAGAGCTTCATAGTGAATCCAGGGATCTGGTAAAATCCTTTTTCTCAATCTCAAGGTTGACGTTGCTCAATCCACCGTTCTAGATATTGTTTATCCATGTTCTAACCACAACAATTTTGAGGCCGTTCGCGGTCGCTTATAGAAATGTTCAGATCAGTGGTGCATAATGCATAATGCTTAATTATCAAGAATAGCGAAAGACTGACGGATCGGAGAAAAGTAGCGACATAGTGTGACATAGATAATATATCTACTGTAAAAATAAGAAACGTTTGCTTTAATACAAACCCGCACCAAAACTAGAACGTAAAAAAATATGTTTTGTGGTGTGTATAAGCTCAAAAGTATTTTAAACATTTGTTTAAATCTAGGGTTGAAACTACTGTTATCACCTATTACCTCCCTTTTCTATGTTTCAGATCAAAAAGTTTCAAAATTTAAAAATATGTTTCCTTTCAAAATAGACATCTACGTACTCTGTATTATATATGTGTGTCTCAGTTCATTGAGCTATTTACTCTAGATACTTATTTACCTTTATGAGTTTTAGAAGAGCCATGATGATGTTCCTTCCCATGGTGCTCTTTCCCATGATGTTCCTTCCCATGATGGTCTTTACTGTAGTGTTCTTTACCATGATGATCCTTGTGATGATGGTGAGGAGTGTGATGCTGTGATGACTCAATTAACGTCGGTTGAATGTGGGTCACGAATTGGGCCATGATTTCGTATTATAATCATTAGGTGGTAGCTCCTATAAATATTTTGCTGGAAACAAGGTAGTATTCAGAGTTCCGTGTTTCATGTTGATTGAATAGAAGATAAATATTAACTACACATATAACCATGGTGGACTCAATTGAACTATTTTTATATTTTAGGTAGAATTACCGATCAAGAGATGTAAATTGGTGACGCTCCTCGACTTTAGTGCTATATAATATTCCCTTTGTATTTTGGTTCGGTGATTTTTATCTTAATTTGCACATCAAGGCAAGGTATTCTGGTCGCAAACATGTATTGCTTTCATAATCTCACGGACACTTGTTTGACTAATTTCGGTCCGTCTATCTATTAATGGCATTTTTACTGCGTACTCTCAGTAACTGCTACTTCAATTGGTAGTGGTAGATGCCTAATGCTATTTTTAAAAATAATTCGTATTGATTACGGTGAAATTATCAAATAAACCATGCAACTTTTATGATTTTGAGTCACAAGTCATTTTTTAGAGTAGCCAAAAATGTTTTGGAAGGCACCATATCTCCGGGTTTAGTGAAAAAAATTAAAAATACACCTTCGCTTTCAGACATAGTCAAAACATCTGTGATTTAAAATTGTGTGAATAGTACTAGTCAGTGTAATTTCCACGTTTTTCGGATAGGTATCTTTCTATTGCAATGGCAATGCAGGCAACCAATTTTGATTGGTGAAAATGCAGCTGAGTAAATAAACACAATCAACGAATTTGTTTTCGGGACGCGCACTTCATATATATCAGATAAAACAATAAAAAAATGTATGCATGTTCAATCTGAATCTATAAGTCCATTTTTCCTTATTGTTGGTAAAATTTAATTTCCCATTAAGATAACTCTATCATATGTTCCAGGATATTACAACCAAACTGGCTGTTGCATTAAAATTGATTTTCTTGTAGATTGTCCTAGCAAAAGTTATATTCAATGTCCTTCCATTTCTTTCGATTAATTGTAATGTATCGGAAAACTTTAAAACTTGTGATTCTGGTTATGTCATTATGCAGCTGTGCAAAGTTCTATCTGCATATTGAATGATAAATTTTAAATTTGATCATGAACTTTAGTTAGCCTCAATTTTTAAACTCAATATATATATATATATATATATATATATATATATATATATATATATATATATAATCACTGAAACCAATCATTTAGAATCTATTCACCCAGAACTGCGTGTATTGGTAATTCGAATAATTTATACTTATTTCCTTAGACGTTTTCTGATTATTGAAAGCATTTTATGTAGGCATTATTTACATATATTAGCTTTCTGTTCATACTTGACATGAGAAGAACATATTCGGAACTTTTCTACTACCCTTGCAAGACACTATAAGCAATAATTATTCCTAGTTCGTGTAAACCACGTAGTGAAAGTCATTTTGATTAAATTATTTTTCTTATTAACAACCCGATGAAGCATAAAAATGAATGGAAAAAGTATTTATGGAAGAAATAACTCTTTTCAAATGAACATGACATCTATGCGGACTAGCAGTATTCTGAAATCAAAAAAAAACTGTAATGCAAGTAATTGATGGCTCACATTTATAGTGCTGCGCGAAAACTAACTGATGCTGCGATGTCGTTTGTTCGAATTCAAAACGAATATGTTTATAAATGGAAAGCTGCCTTCTATTAGAGAAATCCAACTAGTAAAAACTTCAGAAATATGTTATATATGTTTTGCGTATATCATTACAAAGATACTTACATTAATATTATGATAAATAATCAGGAGTAATGCCTTCTACACATCACAAAAGCACACAAAGAAGAGCAAAGCGTAAGTCTACGTATAAATCACTATGAATCAGCCTCAGCGTTTATTGTCCGTTGTTTCAATTGTACCAAAGCCGCGAATTGAAATGCACCGGATTGACTTCGGTTAGAGAATAGAGCAGAGCAGCCTGCCTCTTCCTCCGGAGCTTTCCCGGAACGAAATATTGAGATTTTCCCGCTTACGCTCCGGCAATCAATACTGGAGCATGAACAGTGGCGCCGGTAAGCGGGAGTTTGCAGTCTGCTTGAAGCAGTTTTGCGACTCCATGTTCTAAAGGGTTTATTGACCTTAGAGGTTATATGCTCTTACGCGATTTTGGTCGTGCTATACAGCTGTGCTACATGCCCGTAAACCTATGGACTATTGAGGTACCTGCGATGGCGCCAACACGTCAAATAAATTGAAATCAACTACCGTATTACTACTTTCGAATTATAGTTATAGTAATGGTGTCTTCTATACAATGTAATGGAGGCATTCTCGATAGCGGCGCTTCACTTGTCTATGTGGTATAGAAAGCATATGAATGTTAAACCAGACATTTGGCAAATAAGTTGTGTTGCATAAAACGCAAAAAACTTGCCAATATTGAAATTCAATCCAATGAACATAGCGTTTTAACTAAAGTGAGCATTAATTTAATATTGACGTGTACTGCTCTATTAAAAATCATTTCATTCGTTGGTTTTGCACCTGAAAGCTGCAAATACCTATTTCTGCATTTAAAATATCGATAGTACCAATCAGTTTCGTCGCTGGGAACTATGGCGATCAATGTAGGTAGTGATTTGCGCTCCCAGCAGCGGCGCAGCGACATAGGACAACTAGTTCGGCTTCATACCTCGGGTGGACCGACGGTACCAAGTTTAATATTTGTCTTAACTTTTGTCGTCCAGGTTTGTCGAGATCATTGTTGTCCGACCTTTTCAGCCCACGATTTTGCGCCCCTGACGCGGACTCCGTATACCCTTCCCTATCTACGACACTGACACTAACTGTCATTCAGCTATGATTATAATAACAAGGCCATTCTTATGAATTGAAGTAGCAGGATTAGTGGAAACAATTGGTGAAGCTTACGTGATTTATAATCAATTCTATACTAAATGTGTGAAGAGTTCGATTTGATTCTCTATAGAACCCCTGAAGGAGCTCTAGTGGATCGTACCCTTTTTTTCCTATGCAATTCAGGCAAAATTTTAAGCAAGCATAATCCGAGAAGTAGTACAGTGCAGCATTTGGTGCTTTTAAATGCTATATCATACGCCAGTCGTCTTGAGACAAGCTCGTAAAAAATCCGGTAGCCTGGATTTTTTATATGTTGTTATAGGATAAAAACAAGTTTGCAGCTTCGACTTGTGCTCGCAGAGTAGTGGGGGATAAACAACAAGGCTTTCGGACGTTTTTAAGATTTTGGGCTATGCATCGTAAGTAATGGAGTCTACACGAAGAAGTAATCATAACTTTCTGAAAACAATTAAAACTCTCTTAGTTTCAAGACTAAGCCCAGTGCCTAGAGCGATATGTCAAATAAATCCAGAGATACAGCACTTCAAATATTCATTCAAATGTTATTTATGGAGATACCTAGACAGGGTGTGGAGTTTAGTTACCTTAAATGGATTATGGACAATGTATTCTCTCAGAAAAGCGGCAGAGGTGAATCCGATTGTCAACAATTTTCTTCTACATCAATAAACCGCAAAGATATGTCACTACCCCTTGTATTTGAATTAATTCTGCACGCTTTCATCGGTTGCAATACAACTTCTGCTCTTTTCTCCCACGGAAAATCTGCGAGGTTAACCGTTCAATGCAAAAATCTACAGCTAGGTATTGAAGCTAGCATTTTCCTCGAATCTGATTCCACCCTTGAGGAGATATGCTTGGCTGGAAATAAGTGTCTTATGGCTCTGTATGGAGGAAGAGACGACAGGACGCTACACCACCTGCGGTACGAAATTTTTCCATTCAACTTCTAACGTCAAGGTCGACCTAGGCTGCTAGTAACATTCTTATCGTACATACCTCTAGATTTAGTCTTCTGTAAATGGTTAATTGGTAACCGTATATACCTAAGTTTTTATGGGTTGAAGTATCTATTTCCGCTACATTTAATGTTTTTTTTAATCCACCTACTGTGTAGATGTATACTGTATATGTATGAGTATGAGATGTTCAATTATGTTACGATATTGTGCTGTTGTTTCCATATAAAAATTTCTAGTGGACGCCACGCACAACTCTAGTCTATTTTTCAAAATACGGAAATTCTAAATTGGGTTGATATCTATCATTTTCGACTTTATGTTAAGGTCTGTACTCTATCTTCTGTTAGAGAAGCTATCATTATTTCTATAGCGTTTTCTGGTACCTGCCTCTTCAAAAAAGAGCGCCGTATAATCTCCCTATCACTAGAGATAGCTCCTTGTGCAGGGGATTACTCTCCCCAAAAGGAAAAGTGAGTAATTACTTATAACGTTTTAAAAACAAGGTTTTTTTTTCTAATAATTTACAAAAAACCGGGTACCACGGATGTGTAGACCAGTAAGGAATATATAGGACTTCCCAAGGTCTTTTGCTGTATAATTTTCTCTAGAACCTTTGTTACTACTGCAAAGGGGGGAATCGCATAAAAACAATATGCGGACCAGTCTACTGTAAATGCGTCAGTGAAGAAAGCTTCTGGGTCAGGAAACCATCATACACATTTTTGACAAGTCTTATTTATTCTTGTTGAGAACAAGTCTACTTCAGGGTTACCAAATTTTCGTACAATTATTTAGAAAATCTGATCATCAATTTCATACTCCGTATGTACAGCTAGCGACCTCGATTCGGTATTCGCTTCCTTGTTTTCAGATGAAGAAATATAGCTAGCAAAAATTAAGATTTCTTCACACCATCGCCATATTTCTTTCACGACTTTATTCAAGCGTGGATATTTGACAGTACCTGCTTTGTTTATACAGGAAATGGCTGTTTGTTGTCTATCCTTAGTAGTATACGGATATTAGCTTTATCTTTTATAAATCATCCTAAGGCATAATATGCAGCTTTAATTTCTAGATAACTAATATGCTTTATGCTCTCCTGATCATCCCAAAAACTATGATAATTGATCCTCTACAAGAGGCAGACTACCCTGTTCGGGACGCAACCGAAAGAATTTCCTTAGAAAAAGGTTTAGGCCTAATATCTTGTCCTATTGCAATGTTTTTATACCACCCTTTTAATTCCACCAATAATTCCTCTAGAATGACCAACTTTCATTTATAATTTTTATGATTGCTTTTTAGCGAATTATATTTAAGCCTTTCGAAATTTATTTGCGAGATATGCTTACTTATAGTATTATAATTAAATCCCAAAGAATTAATATTTTGTTGTGGGTTTTGGGATATTTTTTCTAAATTTAACAGAAAACCTAAACCTTCTAACAATTTGAGGGTGTTTTGAGCGTTAATGAAAGCTTTCTTGTAATGTTTGGTATTTCCGAAGGCCAATATAATTTAAGATAATGATTGTCATGTAATTTATACTTCCCACTCAAATATAACAACCAAGTAAATCCAAATTTATCGATGAAAAGTGTGAGGATCGAATACACATTACCTGTACGAGTATTCTAAGCAGGCGTTTTGTCCATCTTGCCGCGGCTCTCCATCACAAAATGTACTTTTTCAAATTATTTTGTTCAGGCCCTCTCACGAATGGTAGTGCAATCAAATCAAAACCTTATATAAAAAAATTATCAGCAGAAATTTCCATGAAGCACATACAGGTGTGCATTATTACAATGAATTAGATATATTTGTATTTTGAAGCCCTAGTACTTTTCCCACTGCAAACCAACAACACCACTGCATAGGAAGGGCGCATATCTTGCCAGTCGAAACTAGTGTACGCGCATTCTCTGGAGCAAGACAGGCAGAAAGCAACCACGAAATGCCCTTCTCTGCCTCCCCCTAAACAGGACATTCTGTCGGAATATGAGACGGGAGCGATTATTTGCATACCAAACATGCTGGCATTCGAAGGATGCTCAAAGGTGGATAGTTTACCGTGCATTTCACCACCCATAGTTCTGTGCTCTCCTCCAATAATCCAGCAATTGTAGGTCATACGTTGTGCTTTATGATTCTGCCTTTGAATATAATTATGATTCTCACTATCCACGCATAGGTGAAGGTTTTGAGACTTGAGTTAATAGTCTTACATTCCATGACTTCTACGTCATAAAAAACTGTGCCAGTCATTTCTATCGGTATGTCAATCTGTTCGATTATGTAATGAATGAATGAATGGAAGAGGCATTCCGATGTGGACCATCGGTGGATAGGCCACCGCCGGGCCCCTTTGCGCGTCTATCAGCTCTAGTTCCCAAGGCCAGCCCTTTTCGCAATTTCAAGTATGGCCTTGGGTCCTGCCCATCTTATATCCCCTGGTTCCAGAATCATGGACCCCAGTATGGCCTGCCTGTGGTGCCCGAGGGCTTCACAGCGGCATAGTATGTGTACCGAGGAATACTCCTCATCGCCACAGTGTGTACACGTTGGGTCACTAACTACCCCATTAGGTGCAGGTGCCGCCTAAAGGTATTATGACCAAAGAGCAGTCCCACCAGCAGCCTAAGATGACTCCTATCAAGAGAGAGGCTCAATCGCCCCTCTTTGGCTACAGGCCCTGTAATGAACTTCCGTGCCTGACGGAGTGTCCTGAGATGCTATTCCACCTCAAAGAGTGTTGAATTTGAATCCACTCGTCCGTAGATTTTCTAATTCTACCCGCGGCTAACCCTACAGCCGGTTCCGAACCCAAAAGATTGCCTTTTGATCCTGCATTCGCCAAAGCGTCCGCCATAATGTTGCCTCGAAACTCAGAATGTCCAGGCTCCCACATTTGACTATGTAACTGTAGTCTGCCTCACCAACAACAGCAACACCGTGTAAACCCAGGAATCGCTGAAACGATTTTGATGGAAGTTAAGGAATAATATGCAGTGGCATCGTAGTAGGTGATAATGCTATATTTTATAATAATTTTTGTATGTTTCCAGCTTTTTCGGTTCTTTTTTGCGATCGTATTTCTTTTGTGGTGGTAAGTTTTTCATCCAAAAATTTGCTTATGTAGATTATTTAGATTCTACATAAGTTAAAAGCGGATCCAAAAGGATTATCGAGAACGCTTCCTATTTATTTTTACCTGGATGTCCCCCAACATAATTTTGCACAAAAGTTTGAGAAGCTAAAAATATGTCTATCGCATATTGATGTCTGTACCACTGTACCTTTATTTACATCAATTGACAGAGGTCAATTAAAATTCTAACCATCTAAACGTCGATGTAAAGTAGCAGTATTTGCTCTAGTCAATACAATTATATAGTTCCAAATCCCCTATTATATGCATGCGTTAACTGGGCTTAGATGAAGTCTGACTGAAATCATGCACACAGTGTTTGGCCCTTAGGTTACGGTTGCGGTCCCATTTATTCCATGAGAATAAACGTTTGTTCTAAGTCTCGCTAATATGCGCGAAGTAATAAACCCGTACAATAAAAAGCAAATGTTCAAAAAGGTTTTTTTGTGCGAATAGTGTTCCCATAATTGAACATGTAGAGGGAAAAACTTATTTCTTTGGTGCTTGATAGAAGTTTATTGGGGAACCAAAAAAGCAAAAAATACAAGAAACGTGATACTCTATCATATTTAGATAACTAATATAACATCAATTAATATTCCGATTTGAATACATTTCGTCAACCCAGAACTGCATCTCTATTTTTTTAAAGCAATTTGTTTCAATACTGAATTTTCAGCCAGGTAAAATTCTTCAATAATCATCTACAAAACTTTGACACTCGCGTCCGATTTTCTAATAAAATGATGAAATTGCTTTGAATCGCTCAAACTCAAAGAGACCAGGTATCTCTCTCTTTTGGTGCACGATTTTACGCTTGTACTGAAACCGTAACCTCATATAGCGCTTTCGAATCTTGGGTTGTTACTTCATCACATATAAGTTAGATGAGAAGGTATATGCTTAACCTTTTTGTAAGCTATGAGATTTCCAGAGCTTTGACTAGTGAATGTGATCTCTGAAATTTCAAAAAAAGAAACGGAAAACAATATATTTTTTACCTTGGGGAACAAAATAATAGGTTGTGAGTATACTGTGTAAGTTTGTACTTTTTTTACTCTACTTCTACGTTAATTCTAACCTCAATATTAGCTAATAGTTTCTGCTGACAAGTTAATAAAATAGTCAGCTTAACAAAAGATGTAAGTTTGAACACGATATATTACGTCTGTAATGGAATGGTTACTGGAAATAATCCAAATAGTATATCAGACCCATACCGTAACTTATAATTACAGTTCCAGTATACATAGCAGTATTTCTCCAATATTCTCAATGCCAAACCTCCCGCTTTCCGATACACACATTTCCAAGTGAAACGTTTTATAACTGCCTCATTCCACTATCAATAATGGAAATACGAAATCAATAAATAATATCAACAGGCAAATGTTAAAAACCTAAATCGGGAAAGTTTAGTTGACAACCAGCTGTTACGCACTTCAGTTGTCTCTAATCTTATCGAAAAGTGAGTGAGTGATTGAGATATTTCACCTATTTGTTTTTTGCAATATAGTGACTACGTGCTTTCGTGAAATGAGTGCAACCAGATGTAGTTTTCGTGTAAGTTATTTTCATTATAGTTGGATAAAAAATCGAACACAAGCAGATAAGCTGTATTACTTTTGTCCTGTGCTTTAGCCCTGATGTATGTAATCAACGTCGTCTCAGGCATGAGACATTATTTGAAAATTGACAACAAACAACCATCAATTCTTTCCATATAGGATTTCACGCTTTGTATTGCTTTTTTGCTATTTTTTTAAAATTACTGTTCGAATATTTTTACATCAATTGCTTGACTGCTTTAAACTTCGGATCATTGAAGTGAGCTGGCAGAGTGCGCTTATTAGGAAAATGTATGTCAAGAAGTCAGAGTAATGTATACTTCTTTCAGTAAAATGAATTAACTTATGCATATAACAGGAGTTAAAAGGCGAGTTAAAAGATGAAAGAATTTTGAAAAACCGTACATCAAATTTCAAACAAAAGGCGCTCGGGTTCTCAAAATTGATTTAAAATCATTATCCGTCTATATACGTTATAGCGGTATGCTATCCACCATATAACCTGTTTAATGAACCTTAGTAAATAATTCCCTTTACCTAGTTAACGGTTAGTCTGGCACTTACGAATTTACGATAACACCAGATTATCAATTCCTGAGTTAGTATTCAATCGTTGCAATCGAAGATCGATATGCTACATCTCCATTCCATATGGCACTCACGATGTTTGTATATACAAATGACGTGCAAAGTTTATCTTTTCAGACATTATCAATTATTTTTGGCATACAATATGTGTACTCTAATAAATGAATGAATAATTAAATGGCATTTTACCCTTTTATCAATCTTAATCATATGGTACCCATGACGGGTTACTAAACAATTCAGGTAAATGGTTTCGCAAATAGTACCTACGGTCAAATTATAACGTTTCCAATAAGCGGTGCTCAAACGTTGACGCCTTTTTTACAATTACTTAGCTCTCTCCACTTTAGGCTCCCAGCTTTCGGCACCCAGTAGTACAAATTGTTTAAGTCTCAAACAATAATCAAAATTTAATCCAATCGTTAAAATGGCATCGGCTAAAGTTGTTCCTCTTTGATCATAATAATCAACTGGAAAAATAATCATCATACTGAGAACCCAGCTAAACTGGAAATTTAGAAGAAAAACATTTTCCAAGTCGACGGCCCAGGTAAAAACAGATGCTCTCGAAATTCGAGGATCAGAATTCAAATATATCGATTCTTTCTCACTGTTTCAGACTCCTGGCGTTCAAAAATGTTTGCACTCATTTTCAAGATTCTGTTAGCTATTTTTTCAAGTTACTAACTGGAAAATATCTCAAGCGGTCAGTTAAGTTTGTTTACCAGCCATGTGTGGTTTTAATTGACGGCCAGGATAAGACCATTCAACGAGAAAGCTTCATGATAACTTCTAGATTTTACATCATTCCGTTGGGCTTTTGCAACCCTAGTTTACGTACAGTCAAGAGAAAATAAAGACTAGTTAACAAGAGCTTAAGACACCTGCAATTTGAAAAAATGAAAAAATCGCGAAGTAGCCGAAACGTTAGAGACGCTCGTTTAGTAGTCATATGTGGTTTTAGTTTACCTGGGAATTTCTAACTTATTTATAAAAGTACAAACTTTTGTTTCACAAATTTATGCATTGTTCTCTATAGGTAAAAATTGTACATCCATGTATTCTGTTATACGGTAATAGATTTTAATAATTAATCTTGACCTCTACCAATCGTTTCCATGAGCCGCTGAGGTCCTATTATATTTATTCCTATTTTATTTCACATAATTGAACAGTTCATGTCTTCAGGGCTGTAGACGACTAATCTTTGATAATGCATAATTTGATCTGTATCTGTGAAGTGTTAGAAAAATTTTATGAAGCAACAAAATCTGATATCACTTGCTGAAATTTGAGAGATTGGATGAAGTGTTACTGAAAATATCGAACATTGACATGAAACATCTTAGAAAAACGGCACATCTGTCCCTATTCTATAGATTATATCATGGGTGACTGAAGAGAGATAGCTTCAAGAATTATAGTTTTGAAGTTATGGTCAATACTATAATATTCATATAAAAATATGATTTTCTCCTAGATTTTCAATTCTGTTGTACACCTAATTTGTTGTATATAATATGTTTATTAATAGGAGAGAGTTTCGTATGAAGCTCTTCTCAGTGTAGCAGCTTCAGAACATACAATTTGTTCATTAGTTCTACTTGCTATGCCTCACCAGCCACTACTATTAGTACTACTCTGAAAGTTAGATTAGTTACAAGATCTAAGTACAAATGTATAATAATAGATCGATGACCAAGACAGACTTGTTGAATCAGTGTGAATAGAATTTAGAATACTAACTGTAAGAACGTAGATTCTGTTAGTCACTACTTCGGAGCTTACACAGTTAACTTGTACAGTACAGTAGTTGAATTGGCGTAATAACAATAATGTTGTAAACAGTATATTCACTATATAGTTGCAAATCTGATGCACCTCATAAAAATTTAGAACGGACAATTGAATGGTCTGAAATATGACCACAAAACTGTTTATGCCAGTATTTTAATCGTACATAGTCCAATCACCATGATAAAAGTTGGCTTTTACGACCTGATATTTAGGTATTTAATACTAAAGTGGATGTCAATGAAGCAGCATTTGAAGTAAGTAGTTTTCTATATTTTCTCACATTTTTTTGATAAAATGTTATTGTGGATCTATCAATAAAAATGTATAATGGCTATTTAGCCCCTTTTTGAATATATACTGAACTAGATATCAGAAAATTTCAAATTGAGGATGAACGATAATTATTCACTTAACACATAATGGTTGTAGGTCAATATTTTTTAATATATCCTGGATATGTGCAGTTAGAGCTGCATAAACAAATTGAAAATGATGTCTATTTGAGTTTTGCAAGAATAAATAAATAAAAAATTTCCATATTTCCTATAAAAAAGCAAAATAGTGATCTCAACAGAACATTAAGATTCGGCTTGTTTTATTTGACATTAAAACCCAGACCTGTATGTTTTTAATATAAAATGTTCTTACCTATTCAATGGTTGAGATAATCTGTCAAATAATTCATGAAGCCCACCATCAAATCTGGTTTTTTCTCAGGAACACACATTTTTGAAATATCAAATTTTAGTGAAAACTCATATACACTATTTTGGGTTGAACCTAAATCAAATAAAACAAACAAAATACAAAACTGTTTATTAACAATGATACAAAAATATCTATTATTATAATTTCTATGAAAAAAAAGAATGAAGCCATTGATAAAATAATATGTCAATAGTGTACACTTAGAAAGCTGGAATGTATTTTTGGGAACAGCCCCTTTTTAAATTTCAGCGGTGTTCCCCATCATGGGTGTATACTAACGTCCTTGGTAGCGGTCCCCTGTAGCCTTTATTTCTTGGTTAAATCTTCCACCCTATTTCTCACTGATGTCTACAAAATATTCTGAAAAGTGATCCAAGTGACAATGCAAATAGTGCATTTTTATGCTTTGATAAATTCAGTGAAGATGATTTTGAGTAAAAATGCATCACTTTAGATTTATTAGGATTCAACTGCAAACAGTATTCGGTAGGATATTTGATGATCTCAGCTAAGTTACTTTTATATGAGTAAGAGTTTTTGCTGTATCAGTGGACGGTATATGTATGTATAATAAATTTGACTATGATTAGCATAATAATGGCATTTTCAATACTCCATGACAGAAAGCAGATCAGAGATATACAAGGCAAATAAAATTCGCTCTAAGAACCTTGCGGCACTCCAGAGCGCAACGGTAACATACTGGAAATCTTATGTCCACCTTCTGAGTTTGTTAATTACACCACTTGAGCTCGATTGGTCAGGGAGCTTTCGATCCATCTAACAAATAACAAAATAACAAATCTTTATTGAATCGAAAGCTTCAGTGTAGTCCAAAAATAGTGCAGTTATTTTACCCTCATCAAAACCTTTAAGAATATCATCGGTGACATCCACTAGGGTAGTAATGATGCTATGATTTTATCTGAAGCCTGATTCATTGCATGGAATTATACAGTAATTTTTTATATGAAAGTTAATTTGGTTGTAATTAATTTTTTCTAAAACTTTAGAGAATAGACTACGGAAGCTAATAGGGCGACATTCACTGTATGACGAAATTTTTTGTTTCTCTTGGCAATGGCAGGGCGATACTGTACAGACTCAACAAAATACTTATTAAACTCATATGGATCATTAGAGATACAGAGCCCGAAATATATCTGGAATCAGCCCAAAAATCTTCAAAAAAAAATCAAATAAAACTTTTTGTAAGCCTTGTTATTATGGAACAAAAACCAGCAAAAATGTATTTAAAATATTCAACACTTCTGTCACCTATGCTGATTTTGTAGCACTATAGCTAGCCTTGACTATGTGAATACACATAAGCTAATCGGTACTACTACGGACAGACATATTGTTTTACATAGAATAGTATTGTTATGGTGATTTCTCATATGTACTGCCATGATGTCTTTCACTCCCTACTAAAAAAAGGTGGAACATTCAAAATATTCTGTTATTTTTAATCCTGCAATCATCACACTGTGCTACTTAGAACGTCAAAACTGCATCTTAGGATAAATGAATAATAAGACAAATTATAAGAAAATCAAGATAAATGTTTGGTGCAGATGAGCACGTAGCTTAATCCTGTAATCGGCTTGACATTTAAGATAGCCTATATATATATATATATATATATATATATATATATATATATATATATATATATATATATATATATATATATATATATATATTGAACTTTGTCTTTAGTCTTCCTCCCTTATGTTAGCACCTTTCCAAGAACTTTGTGAAACTTTCCACCATATTTGAATGCTTTGTGGATGATTTATCTTATTTTCATCTTTAACTAGCAAGGGTGTTATGTAGTGAGTCCTCTTATTGCTTACAAATGGAAGATGTTTTGATTATAACTTTTTCTTTTCAGATTAACATTAATATGTAATTGATGAAGTGAGTCAGCTTCAGATGTAGCACCAAATCCCGTAATACTAAAACGCAATGGATCGAACACAGAGACACAGTTTGCAGCCCAAAAGCAATTCTGGTCCTCCTCCGAGAAACCTAAGGCACACTCAATCTCATATTTATGACAATGGTAGGACAAAAAAGAAAAAACACAGAGTAAGTCCTTGAACTTTTAAGTAGCCATCTACTATAGAAATGTAGTGAAACAGTAATTTTGAAAAATATTTATGTAAATCAATTTCTTGGAAACGTTTTAATATGTATAAACTCCTTTATGAGTTACTGAGTGTTTAATGAGATCAAAAAGGTTACAAAGCTCCAAAAGATTGCGATTCTTCGTGCGATAGATTTATTAAGGTTCCTTGCCATTCCCTTCGGTCACTTATTCCATATTTTAGGTTAGTGCAGCGATTCTCAAACAGTGTTCAGTGTAACCCAAGACTTGTACGGAACTATCAACAGGGTTCTACGAATAAGTCATATTTCCCGTGGATTCGTTGCTTCATTCTATCTGTAAAATAATTGCATGACTAACTAAATATTGTTTTGGCTAAGAAATAATAAAAAAAAATCTATTGATGTAGAAAGTCAAACTTAGTAGCTTGAATAAAATGGTATCTTCCTTTTTCCGCCTATTTTACTAAACAGTTAATTGTCATTATAAAGAAAACCGTGGAAAAGTTAAGCAGGACTCAAATTATCTGTCAATAATATCTTAGGCATTGTTCATTTTTTTGAGAAGATTCACTAGTTATCAAAATACAAGAGTTGAAAATGTTTCCAAATCCATGAAATATTCTCAGTAGAAACGGCTACATAATGAGGAGTCAACGAAAGGTCAATTGTAAAAAACACGAAGATAAGAAGAGATTATACTTGAAATTTCTATGATTTTTGTCCATTTCTATTTGCCGATAGTTTTTCCGTCTTATGTATCATTATTTCTTCAAAACAAGTAAGACGATAAGATATGATTTAACTTCATTCCTCTGCTCTAATCACGATTAAACTCTATCATCTACTTTATAGATATGATGGAAGCTGCTCAAATTTTACAGATATCATCGACCATATCGACAATCAGCGAAAACGACGACGTGGAAATGGGACAAGTGACACTCGCTATGAAGCCGGAGAAAACTCCCAACATAAAGTACTCTTATGACAATGCAGGTTACGAAGGAGGAGGATCAGAGAAAAAAAGCATTTCCAGTAGAGCACCCAGTATGCAAAGCTTAGAGTAAGTTGATAAAAGTATAGTTCATTTTGATTTACTATACGAGTGACCAAGGTAATCCCTATTGCAATTTACCACTATCGACAATGTAAATATGCTGGCACGTATCAAAAATACTTTTTAATTAGGAATATTTTAACAGAACCACACTCTTATACATAACGTCACTGGGAATTGTTATTTGTTTGGCATTATGTTAAGGAACCCATTTTTAAATCCACAGCGATAAAATTTATTATAATAAATTTGAACAATTAGAATAATATGGAAAACAGAATAAATCGTATTTCAAACAAAAGAATGATATTTGTACAGATGAAACATTTTTGTTCTTTTTGACACGATTTTAGCAATGGTGATGTGATCACATGTCTGTTTCATCCAAGTTCTCCTAATCGATAGGTAAAACCAAAATGCTTGAATTGATTTATTATGTCAAAAAATACGTAACCAAACAGCACACACATGGAAATAAATTCTCACACGTAGAATATCTGCTCTGATTCTGGATGAAAAAATTGTCTCAAATTGATATCAGATGTTCTTGTCATGAGGATATCTACAAGAATAACGCAATTCTTGGATTGAGAATTTCTTTTTATGTCTGTATGTCTGATCTTTGCCAGAATTTTTTTTGCTTGGTGAACTGATTTTGTTTTAATTATTAATCTAATAAATAATAAATGTCCATGTTGTGTTGGTAAAAATCATACTATTTTATGTAATACATTAGAAAAATAACGTCGTTAACGTCATACCTCAAACGACGATAACGTTAACAATACAAAAATAATGTCAAATAATGCGCAATTGTAAAGTATAACCTGTCGAGCACGTTTTCTACCAGAATCATTGATTATTAGTTTAGATTAGAATTATTTTTAATGTCACTTTCGAAACTCAGTGGCGTAGATAGGTTAATGGGATTAAGCGAATCAAACCCTCCACGAGCTTATGAGTGTAGAGGTCATTTGTGAGGTCAGTTGCATCCACTAAATGTACCTCTCGTTTCTGGATTATGCTCACAAGCTTCGGGAAGTGCTTTGGAGATCATCCCCACACATGCGAGAAGTACTACAGCGATGGCCTTGTAGAGTAGCAGTAGCGTTTCCGAAGAATACAATTTCCTGAAACGGAGGAGTACCCTCACATTCTGGGACGCCAGCCTAGTGAGGCCGGCAACATGATCTTGCCATGGCTGGAAGATGATTCAAGTATTGGCATCCCTCCATCTTCACGGCTGGTAGACAAGCCTGTGACGTCTTTGTTTGGGTTTTTGTGTAAGTCTTCTGCGCGTTTAACTGAACTCCGTGTATATATCCCCATTCCACAATTCTCTCACTGTCTTCATTGATCATGCCATGCTGCCCTCGCTTAAATAAAAGATCTCTCTGGATGATAGTGGTTTGTCCGGATCCATGCAGAAAATAAAGGTGCTGTCACAGTCCGTCAATGTACAGCATGATAGCATTGGACAGATCGTTGAGGAATACTCACATTGATGGCAAACACATCGGAAGCATAAAAAGCATAAAAGCTTCCCATGTATCGAGCCGATGACTCGAAACTCTTCATGAAGCTCTATCGTTCTGCTCCACATATGTGTGATGTAAGCCAGAATATTTCCCGTAAATCTATGCTTGGGGAAACCGTATTGGCAATTAATGATATTATAGATTCTGCGAAGCTGCACCTTAATAGCAGTCTCCATAACCTTGGACAGGATGCAGAGCAACGTCACAGGTATATAGTTGCTAGGTATAGTTTTCTTCCGTTCTCGAGTATAGCTTGTACTCGACCGATCTTCCAGCCAGTAGGGAACACGCCTCGCTGGTAGGAGAGCTTAAATAGTTTGCAAAGGACTGATCTCATTTCTGCAGTGTAACGTTTCAGGAGAATTGCTGGTATTTGGTATGAACCACTAGTTTAAGGACGATTGTTAATAGGGTATTCCTTGATGATCGATAAGGAAACAATATCATTGTAGGCATCGGTATCTGAAAATGTGATTGTCAAAATCATATCAAATAAGCAAATAGATTGTAGACGCTCTTACTTAGTGAAACTCCTCCATCCATTTAGTAGATCATTTAATAAACATAAGAGAATACAAAACGACTATTAGGAGCATATATCCGCATAATGCACAGCACGAAACAAAACGATACATGACAATTACTTATTTTGGAAACATTAGCAATAAGATATCGAAAACAATAAAATCGGTGTATGGTAATCAAATAAGTATAGCTAATAGGTCGGCACCTAACTTACGATCATATTCAATAAATTCATAGGAGAAAGAACCCAATATGTATAAGTCAGGTATTTATACGATTTCATATGCCTTCTGTAATGCTGTTTATATAAGCCAGAGTATTTGCAACAAGGTACAGGAAACATATAAGTGCCTTCAGAAACAACCATCGAGAAAGATTAAATTTTGACAAACACTTACTAAATACTAATAATAAAGTTGGCAACGACAAAAGAATGAGTGTACTTCATACTTGTGATAAAATACATGATTTCAACTTCTTGGAAACATTAGAAATTCAGAAATATCTGCGAAACCCTGACTTCATTGTAGTAAATGAGCAGACTGATCTTTTAAACTCAATTTTTAGAGATGCAGTACTATAAGTATCCAACTATTTTTATTCTAAGTTAACTTACTACTGAAATATATTAAGTTTTGGAATGTATTAAGAAGAATGAAATAGCTCAAAGAATAAAATATCTTAAAACGTGAAATATCTTAAGAAATTAAATTGTTTATCAGATGAAATATCTTAAGGACGTTTTGACGGCGATGGTTAAGGTTTTTTAGGGGTTTCCCTTAACACTAGTGTAAATGCAATCGCCCAAAAAATAAGTCCCCTAAGAAAGACACAAAAAATGAAAACATAATTTATTAGCAAAATAACTAGACAGGATAGATAGTATGCTAGTTTTGAGAGCTCTAGTTTTGTATCCATGTTAGGACTAGTTAATTATTTGGCAAGTAATCTGGGTAGCCTTGTTAGAAGTCAAATCTGATAGTCCGACGATGATTTTGAGAAAAATCGAAACGCGTCACTAAAAGAAAGAGTTTTAATCGTAAAACTGTGTAAAAACTACACAACTTTTTATCTACATGATAGCAAATATAAGTTTTTTGCATTTATCCTGAAAAAAAATATATAACACCTTTGGTGCCATCCAATGGATTGGAAATAACATACGGTAACTGGAAAATAAAGCCCTCGGGAGAATAATTTACTTTTTTCGTGAACATGGGTACAACGGGCAGAGAAACCTTCCATTCCGTTACGAGAGACCAGGCAAAACATTTCGAATTGATATTGTTTTATTGATTTTTTATGACGCATACATCACAAGAAACCGTCACCCTGTCGGTCGGCCGGACTGTCTGTCGGGTTTAATTCGCTGCATCCATCTACTTAGGGCTCACAATACCAGTACTCACAGCTTAACTCACAGTAAGGAGTAGTTATTGGTAAACGGTATAACTGATCGATGGGGTTTGTCGAAGCCCGGGCCACACATCCTCTTTTTTTTCATTTCTATAATAGCAATAATTGAAGTTATTATTAAGAAGGTCGAATTTCTGCTTCATATCTGGTATTTCACTTAACAATTATTGTAACTAAATCAGCAGTAGCAGCTAAGATAATATCATCCCGTATGTAAATCATTCAGAACATGTGAGCAGTTGTCAAAATCATCTCGAAGATTATTCGATATTGGAGCTTCAGGCAGTGACAGTCATTCAATCTTCAGACGTTATGAACTAGAAATCGTGGATATAAATTGGCGTATAAGTTGATATTTACTAGTTGAAATAAATTAGTGTTTTAAGAACAATATGTATGCAAAATACTACTTCTATACTACGTGTTAATTACACTGCTTAACTGCTACTACTAGCACTAAGCATTATAAAGGAAACAAAAAGGAAATAACATATTGCAACGAGATCAGCGGCCAGCAGCCAAGACAAGTTCGCCCTGTATGTAAATCGTCCAGGCCATGTGTTCAGCTGTCAACAGACATCTCGAATGTGTCAGATTGTTCTAGATTTGGTTATGGAGCATTCGAGATGGGTGTTTTCTGTATATATACAAGTATCGAGCAGTGACAGCAGTCAGTCAGTGATCAGACGTTTAATTGTAAAGAACTTGAAATCGTTGATATAAATTAGTGAATGAGTTGTTGTTGTTACAGTGGAAATAAATTATTGTTCAAGTACGTTACAATATTTTGTACGTCATACTTCAGTTTCAGAATTTCATAGATCTGTTAACTTAGGCGACAGAGTTATATAGTCTGTATAACTAAACACGGAACGCATACTTGAGTAGTTCAATTTTAAAGATCAGAACCTGTATTAAGCCTCTGGATCTGAGATTTATGATACCTACACCTGTTATTTTGTATATATATATATATATATATATATATATATATATATATATATACACATATTTTACATACGAGATATTTTAGTGGCACTATACTATGTAGTGCAGGCTAATTTTACCAATTTTGCTTAAAAAAACAAAAAAATTGTTATCCGGAAACTAACGTCGGGAAAAGATGGAGAGGGATGTAAGGAACGAGAAACAAATTCGTGCCGCAACCTGTTAAGGGGAGTAAATTTTTGCGGGGGTGAAAAGTTGACGTCAACTTTCGCCGCAAATTGAAAATGTACATTTTTCACCCCCTTTTCACCTCCGCAAAAATTTACTCCCCTTGACCGGTTGCGGCACGAATTTGTTTCTCGTTCTTTACACCCCTCTCCACCTTTTCTCGTCGTTGGTTTCCGGATAACAATTTTTTTGTTCAAAAGTAAAAATCGCCTGCACAATGGAAAAGGACAATGAATAAAATATGTGTATTCTGTATTTATTTCTTTTCAGGGTGGTCCGAGAACAATACTGCTGCTGCGCGAAGAGGACAAAATGTGAAAGAAAATTGATAATCGCTGTGACTGTGTTATCTGTTATTATAATTGTACTGATAGTTGTAATTGGTGTGATTGCTGGTCGAAAAGAGATTGATCAGTTCACGGGATTTCGACTGGGGCTTTAGTGCCACTTCAACTTTTTCATTATTTACGCTACTTATACATGTAAAGTGTTATACAATCCATGTATATTTATTTCATGTGCATATTCAAATATAACCATTTATAAAGCTTAATTTTGAAACAAAACCATTTAAGTGACCAAGACTATCAAATCTGTATTCAGTGAATCTTATGATTTTATGAAGATGCTGAGCAGAAATAAATAAAATTTACAGAAACTGATACCTGTTGTGTGGCATCTAATACTTAAAATTATTATTCAATAGCTTCTGGACTAAATCCAGAAAAGAGCAGTATATCTGGTGGACGCGTCCGACCATACAAAGATCCTTCACAGTATGAAACTTCGAAGACAAAACTTTACCAGTCTCTCCCTGTTCAGTAGATCAAACTTTCAACACTTCAGACGAACCTCTTTTAAAAGACTTATCGGCATTGTGAAATGGGCTGTTGTTCCCAGAAGGTGAGAATTTCCAGTGTCTCAAGCAGTGGCCTAGCTAGGGATTGCTGCGTCCAAGGCAAGTTCCGTAATTACCACCCCTCTTCTGGTTGACATAACCCCCCCCCCCCCCAAAGAACCTGAGAAAAACCTCTTAGACACCTCTTCACTGAAATCATTTCAAACTCTTTTAGACATTCACATTGAAAATATCTGAAGAGCAAGGAAAACTGCTACTGAAACCATTTCCACTATTGCACCCCATACAGTCTGTGCCCATGGTGTGGGCCCTACTTGCCCTACCCTAGCTTCACCCCTGATCTTAAGATTAATGTGCATGGAAATACTCTCTTGTGGCGGTTATTTTTTGCCTTCATGAGAAGTTATCAATAAGAAAGTTAAATGAAAGTCGTGATGTCCGATCATTCTGCGAAGTAGCACTCTTTCCAGCTAAACTCTGCTGTGCCGAACACATCAGCTCTAAGGTCGCTGTATACGGCAAACTCACCCAGGAAGTGGAATGAGGTCTCGTCCTCCTCCCAGCACTTCTGACAGATTGGGTCTTTGACCAGTCCTATAAGTGCCAGGTGCCTATTCAATCTGCAGTGACCTGTGAGGATCCCTACTAACAAGTGGAGTGAATTTCTCTTCCGGTTCAAGAAAAATAGCTCCCTACGTTTGTTGGGGCCTGCTATAAACCTCTTGGACTGCCTGCAGTCGTCTCTCTCCAACGATGCTTTCACAAGTTCGTTATACGCCAAAGCATCTAAGACATTACTGACCTGGCTTTACTAATGCCCACCAAAGGTTTGGGGCCAATAAATGTGCCCCTTGCTTCTATCCTCGCCAGGAAGTCTGCTTTCTCGTTTCCTGGCACCCTGCTGTGACCAGGGACCCACATGAGGGTCACGTTCTTGGATTGGGCTAATCGTTGGAGGCCAGCGCTGCATTCCTGGACCAGTGGTGATCTGATCCTAGGAGATGATACCCCTCACACAGCTGCCTGACTGTCGGAGCATATATAGATGTCCTGATCCGTGCACTGCTGAATATGTCACCATTAGTATGGCAAATATCTCCGCTTGAAAAACTCTCAGCGCTACGCTTGCCTCCACGCCTCTGCCTTAAAGGCACATTCCCGCGCCACTGGATACCATCTCTTTTGAGCGAGATCCGTCGGTATAGCATACCATGCTATGGGGCGGAAACCTTATCTTCCCTTCCGTCCACTCTTCCCTAGAGGAACCTTACCTTATCGTTGGCCCTTGCTACCCTGAGTGAGGAAATGGGAGGTTGCTTTCTGCCACCTCCTCAAACCTGGTATGGCGCACCAACGGGGCTGACGCAGTTACGAACTCCCGTCCCGCATTCTCAGGCAGGCCGCCATCGCGCCTCGCTTGATCCAGACGTTCAGAGGCGGCAAGCCTAAGATAACGTCCAAAGCTGCTGACGGCATGGTTCTCATTGCTCCCGTAATCTCTAGCACTGACATTATTTGAATCTTGGTCAGCTTGCTCTTGCTCTTTGGGTGCAGGTCCACCAAACCAAGCACCTGTACTGAATCATGGCCCTGATCACCGACCTGTAGAACCAATGCAGTACCTGAGGCTGCCTACAACCCGGCGTAACAACTACATGGTAGCATTGGTAGCAATCGCCTTCATGTACAAAAGTTCGATGTGCTTATTCCATGACATTCTTCTGTCCAGTACCACCTCTAGGTACTTCACTTCGCTAGCTAATATCGGTTGTGAACCCTGTAGGCTGGGCGACTCAAAGTCTCTTATTTTTTTCCTGTGTGTGAAAAGGGTCAACTCTGTATTGAGTAACTTTTTGGCACGCCTCAATCCGCTTCAATCATGTAATTTCTAGATATGTAAAGAAATGTGAATTTATCATCATATCGACTTGAAGTCTATGTAATTTGGATGACAATATAACAGTCTAGTACCATCGAACTTATCCGATAAAGAAACCAAGAGCCCTCGATCTTGAGGTGGTTTGATGTGTTCCGAACAGGCCCATAGGTTACACTTGGCGACGATGACCTGATCATGGAATAGAAAAATCAAAATACTGAAAAGTTGTAAATTATGTATAGTTAAAAAAGCTTTAAAGGAGCAATCGTTAAAGCATTTTTTTATTTTTTTAAACTTTATCTATTATTTGTCTCAGTTTTTTATAGGAGTGGATTATGAGTTATATTATATAACGTGTAAGGATATATGGCTGAAGATAACTGATACTAGTGTAGAGATGTCAATGAAATTAATGACTAGGGATAAATGAATGTTGGACCACACTTCATTCTTTAAGATCCGTAGCTTCTAGTTTTTTAAAATTCATCAAGATGGATCCAAAAGCGTTTTAAACACATAGCCTATCATGGTAATGCTGCAGTAAATGAATGTGAAGACATTCTTACGGTGAATATTTATTGAACCCATTTTTTCTGTATTGAAATCAAAGTAAATCAGTGATATTTTTTAAATAGGGGTATATGAAACTTATTCAGTAATATCAACTCCATAATAGTAGTACATTAACTTTGAAACAATATCATGTTTAACTGAATTGAGAGGTCAAGATGAGCACATAAACTGATGCTGGGTTAGTTCTACGGAAAATGTCCTCCTTGAAAGTTAACAACTATAGTATGTTAAACACTGCTTGCTTTATCTATTAAATGTATTGCTGTAAAATTATTAAAGGTGCATTGAAAAATATCACTACATGTCTCCAAAGGTATGCGCTCGTCGTCACGACTTTAGACACTATAAGGGCTGCATTTTTCAGTAATGCAGGGTCGCCTTCAGTGAAATATCAATAACCCAGTCTCAGGAGCTCATCAGTATGATATATTAACCGACAGCTGCTAAACAAATAATTCCACACTTGGTTAATACGAAACAACCAGAACAGGTTTGTGTCAAACACAAAACATCACTCATTGTCACTGTCACCAATGGGGAATACATGAAGTACAAAGAAGTACTGTGATCGCCAACATAAAAATTTTCCATCGGTTTTAATTAAATTTGGATAGCGATTTTCCTTGGCGATGTAGTACATTTGTAGAGGATTTATTAGCAAAAATCTCAAAAAAAAACTTCCTGAAATTCCCCTTTTCCGCAGGTAATGTTTAAAAAATTAATTAACGAGTTGACCTCCTAGAATTCTAAACCACTCCATCATACCAGATAATGATTATTACAACGAAATACGATATTGTTACTGCATGGAAAGTACTGTGTCTATGTGACTCCAATTATTTGTCTCAAACCTGTGAAAATCTACTGCACTTCAATGTATGATACCTTGTATAAATACAACGAGCTCTAATTTATATTTTTTTCAAATTATTGTAGGTATATAGTTTTCTATAAAATGTAACACAAGACGCGTTACGTTGACCGGGAGATCTAGATTGCAGCAGTATGGTCTGTGACATAATAATGCGGTAACCTTCCTATCGAACTTGTGGAATCAAGATGCCACTACCGGATCTGATTACCGGGAACTTAATTGTGTTACTTCTTAAATAGTAGCGTCGGCGACGACTCTACTAAACCAGACAGCTGAATGGCCATTTACCGTATACTTTTTTATGTTGTACTAGCTCACATTTGTACCTATACAGCTTATGCGTGTCTCGTAAAGGCAATTGATGAATTAAACTCATTTCCAGAGCGCTTTATTCGTACATTGTATTGCAGGAGATACTGACGCAACAATACCAAATATTTTCTATTGGAATTGCAGTGTGGAATACAGCTACAAGACGATAATATCATAAATCTACTTAGCAGAATCGCCTCTTCAATTTATGGAACTGAATATTTCTTGTTCTATGAATAAAAATGGTTTGACTCACTTCTCCACACGCATTAATATACATAAATCGATGTTTGCGTCAATTCTGCACACATACACATTCTTGACAAATTGAAAATGCTTTCAAGTATGCTCATGAATGACTAGATTCGAGAAAAAATAAAAACTAAAATTAAATTCGGAACACGTACAAAAACCAAGTTGGTGGATGGTTCGATAATTATTTTTAATTAAGTACCTCGGAGCCAGTATCCAGAATTCCACTAATATGTCAGCATTACCTACTAAGACACCATAGTATATCGTTACTCAAAATTCATTAAAATTAGCGTATACTGAGATAGCGCGCTCACGAAACAGAAATAATCGACTTGGATTCTCGTGAAGTAGATATTTTGAAACGTTATAAGCATATTTGCATTCAGAGCATTTATTTAAACATGTTTAACATGCCCGTTTGATCTCACTTATTTTCAAGGCTGTAATTGATCTAGCTGTCATTTTATATTAATATTTGGTAATGCTTATGATTGTGTCAAGTCTAGTGAAAGATTCTATAGTTCTATACGCATCATGGATAATCAACAGATAATCCAAAATTTTGAAATGCAGAAACCTGAGACACATCTAGAAATTGAAGATTTAAAATTTTAAAAACAACAAGATAAATAAATTCATGTTCTAAAATAGTTAGAAATTTGTAAACCATCCAAATATCTAGCTTACCATCGATTTGATTTCCAATGAAAGCAGGTTTTTGACTGAATCAACAGGAATGTAAGGCAGATATTAAAAAAAATCTAATTCAGTCATTTTGAGTACGTCTATATAAAACAATTGCCTATGCCAAGTAAATGACCCGAATGATAAAAACATACAAAAAAGAATAAGTAGGCATGAGACGTTGCAATATTATTTTTCATAAACTACTGAATTACTGAGGGCCCGTTTCCCAAAAACAGTGTAGCTATTGACCCACGGCATATGCCTGCTAAAATTTTATCGGTATCAAAACGTTGGAAAATGAAGTTCAGCAAATTTCAATGCAGTCAGGGAAAAACCTTTTGCTTTTACCCAGTACAGAACACTTGCACTGTCATCAGTAGTTTAGCAGCATATAATTATTTATTAAGTCGCAGACGACAAGTGTTTTGAATTCATGTCACCACTCGTGCAAAAAGATCAACGTCAGTAGTTAATAAAATCAGTTATGCGGATAATGCAGAACAAATGCCCGGTATTCGTTTTTATTTTCTGTATACGTGGTAAATACCATATCAGCCTCAATTACATGCAGTCTGGCTATATATGTTAAAAATAACATGTTCTTTAGTTCGTAATAATTGATAAGAAACATAAATATCAACTAATTTGCTATTTTTTCATGATATATTTACCATATTGTTTCGGTAAAAGAAAATTCACAAATAAAGTAACGCAGGTCTCTTTAATTCTAAAGGCATCGTCACGCTGCCACATGATGGCTTTAAAGTAAAGAGGAGTGTATCACTGAAAATGTACCTATGTAAAGTTGCACAATTTCATCTGAATGATAAAATAGTTTTACCAAGTAAGATCGTTTATAATCTACATGACTTTTAATATGTTGAATAGTTTTTATTGTGCGATGATATAAAAACGCCTTACGACTCTTACGAGTTATTTTAACCAAGGTTATACACTGAGCCAATCAAATAGATTGAAGCAGTACCTAATCAAATATTAATTACCAATGTAGTAAACAATAATGGATCGGATTTAGTTCTTGGTTGTACAATAATATCGGTTTAGCAGATTATACCTATAACAATAGAAGAAAGCCTTAATAGAAATGTCCCACGCTTACTATAAAGAATAATTGACAAGTAAAGATAATTTAATTTCACAAGTTCAAGGCCGTGAGATATTCCAGTTAACAGTTTATAAGGATATTGCAATTAGTACATAATTCATTTTTTATTGTTCTTCAGCAACAATCAAAATATGTCGGTATATAGAATGAAATTTTATGGCGCTGATGAAAACTTCATACCAGTATAAATGAGGATCCAGATTTATTTATAAATTAAGAAATACGAGACGGGAGCCGTTCCATTCGGGTACACTGATAGAATATGCAGAATGAGACATTTGAAAGTAGTGAATTAAAAAAATATTTAGTCTTCCCTATAAACAAATATATATATAATATTATGGAAAAGTTCAGATAATTATTGGTTTTTGCTTATAACTGTACCACCAATAAACAGATTGCAGGAAAAAGACCACTGGTTCTATTCGTTTCTACTCAGGTAGTAACATCCCACATCACATCTCCTCAACCGACAGATCGGCAAACAGACAGACAGACCAAAGGAAAGGAGTTATATATATGCGAGATATATATGTTTGTCCTGTATGAGCTAGATAAATCTTGAAACTTAACTCAAATTGACATATCCAGATCTTTATAAGTAATACGATAATTTACCCGACTCTCTATGAATTATGAGGGAGATAAAAGAAACGTTTTTAGTGAAATCTAGAGCTTAGTAGGAAACATAAAAAAAATCGGTATGTATATAATATACACCTTTCTAAAACGTTTTTTAGAACATGGTTTATTTCATATATTCTCTCGGCACCACGTTCAATGCTGGGCGCTGCAATGTTAACAGTTTTTCAGTCTAATGATAACGATTTCTTGACTAGACTAGCACCACACTAGCACCGAGAAACTGATTGATGAAGAGTAGGGGGATCACAGTCGCGAAGAAGACTGATTAGTGGAATGAGCAACATCGTGATGGGCCAAATAAATAGTTATCTTTAGTTGGGTAACAGACGTCCATAGTTGACGGTGTTTACTCCTGCCAAGTGAATGCCGATTCCGCCTCACTGCTCCAATCGTTTTTTTGTGATACTACAATCAGTCGAAGCGGTAAGTGCATACCACCGTGATATTCATTTTGTGGTTTATTTTTTATCATAATCATGATCTATTTATCGGTCTTGTTTAAGGGCATTTTTGATTAGCGTGACATTAGATTACATCACCTAGTGACGGTTTTTATTGAGCCACCCACTAGATAAACATTAGCTTTTCTGTCAATTTCTGGTCTCTCGTATTTGTAATAGAACCGTTACTTGCCTATTTGGCGTCACTGCTACTCTATTATTTGTTTTGATAATTCAATTAGTGGTATAGTTTGATAATTTTAATTCTGTGATATATTTCTTATTCTAACTGATCATGTATGTATATGTATTATAGTGTGACAATATATTCAAGTGTAAGTATAAATTATCATATAAAAAGAATTTGAAACATAGATGAAAATCAAGTAAAACGATGTAAAAAATGCAAATATGACATATTAATTCCAGGCGTTTAACAAACCAACATATTGAAGGAGAAAGACCTGTATAACTGCGGTAATTTCTTTGAATCTATAGATCGATAAGGAATATTTTTAGTGCCGTTCTCTAATTCATCCTGATGTTTTTGATATATATTGCCCAAAGACATTTGAAAAAACCATTTAATATAACTTTGCTATTACCTCTAATATGTTTTAATTAGTATGATTACAATGTACATCGTCCCAAGGTCAATGTGAATAGACATTTTTCTCACAGCATTTCTGGGGCAGGATGGGCTCTGCGCTTGCGAGACGTTATCTAAAAAATAATAATATGTCAAACAGTTTTATTAGTATGTACAGCTTCTTAATATTTGTAATGTCGACTAAAATACATTGTAGATTTAAATAGAAATAAAAAACTTCAGTTGATATTTGAAAAAGAGAATAAGGAAACCATTGGAAAGTACTTCGATATAGATAAAAGATACTGGGCGTGTAATCTATTCTATTCCCAAATGCGGAGCAATAATAATATGAAAGCATAATACGTTTCCATGTAGTATTTGCCACTTAATTTTATATTCTTTTTATTTTTTCATGAAATTAATTCAGTGATATTATTCTAGAATTGTTTATAATAATAAATAATAAATTACATTTGTTCCCATACATAACAATTGTACTACACCGAAGACTTTCGAAGACCAAATTTTTACAATTTTATTCAATCTTCCTCTCTAAATATTTATTTTATTTATGTAGTTCAACTTGTTTGACTATTCATGTTCCTCAATTCAGTGACTGACATACATTCATGTGTCACATATAGCATTTGTTACACACTGCTCGCACTAGATGATTTTATGTAGATTGTAGATACTCTTACTTAGTGGAACTCTTACATCGTGCAGATAAAAAGATTGTGTTATTAACACACAGTTTCACAAATAACACTATTTTTCTCTCAGTGAGTTTTATTTGTGAAACTGTGGGTTAATAAAACAATCTTTTCAGCAGCATATTTTTATGTGTTGATATACAGTAAGAATAAGTCTAAATGTCTACCAAATTCTACAGGCAACTATGAATCAATTTTATCAGATGTTTTCAAGACAATTGGAAATACCTTACACTTTGGATTTGAAAACCAGACATCAAACATTTGGTTGAAAAATTCAATAATTTCGGCCAAACAAAATCTTCGCCGTGGTTTACCCTGTAATATCATTCAATGCACATCGGTATGCCACAAAAAAAAGTTGGTGATTCCGATCCCTCTGGTGATTGGAAACAAACTTTGACAGGTACTTGCCAATCGTTCTGTTCATGCGCTCCACCATTCAATCCGACTGTGGATGTAAAGCTATTATCGTTGCCTTCCGGATCCTCAACCTCTCGCATACTTCCCGGAACAGCTCGTTTTAGAAGTTTGGCCCTTGATCAAAATGAAGCTCTTACGGTACCCCAAGGCGACAATTGCGTTCATTTACTAAAACGTCGGCGAAAGCTCCAGCTTCCAGCTTCTGAATGGCGTATGCCTCTATCCACTAAGTTTTTGAATAAATCGCTATAGATGTAACGGGAACTTTTTCAGTAACAGACTGATTATGGCAAGCTATAACTTCGGATTAAATGCTTTTTATGATACTCAGATAGGTAGAGGTACGTAATTATTTATGGCCATTATTCAGTTAAAATGCAGAAATCTTAGTAGTTACTAAAACAGAAGGAAAAAATAATTCTCGTTCATAAACGCTTATAAAAAAACTATAACATGGAACTTCCCCTAAGACAGACAAAAGCCTTTGTTAAATGTCAAATCTGACAGTCCGACGATGATTTAAATATAAATCGAATCACGTAACTGGAAGAAAAAGATTTATTTGTGAAACTGTGTGCTAAATACACAATCCTTTCATCTGCATGATGGAGGACGTTCACCAAGTGAGAGCCTCTACAATCTACATAAAATTATATTGGTTAAATTTGTCTGAAACATTTGGAATGCATCAGATAATCTATATTCATAAGAGGGATGCATTGTAAAATTTGTCTCAGGAAAAATTTATGAAGAATTTCACAAGTAAAATTTGGAATGCATGAGCACGTAAATAAGCGCCAACAGTGTACAAAGAAAAAAGTTGATAGGCGGATAGCTACAATTTCTTTAGTTAATATTTATATAATATATAAAAATAGCGAACAGCTGAAAAACCCATTGCCTCCCACTTTCACTTGATGCATAGAGCACGAGAGGATGGAGACCTTCGAACACATGATGTCTCAGTCGCCATATTCCAATGCCGTGTCGAATATACAGGGATTTCAGGGCTTAATGCGCAAGGCAGGAAGTTGGGAAGAATCTACATTGTACATCGAGACATAACGCAGCTGTTTTGAAGACATATATGTGAACTATCGTGTTTGTCTAAGAAGTACTTGCGCTGACTGTTTAAAAGTTCATAGATCATCTGTTACTGACGTCAACATTTATTAGATTTCTGACTTCCCCACTTCAACCCCAAATTTTGCAACCTTGCAGATTGTTTTTGGAAAATCATCAGGGCCTTCGGGAACATCCAAAAACGAAGAGCGCTTCATTTTAAGTTTTTATACGCCGCAGTTGCACTGATTTTCGAAACATAAAGCATTTGATCCCTATCACAGTACTAACCTAATGTCAAAGTTTATCAAAATCCGACAGCTACTTTAAAAGTTAGAGATCCAGGTACCGGACGGATTACGACAGACAGACAGGAAATCAGTAATATGGTTTTTCGTGATGTTCATGTCATGAAATGACAGAAAAACTTAGTATCTCGATTTCGTAATTTTTTGCGAGTCGGTACTTCCTCGACCTATTGACCTGCAAAGTATAAGCGCTTCAACCTTTTATACCTAATATTTACTTCTAACTATGATTAGAATTATACAACATACAATATTAGCTGAAATAGTCAAATAATGGAGATTATTGTAACATATTTTGAATATTTTGATTAATCGCTGCTTTGCGAATAAATCATAACAATGAAATAAAATAAAAGCGCTGTAGGACCACGTGTCATGCCACCAATATAGTGGAACGGCTGTAGTACTTATTTTAATTATATCGACTCAAATTATCAATAACTGTCAATATTCACATCAAATCACTACACAAACTGTTATCCATTATCAGTGTAGAAACATTCCAAAACATAAATATTTTGTACCTAATCGGTCATTTGCGATAAGTTGAAATCCCATTGTATATGGTAATAGTAAGTTCACAGTTCACAGTACAGATAATTGACTTCGTGTGTTTTCTTTCAGCATCCAATAATTCTTTAGGGTAATGAGAACCTGAGTCAAGATGTGGCACATGCTTTTGCTGATATCGCTCTTCGCTCTTCCATTACCATCAAGAGCAGCACCCCACCCAACAGCATCACAAAGCAATTGTGGATACCAGGTGACTTCTGTTATAAATATTCTGTCTAGTCTGCGTCAAGGTATAACCTCAAAGTTACTGCCGTTATTATTATAACTACTATGATGTTACTTGATGACAAAAATGCAAATATCTATGACTACAAGAAATGAACAATTTGGTTTCCTTCATACGTTCTGCGCAAACGACAATGATCCTATGAAGGCAGCCAAGGCACGGCCGCTCAAAATATTCATTCCGCTTCAGCATTTTTTCATCATGTAGTCCAGTAGCCAGAGCGAAAATCTTATAAGAGCCTCATACAAATTCATAACGGCAAATATTTGATTTGAAGATAGTTTAAGGTGAATATAATCTAAAAAAGGCCACCACAGGTATCTTGATTAAGATTAAGTAAGATAATACTTTCCATTATCCATTATTCCATAGGTAAGTTTTCCCAAAATCACAGTTGTCCGGGAACATTATCCAAAAAGTCTTAAATTTGAGCCCCAGGGCGAATATGAAAAAAGCGCCTTCTCTGATGTTTCGCTTTTTCTAATTAATGGTATTTGATTTTTTCTATTTAATTTGACTCGCTTCAACTTAACGTGGTAAATTTAAAAAATAGTTGACAAACGTGTAGGTTTGAAAACTTAAGTGAAATCAACAGAATTATCCTTGGAAACGCTGATTTTCTGCAACAGAAGCTCGAAAAGACATCAATGAGTACAATACAGATATGGAAATATGTACTTTTTCACTAATTTTGTACTACACGCATTGTAAGCTAGGTATATAGATTTATGAATGAATTTCGCATATATCTGAGTTCTTTCAAACTTCACTACAAAGTTAAGCAAAAAATTATTTCAGGAAACGTAACAATAGTCCGACGACAAAAACTATGACAGTTCAACTTGGCGCGAAGAATCTCAAGTAACTGACAAAACGTATAAATTATGCTAAAATTAACCAAAAATCGAAATAAACTATGCTAAGGAAGGCACTGTTTGCAACTGATCTCCGAAAAGTCTTTAATTTAAGTTAAAACTACAAATGTAAGTAGTGTGATAGTATTTCCGTTTAACATTGATTTTGCATTCTACATACAATATGTGAATTCATTATTTGCCTAGAGTTGTATAATGTATATTTGATATAAAACCGTAAATCCATGCACCTTGAAAATGCAGAAATTGGCTAAATATTACAAAATCATGCAGAAATATTCGGTGTTATTTGCCAATTGATTATAATTTTTATAAATGACTAATCGCACGTTATCTGATTAGATTCATCGCCATACTTCAGGAGAATACGTACAAATGACAGGCGATGCGACAAGTTATATTTGAACATTATGATTTTATGTTGGTACCTTTTTTGGTGGTAAATAAAATATTTAATTGGAGTGAGGACAATGCATTTATTCCATCTATAGCATTTTCTGTCATTTTTAGTTGAAAATCGAAATGTAATTTTCCCTCAGTCAAACCGCAGCTATAAATACCCTGTTGCGCGCATGGATGGTATTTTTTAGTGGACGAGGTGAAATGGGGGAAAGCGAGGGTAAGTGGGAGAGTCAAAGGGGTACCTGTATGAATTGTTTGAATCATTTATTTGATTGCACCCGTAGAGGCTTTGAGAGATGAGGAGTGGAGTATAGGATAAATATTTTTTCGGCCATTTGAAGATAGGTCAGATGGTGAAGTAACCGCAGCATACATATACACCTGTGAATACTCCTCTACAAGATACCGAGCATATTTAACATTTAAACTCATTCCAGTCCTGTCATCCAATAAAAGAGGGTTTCATCAATGTCCACATAGTACCACACACCCATGATGACGTTGGCTGGCTCAAGACAGTTGATCAATACTACTATGGAAGTGAGTGAGCTTAACCATACTGAAAGCAAAGCTTCTTTGCTAATTTGAAGGTACCTTTCGAATTTTCCCTCAATCTGCTAGATTGTTGCGCTTGACGGAATTTGCAACAGTTGTATTTATGAGAATTAGCACTGTAAAAGTAGAAAACCAGTGAGGCCATTACTTTTCCCAGAAGGCTTACCCATATTTATAATTAGTACATTAAAAAACACCATATGATAGCAATTCTTAGGTATATATTTAAATAAATGATGATAGCATAATACTGACCATTCATTAAGCACGTGCAGATATATTTACATAAATAAATAAGTAATCAAAATAATTTTAAGTACATGTATGTTGGTGACCATTTACATCCAAATTTAATATTAATTGGAATTTAGCATATAAAACTACAGATATAGGCACAGCTGAACATATCAGAAACATGAAAAAGAACTTGAAGAATTCGTAAGTATAAGAACTATCAAAAGCCATAAATTCGTTTTCAAATTGAAGTAGCTCCATACAAACACAATTATAATCACCTTGCATGTCACAAACACATTAAAATTCCTTCGAACAGATAATGTACAGTATCACATATGCCTGCTGAAAGTATAGCCTGATGCGACAAACTGACTCATGTTTTCCGATATTTAAAAATATTTTTGAATCTGGGTTCCTCCTTCTCTAAATATATGATCTGGATGTGAAGCTTTTATTCTCGATTCTTTTACATTTAATCTGTGGATGTCCAGAATATCTAATATAAATGTTATTACGAGTATTAAATAATAAAAAATATGCAAATATTCTATAATGATAGATGTAGAACATATTACTCTAATGCCCATTTTGATATGTTCATTTGAAAAATTGTGAAAGGTATTATCAAAATTATTTATGAAGGAACCTTATATCAGGCAAGGGGTTTGTATATGTAGAAAGAATGTACCTATGGCTATCATGTGCAAAATAGGACAGCTGTAAGTAATACTGTTGCCGATATCATAGACGCATAATCATTGCTGAGTTGTGTTGTTTTTGTTTTGTTTGGATGAATTACTCCAAACGCGAATCAGTCACATTACATATAATTTAATTAATTAGATACGTAAGAAAGTATAATATTGAAGACGCTTATTATACGTAAGATTTAGCAGCATCTAACCTAATGCTTTAAAATAATATAACAACTTTATTTACACAAACATTTTTTTTTGGTTTGGTGTGGGTATGAAGTAGTAATAATTGTGTACAACATTATATTTTATCAGCCTACAGATATCAGGGTCTTTATATTGATAACCTCTCGTAAAGGCGGAAAGGCTATCAAGCTCCAGAAGCGCTTCATGAGGATAAATTCCGATTCCCGTTGACCTTAAAACGCTGTAAATTGTCATCATCGATTAACAAAGCCCCCGGAAATCGTTCCATAAGAATGATTGAATCCAGAAGCTTCAGGAGAGCTTCAGAATGCCCCCCGATATGGGCGAGCAGTATGCAAGAGAAAGCTCTGAGCCCTGTAGAGTATTACTGACTGCTCCGGGGAATCCAATTTTCTGCAGCGAAAGAGAACCTCCAACTTCTAGAAGGCCTATGTAACAAGGCCGGAAACAGGAAATGATATTGCTGCTACCTGCAAAGGTGTTCATGGATAAGACATATATCCAATAGTTCATTGATGTACAGCGCAAAAGGCGCGTTGGGATCTCTGAGGAACGCAGGCATTTATGCCAAATACATCTACTACTACAAATAAGGATGGCTTCCTGATAGAACTGTCAATAGACCGAGTGGCAGCCCAAAGGTAGCGAGCTTGATTAGAAGTCCCTCGTGGCACAGCTTATAGAAAGCTTTCCATGTGTGTACCGCGACTACTATATATTTATAAAAAGGGTGGCTACACGCCATATATTGAGTTAGATTATTTTTGAGCTAGATACTGCTAAGTATTGATACCTAAGCCTCAATGCTATATTAGATAACTATATCATAATCATATTCGAATATTATATTCAGGATTATGTGTTTGTAACAAATTAACCTCTTTTCAGGTAGAAATAAAATACAGAGCGCTGGAGTACAATATATCATAGACTCGGTGATTGATGCCTTGGCAAAAGATACAAATAGAAGGTACATATCGATAATTAAGTTCTCTATTACTTATTTAAGACGGCTTCAAAATTGATTTCATATAATATTTTATCAAATAGGCAGCTTAAAAACTGAACATATCCCCGTATTCTCTGTCTGAAATAATGAAAGCCCGAATGATTCTTAATCTACCTATGTTCGTTCCTTCACCGATATAATGTTAGCAAATATCGATTGACTGTTGTAATTGTTAACAAGACTGATCGAAATGAGCTACTCATGTTAACAAACAGACTTCAACTTTTTAATGTTGTATTTCGGACCTCCATTGCTTATAAAATCTTTGGGATTTCAACGTTTTGATTGCTGTGTGCCTTTAACCTTCATCAGGGCAATTATTTATCGAACACGTTCTGTCCATGACACATATACTGCTTTACTAAGTTGACGTGTTCTGGCTCATGTGGCGGGTCGTTGATCAAGGTACTTCCTTTGTGAAACCTGTATTGCTTGGTCCAAATAACTTACTGATATAAGATATTATCGGCTACCATAAGTCATACCAGTTTGACTTTCATACTGGTATTGCTACAGGTGCTCTTGTTCCTAGCGACGGAAATGGCACAGTTTATCGGCAATACCAATATATAACCTCTATACCGTACTAATTTATTTTAATGTGTGCTGTTCATGCTACTCCAGATCTTCATGTTTCTGTACGCTAGGTGTACAGGGGAAGAGATCCCCCAGTCATCGGACGCAGGCTTAGCTAGTTTGGTAAGATGGTCGTGTTATAAAACGTAATTGTTGATGTTAACCTACCAAAGCTTGATAATTTGGATCAGTGAAATCGCCGATACCGCATTCAGCACTACTATGTACATAATAACCAATGGAAGTACTACTGAAGAACATACCAGACGAATTTGCTAGTGAATGACTTTTGTTAGATGTTCAGTAAATCTTTTACTGGTATTTGATTCTATAGAGCCCTGCTGTAGATACGCAATCATTGATTCGACTGGTTCGTTCTAAGACTAGGTGTTCCTCTGATGAGAACTTTGCATATTGAAGGACACTTTGATTCATTATGTTCGTTACCTCGTACATAAGCGTTTTAATGTACTTTGCTCACAGAGTTTTGTTGCCGAATGAATTGAGGTGGCAATGGAAACCTGGCCATAGGGGTTCGGGAACTTTTTATTTGGAATGGTTATATCATTCTTCAGGCATACATTAATATCACCAGCTTACAGACAGGTGACTACTTCAACTGTTCTCAAACTTGATCGGTTAATTTGCTGGATAAGATCTAAGTATTATCCTTCTAATCGGTAGGTTTATATATGTGGAAACTGCGTTCTTCTGGAAATGGTGGATCAAACAGCATGACACAGTTAAAGCCCAAGTTAGAAGGTATGTCAAAAATGGGCGCCTGGAATTTATCAGCGGTGGATGGAGCATGAACGACGAAGCTGCAACTCACTATCAATCGATCATAGATCAAATGACATGGGGTCTCAGGTAAAATTATTTCCTTTCTTTTCAGGAATTCTCCCTCGGATAATTTTTTTTTCTGCTCTAAGAATCACTTTATGCTGGCCGATTGCTTGCTACTGTTGGAAGAGGGACTGGTGTGACTATTAATTTTTGCCTGTCTATCAAAAGCAATCAGTTTGCGTAAACCGTGTAATCCATTAACGTTTTTTAATGGTCACTGTATAGATCATCGTGGTGCACAATTTTGCCAGTTCGGGAAATCACTACAAATTTGCATGAGTCATTCGCGAAAATCACTGATGCCATCTGTTATACAGTCTATTTAATTAGATATGCATCAAGAATACAAGAAAATCTCAGATTATTCCGAAACACTTAGTTTTGCATGTCTTTTCAGTGCCTAAGCTCATTATTGTATCATAATTATAGAGTGTGATCGTAAAGAATTAACCATACACACATTCTTGATAGGAGTCTCTTTTTGCGTTAGCAACATACATGGTTTCATTGATCAATTCTCTAAGTGAAAGATTGTCTGAACAATACAAAATACCTCTGCTATATGTTTGTACAGCTTGCGTCCTAAATATTCGTTGAAATTATATGAATCAAACTTTGCAAACATTAAAAAAAATCAGTACTGGACATATATTACCTTCCCTCCAATCCATTTCAGTTTTCCCAGAAGTGATGAGGGCTTTAAATCTCCTCACAACTTTTGACCAATATAGTAGCTGCATTTTATCTGTTGCTGTTTTAGAAAGCTAAACGACTCATTTGGTGAGTGCGGTCGACTAAAGATGGGTTGGCAGATAGACCCATTTGGGCATAGCAGGAAAATGGCTTCTATATTTGCTCAACATTCTAAACATATATTGGAAATGATCAAAATAAAACTTTTCTGTCTCAGAATAAATCAATACTTTATATAAATATCATCATTTGAAGGAAGTCAACCTTGTGGTTTCTTTTTGAAATATCAGACTATTTTCATTTTACTATTGGGGAAAAGTTGCTAGATGGACTATGTGTGGTGAGTTTGCACAGACGTGCCATAGGAAGCAAGAAAAATCAGTTATAAATAAAGTTTGTTCATCGATAAATTTGGACGACAGCCATCTTCTGCTTTTGCTATATAAATTACAGTACCTATATAATAAGATTTATTATTGAAAATTTATTAGCATTATAATGGTATCTGGTGGTAGCCAAAATATATATTTTACGTTGAGCACCTTATTTGGCCTCCTCGGATTGAGAAAGCATGAATACTCACAAGAGTATTCGTTTCTTGATACTAAAAACATTGGGAGATAAAAAGTGCTTCCGTCCATCCTCAAAACACCCACAGACAAAAATTATCTCTAGCCGCCACCCATCCTTCCTCCTTTATCCCCACTCCTCCGCTACCAGACAAATATCATCCTGGTCCATCTCTGAGTCCACCTGCCTGCAGAGTTTTGCTCAATATTTCTCTGATTGAAGTAAGAATTGTGGCTGATTTTTTCCGTCTGCCCAGACGTGATGAAGGCATTGCATGTCCTCACAGCCTTTGACCAATATAGCAGCTTGATTTTAACTTTCGCTGTTTTAGAAAGCTAAATGACTCATTTGGTGAGTGCGGTCGACCAAGGATGGGTTGGCAGATAGACCCATTTGGACATAGCAGGGAAATGGCTTCTATCTTTGCTCAACTGGGATTTGACGGAGTACTTTTAGGCAGAATCGATTACCAGGATAAGGATTTCAGGCTGAAGACAAAGACCCCGGAGATGGTTTGGAGGTCGAGCGGAAGCTTAGGTATGGTGTGTCCTCTGTTATGCGTAGAAAATGATTAATGCTCCAAAAATGCCAGGATTTGCCTCCCCACCGCTACTACTACTACTAATAGGATATTGTGCGGACCCGTATTTCAAAGTCATTCTCTAGAAGACCTATATCATTTTAGAATACAGTCACAGATGGTTTTAGGGCAAGAATTAATTATTATTAATCTGAATCTGATACAGTTATGTATGTCTTTCAATTTTTTATTACTATCCCTCCTGGGCATATTAAAAATATATCTAAATTTCAAAAATGTGTCTCCTTAAATTGTATGTGTAATGTATAAAAACAGTTGCTCAAAATGACAGATGCGTTAAATTTCAGAAAACAGTACCTTAAATGAGTCTTTCAATCACAAAAATGTAAACTTTTTGTACAAGGAATCCCAAAATAACTATTTGAGTCATACTCTGTTGAAAAAAATTTCTCTGTGGTCACAGACTATAGTTTAACAATTATTATTTTTCAGGTGAAGCTAGTGAAATCTTCACAGGGGTGCTTTACAATATATATGCCGCACCAGAAGGATTCTGTTTCGACATCTATTGCGGTGACGAACCAATTATAGACGATAAAGACAGCTTCGATTACAATGTTGACAGACGGGTAAATATAAAAATATGCCTGGTTTCTCAAATAATAGATATATGTAGTGCAGTGAATTCTATGACAGTATAGCGAAACATCTGATTTTTTTTCTAATTACAAGCTTTTATTCAACTTGCAATCTATGTATGTATGTTTGTAACGAGATTTTTCCCGTGGAATCCTGCAACCTAATTTTGAAGCACATATCTCGCTGAAATTTTGTATACACGTTTAGTTTGGATGACAATGCTTGATTAGCTGTGTCGTCATTCTAAATCCAACATGGCGAAACACTCAAGATGGCGGACTAGTTATTTTTAATGCTCCCCTCTCAAATGAAGGGACTGGGAATACGGATAAGGGTGAAAGAAAAGGTGATCATAAGCTCCGTTGCTCCAATCCGTATGAAATGTTGGTGTACTGGAGTTTTTGCAGACTTGTCCAGCGATAACTGAAAAGTAAAAAGCTTTTTTAAAAACAAGCCTTCATTCAAATGAGCTAAAACGTTTTCCCCATATAAGAGTCTAGGGTGAACGACGTGATTCCTGCCATTTTGCTCCTGCAGTGAGGGAGAGGATTGGGTTGTGTTACACCTAGTTAAGTTATTTCGAGCCTGTGCAGCCACTGGTTCCACTCCCAGAAGCTGGCGGCGCGCGAATCTTGCGTATATTCCTAAACCGGAAAGAAGTAATTATACGTGTTCAAAGAACTTTATACCAATTACCCTTAGGTGTTTCCGCTCAAAAAACTAATATGTGAGGGATGAGGCTTTAGAAAGGTGCTGCTTTCATGCTAACCAGTTTGCTCATCAAGCTGTAAAGCGGCTGGTCTGGCTCTTCATTAAATTGACAGCAGGTTTGAGAAGACGCTAGATCCGCATGAGGTGGCCCTGGTGGGATTCTTGGACATTGAGGGAACTATCAGTTGTACCAACATCGCTCTTATTGTGATGGCGAGTGGTAAATTAACTTCTCATTAGACTCAATGACATGGGGTATCAATTAGTAACGGTTAGATAAATGGGTAGTTACTATAAATGTTTGTATTTAGTCATATAATATGAATTTGTGAGATATTGATTAATTAGACTTTCCTCCAAAATAGATAGAAGAGTTCATCACTTACCTGACCAACCATTCCAAGGTTTTCCCCACTAACAACATCTTGGTACCAATGGGTGGAGATTTTACTTACCAAGAAGCAAACATGTGGTTCAAAAATCTGGATAAACTCATTAGGTAAATCGTTTTTGTGTTCTAGGTGGACCAGTTCTTCTCTCATCTTGATAACATGACCAAAACCTATACAACTACTAACCTCATCATAACCATGGGGGAGGATTTCAACTACCAAGTTGCTGAAATGTGGTTTGAGAATCTAGATAAGCTGATTCAGTAAGTACCTATAAGGTGCTTGTGAATTATTTTAGCTATACAGAAAGTAATATCTTTGTATATGTTTTTTGTTTAAATGAAGTTTGTATCACTTTTTGATAATTCAGAAACATTCAATGATCTCTAAACTGTATATTTTATTGCTATCTTCACGGTGATCCAATTAATTTTTTAAATAGTACAGCTGATAACATTTCAGTTACTTTGAAAGTAGTGATGATGCAATGTTCGTAGTTATAAATACTATGCCTTATAGTTAAACCGATTCTGTCCATCGATTTCTTGTTGCCTATTATCAATGTTTTGGGCCTTAGATTGAGTATATGTCAGTTTCAAAGTGTCACAAGATGTTCTATCATGTTGCCCCCAGATTCCAGCATCTTTTACAATGATTGAGTAAGAGATAATCTCTCATCCTTAAGTAATATTTACTAAAACGTTTGTTGAGCCAGTATCTAATATAGAATATGTTTGATATCATGCATCACTACATCGCCTGATCCATATGCAATATTTTCTATTTCCTCGATTTACGATCCAGTCATAGTCATTTTTCAATATACAAGTGCAGCTTCTAGTAAAACAATAATTTGATAAATATATTTGTTCAACAATCTTGAGCACCTTATTATAAATTTAATGCTTATGACCGCATAATGTAGAATTTTTCTAAATTGCATACCCTTGTTTATCGCTGAGAAATATGCACCTTGGCTAATTGGAACTCCAGCTCCATGGTCAAAAAACCTGAGATTTTAAGTTTTGTGTATGTGAATCTATATTTTTCATAAATTTACAATTAAATTGATGCTCATTCCTACATAATTTGAGCACGTATGCAAATGCTAGACAAATGGTATTATATCAAGAAAATGTGAAAGTTTAATACGGTTTCGGTTATTTAATAAAAATTTGATATATTTGGAAATATTTCTCAGACCATGTGTCTTGAAGAATTACATCGATGAAGCATTATTTAATTTATTATAATAAAAACAAAGTATGACAGAAAAATGCAAATATATTTTTCTATTAGATCCATCATTTGCTCAATAAAAAAAACGAAGCAACAACTATTCAATCTATCCATTTCAAGAGCAATAACTAAAAGAAAGATATATGGGCATATCTGAAATTTAATTACTTTATAATATAGTGTAATGGAAAGTACTGTTTTAACGTACTTGTCTCGATTTTCACGAATCAATACAACGCATGCTTGTATCATTATACCGCTCTTTTGCTATATTTGCGTATGATATCCTCCTGTTAATCTGTTGATTATAGGTAGCCTCAGATAAGAAGTTTTCTTCATTTAACGTAAAGTGTCACGCATCAAATTATTTCTTCTTTCTTTCGGATCTTTCTTTCTGTCAGATTTGACTGCTTATTATGGATGCAAAACTAGAGCTCTAAAATCTAGCATACTATTTATCCTATCTAGTTATTGTTCTGTTAAATTATTTTCTCTTTCTCTTGTCTGTCCTTAGAGAAAATACTACTTGGAAACTGCAATTACATAATTTTGGGAGCATTTTCAATAAGATCTAAACAGTCAAAGCTGTTTATGATGATTAAAGCAAGATAGACCAGGACCTAACTTAAGATCATACTCAGTAATTACAATGCTTATGAATCAGACACATTTAGCTAATATATAATGTTGGTTGCAGCTATGCAAATTTGAGACAACAAAATGGCTCCAAATACAACCTGATATATTCGACACCGTCCTGTTACGTCAAGGCTATCCATGAAGAATCATCCAAAGGAAATAAAAAATGGCTTGTCAAGACAGACGACTTCTTCCCTTATGCTTCGGATCCCCATGCATACTGGACCGGGTACTTCACATCCAGACCGACTCTTAAGCGTTTCGAGAGGGAAGGCAACAATTATCTGCAGGTACATAGAAACTTTCATTACTCGAGGTATCTGTACCCGTATCATATGACCGGTGTAGGGCTCTACCCAGCACCGAACATGTCCCTGATTACCATCACAACATTAGATGAGGAAAGGCTGTGCTATCTTGGTTCATTATACTTGAAATACAAGGTCCATAGTTGGAGGGTGAGAGCTACTTCCTTGCCCTGAATATATATATTAGCTTTTTCCCGACAGCTTGTTTTGATGATTGAATATTCATGGCAAACCTCCTCTTCAGGCCTCAGTAATTTTGAATCATCAATGATCAATTTCATACATACCTGGCACCGTAAAACCATAATGATATTGGAATAGTAGTAGGTACAGGTAATATACTAATGGATACTCTCCAAACTTACCTAGGCTGCAGATACTGCCGACGTAATATTCTGCCAATTTTATGGCACACTTGTCAGTTTTCCTTGGCCAAGGATCGTTTGTAGTTATTTGTTCGGACTTTATATTGATTTTCTGTTACACTTGAATAATAATTATGATACTAATGATCTGTTTCAATTCAGAGTATTCCAGGCTTCCCGATTTCACATTTTTATTACAGCCGACAAAAACTATGCCTACCGATTTATGGCAATTCACATTTACATCGTAGATTGTAGATGTTCCTACTTTAAAAAGAAGCAGGAATAATATTTCACGATCATCCCTATTCATCAGGTTTGCAAGCAACTATACGCCTTAGCCGACCTGGGACCAGAAGACAAAGTCGACTTAAATGTTCTGAGAGAGGCCATGGGCGTCATGCAACATCATGACGCAGTAACTGGTACTGAGAAGGAACACGTGGCTCATGACTACGCAAGGTTGCTATCTAAAGGATTCGATGAGTGTCATATCATCACTAATGCGGCTTTGAGGTATGTATCTATCTATGTCTATGTGTCACAGCTGAATATATCGGACAATCCTATAGCTTACTAATTGACTATGGACAATTATTGTAGGAATTTGTTTATGTAGCCTAGTCCATAATTTAATGAACATATCTTCAATTGTAATATTGTTCCAGCCAAATTGTGACACAAACTACAAATCGTGAAGATAGCATTCCACCTCAACCAGTTACAGTCCAGTTCAACTCATGCCCTCTACTCAATGTCAGTCAGTGCTCTTTCACTGAATCCAAAGACTCATTTGTGATTACCGTTTATAACCCGTTGAGTAGGCCAGTTGCTAAGTTTGTCAGGTTACCAGTGACTGCAACTTCTTACAGCGTTAAGGGACCTGACGGTAAGTAAATATTTTATTTTATTTCGGAGGCACGTGTGAGGAAATGTTCGAACTTGAGCTAATACATTTTTTGGATTTCCCATGATCCATGACACTCATTTCCGTCTATTTTCTGTCGATCTTTGGGCGTTCTTGTAAAAGAGTAGTCTCGATAACCGCCATATCGATTCTTATGAAATTTGGGGAGGAACATGATGTGTACATCATTAGTAGTAGTAGGATTTGCTGACTCCTTAGGTAAATCAGTTTTGGCTCACTTTATGCCAAGTAACGAGTAACTTTACACCTGCTCAAAAACATTATTAGTTTTTCACGATTTGCAGGTGAGCAGCCATTTTTGTCAAAGCGTCATCTAATTGAACTAATTACTCAGTATCTGATGTGTTAAATATATACCGCACGGACTAATACAAAACATCACCGACAACCACCAAAAACATGTCGAATTATATCGCTCTTTTACATGAAGAGGTGAAATGATGTAAAATAGACTGCATACATCTCTTTGTAATTGCATTATGACGGACACTTTAGCAGAATTTTGCAGATGTGTGTACGTCATATACTTTCAGGTGTAATAAATCAAATACATTACTTAATTCAAATTTAACGTTTTCCTTCCACGCCACTGGCGAGGATATATGTGTATAAGTACTGAGCTATGTTTTTGAAAAAAAATCGTTAGGTGCACATCAAAAAATCGCATTTTACCTGCCAGTTTTGGTCTTTTACCTATCGTACTATTCAAACGTAGTATTGTGGCTTTCATAAAGCTTCGACACAAGGTTCAATGCCATCTGGTCTGTTACTTGCATCTACTGAATGCGTCGACGGAATGAGAGGATAGAAAATTCGAGATGCAGTAGTATTGTCCTTATATGCGGCTTTCAAAGTTCTGGACTCTCTAGCGAGGTAGTTCAGTTACAAAACTCTATTTTTTGAAGGTTTCCACTTCAGTCGCCAGTCCATCTGATGTTTTCTGGATTTTACTACATTATTACTCCTGAACTTCTACCACACTTGTTAGTATTTGAAGATTCATAAATTAACTTTGAGAACAGCAGACGGATATAACTTTCAAGATTTTGTTGTAGGGTTCGGAGTTTATGTATATGTATTTTGAAAACAGATTTTCACATATACTTTGAAAAGTACTGTGTCATCCTACTAGAGTTGAATCCGAGTCTTGTTTTATTGGGTTTGGTTTCATTCAGAATACTCCGTGAAACAATTTCATCGATAGCTTTCTGTATCATCCCTATGGGTCCTTATGTCACTTTTTACTTAACATCAGTAGGTTCAACGACATTATTTTTTATTAATCCTTAGAAATAAACCTGAAATTGAATATTACAAGCAATCGGACTGCTAGATTACTCAAACGAGCACCTCTTTACACGAGATTTACGCGAGTTTTTCACAATTTCTTGAATTGAAAAAACACCAAAAGCTGTCTTGCTCTGATATTGTTGCTGGTATCTGTATAACAACTAAAACTGTCGCTGCATGCTTAAAAAATATAATATTGAGTGGTTGAACATATTTTTGAAATGATGTTTTAACAAAAAGTATCATTCCTTTTTCTTCTTCTTCAAAATTCTGGCAATTATGTACATTATGCAAACATGGAGTTTATGATGCGTAGCTTCTTTGACCAGAACCTATTCTATATCAAATAATTAATTCAACTATCTCTCTCTCTCTCTCTATATATATATATATATATATATATATATATATATATATATATATATATATATTTAGAATGGTTAAATTGCTAGAAAACGTTCGCGTCAAATGCAGGCTTGAATACTGGTAGTGGCATCAACAAGCAAGATCGAAAATGTCTCACAGCAAACTTACACAAAACTCTATACTGATTAATATTATCCTAGCTATTGAGAACATACATTTTAGGTGAACAGGTTCAAACTCAACTGATTCCGATAGCAACATCAATACTTACTGTTCCTGGAAGAGAGAGCAACGCAACTCTAGAGCTGATATTCAGAGCGACAGATTTACCTCCTCTCGGTTTCAAGTCTTACTACGTGGAGAGGATAGAAGGAAATACTGTGTCACAACCTCAGATGTCAAAAGATAGTAAAGGAGTAGGTTATCAATTTCTTAATACATAGAAAGAAGCTCTTCTTAATATTGACAAGTTAAAGTAGCGCTCAATATTCACGAGAACCTAGTCACACTTTCTGTTTGCTGTTCATCTTTACTGCTGTAATATATCGTTACTCGGAAATTTACCTTACTGCATATTATATTTACTGGGCAGACAATCGACCTACTAAGTTAGCAAACATATATTATAAATATGCTTCCGCCTGGAAACCGCATTGTTTAACAATTTCAAACTGTGCACTTTGTACAAGATCGAAAGGCACAGTCCTGATGTCTTGGAACAGTGAGGATCTCCTTTCACTAGCTCTTTCAGCTAACAATCATTAGTGCTACCATTGAGTGACGTATTTCAATCAAGGAGACAATTTAAGACCAAAAAAGCGTTATGGTAGATATTCACATTTAGGAGATCAAAAAGAGGCTGGCCGTGGTGAGATTCAAACCAAACCTGTTCTGCCTTGGGCATTTGGTCAAACGTCTGCCTGGCAAGCAGAAACCGTGCTTTGAAGTCGTACTTAGGCCACGTTATTTCTTTCGAGATTATAAATTCATATGTTAATCTGTAGAAGCAAGTAAACGAGTGGTGCAAAACATGTATTTTTTGCTGGAAACAATGTTCGCAGTTTGAGATTAGGGACAAAAAAGGAATTAAGGAGAGTATAACAAACATTGACGTTCGATTTGGTAGCTAATATTTGAAAGGGTGTCTGTGCAGTAAACAGAAATCGTGGTGTTCGGATCTCGCCGCTACATTTTACTTACCATGTCAATAGGCGGAAAAGTGTTCTAATAAGGAAAAATGGTTTTATTTATTTATTTTTTTCGATTTTTTTAAATGCATTTTTATATGTTACAGTCTTACTAACTAGCAAGAAAATAACTGTCAGGTTTTAACGTTTTGATTATCTTGATTACGCTAAGCAAATATTTTTATCGACCTTAAACTTTTTTTTAGAAAATATAGCAACATACATTATTTGATTTTTCAAGTGCATTTTTATATTTTATATAGCAACCAATATTCACAAACCATATAAGAAATGTAATGCAACAACCTCAATGCTTCACTAATGTACAGTACTTTGAATCTCTTGAAATGGAAAACTTCCATCACACAGAGCAAAATACATTCTATTTTAGGTGATGAAAGAGCATTAATCTCAACTGTATTTCAGACTTCCATTGAAAGTTTATACAATAACCTCAGTAACACGATGTTTTAGTGGGACAGAAATTGATTCAAATGACGTGTTGAATTCAAAAGACTGTGCAGTTAGTGGAAGTCTAAGATAACTAGATCGTCAATAAATAAATATATAGCGACAACATCTTTCAGGATACAGAATTCGAAATAGATCAGAACACCGGCCTAATAAGTCGCATTTACATGAATGGGCGGGATATTCCGTTGGTTCAAAACTTCTTGTATTATGAAGGATTTGTAGGAGATAACAAAGTTTTCGATAACAGGTATGTAACTTTGAAACGTTATTTTCGTCATTGTCACTGACTTCTACCCTTTCTTGTCCAGATCTAAGGACAATATTAGGAACATTCACCAAAACTCAGTTTTAAATGATCCTGAATATAATATTTCGCTACGTCAAACTTTATTTACGAATTATTAAATACCTGTAAAGCCCACTAAACGAACTGAAATGATCACCACATACGATCGCAGCCTTTAGCTTTATTACAATTCCAGATCTTCCGGGGCTTACATTTTCCGACCCATCGCCCCAGCAGAGCCGGCGTCTCCCTCATCGAAGATCACAATCTTTAGAGGCGCATTGGTCAACGAAGTCCACCAAGTTTTCAACGACTGGATCAGCCAGATTGTGAGAGTATACGCCGAAGAAAGTTATATAGAGTTCGATTGGCTCGTCGGTCCCATACCTGTCATTCCGTAAGTATGCGTCGATGAATTTCATATAGCCCGAAAGAACAATTGTTAAGAAGTTACATTTGGTACTCAAAATATCTACTGTATACTGGCATACAATAGATTATCTCAGTACTTGATTTGATATCTTTTGCTGTAATAACTTATAATGCGTGCGATGCAGCTTGATGAACATTTTTCTGGTTTAGGTTCAATAATTACATAGGTACACAAAAGATAAGTGCGCACTTTGTTTAATAATTTCAACGCACTGAAATTCATATACACGAATGCCCTCAAAGTGTTGAATAAACGTTCTAAGCTTAAAATTTGATCATTCACAGATTGTTCGCATTCTTTGTGATTTACAAAAAAAAATGAAGTTATGTGAGCTGAACGGACTGAATCATCATGTAGATTGTAGACGCTCTTACTTGGTGAGACTCTTCCATCATGTAGATAAAAAGTTGTGTAGTTTTCACACAGTTTCACAAATAAAACTCTTTCTTTTAGTTAGAGAGTTTTATTTATGAAACTGTGTGAAAACTACACAACTTTTTATCTACAGGACTGAATCATATCAGGCGCATGAATACAAAAATGAAAATACGTGGGTCTGGTCAAACATATAGACCAAACCATTTTTTCCGACACATTAGCAGACAACGAACAATAAATTTATATCCATTCAAGCCATTAAAACAATAGTACAATGGATCTGGAAAAAAATACAGACAATTTTTTTTTGTTTCATGTACGCTGTTTCATTTGTTATCATTTCAAGTAATCCGAGGAACAATACTGTGCAGAAAATCAAATCTTACGTAGTAGCTGAATGTAAGATAGTAAAAAAGTGTTCGGAATATAAATTAATAATACATTTTACAAATATCGTACAGTTCAGCAAACATTCAGGTCTTATATCTATTTAGATTCAGATAGTCAAAACATAGAGAACATAGTGAATCTGGTCAAAAGTACAAACATTTTCTTTGTTCTATTTACCGGTATCATTTGTGATCATTTCAGGAAACACTCCGAAGAATAATACTGTGCAGATAATAAAGTCTCATGTAATGTATTTGATATGATGTATCAATTAAAATTCTGAATTTTCTTAGATATCAAAAAGGCTCAAAGCCTTTCACGCAAGCGAATCAGTTTTGGAAGAGATTCGTTCATCCTGTTGGAAGTTAGAGCTAGTGCGGATGCGTCCGTTAGGCCACCTAATGTTTGTTGTAATGGTTATTGCAAGACGGCTCAACATTGAAAACTGTGAAAATGTTTTTGTGTAGTGTCGGGCATCTGCATTAGACGTATTGGTCCTTTGTGGATTGAGTTCCAAGGCTTCAGGAAGCTCTTTGGAGCGAATCCATATGTGAGCAGTATTCCAAAGATTTGAGCCCTACAGATTAGTAGCTGCTATCCGGTGAATACAAAATACAGCGCAAAAGAAACTCCAGTTTCTGACATGACCATGCCGTCAATTATATTCACCGAGACAACTGCTTTACCCCAGGTGGACCATCTTCAAAGTAATACCTGCCTAATTATGTGTGGTAACGCACCGAAGCACTACCTGAAACTTCTAGAATCAATTCAGTCAGTGCAACTTATGAAACTCATTGAGTGGTTGTATTTCCGGGTCAATGTATTCTCTACTGGCCGCTAATTGGAACCACGAAAAAATATTTTTCTTTGAAAAAGACTGCCAAGGCAGTCAACAGTAAAGGTTTTCATTTCTTCGTCTGTGTTTCAATTAGTAGCGAGCCGAGAATATAACGAGCCTTATTAGGTCAAATTTCCAATCCCTCGAGTGATCCTCTTCCAGCAGTCATTCTTTTGAAGAACCTTGGTATTGTTGTTGAATGAGCTATCGGAGAAATTATTTGCCAATAGCGTTGATGTGAACATTGACATTTTATCTTCTCAAAGCTCTTCTGGAGCGCGACAGCCACTCTGCCTGTCGAAGCTACCAATAAAACATATATTAATTTCATGATATGTTAATAAACTCAACCGGCGTATAATTTTTACATTGTTTCCTATTTTTTCAAATTCTCTTTAACAGTAACCACAACGGCAAAGAAGTAATCACCAGATTCACAACTCCTCTGAAAACCAACTCTGAGTTTTTTACGGACTCCAATGGTCGGGAGGTACTGAAACGAGTCCGAAATGAAAGGCCAACATGGAAGCTGCAGGTGCAGGAACCCATCGCTGGAAACTATTATCCGGTAACCTCAAAAATAGTCATCACAGATGGAGATTTAGAATTTGCAGTGCTCACGGATAGAGCGCAGGGAGGAAGCAGTTTGAAAGATGGGGAAGTGGAACTCATGGTGAGAGCGAGTTACTATTGAAATTTTGTTGCCTATATTACAAGCTCGTGTTTGTACTTAATTATTTTTAAGGACATCAAAGTGATGCTGTGATATAAGAATCTTGGAAATACTTACAAAGGCTGCATTTATCATACTACTTATAGGTCCACAGAGCTTGCTTACATGATGACGCCTTTGGTGTTGGTGAAGCATTATTAGAAGAAGCATTCAACAGAGGTCTTGTAGCAAGAGGATCTCATTACTTAATATTAGGAAACAAAAATGCCAGTAACCCAGACGGTTAGTAGTTATAACAATTTAACTAGTAACATGAACTGTATGTGATATTGGATACAAACGCTACACAGTTTTGATATCTCGGAACTTGTTTCGCTAATTACGTTAGCATCTTCAGGGATTTAGATTTAATCTTCAGCCCAACTGATGTGATATGCTAGTTTAAATAACTTATCTTTCAGGAAAAAGTCTTGCTGCACAAGAACGTGACCTAGCCCAACAAAAGCTGCTTTCGGCTTGGACATTTATGTCTGAAACACAAGGTCTAACGTTTGAGCAGTACAAAGCTAAATATAGGATGCAGGTTGGTATTTTTGTGTATAAAAATTCAGCATTGCACTTTGGATGAGCGAGAACCATTTAAATCAGTTTTAGGTTTTAAGTTCAACTGTAGGACAACCTCACACGGCCTACTTGACAAATTAAGAAGTTTCATAGAGTACCCAAAATCTACAAAAATCGAATCGATTCAGTCCTACATCTATCAATTAATCCTCTTAAAATCCTCGATCCTCGGCTTTTCATTCGTCTTCGTTTTTACTTTCTAACTAAATGATAGACAAAGTAAGTAGCTGTAAGTTCAAGACCATCAATGCATCTCGCCAAGCTATTTTTCCAGGATAAGATTGTCTACCAACAATATATAATCAGTTTCAATACAACTCGTATATTCATTTTTAGATTCAACATGGCAAAACTGTACTACATATATGTAATTAGAGGTAAATCAGGGAATAATTGTAACTTCACTTGAATTTCAAATTTTAGTTTTCTGGTTTGAAGAAGAGTCTTCCAGAAAATGTTCAAATATTGACTTTGGAACCATGGTATGGATACTCGTTTTTGCTCAGGCTAGAACACGTGCTGGAAGTCAAGGAAGATCCAAACTTATCCCAACCAGTAGTGGTGAATTTGAATGTAAGTGAAGTCATATAGAAAATTATGGACAGGACCTTATTATATGTCCAATGGCATCAATCATAACCTCGCAGTTCATTGGCATAAAAAATCTAATTGCTAGAACAAATATTGTTTGCCATATTTTCGTAAGAATTTGTGAAATTTTTGAGTAGTTTTAACTTTTGAAACGACCTACCAACAAATTTAAAAGTATAACCTAACTTATTGAACATAGGTTGATCAGGTGGCCATAGTGTTACGTGAATTTAAAACAAGCCTCAGACCATCAAGTCCATCAAAACAAATCTCATAAATGGTATATCGTTCCAGGATATCTTCACTCCATTCCAAATCACCACAATCAGAGAAACCACTCTGGGCGGAAACCAGTGGCTCTCAGAAAACCATAGATTGCACTTTGAGACCGCCGGAAATCTAGAAGACCTACTGGATGAAGTAAAGACACCTGGTGATAGAAAAATAAGTGAAGAAAATGGGCATGCTAAAAGAGCAACCGTCATTGATGCATCAGATGATGTAGATAACCTTCAGATTAGCCTCACTCCCATGCAAATCAGAACGTTCATTATTGAAATTAAAATCAATTCTACCTTTTAAGTTGTGATATTTTATGTAGCAAAGATGAATAGCCGATTTTTTTATGGACCTGAATAATTTATAATTACAGTTACCAAGGTTGCCTAATGCAAAAATTTATAGAGCAAACTCATATGGATTGAACCTATTTGTATAAAAATATATGGAATAGATAATGAACAGAATCTAGTAGACTAGCTTTCCTAGTATTATCAATTACAAATGAAGTTATTCTACACTAATTTTACAAATACCATTGTAATCAATATAAGATATCCTTGGTACATGAAATTTCATGATGTTGCGTAATATAAATTACGAAAAATGTGGTTTTCTCTACAATTCATCCTACTTCTTTTCTACAACTGTAATGTCCCGGTTGTCTCTTTAGCCTTGCTATGGTTGAGAAATGAGAATACAAAAATATATTCAAACTCTCGCAAAGGCAAAAAGCCTATCGCACTCTAGAAGCACTGCGACAGGAGATAAATGTCTAATCACATTAACTTTCAAACCATCGGGAAACAAACTCCCCGGCAACGCATTCCATTAGACCGAGGTTCCCAGGACTTCTGGAAGAGGCTCGTTCAAGATTTTTTAAGTTCGAACGCTTATGATAGTCGACGGAGTGAAGTGACGAAGTGTATACATCCGCTCCACTACAAATATCCGATCACAATACCATTTCAACCCTATGTAGAATTCACTAGATTAACAATATATTAGAGCACACAGAGTCTAGCACCACGCATCTACAAAGTGGGATGATCTTAAAAACGATTACCAGTCCTTTTCATTAACTGATGTCGTTCAGGTCCAGAGGTCTATCAGCTTGTGGCTAGAAACAAACAGAAGTCTTAACATCACGTACGTCTACATACCTCACGTCGATCTGCCCTTCAAAAGCAAACCTTGGTTTAATCGAAGCTGCAGAAGCGCAATTACGGCAAAAGCCAACAGTACAATGAAGGATAAATCCTACTAACGAAGGTCACCGTAGTTGCATCTATACCAAAAGCCACTGCAAACGGATCATCGATAACAGGGACACAGTATATTAATTAAAAACAAACTCTTCTATGTCTTGACTCGTGCAGATCATTTTGGTCTGTAGTCAAGACTGTTGGCCTGAACATGTACAAAATTAATATTATCAGTGATCTGCAATATGGTTTCTACGGGAGATTTTCTGATCTACGTCACACATATGTGGAGTAGAGCAATGGAGCTTTCGATGGGGTATAGCATGAGAGACTTTTGATCAAACTTGCTGCCTATGGGCTACCAGCGGTTCTGTGCCAGTGGTTGGATAGTTTTATCAGATATCGCACTTTATTTATGGTGGTGGATGGATATGCTTCGAATGTGTGCCGTCAATGCGAGTGTTCCTCAAGGATCTGTCCTTTCTTCAACGCTATTCTTGCTGTATATAAACAAACTCTGATAGAATCCTTATTTTATGCATGGAACCGGGCGAACCAATATCATCCCGGAAGATCTTATTTCGGCGAAGGCAGCATGCCGTTCAGATCAATGAAGACATTGACAGAACTGTGGAATGGGGCTATACACACAGAGTTCGGTTTAACGCGCAGAAGACTCACACAAAATCCCAGTCACAGACGTCAGACGCTTGTCTGCCAGCAGTGAAGAGGGAGAGAAACACCTAATACTTAAATCATCTTCCAGCCATGGCACGCTCATGTTGCCGGTCTCACTAGATCGGCGCCTCAGAAGTTGAGGGCTCTCCTCCGCTCCACGAAATTGTATTCTTCGGAACAGCTACTTCTACTCTACCAAGTTCAGGTCAGGCCATCGCTGTAACACTTCTCGCATGTGTGGGGATGCTCTCCGAAGAGCTCCCAGAAGCTCCTGGACAAAATCCAGAAACGAACAATTCTGCCTAGTGGATGCTCCTGACCTCACAAAAAACATATACATTCTAGACCACGAAAGAAGGTTTGGCTGATATGTTTATCTCTATTCTACAGATATTATCATGGTAGATTTTCGGCCGAGCTGCCACGTAATAACACCAAGAGCTGCGCCCCCAGTACAGGAAAGACTAGAGGAGCTCAATGGGCGCATCCTCACGAAGTCGAGTTTAAAGCGCATCGAACGATCCTATCCAAAGGTCGTTCTTTTGGAGAACCTCGGCGTTGTGGAATGAGTTGTCGGGCACTTTGTTCCCGATAGTTACAAACTACCGCATTTTAAGGCCAATGTGAATGGACATTCATCCTCTCGCAACGCTCATGATGCGCTATAAGCTGTCTGTCCTTGAGTGAGGTTATCTATAAAAAAGAATATCTCCTTGGAAGTAATGTTGAATCAACAGCAAAAATCTGCCCCAAGGTATCTGCTCGCTCTTTGAGGGCGGAGGCGATGGACCCACCTTCTCTGGTCAGTGGCGGTATGGACGAATTCTAAGGCCAATGTAAATGGACATTCATCCTCTCGCAACGCTTATGACGGGCTATAGGCTGTCTGTCCTTGAGTGAGGTTATCTATAAAAAAGAATATCTCCTTGGAAGTAATGTTGAAGCAACAGAAAAAATCTGCCCCAAGGTATCTGCTCGCTCTTTGAGGGCGGAGGCGATGGACCCACCTTCTCTCGTCAGTGGCGGTATGGACGAATTCGAAGGCCAATGTAAATGGACATTCATCCTCTCGCAACGCTTATGACGGGCTATAGGCTGTCTGTCCTTGAGTGAGGTTATCTATAAAAAAGAATATCTCCTTGGAAGTAATGTTGAATCAACAGCAAAAATCTGACCCAAGGTATCTGCTCTCTCTTTGAGGGCGGAGGCGATGAACCTACCTTCTCTCGTCAGTGGCGATATGGGCAAATAACAATACAATATTTTTATGATTTCCAATATTTTCAAAACTTATAAGATCCTATCAGATCCTTAATTAAAGTGATGATTTGAGAGACTGTAACTTTCGTAATTCTCTATCATCATTATAGAGCTGAAATACAGTAGTGCGTTGTAGTTGAAGCTGTTATTAAACCAGACATTGAACAAATTAGGCTCATTCATAAACGTCTATGAATAGTGAACTATACCATGGAACATGTGGCAAAAAAATATATGGTTCAAGTCTAATTGAGATACTTGGCTCACTTGAAAAATTTTACAAGAAAAATAAGAAACGCATTCATTCGTGACCAGGCGTCAACAGTGTATAACAGAAAATAATGAAAAGATGGACAGTTATGTCTCCAGTGCTACTTGCTGCATAAACGATAAGAGCATAAGATTTCCTTCGACAAAGGCTCAAGACCAGTTATCACTGTATCTCAACATAAGTAATTAGCTATCTGACTACCCCAGCACCAACCTCAAATTTTGACCCTTCCAAAATGTTTTTGGAAAATCTACAGGGGCTTTGGGAACGTCTAAAAACAAAGAACGTTTTTTGTTTTATGTTTTTTTAGTACTTCTTAAATAAAATAGCTGCACTACTTTTTTATTTTGTATCAACTAAGCTTACTATCAACTGTCAATATCAACATCAAATCACTACTCAAACTATTATCCTTATCAGTTAATAAATGTTCCAAAAAAATATTAGATATCTGATATCTCATCAGTCAGTAATAGTGACTTCACAGAACAGCTACCTGAATAATTCTTCAGAGTTATAATAACCTAACTTAAGATGTGGCATATCATTTTGTTGATATCGCTCTTCGCTTTACCATTTCCATCAAGAGCGGCACCCCACCCAACCGGATCACAAAAAAATTGTGGATACCAGGTGACTTATGTTATAAATATCTAGTTTGTGTCAAGGACCTGTTTCAAAGTAACTGCCTTCACTTATAAGTGTATGGTGTTCTTGTTATGTATGTGTATGTTTGATGACTAAAATGCAATGTTATGTTACAATAACAAGTGACGTCAAGCGGCTTACTTTAAACCTTCTACCTCAAAGTCACTGATTCTATAAGTAAAGTCAGACTATTCATTGCGCTTCAGCATTTTTTCATCATATAGCCTATATCTGATTCGAAAATGGTAAAACCTCATAAGAAATCTTAGCAGGCTAAAATTGGGTTTGGAGATAGTTGTAAGTGAAGGGAGTCGGTTTGATATTCGAAATTATCTAGGTATATCGATATTTGAAAGAAATGAATTAATGTTAAAAATTTTGATTATCGATTTTGACATACAGGAAGCTGTGAAATTTTTTTCTAAAAAACTGCATAGGTAAATTTTCCACATCACTAAATTTTCCGGCAGAATTATCCAAAAAGACCAAATTTTTCGTATAGTACATCAAGTAAATTGATGTGACTGAAATGTGTTGTTTGTTACAATTAAATTTTGATTAACACAAGTATTGTGTAACAAATAACATCCCCTAAATAGCACTAAACCAGGCTATTTAAAAATCGAATTGAATCGAATTTAAACATAACTAACTGGCTGGTAGGATTGGGTAGAACTCTGTATTCACAGAAATGATTCCACAGAACCTGTGAATATGACCTTGGTTGTTACATCAATTTGGATTCGAAGTGCAGGCTGGGTTACCAGATCAGTTCGGCAAAATTGGAGAACATTGACTAGCGAGAGCATTTGCTAAGGCTAAACCTAATAGTAACAACTTATGGTAACCCAAGAGCTCAGAATACATTATTACAAAAAGTACACAGTTTATTTCCATGGTAAGACTGAAACAGTAACAATTTAAATTTTGATTGGTTTTTGGTTTGACGACAGGCAAGAATGTTTAGTACTTGTGGTTGCTACATTCAAGGATACAATATTATTTATTTAATTATTGAAAGTTACAGCTAACATCAAACTTCAATATCCAATTTTCATTCCTAACATCGAACCACGGTAGCGAAATAGCAAATTGTAACAATCCTGCATAAATTCTACGAAAATAGTTAAAATGAGAAAAGTATTGCATAAAAATAATGTTAATTCTTTCTGACATGGGCAGAATACAGAGAGTTTTCACATTTTTTAAACGTGTGTGAAGGAACCCTCTTCAGATTCAGATTTCCACACCAATGATTAATGTCATAATATTTTCATAATCACTTTATTTGATTCAGTTTCGTACTTTGATAAAGGATTCTAAAAAAGAGTAAGTAAAAGTAGTGAATATTGTAAATCATTTTTTTTCAGCAGAAAGTAGTTTTTATTTTTTATATATAATTCTGGCCCGTGCAGGTAATCTTGAATAATTCACTATGATTATCACCAAGATAACATAAAAGTAAATGTCATTGTAGCGTATTGTTTTACAAATCAATTTAAATAATTCTGAAAAGATAAACTAGGTTGTTCCTGTGAAGTTATATACTCTCAGTCTGACACAACATAGGTGCATTCTTTACATCGTTATCTAACATTTACGATAAGGTTGATCCAATAAATTTCAAAACAACATGGTTATTGATTAAAAAACACCTGTTCATTCTATTTTTCTACGTGAAATATGAGCCAATGGATTTCTACAACAGCTCATTTTGAGGACATCTTTTCCGTTAAAGATATACTGATCAGTTACTTTCTGCTATATAAGCTTGAAATATATCCTGAAATTTGTTTTGCAGATTTTATCGAAAAATTGTGCAAAACAAGGAATGCTTACATTCGCACACATGAACTATTATCAAAAACCTATAACTCTTTAGAATTGGTATCTATCATACTTGATCAACTAGCCTATGTTAAAAATCATCAATACTACTCAGGTTCCACTTATATTGCACTACCGATCGTTACTTTTTGATACTGTTTCCATATCAATTTGGCTACTACAATTAGATTTATCGAAGTAGAACGTAGCCTTAGAGGTACTATCCAGTAATTTTGAATTTGTATTTAAACAGGATAGTAGTAACAGCTTCTAAGGAATAAGTCGGATGCAGTTTATTATAATCATCCACCTTTAGTTCTATTTTCGCTGCAAAAATTCAATTTAAATAATGTGTGTCTAGTTCGTGTGTATAACAGTATACTTATTAATAATTTACCCTACGTTACATATTTAACGTCATTTCAGTCCTGTCATCCAATAAAAGAAGGATACATCAATGTCCACATTGTACCACACACTCATGATGATGTTGGTTGGCTCAAAACAGTTGATCAATACTACTACGGAAGTAAGTAATTTTTAAGGCTTTGAAGTTATTTTTCTAATTTGAGAGTGTCTTCTTGAATGGCTAGACTGTTGCGCTCGGCCAATTTTGCCACAGTTATCTTTGCGATTATCAACACTGTATAAGTAGAAATCCAAAGGAGTCGTTATTTTTTCCAAAAGGTTTATTCATATTTATATTTGGTACGATGAAAAACAACCAACAAACGAAAATTCATATGTACAGATAAAATGAAATGATAACGATATAACAATAAAAATTTATTAGGCACGTGGAGATATGTTTGAATCGAAAGCAATCTTGAAAAATAATTATATATATATATATATATATAAAATTACTCATGCCTGTCATGTGAAAAATGAATCTAAGGTTTGTAATATTATCACCGATATCATGGATGCATATTCTCTGCTAAGTTTTATTGTTTTTGTATTGTCTAAATAAGTAACTTCAAACGCTAGTTAATTAAATTATATATCGCTTAGTTTATTATATAGGTAGGAAGATATAATTTTTAATCGCTCAAATTAGGAAACAAAAACTGGCATAAAAAATACGGTTTAGCACACGTATGCACCAAATTGATCTGATAATTTTATTATATTCACATAGAAAAGTTTTTTGATTTGGTGCGGCTGTCGCGTAATCATGATCAACAACAGATAATGAGTTTGCTGTTATTTACGAAGCTGTTATATTAGACGCTTCATTCATGTGCAGGAAGGAGAGCCTTGAGGTCCCAGAGGAACGCAGGCATTGATGATGAATACATCGAAACCATATCCATCTACTATCACAAATAAAGATGGATCCCTGAGAATACTATCCAACCATCGACAAGTCGCTCATGTCGCGCCTTATCGGAATTTTTCCATTTTTTTATAAAAAGTGATCGCTATGCGCTATATATAGTTAGATTTTGAGCTCGACGCATATCAGTATTAATATCTAAATTAGATAAGAATAACTACATCTGACAATATTCGAATATTGTATTTAGAGTTATATATTTGTAATAAATTAACATATTTTCAGGACTGAATGGAGTACAAAACGCTGGAGTACAATACATTATAGACTCTGTAGTGGATGCCTTAGCAAAAGATCCAAATAGAAGGTACATATCGATAGTTAAGTGCTGCTCTTTTTGTTATCCGTGTAAAGGCTTGGCTTCAAAATCAATGTTCTAGCCAATCCGACACTTTCATCACTTTTCTATTTTGATATACTCGTAGATAATCCTTATCTGATACCGTATCCGTATTGCTCGTATTTTTCTTTTTTCTGTAAAATTAATCTAACGCGTGTATGGATACTTCGCAGTTATGTATGGAGCATTCGTCTTCACAACCACAATGTAAGAGATTTCTCTCAAAATAAAAGAGACATCGGCGACATATCTAATCCTAACAGTGCTTCACAACTAACAAGATAAGCTTAAGCTTAACACTTGTTCCGCGACATAAATTAAAAATTATCGAATCGCGACGGTTTTCCTGATACTCGACTCGAACGAATAACTTTTTATTGAACTCAACTCGAGCTAAACAAACCTTTCCGTCACTGTGTGGTAAAATCTCCACGACCGTAGCAATCGTCCAGTCTAACTTTTTAGTGTTGTCGCTACCAAAAATGACCAAATATCCAACTTCTACATTGCGTTCACGTTTCTTGTCTTGGAGAAGTTTTAATTGTCTCAGATATTCGTTGCAAAACAGACTGCGTAGACTTTTGCGAAGTGATCGAACTTTCTGCAACCTTTTACACAATCGGGCAAACCGACCTCGAACTGATCGCGTAAGAACATTGAAGTCCTTTGGGCCCTCCGAGAGGTACGTCGGCGTTCTTGCATTTATTATCGACTCGCATTCCCACAACATGCTTGTCACCAACTCCTTTTTACGTTCCACATACACTTCCTCTTCATCACACGTTATGTCCTCCATCGGCCAGCTTCCTTCCGCTCCATTTAACCATCATGGTCCCTCCCACCATCTCGAATCCAGTAGTTGTCAGGGAGAACATCCTCTAGATAGTACATCAGCTGGATTTTGAATACCTGGCAGATGACGCCAATTTTTAATAGAAGTTAGACTCATTAAAAACCATAAACACCTAATATAGGCCAAGAAATGGGCGAGGTTTTTCGCTTCCATCATATTTTTCACCAAAGTGCTTGCTCTCCCACCCTCTAAGGTCAAATTAACTTTTTATCATGACTACTGTAGTCTTCTGGATGAACTTGATAGTAGACTTCTCATCTGGTACACGTATCATACAGTTGTCTACATAAAAACTGTGACTAAGACGTTTTTTGGCGTCTTTGAAGGAAGTAGACTCCGTTTCGCTGGTCTCTCGAATGCACTGAGATATGATAATCCAGGGTAGCAGCAAGAAGAAATGAGCTGCTATTAAGGCAAAAAACGACACTTTTGTGTCTAAAAACAGCTTCTTATCCTTCAGCATCTATCTACCAAATATTTTAGGTATTTTCGATCGTGTTCATCTATACCTATCTGTGAAAATGCTTTTCTAATGTCGGTTTTATCTAAACTTCAACAAAATCGAAGGTATGACTTCTATTAAATTGAGTCCCTTTTCCAAGCAGTGGTCCAGATATGGCTTATTTTCTCTTGAGCTGACGCGTCAAACACCGATCAGATTTATGATCGTGAAAATGATGTGTACTTCCAAAATCCGTTGTCTTTCGAATAATCACCGCACTCAGCCATTCATCCAAAACCTGACAGTATTGCTCAAAAACCCTTCTTTTTTTAATTTCCATGCGGTATAGGTTAACCGTGTCAAGGCACTGTCACAGTGATTTATCTGGTAGTATTATGCGAGATAGCTACAATTCACCATGATGGAACCTGTACAGTAGAGACAGACCGGCCAACTTTATTCGATGTTACAGACTGTATAGGTCCTTTGTAAGGTCCAGTGTATATACTAGATGTCCTGCTCCTTTGATTCTGTTCAATAGCTTTACAGAGTGCTTCGAGGCGCATGCCCACACATACGAGCAGTACTACAGGTATGATCTGAACTTTGTAGAGTAGCAATCATTGTTCTGGCGAATTCAACTTTCTGGGACGAAAAATAACATGCCCTAACATGCTATTATTGATGTTCATTCCCAGAGTCTTGATAGAGATTATGAAGTACCGGCTATCCCTCAATCTCGACAGCTAGAAGACCGGCAAGACACTTTTTTGTCAGAGCTGAGTCTTCTGTGCGTTAAACTGGACTCCATTTATAGATCCACATTCGACAATCCTTTCGATATTCTGATTATTCTGAGAGACATGTTGCTCCCGTCTATATGAGATCTCTCGGAATGGCAGTGGTTTGCTTGGTTGCATGCAGGAAACAAGGGTGCTGTCATCTATGAAGCTGTAAAATGGATTGGATATCATTTAAAACACTCCGAGAGTCTTGATGTACTGCAAGAAGAGCGTTGGAGAAAAGACAGACCCTTGTGGAACACCAGCGTTGATAGTTAATAAATCAGTGTCAAATTCATCCATAAAATCATCGGTTCATGAGGAAACCATCCAGCCACTGGCACATACCCTGTGGCAACCCATAAGCAGAAAGTCTCGCATGCCACACCCTATCGGAAACCTGCGATGTATCGAGTGTGACGACTCGGGACTCTCCATGAAGCTCAATCGATCTGCTCCACATGTGAATTTATGGTTACGGAAGCCATATTGGCGATCATTGATGATTTTGTTTTTGTCCAGGTATTTCAGAAGATTCAGGTTAATGATAGTCTTGATTCTTGATAAAGATCAACATGATGCAGAGACGTTTCTTTTCCCCTTCCTGATGACGGGTTGCAAGTGACTGGTTTACCACCCAGTAGGAAACACGCCTCGCTGATAGGGCAACTTAAAAACTTGGAAAGGAATGATGTAACCTCCACGACGCAATGCTTAGGGAGGATTGCTGGTATTTGGTCTGGATCAGTAGGCTCTCTAGTGTTTCCCGGTGCTGTAACCTTATTTCTGGCATTTTTGAGCTCACGCTTATGGTCCTTATTGTTGAATTAGCAACAAAATCCCGCTCCAATGTGTCTGATTTTTCTTTGGGGATGGAGATGATCGAGCCATCTACTCTCATCAGACAACCTACCGCGCTGGAGAAGCGCTGTGAGAGGATAAATGTTTATTCTCATTTACTTGCACATCTGTAATTATCGAGGACTGAGCTCATTTCAAAACGTTGAAGCTCTCCAAAAGACGTATTGCTCTTTCCAACAGCTTCTAATCACTTCCTTATACATGCGAAACTGGCAATGATAGTTTGATCTGAGCCTTGTTCCGGTTAATATAATTCTCTACAGAGAAAGAGAGGGAAGGGCCCAGCTTCTGGGTCGCTGACCTAGCAAATTTTGCAAGTTGGTCATGCTGGAAAACGTAAATGTTGATATTAACGCACCAATGCTTGATATTGAATTCAATCGTGCTTCGATGTTTCAATATCTATCCAGATGGTATTAGTTTGACCGCTTCCATGCACGTCATAAGATTGCTATCATCTCCAAAACTGTAGATTCCACCATGTCATGACTCGATAAGAGAAGGTATTACATCACAACTTTAATAAAATCCTTGTATTTAAAGATTTCATGGACACAGACCGTCAATTTGCAATTGTCCTTCACTATGCAGACTTCGCATCTTAGAGTTAGGTGGTAATAAGCACAGTGAAATCGCCGATAGGTTTCAATACGGGATTATATATATATTATAGTCGCCAATAGAAGTGTTATCAAAATACATACAAAGCTTACTAATTATCCAGTAAACCTTTGAAATTATTTTAATAGTCTTCTACTGGTATTCGATTGTTCAGAGCCCTGTTGTAAATACGTGATCTGCAATTTAAGTGTTTCAACAGTATATGTCCCAGAAATGAGAACTCTGCATATTGAAGGACATTTGCAGTTTGATGGACTGTTCGTTACCTTATATTGGCATTTGGATATATTTGGAGTTTTATAGCTGAATGGATTGAGTAGGCATGACACCTGATTTTGGAACTTTTTAATGCACTTACTTATATTTCGATGTATGATATTTTTGATATAAGTAAATCAATCTTCCGGCATACATCAATATTGCCAATGTAGAGAAAATTTTTCTGATCGCTAGGTTTATATATGTGGAAACTGCCTTCTTCTGGAAATGGTGGATCAAACAGGATGACACAGTAAAAGATCAAGTTAGAAGGTATGTCAACAATGGACGCCTGGAATTTATCAGCGGTGGATGGAGTATGAACGACGAAGCTGCCACTCACTATCATTCAATTATAGATCAGATGACTTGGGGACTCAGGTAAAATTATAATCGATTCTTTTCGGGAACTCTGCCAGTGATGATTCTTTAGTCTTTGTGGTCTGAAAGCCGCTCTTCGCAATAGCCTACAGGGAGTCACTGTAAATCAATGTTATTGTGGGGATGTAGAGGTCGCTTGTGGTGGACGATTGTGGTTTGTTAATCTGGAAGTTGGGATGGTATGGTTAACAATTTTTCCCACATACCAAAAGCATCCACCTTGCGTAAGCCTAAGGCTTCAGTGGCATTTATTCACGCTTATTAAGATTGGATTATAAGCGATTTGCTAGTTCAGAAAATAACTAGCCTTTTCCATTTAACGTCCTTTATCTCACAAGATAGGCATCAAGATACACAACAGAACATAAGAAAATGTCAGATTATCCACAGACATTTAGTTTTGCATATTTCTTGACAATTTTTATTAAGAATTTTTTTGGTGACGGTGAAAATCAAAAAACAGCTCATTATTTTGTCATAAGTACTTAAACTACTGCACATAATTATCGTTACAAGCAATTTCTTAAGCCAACTTCATGACTTTGTATTTCCTAAAATACTCTATGGTTGTTTTAAGAAAGCAGGTCAATTTTCGAAAGGTATTTTGAATCAATGACAACAACGTCTTAAGTTTTGAACTCAAAGTCATGCATTTTGAAATAATTCACTGGCTCTCCATTTTGTAGGAAGATCAGGTGATTTTTTTGGAAATAACGTTTAATAGATAGTAACCATGCCCCGGGATGTTTTTGGAATTTTTGGAATCTCTACTAGGGTTTTCATATTGTTCCGTTCTAAACCAATTTTCTTTGCTTTATGAAGTGCATTAATTAAATTAGTCCTTGCTTACTTCTATCCCTCTCCTGAAATTTGAAAACCTAAAGACATGTACAATGGTCTATTTAGGAACTTAAACCAACAAAAAAAATCAGTTCTTTGTTCACCATAATGATCCATGTGAAAAATGAGAACAAGTACACTAGAATGAATCAAAGAAATCTATTTATTGGATTAACATTCAAAACCTTGTTGGGCCACCTCTATTTTGAATTACAGCCCCAACCCTCTTGGACATAGAATCCAGTCCAAGTCTGGTAATCAAGTTTTGGGGAATAGCTTCCCATTCACGCACAATCGCTTCCACCAATTCTTTCAGATTTTCATATTCATTGTCGATTCAAACTCAACTTAAGGTTACTCTACACATGCTCTATGCGATATAACATATTATGCAGAGTGATGTTTGAGAGATATTGTTTTAGCCTTACAAATAATTTTGGGACCGACTTTGTTTTGGTCGATGTCAATACTCGTCATCATCGAGCAAGAATCGTCAACCACTTGCTTAGGGAAGACAATATCAATCGAATAATTTGACCTGCAATTTCGCCGGACATGAACTCTATAGAGCAAGCGTGAAGCAACCTTGAGTTACATTTGAATCGACAAAGTAATGAATATCAAAATTTGCAAGAATTGCGCGATTGTGCGTTAATCGGAATCTATTCCCCTTGCCTGACTTAGATATTCTATGCACGAGAGGATTGAGGACGTCATTCGAAACAGAGTCGAACCAACAAGGTTTTGAATTCTAATCAAATCAATATTTTTCTTTGACCTACTCCAGATTATTTGTTCTCATTTATCATATGAACCATTATGGTGAACAAAGATCTGAGTTTATTCATGTTCTAAGTTCCTAAATAAACCATTTTTGTGTCATGTCTTCAAGGAGAAATCTTTACTTCAGAAGGAGAGGAATAGAAGTTAGCAAAAATTAAATTAATAAGTGCACTTTAAAGCATAGAAAATTGGTGTAAAACGGCAAATTAAATTTTTTTTAAAAAACATTTTCTTTTCGAGAACCATAGTTGATATTACCAAAATCCCAAAAACTTATCGAGTTATGGTCAATATCTAACGTTACGTCCAAAAAATATCACCGTAGGCTTCCTACAAAATGGGGAGCCAGTGATTTTTTTTCAAAATGCGCGAGTCTGTGTTTTACCCTGTATTATAACCTGCGCACAAAATTCAAGAAGTTCTTGCCATTGATTCAAAATACGATAAAAATACCCTTCGATGTCTGCTTATTTAAATCCGTTCAGTACTTGAGGAATTACAAAGATTCTCTCGAAAAATACCCCCACTATAGGTTTGTACAGTGTGCGTCATAAACATATATTGAAATTATCAGAATAAAACTTTTCTGACATAAGGCCTGGTTTCTCTGGCTAGATCGCCCGAAATATTTCGGTGATATAGGTAGAACGAAAAGGTCGGCAGCGTTTTCGGTGCAACCCAGTGTATGTGTGATACATTGTAGCGGATTCAATAAATTAATAAATTTATAAAATATCGGAACGAAATTTCGGGAAAGTGTACGGACAGGAGTTCGTCGGAATCAACACAGTTCACCGTTCGGCGACACTTGTGTTGCTTTTGTATATAATAATAATAATAATAATAATAATAATAATAATAATAATAATAATAATAATAATAATAATAATAATAATAATAATAATAATAATAATAATAATAATAATCTTTATTGGAAATATACATAAAAAATTATTTACTATAGGTGTTATAGGCATAGTAGAAAGATGTCCACGAAGAAATATCACAAATTAGACTTATCTGCGCTAGAGGATGAAATATTAATTGAAAAAGTAAAAGAGAATCCTCCTTTATATGCAAAAAATTGAAAAGTCACAAGGACATGAAAATGAAAGATAATATTTGGGCAAAAATCCATTTTTAATTTTAAGATAGCTACCTACACTTAAAATGCAAGAAGCACCTAGTAAAATTTTATAAAGACTGAAATATATCGCAACAAAATCTCCAGACAAACCACGGAGAGACGAAACTTCTGAACGAACTGAATTCGGGAACCTAGAGCGTTTGTTCGCGAATTTTGGCCGAAATATTTCGGGCTTGATCTGTTCAGAGAAACCAGGCCTATAGAATAAATCAATAGTAGTATATAACGATGATCATTTGAAGGAAGTGAACATTGGGATTTTATTTCTTGAAATATCAGACTAGAAATAGCAGAAGTAGAAGGAATGTCAAAAATTGATTTGAAAGTTCTTTATCTATATTCCAAAGGTTTGGAATATGGATTCAGTTTACTATTGGGGAAAAGTCCCTGGATGGACTATTTGTGGTAAATTTGCACAGACGTGCCATAGAAAGCAAGATAAATCAGTTATGAATAAAGTTTGGTTATCGATAAATTTGGACGACAGTCATGTCATTTTCTGCTTTTGCTATATAAATTACAGTATATAAAGAGATTTATTACTGAAAATTAATTAGCACTATAATGGTATCTGGTGGTAGCCAAAAGATATAATTAGAAAATTTTACATTGAGCAGCTTATTTGGCCTCTTCTGATTCACAGGCAGATATTATCCCTAGCCTCCAACCATCCTTCCTCCTTCATCCCCACTCCTCCGCCATCAGACAAATCTCATCCTGGTCCTGCCCGCAGAGTTTGGCTCAATATTCCTCTGTTTAAGTTGAGAACTGTTTCTGATTTTTGTCCGTCTGCCCAGAAGTGATGCAAGCATTGCATGTCCTCACAGCCTTTGAGCGATATAGCAGCTCGATTTTTCTTTCTCTGTTTCAGAAAGTTAAACGACTCATTTGGTGAGTGCGGTGTACCAAAGATGGGTTGGCAGATAGACCCATTTGGGCATAGCAGGGAAATGGCTTCTATCTTTGCTCAACTGGGATTTGATGGAGTACTTTTAGGCAGAATCGATTACCAGGATAAGGAGTTCAGGCTGAAGACAAAGACGCCAGAGATGGTTTGGAGGTCAAGTGGAAGCTTAGGTACGGTGTGCCATCTGTTATACATAAAAAATGTTAAATGTTCCAAGTATTCTTGTTACCACCCAAGCTAAAGCGAGAAAGAAATTAGTGATATGAAAAAAATTAAATACTATGTGGCCACAAGTTACAGTCAAATAATTTTTCAGGAGAAGCTAGTGAAATCTTCACCGGAGTGCTTTACAATCATTATACCTCACCATCGGGATTCTGTTTCGACGTCTTTTGTAGCGACGATCCAATCATAGACGATAAAGACAGCTTCGATTACAATGTTGATGGACGGGTAAATATAAGTAGATGCTTGGTTTCGTAAATAAATACATGAATATATTGTAGGGAATTCAAGGGCAGTATAGCGAATCAGCTCTATGGAATTTTTGTTCTAATAAATTGTCCAGATAAAAATATTGTGTAATTAAGACACAGTTAGACAAATGAAACCCTTTTTTAGTAACGCGTTCCGATTTATATTTATATCATCGTCGGACTGTCAAATTTGAATGTTAATAAGGCTACTCAGGGTTACATGCCAACTAACTAACTAGATTCTATCATGGATACAAAACTAGAGCTCTCGAATCTAGCATAATATTTTCCCTGTCTAGCTATCTTTCTATTAAATTATTTTTCCTTTCTGCTGTCTGTCATAGGGAAAATATTCTTTTGGCAATTGCATTTACACTAGTGTTAAGGGAAACCCCTACAAAACCTTAACCATCGCCGTCAAGATGTCCTCAAGATATTTCATGTGATAAACTATATTATTTCTTCATATATTTCACGTTATAAGATATTTTATTCCATAATCTAATTCATTCTTCTCAATACATTCTATAAGATATTTCAAGAGTAACATAACAAGAATACAAATAGATGGAAACTTACCTATCGATAATAATTGAGTTTAAAAGATCATTCTGTTCATTTGCTACAATGAAATCAGGGTTTCACAGATATTTTTGAATCTCTAATGTTTTCATGAAATTTAAATCATGTATTTTATTACAAGTATCAAGTACACTCATTCTATTTTCGATGCCAACTTTATGATTAGTATCAAGTAATTACATAAGGCACAGAACGCACATGAAATCTTATAAATACTTGACTTAGAAGTATTTGGTTTTTTCTCCTTTGCATTTATTAAATATGATCTTAAGTTAGGTGTTGACCTATAAGCTATATTTATTTGATTATTATACACTGTTTTTATTGTTTTCAGTATCTTATTGCTAACGTTTCCAAAATATGTAACTGTAATGTACCTGCAAAACGGAAGACGACCAAATAGATTTAAATTTTAACAGTTTGAGAACTCGGAAAAAAGTATGCGTTAGTGAGATTTGCACCCGTATCTCTCTAATTCGATCACAGCGTATTTCCAATCACAGCTCTATAATGCCATAACATATTCTATTGCCGACACGCTTTTGAGAGGGATAGGTTCAGCCCCACCACGATATCATTCACCGCAATCTCTGCAGACATCCCATCTAGCAACAATTATAAGTTGGATCAGATAAATATCTGGTCTTCAGTTGCAATATGCCGCTGAATGTAAATGTTCAACGTTACCAACATGTGCGAGAAAAAACTAAGAAATTTTGTATATAAACAAAAGCTACAACTTTTTCCCCTGAGTACTGAAGCTCTTGTTAGAATTCATTCATTCAACCCCTTCACAACTTGATTAAAGCACCAATTCCGTATTACAAGAATTTAAAATACACAATATCAAGCTAGTAACAAAGCCCTCTTCAAGTCTTCTATGATACAACTGATTTCCTGTCTTCAAATAATGAATTCATACGGAATATTGAAGATTTCACTGTTATTCTAACCATTTTTTATTTTTTAAGTCAACTATTCGATGTATTGATCGACATGAATATACAAAGGGGCCTACATGCAGCATATTCCATAGCTAAAGCTGAAATAAAAATATATTTACTTAGAATTCAAGAGTAAACCATTACGAAGCCCTGCAGGAATATAATGGTATAATAACGATTCGTCAAAAATCGATTTGATAATTTAAAGAGAATCACAGCTAGATTATATTATAATATTGTTGGTTCTCATATAATATATAGGTAATATCTTAATTGTGTTTATCCTCTATGAGTAGTACAGCAACAGATTTACGTCGGAACATGTTTTTGTTATAATTAAAAAATATTAACAACTACAGCAGATCGATTAAGACGTCCACAATATATAAACGTAGAGTTTTCGTCGCTATATATGTATATGCTACTTATATGAAAACTGATATTTTCATATTATTTTGGTATACCTAAATTTGGTAAGATTTAGGTATGTAGGTATAGTCAATACTGTAGTCTTTTCTCAATAATTGATATTTTCATCGACCAGAGAAAATTAAATGAGTAACTCCTGAGCTAAGTTTATTGTGATGTTATTGTTGAAGTCTGCCGTCATATTACTGTAATTAGAGATTATAATGAATATTTATGACATTATCAAAATTTTACAATAAGCCACATTCTGTTAGTGGGGTTATAAGATTTGTGTATACTGAACAGTACCTAGTGTATGTATATGATATGCTCTAAATGAACATATCAGAGGAACATAGATTGGCCTTAAGGCAAATAGATTACTCTAATATTCCTCAATCTTTTTCCATCTATTCTACGTTAGAAGGTACATCGTATCTAACGTTTTTAAGACTTGTAAATAGCCAAATGAAAGTAAATATTGTACAAGGTACAACAAACTTTGGTTATTCAAAGCCAAAAAAAATTTAATTTGAAAAAGTATATAACGGCCTCGATGCAATACTGACCACATTCTGACGGTGACTCTTCTACATACTACCTACATATACAAATTAAACTACAGACTGCCAAACAATTTTCATCATATCATTTCTACAATCTGTATGCTCAAAGTATGTGCTTTGACTTTTAAATAAAAGAGTAGTTACACTTAATCTTCAGTCATAGCATATGAATTTGTGAAGTGTTGATTAATATAAGACCTTCTTCCAACATAGGTAGACGATTTCTTCGCTTACCTCGACAATCATTCTAAGGTTTACCCCACTAACAACGTCTTGGTGACAATGGGTGGAGATTTCACTTACCAGCTGGCGGATAGCTGGTTCAAAAACCTGGATAAACTGATAAGGTAACCAGTTTTTGAGTTCTAGGTGGACCAGTTTGTCTCTTATCTTCTAACATGACAGAAACCTCATGTAGATTGTAGATGCTCTTACTTGGTGAAACTCTATCATCATACAGTTAAAATAATCGTATATTCAAAGCGTATTTTCACAAATAAAACTCTCTATTTCAAAATTTTGATTTCGGACTTCCATTGTCTATAAAATTTTTTAGTATCACGACGTTTCAATTGATATGCTATCTTTAATCGTCTTCAGGTGAACTGTTCACGTCATCGTCTTCAGGTGAACTGTTCACCCGAAGACGATTGAAGATAGCATATCAATCGAAACGTCGTGATATTCAAAAATTTTATAGACAATGGAAGTCCGAAATCAAACTTTTGAAAAATCTACCTTGTCTACAAGTTTCAAACAAAACTCTCTATCTTACTTGTTTCCGTTGTTATAAATCAATTCAAAATGTCAAAATAAATTCCTTGTCGTAAGCTGTTGATGGTCAGTAGCTTCCTATAGAAGCATTTTATCTATATATAGAAAAGTATGTTTTTTTGTACACTGCTTATGTATCAGTCCGTAATATTTGGGTAATACATAATGTTACTTCAGCTACGGAAATTTGAGACAACAAAATGGCTCCAAATACAACCTGATATATTCGACACCGTCCTGTTACGTCAAGGCTATCCACGAAGAATCATCCAAAGTAAATAAAAAATGGCTTGTCAAGACAGATGACTTCTTTCCTTATGCTTCGGATCCGCATGCATACTGGACCGGATACTTTACATCCAGACCGACACTCAAACGTTTCGAGAGGGCAGGAAACAATTATTTGCAGGTACATAGAACTTTGATAACCTTAGGTCTCTATTCACTAAACCGTGTCATAGCATGACCGTAATGGGGCCATGCCAGGCACGAGACAGAACTTCTTGATCACAACCACAGCAGCATAAGAAGGAGGAGAGACAGCAGCGTCACTCCGCTATAATACTCAGCTTGTTCCAGAAAATTGTGTTCCCCGGAAAAGCTACTACTACTCTACAAAGGTCAGATCAGGTCATCTCAGAAATACTGCTGGCATGTGTGGTGATCCGATCTGAAGCACTCCCTGAAGCTTATAGACTCAATCCAGAAAAGAGCAGTACATCTGGTGGATGTTCCTGGTTTTACAAAGGATACAGTTTCCTATTCTATATATTCTACCAAGGAGGTTTCGACCGAGCTCTCTTGTAGAATGATACCAGGAGTCATCAATCACTAGAGGAGTCCAACGGACGCATCCTCACCATATCGAGCTTGCTCTAAATATATATTTTAGCCTTTTCGCGACAGCTGATGTAATTGATATTGTGTTCATTCAAATGATCTCTTCAGTAGTTTTCACTGCTAGACACCCAAATGGGCAATTTCTAGTATACGTGGCACTTGCGCAAAATGGCACTACACCGACATGTACACAAATAGCGCTAATATACTACTCTTAATTGATGACCAAAGTCATCTAGGCTAGAGATACTGCCAATGTCATACTGTGTGAGTTTAATGGCAATATTCCTTGATCATGAATGAATCGCTTACACTGATTTGTGGGGATTTCATGCTGATTTTCTACTGTACTTGAATTATTATGGTACCGCTGAGATGTTCCAACTCAATGTATCAAAAGCTTTCAAATTTTCAATATAACACGCAAAAACCATGGCTACCAATTTATGGCAAAAACGTTAGCCGTTTGTACTCGTATGTATGATTTGATGGATTTCATTTATTTACTTCCCAAGTCACATGTTCTGTTATAGGTATTCTGCGATTGAATATGAACGATTTCCGTGGTTCTATAGATAAATATAATCGAAACAAACAATTTCTTATCCAAAAGTGCAGTGATGGAGCAAATATTGGAGAAAAATTATAACTCTATATATAGACTAGTTTGTCTGGTACTATTTATCCTGGAAGGCGGCTGGCTTTTCAAGCTAAATTTGAATTTAACCACTGTAATAGAAGGACTTACGCAATTTCTCAATATCCGTTTCTATATATCTCGAATTGCTTTTCTCTTTCTGTAATTCTTGTCATGGAGTGTTTCTGTCTTACTTTTTCCAACAATGCCTTCGAAATCCCTTAAAATATGAATCGATTCTATAATACAAGATCAAACACATTTTCAATCAATTACGAACCGCTTCTATCAACTTATAATACGTATATAGTAGATGCTCTTAAATCATTAAGCTGGAATTGTTCAATGTATCTACATGGTTTCACAAATAAAATTCTCTTTGAAAGCAGCATAATACAAAATTTAAAGAGTAAAGTGAAACACATCCCATTAACCGACTTTTGATTGTGATACCTTGTGTAGAAATTGCACAATTTTACCTTAATTGACCCACTCAGCGAAATAACCTGGGAATTATTTGATTTTCGATGGGACCTATGCCTGTCACACCTAATAAACCTAAAAAACTACAGATTTTGCTGATCTGACTGTTATGCTTTTCAAAGAAGGCTTGGATTTTCATAATTTAGATTTGCAAGCAACTATACGCCTTGACCGACTTGGGACCAAAAGATGAAGTCGACCTGAATGTATTGAGAGAGGCCATGGGTGTCATGCAACACCATGACGCAGTCAGTGGTACTGAGAAGCAGCACGTGGCTCATGACTACGTAAGGTTGCTATCTAGAGGATTTGATGAGTGTGACATCATCACTAATGCTGCTTTGAGGTATGTGTCTTCAACAGTATATTAGTTACAGCTGAAGGTGTTGGTTTATCGGACAATCCTATAGTTCATCAGTTGACTATGGACAATTAGAGATTTGTCTATGCAATTTTGAAGCTTGACATTGCTCAACATCTCGTTAACTTTAATTATGTTCCAGCAAAATTATAACCCAAACTACAGCGAATCGTGGAGGTAGCATTCCTGCTCAACCAGTTACAGTCCAGTTCAACTCATGCCCTCTACTCAATGTCAGTCAGTGCCATTTCACTGAATCGAGAGACTCATTTGTCATAAGTGTTTATAACCCTCTGAGTAGGCCAGTTTCCGAGTTTGTCAGGTTACCAGTGACTGCAACTTCTTACAGCGTTAGAGGACCTGATGGTGAGTAGATCTTATTTTACTTCCCACAGATGTGCAAGGGAATTATTGTAATAGCGAAAATGTTCGAACTGGAGATAATAAGCTTGATGGAGGTTTTATGATCTCACAATCACAAAAATCAATGTCACTTATTTCCGCCTATCTATTTGTCGATCTGTTGAACGCCTACAACGATTTCGATCAAATTTTTGGAGGGATATGATGTGGTACTACCTGTTTCCACATCGGCGAATCATTGGTAGTGAAGTATTAATCAAAATCAGGAAATTATCAAAATGTTTCCGGAGCTTTTGAGCATTCTCGTAGCAAAAAAAATTATTTAAAGGAAGCAATACCTACTTTATTTCATTTTGATCATCTTTCATGTAGTAAATCACTCGTGAGTCAATTACTACGTGCTCAAAAACATCTTGATACTAATTATTTTCGAAGCTCTGACTGTCGATTTGCAAGTGTAGCCTTTTTACTTCCCATGCCAATTGGTGTACGGTAATCATGAACAATTCCGAATTCGACACATATACGAGTACATCACGAAAAACCATGTCACTCATTTCCGTCGGTCTGTCTATCTGTCTGTTTGTACTTCATCTCTATAATTCGGAAAGAACTATTTTGGATTTAGATTATACTTTGACAATAGGTTACTAGTGAGGCAAGGACGAAAATACTTTGTAATTTTTTAAAATCGATTCTGTGGCGGCGGATTTATCGTGAAAACAAAAAATAAAATAAAAAAAGCTCGAACTTTATTTTTGGACGTTTCAGAGACCCCTGACTATTTCCTAACTAAAATTTGCGGAAGCAAAAATGGGGTTTAGGATGGTAAAGGAGAGATCTCAAAATAATTAAATGTTGGTTAAAGGTGTCGTATCACGAATACAATTTTGACTCCGGTAGTACTTCGTATTTTTTCAGAAATAGATCCAGTGGCAGAAGAGTGTAATACTGATACTAAAGCTACGTATATATATATATGACAAGACGCGATATATCCGGTCTATCGCTCGAGAGATATTGTGCTGACAAACATGAACGAACTATTTCGGCAGCGGCACTCAGGCGATAGCATGCGCCTGGCAAAACTTTTGAGGGAGATCATATTTTCGAAAGGAATCTAATTCAAGGAAATCTCATTTTCCTTAAGGGGACGATTTTTTCTGTTTTAGTTTTAGCAGCTTTTACTACAGATTAATGCATTTTAACCGAGTTGGGACCTCAAATGACGGGATAAGTAGTATTTAATATCTTAAAGAATGGCGTCAGTAAGTTGACTTTGTTCTTGACATGCAGTTTTATCAGTTTATAGGACATTGTGATCGGATTTTAGAGGTGCTGATCCACTTAAGCTTAATTTGAGGAAATATGTAAATTTTTCAAAATATAAAACATTTGAGATTTTTTTCTGATCATAAAATATCAATATTTTTTTAATTCAATGTCAATAGCTCTAAAGTTCGATATAAATACTTATTTCTGAATCGATACTACCAATGCGTGGGAAGTAGGATGCCCTTCCTTGTCACCCAAAAATCTCAGTTTCTGAATCTCCGCTCGTGAACCATATATAATGAACAATTTGAAATAGAAAAGACACCAAAAATGCGATGCCTCAATTTTTTGCTTGTATCTGAATAAGAACTGAAGTTGAAGTAAAATATTAAGAACATATGTTTGATTTTATTTCTAAGCAAGAAGTGCACATAAAATGCAAGGAAAACCTCCTTTTTCTATACAACACACTCAGTTACGTGTATTGTGCCAATAATGAAGTGTAAGATGCATATTTTATTCTTTTAAAACTGATTAAATTGCTTTCACTATGCTGAAGCAAGTATCGAAAATAATTGACAGCAAACTTTCAACCCAACTTTATACTGATTAATACAGAACATATATTTCAGGTGAGCAACTTCAGACTCAACTGATTCCAATAGCAAAATCAATACTTACCGTTCCTGGAAGAGAAAGCAATGCAACTGTAGAGCTGATATTCAGAGCTACAGACTTACCTCCCCTCGGGTTCAAGTCTTACTACGTGGAAAGAATAGAAGGAAATACTGTGTCACAACCTCAGATGTCAATAGATAGCAAAGGGGTGGGATATATTTTTCTTCATAAATAGAAAGAAACTCTTTTTTCAGAAGTAACATTAACCTAGTCACACTTTCTGATCGTAAGATGAACTGTAACGTATATGCTTGTTTGAATATACTGTTCTTTTTATACAAATTCGCATTGAGAAACTTAGAAAAAACATACGCGGGGTTCGAACCACGCATCGTCTACCTGCTGGCGGACGCTCTACTAAGTAAGGTAGACATCAATGTTATGTATACACTCCCCGACAAAAAAACGTTCCATCTGAGCTTCAAACTCGCACGTTGTTCATATCTAGAGACACATCGCCAACGTCTTGGAACAGTAAATATCTCGCTGCAGTGACAGACTGTCTCATCATTAGTATCATAATTGAGTGACGTATTTTAATGAATGGTACCAACATCCGTGACAGATATTCGCATTTAGAAAATCGAAAAAAATCTGGCATATCGCGGGATTCTAACCACACAACTTCTGCCTTCGTAGCTCAGTTGGTCTAGCATCTACTTGCCAAGTAGAAGAAGTGTTGTTCAAATCTCACTATAACCGTAGGCCAAACTTTTTCCGAGTTTATAAATTCAAACGTGTATCTGTTTCTATTTTGCGGGTTAGCAAGACTCTTTGAAGAAAAAACCTGTCAGTAGAACATGATTAGATACCTTTACTGCCACAAAATACTGGCGATGTATTTTTAAATACGAACAACACTAAGTAGAGATGGAGTATAACGAACTTGCGAAAGCATAGTTGTAGAGATATGACAGGCAGTCCAAGAGGTTCATAGCAGGCTATTGAACCGGAGGAGCGATTCACTCCTCTTGTTGGTAGAGATCCTCACAGGTCACTGCTGATTGAACAGGCACCTGACATTCATAGGAGTGGTCAAAAACCCAATCTGTCAGAAGTGCTGGGAGGAGAACGAAACCTCGTTCCTCTTCCTGGGTGAGAAAACCTTAGGGCTGAGGTGTTCGTCACAGCAGAGTTTGACAGGAAAGAGTGCTACTAAGCGGAATGATCGGACTTCATGAACTTCATTAAAATGTCTGGAAGGTTCGACACTAACGAACTACCATGTCTGCCACAGTTCTAGTGATGGTCCTCGGGGTCTTCAAAAAGGGCCAACTTGCCAGGCTTTGCCTCCCCATTACTACTACTAGGTAGAGAGTTAGACAGGAGAGTATACCTAACCTGACGTTTGAATTGATTCAAAGATATGCCTGCATAGCTGAACTGGTTGAGCATCTCTTCCGTAATCAGAAATCGTGTGGTTCGAATATCGCCATAGGCTAGATTTTATATGCCACGTCACGAAGCGGGCAAGTATTGCATTCACAAAAATGTTCCATTCAATTCATGTTTCCGAGTTTCTGATTGCAAATTTGTATATGTGTTACAATCTTACAGACTAGCAATGGAAAAGATAGAAGAATCTTTTTTTAAAATATAATAAAGTATTATTTTATTTTTCAAGTGTATTTTAGGTATATTGTATCATCATCACTATATACGTACTATATAAAATACATTTCTTAAACCAACAACTTCAGGGCTCAACTGATGAGCAGTACCTTGGATGTCTTAGAACGGAAAATGTTCAATCATACAGAGCAATATTCATCCCATTCTAGGAGATATATAAGCCATAATTTCAAACATATATCAAATGTACAGGCAATACAAAGCAACACAATGTTTATGTGAAACATAAATTAATCAAAACGGCGTTTTATATCAAAATATTGTGTAGACAATTGAAGCCTAAAATAAAGCTATAAACTCGTACGTCGTCAACAAACAAAACCTATATCTTCATCTATTTTCAGGACACAAAATTTGAAATAGATGAGAACACCGGCCTAATAAGCCGTGTTTACATGAATGGACGAGATATTCCTTTGACTCAAAACTTCTTGTATTATGAAGGATTCGTAGGAGACAACACAGTATTCAATAATAGGTATGTAACTTGGAAACCTCATTTTTGTAAGTTTCTCTGGCTTATGTCCTGTCTAGTCTAGATCTAAGGGCAATATTAGGAGCGTTAACCAAATGCAGCTTTAAACGATATATTATAATATTTATGAACCGAATTGATCACGAGACACAATGAAACTTTCTCATTCTTCCCATAGTAGATTTAAATACCATGAGTATCTCGGTACTTTTTGAAAAGACTACCTGGCAGATGACAGACACACCAAAGAAAATGAGTTTTTTGTCCATTCACTCAAAAAGCATACCTCAAATTCGGAATATCTCACAATTAGTTCCACCACATACTGTCTATACCAGTGGCGAATCCATCGAGGGGACAAGGGGATCATGTCCCCTCCAAAATATTTGGCCACTGAAGAAATTACTTTTCTATTGTTATAAGGTAACTAGGATATTGATGCATAACCTGAAAAAGTAGTAGACAGATTCTCCAAAATAGGAAATCATCGATCGATGTGTAGATCCTATCAAAACAAATGAATTAAGAATGAGAATATATAATATGCTATGTGTTTTAGTAAATTATCATATTGTCCCCTCCCGAAATCCTTCTCTGGATCCACCCCTGTCTATACATACTTTTTTTTATAAATATAATTGTAGATCTTCTGGGGCTTACATCTTCCGACCCACTGGCCCAGCACAGCCGGCCTCTCCCTCGGCGAAGACTACAATCTTTAGAGGCGCATTAGTAGACGAAGTCCATCAAGTTTTCAACGATTGGATTAGCCAGATTGTGAGAGTGTACGCCAACGAAAGTTATGTAGAGTTCGATTGGCTCGTCGGCCCCATACCCATCATTCCGTAAGTATGCGTCAATGAATTTAATTTTTACTTGAAAAAATTCATAAATTAGGTTCAATTTTGTACTGAAAATATCTATTATATGCTGACATAGATCATTTCAATACTTAATTTGATTTATTTTCCCATAACAACTTTTAAAGCAAAGGAAACACGCAAAAGAAAAATGTTCTACACAACGCTTATTGATTTCGACGCGCTGGAACTGAATTCAGTAATTTTAACACATATACCGTCTAAATCTTGAATAAATACCCCAAAAATGTGCAATATTTGCCAGATTGTTAGCAATTTTTCGCGATTCACTACACATTTTGATGGTGTCTGAACTGAACTAACTGGTTCAGATTGAACGCGTTAACTTAAAATGAAAAAAGCTGGGTCTGTTCAAACATATATGGATTCTTTCTTGTCGACCTACTGCCACAAAAACAGCAATGGTGTTATGTCCATTTAGATTCGGATTCAGCTGTATCATTTGTGAGCATCTCGGAGACTACTCAGAGGGCTCATGTTGTGCAGAAAATAAAATCCCGTTGCAATGTATTTTAACAAATATTTCAAGACTTCCGAAATACAAATATTAGATGTTACAAATATAGTCCAGTTCAGGATGCAGAATTCAAACAACTACTCTGAAAACAAATATCGTAAGCCATCAAGCTTCTGGCTGCTTCAACTGCTCAAAAATGCTTTATGCCTATCCCTAGATTGACTTTTGGAAGATGCTTGTTCGAGGTGTTGTAAATATTAGCTGGTAAGAATGCACTAGTTGAGCCTCTAAAGTTTCTTGTACGAGACAGCTTCGATCAAAAATAACCTATAACAAATTCTATAGATTGAGGACAGCTACTTGCCTTCGATGTTCCAACGTGTAGCATTTTTTGTGTGTAGGTTCAGACACGGCCACTGGACATAATGGCTGTTTTTAACGGGGCTTAACGCAAAATCGCTAGCCCTGACAGCGCCTACAAGCGCTGCCTCCTTCCGTTGAACGGCTTTTAACAGCATGATAAACCCATCTTTTGTTGTCATGTTATGTTATTTTCACGTGTCTGCATCGCCATATTAATTGTTCCATATCTTTAAAATTTAGTCGTGCATCTCGTATTTCATTAATTCGTGGCGCTCCTAACTTTTTAATAGCCCCCTATCAACCTGCTATAAACACTCATCTCCAAACATCGCGCACGGTGACGCTGCCCATTGAAAAATTACGACGTCAAAGTCCTAACATTAACTATACTGACGAGTCTAGGCTAAAGACGAAACATGCATGTCTATATCAGATCTGATGCATAGTAGTGAGCATTTAATGCCAATCATATGTCAGATACTTACTACCCAGCTTATACTGCAAAATAATATAGCTTTCGTTGAACACGACTTCACTTTCATTATTCGTAGCGAAAATCCCGTTATCGTTAAACATAATTTCAATAATTTAAATTCAAAGATGAAAAACTCCATTCACAAGTCGGTGAGGATGACACATTTGCGGTGACAATTGTGACATGACATGAAAGCGTTTCCGCTAACCAAAACAGCTTATTTAAAAGCTTTCCTGCTAACTTGTTCTTCATAGACTAGTTAGCCGAAAGCGCCCACGAGGATAAGTCCAGAAGCTTCTGGGAATGCTTTGCAGCGGATCAACATACATATATGCGAGCAATATTCCAGCAATGTCATGATCGCAGCCTTGTAAGTAGTAGTAGCTATTATGGGACAAACCTCTAGCTTGTGACATAATCATGGACCTAGGTCGACGTCCCAGAAGCTGGGAGTTGTTTTCCGCTGCCGAAAATTATATTCACCGGAACTACTCTACTCTACAAGGCCCAGATCAGAGCATCATTAGAATAATACTCGCATGTTCGGCGATACACGCTGAAGCTGCGATAAGAGATAAGAGCATACTTGTAGACGCGCCTCGGATAGCAAAAGTACCTTCACATCCTATAACATCCAATTAAAGTGGCAGGTCTGTCTCTACTGACAAATATTAGACCGAGTTGTCTTGAATAGACCGAGAGCCATTGCATGCTAGGAAAGCCTAGAGATGAGCCTCGCCAAGTTGAATTCCGTACACCTCGAATGAGCCTTTTCTAGAGGTCATTCTTTTGAAGAAATTAAGAATTGTTCAAATGTGCGGCCGAAGAATTTCATTTTAGAATAGGGTCAATGTATACGGACATTTTTATCCTCTTACTGATCTTGTGGAACGCTATATAGGCTATCTGCCATAGTAAGCAGTTACCAGTGAAAAATTATTCGTTCTATGATATACATATAACTTAACCAGTGCCAGCGTTCACTTACTATAAAGATTATGGGTGTACCATTTTCAACATTAGCTTCTATTTATTAATGCTCTCTTGGACAGTGGCCAAAATGGCAAAGAAGTAATTACCAGATTCACAACACCTCTGAAAAGCAACTCTGAGTTCTATACAGACTCCAATGGTCGGGAGGTACTGAAGCGAGTCCGAAATGAAAGGTCAACATGGAAGTTGCAGTTGGAAGAGCCCATCGCTGGAAACTATTATCCGGTGACCTCAAAGATAGTCATCACAGATGCAGATTTAGAACTTGCAGTGCTCACGGATAGAGCGCAGGGAGGAAGCAGTTTGAATGATGGAGATGTGGAACTTATGGTAAGAGCGAATTATAAGTCCAATCTGAATCATGTAAGTCACGTAATTCAAACAAACCCTATTTTTCGGAATTAAAATAACTTCTAAATTATTTTGACAGAACATCAAATTCCGTGATAAGTACAGTTGAAGAATACACATACGTAATACTAGCTTTTTTGTAGGTGAAAAGAGTGGGCATAGAACCGCGTATATATATTATTTTTAATAAAAAACTTTCATGCACAAAGCTGGAGATATCTGTATGTATCACAAAGACTGGGTTCCGAATCCTGTGTATAGTATTAGTATTCGCCAGGATTGATGAGAAGATCTATGAACTCCAAATGATCTTATATGTTCCATTATATCCAGATAATCATGTGTCTGATACCTAAAGACAAAAACAACTAGATGATTGAAGTAATAGTCGAGCTCATAACGTCCTGCATTCTAGCAAGACAATTTAAGCATTCAGCCATGATGAACTGTCACGCAGAACGACAAATATGCTATAAAAGGAACGTCCCCCGCGCAATCTTCTTTCATGTACAGCTTGATCCTCGCTAGACATCTAGTGCCAGTGACTGATAATATCCGTAACTAAACTTACCTGATTCCACCATCGTAGAGCCAAATTCGGAAATCTGCTATCCTTAGAAAATACCATTAAAGAGTTTTATCGAATTCCACTGCAATCCGTACGAGAGATTGTACTAATAGTAATCAGAAAAATTGGAATGAAGAGTTTGTCGCCAAGTAGATGCTTCATATGCAGTAATATGAAATCAAATTATTTCATCAGATTGACTTCATTCACATCAATCAATTCTAAAAGTCGATCGCATCATTTTTTTTTAAATATATTAGTATTATATATAAGATTTCAATCTTCCTTTATTAAAGTGATATCAATTACATGATTAACCTATTAAAGCCATCAAAAATATATGAATGACCATTGGTCGATGTTTTGCATACTTAATCCTTTTCAAGGGGACCAAATGAAGTGAGCTGAGAATCTCAAATTTCAGCTGTATGTTTCATACTGCTTACAGGTTCACAGAGTTTGTCAACATGATGACAACTTTGGTGTTGGTGAACCATTGATTGAACTGGCTTTCGAAAAAGGCCTTGTAGCAAGAGGATCTCATTATTTAGTATTAGGAAACAAAAATACCAGTAACCCAGACGGTGAGTATTTATAACTCAATTTAAACAAACCGTATGTGATACTGCATCCTTTGGCGCAGTAATCACAGGCACTATAGAGTTTTACCACTCGCCAAACTACTTATTTCAAAAACCCGTCACTAGTAACTAAGTTAGGATCTTAAGGGAAAGCTTAAATCTTAGTTAAAATAACCCACGTCGGGTTTATTTAAAAAGTTATTTGGCTAATGGTGATCAATGTAGTGATTGTGAACATAAACTTTATATATTGTATGACATTTCACTTCAGCCAGTGGTAGTTTTTTTCCAAAAGAATAACTTTTAGAAGGGGCTCATTCAAGGTATTGAAAGTTTTACCTGGTAAAGATTATATCAATATAATCCTGTGTCTGATAGCTAAAAATCAAATCAAGTAGACCCTTTATATGCAATAATGTGAAGCCATTCAGGCCAACAGCAAATTACTTAATCAGGTTGACTTGATTCAGTCATCTGAATCAGTTTTTATAGTTGATCACATCAAAATTTTTCATAATCATTATTATTCTGATTATATCTAAATCTTCCTTTCAAAAGTGATATCCATTGCCTGGGAATTATAGGGTTAACCTACTGCCATTTTTTTCATTTTTTGGTCCTAAAAAAACACTAACAACCATAGTATTGACTGTGACTTCTACGTTGAAGTTCTACAAAAGAATCACTTTTAAGTGAGGATCAATCTATAGGACTTTCCTAGTGTTCGTTTAAACTTTTTTTTAGGGAAAACTGTTGCTGCACAAGAACGTGAGCTAGCCCAACAAAAGCTGCTTTCGGCTTGGACATCTATGTCTGAAACACAAGGTCTTACGTTTGAACAGTACAAAGCTAAATATAGGATGCAGGTTGGTATTTTTGTTCATAAATATTCGGCATTGCAGCTGGTTTAGTGAAACTACATTGAAACCAATTCTAGGTTTCGCACTTATGGTCAATACAGGTGATTTTTGACAATTTCCGGGAGATGTTGTAACCTTGACAGTCTTTAATAAAATCTGTCCATGGTCATAAAAAATCTTTCATATACCTTTTTTCATAGCCTGTCACAAAGGCAGAAAGCCGATCGCACTCCAAGACCCTGTAGATTTTATTTGATCAAGCTTGCTGCCTATCGGCTGCCATCGAGTCTGTGCAACTGGCTGGATAGTTTTCTAAGGGATCGCTCCTTATTTGAGGTGGTGAATGGATATGCTACCATCAATGCTGGTGTGCCTCAAGGCTATGACCTTTCTCCAATGCTCTCTTTGATGTACATCAACGAATGTTGGAAACAACATCAAATTTTATCTACAGCTTCACTGATAACATCACACTTATTTCCTGCATGGAATCGGGCAAAACAATACCATCCGAAGATAGCGTCTTTCGGCGGGGGCAGCATGCAGTTCCGATCAATGAGGACAGTGAGATAATAATTGTGGAATGGGGATATAGAGTTCAGAGTTCAGAAGACTCGGGCAACAACCATGACAAAAAACTTGCATGCTGGTCTGCCAGCCGTGGAGATGTAGGGACCCCCAATACTTGAAACATCTTCCCTCAAGCTTCTAGGAATTAACATCAACAATAACATTATCATGTTGCTGACCTCGCTGGGTCCGCGTCCCAGAAGCTGGGGGTTCTCTTCCGCTCCAGAAAATTGTATTCTCTGGAATAGCAAATGAAGGCCCAGATCAGGCCATCGCTGGAATACTGCTCGCATGTATGGGGATGCGCCCCGAAGTACCTTCTGAAGCTTCTGGACAATTCAGAAGAGACCAATGCGGCTAGTGGATGCACCTGATCTCACAAACGTCCTCCATAGTCTGGAACATAGAAGAAGGGAAGCTGATCTGTTTCTATTGTATAGATATTATCATGTCAAATGATCGACCGAACTGTCTCGCGTAGTAACTTAAAGAGTCGCCACTACACCAAATACAAGAGGAGCTCATCGGGATCATCCTTGCCAGGCCGAGCTTACAACGCCTCGAACAAGCTTGTTCCAAAAGTTGTTCTTTTGGATAACCTCGGCATTGGGAAATGGGCTACCGAAGACACTGTTCCCCAATGGTTACAATCTACAGTGTTTTAAGTTCAATGTGAATAGACATTCATTCTCGCGCGGTGTTTATGAAGTGCGATAGGCTATCTGCTTTGCGTGAGGTTATCTATAAAAAAAGATTGTAATTATGGGGGAACAAACTCCCCGGCAGCCCATACCACAACGCTGATTCTCCAAAAGAATAAATAGGCTCGTCCAAGATGTTAGAGTGTAGTGCTGATTTAATTCTCTATGTTCGTCTTTTCATTCGTCTTAGACGAAGTATGTACCTGAACGGATTTTTCTAATGATCAAGGCCTTATGTACATTGGGTTAAATGCTTGACTATACGATAAACTTCCTCTCTCTGCTTCTCGTCAACTCCTTTTCCAGATTATCTACCATTAAATACTAACAATATCAGTTTCTATATAATTCATTTATTCGCATTTAATGTCAACAGGGCAAAACTATACTACATATACGTAGAGTAAACCAGGTAATAACTCCATTAGCATTTCAAATTTTAGTTTTCTGGTTTGAAGAAGAGTCTTCCAGAAAATGTGCAAATATTGACCTTGGAACCATGGCATGGATACACGTTTTTACTCAGACTAGAACACGTGCTGGAAATCAAAGAAGATCCAAACTTATCCCAACCGGTAGTAGTGAATTTAAATGTAAGTGGAATGATTTAGAAAATCATGAGCAAAAAAGAGATGATGGTGATTAACAAGTATTGATAACACTGGCCTGGCACTTATTATATGCCAGATTGCATCATGTGTATCCACGTAATTCATCGGTGCAAATGAATATACTAAGTACTTATCGCTGGAATAAATATTTTTTTTGGCAGTATTTATAACTTTGAAAGTGACCCATTATCAAATTTAAGAGACTAACCTTGTATATGAAAGTTAAATAGATGAGGTCATAGTATGATGTTGATTCGAGACAAGCCCCAAACCATCAGACGCAAATTAAGTTGCATAAATGATATTTCAGGATATCTTCACCTCATTCCAAATAACCACAATCAGAGAGACCACTTTGGGCGGAAACCAGTGGCTCTCAGAAAACCATAGACTGCACTTTGATACCGCTGGAAATCTAGAAGAACTCCTTGATAAAGTAGAGCAACTTGATGATAGAACGATAAATGAAGAAAATAGGCATGCCAAAGGATCAACCGTCATCGATGCATCAGATGATGTACATAACCTTCAGATCAGTCTCACTCCCATGCAAATCAGAACGTTCATCATTGGAATCAAAGCTAATTTTACCTTTTAAGTTCTTATATTAAATCCATTAAAAATATCGATATGAAAAGTGTGGTACAGAAAATCAATGGTATGAAATAAAATTGGTCAGAATTGGCTTCGTAGTATTGCCATAAATTACATCTAAAATAATTTTCTATTTTATTTTCGACGATTTTAGACTAGTTACTACTGTTATAATCAATGATTTTTCAAAAAAGCTGCGTAATATAGATTATAAAAGATCACATGGTTTTCATTACAATCCTTCCTACTTATTTTCTACATCTCGCTCGGCTCATTGGAATCAAAGCTAATTTTACCTTTTAAGTTCTTATATTAAATCCATTAAAAATATCGATATGAAAAGTGTGGTACAGAAAATCAATGGTATGAAATAAAATTGGTCAGAATTGGCTTCGTTGTATTGCCATAAATTACATCTAAAATAATTTTCTATTTTATTTTCGACGATTTTAGACTAGTTACTACTGTTATAATCAATGATTTTTCAAAAAAGCTGCGTAATATAGATTATAAAAGATCACATGGTTTTCATTACAATCCTTCCTACTTATTTTCTACATCTCGCTCGGCTGCCTCTGCAGCCATTTTCAAAGTTGAGAATATTAAAAATATATATAAATTTGATGAAACATTTTACATTATCTGCATTATATATCAAGTAGCTTGACGCGCCAAGTCAGGAATATGGAATATCCGATTACAATATTATCCGGATAGGCACAGGGAAAAGTATACAAAATTAAGATCTAAAATTGAAACTGAAGATAGTAAGGGATTATTTTATTGGTAAACTAGATACACTTGAATAAATATATGTCTAAGAATATAATATTTCCGCAGGATAAAAGTAAAAGAATACGAAAAACTACATTTAAATGCTTTCGTCAAAGGAATCACATTTTTGCTTATATCTAGAATAGTGGTAAAAGAAATACATAAGATATGACATTTGATGGTGATCATCCTACAAATACTACAAAGCCTTATTTTTCATGAAATCTATGTTGCTTTTGTCACAGGATTCTATATCATTCATCGAATTGTACAGTTTGACTCCGGGCGTCGAGGTGTATATAGAATGCGACTGTCTGCTACTCCTCCTCACAGGCGTCACAAATATTTTTATATCGTTATTTCTAAAATAAACAATGAGTGATAAGATAACGATATAAGCCAATGAGAGCACATTTTTTCCAAATTGAAATCTGATACTATTTTCGTGAAACCTAGTGGAACAATGTTATCACATCAAATCAGTTTTGTCACGTAATAATAATTAGGTCACCTAAAACATATCTTTAAGATATTTTTATTTTTCAATCGACTGATTTCAGCTAATTATAACATAATGTTATTTATTTCTTCACTTTGGTTTCCAGCGGTGCACAATTTATTGCAATTACACTTATCGTGTATTTAAATCACAGCATGCATGAGAGCAAGCGAAAGAAAGAATTGATTCAAGTTTAAGATTTTCCTTGTCTGCTACATTTTACATACTAACGAACATTCGGAAACATTCACATTGGTCGATATCCCTGTTTCGAAATGTGACTTCGGAGGTAACTGATTGCTAGCACCAGAATTATTGCTAGGAGTGTCAATGAAAAAAGGCAGGGTATAGTGCTCGAGGTTACTGATAGAAGAGACACAGATTTGAGCACGAACCACCTTTCATGATTTGCTCGTTTAAAACAGGAATGAATTCGTTCTCCTATACCTGATCGGCCCACCAGGCGTATGAAGTTTATCGTACATGTACGATAGTCTAGACTCTTCTACAATAAATGATTATTCTATCGTATACCTTTTGTAAGATAATTTATTTTGACATACCTCAAGTGCTTTCTTCTGATCCAATTTTCCGAGGCACGCTATCATCTTTCACATATCATTACTTATTTTCAGATTTTTTTAATGAAAGCTTTGATTCTATCAATTGCAATTTCATAGCCGCAATGTATAATCATGTTTAGACCACATAATCGTTCAGAAGACGTTCAGAACTGCTTATGCATATAGTGTTCAAAATTCAGCACCAGTACTAACAATAAGCTTGGTAAAAATGTCATCCAAATTGAACAGTGATGTTATTGCATTGATATTAATTAAAGTATATTCTTCAATTCGTAGACAATGTTTTCGTTGAAAACTAAGAAATGTAGAGGCTCTAGCATGGAAGTTTCGATGCGTACGATATTTTTTTCAAAATAATAATTCTTTAAGCATTTGTACGATCTTTACTGCTGGTTGACCTGGCAACACTGCTCGCCTTTCAAACGCTTTGACGATCGACATCGTTCGTTTCCATGGGTTCGTTCTAATCTAAATGCAACTACAGAGCATCTGGACCCGTATTTTAGATCATCAAAACAAAGCACATATTTGAATTGAATGGTTCTTTGAAATTTAAAGTGAAAAATGCAAAAGCAAATAGCAAGTAAATACTATTTAATAACCCGAACTACTATAAATTAAAAATATAACTCTTAATAAATAAATTAAGTACTCCAAAAAACATGGTTCAGTTATAAAACTATTAGTATATTATGTTAGTGTGCTGCTGATTTATCAAATACTTACTTCAATTTTTTCTCTTGTACAGCAAATTTGATCACTGAGGACTTAAAAGCATCCTTAAAATCTTGCATTATCTTTGTTTTCTGCTTGGAAAGTTTTGATTTATCACAAATGTCATTTCCTATGTTCAGTAAACTGAATTTATGCAGCAACATGTCTAGAGATTTGTCGACCTCACTAACCTGGAAAGAATTTGTTTTTTTTGCAGATAATAAAGCAAAAAAATTGTAATAGTTTTTGAAAGAACTAGAATAAATCAGGTATCGCCACAACTACGCAAAATTACGGAAATATTGTATTTCAGATATTTACATAGATCAATATTTTGTCTTCAAATGTTAGCTGATTTCCATCTGTTGTAATTTTTCATTCACGATATTCTTAGCATCCAATGCTTCGAATTTGGCGATGTACAAGGAATGGAACACCCCCAAACAATTTCATAGAAATATAATATGTGATACTGATGGCACACATTGAGCCTTAAAAAAACAGGTGATGCGTGGATGGTAGACTGTATTCAAAGTATTATTATTATATGTATATATGCTTGGTGCATTAATGTTTCTTACCTCAGCACCCTGTATAATAGCAGTTTTGTAATGCTCAATTGCATCGCCAACATTTCCACGCATTTGCTCAATCTTTGCTCTACACTCCCAGTACTGAGGTTCATCTTTCAATTTTTTACATTTGCTGGCAATCAGCTCTAACCAAGATTCACAGTGAATGACTGGATATTCCTTAAAGTCAAAATAATATGCAGCATTCTATAATACTAGTAGGATCTATAATTGCATCTCACTAGTTGGTTAATAATTAAGCACATATAAACTTCACTAAGGTTTATACCTAACTAGGCAACCTTATTTACAGTAAAAGATGAAAAAATATAACACTGACATTAATTTATTAACTATCTCTAGATAGCAGAGTTTTATTAATTTTCTACGGGGTTAATGGAAATACAATCATGATTCAACTTTATGTAGGCAGATTATAAGTACATATAAAATGTTAGACTTTTGCCATCTATGTCCAATCTCTCCCTATCAAAATGTCTAATACACTTTGGAAAATAATCAAGGCAACTAATGATTCTGTTTACTGAAATGTCTTTTATTGATTAAACTTAAACATAAAAAGATCTAGTGTTATATCTGAACGCAATTCTTGCTCAAATCGATGTATCAAATTTCTACTACGTGCAAGACATCACTTTTTTATTTGTAGATGTATATTGCTCCCAATTTCTACTTTCGTATGATAGTCATCCTGTATTTTTTCGGGCAAAAACATTTGCTTTTGCACATTCCAGGCATACAATGCAATGTATTTCTTGAATGCATATGTGGAAAGTAAAAAGATTGAAGAAGGAAATTACTCCATTTACAAACACAATTCAAAAATATATGAGAGTATGGTTGACACAATTATCACAATAGTGCACCACAGGATGTTTATTTTCATATTAAAATGAGGATCAATTTCAAGATTTAGACGAGTTGTTTCAATCATACTTCTCAATGAGATCACACCTTAAGATTCTTGCTAGAGATATCGCCAGAAATGCTGGACAACCTACTAATGCTTGATGAAGATATGCTACCAATATGTTGGTTGCCCTGTACATTGACTCATTGACAATTAAAAATCATATTATCAGTGACAGAGGATTATGTTTTCTAATCCTTGAATTTGAATTGGGGTATCTTGATTGCATGAATTTGAGGAAGAGTATTTTGGCAAGAGTAGACAATTCTGAATGGAGTTTGTTGATATGCAGTAAGTTTGTATGTTTTTGATTTTGCAGATTATTAAATCTACATAATAAAATAGTTACCAATGAGCAATCGCGAAATAATCTTTATATCCACATTTTTGCAAATATTCCTGGCAAACTGTCATATCATAAAATTTCATCAGAAATTAAAAAACAGTATATTTTATTCCTATCATAGCCCACCTCTTTTATAAGTTGGAACAAATCCTGCAAAGCATCCCTAGCAACTTCCTCTATATATTCTTCAGACATCTGCTTTGTGGGTTCAGATTCTACTGGAATAATATGTAAATCTTCATAACTGCCAGCCTTGGTAGATAGCTGATTTACTTCAACATTCTCTTTTTCTTCCTCTCCAATCTTATGACCACCCAGCTGTTGCAAGTGAGCAAAACTTGTCGGGTTCTTCCCATGCTTCAGCAACCATCCGTTCAATCTGCTCTGCAGTTCTTCAATAGCAGGAAGGGTTTTGGATTGGGTGTAGTGAGATCTAAGAAAGTACATACATTGGAATGTCTTCTATTTTTATAATTGTAAAAAAAAATTATTATTGTTCATGTAGATTGTAGACGCTCTTACTTGGTGAAACTCTTCCATCATGTAGATAAAAAAAAATCGAAATGCGTCACTAAAAGAAAGAGTTTTATTTGTGAAGCTGTGTGAAAACTACACAACTTGTAAATTATTGTTCAGTGATTTTGTACAGTGAATATGAATGCTATAGTCATAGGATAGAGTTTGTTACAAATGGCAACAAAAATGTGTCACTGACCAAGTAGGAATCAAAATCAATCAGTTCTCATATTCACTTTTGAAATATGTTTTTGAGAGTTTTTACTACTTCACAACATTTATATTTATTGATATAATTTTACTGTATTGATGACGACGACAGATTCTGCAGCGAAGTTTTACCTTCTAGCAGATGTGCTAGGTGTGCATCTAGCAACACTTCTTCGTTGATATGCTGATGGTGTTCTAAATACAAGACTCTCCTCTTTGCTGACTTCTAATATTGGAGAAACCTCAATAAGAGGTTTATTTGACGATACAGTTTCTGATGATTGAGAGCGGGCTGTTGGCTTTGCACCTAAAAATATTACGGTTTAAGGTGATATCATCATACAACAGTATGCAATGGACAAAAGGACAAAAATAAATCAAAGTGGATGTGCGATAACACACTTTTCTAGGGGCGCTAAAAGGGAATATGTGATTCTGTTTAGACCTGAGGTTCTCATACATTTTCCAAAATAAAAAATGAAGATACAAAAAAGGACTAATAAGGTGGTAAAGAAAAGATAAAAAGCCCTCATACAAATCGTCTCAAAAAACACAAAATCACATTAAACCTAACATTTTAACTATTAAGCAGTTAACCAACTGCTTAATAGTTAAAACAGTTTGACGCCATCCAAATGTGACAATAGATGATCCCTACAAAATGTATCAATAAGGGTTAAAGTAAAATCTCTTGTCTTTCGTAAAGACTTAGTATGGCTTCGTTATCGGCATCATTCACGTTACAAACTGGCGCCTTATACTAAGTATACTTTCCATTATACATGTAGCGTGCTATAAACACGCATGTTCCCCAATTTGTCAAGATTCGTGGGTATAGATCGGCGGCCAGACAGAGAACAAATAGGTTGTACACATACCTATCACAGGCACGGGTCCTAGTATCAGTTGTAAGATTCAGAGGTGAATGATGCTGTTAATAGTGCATTGTAAAAGTGTCTACGACAAAAAAAAACTGCTTGCTCTAAATCAGTTCCCTCTTGTTGATAGGGGTGAATTTGTGGATGTGTACTCTGTAGGTCAAGAACACAAATTTTGAAATAGTGTTACAATCGTAAACGGCTGAAAAATCGCCAAACATTCTCTTATCGAATATTAAACCCTACCGCATAAAGAGATACGAAGCATCAAATGTTAAACAAAAACCAGTACAATTTTCCAATCAGACAATATTTTATTGGTGTTATTACCTAAGTAGGTAGTTTTGCACAGATCATATAATATACAGCAAACCAATTGATAGTAAACAACAAGAGGCATATGCTCTTATCAAATCATATATAAAACAAGGTTTCTAAAAGATAAAAGTAGTCCATACATTTCAGTCGAATTTGAGTAGTAGTAGTGCCCAGTATTGAGGAATTGCTATTAGCGAAACATGTATAAAATAAACATATTTTACAATTTGAGGAATAAACAATAAACAAACAAAAACATGAAGCTGAAATAATTATCACTTTCAATGAAATTTTACAGAAAATATTTCTTAGGTACTTATATTTTAAGGAATATGATGTACATCCATAATTTATCCCTACTAGCAACTTGATTGGAGTTTTAATATGCAATCTTTACATCAGAGAACAAATATGCATGTGTTCTCATCCTATATAGTATTGTTAATAATACATAATATAAAACATGTAATTTGGTCAACTTTGTAAAATTTCATGTGCTAAAGATTAACTTAAGAGTGAATAATTGTGACGTATTTTACAACAATAAAAATATTTTAATCTATAGACTGAAGGAGATTTAATTATTCATTTCATGTGTAATTGAGACTGTAATTATATCTTCTTATTTGTTTGGATAGATAATTCTTTACATTACTGTTTAATATAGGCACATTTGGGTCAGCAGCTGGTACTGTTACACCAAGGGGGCATACAGACATAACAGCAAACATATTTACAGGTCTCCACGTGTAAAAATGTGCAGGCACTCACTCTTACACAATTGATAATACTTTCTAATAATACCATATTTCAAATAATACTGGAAATAATACTACAAATATCGAGTATTTCATTATCTGATTTGATGCATGAGCTCACCTATTTTGAAAGGTGATCCATCCCTTAGTGAAACTCCACTACCACAGTCATTTCCTGAATCAGGAATTTGAGTGTACGAGAATTTGATGCTATTTGTATACCATTTAAAAAAGGGAAGCTCAACTACCTTTCCACTTATCAGAACATTTTTGTGAACATTTTACCACACTTAAAAGACTGCAGTCATATTTTTTTTATTTGTTGAACTAGTGTGCAGGTCAAAGTCTAGCCACACCCTGCTTCCACTATTTCTTCATGAATATCAAATATGAGTCTATGAGAATAAATTGCTATTTAGGTCCTAATTCCTCCATAAAAAGTTACACTCACCCATACTAATATGAAAAAACAAAATGTAGATTCACATCAAGCACTGCTTACATTACCTTTTTATGTTGTATGTTGTAATTTGAAACATTACTAAAAAGCTGTTTTTCTGATGTCCCATGACCACAAAAAAAACATCAATATTTCCAAAAATAACTTCCCTTTGATCAACACTGCTGAGATCTGATTAAAATCTTTAATAAACTGGTGCCACTACATGTTAAATACCTGTTTGAACCTAAATAGTAAATTCCACATTACAGCTGACTGGTTTGGGAGAACTATAGAAATTTGGACAAGCATGCACTGTACCTGCCTGCAGTGCAGTGAGCACAATCCACATTTTGCCTAATTTGGCGACTTATGCAACTATTCCAGATCTAAAATCACTATAGGCTTCGTACCAAGACTTATAATATAAACTTACAGATATTTGACATGGCTATAGTTGCTACACTCAGACCAACAGCTCATACACATGTAAATAAGGCCCTGCCTTTGCTATGCCATAAAAATCAGATTTATTATTACATAAAAGAATTTCCTTCTATTTCTTCACTAAAGGTTGCATAATTAATATCGAATGAACTACTACTATCACTACTAGTGCTACTACTAATTCTATAATGGAATCTAAACGAAAGTTTAATAAAACATTACCTTTTTTCCTTTCCAAATATTGAGCAGACAGTGATCTTCGGATACCATTTCTAGATGTATCTGCAGATGTTGATCCTCTGCCCTTATTGGTTTCAACTGTATTTTTTAAAACTGATGAGCATTTGTTGATTTGATCAATTGATGGGCCATTTTTTGCAGTCACCTGGTTTCTATTCTGTTTCAATAACGTAGTAGTTATAGTATTATTTTTTGTTTCACAGTTTGGCTTTTTATTTAGAACTTTTGCAGTCTCAGGTTTGTTATTCGAATTATGAGATTGTGTGCGAGACACCTGAAGTGCAATAATATCATCTACAGTCAATTGCAACAGTGGATTAGCTTGTTGTATCCTTTTTAAACTTGTTTTAGTTTGTTTGACTTCTGGTGCTTTCTTTTTTAATGATGGTTTTCTGTAAAATCTGTATTTTCCTGAATTGGGTATATCTTCTTTACCGCTCAACTTTTTGCTTGATGGTGCTTGCACTTCTTTCTTCTCCATAGTTTAAGCTTGGACTTAATCCAAATAAATTCTTGACCACTTCAAATCTTCAAAATGAGCAATGATTTTAAATCACCAGAAAATTCGGTAAATAACCGTCAATCGCTTCGAAATCGAAAATTGACAACTTAGGATAACGTCATACACAGGACTAGAACGTAGAAGTAGAACCATTGAATATCTTTCGGCGATGTTGCCAAAATATATTTATGGTCTCTGTTTTGACGTTTTTTTACGACATAATGTTCTCACCTCAATTGGCCATAGGTATTTGCTCATTTGTATTTACTTTATGGGGCAAAATATTTTACAAACAAACAAATACGCAAATATCGACAATACGACCAAGCACACATGGCGCCAATTACCCGCATTACTAAATATTTGCTATTCAGAAAGTACTTTGTAATTGGATGTGATATGAATATTTTTACAGCAAATAAATCAAATTTCTCCATTATATTTTATGCATGGCAGCGGCTAAGTGAAATCACATACGTATGGAATTAATGTTTTACTGACATTTTGGCTGCATCGGCAGCCTTCATCAAAATACAGATGATGATGAAAAAATTTCATTTCGAAAATATATTTTGAAAATTTGATTGAGTGTGATACGTATGTAGTTTCAATTAGCGGCTAGCAAAAAATATAATGCGTATTTTAATGAGGTTTCCTAATATGACGGTAGCAAAGGAATGTATTTCAAAACGATAATGTCATATGCGGGTTATTTTAGCGTGATGTCATACGGCAGGTCACATCAAGACATTCTCGGGTATCATGCACGGAAATATACCAGTGATATGTGACGAAAGCCTTCCTCACCCATCGTGATCAATCGTGAAGTAATTACCCCTCTTTTCCATAATAGTGATGTGTCCTGCTAAACCGACAGCTAGGCGATAATTCATATAATTATCATATTTAGCAAATAGTATGAAATAGTCCCTAACTACGAAACTGGCTCCATCTATTATTTTTTATGTCTTTGTATGTTTCTCTTAACGACTAGATATGATAACCAGTGTTTTTCGACAAATGATTTAATGAAGCAAGTCAATATAGCGCAAAATCCGAAAGAAGAATATCCTGGGAAAATCTAGACTTCGGACCCCTTGACATACTTGAAGAGCAAAACAATTAAAAAGATCGACCTCTGAGCTCTGAATCGTTGAGGCCTTCAGTGAGGTAGATTTTTTACCAGTGGCTGAGCGGGCGGAATTGCTGTTTGGGGGGGTTAGATCTACCCCGAACGGGATAGCTTTGGCAATGCTGGGTCCGATCCATCTGTTCTATGCTCCACCCCCACCTGTCCCGTTTCCAGTTCATACGTCAAGTATCAGCTGACTTCTTGTCAGTTCTTACGTCTATCAGTCTATGTCGTCTATACATACTAAAATGACAGCCTATTGTGAATCCCATTAAAAAATAATAAATAAAATCGTTAATTCATCGCTTACCTCAAATATGGAAGTGAATAAAGACGAAGCCCTGAGATGCCTGGAACTGGCTGAAAAATATATTAAGAACAACAACAGGGAGAAAGCTGAAAAATTTCTGTTCAAGGCCGAAAAACTTTACCCGACACAACGAGCCAAAGGTAACTGGATTATCCTAGAGAATTGTATTTCTTGACAAGCATTGCTTTCAGATCTGTTATTGCAAATAAAGCTGATGGCACCTGCCAGTGCACCCGAAACAAATCAGCCGCGCAAGAGGAATGCGGCGATGAAGCCTGAAGAGATGGAGATCAAGACTCCAGAGTATACCCCAGAACAGGAGCAGGCCGTGAAACGAGTCAAGATGTGCAAAGATTATTATGAGATACTCTGTGTCAGTAAAGATGCCACAGACACTGATATTAAAAAAGCATACAAAAAGCTTGCATTACAAATGCATCCTGATAAGAATAAAGCACCTGGTGCTTCTGAGGCATTCAAGGCAGTTGGTAAATATTTAAAATACTTACTTCATAAAAAACACTTTTTTAATGATTATATTATGATAGATTAAGCACAATACTTATTAAACTGTTTGTACTCTTCTTGAAGTATTTGGAATAGCTGTTTTGATAATGAACTTTACTCTTTAGGCCAATTTTCTAACAAAAACCATATTTATAACAATCATAAATCTTTCATTTCTATAACAAAATGTGATATATATTATTATGCATGTATAAAATTATCAGTTGAAAACATCTCAATTTTTGTTTAGTAAACCCATCACAGTATCATACAAGTTTGGAGCTGCAAGATACTCTCTTCGAGACCTGTACATGGTTAAAGTGAAAAAATTATGTAATTGAATTTTTCTACATGTTTCATGTGTTATTTAATACATATTACTTAGTAATAATAAAATATAAGCTGGAACACAGTGGCACTATGATAAAAAATTTACAATTTACACATATGACTCATTTTTGAAATTATGGCATTGGCAGCAACATAATAAGCAAGGAATAAAATCAAATCAAATCATTATAGTGCCTATTCAGCACCTGAGACATCAGTAAAAGTACTACCAAATATTCATAAATATTTTACCAGACCACAAAGAGGTTTAGTAAACAAGAGAGTGAGTTTTGTGAAGGGTCTTCATAGAATTTTGATATCGTGATAGTGGGGAATATTTTCTCCATGCTAATTGCATCATGAGAAGTACTGAGCCAATTTACCTGACTCAATGATTCACATCAGTGATATTTCAGGAAATGCTGTTGCTGTGCTAACTGACCCTGAGAAACGCAAACAGTATGACCTCTATGGTTCAGAGGAGGAGCGAATTAGCTCATCACGCAACTACCATTCATATAGCCGTGGGTTTGAGTCAGATGCCACAGCTGAAGAGCTGTTCAATATGTTTTTTGGGGCTGGATTCAACAACAGCAATGTGTACGTCAGAAGAGGTGGCAGATGGCAACGGCAGACCACTGGCAGTCAACAAGAGCATCACACACATCAAAGAGATGTACGTTTTATATAGGAGTTAGATAGTCTATGTAGAACTGTCAAATTAACACAGTATGTGTAAGCCATACCAAAATAGACTTCAGAAAGTTATACGGATATATTCAATATATGGCATATATAATAGATTGATGTATCTAATAGATAGTACCCTGCCTAATATAAATTATTTTTCGGAATGCTGTGAAATACGGAATAACAGTTTATTTTCAATTGGTGTAGTCACAGTGAATTTTTCAGTGCAATTACATATACAATATAGGTTTTTTATTTCTTGCTGGTTATATTCTGTAGATCGTGACTGACGATTTTAACTGTCTTCACAGTCATTTTCTTCAATATTCATGTTATAGTTTCAAATTTGTAACATTATGGGGAAAAGAACAGATTTCAATCGTGAAATCCGCGCCTTTTTGAGTATCGCAGCTTAAACTGAGTGGACTGGTAGATCACAAAATAAAGTGAAAGCTAATCTCTAACATTTTGCACAAATAGCATTAGAATGTTCAGATAAAATCTTATTCATACCTTTTCTGATTCTGCACACCATTATCAGTGATGTTTGGTATATATGCATCATTCTAATAGAGGTACTAATTTTGAAGCACATATAATTCCATTTACAGAATAGAATCGAATAAATAGAAAAGCTTATTTATTCCAAGAGATAAACACGTGATATGGAACATATCAAAAAAAATATATACATTTGTTTTATAATAACACTCACAACATAACATTATGTACACATTAAAATCATTGATAAAAAAGAATCAGCCACAATCAAGTAACAACCCCACACAGCTATCACAGAAAGTTATTGTCAGCCAAAAATTCTTGCACTTGGTAATATGCCTTGGAACATGAGGCATTTTTTATTGTTTTTTTGAGGATACTGCTACTGATATAGTCAAATGGAAAAAATTATGAATTTTTTATACAAACTGTAAAATTATAAGCTCATCATATTTATGTGGCGTCTTATGGCAATAATACTTCTTAAGTTGTTATATAATGTATACTCATTATGTTATATTTTTGACTATTGGTTCGCATCACTTTGCATGTAGTGTTGTGCTTTGTAATATTACAATTATCTCTGTGTAGGATTAGATCATAGTGTGAAGTAACATAACCTTGCATTATATGACTTGCTGAATCTATCGACAAAGCTTCCCTGCCTGAAATGCGGGATCAAATTTAGAGTTATGCACAATTTATAAACAAATAGCTGAAACATTTGTCATTAATTTCAACAATGGCAAATATTCACATCATGATTCGTAATTATCTTGAATCTCAAAAATAGCTTCATCAATTACTTACTGGTTGCTAACTGGTAGGAACAATTCAGTGTATATGGTAAAACACTAGCAACAGATAATTAGAATATACTTGATTTGTAATAGTTATGCTTTTACTGTATTAATTGTGTTTACGCGTTTTACTGTTTCCGTAAATCGGAACATTTCCTTACACGTAAAAAGCATAATAATACTATTTTCCATACACTATAATGATTAATTTTGATATAAAGACACTGCTGCAACGTGTGTCATTCAATTTAGTAAAATTATTCTGGGCACAACTTTCACATCTCTATCCTTCTATCCAAGTGTTGATGACTACTAGACTGCTTTGACCATAAATTTGTATATATACTGAGAATAGTTCCGAAAAAGACTTTAAACAAAATCATTCTTTATCTTTAATCGAGATAATCTTTATTCGACCTGATTTTAAAATGTTGTTTATTCCAGACACAAAATGGCTATACAGCATTTATCCAAGTGCTACCAATTCTGCTTGCCATACTTTTATCAATGGCATCTAGTTTCTTTATTTCTGATCCAGCCTATAGTCTACAAACTAGCTCGTAAGTATAATGGATTTAACTCCTAATTTATTCATTACTTTTCCTGACCATGAGTATCAGTTTTCGAGATAAAAATCTCTTAATCGTTTGTCAGTACGTACGAGTATTTCTTGGTACGTTTTATTGTGATATTTACTGCAAAATATTGTTTTGATACTGAAACGTCACTGACCTCCCGTAGTTTTTTCAATATTGACAGCTGAAATCATTCATATATTTCGGGGTATTAGTGCTACATCCTGTTGAAATTTCATCTTTTTAAATTGTTTGTAATAGAGCTTCATCCATCTTCAGTATTCTCCATATGATTTAATTCTATAATACGCTTTCTAAAAGAAAATGTTGAGGTTCTTGCTTTCTAATATTCGGCAATATTCCCATATTTGCGCTTATATATGTGGATATGTTATTACCAAAATAGAATCTCTTACGACTATCATATATGACCCATAGTTAGATTATCGGCGAGTGCTATAAATTAATTCATCTTTCTCAATAAGGAAGAGTATCTATCATTTATTTGATGTTTTGTAGGAAATATCCCATACAGAGAAATACTCAGAACCTGAGGATTCCATATTATGTGAAGGAGAATTTCCACACCGAATACCAGGGCTCAGTAAGAAGACTGGAATTGTCAGTTGAAGAAGAGTACATTTCAAATCTTCGCCACGCCTGCTACCGGGAGAAAAATTACAGTAAATGTTTTTCTTATTTGCTTTTCACGCTCTATATCTGGCTCATGCGAATGCTGGACGTTATTTTGAAATTTTTTTGCTCCACTGACGCTTTTGTATTTGATCCATTTGTAACTTGATGTTTAATGTGTAGATTTCGCTGGGTGACTAATACATGGAGGTTTCACATCACATTGATTTTTATTGTGTTCTGAAACTAAATTATCAAAAAGGGATATGTTTCAGTATGTTTTTGAAAGGAGTTTCTACAACCTTCCCAGAAAGTGATGGTGGAGGGTGTTCACCTCATTTCAAGACGAGAATTCAAAGTAATAACATATTTTGTAAAATGAAAAGACTGATCCATTAAAAACAATCGTCAAATTTGAGAATTCTAATTATCTATACTTATTACTTTTTTGATGAACTTCTCCAAAATTGTTGTGTGTGAACCGTATCTTTTTATTTGAAAGCATCATGGGACTGTCAAATTGTCTGTTTACAATACCTAAAAAGATATTCTTTTCGTCAAGATATTTAATCAAATATGGCATATTCAAAGTTAATCAACCGTTGTAACATTCAAAAAAATATCACAAAACAAACTGATTACTTCATTATTTCTTTGACATAGTTATCTACCTTATAGACTTTAATACAAGCAATAATATCTAACTGTGACCATGATATGTATACTTGGCTTTCTAAATCGCGATTAACTTTTGAAATAATCTTATCTAAAAAAGAGACAGAAGAAGAGATGTCTCTGAACCCCTCATTGTTTGTAGCGGTGATTTGGGACATACTGTATATACTCTAGGTATCCCCACATTCTGCAATATAGTTAAATAACCGTGTTTATCAATTCATGTTGTTCAATATTAGGCTTTGCTTTGAATAAATGATTGCTATTTTGCTTGCAATATGGTAATATTGCATATAATGGATATGCCATAAATATTTCAATAGTATGTAAGGGAATTAATATACAACTCATATTTATCTAATTCAGTGAATTATGGATCATTAGATCAGTGAAGCAATACTGAACGAAAAACTAATCCTAAGACGACAAAACCTATTTACATATTCGTAGGTAGGTGAGACACAGAAGCAGTCTAATATTGTTGTTATTTTAAATATGGTACATATACAATTGTGTATAACTATTTTATACGATAGAATACGTCAGAGAACGCAAAACGAGGTACCATCAGATTTTATGTTTAAGAGTAATTATCGAATCTAGCAGTGTATACTTAACATGAAAGCTGTGGTGGGGAACAGGAACATCTTCAAAATGGGTCTGTGAAGTACCAGATTGCTGATGCACATGTTGATTCAGGAATACCCCAGCGAAAAATAACGTTTAATTACAAGTTTATTTGTACATATGCTGAACATGTACTAATCACTAGTTTTTCAATATAATCGCAATTATAAAAATTATTAATTACAGTACTTCAACGTTATTGTACTCAGAGGTCATTAGCAGATTGAAAATGATATAACCTCAAACTTGAAATTACATACTTTAACTCAGTTTGCGAAACAATACGACATGATCCTATCTAACGATTTTATGAAGACGAATGTACCTTTAAACATATAATGAATGTGACCAATGAAATTTACAGATTGCTACAATTTGTGGAATGCATCCGAATTGTTATGTAGAAGATTGTATATAAATTCTTTCGATGTTTGTGTATATCGATGAAGAACCGTCATACTAACATTCCTTATAATGAATTTTTATGCATGTAGACAATACTTATAAGTATTGTGATTACAGGGGATTCAATGATATGGAAAGCCAGGAATTTTGGTGATCAGGAGCTGTTCCGAAATGCCCAAAACATCAAAATGCCATCTTGCGAGCAACTGCAAAACCTACGCCAATACGGATAAATATGGCCGATCTTCGGTACATTTCGTACATACGGTAAAGAGAAAAGTGGTGGACGTTGATATATACTTTATAGTTAGATTAATAAAATATGCTTATATTATTATGCTATCAGTAAATGTTGAATGGTATGCAAAAATTGCTGTATTTGTTTAGTGAAGCATTTGTTTTCGTTTTCTTTAAGTCTTATAATTCTCACGCAGTATGGGGTGATTTATGTTCAACCACCCTCAAAAAAATGTCTTGTCACTTGACAACCAAATTTCATAGTGCTAACGACCTTAGAATCAATCGATATCTATAATTACAATACACTAGATGTGATATTTGGCTAGTCATCTCTTTGTTCTTATATGGATTGATGATTTTACACAAATCCCATATTTATTACATCTTTGTTATAAGATCATAATGAAAAGTTAGAAGTCTATAATTATACACTACCGTTCATGCATTTGAACTCTAACAACGCGCATTACAAGTAGGACAACTTCTGCATACCTAGAAGAGGAGTGTTATCTTTTATAGTTCTATGTATGCGTCTCGTAATTTATAAACCCTTTCATTAAAGCGCATTTGTTAGGCGGTTTTGGAAACATGTAGTTATCCATGGAACACAGCTAAATTTTAGTTCACATACACACCTACTAAAGAGTATTTTACTTTGATAAATGATACAATTACATTTATTCTTATTTCAGTAATTCTTAGTCATGATAAAATATTTATTGAGTTCGATTCTTATTGCATATTAAGTGACATAATGACTGTCAATTCATGTATATTGTTGTTTATAAACCATTTAAGATACAAGCTGTACATGTGGCCAAAGTTAAAAAAATATGAAAAACCTATGATTATGTGACTAAATCACATGAATAAAATATCTAGAGGCTCTGGGCCATTGATATCTTAGGGTGTCTCTCATCAAGTGGACCTGAAAAAAGGTATTCCTGGTGTTTTGGGAAAGGATGACCGTACATGAAAAATTGTTTTGAGGACCATTTTCATTTAATAAAATATACGATATGTGGGGCTAAAGACAGTTACCTAAATTGCCTTCATGAATCATCACACATGTAGATCGGCTCATGGCAATCGTAGCTGCATCTAGTATGACTTTTGACCGTTCTTTGAATTAAGCTATATATATATATATATATATATATATATATATATATATATATATATATATATATATATAATATATATGACTTCTTTCTTCTGACTGTTCTGTATGGTTCTATATGGTTCCACAAATGAAACTATTTTTACTATCAGATCTGACTGTTAACAAAAAGTCAAATATGATAGTCCGACACTGATTTAAATATCAAAACGCGTCACTGTAAGAAAAATAGTTTTATTTGTGTTTCACTCAGTAAGAGCATCTACAAACTATATTGTTTCTTTATGATAATTTTACTAACATTCATATTTAAATGATTGAATGTTTTAGAACCATTAGCTGATTAGTATTCATCCGCGTTTTTTTTGGCTCTCATAACGGTTTACAGAAGAAAAAAGTGCGTAATATAGATATTCTGCATCTGAAACAGGTATTTTGAGCATTTGCAGTTTTTTTTGCGTCAACAATATGTGGCGTAAATAACACTTCGAAAATTCCAGATAGGGTTCTATAAGCTGTTACGTGATAAATTCCTACTTAACGTTATAGGCATTTTCATGACTCAATCCTAAATCCGTTTCAAATTGATTATTGCATGGGAGATGGTAGGGATTCCAAATTGTTTTTTCACAAAATTTATACATTTTATTTTTTATTCAGGCATCACCAATTTAAGTAATAGCTCTATGATTATTCAATATGTGTAATAATTGTCACTGTGTTGCAATTAAAATACAGGTAATGTCAATTTGCAACAGGAGTATAGTAACCAGAAAGTAACTGAATGTTTGGGTATATCAGACTGTGTTAGAAAGATTATGCAATACGAAAATAATTACAAGCTGTTCCTGCTTCTAACCCATGCAATATCGAAATTAGGTACTGGTCTAGAAACGATTCATATATTTAGCTTGAGATAAAAGCACATGATCTTCAAACTATCAGCGCCCATTTGTACGATTATTTCAAGGAAGTTTTCATTGAGAGGAAACAAAGGTATAAAATAACCCGTTATTTGGAAGGCACTAAATATTTTGTTCTGAATATATATATTGATCTGGAATGTTTTGAAAATATCAACTTTTTTCACCGAACACATTCATAGCTTGTTTTGTCTGTCTATATAGTGTTCTAGCTAGAACAGAGCAACTGGGTCCCGCGCCAGGGGTGCAAAATCGTGTGCTGAAAGGGCGAGAAATGATTTCAGTAGTGAGTTTTTTCCTCTTCAGGCTTTTCAGGGCGGTTTATGTCCAAATGGGCTGCATAGTTCCTAGCTATAATACTGCTGATCTACTACAATCTTCTTTTTATTGCTTATATATGTCACTGTGTAAAATACATCGAATCGTACGATGCGTTTGAAAACATATATAGAGCCCAGCTAGGTTTGTTTTTAGACTATATAACATTTACCATTAAAAGTCACTACATGGATGCTATGATTACATTTTGTACCTACACAAACTAGTACATTAATGGCATCTAGTATTGATAAATAATAATTTATTTGTTGTACATATGAACCAACATGTTTTTGTTAATTAGTTGTTATATAAGAAAATTGTTAGCACCTTTCTATTGAAATATATGATTTAAAAACAATACACATTTTGCTTTCAAATCTCTTAAACTCAAACATTTTCTTCTTCAAGTTGTGTGCTGCTTCATCGCTTAATACGTCACGATAATGTTGCTCATTTAACTTCAGAATGTAATATTACATTTCATTTCTGCCCATAAAAACAAATTAATATAGATTTCAAATCTGTGGTTGTGAAACTTTTTTTTTTGACCTGAGCCAATACAGTCAATGTGGAAAAATATCGCAGGCGGTACGTACCGATTGTAGAATAAATTAGTTACCTATGTGGGTTCGGACGCAGACAGGAGATTATTAGTGCAACAAATCTTATAAGTCAACAAAAATATGTGCCCCTTGAGAAGTGTAGAAATAAGATAATATTTTTGTCTGACTGAAGAGAACATAATGATATATGTTCCGCTGGCCGCTAATTGAAATCATATACGTACCAATTAATCTTAACTGACGTTTCGGCTGTCTCGCTAGCCTTTATCGAAGTACAAACCAGAATGAAAGGTATACACATTTTTTTCAACAAGACCTTAGTATGCACTATTATGAAAGGCTAGAATGCAGTCGATGCATATGCATTGTTAATAAATCGAAAAAAGAACATTATGCACCACCATACAAGAACCATAAATCTGCCTAACATACAGCAGTGCGATTTTAATGAAATATTGGCAGTACAATATAACTGCGACAAGGGCAACTTAACAATTATCGATAGTGGTGGAGTTATCGTCATAAAAGAAAACAAAATGCATTACATTCTTTTTTTGGTATGTGTAAGTCCCTATCATTTCAAAAAAAAAACAGGCTGGTTTATTTTAGTGATGACAGGCTGAGAGAATATGTTCATGATGAGCTTTCCATAAGGTTTTATATTAGTCCGTCGTACTACTTTTCGATTGGCTCTTTAATTACAACATTTGAATGGCTCACACTTTATTTTATATTAATACCGTAATATCGATTGTTATTCTATTCGAAGACTCCATTGTGAAATAAAACAATTTTTGGACAAGACGATACAAAATTTATAAAACAGTTTGAATATAGTTTTAACAACCTACCAGAAGCTGATTACAAAAATAACTCTACACTAACATACAATAATATTTACAAAAATGAATAAAACTTTAACAAATTATAGTGAATATTGAATAGCGAAACAATATATAATACTACCACTTGCAGGATTAATACCAAAAATTACATTACATAATTATATGATATGTAAAGATTGAGATTTTTTGTCGCATCAGGTACCTCAACAGTTACATTAACATGAAGAAATCTAACTTTTATGGCCACTTCATAAAGTATTTGCTTTAAAGTGAACAAGGCCTTCGTTTTAGTATTACGCTGAGATTTAAATACGGTAGCAGAAGTATCTAAAAGGATGGAGAGTCACAATTATTCAAACTTTCATTATCTTCATTCAATGACAGTCTGAGACGCTCTTCGTCTTAGAAAGATATTTTCATTATATGGCACTCGTTTCCTTCCTGATATTATGAAGTTTCATTGCTCTCTGAAGCATTAAATCCATCCGTGACCTTATGTAAATTTGTTGAAGTATAACTATTTCCCATCATACATGTCCTCATCATCAGTACAACCTTTCTGGGATGTTGCACCGTAAGTCTTATGCAGGCTATCAAGCTTATTAGAAATATCCACACTTTTTGTAGCAGTAGAAGCAGCTTGACTCACAAGACTGCTCGCTTGACCTTCCAACCTAATCAGCCTTTCTTCTCGTTTTGCCAGTCTTTCTTCAAATGTCTCATTACAAGAACTAGTAGAAGCCATTGTGCTTTCATCATTTTTCAATACATCAGTTGTTTGGTCAGGGATTTGCACAGTTAAGCTGTTTCCATCATTATATAGAGCAACTCTGTTCTGTGTAACATTCTGTAGTGAGTTATTTGATGAGCAAGAAGTGCCCGCTTCATTTTTGTCCTCATTTTGGACTTCTTCATGGTTAGGTGTTATCTTCTCCGGGATTTGTGCCGATGCTGTCTCCAAATTGTTAGTTACGACACATATGTTTGCCATATTAATGTCTTGATGAATATCTGTCTCCTCTGCTTCATCATTCCGGTCCCTTGAGCTTCGAGGAACTGTACCACAATTACGGTCAGTAGTTCGCATTTCCTTGATTTCTTCGTCACTTCGTAATGTAACAGCTGTTTTCTTTGAAGTAGCACTATCTTCAATTGTCTTATTCACGATAACTGCAATTTCATTTACATTTTCATCTGTAAGATTTATTGAATCAGTTTTTCCTTCTGTGGTATTCTTTGAGGTACATGGAATGCTATTTTTATTAACACTATCCTCATCACTCCCATGTGCGATGCCTTCAATCTCGTTCTGAATAATTTCCAGAACATCGCAAACTTTTTCAACGTGGTTTTTCTGAGCACACTCGGAAACGTCCGTTTCATACCCAGGCTCATCTTCACTAGAACATTCTCTGTCGTCGCTGTAGCCGCTCTCCACACTATTGTTGATATCGTCTTTCAGTATAATCGCATTTTTCTTCCTGGAAGCGAATTCAGTCCGGAGAAGTCGCCATTGTTGCTCTGTACTACTGTTTTTTTCTCTGGCCTGTGCCCATTTCTCTCTGCTATATTCAAGTTCTTCCTTCAACTCGGTTAGTAGCTTACGCTTCTGCGCCAGCTCGTATCTCAGGATTTTCTCTTGAGTATGTAACAGATTATGCTGTTTTTGCAACTTGCCCACCTAAAAGTTATAAGAGTCCTAATTCCGCAATAGATTTTAGTCATATGAAATAAGCTTGTATCTGATAAGTGTAGGAGTTAATGTACAACTTACACAACGTCAAAGCTATCAAAAACTTAATATACATTGAAGTTATTAAGGTGAATATTGTCGATATAGGTCAATCTCGTCAGCAAGTGTGATAGAAACTAGAGTTGATATATTTGAGGAAAGTTTTCATGCGAAGACTTCAAGATCTAAACTTTTGATTAACTTAAAAAACATTCGCATAGGCGCATCATTTTCCATTTCAATGATCAAACGATTTCCAACACAAAAATATTTCGGTTAGTCTGATCTAGGTAGCATGTTATTACTTTGAAACAATATTAGGGAATTATAAGGATAAGATATACATTTAGATTCCACTAGAATGCTTTTTGTGTAAAATAAGAATTTTACACTGTGGATGGAATATAGAACGTATCAAAATAAATGTGAACCGATTTTAAAATTGAGTGACCCTTATAATGAATTCCAAGATATACTAATACTTTAACTCACCACATGCCAGGTTTTTGAAAGCTCAGACTGTACTTGCTCCAGTCTTTTTTCTTGGTCCTGCAGTCTATTATCAAGATGTCCATTCAGCTGTTTCAAATGGCTAGTTTCTTTTTCCAATGATTTCTTTTCCAGGATAAGATCCTTCAGTCTTATGAAAGTTTGACTGACGCTTGCCACAAGGCTAGGACCTTTGGCCGTTTGGACTGTTTTGTAGCAAGGGTTGTCCGAGTCATCATCGCCAGATAAGGTATTGATTGGTGCCATCTGATGGCTCAGTAGCTCAATAAGGACTCTCCATACTTTTGGCAGATTTTGAACGATCTCTTCGGGACTATTCATTTTGTTGTTTATCGTCGACGTAGTTGTGTGTTCTGGAAGTTTAAATAATAGGGTATGGAATACTCGTATGTAATGATATTGATTAAGTAAAATTTGTTTTCATCAAACCCAGAGTAATAATTTCAGAAATCTATCTGAAAGATACAAAGTTAGTTGAACTTATGCAAGGTTGAAGAATTATTATTCCTGTACGAGTATATACTATATTTTTTGAACTGTGCACTGAAGTTTTGGCCATGGTGGAGCTGTTAGCGAAAAACTATTTATAGAACTTTACTAAATATCGCTTTTTTGTTTCACGAGTCTTCAATCATTTTCCGGCATTTTCGAGAAGATTTGAACATTTTTGTATGGACTATACTCTGATGATTTAGAGGTATTCACATATTTCAGCCATCTGAGCAATTAACACATATATACAGCTTGAGCTTGTGAGTGAAGACCGAGAACTCGATGGGAAAGATATTAGTACTTACTGCATTTAGGTACTGCCACAGAATGATTTATATATGTATATATATAATATAACTACATTTTACCTGATGATTCCTCTTTATCTTCTGTTTCTATTTCCTCCATTTTTGTATCACAGTCTTTGCTCACATCTGCATTATTCAGTAAATCTAAAAGGAGCTTCGGCAAAGCGTAAGAAACTTCTGATGAGACTTCATTTACAACGATGTCTTGTAAAAGATCGTGATGATCTTCCAGTTGCCTCTGTAGTTTATCCAAATCTGTAATTGGAAAGTACTTAGTGTTAATAATTTTTCACATGGTTACTTTGTTTATGTATGTTATGTTACAAGGGGCTCGCTTACTTTTGCTAGGTAAGTTACTTGTAGCAAATGGTAAGAGATACTTAACGTTTTACGTAAGTATGCAATAATATTTTCGTAATACTCAATACACAATATTACCTTGCTTGTATACTTTTCAAGCTATACATCTATATGTGCTTCGAAGTTTAGTACAAATATAACCTACCTATTCCTTGCGAATTGTTGAAGCCAAGCAAAATTTCTGAAAATAATTGATTGATGACTGTCAGTTCGGCTTGATATTGACGACTTTCTGCTTTCGCCAAGCCCAAATTTGATTCTAGATGTTTGATTTCGTCATACTTTTTAGAATTGTCTTCTTCCATTTTATCCATTCTTTCTTGTAGCTCTCTACAAGGTCAAAAGAGTAAAAACAGACTCAGTAGTTAGGTCTAAGTGATTTAGACATTGATATATAGGGTATATCGTTCGATAACATCATTGTTACGATGTAAAAAATATTTTTTTTAACAAATTAAGTTGAAATGTATAATAGTTGTTGGGATAGTTGAGGAAATATAAAGCTTCCACGAAGGTTAATTATTACTTTTGTGTAATAGGTCATTGAAATTACCATTAATGAAGGCAAAACCAATGAAAATAAAAATATTAGTTTATATATTTAACTTCCTCTAAGATTTTTGTAGTTTTTGATACATTGCAATGCAGTGTTGCATTTGGATTCTATTTTGTAATAGCTACCCTCGTGTATATATTCTTCACATTTTTGATGGACATAAACCTGATTTTACTTGAAATAAAATATTCCAGTCTGAATACTATTTCCTAGATTTTTTTATTTGTACAGAGCGGAAAGTCTGGTAGATTTTTTCATCGTCTTTATAATTATACAAAAGATGACTTTGTTAACTTAGGAAGTTTCATGCTATTATTATGGTCTTTGTATTGTCTCATAATTATGAAACGCAGAAAGAAGAAATTGCCTCTGATGGGGATCGAACCCACATCTTCCTGCATTCTATGGCTATGCTTTACCGTTGTGACGCAGGTCTGTGCCATATACTATATGTACGTATTTCAAACCCACCCATCTCAGGGGTGGATTTGAAATACACATTACTTTAACAGATCTCTCGCCACCCTATATGAAAATTATCTGAAGAAATGTATGCCGAGGGTCCCCTAAAAAAGTGTTTTCTTCGGGATCATGAGGTTCTGCATTCACCATTTAGGTCATTGGGCAGCTAAGACAACATCCAAATGTTTTCTGATAATTCTCCGAGAATATCTGGCGTTATCTTCATCTCCTTGATGTGGTTAAGATTTTTGCTGTTTAGCATTTGGTACCTTGGTTTCAACAGGTGTATTGCGAATTAGTCTTTTAAAGTGTCATCACAAGTAAAATTCAAAGTCAAATCAGGAATGCAAGGAAGCCTAGTCGAATTTGTTACTCGGAAAAAGTGTAATTTGAGCTCAACAAAATTTTGCACTGCTTTCGGCGTGAAGCGGCTCCTGTATCGCTGCAGACAGGAGTTTGCAAAAGCATGAACATCTACAAAAAAAGTCACCTTGAAATTCCTTAGAACACCACAAAACATATCCCATGAATTTCCAAATATTCGGCGCGCACGTATAATAAATTCTTATTGGATATTTACACCTTATACATAAAGCAGGACAACTCCGGTTAACTTACTTGTTTTTGTTTTGCTCCTGCTCAATTTGTTTCTTTGTCTCATCCAATTGTGACTGCATCTGTTCCCTTTCTAATTTCTCAATCCTGGATCTCTCTTGGTACAAAGTCCTTAAGCTTCTCATGTTTTCCAATTGTCGTTCATACTCCAGGCGTAAGTCTTGTGATAAAATATTCATTTCTTTTTCTTGAAGAGAAGCCTCGATACTTTCCACCTTTTGCTTCAACTGAAACATGTAACACGATATCAATTCCGGGACCTTTCAAACTTATATCTGAACATAAAATATGAGAATGTAGCCTATCCGAGATATCATAACAATATAAAATATTAGAAACATTACAAGCAAACTAAAGTTATGCAATATGATTCTGACATAGAATGATATCCAAAATGAACATTTTGACGGTAACGACAATGTGGGGTGCCAGACGCCATACAGAAAGAATGATATGCTTACATTTTTTCGATTATTATAACCATCAATCGACGAACTGAGGTGTATATGCAATTTTTTATATTCTCCTTTATCATTTGAAAAGCTTATTCGTCATTTCAGTATAGCAACAAGGTGTGCTATATGATCGTGTAAGAAAATTTTTGGAAAACGTAGTAAAATTTACCATTATCTATTTAGGCATGCACTGTCAGGCTATTATTTAGGAATTAAACGTACCATATCTTTACTTGAATCATAATGCATGAATAATCAAGGCCTTAGATGGCAGACGGCATTTCCTTGTAGGTGGATATTTATGTGTACATAGTGAACAAAATTCACAAATACTTCCACTCTTATACTTGCACACTTACTTCTTTGAGCTGGGCTTCCCTAATTTGTAACATATTCTTCGAGACAGATATTACATCTTTCAATGCCAACACATGTGTGTTGTACTCCTGTCGCTCCTTTTCAAATTCAATCAATTCTGTATTCAGCTCTTGCAACTCCTGTTGCATTTTGGCAATGCTAATCCTTAACTCTCTGTTCTTCTCGATCAGCTTTTCACTATCTCCCAGCAGCCTAGATTTCTCCTCCAGAATCATTTTCAGACCATCGTTTTCTCTTCTTAACTAAAATAGATTTAGTCCAAGAATATGTGAGTTATCCTCAAAAACTTGACATAGTTCTTTAAATACTAATATTGTTGCATCCTATCCATATCCAAATCCATAAAAATATTAGTTTATTATCTTAATGTTGGGCTGAGAAATACAAGATGATTATTTGCGTTCTATACTGGTATAGATTTCATAAAAAATGGCCTTATAATGGAATAACAAAATAATTTCACCAATTTCTGCTATCAATATATCACCAGCTCAAAACATTCTGATGAAATAATTATTGATATTGCTGCAATTATATCGACCCAATGAGACGTAATTGTGGATCTCCTTTGTAAACAGTGGGCAAAAATTTGTAATTAAGCGCAAACCAGACAAGAACCAGCTGACCCTGGGATTTCATATTGATATGATTTCAAGTGGAGATTCCTGCGGAACACTCCAACCTAAATTGACACACCAGATTAATTATTTGCTTTGTTAAGCTTAGAACAGAACATCGCTGGACCGAGCTGTCTCACATACTATCAGTACAGCAAAGACTGAGGGAGCCGACGGGCTCTCCAGATCGAGCTTCCGCCTTGAAGAAGCCTCTTTCAACAATCGTTCCTCTGTAGAACGTCGGCATTGTGGAATGTGCTGCCTAAGGGTTTGTTACCCCGATGGTTACAATTTACTGCATAGTAAAGTCTATGTAAATAGAAATTAATCCAATCGCCTCGCTTCTGGTTCGCGATAGTCTTTCTGCCTTTGCGAAAGTTTATCTGTTTAAAAAACACCAGAACATGCTGTTACTATGTGTATCACTATACTAACCCGCCCTACTTCAATCTTCACATCATCGGGACAGTCGAACCTTGTCTGCATATCTAGTTCTCGTTTCAGTTTAACTATCTCCTTACGAAGTTCCTCAATTTCCTCTTTTTGGAGGCATAATTTGCTTTCTTCGATTGTTTCGCTGTTTTCACCCTGCTTCTGAATTACTGGTTGAGTTTGCTTATAACGATCATTCTCTTGCTTCAGTCTGACAACTTCTTCAGTAAGTTCGACAATTTTGCTCCAGGTTTTTGTTGTATCTTCGTCCGTATCTGACTGAATGGATTTGAGTATTGTGTTTTCCTTAAAAATAAAGAATAAACGTAATGTAACAGCTGAAAACTGACTACTAACTTTTTAAGCACTAACAGGGCTGTAACTTATGTAGATGGTAGATCCTCTCACTTGATGAAACTCTTCTGAGAATGATATAAATATAAATCGAACGGTGTCGGTGGAAGTAATGGAGTTCTATTTGTGAAACTTTGTGTTAAACACTAAATATTCTATCTGAACGTTTGAATCTTATTTTAAGTATAGTGTCAAGAATTATTCGGTTTTTAATACAGTATTCAGGAGGTTTAAGGGCGCAACAATTCATAGCAGACTGAAATTTAGCATAATGGTAGATTTCAGCACTAAGAATGAGAATCAAGCCTCACTACATCTGAGACAGTTGACATTCTGGAAAAGTGTATGAAAGGTATAAAACTACTAGAAAATTCAGAAAGGAAAGCTGGAAAAACTTGGTACAATTATGTATTTCTTAATCATTCTGATTTTCCCGTTCTTAAGTGACAACGTTGGTAAGTGAAGTGCTTCAAGAATTTAGCTGTTTTCCAGATTGATGACAAGCGCTCGAGTATACTTCAGGCGACAAACAGAAATGCTAGTAACTAGTCAAGGTAAGAAAAATAGAATCAGTTTTCTAGTTTACATTTTAGTTTTGAAAGTTTTCTAAAGCATTTTCCTTCATTCAAAAAATACTTTCATTACGTTTCGTTAACTGCAGAAAATGAGAAATATTTTGTTTTATTATTTATATGTATGAAACGCCCTCGGGGTTAGTCATATTGAAATGTCCATTATTCAGATATCTATGACTTTTACTGAAAAAAGTTACTGTGCCTCGAAGGCCAAATATTTTTATTCTGTATAAATACCTGGTTGCAGTTACTGAAAAGTTCTGAAAAACTTCATATATAACATATAAACGTTTATTTTCATATATGTACTTTGTTAAATCTTCAGAATTAAAATTTCTTAGTTTGTGAGTTGTAGTATTTTTTAGAATTAAGAACCAGCCCTAAGCATGTCTCTGTAGGATTTACATGTAGGTGTTACTCGATTTAGTATTTACTATGCATCTTTCTGATAATAAATAATAATAATAATTACATATTTATTAGGGCGAAGTTTAGCCTTAGGCTATTCTTACATTTAACACTAAAAATAGTAATAAATAAATTAATAAAATAATCTTTCATGATACCCTATCACTCTGTTGGTGATGCAAACTATAAAAAATGTAGATTTCTAATAGACTATTAGGCAGCATCTTATAATAAAAAAGTAAAAAATAAATTAATCGTAGGTTTGTTTCTACCTATAGTATTTAGTGCGGCTGCCTGTTACTGAAGAATGCGCAAGCACCACAAGTTCGTTCTTCACAGGTTGAAACCCTTCTTTTTTTTGCTGTGACTTACTTAGTACTTGTATAGTTCTAATTTGAACGTGAATACATATTCCAAATTATATCGATACGAATTTATATTAATATCTATTTATCAGTTATTTCATAAATTTGAGTGACATGGATAAACTTTTTTTAACTCTATTGATAATTTTCATTCAGAATATGGGGATTTCAAATAATTATCTACAGTCGTAAAAATTGAGGGGCGTTTGCTTTATTCTATCTACTACTATCTTCAAAGCCTGTTATGAATTCTTTGGGTTCAATGAAATTTTGTCTCCAACTAATAGACTATTTGTGATTAACCTGATACTAAGTACAGCTGGATGGAAATGACAAAAAGAAAGCAGACATAGTAATTATTGTAACTTTATTTGTACTAAGATTGACAAAGTGTAAGGATCAGGTTTTTTTTGAACATTCTCCTCGACCAAAGTGCAAGCTAATCAGAAAAACAACTAAATCTCAAGTGCATACGTAGGTGACTCAGACGTATCCATAAAACGCAAGAGCTACTAGTCACAAACATTTGATGGCAGTAAGTCAAAGTGTATGTAAATTACAGAATAATGTCAAACGTCGCGATTCGTCAACTAATGTTGTGAAGTGAAGTCCCCGGAAAAAAATTATAATTGACACGATTAATTAGAATCAGGAGGCAAGTGACGACCTGCCCCTTACTCCTACGTACGCATTTGCTGATATATCTAACACCTAAAATAAAAGATGAAATAACTGTTGAAATAAATGTTTCATAGAAACCGAAAAGTCAGATTCACAAAAGTAAATCCAATTTTATATTTATTCTAGAACTCAACGATCTGAAAAGCCATTGTAAACAATTTGAAAGAATAGGGATGGCAGAACAAAACGCGTTAGACCATCTCTACTTTTTAATTTGTAAAAATGCTTGTACCAATTACACAATGTCAATATGAACTTCCGTCTCCAGAAAAACCTGTACACCACACCTAACTTACCTGAGTCAGTTTTTCAACTTCATTGCGTAGTCGCTCAAACTCCATCTTCTTCTCTTGCAAAATACTCTGTCTTTGCTCTCTTTTTTTCTTTAAGTCGGCTTCAAACTCCTGTAATTGCTCTTTGTGATCCGCACTCATCGTTGAATCTACCAAAACTGATTTTGAACTAACTCCGTCAGAATCAACTTCGTATTTGGCAGCGATTTTCGTTTTCGTGCAAGTCGGGCTCGGGTCAATTTCCTGATCAGCAGGAAACATCGCAGTCAGTGCGTTGCCCATCGTTATTAAACCAATCGGGTGTCGGTAACTGAAATAAAAGGAACTCCGTCTGGTAAGTTCACCTTGGCTACGAAAAAGTGGGCAAAATCTAAAATTGCTGGGATGAAATTTAAAAATACCTGACTGAAATAAAATTATGTACAGTTGGCAACAAATGCGTTGTTCGCGGAATTATCAGTTAAATGTTATCATGTGTTGCAATGATTAAAAATAAGTGGTTGATGCGAAGAAATAAATTAAGATATACTAGTCATAGATAATTCTAGTGCAATCCAATATCATATGCTCATTAAGTGTTGAACTTTTGTCGGAGTGCCATATTTTTTATAGCTCCCTTTTACCTACTTACTACTATGGAATGACCCAATACGATACAACAAACTAGTTCTTTTGCAACGGATTAACAAGAATCGACAAAACATACATGACCTCTCCAAACTTCGTTGTTGTTTTACCCAGCTCCCAGTAATTTTTGAGCATACACAAAACGTTATTGAATGAATCATCGGTTTGAAAACCTGTAAAACTTAATGTCTTTAATTTTATATGTGAAACACTGTAATCTTTGTCGTAGCCACTACAAACAATACACAGTTTTAGCACTCGCCAAACCACTTTTTCAAACCCGACACGTGTTTAACGGAACACGCTATGTTACTATCTTTAGGGGAATATTCATACTATAGAATCTCTGAAGATGCTACAAACGAAATTAGAAGCCTCTCATGCCACACACTATCGAACATTTTTGATATATCGAGTGCAAAAAATCGAGTTTCTCCATGAAGTAGAATTGATCTGCCCCACATATGGGTTACGAAGATCTCTCGTGGTTCTGTGCCTGCGAAGCCGGACTGGCGATCATTGATGATGATGTTTTTATACAGGTACCTTAAAAGCTGTACGGTGACGATAGTCGCTTTAACCTTAGATGCAGAATGAATGATGCAGAGTAAAGTCACAGGCTATAGTTGCATGCCATGTTTTTTTCAGCCCTTTTTAGGGATGAGTTATATAAAACCATTTTTTCCACCCAGTATGGAACATGCCCAGCTGGTAGGAGATTCGAAATAATTTACAAAATGTTGATGGTTGTATTGCAAAAGGATCACGACTCAAAATAATCGCAGTTTTTGGAACACGCTGCTGACCAATGTACAAATACGCATTACACTCCTCTAATTTTAACGTTTCTTTGTCATGGATATTTTATGGGAGCACTACCAGTAATATTTAGCAAGGTTTTTGCTAAAAATACACATCGGCGGACTTAACCTCTCTGATACCGAAGCGGAAGTTTTTCATTTTATTTATAGGTTATGAAAAAATCGCTGTTGGTCTGTGGAACAGGCAATTTTTATAAAGTGCATTCAATTTAACTTGCCTAAATATTCAACGTTGTGCGTTTATATCTATTTTTTCAATAAACTTAGGGTTTCCTTACCTTTGCTGCAATCAACGTATTGTGATACACCGTTAACTATATTGTAGATTGTAGATCATCTTACTTGATGAAACTCTCCCATTCTTTAGATAAAATTGTTTAATTTGAACACAAGATCTCATAAATTAAACTAATTTAATATTTTCTAATATAAATTAAGTAACTTAAATATATTCAAGGTCACCTATGGTTTGGATTTAAGAATATATATGTATTTGAATTATACAATTTTATTTGAAATGAAACTTATGAATATTGATGAATCATTTTGATATCATAAGTGTACGTTTTATGTGTCTAGTTACATATCTGTATGACAAAAAATGGCGTCAAGTAGGGTGAAGATGCACGAATTTTGGAGTTACTGATATCTGGGATTTTTTTGGTTTGGGAAACTAGAAATTGTTTATAATTCCCAAAAATTTCAAAATATTATTTTAAAAAGCGGTAATTCCCAATTTAATCAAAGCTTAGTTCACGCTGATAAACAGTCCAATCAAAATCCTCAATAAACTTTACTTGAAAGACAGCTTGTTGCTTAAAGGGCTGCCACCGGGTCTGTGCCACTGGTTGTATAGTTTTCTCAGGGATCTATTATTTCTGGTGGTGTATGGATATGCATTCGATGGACTCACCATCAACGCGGGTGTTCCGCAAGGATCTGTCCATTCTCCAACGCTATACTTGCAATACATCAACGATTTGTTGGAGAGAACATCTAATCTTATTTACAGCTTCGCAGATGACAGCACCCTTATTTCCTACACGGAGCCGGGCAAAGCACTACCAACATGAGATGCCATATTTCGGAATGCTGTTCAAATCAATGAGGACATTGGGAAAATTGTTGAATGGGTATGTACAAATGGAGTTCAGATTAATGCGCAGAAGAATCAGATAACAACCTTGACAATGAAGTCCCAATACTTGAATCATCGTCCATCAAGCTTCTGGAAATTATCAAAAACAATAATATGTCATGGCACAATCCTGTTGCTGGCCTCGCTAGGTCTGCGTCCTAGAAGTTCTCTTCCGCTCCAGGAAATTATACTCTCCGGAACAGCTACTGCATGTGCATGGCCCAGATCAGGCCATCACTGAAGTACTGCGAACTAATGGTAGTGCTCGCATGTGTGGAGACGCACCCCAAAGCACTCCCTGAAGCTTCTGATACAATCCAGAAGCGAGCAATACGTCTAGTGGATGCGCCTGACTTCACAAGCGACCTATACAGTCTGGAATATCAAAGAAGGGTGACTGATCTGTCCCTATTCTATAGATATAGCTGTCTCGAATAATAACTCCAAGAGTCGCCAGTGCACCAAATACCAGATGAGCTCATCAGGTGCATCCTCACCAGGTCGAGCTTTACATCGCCTCGAACAAGCATGTTCCAAAAGTCCTTCTTTTGGAGAACCTCGACGTTGTGGAATGAACCGCTGGTGATTTTGTTACCGGATGGTTGCAATCTATAGAATTTTGAAGTCAATGTGAATAGACATTTATCCGCGCGCAGTGCTTATGAAGAACGCTGGCTATCTGCCTTTGCGTAAGGTTATCTATGAAAAAGATTCAACATACTTCACGCCATTTTTTAATGACTAATTAGCACTCCCGTAATATTGTATAATCCTTAAAAGCCAAACTGCATTCATCTATAGTAGTACATGCTAAAACAGAAGCGCAACGAATTAGCGATCTTTAGGAATAGAATATTCAAAAATACCATACCTGTAAGCAATTTAAAGGTTAAAATTTCCTTCAACATTTAAAATGCATCGAAAGGTCCAAAACTATCGGAAATCAGTTGTATTTTTATTATTATTTTGAATTCAGATGTGTACAGAATCATCTATTTCTAATAAGTACGGAAGAGTATTTGGCTTAAAAGCTTATGGATGATGTAGAACGTCTATTAATGACAAAACAATTAAAAATTTTACCCTTCTCCCAATCCCTCATGAGCATGTTTTATCCTCCCATATAAAATTTTATGTGAATGAATGGGTTTTGGAATAACAGAATATAATAGTTTCAGATATGTTTAAGTCTACCTCCGTCATTGGAAATAACAAATGTTTCGTGACTGTCGTAGTAACCTAGTTTCAAATATACCTTCCGAGTTATAGTGGCAAGGATTACTGAACAAACAGACCAAACTAAGTGATATTAGTGACAGAATGTTTCGTGATCCGTATGCAATGAAAAATCCAAAAACAATATTTACTTCCTCTGCTCATTGGCGAACGCAGTGAAAGTTTGGAAAGCAGGTATTAAGAATAAAATCGGTTCCCTCAATATAGAACCGAGTATAAATGCAAATGGAAATGAACTAAATCTGGAAGCTCTGTAAATAATATACCGTTTGGGTTTTTTCTACAGTTGAATAGGCATAAATTGTGGGTTGTAACAGTGAGTTCCGTGACAAAAGATAATCATGTATTGTCCACAAACGACTACCTTTTGTTGCCACATTGTCTGAGAAATCCTATTTTCTTTGAAAATTCAGTAAGCTGTATTTCAAGATAGTATTAAGTTAGTAATCTGGTAATTTGCATGCATTTGATACCATCTCATATCTCATCTATTATTGACTAAACTGGAACGCTTTCGTGATACCATACAGCAAATGGTTTATTTTGAGAACACTGTCTTACTCTTTCTATATCGATATACAATTTTAGCTGGATTATATCTTCCTCATATTGTCGATAATAACGTGGCAGCTTGAAGTTAAGTAGAATTGATTTTGCTTGGTAAATCTGTTTAACTACACCTCATCGAGGAGAACAATTGTTTCAAAAATCAATTTGGATCAGTGGGTGTGATGATATTTTAGAAGAATTTATTTATGAAAAACCGAAAATAATTTAGGTAAAAGAGAATAGTACATTGAAGTGCAATCCATGGGAGCAGGAAAAAATGTGCTTCTCCTGAAAAATCCATTATATTTTGAAATGTAATTGTTTAAATAGGAAACAATTGATTTAGTTTTATTAAAAACGCTCAAAATTATCTCAATTACCAAGCCCAAAATGAATGCTAGCTAGCTCGGTGCTAGCTCCAAATTCGTATGCCTGTAATCGTGCTTCGAGACCCTAGAGGCGAAGATGTTATTGGACCGCACCGCTCGCATCGACTGAATCCATTCGCGTGCTATAACCAGGAGTAGAAGCTATCATTGGAGTTGATTCTTTGTTTCAAGGGCGGACCATATGGAACTTCAGCTGTCGGGAAAATGTTAATAGATAAACGTGGGACTGATTTTAGGATGCTTTGAAATAAGGTTTTAATTTTAATCATCAGTCAAACATATGACACAATATTGCAATTGTGCAATTCAAACACAAGGTTTTCAACGTTGAAGCTTAACAAATTTAAACTATTAAATAATAAATTTTTTTTTTTTAAATATTTTGGAAGTTATGTCACGGAGCAGATCGACCCTGATGAAGAAATCAGACATAGAATTGAGCTGATCTGTTCAACCTTCATCAAAAGGATTGTATGGAACTGAAATCTGGACTCAGAACACAGCCACTATAAATCGGCAGAAGCCCTAGCGATATGTGTATGTACAACTAATAATATGAATACTTATGATTTAATATACAATGTCGACGGTGAAATACTATCAAATTTATCATATTTATAATGTTCTGATCAAAAAAAGTCATGTCGAATAATAAATGAAATACTAGACATAAAAAATAACAGCTATCTGAGAATCGCCCATATAGTAATTTAGAAATTAGAACACTTCTGTGGAAGTTCAAGAAAGAAAGATAACATTTTTTAGTATAGTAAGCAAAAAAATACTCGTTCCACTTTTAAACGTCTCTTATGCCATAGCAATTGATCGGGAGTATGTCTTGTTGCCTTGGAATGACACTATTGTTAGAATGTGTTTCCTACTATCAGACAGGTAGTTTTGTGCTTTTGAATTGACGATATTTCTAAACATTGGATTTATCAACCATGCAAGTGTGTCATTATGTATTCGAGTATTCCATAATACTAGTTCATTCTAATTTGAAAGCAATACTTTTCCTAGAGACATTTACCTATTTAATGTCAATATCAATTCAAAATATTTAGTTTCGCACCTTATGTATTTTGATAAATGCTGCCGAGGTTACGGAAAACTCACTTAAGTAAAACCTTAGATTAACGGTAGCGACAGAGGTAGGCAGCGATAACTAAATGCTGCCAATTTAGACCAATATAAGGAATTTGCAGGCCCAGGTACGGATAATGAGATTCTGTATGCTGAGGAGCAAAGAAAGATCTTCCAACCCTGCCGTCATTGTGAAATGTCACTACTAGACAAAACTCCACGCGCAGAGAGTACAAAGTGAATCGCCCCACTTATTTCGCCATCTGCTATCGATTTCAAATACAAGCATTTCAGTTAGGTACAAAAAGCTGTGATTGCCGCGAGACACTATATCCGCTTTCAAAACAGTATCGGAATACAGGAAAAACAATTCATCAGGTTCGCCCTTTAGCATGGCCGCATTTTGTGTTCGGCTTGTTTAGCTACGATGAAAAGGGCTCAACGTACAAAGTAAGTTCCGCCCTACTGCATTCCACTGGAGTCAAATGGCGAGGGGCATCAGTTTTCTCAAAGGGACGTCGCACCGCGTGAGAAGGAATGGGGAAACTACAGGTGTTGTGGTTCAGCTACAATGTTGCCGTTTATAAAAATGATTCGCATGTGAGCTCAGGCCCATAGCATTTTTATTAGGATATGCACCCGAGTTTTCCCGGTTTTTTTAATAGCTAGGAATACCAGGCTCTTTAAAGTTGTAATAGTATATAGAAGTCTAAGGGCCGATTTCATCAACATCAGAGATATAACGAACGGATTGACCAATCACATAAGACCTTTCTGAAATGCCATTAAATATTGTACTGTCAAAAGTCTCTAACTTTTTCCATATAATCATCAGCTTAGCTTATTATGACGAGACCTTATGGTTTCCAGTACAGCTTTCACTCTTCCAAAAATAGCATCAGTTAGATTGGTGCCATACTAGATACTTGATTTGGAACTATTGATAGTTTTAATTGAATTTAAATAATACTGGATTAAATCTTTCATAATCTTGAATATTTACACAACATTTTTGAGTTTTGAAATACAAAGTTTTAAGAGGGTGAATAGCACTTTTCTTATTATTCATGTTCCCTATCCTAGTTGAAATGGAGTAATCCGTAGTAAAAGTTGCTGAAATAGAAACGCTCGAATTAGACTCCTTCAGAAGAACAGGGTGCTGAAACTAGTTAGAAACGTTCGAAACACATTACACAGTAATATAGAAGTCCACGGCTATTCAAAAATTCTATCGTTATCTGTTTTGAGTATTAAACGTCGCATATATTTAACGATCATCGATGCTAAAAGCAACCCGCTGAACAAAAGTGAGATTATTCCCTCCCGCTGCCCTCACCCCATTTTTAACCATCCAGAAAAGTTTTGACGGTTGATCAGATAGTAATAATACAGTGTTAAAGCTTCCTCAAAATTATTTAATTATTCTTGGAGTGCCAAGGATACTCGACAGAGTGCAAATGCAGACAAACAGCAAACCCACGTAGTTGAGTAACATGGTTTTTCGTCATTTATATGTCATAAAACATCTCGAAAACATAATATCGCAAATGAGAAGTTTTTCTGCACCTATCGGGAAGTACAGGGCAATATTTATGATCGCAAAATACATTTGCCTGTTGTTTTATGAGTTCATTTTGAGGAAATGCGCCAGTAATCATATACTGGCTACAGTGGTACAGTATTGTTAGCCAAAATATGTGTTTCGATTCTAAAGCAAGGGCCAAGGTGAACATGACAATGGATGTTATATTATCCAACTGATATACGTTAGAATATGCATGTCGGTATTTGTACATAATCACTACAATCTGTATTCTGTATAAAGAACGAAAATCAACCACCATCACAACAGAGTTACCCTCATTAGGCCTTTTGCATGTCCTTCACAGGAGTTTTCCCGCATGTTCCATGGACAAACGAAATTCGTTTTATTCATGATGATTTTAGTCGCTTGTTGGATCATGTATCTTTTCAGAACGACTCTATGAAACTATATTTTTTTTCCAACGTTGAATATATATGTATTTATGTATATATGTATGTACGATTGTACGTATCTGTATAAGTATGTGTGTAACTGGATTTTGCATAGTGAAACCGTCCAAAATGAATCCAAAAATTAAAATACACAAACTAGAGATGGATTACTCCACAAGTAACATTGTTGCTGCATTAATAGAACAAAAGGACTAAGACTGCACTACTAAGGACATGAAATTTTTACACAAACACAACAGCGAAACCCTAACTGATGCCGTTTTGGAGGTATCACCAAAGGTACATAAGAATATCATGAGTCGAGGATTTCTTTATGTTGGTTGTTATTATTATTGTATTATTATTATATTATCATTATCATCGCGTGTGATGGTTAAAGTCATGCATACAGGGACAACTTACGAAATTGTACACCTCCCTTATCACCAGTATATTAATCAAGCACTGAAGTTCTGTAGTAAAATAAAATGATTTTTGCATTTCAGGACACACATCCATCCGCAATATTAGCTTCACTCAAAGATTTATGTAACACCCACTGAATATCGTCAAGTGCAAGAATAACTCACGCCTGGACAATAAACCACATTCTAACGCATTTTCTGTCATGCAGATTACTACAAATACAATTTTAGTAATGTTTAGCAAACGTGGAAAAACTTACGAAATGTATAAGCTCAAACCAATTTTCTTACTCGGTGGGCACGGGACTCAAAGACGTGCTCGATATTGGAAGCATGAGCTATTTTTAGAGGAGGCATGTTCAGATTTGGACGTCAATGTTCCCAGTGGAGTAGAGAAAGGATCCTGATTCAAAGTGACTTTTAATCATATTCTGTAGTTTCCATTCTTTTTTTTTGACAGTTTGGTCTGCTTAATTATATTGATACGAATGGTTCTCAGTCGTTTATATAAGAAAGGAATTGTGGACTGACTCTGTACTTCTAACACTATTATGATACCGTATAAGATAAATAAATAGATATAAATAATAGCACAGACACCTTCTCTGATTTTTGAATTTCTTCTGCGTGACGGCTTTTGTATAAGGTGTCATAGACCCGCAATGCATATTGTTCGTTGGTCAAATGGAGGACCGCAAAGTCCATAGTAATTACATTTTATCCTTTGCTACATGAACGACTGAAAATTAATAGCATTCCATGATAATTAAAAAAAAGAAGAAAGCAAAAAAATTGAACCAAATGGTCAAAGTATCGTTATTAACAGGGATAGACTTCTCATTTTAATTTTGTGAGGAATTAATGTTAGAAATGTTAGAGATTGGTTTAATCATATGGCTGAGTCGTTCATTAAAACGACCTATGACTAAATGAAATTTTTCATAGTTGAGTTCTTTCATTTATATATATATATATATATATATATATATATATATATATATATATATATATATATATATATATATATATATATATATAACGAGTACCCTGTCAACATGTTTTTAATATTAGGTGAACCATTTTGACTACCTGGCGTTCTTCAAAAGATCGTATACACATTACACATTTTAAAAATCAGTAGTAACTTGTTTATTAACCAATTTTTCCCACGACGCGACGGTTGAAATATAAGCCACGTGAATTAAAAGCACCGTATGCTTGGTAAAGCGTTTAAAAGATCTGCCAAAGAATAACCAAGTGATTGCGTTACTTTTAAAAATTAAAAATCTCCTTACTTTGAGTTTGAAGAAGTACAACGTTAGCAATATACACCACTGCAATGATGATGAAGTTCAAGAAGTTATATTAACAAGTAATTAGTGCATATGTTTCAATTAGAAACATAAGGCAATTATTTAGTGACTGCAAATTAAATAAAAATTTGTACAGAAAATTTAACAGTTCTCATTCAAAAAATTTTCACGAATCGTTGGTCTTAGGTGATACGATTAGTCCAGGAGTTTGATCCTACTTTGTCTAACATATCTTTGATTCCAAATGTTTCTTCTTAGTATGAAGTAGCATGAAATATTTACATTAATAGATGTGCCTGGCATTATAACAACCAAATCGATAGGAATAACACAACATATAAACTGAGATCATGAGGTACCATTCGTTACCAAAAGATAGCTCGTTAAAGTTTGGGTTTTTCATGTTCGAGAACTGAATTCCCTCAAGAATATTTCATTAGTCTTGGCGTTATTAACAGCACAACATTCAACAAACAAATGCTATATTAATTTCCGAAGCTAAAATTATAAAATATTCAAGGCATAGTGCACTTGGCACTGTGGTGATCGCCATCTAAAAAATATCATCTAATTATGTCTATGAAATCAGTGTTGGTGTGTTGAGAGGTTAAGGGGACAAAAACGTTACTCCAAATTTGTTGTGCTGCAGCTCACTACCGGTATCGCCATTGTCGTTTGTGGTTCAGTGGAAATGACGCCACAAATTACTTACATATTTTAATCTTTTAATGACTAGCCCTGAAATACTTTTAGAACTACACATATTATTTTCATGAAGCATTAGAAATGTAAGAATAATCCTTTACTGTAGCTGGTTAAACGAACTTTCCAGATTACGAAAGGTTACCGATCGTTTTTCGTTTGCTTTTAGGCAGAGGATTCTGTGTGTGTGATAAAAAACAAACAGCCATATTTTTTATGGAAATCAAAAAAACTGTATGGTGCAAATTAATGTTTTTCTATGGTTCCGCATTTCGGTATAGCTTCCTTTCTTTGGGATTATTATTTTCATCAAAATAGGCAAAGCATGTTCTTATATGCATATTTATCAAAACTTTCACATTGGATTTCAATTAAATTGCTTAAATAGGCTGAACTCATTTAGAAAATGTTACGTTAAATATTTTAGGTTTGTTTTTGTGTTTTGACTTCATTTTCAAATATGGAACTATTGATATGATTATAAAAGATATAATAATCGAAAACTCGACACAAAAAGTAGCATGAGTACAATCTCAACTAGACCAATGTTTATAAGGTTCAATAAAATAGTAGTAATAATCATAATTTATTCTTCATAATACATATATCCATTCAAAAAAAGTAATAAAATAAATGGCTTATTACTAGAATATATGTAGATCATTAGCCATGTGGGAGAATATTTAACATATATAGTATGTTTATTATATTCTTCCATTCCTTTATCAGAACTTCTTCTTTTGCTTATCGTTAGCTTTAGTGGATTTTATATGTACATGATACCCATGACGTGTATTGTAGTTATGGATATCGTACCGGTATTGTAAATTCTTAGAAAAGTGTCCTTATTGTAATGTTGGCCCCTACACATACTTCCAATTTAATATTTGCTGCATTTTCATTACATTAATATATTTATTACACCTAGTTGAAAGACGCGCATCTGTTTTGTAGTTTTCTGGTAGTCAGTTATACTCGTATTACTTATAAATAATATTGATGACCAGTAATTAAAGTGAAGCTTGATAATTATATTGTAAAGAATATGTTTAAAAAATAATACGTTTTTGATGATTCTTCAAGCAAAACAAAAATTTTTCATATCTTTTTACATATGTAGTCAACATATTCAGAAATGTTAAGTGCTCATCTACAGCTTCCATGTAAATAATTCCAGTGACTTCGTTCAAGTTCCCACCATTGAGCTGGATAGCAATATCAGATCTTAGATTTTCTCTATCCGAGATCAACATAAATTTAGACTTTGTTGCATTGACTACTTGTCTGTTGTTGTAGAACCATTAGCTTAGATTCTCCAAGGCTATATCAATTTTAGTTACAACTTGTTCCAGATCACTATCAGATAAATAGATTATTACATTCAGCAAAAATACGCATATTATATATCAGCTACAAAAATATCATTAATATAAAGTATAGATAGTATGTCTTCAGAGGCTATTCATGGAATACAAATAAGCAGCAGATTCCACAGGAGACGTGAACATTTTCATTGCGTAATTGTGAAGCATTTACAGAAGGGACTAGCAAAGAAAATCAGGTAATGCAGAATATTGCACATATATTACTCCCATTATGAAGTACCATTTCAATGTCGTTACCTTTACAAGAGTTTCAAGTATACACCACTGCCGAATATATATTCAAATCGGTGCCAGATTTTAAAAATACAATCAACACTCACGCGTCCGTCTCTTTCCACTGGCAGGCATAGAATGAGGACAGAAAATTTCTTGTAAATTATCCCAGATTATTAGCGCATCTCGCGAACCTCCCGAGATTTTTTAAAAAATAGTCATTTTCGGCAATACCTTGTGGGTGGCTGCATTTGGTGAAAATATGTGAACATTAATTGGTGTTAGTTATTAATTACATAAGAATGCAAGAACACGTAGCTTCTGGGTGTTTTAACAAATAGCACACATTAGATATCAGTTGGAGTATCGGAGGTAATTGTGCCAAGCTCGCTATGAGGTATGTGGTGTGATATTTTTATCGGAGAGACCTACTTAGGCTTAATCAAAGCAGTTACATCAATCAGCGATACACAAATCCCTACTTGCACGACTAACAAGGCTTCAAAAAGTCATTATGTCTATGAGTTTTAATTGTTGTTAGGTAATTTGAAATAGGTACAAAATTCGATCATTGGGCTAGCTGGAATATTTTTAGGATTTCTGGAAATCTGTATTCTAATACAATAATCATCGAATATTTACAATAACCACACACGCTTTCCATTATACAAACATTGATTATGCTCAGGCTATTATGAAATGTATGATGCATCAACAAATAAAAAATTCTCAATGAAGCTCTACCTTAAACACAAACTAACTCAGCAAATTTTTGTCACTTCTGAAACATATCCTTTTTCAAAAAACAAGCTTTTATTGAAATGAATTGAAATGAATAAAATAAAGTTCTTCTTTATAACTTTTACTATCAGCTTATAACGTTATTACATGATTGTTGTTCGAAACTTGTAGACAAGGTGGATTTTTCAAAGGTTTGATTTCGGACTTCCATTGTCTGAACTGTTCCACTGAAGACGATTGAAGATAGCATATCAATCGAAACGTTGTGATACTCATAAAATTTTATAGACAGTGGAAGTCCGAAATCAAGCCTTTGTTATTACACGATTTATATGATATAAAAGCTGGTCGCCAGATTTAACTACTCCTATTTACTTAGTTTGAAAATTTTTAAAATTAAAATCAATCAGATCAAGTTATTTAATTTACTTGTATATCTACACAGGTAAATTTCGCGAAAAATTTTTATATCATATAAATTGTGTAATGACGTCATAAGTTGATAATAAAAGTTTCAAAGGAAAAGTTTATTTTGTTATTTTTAACGCATTTGAATGAAAACTTATTTTTAAAAAAAGTTTTTTCTTTTAATTTATTTTCCACTTTTTAGTTATCGCTGGACAGGCTGGAGGCATCATTGTTGCAAGATCGTTTGCCAGTTAATTTCGAATAGTGTAGCTCCTCAATAAGCAGACCTTCTTTTTTTTAACTCTTATTCGTATTCTCAGGAAGTCGTTTCATTTGATACCCATATTGTAGGCAAGCATAATAAACTTAGTCTGCCATCTTGAGTCACCATATTGGATTTAGTGTGACGTCATACAGCAAAACATATTGTTATCCAAACTAAAGGTGGATACAATATTTCAGCTAAATCGGCTGAAGATATCTGCTTCAAAATTGAGTGGCTAGAATCCACCTGAACAAATATAGTAACATAGATACCTACATACATTGCAAGTTGAATATAGGCTTGTAAAAAATACCATCCATGTTGATGTCCTCACAATTTAAGCTGCTCCTATGCTGACCGTAAACGTGTCAAAACTCATCTATTGAGCAACCAGAATGCTTCAAATAGCTTCATCTATATAAATATATACGATGCCCCATTTCAATCTTAATATTAAAATTATTTTAAAGTCACGACATATATCGTTACAGATAACATAAACTGGGAAGCAAGATGTAATTCTAAAGGTAACCTATGAGTCAGAATTACATATTTCAGGGTAAAATTTGATTTTAAAATGGGAAGGACACTATTTTTTATTCCACTCAAGAATTAGTTCTGCTTCATGGCCTTAGGATAAAAGCAGTATCATGATGAGCTTGGTTTTTGTTTTGCACGTGCTAATTATCACTACCAACTCAAAGATAACATGGACCTTGACCTTAAGTTTAATGGTACCACAAGGTCAAACCTGGACTTATGCTATCAGAGCCCACAGCAAGCGTTAGAAGGTCAAATTGAAAGACACGATTTACTTCTTGAAAAAGGGCCTGACATTGAAATAGTTATGGATAGCATTTCCAATATCAAAGCAACTAACACATCAGTTGCAGCATTTCCCAAACGTGTTCACTAAGTGCCAATTTGGATGATTTGGATGATTCTCCTTTAGCGGCACTTTATAGGTTTTAAAGGCTCACCAATATAACATTTTCTAATAAGCACACAGTCTATTTGCAAACAGATATTCTCCAACAAACCAATTAATCATAGGGAGAAATAATTCATAGAAAACGTTCTTTGCGGTAACGGTTAACATAAAGCATTTCTCAAAAGACAGTTACGAAGACTTGACTCTCCACTTATGACTCAAAAATAACTATCAACGACTACTGGTACTCTTCGTATACTATATATGAGAATTATCTGGGAGAAATGTTGGTAAATATTTTCATATCAGGACTTCTAGTCTTTAAGACCTATAAAGTGCCGAATCAAAGAACACTAACATTACATAACTAAAAGAAGGTTTTCAACGTCTTATGACTGAAATAAATGAGGGTGTGTAGCTTAACATCGCCAAGACTAAATATAATTATAATGAACCGACAAATAGAAAGATTGGCACAGTTTTTGTAATTAGGTACTATAACAAATAAACAGTGGGACCATTAACAACAGATTCGGTGTCGTATCGAAAAAGCCAGAGCGGTATTCCTTAAAATGTCATTTATTTTTGATCGCGCACTTATATTTCCTAGAAAAATCAGGTTTCTCAGATATTGCGTTTTCTTTGGGCATCTGTATGGTGTAGAATCATGGAGGTTGACTGAAGCCACTACCAAAAATCTTACTTGAAGCGTTTGAGTTCTGGTTATATCGGAATATCCTGAAGATTTGTTATACCGAACATGTTACCAATCAGACCATTATAAAGCATATAAAAAAGGATTTGGAAATAATTAAAACCAGTAAGACAAGATAACTGGAGTATTTGGGACATATTATAAGAAACCCAACCAGATATGGACTATAACAGAAAATACTCCAAGGAAAGGTCTTAGGAAAAAGAGGATAAGGATGTAGACGTACCTTATGGGTGAAAATTCTGCAGACTTGGTTCTCAACAACTACAACTGATCTTTTCAGAGCTGCAGTATGTTTCGTGGAAAGAACTGGACAATTTTCTCCAAACCTACAGATGTACCATAAGCTTTTATCCGGATTTCCTTATGGTTTGTTCTTGGATCCTAAGTGGGGGGTATTGCGTTGCTACTTTGGAATCGCTGGATCTGTCGAATGGTTAATTCTATTTCATAGGATAGGCAGATTTATGGTTCTTGTGTGGCGGTGCATGATTTTTTGGATTTATCAACAATGCAAATACCTCATCTGTATTCTAGCCAATCATAATAGTTATTATATAAGTTATTGTTGAAAACATAACTTTCACACTGGAAATAATCATAAATATGAATAGTAATGTCATTTTATTAAGTCAAAATTTTTTATTTTGCTTTGTACCTTGATTAAGGCTGCCGAGGCAGCCGAAACGCTGGCAAACATTCATTCGTATTTCGAATTTCCGTTTCAGGGCTGCAGTTATTAAGTTAGATAAATCAATAATAGTCTCTAAGCATATCTTTATCAGGGTGGTAAATATTCTTCCGTCTACTTTACTATTTTGTATGACGATGAATCAAGATGAGATCGTTCTAAAATTCAACTTTCACTGCGAAATTATGAAGAGATGTTATTGTACATTAATATTGCAATAAGGGAATGTAAACATACATGCTTACAAAAAAACCTGGAATTAACTAGTGCCAAGGTACTTGACAGATTTTTTACTAATAATAATACTACCCAGCTCATGTACAAAACTTTCGAGTACCATGTATCATTTGCAAAAAAGAAAATATTATGTTTATAATACCTTGTATATAATGTACTAAGCACAATAACGTTATTTTGAATCTATTTTGTTATCTTTACAGGCTGGCACCCTCTGGATTACTTCTTGTATGTTTTTTGCTGGTAACTTCAATACAAGGTGGGAAAAGATCTAATGCTGCTGAAAGTCAAGATAATAAAAATACAAAGTATAGAAGAGAGAAAACGCTTGAAGCTAGTAATAATGCAAAAACATGCAAAACTGAAAGCTGCTATGAAGATACTGAACCAGAAAGGAGATTTTTGAAACCACCCAGAAAGGATAAATATGAGAAAGATCTCAAGGCTAGATTAACTGAAGAGATTAAGAAATGTGACCGAAAGGAAGAATATAATAAAAAGGCTGCTGAGGAAAGTATATTCTATTCCGGGGATAAATCTGAAAAATTAATTAAACAAGTCAAAAAATCATTTAAAAATGGTGACAGTGAACCACAAAAAGCATTTTTTGAACAAATGAGAGAGAAAATACAGAGTGTCCTGAGTAGGCTCCATAAGGATTATGACGATGATCAAGACAAACATACTAGACAAAATAAAGGACGGAAGGACGGATTAAACAAAAGGCAAAAAACAAACAATAAACAACAGTCCGAAGAAACAGATAATAGAAATGTTGCAGATTTTCGGAGTAAAGGTGTTGGAAATAAAAGCAAAACTAGAATCATTAGTAAGAAAAATAAACGAGAACCTGACAGGGACCTCGATTACGGCACAACAACGAAAAGAACTGAAAGTATTATTGAAAGGAATGCGGGAGATGATGATAACGATAGTGATGAAGACAGTGCGGTTAAAGAGAAAATTAATTCTGCTAGCAGAAAAAATCAGACTCATGTGAAGCGTCATAAAACAAAACCGGAATATTTGAGAGGGAGAACGACAGTAACCGAAAATCAGGTTAGATTAACATATGATAAAGTTGGGATCAACAGAAGCCCTAGGATTATTGATAAAAAATATAATAGTCATGCCGAGGAGGATGAAAGTAATTGCAAAGACGACAACGATAACTACGAGGACGACAACGATTATGATGCTAATCATGATGATGATGATGATGATGATGATGATGATGATGATGATGATGATGATGATGATGATGGTGATGATGGTGATGATGATGACGAGAACGACGGCGACGGCGATAGCGACGACGACGACGACGACGACGACGATGATGATGATGATGATGATGATGATGATGATGATGATGATGATGATGATGATGATGATGATGATGATGATCATGATCATGATGATGATGGCGATAGAGACAGCAAAATTAATCATTTATTTTTCAAAAGTAATAGAAACAGACCAAAAACAAGAATAATAGGCAAGAGGGGTAAGGGAAAGACTAAGGGTCGGAGGAATAGTGAATATGAAAATGATGATGCCAGCGATCATGATAATGATGATGATGATGATGATGATGATGATGATGATGATGATGATGATGATGATGATGATGATAATGATGATGATGATGATGATGATGATGATGATGATGATGATGATGATGATGATGATGATGATGATGATGATGATAATGATAATGACGTCAACGATGATGATAATGGTAATAATGATAGATATGGTAACACCAAAATGAATTGTTCATTATTTGAAAACACAGAAAAGAGGCCAAAAACAAGAATAATAGGCAAGAGGGGCCAGGGGAAGCCTAAAAATATAAGGAATGGTGAATATGATATTTATGATGATGATGATGATGGTGAAGGTGATGGTGATGATAATGATAACAAACCAAAAACTACAACAATAATAAAGAAGAACAAACTGCATGTTAGAGATGGAAAAAAGGATCAAGATGTTGGAAACGAGTATGAAGACGAAGACGACGGCTGCGATGATTTTGATAATCTCATCAAAGGCGATAGTACAAATAAAAGAAATATACAGAAAAGCAGAATAGTAGGCAAAAATAGCAAAATACATGTTAGAGATCGAAACAATGATAAAGATGACCATGAATATGACGAGAAAGACAAAAACAATAATGATTCTGATGATGTCAACAAAAAAAGAGATAAAAACAAACAAATCAGAGCCGCAACAATGATAATCAAAAAAAAGAATAAACCGAATGTTAGAGATGAAGTAAAATATAGAGATGATGGCGAGGACGGTTCTCAGGAAGACGGCAATAGTGACAACTATGACGATGATTGCACAAATACACAGAATGGACAAAAAACAGTAAGAGTAATAAACAAAAAAACGAGGCTGAATGATAGAAATAGAAAGAATAATCAAGACGATAATGATGATGATGATGATGATGATGATGATGATGATGGAACAAGTGTCGCCAAAGAACAATACACATCTAAGGCACAGACCATCAACAAGGGAACCAAAAAGAAGAATAAAAATAAAAATGGAGATTATGGATTTAATGCAAATAATGGTATTAATGAAAGTGTACCCAAAACAAAGATAATAGGTGAAGAAGATCAAATAAAAATTAAGCATCGCCATAAACATAATGATAGTGAAGGTAAGGACATCAGAAGAAGAAACCTATTTGAGGCAGTTGGTGAATCGAATAAACAATTTAGTAATACTAAGTATCGAGAGGAACACAAACATTCCGATAAGAAAGATAAGCTTAGAGGTGTGCATCCTGACAAAGATAATGGAAAAGGTATGAATACAAAAGGAAAGGGAACAGAGCAAAACAATGAATTGTTGAAGCTGCATCATAAACATATGTCAAAAGCTGATGACTCATCTAAGGTTAGGTTTGAAGGAGAGAACATGCCTTCCAAAGCTAGCAAACGTGGAGTAAATTTTGATGATAGCGATGCTAGTGATACAATTGACCAAATACGTCCAAAAACACAAAAGCAAAATAGCATAAAAAACTCTAATCAAGATGACAATTACCCTGATGGAGAAGGAGGGCATAGTAAACTAACAAAAAAGCACAACAAAAAGATCAAAGGTGGGTTTGTATGTCTATGCTATGTAGAATTTTCAGGATTGATCTAAACTGAAGCATTTGTTTAAACACGTCGTGTGAGTTTTCTTAGAATAAATTTTCAAGTTGACTATCCTATAAATAATAATCATACTCGTTGACTGAATTCGATACACTAAGCTAAATTCTTTCGAATTATACGTAAGAAACTTTTAAATATCATAATTAACTGAATCTATATTATACAGAAATAATACATGAATTCTAGAAATTAATAGTTTTCAGGTGGTGATAATAGTATGTATAGTGGATATGAAGATCATATTACTAATGACATTGACAATCATGGTAGTGAAGTTGATAAAAACGATGGTAATCGAGATGTTGAGGACAATGAAGATAAGGACGATAGTGATGATGATGAGGGCGATGTTAAGAAACATGCAAAAAAAAACTATGCGACATCTCGGGGAACCAAGAAATCTGGAATGGATACAGAGAATCATCCAGATATAACCGCCAAGCTGATGAACCAAAAAGTAACGAGAAGCAATAAAGATGGAAAAAATTCGAATGATAGCAGTTCTATGAAAGATCAAAATGATCAGAAGGTGAAAATAACGTATAGCATCAAATTTGCCCATGAAAAGGAGAAGCCAGCCAATACGACTGATATCGACACGTTTGTGAGAAAAATACACGGCCTCGAGAAAAAGAAAAAGGGCAGGTTAGTGGATTCTATAGGCAGTCATTTACACCTGATGCTAACATAGCCAGGTACAAAGGTTAGGTAATTTTAAATACTACATGTAAACATTTTCATCTGATAATATATAGACTATTCTGTCGTGTTGCAGTGTTTTCCAATGCAAGTAAAAAAAACAGCTCATGTCTTTTTCTCCTGGTGCACATGCAAGAATGTGGCAGGATAATCAGGAATATTCTTGAAGAACTAGGTCTGTTAAAGTAACTAATTATTCAGATGAAATGATTGTCTATATTAATACACAGTTTCACAAATATACAAGCTTTTTATCTGCATGTTGGAAGAGTTTCACCAAGTAAGAGTATCTACAATCTACGTAATTAATTATCTTTTTTCATTGATCTATTTCCTTACCAATGCTCACAGGTTCCAAGATGATTACGATGATGACGAATCAAGCGATGAAGATGATTTTCCCAAACGCCTCCATTTATATGATGACGATGAAGATGAATACTGAAATATTCCCAGTCATTTTTCCTATTGTACGAGTATGTCCAATTGTTGATTTATTCCATTATTATTGTTGTTTCCAAATATTTTTAATATAAACATTTTATTACCTTTACCTTGTGAATTGCGTTTTTTGAGAAACGCTAGTAATCTAAATATTGCATGCTCAAACAGGCCAACTATTGAAATCCCAAGGATGAAGTACAACCTACATTGGGTTTCAATTGCAGGAATTATATTTCAACCATCCCCGCAGCCCTAATAGGGTTATGTGGTTTGGTAGCCCTCCATCACCCATCGATGATGAGGGTTTTAATTTGAATCGTAGGTTCCGAGATATGTATATAGGAGCCAAAACATCTGATAAGTCAAGTTTCCCTCATGAATGCTTACGTAATATTATGATCTAACGTAGTAATAGAATGCCATATGGTTTGATTATGCTAAAATTTGATATCCCAGTAAATCGCTCCTAATTTGACATTCTGCGTTCAGTTTTTGGTGTAAGTTGTGGAAAAACCTACTGTTGTATAATGCAATTATAAAGTTAAACCTAATAGGTCTTCATTTCCATCATAAAATTAACTTGCGCATAGTTAGTTTTAATTTGCTTAAATACTACAAGCAAATTATGGGAACATAATTCTATACATATGTGGATTCTGTGATATATCATATCTGTATCATAAAGGCATCATGGGCGAAGCCACGACGGCTAAGCAATTGTTTAGGAAAAAAAATGTACGTCAAGTCTACCCTACGCTTCATCATGTCAAGAACGTGAATAAAGAATTGATATCTGTTAGTCTGACTGAATCTGTCTACTTGGAACTTCAACATGACAAGAATGCTTCTATTAGCTTCACTTGAATGTAACTACCTTACTTGTTACTATGTCGATATATCTGATTAATATCCCATTCAATAATTGCATACTATTTATTTTCTATTACATGATACATAAAGAATTGTGAATCCACAGCAAATTTGCCATATAAATGCTATATCCTCGCAGATCTTGAACTATTGCTAGCCACCCAAGAGATGTAAGGATTTGATCTAGAAAAAGTCCAATAGATTATGTCATAAAAGTGTTTAGCATATCATCGCTCATCTTTCAACACCTTTTATGTAAATTGTATATGATACCAGTTTATTTATGTGTGAAGTTTTGCTTGATCCAATGAGCCTGGGGGTTCGTTGATTTATTCCACAGTCACCAATATAAAAATAGAGAATCGGCATCTGGAGGTTTCGATGTACAAACAAGTGGATAGATTATGAATAATTTCAGGTAATGGTGTAGGCGATTGTGCAGATGTAAAAGTTTCATTGTAAGTTATTGAGCAATAATCATTGGGTTGTCATGATCCTTTGATAACAGAATCATCGTTTTGCTACTGGACTTTTTGATGTTCGTAGTTCAACGAACAACATAACACGAAGACTTGAAATATAGTTTTGACATCTGAGCAACGATATACGGAAAGACCAGAGTAGTTTATCTTGACGCCTTTAGGTGAAGAATCTATGATTTAAATTTACGAAACAATATATAGGCTGGAGCACCTGCTGGTCGAAGTGCTTGTTTCTCATGCCTCTCACCTAGTCTGCTCAAGCTGGAGACCATTTGCCTGCCATCTGCTTCACTCAATCAGCCAACTCGTTGTTGGCAGCGTAAAGGCGTCCAGTTTGGAGTGCGTCAGTGAGTAATTACATTCAATGTCAGAACATGAAATAGCTTAATATATATATATATATATAAATATATATATATATATATATATATATATATATATATATATATATATATATATATATATATATATATATATATATATATATATATATATATATATATGTGACACCTCTTCACTTAGGAACATTACCTTGGTTTGATTTAATACATGACGTTGTCATTCATCAGAGATTGCCCATTTATTAATTTTCTCTACTTTGATATTACATTTATTGCTAAAATAACAATACTATAAACCATCCGTGCAAACTGCAATAAAAAATTGTCATGAGTATCGCATCTTACAAGTGGTAGGTGCAAAAAATTGTTCTTGCCGAAACCCCTCCATCGCATCGTAAGATTGAAATTGTGTAACTAGATTGTACAGCTTCACATAAATCTGATATGTTCCACGAAGCAGTTAAATTGTTCATAATGGCTATGCACGCTACATAAACTTATTTCATTAAATATCTGTATAAGCGATTTATAGTTACTTTGAGGATTTCCGTTCTGAACACTCAACTAAAGGTGACGGAAGCTACTTTGTATTGACGACTTTCATTCGCTGGAAAAACGAATAAATGTTTGTCATTAATGTCTTTTTCAAAAGTAATTTACGTCATTCTATATTATCTTAACCGTTGGACACAACAAGCTGCTCCTTCCAGTACTATGGATTCTTCAAGTTATAGGTACCAAGCCGATACAACAAGCAGCTCTCGTCCGCATATGGGTGAATCTAATACCGCCTAGGTACGATAGTTACGCGATCTGCTATTTGGACAACAAATAACGGTATGTGCTACCGAAATGAACTATGGGCAACACGCACAAGCAACACGTAATGTTATCATTTGCGGGTATATGATCTAGGAATCTGGTTGTCATTGGTCGTTGTTGTCAGTGAATATACACAAGTTGAATGAAAAAAATTACACTAATAACACAGTCACGGACGGAGCGTTATTTGCGATCGCGCACAGTGTTACTGATTCCTGAATGACGTTTCAGTAACACTAGTTGATATTTCTGTTGTCTGTAGAATTGGTTTTCTGTTTCGATTCTTGTGGCACCTTCAATTGCCTTCAAGTAAAATGACTGAAAAGTTCCCCCCAACGTTGTATTCCAATCCCTTCCAGGCGGGTTTCTGATTGGTCGCACCGCTGCAAGGGCTTCATCTCGTGGCGTCTCTCTTCCAATTTGGAACTCAACTATAGTAGATCTGTCAGGCAGGTAAGGTATGAAATGAAGGTTGTGCTGAGAGGCGAAGAATGGGTTTCGGCGTCGGCCAATAATAATCAACCTGAGGCTAGCTGAATATGTTTGGTTTAGTTATAATGATAGCTGGGAACCATAATTTTTGCAACATCACATTCTATAGTATTTAGACAATGAGCAAAGAAATTAGTAGCATTCGCATACTCTTAATACCTGTATTGCTGCCTGGAAATTACTAAATACTAAAAGTTACTGTTTGGAGAATTCGAAATTCCTGCTAAACATAATTCTGTAGATTTCAGTGTTTTCAGTAGAAAGATTAGAAGCACCTTAAAGCTACCTTTAAATCTATAGTCATGGTTAAGGCATTCATAACATTCTTATATTATATTCTGACTGACTCCTGTAAGTTTCATTCTTTCCTGTAAAATGATACGTAGCAGTCACTGCTCACTTCGAAACTGTACTCATATCTAAGGTGATTTGAATACTTTTACATACTGTTTTGAGAAATTGATAGTTGAAAGCCCCAAATCCTACTAAACTGACTTCGACAGGCTGAATTGTCTTCGGCAAAATGATTAGGAGCATTTTCCTATTCTTTATATTCCACGTGTCCCAAGGTAGTTCACATAACTTGTCATGCAACCTACTAGTCTGAAATACAATGATTACGTGTTAATTGTTTCAACCACAACAAAAGTGCACAGTAATATTTTAAATGTTTGAAAACGTGATAGCTGGGACGCTATTAATCCGGAGGTTTAATATCTACAATATGAACGACACGATATAAAGTGTAATGTGATTTATATTGTGGCTCAACCACAATGATAGGGGTGGAGATGGATTTTTTATGGGCGGTTGATTGGAGTATTTTTGTTTGTTACATTACATTTTCAATAGGGCTTTTCAACTTTTTACTTTAATTTTACTTCTTCGGGGGTTCAGAAAGACCTGAATATCAGATGATTTTCTCCCTAGGCTGACATACCTCATCAGTCACTACCTGTCCAGAGTGGCAATATATTGCACCATTGACAGCAGCGACGGCAATAAATGTAAGCACCTTCCAATTGTTTTCAGGATCCATGCCCTACAAAAATGATGCAAATATGATTTGTGTTAATGCTGTTACTGCAATATCTTGCTGTTGTTACAGACACAAAGTGATTAATTATACAGAAAAGGATTCTCAGGACAGCATTTTGATATCGGGGAATTGAATTATTTACCAAACATGTACCGTAGCTAGCATAGTTATTTCAGAGGCCTTGGGAAGGCACCGAAAGTCCTAAATCATTTGGAACAAATCCGGGAAAAGACATACTCATACTCCTCAACCAAATTGTAATTGAAACGTTGAATAATTAGTTATCCTCCTACAACTAATAGATATATGAGTCCTGGTCATCGTTCTAATGTAATTTTTCATATTTGTTCAAAAGCTAAAGTTGTCCAGTTGTGTATCATTAGACTTTAACGTGCTTCTCTATAATGAAATAATAAAAACAAAATATAATTCAAAGTTAAAATAACATAAATGAAAAGTAAATTTCGGCAATTCTTTCCCTGTCCACGTTGATAATTGTATATTTAAATTATATATCTTTATGATCCCTATCCATTCTTATATTTTTTAATGAAAATTGAAGACAAAATATGATAATTCATCTAATATATGACTGAATCGCATAAAGTAAATAGACCAGTAATGTTATAAAATTTCTAAATTGGTTGTATGTCCAGTCATCCCGGTATAATCAAAGTTACTCTGACTTCATGCAAAAGCTCTATTTTAATGAAAAATTTGGGTAGACATTTCGAGATAATGTACAATATTTTTTTTAAATTAGGGATTTGGAAGAAAAGGATAACAGCTCACATCCTTTGTCAGACGGAATGGTGTAGCGCATGAACAAAGTCATGGGCAAGTACCTAAGGTTGTTTCCAACCACCAGAGAGACTGGGATCGCCATTTTCCTTTCTCTTTGATGGCATACAAACCGGCAATGAATGAATTTACTGGGTAAACTCCGGCTTTTGTTTTGTCGAGAAATCATACTGCGTTTTGACCAAGTATTTGACTGTAGACCTGTGGAAATCGTAGTTTGATGAGATTAGGTCAGATAGACGACATTCACAAATTGGCACGTTCTCATCTCCAATTAGCTAGCAACAAATTGAAGTATCGATATGACATCCACGCCAGCAAAGCTGGAATGAAGGAAGGCGATTTCGTGTGACTCTATAAACCGCATAAAAGGTTAGGGTTTTTTGCCCAGGCTAATCAGCTCGTCCTAAGTACCTAGGTATGACCCTTGACACAAAACTGAAATGGAAACATCATATCAAAAAAAAGCGGGAACAACTCAACCTTCGGTACAAAATATAATACTATATAATACTACAGGTTATTGGGAAGATCCTCAAAACTGTCCCTCTATAACCAAATCATGATCTATAATCAGATTCTTAAACCCATTTGGCTCTACGGTTGCCAACTGTGGAGTTGTTCGAAAGATTCTAACATCAAGATTATACAAAGATTCCAAAATAAAGTTCTAAGAGCTATTGTTAATTCCCCTTGGTACATTCGTAATAAGGATATTCATCGCGATTTGAATATATCTCTGGTGTTCGACGAGATCAAGAGAATGGCAGCCAGGCATGAAGAAAGGCTCCATCACCACCCAAACGCAGAAGCTCTTCAGCTGCTGGACAACCACAACGCTGTCCGACGATTGAAGAGAACCAGGCCATACGAATTAGTGTAGTGCTTTGGTGTCTAGAGCAGAGCATGTGTACGAATTCGTAGTTATGGTGTTAACGTGATCTAAAGGACATCGATGGATTTACTTTACAGTTTGATCAGTTTTGATGAAGAGGCATTATGCCACCTTAAAGAAAATTATATTACCAAATATAATGGTCATTGCATGTATTTTCTTTGAAATTGATTGAGGTTTAACTAACCGGCTGAAATAATTCTAAGTACTGTACTATATGATGCCTATGACGTCAAATATTTAGATACTTACAGATAAAATGTAGTAAAATGCAGCTGCCCACAGAATCACACCAAAAATGGAAAGGAATAACATTACACAGCTTTCTGCAATTGATATCACACGATCTAGAAACCTAAAAGGCATAGATAAATCAATTTGTTATTTCTAGAGTACTAGTGCAACTCATATTTCTTCCTGGACGCAAATTGAGAAAAAACTGGTTGAGTATGCTAATGCTCCAAAAAACCATCTAATAAATATTCTCCAATCCTACAGATGGACTATCAGGTCCAGTTGTCCTTCTGGCTTGTTCCCAAATGGGAAATCTTGTATGGTTGAATTGGAATCATATCGCTGTGTGTTTCGTTTTCAGTTGAATATTATTTTTTTCCTTCAACACATCTTTTTTGAGAGTATCCCGTTTTCCTATCGATGTCAAGATTCCACTTGTCATCCAAGGCTTAAGCTTATAATTTTTGTACTTTATTTTAACCTCAGCAGTACGCTTGTAAACTATTTTGGAAAATGTTTCATAAAATATGTCAGTGGCTCTTTGTGGGTCCTGACATAAATACATTTCATCTCAGATAACAGTTTTTAGCTCATTTGTAAAACTGATTTCGTCTAATCATTTAATATTTTTACTTTCAGCCCTCTCAAAAATTGTTGAATTTGGAACAGAGCATTCAATATTATTGAATAATGGATAGTGATGTGTTAAGCTGTTGTGAAGTACCAATGAATTGAATTTGACTTTAGTTTTAGCTATGTTATTAACAAATGTAGCTATATGATCAATTGTTGTTGCAGAATTACCATCAACTCTAGTAGGAACTGAAATCTGTTGTAAAAAACCATTTTTACTTAACATATTTATGTAAGCTAGTGGATCAGTGGTTGACTTTTTTATTTCTAGAACTAATCCTATTTTAATGTACATCACTACTCCATCACACTTATCAAAAGAGGCTCCATTGTAATTAACTGAAAAACCATCAATGTTAAAGTGAGATATATCATCTACATACTATGTTTCAGAGAGTATTACTACTGCAATAATTGTTTCTCATTAAACTTGTTTAAAGTAATGCAAAATTCATCGAAACTAGCTCTTATACTTCTGATATTAAAATACAATATGGTGAAATTTTGATACTGTCATTTAAATGCAGTCATTTGATAATATCAAATAGATCATCACATTCTACATTCGCAATCCTATTGTAATTCTTTAGTATCTCATCCGCTACATCAATGTTGTCCATATATATGGAAATCGTCCAAAGAGTTCCAATGAAAACAAAAATAAAATAAAAGCAAGTTATTAAATAATATGTATCCTAATATGTATGTAAGTTAAACGGTAAAAGAAGCAAATGAAAATAAAAGAGATAATAATAATGCTACTCCGCATGAAATCCTTAAAAAAATCTTAAAGTAATTACTGTTATACTGTTCATGAGACAACATGGTTTTGTAACCAGGGTTCATTCAAATTCAAAAATTCTAATCTTCAGGGTTCCTGATTACGCGCTTCATTGTTGAACTTGACTTTAACGTATCCTCCATAGTACCATGCATTATCTTTCCCAAGTTTTTGTTTCGCCTGCCCCAGCAGCTGGTAACCATTGTGGGTCATATTTTCAGCAATTGATTTAGTCGAGCCTTTTAGAGATTTCCTGCCTTGCAGAATTTTTTGTTTGGTGTTTTGTTTTGTGATAGTGACAAGTACAGCCCTATCTTTGCCATTCTGAACTCGTCCGATTCGAAAGCAGTTCTCAAAATCGTTCTCGGTGACATCTACCTGGAGTTTCTCCTTAAATACGCTTACAACTTTCCCAGGTAAATTTTCACCTGGATTTTCCTTTACACCATTTATACGGAGCAATTTTCTCTTTATGTTTTGATTGAACTTCTCGGCTTCACCCCGCAGTTGTTTGTTTTCTTCCTATATTCTGGCTTATCTCGTTTACTTTTTGATTCATTTCAACGATACCCATTTTTTGCTCGAGTTTGGCAGATATTAAGGAAATAAAATTTTCGTCTTTTAATAACTCCTTCACAGTTTCCTTAATAATAATTTTAACGTCGTTAACTTGTTCTTTTGTGAAGGGCATCTTGTATCACCGGTTAACGAACACAACACTTATAATGCCATCAAGTTGCGATATAATTAGCCGTCTTTTAACTACATTTTGAGACCGTTTACCAGCAGAGCAACGGAAACGTGTGCTATTCGCTACACATACCTGAGTGGAATGCTTAAATAAAAAATCCATACCAATATGTTTCTTTCCGTTCTACAGCATTAATGTAAGGAATAAATTAGGGGCCATGAAATATTCTTTAAAATATTCGAATCGAAAATTCAATTTCACGCACCCAACCTCGGGTTTGTTGCATTTGGATCAACTTTCAGGTACATTATTGTCATCTATTAACATTTTCAAATCGAATTCTGCATATAAATCTCAATAACTGCTTTTAATTCTTTTGCATTCTACGCTTCCACCTTTCTGGAAATTGAATTTTTTAATTTTTTTATCAGAAGATTTTGAAGGAATTTCCTTTATTTCAATTCATTCATGCTGCACTATTGATATTTTTGGAGTCAATTGAAAAATATCGAGAAAAAAGCTTATTGCGTTTTTTTAAGCATTGACCAAATAGCAAAAAAAAACATTGGATCCCAGCATCCATCCGTCATTAACTACAATATTTTATCAGTTCCAGCAACAATCACACCTCCTAATGCTTCATAATCCTAAACCTTTATCAGATTGGATGGTTTTTCAGCTACACAACTTAAGAGGAGACTTAATCATTTACCTTTATACTTCCATTTGCCATGTAATGAAAAATTCAGGATGATACCTATATTTCATCGTGGATACTCATCTCGATTGAAATGTTCAAATTGATGTGATCCTTTCGAGGACAAACTTGTATCCATTGATTTCGTATTATATATACAACTTCATTTTTTGGGAATACCTTACGTCAGTTCAATTAGTTTTTATATTATAGTTTTTAGGCTTTGCCACAGTTCAGCCCGGCATTCTGGTAAGGATAAGGAATGTGTTCAAGTGAAATAGATATGAATATTCAAAATATTCATATTAGCATGGTTGCCTTCGCTACCTCGATAGCACCAGTGTGACGTAGGTGTGCGACCAGAACGAATTTGTGCAGGCTAGTCAGCATACCGGTGTATGTGTATCGTACTACTCTCCTTGATATGAAGTTTAAGACTGGTAAATTCAAATAAGTGAAATGCTTTTTTGCTATATACTAGATAAACTAAATATTATGTGAGTTTCCTGTAAAAGTTTTTGGACCGCGTTCTAAAATGAGCAGGAACTTTAGAAAAGTGCAAAGATAAGATTTGATATTTCTTATATTCCTGATTGATCGAGAATTTTAATATAATATCAAAATAAGTGCACAGAAAAAAAGTGACTCGGATTTCCATGATGTACAGATCTAAAAACGTATTACTTGCATGCATGCATGCGTGGTAAAATTTAAAAAAAGCAATCACATGAGCCAACTTCCCTTCAAACAGATAGACAGATAACGGCTTTAGAAAGTGTATAGTGGTTCCGCAGCTCTCTGTAATTTGACTAATAGTTTCAAATGGTTAAACAACGTATTTTTATATGTAAAGGCTGTCATTTCTTAATTGCGGTAAGCGTACTGTCGTGGCGTCTTGGCTGAAGAGATAATCAATTAAGTATTATTATTATTATTACCTTGTTAATACTAAGTGATGTCGCACTATGGTTTTTATGCCGCTATGCACTCTTGCTTGGTAATGACTGTCATTTATAGTACTTATGTCTGTTTGTAACGTTTCTTCCGCATATTCCTGAAGGAGCATGTATTGCAGTTTCCAATGATAGATCATATATATGGATCCTGCCACAGGTAAAGTTAATATATAGCCATCAAACAGTGTTAAAATGTTATGTAAATAGCATTCTTCGTAGCCGAAATACTGCTCTAAAGTGAAAAGTGGAGTGTTAAAGCATTTGCCATCTCTAACAAACGCTGTTGCATGACATGCTATAATGACAATAATATTTAGTATTATCAAAGTTTCCATTTTTTTCCTAATTCCTTCTATAATTCTTTTGTTTCCATCCAGAAATGCGTCTAATCCATAAAATGATTTGTAAAAGGTATCTGTTAAATTAAATATTTCATCGACTCCTGTGAAGAACAGAAGTAGAACCCCTGCCGTCTGAAAAAATAAAAAATTATGAGATATTCTTGTTGATTCGATATGAAACTACGTTAAAGTTTACGGAACAAAAATTGAAGTTAGATCACTCGCCACTGGACAGGCTTTTTCAGCAGACACTCCTTTCTACCGCTTGAGCTCCAGGTCAAGATTACGGGCAAATGCTGGCTTGAACGTTGGCCTGGTCAGCAGCAGAAAACTTATATACTTATATCGTATAAGACGTGTCCTGTATGCGATCGCAATGATTCATCGTAGATTGTACAGGATGAGTCAAGACACTGATGCACTTCAAGTATTGCAAGACTAATTGAAGGAGATGAGACTGTGTTTCTTTTGGATGCCTAGCTAGTGAAGTCATGTAAGTATAATTTTCACAAAATATTTCGAATGTCAGATAATATGTTTCTTATAAGTTCTATGATGGCAGGAATTCTCGTGATGTAGACATCATAAAAAGTCCAAAGAACATATTTTTCGAAACTTGCCTTAACAATTGTCTGGTAGTCTGTCTGTGTGTGTATGAAATAACTGATTAAACAACAACATTCTTGTAAGGGATATTTCATGAGAAAAAATATTTTGAATGTAATGTCCAAGGTCTAATAGTTATAGCTATAGTGATTTGAGGCGAAGTTTTGCCACTTTTAGGTACCAAACCTAACCTAAAAAGTACAAATAACATCATAATGTCAAGCCTATCAGATCTAAGCCTCGATACATAGCACATTTGACTAGAAACAACGCCCCGGCCAGTTCGTTTTTTTTTTCACTCTCATCAGAGGTATGCCTGTTTATTCTGTAGTGACCTGCAAAAATCCCTACCAGAAATTTGTTTGGAATCCATGCTTCCTCCCAGTTTTCTGTATACCCATTCATTTCATCTAGGGCGGTGCTGACCTGAGATCTGCTAATACCCAGCACGGGTTTGGGGCCAATACATGGGCCTCTGGACCTTGATTTATCATTTGCTGGAACACCACTGTGTGCCGAGACCCACATAAGGGTCATGTTTCTGAATTGGGCGAAGCATTGGAGGGCGGTATTATATTTTTGAAACAGATATTTCTTCCAGGAAAGTGTAGGTTTCCAGAGCGATACTTCCGTCCACACTAAGGACTTCAAAGGACATTTTCATACTACTGGGTCCCATCTTCTTTGAGCGAGATCAGTCTATAAAGAACACCCGACTGTGGAGCAGGAACCCTATTTTGCCTCTCACCCACTCTTTCTTGGTTGGAATAATGAGTGAGTATCTTTTTGTTCGAGCTTATTATGTTGTTAGTCCTTTCCATCCCAAGTGAGGACATTGGTAGACAGGTTTGCGTAAGCTCCTTTATCGTTTTGTGGCCCACAATCAGATCTGTCACAGCCATCGCGAAGTATTGATTTTTTTTTCTATGAATTAGATCGGCTCGAGTATTTGACGTTTCTCCAACCCAACGGCCGACCAGTGTATGTTTTATTGAACCTTCTGAACCCCATTTGTGAAAAGACCTGTTAGATATTTTCTCTGATCTATGTTGCATGTTGTTGTCATCGATTTAAGGCCTCTCGGAATGGTTGTAGTGTTCTCTCTACAAAGCTGTAGATAGGATTTGATGTTATTTCCCAGAACAGACCCCTGGAGAATGGCGGCCTTGATAGTAAATACTTCGGAACTATATTCATCTACTACCACGAATAAGCATTGGTCTCTGAGAAAATTCTCCAGCCATAGATGTAAACCCAGTGGCAACACATACAGTAAGCCTAAACGGAAGTTCCGCCTGTCATATATTTTCAAAACTACTGATATATCGAGTGAGACGACTAGAAACTACAAGATATTATACTGCTCTACTCCACATCTGGGTGACTTAGAATGTAATATCTCCAGAAGATATATCCAGATATTTTGGCTTCCATCATTGCTTACGTATTTGTCGAGATTTTTCAAAAGCCAGAAAGCCTATCGCCTCCTAGAGGATAAATGTCTATTCACATTGACCACAAAATTCTGAATTTAAAATGTTTGCAAAGGACTATTTGATTTACAAATACAAGGGTACTGTTCAATTTTTCTAATTCAGTCTATTTTTATCAAGTAGATAGGGTGTCGTTATTTCTTTTTGGTATATTTTGCCATACAGTGCTTACGGGTTGAATAATTATCTCTATAGCTATAATAGTACTTACCGTTTGTTTCATTGTAAATAGTACGAGGAACTTTTTCAAATCGCTTGCATCCTCAGATCGATGTATGTAATGGTAATTCATGTTGTATATGTATGTACCTTCTAAATAAATTAGATAAATCAAAAGGAATACCCTGAGGTATACTGTTCTCTTATTGAAAATTGGGCGTAGCACAAGTTTTGTGCATAATATAAATGCGTCATCTAAAATAATTCAAACAAATGTGGTAAGGCTGTCACAGAATCGCTTCTATTATCGCAAAAGCGTGTATTCATTCCGTCTTCACAGAAACGGCCTCTTTTCATTTCGTGAAAAATATTTGTTATAATATTAATGAAAATTGTTTGTAACTTGTTCAATTTTTACATAAAAAATTACATAGTATTTACTTTTAATAAGCATTAATGGAAAATCTACCTATTTAAGACAAATTGTGTGATGTGTCAGAGTGTGATTTTCTCATTTTATGAATAAAAGATGCTGAAAATTTTTGTTACGTATCTTAGAAACTAATTCAAGGTTCTTAGAAAAAGCCTAATATTATCTTCTTATAAGCTTAGAAGCTGTTTTGACGATATGAGTAATATCTTCACCTTCTTCAGTCATCAAATACTTCTCATGATCTGTTCCGTCCAGTAAATGCACTTTGAAAGTCATTGCTGCTATGTAGCTCTGGAAAAAATGTGAATATAGTAATACCCACCATAGGTAATCGTTTGTCTTCATTTTTCACTTCTTTAATTCCAATTTATTCCTGTCGACGAACCTTCATGAAACAGAATATATATATATATATATATATATATATATATATATATATATATATATAATATGGGCCATGTAACTGTTATATTGTATTTTGGCGGATAACTAAGAAAAGTGACCGAACTTGTATGAATTTTATAAACTTTGCTAATTCTCTATCTGTTGTGAATGGTATGTGTTTTAAGTATCATCTGATTTTATGAAAGTTTATGAGTTGTAAGGGAAATATAATTATTTGTGGACGTCGTTTGTACTAGGGAAAAGGAGAATCCGTCGAAAATCCCACTTATCACCATTACAACATCATTCTATTCCTAAGAATGTAGAACATGAAAAATTAGTGAGTTGTCAGGTAAATTATAGACATCATTTTTTATTTGATGCCCTGGTCAGGAGACATTCAGACATCTTAGGTCTGAGAAATGTGCTATATAGCGCACCGCCCTTGTATAATATACTCTGCTTACGGGGACAATGCAATAACATCTCGGTCTGAGCGTTACTGTCAGGGTGTGTTGGAAATTCACTCACTTGGTGACTGATAGATCTCTGAATCTCACCCTCGATAGCTGCAGGGTCGATTTGTCGGAGTCAAGCCTGCGTTTGAAAAACGTTTTTGAGTACCCTCCACATTCAACCGCACATACACAACTCTACTGTACTGTTATTATATAGATAAGCTGCTATGATACTAGTATTATCACCAACCAGTGCAGTTATGCCCAGGATGTCTTCGAACTACATCAAGAGCCACGAACATAGTCTGGGGATGATCTCAGTATTTTCTCTGGAAGATATCGGGCGCAATCTCTTAGCACCACCACATGGTGCTCATCCGCACCTGCGCACACCGGAGGAGAGCGCAAACCCTAAGGTGCCACGCGGACTGCAAAAGGTGCATCTTGGCTTCACTAAAGATACACCCGCCAACAAAAGTGCACACAGCTTCATCTGTTGACTCGCCACACAGACTAGTCGATAGATCTATCTAGGTACCTCCACAACCTTTGTGAAGACTTTGCCGTGGCGACACTGCCCTAAATAATGACACAGGTAGAGGGGGGTGCAATCTACCTCCCATATCGAGTCAAACGGTAGCTTCCTACCGCATGGTAGCCTGGCTCGATATGGATCCACACTAGCAATGGACGATGCAGGCCAATCTGCATTCTGTCCGCGTGGATTGTTGAATCACTCATGTGTGTCCCACGACATGTTTGGAGCGAAGGTGATGGTAGTGCAGGTTACCTCCCGAAATCCCGCCATGTCCGTATCACACAGTAGGGGGAGCGGTCTCTTGCCTCCAGAGTGCAATAGTCTGGCATCACAAGAGTGCACACAGCTCCAGATGTCCCTAGCCATACTTCTGGAGGGACCTGCATTTCGAATCAAGTGCTAATCCTATGGGCTGGTGTACGGACAGGCAGTTAAGATCCGCTTTTACTACGGGCAACAGTTCAGGGACTTTTAAGTATAACTGAGCCCTCCTGTAGTAAGCTAAGTAATCTGAATGCATACCCAGGATCGACTTATACTGCGGGGAACAGTACAAATAACTGCGTCCTCTTACAGTAATCTAAGTAATCTGAATGCATGCCTTGCTGCTCCTCACAGCAAATTCTACCTCTAGAGGCGTCCCACCTGCAGAGATTATAAGTTGGCTACCCTTCATCTTCATCAATTTGTGAATGATAATATCGAAAACCATCAGTCAATAAATACTAACAGTAGTAGTTTACTATCATTAGCTTAGGAAGCTTATCTCCATAGACATATGGAAACTACAATTAGATTAATCACATGTCATGCAGTACAGTCGAATAATAGAAAGCACTCAGTAAGTACACTTACTACTTGGTAGAACCATACCCAAAGGCCATACCCACACACACAAAGCTCACTGTTCAAGGTTCAACGTTTGGCAATGAAATGCGAGCTGCCCTCAGACCCTGTATCTTCACAGTTCATATAAGATAAACAACGGGTCAAGTGGCTTCGCTCCGTAACAGAGGAGGTAAACAACATTCGTGCCTGGGGCGACTCTTTACAGGGTGACATTCTATCAGAACTACGCTTAAAATAATTCGTATGCTTACAAGAATATTGAACTGATATTCTATGGAAGTATAATATAATCAGCATGGGTCTAACGCAACTTTTAAGTGAATAAAATGCTAATGCTGCTATAAAGAAACGCGTCAAAGGATATAGTGTACGTATTTCTGTTTTGCCAGCTTAGCAAACCGTTGATGTCAGTCACCTCTCATAGAAGTTGAAACAGTGCCATATACGATTCCTTGTAGGTGATGGAAAGCAATACATTAAGATAAAAACATTAGACTGGGAACATAACAACAACAAACTATATTTGCCTTACTTGAAGAACACTTCATTCCTTTCACGTTTTAAATAAATGGTACATTGATTATAACCACATTTCGTTGTTCAAGTTGGTTCAACAAACCAAAACCAAAATTATTATAAAAGTAGGAATTCTCTAATTTAAAATACTGTTCTGATTGACCCATATATACATTACAAAACTTTACGCAACTTTCTAAAAGTGTGCTTGTCAGTCCATATTTTCAGTCATGCTCTGCCCGACCATTATTCCAAAAGACCTAATTGGATTTGAAAGAAGTGTTCACTATAGGTTATTAAAGCAACAAGGAGAAAACGCAATAGTTTTTAACATTCGGTCTATTGTAGCGTGGTAATGACAAATAAAATATCTATCAGTAAAGTGAAAATCGAAAAAAATCCCTTTATTATTATTAAAGGCATTCCCAAGTTTGTTCGCAAGCCGAGGGTAATTCTTGAGCAATTGGAAATGTGATCCATACACAGACACTTTCAATATGTGTTTCGTATCCAAAAATGTGCGCAGATTCTCTTGTATTGCGTACACAATATAGTACCTCCAGCAAATAAGTTCAAGATTACGACAATAAAATATCTCTATCATTGAAAATTTTCGTAAGCAAGTTGCAATTAACAAAATAATTACCCTAGTATTACTGTCGCAATATGAGGTTTACATCAAAATCCTCAAAATTACCTTAATCTGGATAACACATGTACGAGTATACTTCCATACACTGAAGTTGAAGGTACAATCTTATGAAATACATAAATTTCATTGCAGTTGCACCCGTGATATCATGCAATATTAGTAAGCACAACAAGAACAAAAACTTAATGATGGTAACAATTATTTTCTACTAAATGCCAGCGTTATTACATTTGAATCGGAAACGCATTACATTAGAAAATCGTTTCATATTTATTCAGTATTTACAGATATATAATTATTATTCCAATACAAATATGATTAGATGAGAGATTTTTTTCTCAACTTGTAGAGGAGTGTGTGGAGATGTGTCTTACCTTTTGATGTATTCAATCTCATTATCACAGCAGTGGAGTTCACCCCCAACTGTAGCATTACTCAAGGGTAGATAAATTACAGGTAACTTTATTGTTAAAAGGACGGTTTAAACAAAGGGCAAAAAACAAACAATAAACAACAGACCGAAGAAGATGATAAAAGGAATATTGCCGATTTTTGGAGTAACGGTGTTGGAAATAAAAGCAAAACTAGAACCATTAGTAAAAAAAATAAACGAGAACCTGATAGGGACGTCGATTACGGCACAACAATCAAAAAAAACTAAAAGTATCTTTGAAAGGAATACGGGAGATGATGATAACGATAATGATGAAGACAGTACGGTTAAAGAAAAAATTAATTCTGCTAGCAGAAAAAATTAGACTCATGTGAAGCGTTATACAAAAAAAACGGAATATTTAAAAAAGGACAAAAAAAAGTAATCGAAAATCAGGTTAGATTAACATATGATAAAGCTGGAATTAACAAAGGCCCTAGGATTTCTGATCAGAATGATGATGATGATGATAGAAACAGCAGAATTAATCATTTATTTTTGAAAGTAATAGAAACAGACCAAAAACAAGAATAACAGGCAAGAGGGGCAAGGGAAAGACTAAGAGAAGGAGGAATAATGAATATGATAATGATGATTCCAGCGATAATGATGATGATGATAATGATAATGATAATGATAATGATAATGATAATGATAATGATAATGATAGTGATAGTGATAGTGATAGTGATAGTGATAGTGATAGTGATAGTGATAGTGATAGTGATAGTGATAGTGATAGTGATAGTGATAGTGATAGTGATAGTGATAGTGATAGTGATAGTGATAGTGATAGTGATAGTGATAGTGATAGTGATAGTGATAGTGATAGTGATAGTGATAGTGATAGTGATAGTGATAGTGATAGTGATAGTGATAGTGATAGTGATAGTGATAGTGATAGTGATAGTGATAGTGATAGTGATAGTGATAGTGATAGTGATAGTGATAGTGATAGTGATAGTGATAGTGATAGTGATAGTGATAGTGATAGTGATAGTGATAGTGATAGTGATAGTGATAGTGATAGTGATAGTGATAGTGATAGTGATAGTGATAGTGATAGTGATAGTGATAGTGATAGTGATAGTGATAGTGATAGTGATAGTGATAGTGATAGTGATAGTGATAGTGATAGTGATAGTGATAGTGATAGGGATAGGGATAGGGATAGGGATAGGGATAGGGATAGGGATAGGGATAGGGATAGGGATAGGGATAGGGATAGGGATAGGGATAGGGATAGGGATAGGGATAGGGATAGGGATAGGGATAGGGATAGGGATAGGGATAGGGATAGGGATAGGGATAGGGATAGGGATAGGGATAGGGATAGGGATAGGGATAGGGATAGGGATAGGGATAGGGATAGGGATAGGGATAGGGATAGGGATAGGGATAGGGATAGGGATAGGGATAGGGATAGGGATAGGGATAGGGATAGGGATAGGGATAGGGATAGGGATAGGGATAGGGATAGGGATAGGGATAGGGATAGGGATAGGGATAGGGATAGGGATAGGGATAGGGATAGGGATAGGGATAGGGATAGGGATAGGGATAGGGATAGGGATAGGGATAGGGATAGGGATAGGGATAGGGATAGGGATAGGGATAGGGATAGGGATAGGGATAGGGATAGGGATAGGGATAGGGATAGGGATAGGGATAGGGATAGGGATAGGGATAGGGATAGGGATAGGGATAGGGATAGGGATAGGGATAGGGATAGGAGGGATAGGATTAGGGATAGGGATAGGGATAGGTGATAGTGATAGGGATAGTGATAGTGATAGTGATAGTGATAGTGATAGTGATAGGGATAGGGATAGGGATAGGGATAGGGATAGGGATAGGGATAGGGATAGGGATAGGGATAGGGATAGGGATAGGGATAGGGATAGGATAGGGATAGGGATAGGATAGGATAGGGATAGGGATAGGGATAGGGATAGGGATAGGGATAGGGATAGGGATAGGGATAGGGATAGGGATAGGATAGGGGATAGGATAGGATAGGGATAGGGATAGGATAGGGATAGGGATAGGGATAGGATAGGGGATAGGGATAGGGATAGGATAGGGATAGGGATAGGGATAGTGGATTAGGGATAGGGATAGGGATAGGGATAGGGATAGGGATAGGATAGGAGGGATAGGGATAGGGATAGGGATAGGGATAGGGATAGGATAGGGATAGGGATAGGGATAGTTGATAGGGATAGTGATAGGGATAGTGATAGTGATAGTGATAGTGATAGTGATAGTGGATAGTGATAGTGATAGTGATAGTGATAGTGATAGTGAGTGATAGGGATAGGATAGGGATAGGGATAGGGATAGGGATAGGGATAGGGATAGGGATAGGATAGGGATAGGGATAGGGATAGGGATAGGGATAGGGATAGGGATAGGGATAGGGATAGGGATAGGGATAGGGATGGGATAGGGATAGGGATAGGGATAGGGATAGGGATAGGGTAGGATAGGATAGGGATAGGTGATTAGGGATAGGGATAGGGATAGGGATAGGGATAGGGATAGGGATAGGGATAGTGATAGGGATAGGGATAGGGATAGGGATAGGGATAGTGATAGGGTAGGGATAGGGATAGTGATAGTGATAGTGATAGTGATAGTGATAGTGATAGTGATAGGGATAGGGATAGGGATAGGGATAGGGATAGGGATAGGGATAGGGATAGGGATAGGGATAGGGATAGGGATAGGGATAGGGATAGGGATAGGGATAGGGATAGGGATAGGGATAGGGATAGGGATAGGGATAGGGATAGGGATAGGGATAGGGATAGGGATAGGGATAGGGATAGGGATAGGGATAGGGATAGGGATAGGGATAGGGATAGGGATAGGGATAGGGATAGGGATAGGGATAGGGATAGGGATAGGGATAGGGATAGGGATAGGGATAGGGATAGGGATAGGGATAGGGATAGGGATAGGGATAGGGATAGGGATAGGGATAGGGATAGGGATAGGGATAGGGATAGGGATAGGGATAGGGATAGGGATAGGGATAGGGATAGGGATAGGGATAGGGATAGGGATAGGGATAGGGATAGGGATAGGGATAGGGATAGGGATAGGGATAGGGATAGGGATAGGGATAGGGATAGGGATAGGGATAGGGATAGGGATAGGGATAGGGATAGGGATAGGGATAGGGATAGGGATAGGGATAGGGATAGGGATAGGGATAGGGATAGGGATAGGGATAGGGATAGGGATAGGGATAGGGATAGGGATAGGGATAGGGATAGGGATAGGGATAGGGATAGGGATAGGGATAGGGATAGGGATAGGGATAGGGATAGGGATAGGGATAGGGATAGGGATAGGGATAGGGATAGGGATAGGGATAGGGATAGGGATAGGGATAGGGATAGGGATAGGGATAGGGATAGGGATAGGGATAGGGATAGGGATAGGGATAGGGATAGGGATAGGGATAGGGATAGGGATAGGGATAGGGATAGGGATAGGGATAGGGATAGGGATAGGGATAGGGATAGGGATAGGGATAGGGATAGGGATAGGGATAGGGATAGGGATAGGGATAGGATAGGGATAGGGATAGGGATAGGGATAGGGATAGGGATAGGGATAGGGATAGGGATAGGGATAGGGATAGGGATAGGGATAGGGATAGGGATAGGGATAGGGATAGGGATAGGGATAGGGATAGGGATAGGGATAGGGATAGGGATAGGGATAGGGATAGGGATAGGGATAGGGATAGGGATAGGGATAGGGATAGGGATAGGGATAGGGATAGGGATAGGGATAGGGATAGGGATACGACCACGACCACGACCACGACCACGACCACGACCACGACCACGACCACGACCACGACCACGACCACGACCACGACCACGACCACGACCACGACCACGACCACGACCACGACCACGACCACGACCACGACCACGACCACGACCACGACCACGACCACGACCACGACAACGACAACGACAACGACAACAACCACGACCACGACCACGACCACGACCACGACCACGACCACGACCACGACCACGACCACGACCACGACCACGACCACGACCACGACCACGACCACGACCACGACCACGACCACGACCACGACCACGACCACGACCACGACCACGACCACGACCACGACCACGACCACGACCACGACCACGACCACGACCACGACCACGACCACGACCACGACCACGACCACGACCACGACCACGACCACGACCACGACCACGACCACGACCACGACCACGACCACGACCACGACCACGACCACGACCACGACCACGACCACGACCACGACCACGACCACGACCACGACCACGACCACGACCACGACCACGACCACGACCACGACCACGACCACGACCACGACCACGACCACGACCACGACCACGACCACGACCACGACCACGACCACGACCACGACCACGACCACGACCACGACCACGACCACGACCACGACCACGACAACGACAACGACAACGACAACGACAACGACAACGACAACGACAACGACAACGACAACGACAACGACAACGACAACGACAAGGACAACGACAACGACAACGACAACGACAACGGACAACGACAACGACAACGACAACGACAACGACAACGACAACGACAACGACAACGACAACGACAACGACAACGACAACGACAACGACAACGACAACGACAACGACAACGACAACGACAACGACAACGACAACGACAACGACAACGACAACGACAACGACAACGACAACGACAACGACAACGACAACGACAACGACAACGACAACGACAACGACAACGACAACGACAACGACAACGACAACGACAACGACAACGACAACGACAACGACAACGACAACGACAACGACAACGACAACGACAACGACAACGACAACGACAACGACAACGACAACGACAACGACAACGACAACGACAACGACAACGACAACGACAACGACAACGACAACGACAACGACAACGACAACGACAAGGACAATGACAATGACAATGACAATGACAATGACAATGACAATGACAATGACAATGACAATGACAATGACAATGACAATGACAATGACAATGACAATGACAATGACAATGACAATGACAATGACAATGACAATGACAATGACAATGACAATGACAATGACAATGACAATGACAATGACAATGACAATGACAATGACAATGACAATGACAATGACAATGACAATGACAATGACAATGACAATGACAATGACAATGACAATGACAATGACAATGACAATGACAATGACAATGACAATGACAATGACAATGACAATGACAATGACAATGACAATGACAATGACAATGACAATGACAATGACAATGACAATGACAATGACAATGACAATGACAATGACAATGACAATGACAATGACAATGACAATGACAATGACAATGACAATGACAATGACAATGACAATGACAATGACAATGACAATGACAATGACAATGACAATGACAATAACAATGACAATGACAATGACAATGACAATGAACTTGCCACAGTACAGCCCGGCGTTTTGGTAAGGATAAGGAATGTCTTCAAGTTCGCTGCTTCCACCAGTGTGACGTAGTGTGCGACCAGAATGAATTTATGCAGGCTTGTCAGCATACCGGTGTATGTGTATCGTGCTACTCTTCAAGATATGAAGTTCAAGACAGGTCAATTCAAATAAGTGAAATGATTTTTTGCTATATACAAATCTTGAAACGTTCAAAATTGTATTGTTTCAAGTAAGAATTTTGGTAACATACATGCTTGTTTAAAGGGGTCAGAATACTGTATTCTACTAAATATAATATCTTTGTTCGTTATGATGAACTTGCTCAGAATTTTATAAGGTGATGTTAAATGTTCTATGAATCAATCGTTGATCAGTATTTATTTATGTAAAAGTGCCAACAGTATATGGAAGAAAAACTAGATATGTTTTGCATAATTTCATGTCATAGGATTTAGATATATTTTAGAGGGTAGTAAGACCACGTAATGTTAACCAGAGATGTTATACGGCAACAAAAACGTTGAAAACCTGAAAGAAAAGATGAAGTTGGATAAAATAAATAATATGTGAGCTCCCTCTAATTTTTTTTCCACCGCAGTCTGAAATGAGCAGGAACTTTAAAAAAGTGCAAAGATAAGATTTGATATTTTTTATATTCCTGATCGATCGAGAATTATAGTATGATAACAAAATAAGTACTTTTATTGACCTCTACTCCATGGAAATTCGAGTCACTTTTTTCTAGATTGATAAATGTTACATATATGTATGTACGAGTAGAAACTGCATTAAGGGATCAATTAAGTATTATTATTATTATTACCTTGTTAATACTAAGTGACGTCTCACTATGGTTTTTATACCACTATGCACTCTTGCTTGGTAATGACTGCCATTTATAGTACTTATGTCTTTTTGTAATGTTTCTTCCGCATACTCCTGAAGGAGCATATATTGCAGTTTCCAATAATAGATTATAAATACGGATGCTCACAATGGTAAAGTTAATATATAGCCATCAAGCAGTGTAAAAAATGTTATGTAGATAGCATTTTTCGTATCCAAAATACTGCTCTAAAGTGAAAAGTGGTACGTTGAAGAATTTTCCATCTCTAACAAACGTTGTTGCATGACATGTTATGATGACAATAATATTTAGTATTATTAAAGTTTCCATCTTTTTCCGGGCCGAGCCGGGCCAGTTTTGCCACTATTAGGTACCAAACCTAACCCAAAAACCACAAATAACATCATAGTGTCAATCCTATCAGACCTGGGTCATCATAATCAGTTCTAAGGACTCGATACACAGCACATTTGATTAGAAACAACGCTGCGGCCAGATATGACCTTTTTTCAATCTCATGAGAGGTGTGTCTGTTTATTCTGTAGTGACCCGTAGGAAATCCCTACCAAACATTTTTTTGGAATTCATGTTTCCTCCCAGTTTTCTGTATACCAATTCATCTGAGGCGGTGCGGACCTAAGATCTGCTAATACCCAGCATTGGTTTGGGGACAATACATGAGCCTCTGGACCTTGATTTGTCATTTGATGGCACAGCACTGTATCCCGAGAACCACATAAAGGTCATATCCCTGAATTGGGCGAGGCATTGGAGGGCGGTATTATATTTTTGAACCAGATATTTCTTCCATGAAAGTGTAGGTTCCCAGATCGATACTTTTTTACACATTAATGCCATCAAAGCACATTTTTTGTACTACTGGGTCCCAACTTCTTTGAGCGAGATCAGTCTATAAAGAATACCCAACTGTGGAGCAGGAACCCTATTTTGCCTCTCACCCACTCTTTTTCGGTTGGGATAATACGTGAGTATCTTTCTGTCCGAGATTATTATGTTGTTAGTCCTTTCGATCCCAAATGAGGACATTGGTAGAGAGCTTTGCGCAAGCTCCCTTATTGTTGTGTGGCCCCAAATCAGGTCTGTCACAGCCATCGCGAAGTATTGATTCTTTTGTATGGATTAGATGGGCTTCAAGGAGTGCTTCAGAATGCATCTCCACACATGCGAGCTGTAATCCAATGATGATCTGAGCTGAGCTTTGTAGATTAGAAGTGAGTTACGGTTAATACAATTTTCTGTAGCGGATGACAGACAACAGCTTCTAGGATACTTGTGCTAGAACACATAATTATTGATCTTGATCCTCAGAAGCTTGATGGCAATTGACTCGAGTATTTGACGTTCCTTCAACAACATGGCAGACCAGTATGTGTTTTACTGAAGCTTCTGAACCCAATTTGTTGATCAAATTTGATATATATTTTCTGTGATCTATGTAGCATGTTGTTGTCATCGATTTGAGGCCTCTCGGGATGGTTGTGGTAAGATATTATGGTGTGAAGATATATTCAAATATTTTGGATTCCATCATTGCTTACGTATCTGTCAAATTTTTTTCAAAAGCCAGAAAGCCTATTACGCTCTATCTACATTGACCACAAAATTCTGCAAACTTTATATATCCCTAGGTAATCGTTTTCTAAATTTTTCATTTCTCCTATTTTCATCTATTCATCTACCTGTTGACGAACCTTGATGGAAAAATCCTGGTGCTAGACTTACAATTGGAGATTTGGTTACAAAGCCGAAGGCTATCACAATATCATAATATCAAAAATTGGTATCGATTCAGCCTTCGATACTGTTTAAATGGAAACATCTAAGGTAATTCCCACAATTCTAGTGCTTCTTCAATCCGACTTATTATTTGTTTAGTCACCTTCTTAATGTAGTAGACCTATAGGATGACTCTATATAGTGTTTATTCAAACCATATTCGAAAACATTTCCAAGTGTTTCGATGGGTTCACATACTATTCTAAGATTAAGCTATGCTTGAAAATGAAACAAATTTCTGCATTGTGGGTCTTTGAGATTTATCCACAACGTATTCTGCGCATACGAAGTTCACTCGGAACATATACAATACAAAACATTACGTATCCTTCTAAAAGTGTGCTTGTCAGTTCATATTTTGAGTAATGCTTTGTCCGACCATTACTCCAAAAGTCCTAATTGGATTTAAATGAAATTTTCACTACAGGTTACGAAAACAGCAAGGAAGGAAAATTCATTTAGTATCATTAAAGGCATTCACAAGTTTGTTTGCAAGCCGACGGTAACTCTTGAGCAATGCAAATGTGATCCATACACAGAAAATTCCAATATGTGTTTCGTATCCAAAAATGTGATATCATGCAATATTAGTAAGCACAACAAGAACAAAAACTTAATGATGGTAACAATTATTTTTAACTAAATGCCAGCGTTATTACATTCGAATCGGAAACACATTACATTAGAAAATCATTCCATATTTATTCAGTATTTACGTTACAGATATATAATTATTATTCCAATAAAAATATGGTCATTAGATATTTTTTTCTCAACCTGTAGAGGAGTGTCTGGAGATGTGTCCTATGTTTTGATGTATTGAATCTCATTATCAGACCAGTGTAGTTCACTACCCCAACTGTAACATTATTCAAGGGTACATAAATTACAGGGGAATTTATTGTTAAATGGACGCGTTCTACTCCATATTCCTCTCATCCCCACGGAAGTAGTCAAAGTAGTATTCACTTAAAAGGCTGTAAAGTGCAACCGTCGGGGACCAAATCATCCAGCAGCCCATTTCACAAACACAACGCTGCGAATGGCTTTCGGAAGAGTCTAGTTTGAGGTGCTGGAACTTGATGTTACTGTGAGAGGCAGCTGTCTGAAACATTTGCCATGTTAGAATAACTAGAATTAGGACAGATCAGCCACCTACCTTCGATGTTTCAGATTGTACTACTTTAATATGTATAACTAGGCGTAATACTCTGGATTGACTTCAGAAGATTCAGGGTGTAGTATTTCGGAGATGGCCTGATATGAGCGTAGTAGTATTAGCTGTTCCGGCTTATACAATATTTTGAAGCGAAATGGGGTAACCCCCGGGCTTTTGCGATGCCGACATATTGTTTATGTTAATCCACAGAAACTTGACCATTATGTGTCCTTCTTGCTAAGGTAATCGTCAATCAGTTCACCTGAAGATGATTGAAGATAGCACATCAATCGAAACGTCGTGATACTCAAAATTTTATAGACAATGGAAGTCCGAAATCAAACTTTTCATTGAAACTTTTATTGGAAACTTTCAGAAATAAGTTATCGATTCCTTGGAAGTGCCTAGAAAAATTAGTAATGCAGAAACTAGAGAGGGCTTCATCTTTTACATAAATGCAAACATCAAAGTATCGAGGTTAGATTGGAATCCATTCTGAAGAAAGTTTAGCCAGGAATGTTCATAGCTGATTCACTAAGATCTCGGAGCAACGTTTCAGTTAGGCGAATGAAGGTTGGAGAATTTTCTTCGACAAATGCAACTAATTCTAGGAACTTTGAACAGATAGACTGGATGTTTGTGTAACAGACAGACCATTATAGGGAGCTCTATGATTGTTTTTTGATGCTCCAGTATCACCTTTGAGAGTGGTGATAATTTTATGAAATTCCGGTCCATAAAAAGGGTTTTCCAGCTGCTCAAATCGAAGACAAAGGTGAAGTGGTCACTTCTTCACCCTAAACAAGTGTTATTCAATTTGTTAAATGAAATATATTTTTTATTTTGACATATAAGGTGACATATTTCCTAACTAGCTGAAGTTCTAAAAAATACTACTTTTTGCAACTATTCAAAAAAGTTCTATCAAAATCAAGTTACCAAGAGTGGAAAAAGTATTGGGGAAAATTGCGATAATATTAATAATTTGTACATGACATCTTTTCGGAATATTTCTGAACAATTAAGCACTAACCTAACACATATATCCATGACATTCGATAAATATTTCCGTAATTTACTTGGTCCCAGTGATGGCTCCAAGATCGAAACAGTTTACTAATTGTTTTCAGCATATATCACTGCTAAGTTATTGTCTTATGAAGTTAGTACCAAAAACATGTAACTAACACGTTACAAAATATCTTCTTATTCTATTTGACGAAATAGGCTTTTCATAAGTGGACTGAAACTGGATGAGCAAACTGGTATTACCTCTGAAAATTCGGCTGCGGTAGTACGGTTATCACTGTATGACTTTGAAGAGCTACTAAGGCCCAGGCTGGATTTTGATCGCATGGTTACATGCAAATTTTGTAAGATTTCGCGAATGAGGTTCGCGCCCCTATTAAGCGTCAATTTATTATCAGTTGTACCTTGGAACATTTTTAGGATATAAAAGATCTTTCATTACATGTGCGGGGCTGCAAATTATATTCAGAGGATGAAGAGATCAACAGTTTTCAAAAGAGGTACGTGTGCCACTGTGTCGCGTTCTAACTAGTTAACGTGAATGTTTTCGCGAATGCGTTCGCGGTAGACATTCAGCCTTGAGCATAGTCCAGCTATTCATATTGTTGAGTAAATGGACAGACAAGATTAGCCTGACATATTGCATTGGCATCGTTATCTTTATTGACTGACTTTTTGAATATATCTATAATATACAGGGTGATCCACTAAACACTCTATTTATACTTGCATCGGGGTGACTTGGTCTGAAAAATAATGAGAAAATGAGAAAATTTTAGGTGATATTGTTGTTTGGTTGTCATAATGTTAACCTTTAACTGTATCCAGTGGTATAAGGAAATTTGGGAAACTTTGTTATTTTGAATGAGTCATCCTGTATATTATTACATTTTACATTTTTTAAACTCGTATCGAATTATGAGGTCTATGGGATATCTCTCTTCAATAATTCGGCGGATTTTTTTAATCTACAACGCAAGTTGTAAGATGTTTTCTTACAGGTATATCAAATATCGGTCAATAAATATCCAGCAAGCGAGTGGCACAAATTTGATCAAGTTTGCTCATTAAGATTTTGCAATTTATACACAAGGTTTACGTTAATCCTAGTGCTCAATGTTTATTACACGGCGCAGAAAATATATAATAATTTGATAGAAAAATAAGTAAGCATTTATATTCATGATAGGTTTTAGTAAGCTGGGTGACAAATAATCAGGGTAACCTGATCTGTGTAAATAGCAAATTCTGACAATGACGATGCTTTAAAGAGACACGTTACAATTTTATATTATTTCAAACTATTTAAATGTATTTCTATTTAACTATTCCTTTTCAGTTGTATTAACTAAAAGTAAGGTAGAAAGTTTCGAGGGCGCACATTTTTTTCAATAGCAAGTCACAACGTACCGCATGAACTCTCAGAGATTTGAATGTTAGCAAATCCACAGCACACAGGTATATAAAATATAAAAAAATGTCGTATGAGCGTTATCTATTGATTTTCCAACCACTAAGAATATATCATTCATAATTTTTCTTAATCTAAAAATATCCGTTGCTTGAAACTTGTAGACAAGGTGGATTTTTCAAAAGTTTGATTTCGGACGTCCATTGTCTATTAAATGTGTGATAGTCAAAATTTAGTATACAATGGATGTCCAAAATCAAACTTTAAAATATATCCGCATAAATACTTCAACATTGAAATGTTATAATAAAAATAAAAGTGTAAAAAGAATTTGGTACTAGCGGAAGGCCACAGATTGTACGTTCAAACACCTCGACTGAGGATCTTGTCAGTAAACAGGGGGTTTTACTGGATTTTGATTTCATAAAGTAATCCATAGCGTACAATCAATTACAACCTAACCAAAAATGCTCCACAAATTCAGTTTGTTATAATCTTTCAGCCAAAGCACACTCATGGGCATTCGCTAATGAAGTTTTTACAGCACTGTATGCAAATTTGATGAGGCACCCCGTATATTTAAACTGAACTCAATTACAGTGTATGGATTATTACGTAAAATATAACTATAAAACCCATTCACGTCGCTACTATGCTCATCGTGATCATTTATAATGTTCTAGTATGCAATAGATGCAAACTCAGATATGATTTATGTATGTTTTTGCCATCAATTAATTAATTTACAACTCGAATTGATCAATCATGTGTTAATTATACAATATAGAATAAATCAATTTTCGCTAAAAGATTCATACGACTATCCCATGTAACAACCTACACTTATATTGAGATATAAGGTGCATCATTAAGTGCATGCGACGGGGCTACCGACACAGATCGCGGTTGTTTCGACGACAGGTTTTCTAGGGCGTTTGTAACCTCTACATGCCATGGCAGACGATGGTAAGTGCGACAAATATACTATTACTAACAATTAGAATATAATATATTATAAAATATAACAAATATAAGAGTAATGTCTGTTTTTTACGGTTAGTACAAAGCTATTGCAAGCATATAAATATGACAATAACCAAAGTTCATTTGCAATGCCTGAATTTAAAAAAATTCAATCCTGAGATCCCAATAAATTTATTGCGCAAAGTAACACAAACAAGAACCAAGTAGATTGACTTAGTACTTCCCACGGTGTAATTTGCTTAGAAAATCAGTTATTCAATACAATAGTGAAATTAGACCTCACAAAGCCCCCTGGTAGATCCTCAAAATAAATTTATCTATCGCGTCCGTTTGTTTTACGAGTATGTGGTCGAACGTAATACCTTTCCAATAATATTTGGTAGTACTGCTATGCATTAGGGTGCTGATTAGCCATTGAACAGTTGTAATGCTTGATAGGTATGGATCCATAAGTCTATAAATTTGAATTTACTTTAATATAATTGCTGGTTGAAACTCCTCTGCATGCAAATATGTGAGTAAAGACTTGAAAAACATAAAAGAAAATGGCTAGTGGGATTAGAGCTATACTAAAAGTTCGAAATAGTTTGTTCGCAGCAAGTTCAAAATATTTCATTAATTTGATTATGTAGTTCACAGAAACTGAGAGCGAGACTCCTTAAACATGCTTGAAATACGTCCTACGAATTCAGTAATTTGATATTCGAATATTGAGGCGTTAAGAGGAATAACTGGTGATTCTATTCTTATCTAAATTTTCATGATATTTGGAGACGCTAGACGCATCATCTAGATCCAATTGTTCTTCAGTTATGGTATATTTCGGTAAATATAAAATGATTCTCAAACAAAATTATTTATACCCAATCAGACCCTGTGGCGCAGAAACCACAACAGTACAGTGTTAACATACGTCAAAGCACTTCAAAATATCCTAATATAATAATTTTTAAGAACCCAACATGTGCTTCGCTACATAATATGTTGGCATCTTCAGGTGAATATTGAAACAGCTTTAGGATACAAGGCTACAAACGAGTCGGGTATTCTTTAAAAAATGCTTAGGCGAGTGGTAACACTATGTGGTGTTGTTAGTTTACCTGGAACTCGTATGCTAGATCTTGAAGATCGTAACTCGTTACCAATAAGTGGGAATTCGCATCTTGTATCTCGTGACGTGTAACTCGTTACCCATAACTCGGAACTCGTATCTTATACATCGTAACTTGTAATCCATTACCGATAACCTGGAACTCGTATCTTGCATCTCGTAGCTCGTAAATCGTTACCGATAAATGGGAACTCGCATCTTGTATCTCGTGACACGTAACTCAGGACTCGGAACGCGAAAGTGTTACCGATAACTCGGAGCTGGTATTTTGTATCACTTACCTCGTAACTCGTAACTCGTAACTCGTTGCCCATAACTCGGAACTCGAATCTTGATCTCGGATCTTGTAAATCAATGACGATAACCTGAAACTCGTATCCTAGATCTAGTAGTACGTAACTCGTTACCGATAGGTGGAAACTCGCATCTTGTATCTCATGACGCGATACTCAGAACTCGAAAGTCGTAACGTTTAACCGTTAACTCGGAGCTCGTATCTTGTAACTCGTAACTCGTTACCCATAACTCGGAACTCGTATCTTGTATCTAGTAGCTCGTAACTCACTACTGATTACCTGGAACTCGCATCTTGTATCTCGTAACTCGTAACTAGTACCTCGTAGATCGTAAGCCGTAATTCGTAACTCGTAGCTCGTATATCGTAACTCGCAACTCGAAACTCGTAACTCGAAATTGGTAACTCGTAAATCGCAGCTTATAACTCGCTACTCTTAACCCGGTACTCGTATCTAGCGTATCGTAGCTTGTAATTCATTACCAATAACAAGGATCTCGTATGTTGCCTCTCGTAGCTCGTAAATTGTTACCGATAAGCGGGAACTCGCCTCTTGTATCTCGTGACGTGTAATTCAGAACTCGGAACTAGTAACGCGTTACCGATAACTCGGAGCTCGTATCTTGTAACTCGTAACTCGTAACTCGTAACTCGTTACCCATAACTCGGAACTCGTCTCAAATATATCGTAACTTTTAATCCATTACCGATAACCTGGAACTCGTATCTTGCATCTCGTAGCTCATAAATCGTTACCGATAAACGGGAACTCGCATCTTGTATCTCGTGACGCGTAACTCAGGACTCGGAACTCGAAAGTGTTACCGATAACTCGGAGCTCGTATCTTGTATCACTTACCTTGTAACACATAACTCGTAACCCGTAACTCGTTGCCCCTAACTCGGAACTCGAATCTTGATCTCGGATCTTTTAAATCAATGACGATATCCTCGAACTCGTATCCTAGATCTAGTAGTACGTAACTCGTTACCGATAGGTGGAAACTCGCATCTTGTATCTCATGACGCGAAACTCAGAACTCGGAAGTTGTAACGCGTAACCGTTAGCTCGGAGCTCGTATCTTGTAACTCGTAACTCGATACCCATAATTTGGAACTCGTATCTTGTATCTAGTAGGTCGTAATTCATTACTGATTACCTGGAACTCGTATCTTGTGTCTCGTAGCTCGTAACTCGTTACGATAAGTGGGAACTCGCATCTTAGATAGATAGATCGTAAGTCGTAATTCGTAACTCGTAACTCGAATATCGTAACTCGCAACTCGAAACTCGTAACTCGAAACTGGTAACTCGTAACTCGTAAATCGCAGCTTTTAACTCGCTACTCTTAACCCGGTACTCGTATCTTGTGTATCGTAGCTTGTAACCCATTACCAATAACAAGGATCTCGTATCTTGCCTCTCGTAGCTCGTAAATCGTTACCGATAAGTGGGCACTCACAAATTGTATCTCGCGACGCGTAACTCAGGATTCGGAACTCGAAAATGATACCGATAGCTCGGAGCTCGTATCTTGTATCACTTGTAACTCGTAACTCGTAACCCGTAACTCGTTGCCCATAACTCGGAACTCGAATCTTGATCTCGGATCTTGTAAATCATTGACGATAACCTCGAACTCGTATCCTAGACCTAGTAGTTTATAACTCGTTACCGATAGGTGGAAACTCGCATCTTCTATCTCATGATGCGAAACTGAGGACTCGGAACTCATTACGCGTAACCGATAACTCGGAGCTCGTATCTTGTAACTCGTAACTCGTTACCCATAGCTCGGAACACGTATCTTGTATCTAGTAGCTCGTAACTCATTACTGATTACCTGGAACTCGTATCTTGTGTCTCGTAACTCGTTATGATAAGTATGAACTCGCATCTTGTATCTCGTAACTCATAACTAGTACCTCGTAGATCGTAAGTCGTAATTCGCAACTCGTAACTCGTATATCGTAACTGGCTACTCGAAACTCGTCACTCGAAACTCGTAACTCGTAAATCGCAGCTTATATATCGCTACTCATAACCCGGAAATCGTATCTAGTATATCGTAGCTTGTAACCCATTTCCAATAACAAGGAACTCGTATCTTGCCTCTCGTAGCTCGCAAATCGTTACCGATAAGTGGGAACTCGCAACTTGTATCTCGTGACGCGTAACTCAGAACTTGAAACTCGTAACGCGTTACCAATAAATCGGAGCTTGTATGATGTATCTCTTACCTTGTAACTCGTAACTCGTAACTCGTAACTCGTATCTCGTAACTCGTAACTCGTAACTCGTAACTCGTAACTCGTAACTCGTAACTCGTAACTCGTAGCTCGTAACTCGTAACTGGTAACTCGTAACTCGTAACTCGTAACTCGTAACTCGTAACTCGTAACTCGTAACTCGTAACTCGTAACTCGTAACTCGTAACTCGTAACTCGTAACTCGTAACTCGTAACTCGTAACTCGTAACTCGTAACTCGTAACTCGTAACTCGTAACTCGTAACTCGTAACTCGTAACTCGTAACTCGTAACTCGTAACTCGTAACTCGTAACTCGTAACTCGTAACTCGTAACTCGTAACTCGTAACTCGTAACTCGTAACTCGTAACTCGTAACTCGTAACTCGTTACCCGTAACTTGTTACCCTTTACTCGGAACTCGTATCTTCTATCTCGGATCACGCAAATCATTGCCGATATCCTGGAACTCGTATCCTAGATCTTGAAGATCGTAACTTGTTACCAATAAGTGGGAACTCGCATCTTGTGTCTCGTGACGTGTAACTCAGAACTCGGAACTAGTAACGCGTTACCGATAACTCGGAGCTCGTATCTTGTAACTCGTAACTCGTTACCCACAACGCGGAACTCGTATCTTATATATCGTAACTTGTAATCCATTACCGATAACCTGGAACTCGTAGCTTGCATCTCGTAGCTCGTAAATCGTTACCGATAAATGGGAACTTGCATCTTGTATCTCGTGACGCGTAACTCAGGAAGCGGAACTCGAAACTGTTACCGATAACTCGGAGCTCGTATCTTGTATCACTTACCTTGTAACTCGTAACTCGTAACCCGTAACTCGTTGCCCATAACTCGGAACTCGAATCTTGATATCGGATATTGTAAATCAATGACGATAACCTCGAACTCGTATCATAGATCTAGTAGTTCGTAACTCGTTACCGATAGGTGGAAGCTCGCATCTTGTATCTCATGACGCGAAACTCAGGACTCTGAACTCGTAACGCGTAACCGATAACTCGGAACTCGTATCTTGTATCTAGTAGCTCGTCACTCATTACTGATTTCCAGGAACTCGTATCTTGTGTCTCGTAGCTCGTAACTCGTTACGATAAGTGGGAACTCGCATCTTGTATCTCGTAACTCGTAACTAGTACCTCGTAGATCGTAAGTCGTAATTCGTAACTCATAACTCGTATATCGTAACTCGGAACTCGAAACTCGTAACTTGTAACTCGTAACGTGTAAATCGCAGCTTATAACTTGCTACTCTTAACCCGGTACTCGTATCTTGCCTCTCGTAGCTCGTAACTCGTATATCGTAACTCGCAACTCGAAACTCGTAACTCGTAACTCGTAACTCGTAACTCGTAACTCGAAACTGGTAACTCGTAACTCGTAAATCGCAGCTTATAACTCGCTACTCTTAACCCGATACTCGTATCTTGTGTATCGTAGCTTGTAACCCATTACCAATAACAAGGATCTCGTATCTTGCCTCTCGTAGCTCGTAAATCGTTACCGATAAGTGGGCACTCACAAATTGTATCTCGCGACGCGTAACTCAGGATTCGGAACTCGAAAATGATACCGATAGCTTGGAGCTCGTATCTTGTATCACTTGTAACTCGTAACCCGTAACTCGTTGCCCATAACTCGGAACTCGAATCTTGATTTCGGATCTTGTAAATCATTGACGACAACCTCGAACTCGTATCCTAGACCTAGTAGTTTGTAACTCGTTACTGATAGGTGGAAACTCGCATCTTGTATCTCATGATGCGAAACTGAGGACTCGGAACTCGTTACGCGTAACCGATAACTCGGAGCTCGTATCTTGTAACTCGTAACTCGTTACCCATAACTCGGAACACGTATCTTGTATCTAGTAGCTCGTAACTCATTACTGATTACCTGGAACTCGTATTTTGTGTCTCGTAACTCGTTATGATAAGTGTGAACTAGCATCTTGTATCTCGTAACTCATAACTAGTACCTCGTAGATCATAAGTCGTAATTCGCAACTCGTATGTCGTAACTGGCTACTCGAAACTCGTCACTCGAAACTCGTCACTCGAAACTCGTCACTCGAAGCTCGTAACTCGTAACTCGTGAATCGCCGCTTATATATCGCTACTCATAACCCGAAAATCGTATCTAGTATATCGTAGCTTGTAACCCATTTCCAATAACAAGGAACTCGTATCTTGCCTCTCGTAGCTCGCAAATCGTTAATCGTTACCGATAAGTGGAAACTCGCATCTTGTATCTCATGACGCGAAACTCAGGACTCTGAACTCGTAACGCGTAACCGATAACTCGAAGCTCGTGTCTTGTAACTCGTAACTTGTTGCCCATAACTCGGAACTCGTATCTTGTATCTAGTAGCTCGTCACTCATTACTGATTTCCAGGAACTCGTATCTTGTGTCTCGTAGCTCGTAACTCGTTACGATAAGTGGGAACTCGCGTCTTGTATCTCGTAACTCGTAACTAGTACCTCGTAGATCGTAAGTCATGATTCGTAACTCGTATATCGTAACTCGGAACTCGAAACTCGTAACTCGTAACTCGTAACTCGAAACTCGTAACTTTAACCCGTAAACCGCAGCTTATTACTCGCTACTCATAACCCGGAACTCGTATCTTGTGTATCGTAGCTCGTAACACATTACCAATAACAAGGAACTCGTATCTTGCCTCTCGTAGCTTGTAAATAGTTACCGATAAGTGGGAATTATCAACTTGTATCTGGTGACGTGTAACTCAGAACTTGGAACTCGTAACGCGTTACCGATAACTCGGAGCTTGTATCTTGTATCTCTTACCTTGTAACTCGTAACTCGTTACCCATTACTCAGAACTCATATCTTTTATCTCGGATCTCGCATCTCGTTGTCGATAACCTGGAACTCGTATCCTAGATATTGAAGATCGTAAGTCGTTACCAATAAGTGGGAGCTCACATCTTGTATCTCGTGACGTGTAACTCAGAGCTCGTAACTAGTAAGGCGTTACCGATAACTCGGAGCTCGTATCTTGTAACTCGTAACTCGTAACCCATAACTCGGAACTCGTATCTAATATATCGTAACTTGTAATCCATTACCGATAACCAGGAACTCGTATCTTGCATCTCGTAGCTCGTAAATCGTTACCGATAAATGGGAATTCGCATCTTGTATCTCGCGACGCGTAACTCAGGACTCGGAACTGGAAAGTGTTAACCATAACTCGGAACTCGAATCTTGATCTCGGATCTTGTAAATCAATAACGATAACCTCGAACTCGTATCCTAGATCTAGTAGTTCGTAACTCGTTACCGATAGGTGGAAACTCGCATCTTGTAGCTCATGACGCGAAACTCAGAACTCCGAACTCGTAACGTGTAACCGATAACTCGGAGCTCGATCTTATAACTCGTAACTCGTTATCCATAATTCGGAACTCGTATCTTGTATCTAGTAGCTCGTAACTCATTGTCATTACTGATTACCTGGAACTCGTATCTCGCCTCTCGTAGCTCGTAAATCTTTACCGATAAGTGGGAACTCGCAACTTGTATCTCGTGACGCGTAACTTAGAACTTGTTACTCGTAACGCGTTACCGATATCATGTTATCCATTATAGAATATCATAATAGCATTTGGATAATGTTATACGGTATACTTTGGCATAGCAACTACAAACGCTATACGCTTTTACCACTTTATAACGTTTGTTATTTATTGGGAGGACACTTCAGGAAGACACGCCATCTTCGTGAAGAAGCTATCGTTTCGTCACAACTTGTTAGTGTAGGATATTTCTAGTCCAGCTACTAATCGTTGCAAAGGACAAATCTACCACTATACAAAGTTACAATACATCTGTTTAATCATTGTCCCACACATACTTCACTTCACTGAATTCATCATTGCTTCCCACTATCGGCATGCGGAACGCATGAATTATACTGATTAATGGTCTTGTTTTATTCAAGATTACTAAACTTCCTACCAATCACTGTTTATTAATTATCGGGCTATATGAAGTTGTAAACTATTGTGCTACAGTTTTCAACCATTTTTACTGGAAAAAGGCCTTTTCTGATGGCTTAATGTATTTTTATATGTTTTTATGTTTTTGGCTTCTTCCTATTCATGTTATCATTTGTGACGATATACGGCTGCTAAGGTACTTGGGCTTTTCCTGACATGGGCGTGAGGGTTTAATTGGAGTATAGTTACGTTACATGTTTCGATTTATGATATGCGGGTTGCTTAAATTTACTTCCTTCGCGGTGCCATCGTAGTCAAGTATGATAATCTGTTTGACTATATAGCTTAACGCACTAAGGGCTCCTCCATGATTGAGATGTCTGAGGGGAAAAACTTCGTGAGATTAGTTTTACTTGCAATATCCCGTTTTGCCTGGCACTACCTTTACCCGTACCAAATCAATCCTTGGTGTCCCCTACCACCTTATCCTGTCTGATTTAGCCAATTATCTCTTCAATTTTTCCCACATATTAATCCTTCTAGACTTATATATGCTGATTGGTCATGCAAATACCTAGAACAGGAAAGAATAAATTGCATTATTGCTGAGGATTATTCTTTGTCTTTATGAGTCAACTTTTCCCTTTATTTTTTTACCATTACGACACTCATTTATCAAACAATACTCAGCACCGTTGCACCATGACTCATATCCTGTTGAAAGTAGTGCAAGCTTCCATGTTGAAGTGATAAGCATTGTAGAGTGAGTCTTTTTTATCACCACTTCTCTGCTCCCAATTTACTTTTAAATTCAAGTTCAATAACTCCCATTTTCAACTTTCAAAGAAATGTAGCATCAAAGTCAAGGGCAAACTCTAACTACCACTATTATCAAATATGACTATAATCTTACATTCATTTTTTAGAGGCATTGGCATCATCTGACAGTGACAACTGCAAAGAGTATATAATTGACGTGCCGCCTTTAGACTGTATTCCAGACGAAAGAGGTTTGGGATGGCAGTACTTTGATTACATGAAGAAGTATGGTGACAGAATTGCCCAAGTATGTGTACTGCAAAATTGTTCGAATTGGAGCTAGCTAGTAGGACTTTGGACGTTTTATGATGTATAGATCAGACAAACCTATATAAGTATTTTTTTAGAGAGTTATTATTCTAATTTTGATGAAGTTCTGGTATATGGGTATGATATAAGATGAACTGGGTGGGTGATACTGTTTTTTTTTTCAATAACTAGTATACTGACGGTACAGTGAATGGAAAAAGCGGGGACAAACAGACAGAGTCATGCCGACTTGTTTTGATGCCCGGAGCAAAACAATAGTTTGGCAAGCTTACATACTTGGATATACTGAACATTTTGATTTCGAATTTTCCGAGAGACATCGAACGAGTATAAAAAACAACGTTTCTATTTTGAAACTCGTAAAACTTGCCAATCTTAATCACAGGTTTCAGAATTTAACAGAGATTCCTATTGTAAGTTTCTGATGGCAAAATTGAAGTGCAAAAAACCATCCTCAACTAAAACACATTACACCGCATATACCTTTTCCTCCTTCCCATGTTGGCACCCCTGTTATAGCGGCTGAGGCATCACTTGCCTCGCGCTTGTTACGCTACTGCTATCAAAACGTCCAACTCCGATATCTTAAGGTGCGACGCATGGATGGCAGATCTTGGGCACAAACTTGACAATGCACGCTCAGGCGCAAGTTATCCCGATCTTTATTCCTATTAGATAGAGATCTCAAGCCCTACAACCATCTCAGATGTATATTAAGAATAAAACCTTGCGCTTGAAATGTCGCAACAGTAAGCTAATACTGTTATAAGGAGCTAAGAGCTAAATCAGGATTCCATGCCATATTTCGGCATGAACTCCATTTCCAAAAAGGACAGTGCTACCAAAACTACTGTACTGTGACCATACTATGAATATAGACTGAAAGGTGGTGAAAGTTTTGAAAATATTGTATTAGACAGAAAAGTAAAATCGACTTCTTCTCATTTATACGTAATTTAAGATATATTCATATATACACCTTAACCATTTCACTTCAAATTAGTACATAGAAGATACCGATGAAGAGGATACCTACAAAGATCTACTCGTAAGATGCATTCGAGTTGCTATATCACTGAAATCAAGAGGCCTAACCAGAGGGGACGTGGTTACCCTGTGTTCAAAAAACCACAAAGATAGCTGTGTCCCGTTCATAGCTTGTCTATTTCTGGGAATACCTGTATCTTCTTTGGATCCTATGTTATCTGCTTTGGATACTACCCATTTGCTCAAAGAAGTTAGGCCGAAAGTATTATTTGTGGAGCTCAACAGTATGGAACTCATCGACAGTTGCTTGAGAGAAGCAGGTTAGTTAATATGTGAATATAGGTTTGCAGCAAACTGACCCACCACGGACCTCAAACCATAAACCTTCCGCTTGACAAACAGAAACTACAGCTACTAAGCTACTTTGGTACTATTATCGATTGGTTGAGTGGAGATGTTAATTAGAAAACCCGAAAACCCCTCTTCCTCTGAATTTGTAGATACCGCTAATGAAAATTATGTGGTTCGAATCCCACCGTTAATGTATTGTTTACTATTTTCGGATTAACAAGTAATCGCTTGGACAACATATACAGGGTGATTTTATTAGCTTTTAGATGCTGGATTTTCAAATTGAGCCCTTTTACAAAATACCGCCAAAATACGGTGAGTTAATTGAAACATAATTGCGAATTGGAAAATATTTTATCGCAGTTAGGCATCTAACCCTACATGGCGAGTCTTACAGCATAAAATGTGTACTTAACCAAATTCTCTTGCCAATGTGGTGCTACTCTACCATATCATTATAGACAGTTACTTGGTAAACCAAGCTCTGATAGCCCTTTGATGGATGTAGTTCCTATTTTTGTTAGAGCTGCAAGCTCTAATTCAAGTTTCGTTTTTCGGAAGAGGACGCTATCACATAATATGCACTGTACCCTAAAATTGAACCCCTTCACACGCTCTCTAAGAATGAACTCGAACCTAAAACTTGTACCATTTGATGTCATTTCACCCCACCTTGTATTTTTTTAGATATGGAAGCTGAAGTGATCGTGTTTGGTGAAATAGAATATCATACAAGTTTTGTGGAGTTGCTTATTCCACATGGAGATGAAAGTGAATTTGTACCTGAACCGCTTTCAAGTTTAGAGGAAACAGCGATAATTATATTCAGCAGCGGTACTACTGGGCTACCGAAAGGAATCATGATCAGCCATTACGCCTTGCTAATACAGTGTCATATGCTAGCGTGAGTTCACAATTTATATTTGTGATTATTCCAGTCATGGTTCAATTATTATTTATAAGCTTTTATTCAACCGTTCCTAATAAACAAAATGAGTTTTTCGTTTCGTTTTTAACATCCTTAACAAACTTGTCAATTGCAGTATACAGTTGCTCAATGTATTATTTTTTTATAATTTTCACTTGTCCTGGCTGTTGAAGACTACCAAAATACATTTACTATTTAACGAGTTCAATTAATACTTCATCTATCTGATTGTGTAAGTATTTTTTTAATGATTATTGAGAGCGGCTAATAAACCAAACTACAAAAAATATAACACTCTGTTTTGTTATTAGAAACATTTATACATTTAAACACAAGCCTACAACAATCACCAAAGCAGATATGCTGCTAATTTTATAATAAAATGTCGCGTTTAAGACACTCTCCATTATTATGGAAACGTGTTCTGGGAATGTTAGAAGCTTATGTGCTTTTTTCAAACTTTTGTACTAAATTGAAAGAAGTATCTGATAATGAATGATAAATTCTTATACCCATAAAATACAGCGAAAATCTGCTTATTGTCCTAGATAAGTTTATCACCTTCAATCATGATATTCGAATAATATAATTATTATATTTAATACGATTGTTGACAGTAATATTTCCGCCAAATTAAATCTACCAACGCAAAAAGGCATTAGAACCAAACTCTTGACATTCAAAATGAGAGATTTTCTCCAATATTAATTTGAATTAATCTGGTAGTATTGTCCAGCATGACCTTACGATTCTTCAGAGTATCGCTTTTTAAGGTAATCCAAATACGTTATTGAGTGGTAAAATTACACCGAATCTATGAATTCAAACTTCTTCATATGAATATAAAATCTGTTTCCAGTTTCCATTGAGTATGGAGCAATGCCTCTTATTTTGCTTAATTGTAGGGAATCAGAGAATGTCGGAGGTATTGTCCTATCTTATGCTACTTTATATTGGATCTCCGCAGTTCTTTTTCTTAGCGTAATGACGTATATAGGAGGAGCACGAGTAATATGTTCAAAATTTGATCCTAGACAAACGTGGCTTCTGCTTGAAAAGTACCAGGTAAGATAGAGTACAAAAAAGATCAATATTCATATAGTACCCGTTATGTGCATAGTTTTGATATTAAAAGCTACACCTCTATAATAAAATGTATGAAAGGGTGATAGGTATATCGCATTGGTAATACATTCTTAATCATAACAATGAACCAATATCCCGAAGACAAGGTGATGTCCATCTTATGATAAATCAATGCGTAATAAACGAGTGTTATATCCATGATAGTACGAGGGTCACGCTGAAAGTATTTAGATATTCCTAATCTATACAAGTTTAAACAAGTTTGAGCACGCAGATATTTTGTCTAAAGTTGTAACTGCTTACACGCAAAGGCAGCGTTTGAATGGTTCAGTAGTTGCCTTGCCATGGTCTCGAATGCATCTAAGTATTGGCTGAATGGAACCCGGTAGTCGAGATTTTCGAGCCATGATTTTGTATGACTATAAAAATGGACTGAAATCGCGGAATATCACAAAAGTTCAGTGAGTTGCTTTGGGGACTCTGTCCCTTCTAGGGCTACAGTTTTAAATTGGTTTGCTTAGTTGATGATGAACCTCACAGAGGTCGACCGCCCATTGCTGTTACTCCGGAAACTGTAGAAGCTGTGCAAAATATGTCAAAAAAGATCGACATATAACCTACACCGAGATCGAGGCTTCTCTGGGGAATGGATCGGCAGCGGTCCGAACAATCATTCATGATCACCTTCGCCTAAGGAAGCGGTGTTCCAGATGGGTGCCACATTTGTTGACAAGTAAGCAAAAAGCAACAAGAGTTGTGTTTGCGCCTTAATTTAAATCCGACAACGTCGCTTTGTCTGGCTGCGATCTGTCATATTCGATTATACTAAGCGTTTGTAGTAAAGTTACCATTCAAGGATAGTATACAAAAACTTGGTGATTCTTACGAATTAGCAAAAAGGCGATTGTTAAATTTGGAAAAACGGTTAGATTCAAATGCACAATATAAATTGCTTTACTGTGAATTTATGAATGAATATTTAAATTTAGGACAGATGAGTAAGATTTCTAATCCAGATAATGCTCCACTTAGTTACTATATGTGTCACCCCGGAGTTTATCGTGAAGATTCTTTGTCAACTAAGCTTCGTATAGTTTTTGATGGTTCAATGCCTAGCTCCACTGGATTTTCTATCAATAATTTGCAGATGATAGGTCCCACTATTCAACAAGATTTATTCTCAATTTTAATACGCTTTAGAAAACATTGTTTTGTTGTTGCTGCCGATATTGCAAAGATGTACAGATGTGTTTTGGTGTCTAAAGAGGATCGATCATTACAAATAATTTTATGGAGGTTTGATAAAAATAGCGACATAGATGTGTATGAATTAAACACTGTGACATAAGGTACTGCCGCTGCATCTTACCTCGCGATTCGCTGTTTGATTCAATTAGCACATGAAAATAGAGAGGCATATCCTAAGATAGCAAAAATAATCGAAACCGACTTTTACGTTGATGACTTGCTAACGGGATTTGATACTGTTGACGATTTAAAACAGATAAGTAAATTGATTCATGAAATATTAAATCAAGGTTGTTTTAATCTCAGAAAATTTTACTCAAATAATTCTGAAGTTTTAGATTGGATAGTTGACAATGATGGGCTCTCCAAAATTGTGAATTTTAATGAAAGTGACATTGCTAAAACCTTAGGCCTAATGTGGTGCCCAAATTCTGATAAACTGATATATTCTGTTAAACAATTTCCTGACAATAGGCATGTTACAAAAAGAGAGATTTTATCGGGATCTGCAAGGATTTTTGATCCTTTGGGTCTTATCAGCCCTTGCATAATTCAGGTAAAAATCCTATTGCAAAGTTTATGGCTTGAAAAGGTGAGTTAGGATGATCCTTTGCCATCTCACATTGTTTCCAAATGGAATGAGTTCAAAACGGATATTTTGTCGTTAAATGAGCTAAGTATTGATCGTCATACATTTTGCAAAAATATGGAAAATTTTGAGCTTCACATTTTTTCTGATTCGTCTGAGAAGACTTATGGAGCTTGTATATATGTGAAAGCAGTTGATAACTGTGGTAATACTTCGGTTAACTTGTTGACAGCCAAATCAAGGTTAGCTCCCTTAAAGTCCATTACAATACCGCTCTTAGAGCTGTGTGGTGCTTTGTTAGCCGCCCGCTTAACAGAAAAGGTATCAAAAGCGCTGCAAGTAGAGAATATTAAAAGACATTTTTGGACAGATTCCACCATTGTATGGGGATGGTTAAAATCACCTCCTAATAAATCAAAAACTTTTGTGAGCAACCGCGTCTCTGAAATACAAAATTTGACCAGTCTTGATAAGTGGAGGCATGTACCTAGTGAATTTAACCCTGCAGACTTGGTTTCTCGTGGAATCAAACCATCCGACATTCAAGGCACTAACTTGTGGTGGTACGGTCCTGAATTTTTGAAACTTGATGAGTCAAATTGGCCCGAAAATATTGGTCAGCATAAGAAGGAACTTCCAGATGTAAAAAAGTGTGTTCAAAATTTACTTGTCACAAATGATGAAAAATGTATACTTTTTGAGAGATTTTCTGAAATCACTAAATTAACACGTATTGTTGCAATCATGTTTAGATTTACTTCAAATGCCAAAATTAAAGAGCATGAGCGTCATTTACGCAATTATAATCCTATATCTGTGCATGGATCAAACTCAGCGCTTGAGAGACTGTTAGGATTAGCTCAGATGGAATCTTTTAAGGCTGAAATTCAGCAAATTAAATCTAAAAAATTGAGTCCTAATCATAAACTTTGTAGTTTAAACCCTTTTATTGACAATTTTGGATATTTACGAGTAGGTGGACGTCTTGCTAATGCAAATTTTCATTTTGAGAAAAAACATCCGCTAATTCTCTGCAAAGATCATCCAATTTCAAAACTTTTAGTTAAACATTACCATATAAAGTTGTTTCATGCGGGACCAGAGCATATCCTTGCAAATTTGAGAGATAAATATTGGACTAGCCCTTTGATGGGAAATTTACCACAACAAAGACTCCAGCCAACTCGTCCTTTTGATGTTATTGGCATAGATTATGCTGGCGCATTTTTTATAAAGAAAAAGTCGGGACGTGGAGCGAAAATAGTGAAATGTTATGTTTCTTTGTTTGTATGTTTTCTTTCAAAAGCGGTTCATTTGGAACTTGTTACGGATCTATCAGAAGATTCTTTCATGCTGGCTTTCCGTATATTTATAGCAAGAAGAGGAAAACCTTCTTGCATTTTTTCTGATAACGCTACCAATTTTGTAGCTGCCAATAGTGAATTGAAAGAGCTCTACACATGCATTGATGAAAATAAATCATACTTTATAGATTCTTTTTGCAAAGAGGGCATAGAATAGAAATTTATACCACCTCAGTCACCCCATATGGGAGGAATATGGGAAATTGGTATCAAGAGCATGAAAGCTCATATGAAACGTGTAATTGGCAATGTACACTTAACTTTTGAGCAATTTTATACATTATTAGTAGAAATTGAATCTGTAATGAACTCCCGTCCTCTTTCACCCCTTTCGTCTAGCCCACATGACCTTAGTCCTCTAACCCCATCTCACTTTTTGCTTGGATGCCAGTCAAATTGTATACCTTCCGATGATAATAGAGGTACTGCAGTCAATCGTTTAAACGTTTTTAAACACCTTCAGAAAATGAAGCAACATTTATGGGATAGATGGAGTAAAGAATACATATCACAACTGCAGCAGAGGCATAAGTGGAAGATGACCCGTGGCGGAGAAGTGTTGAAAGAAGGCGTTCTGGTGCTAGTGCAAGACGATAATCTTCCCCCAATGAACTGGCGATTGGGAAGGATTGTAAGTGCACATAATGGCAGTGACGCATGACGGTGTGAACAGAGTATTTTCCGTCAAGACTCAGCACGGTTTGATCAAGAGATCATTTTCAAAATTATGTCCTTTACTGACTGAAACTTGAATTCATGTAAATCCCCCGTTATCATGATTAATATGAACTTTATTGTTTCATGTTAGGTTTTGTGTAATATTTTGAATTGATGTTATGTTATATTTAGATACTAATTTGTATTGTACTTAAACTTTGACTTTTGTTATTGGTTGAAAGGCTACCCTTTCAACGTTGGGGGACATGTTTGCGCCTTAATTTAAATCCGACAACGTCGCCTTGTCTGGCTGCGATCTGTCATATTCGTTGTTTCCGCTGCCCCACTTCCGGAGTCCCTGCGCGTCTAAGAGTGGACCCCGAATTATTGTACAGTTCTCTTTAAGTTCTTCTCGTAAAATGTAGTATGTATGTACGGATGTATTTTTTGCATTTATCAATACAGTTGATTTTTATTACCCGTGCAAGTTTATTTCACGACGATTGCAAGATCGTTAACAAGTTGATTAGGCTAAGTTTATGCTTAAAAATTTGATAATAGGCACAGTAAAAACACTTTTAATATCGTAACGGGAGACGAAACATGGTTATATCAATATGATCCTGAAACTAAACAGCAGTCATTAGTTTGGTGCTTTGGAAGTGAGTAGCCTCCAACGGAAATTCGTCGTTCTAAGAGTGTTGGAAAGAAAATGGTCGCATTTTTTTTCTAAAAGTGGAAACATCACAACGGTAGCCTTGGAAAATCAAAGGACAGTTACTTTTGAATGGTATATAACCAGATGTGTTCATGTAGTCTTCCAAGAACTATGCAAGAGCCGTCCAAAGGCTGGTCTGCGGGGTATTCCATGGAACCATGACAACGCACCCGCTCACAGCGCCGCTAGAACACTCGACTTTTTTGCTGAATAGGGTGTGAAAACTGTTGCCTTACCCACCTTATTATCCGGACATAGCTTCGTGCGACTTCTTCTTATTCCCTAAGATCAAACAAAAGTTGCGAGGTCGCCATTTTTCCACCAATGAAGAGACAATCGCTGCATTTGAGGAGGAAATAAGCAACCTTTCAAAAGAACGAGAATTCGACAAGTGGTTTTACCGAATGGGTAAATAGGGAGAAGATGTTGAAAAAACAAAATAAAGTTTTTTGAAAAGCCTTGTAGTTTTTCTGTATCTAAAAACTTTTAGTGAGACCCTCGTACATGACCTTTTCAGTAGACTGTGACGTGGTAAGGTTAACTGTCCATTGGCTAATATCGTGTGAGCGAGGATTTCAAAAATCATGGATTTAATCGAGCGCGTCAGATGATAGTGTTATACAGCCCATGTGTCTCCGATGAATTATTTAATCTGCTGTTATTTTGCATGGTGAGGGCGGGCGTACAGAGGGGTTAAAAATGGGAGAAAAAAATTAACTCACCATTTTGAAATACTAAAGATCGTCAGATTTTCATATAGATGGTTTCGTTTGATTTCGTGGCCATGCCGCTTCATATCCTGACGCTTATTTGAAGGTAATGTCTCAAATTGACGGTTTTGAAAACAAAATGATATGTCCAACATTACTGGATGGAACTAATAAAATGCACAGAAAACAACATGCAGATATAAAAGTTTACTATAATCTCTTTCTTTGATGAAACTAGAAATAAATAAGTTACAAAGATATGAACAAGGCGAGTAAAACACGACATTTTTTAACTTGCTGATAGTTTAATTGATGAGTAGTAACATTGAGAATGTCAATATTTGCTGCTGCTTTCTGAATCTCTCATTCCATTTTTCAGCATCCGATTAATCCATTATCCATTAATAAGCCCCAGTCGAATATTTCAACCAATCTATTATGTATTTACTATTCCTATCGGCTGCCCTAGATGAGCAGCTCTATATAGAAGGCTCTGACTGAGGTACTCAACAAAGTGCAAGGAATACCTCATCGCGCTGAAGTAAATGCAACAATCCCAAAATTATTACTTTTTGAAGAGTCTCCGATGATGCCATCTAGTAAATCTGTTTATTTTTATCTATCTGGATGTTTGTGTTTGAAAGCATATATTCGCTGTATGTGTGTCAGGTATTTCGAGATTTCGTGTGCTATCTGGAAAGGGTAGAAGATTTAAGAAACCTGTTTACCAGACAGACCCTGGATAAAGGCGATTTTTTCAACTTTGTTGCTGAATTAGTTTTTGCATTACCGAAGCTCTGTAGCTTCTCTACAATAAAGTTTATGCTATCCACTACGCTTCAGACCTACTATAGACATGCATGTTTCGTCTTTATCCTAGACTCGTCAGTATAGCAGGGCGGTCTAACTGTAAGAGTTATTGGATGATATATACGTAATTCAGTCAAGGGTTTGATAGCAACATCAACACTCATCTCTAAGCGTCGCGCACTATGGCGCTGCCCAATTGGCAAAATACAAAAATTTCAGGTTCATTTTTACTATTCGCTTATTCAATTTTTGATGTTATCCAAACCAAACTACTTCGAAGTTTGAGTTCGTAGTTCGTACAGACTGCTTTTCACTATGTTTTTCATATGTATATCATACAGGTATTCTTCTTGTTTTTCTTCAGATACAAACAATTTTTGCGCCACCTAGTCAGTTGGCGGTGATGATCGCATGCGGTAGACCAGAAAACCTGGACACATCAAAATTGCATTCATGTATCACCGGCGGAGCAGTTATGCCTGAGAAACTAATGAGGGAAATAAGGGACTTGCTACCAGGAACTTTTGTCTTTCAGGTGTGTTATGTATACTCAACCACAAAATGTGAAAATACGTATACTTTATTGTTCATTATAAGTATATCACAGTAACGTCACACATTAACGTAAAAACGTGGCAAACATACCTACCAGTGACCCTATCACACTTGATACTTGTAAGTCAATAATTTGCTGAAAATATGAATAGATATGACAGCATACAAGAAAAAATATATTGAATAGAAAATTGAATGAGCTAGCAAAAGTTTTAATGGAGAAAGGAAAAACGCAAAGTCAAAACTCAATAATACCTCGTCAGAAAAGCTCAAGCACTCAGTCATAGCATGGAAAAACTACTAAACTCAACGTAACTGACATAACCATTCTGTTTCCAGATGTATGGCCAGTCAGAAGTCGCTGGAGTGATAGCAATGTTCAGTACAAACAACGTGAGAGATATTCTCTTGCTAGACAGCAAAACTAATTCTGTAGGAAAAATTGTAGCCGGTATTTCTTGCAAGGTCAGTCATGTTTATGAAAGAAAAAGTATAAATAGGCTTGTGCAACCAAGAAAGCAAATACAAGATTTGAAGGGCACAGTATTGAACATTGATAATTCCTCATAAATTTGTACTGACTATTGGGTCAGAGCGTATGTATTAGACTAAATAACTTTACTAACGTTTCGGCTGTCTCCGCAATCTAATTCGAAAGTGTAGTGATATTGAAATTTAACTGTTGAATTAAATAAAATATTAACCAGAGAGACAATCATATAGTTCATAAGTTGCATTAATTGATAATTCAGATAAAATCAGACCAACCGAATAAAAGCCAAAGAAGATCGATTTTTCCAGCGCACTTATGTAAATCCACTTCTTTTCGTGTTGCGAAAAAAATAAATTTTTAAATTAATTTCAGGGACTTACAGGCATCACTGTTGAATCACATTTCACTATATTTTGGACAATGGCTCAATATGTTTATATATGTATAACTTGGTAATCGAAATACTGAGTTGAATTCAAACTTCTGTCTCTTAGCGAAAAGTCTTGCACCGATGGTAGTGGCATTGAAAAAGTTAAGTCCTGTTGTTCCCGAAACTGTTGATTGATTGATTTAGATGTTAATTATAACAGTTTGTTAATGTACAGCAAGAAGAACCTTATATAAAGGACAGATGTCTGGGGTACTCCGTAATAGATAATCTTGTATATAAATAGATATGTCACGTCCCTTGAGAAAATTCTTTAACCATTGCATTGGCATGATTAACATATTTCACAGATCATTGCAGATATAAGGTTGAACATATCACTTTTTCATTATATAGGTGGTGAATCCTGACACCGATGAACTTTGCGGCCCTAATACAAGCGGTGAACTGCGATTAAAGTCAAAGTTCCTAATGAAGGGGTATTACGGAAGGGATTCCTCAGAATCATATGATTCCGATGGATGGTTGAGAACAGGAGATGTGGTTTATTATGACGAGGATAGGTGCTTTTATATTATAGACAGAATCAAAGAGATGCTGAAATACAAATCTTGGCATGTGGCTCCTGCCATGATAGAACAGGTTATTATACGAACTGCTACTCCCTAAGCTATAGTAATATTCGATAAATTTGTAGCAATTTTTTTATTGTAAAATGTTGGTGGTTCATCATATTAAAATTATATCCTCTTATAACAAACATCAGGAAAATCTTCGACAAAATAATAAAGCTAAATCTTACAGATTCTACCACAAATTTAGTTTTGTATATCTAAAAAAAATTAGAGAAGTTTAGGCTTTCATTTGAAATTTTTTGACACTGCGACTGGATAATGTTGCACTTACTACAAAAACAATAGGATAAGCTCGATGCGAATGATAAATTATCATTAAATAAATCAATGTCTTTCCAACCGTTTATATACAAACTTGTTGTGTGATCGCTTTTGCGCTTTAGGCAAGAAAAACATGACGTAAGCATTGTTACTAATGTGACAATATTTTGAAAGATATTCTAAGTATTAATTCGGTTCTTTATTATACAGAGCTTGTATTTCTTCGACCTCGGTGATCGACAAATAATTACCTACAACTGTTAAAGGAAATTCATTATTTCCGGTGGATTTCTTGTCATATATTTTTACATGAATGTTCCAGAAACATAGACACCGAGCAGCACTGCGAGCCTGGCTATGTGATTCAGTGTCGCCAATGAATGGAAATTAAAAGATCCTTTAAACCTGAAAGTATCAGAATTTGCCAGAAATTTAAATTTAAAAAAACTAAAAAGTCATTTCATTGCCTGGGTTTTCTATTATTGCATATTTTGGCTGCTTTACTGGTGGTGTCTACTGATATTTTGTAATTAAGAAAAACAAGAAATTTTCGAAAAATATCATACTTCATCATCGGAGAGTAAAAAAATAAATATTTGGGCACTTTTATTGGTGGATTCTATTAAAATATAGAATAAATAAACTGACATATTCAAGTCCTATTTTAAATCCTAACCTAAGTAAACACTAATGATTCAATATCAAAATTCATCATACTATCAATATATCACATTATTATAATGTAACAAGAAAAAGAACAATGTTGAAAAACGGTATTCAAATTTATTTTACTGTCGGATAACACAAAGAATGAATAAATGTTAAATTTGTTAATTTTATTGTTTAAACCGAGGTTTGAACTAACAGTACTTATTTTGAGACTGGGTGGTGCGATAGTATCCTAAAAAATATATTCATTTATAAAAACATTTCTCAACGTTTTTTTAGTCGAATATTTGATTCCTCAACTGAAAACAATAAGTTACATTTTCCTTGATGCAAAACCATACTGGGTAGGGTCTTATAATATATTAATGAAGTCGCAAGGGTAATATTGGCATGAAACAGAGACGTAGCATTCGAGGGGCAAAATTGTTTGAGCAGCCCTTGGTTTGTGCACTTAGTTCGAACTCCCGGTTAAAAAAAACATTTAAAGAGCAAATAATTACGCCTTACACCATACAACCACCTTACATAATAATGAGCTGACCTGGGCTACCCGCAGAAGAAAAACGGTCATCTACTATCTAGATCTAGATATTTAAAATATTTGATCTCTTGGCGCTTTTTATTTGGCTTTTTAGCGCTTTACTATGGCCTAAAAAACTGGCTTCTTTTTTTAGATATTGATGAATCATCCAGCGGTCAACAAATCGGTTGTAATAGGCATTCCGCATGAGACAGATGGCGACCATCCATTAGCTGTGGTAGTACTGAATAGAGGTTATGCGAACGTAGCCGAACATGATATCGCGGATTATGTGGCAACTAGGGTTCCCGACAGAATGAAGTTGAGAGGCGGTGTTAAGTTTTCGGACCATATACCCATGACTCCTTCAGGGAAAGTTAAACGGAGGGAGCTGAGGGACATGATTTTGGATGGGAAGTTATGATTGCTTGGATAGTTACCTTCACTAAAATTTGCAGATCCTATCTTTTGCTTTGTTCTGATTTTTTACTATTATCTTTAATACTAGATATATTATAGTTTTTGCAACAAATTATGTACTTGCGATTGCTATCTGAATAAATTACGTTATTTCGAATTGAAGTGTATACTAACGCAATGAGAGCCACCGAATGTGAATCTGAAATTTTAGATAATTTTTGGTGTGTATACGTTTGTAGTTATACAATAAAATTCATATTGAGAGAAATGTGAAGGTTCATGAACTTATAACTTCATAAATGACGTAATTAACTAACTCACAATGCACATATTTCATATGCAGTTTTATTCACTTTAACGATTATAACTCCCAAATCACTATTTAAGAATTAACGCAAATATTTCTACAAGTAGATCAACTATCATCATAGCACTCAATGTTGTGACTCCAGTTGCGGCATATATTTCGTATTTATCAGTAGCAGTGCTATTCACAGTGGCAACGTTAGTCCAGGCAAAGTTTTTCTTGTGAAATCCGGACCTGTGGGGTGAATTAAATAATGTTGAATTGTAAACAATTCGTTGGCTTCTGGAATTTTGATTGTACTCCAACATAAATCAACAGTCGAAACATGTTTTTTTCTTTGGAAGATCAAGACCAATCGACGACTGTTAGATACCCAAGGAATTAACTAAATATGGAAATAATTCGCATTTTTGAATCATAGCGAATTATGCATTAGTTTTCACCTTGCGGAGAAAACAAGTAAGTAAATGTCACTATTATTATTGTTATTATAAACCAATTGCAAACAGACAAACAAGTGGCACCGTCTAGCACCTTCTGAGATAACATCGACAAGCATAGGAATTCAAAGTGGCTTTGGTATAGGCGGGTAATAAATGTTTTTCTTTTCTATATATTATTGACAGCTCTGATCACAATCATCTCATGGCATCGTCTTAGGTTTCTTTAAAAAGGAAAAATCTATGCTACAGTTGATTGTAGTACTACGTATCCAATAGTCATTCAACTTATTTTCTGTGATACCTGATAAACATTAGGATGCCGCCAAGCAGGTTGAAAATCGATCCCATCAACAAAAAGGATATCTCGACGTAGGCTGACAGGTCGTCCATTACCATCGCAAACAGCATCACTGAGCAAATCAGCAGGTATCCTCCTGTGCCCAAAATCACCATATCGTACACCCATCGTGCAAAGTAGACTTCTGTCAGTTCTACCAGTATCAAGGAAATTATACAGGTAATCTGAAATTGTGATGGTGGTATGTGATTCAAAATATGCTAAGTGAATGCAAGCTCTGAAAGTTACCAAGAATTAACTGTGAAGAAGTTTTAATTCTGTCTGGCACGGTACTTATGGTACTGGTCTAATGATTTACTCTATTTAGTAATGAGGGCATAATTTATATTAGGTCATCGTTATTATCTAATTTCTAGATCAACCTGTGAAGTACATACATTCAGGATGTTGTTGCGAATCTATCCATCTTCCTTTTCTATATAAATCAACAATCAATCGGAAAATCTTGAAAGCAATTGTCAAATAACAATTTCAGGAACTTCAAGTGCCCGTTCAAATATCTTTATGATAATTATGCGAAGGTAGTTCAATAATATAATTGTTTTGAGAAATTTACATGCATTTATTTAACTGACCTCTCTGTTCTGTTATTACTGATAATGTTTCAGAAATTTAAACATGACGATCTGACGAATTGTATTTTTTTAATAAAGATAAATATCTTTATAACATTAACTGACGTTTTAGCTGCCAAAACATAATGCATGCAGGTAGGATTGACCATTGAAAAAGTGCGTTTTATGAGAGAGACAACTATGAGACGAATTATAATTTACAATTCGATCATTTAGCATCATGAATATCTTGTGATTCTCTTGGAGAAATATGCATATACCTAGTTAAAATTCAATGAGAGTGTTGACTTCCCCTCGCCTAAACGTTTAGACACATTTTCAACTGAAGATGAATGCCTACAGTTACCAGATGAAGATATCATTTGTTAACTGAACTTCTACAGGGGGAAGAATCGGATAACAGAACATTAAAGGATGATTTAGGTTACACCAGGCGGGCTCGTGCCGTGTCGTTCCCAGCGGCCAGGTTTTTTATTTAATAGTACCTATTTTTGCCAATTTTTAAATTCCTAGCACAAAACCTTCATTAATTTTGTGGTTATCAGAATACGGTATAATTAATATTGTATTCTCTTATGAATTTCTGAATTTGATTACCACCACCAAGAAGTTCGTAATTTCAGTTTTTCGATTCATAACATTTCCTTAAAACTACTCCATACTGGTAGAATGAATCAACATATAGGTGTTTCCTAAAATTGACCAAATTAAAGCCTCCTGATTTAGATAAAGAGTATATTCTGTTAAGTTGAACTGATCTATAAAAATCATTTCATGGGCTTGATTTTGACTTGAATGCTTGAGGTTAATTATAAGATGACAGTTCAGTAATCATTTTAGATGACGGAAAATCAGCGAAAGTTTATCGGAGGCAATTTCAAGAATTAAAATCAATTTCTTGAATTTAGTCAGTAGGAATATGAAGAAATCATCGTTCGTAGCAGTGAGTAAATAAAATTGAAAGTATTTGATACAATCATATTGAATTGTAGATTTTATTAGAATAGCTAAGCCATTGAAAAATGCCTTGAGAAAGCATAAAAATATATCCAAAAGTATGTAGTTCTAGAACCTAGATCAAATAAATTACGCATCGATTAAAAAAAGTATATACTAAACTATAAACTATCATCAATGAGTTATAACTCAATACATATCAGATATGGTACTTCCGTCACTTATGAAAATGTTATAAAATGTGAAATTATAAATGATTTCTATTTGAATCTACTCCTTGTGATCCTTTATCACTGTTTCAAAACTATAGAATACGTAATTACAATTCTAGCATATTTACGCAGCATATGTATAATTTATGTTAATGCGTCAGATATGGAGATGGATTCATATTAAAAAAAAATATTTCATTGCTGTTCTTAAAGACGGTATTTTTAATAATAATAATAATATTAATAGCAGCAATTAACCCAGCTGTAACGTATATCATGAATATCTCAAGAATCTATTTTGTATAGCTAATTTTTCACCAACATTTTGTCTTCGAAATTCATTTAAGATACTTACAATTTGAAGTATTTTTAATACCGCACGTTTATTCAGGATGGATTTCAACATTTCCACTCATTTTCAAAAAAGCCTGGCTATCTCACGGCTGACAAATGTATATAGGTTATATTTTTGACAGTAAATTTGCACTGTTGTAGACGAGATAACCAGAGACCTTAATAGGTATCATCACTTGAGACTTGATGGCTATATATTAAATACAGTACAATACAAGAACAATGATGTAGTTTTTTTGTGAATGTTTTGGAGAAACTCGCGACCGAACTACCGAATAGCGATAAAAAGAATAAAATAAACTTTTCCTTTAGAACTTTTACCATCAACTTATAACGACATTACACAATTTATATGATATAAAAGCTTATCGAGAGATTTAAATACTTGTATTTACTTACTTTGAAACTATTAAAAATTAAAATCATCAGATCAAGTTATTTAATATACTTGTTTATCCACACAGGTAAATCTCGCGACAAGCTTTGATGAATTGTGTAAGTTTTAGGGAATTTAAATAAAAGCTTATTTTTACAAAAGTTTTCTCACTTCAATTATTTTTTTACTTTTTAGTTATCAGTCTATTTATATCATTCAACGCATCATTGTTGCAACGTCGTTTGCCGGTTAATTTCGAACAGTCTAACTCTTCAATGAGGAGACCTTCAAAACTTAGTCCGCCATATTGTATTCAGAGTGACTTCACTTCATTTTCCGAGTTATCATCAAACCCTTTCATTTGATACCAATATCATAGGGATTACTATGAAAATGAATAATCGTCATTTCGTAACGTCCGCCATATTAAATGAAATGGTGGCATGTAAGTAATCTGTAAGTAATCGTGCATTGTCACGTAAACCAAACGTGAGTACCAAATTTCAACCCAATAGCCTCAGTGGAACTGGGTGAAATATTGATTGCAAAATTCCAGGAATTACATTCATGCAAGTGAAGTTGAATAAAGTTAATGTAACTGTATTTACTATTGGTAATTAGCACTTAATTTAACTGGATTGATTTTAGTTCTCGCGACTTTCTAAGCATGCTGCTATTTTGCTCAACGTAACAGCTTCAGACTTTTAATCCCTCAGACCTTCTTCCAAATTCTAAGCATATTATTTGTTTTTTGTCGTAGACCAAATATACGTTGAGACATTAAAAGTAGTTTCCTGATAAACAATAAAATCGGTGTATGATAATCAAATAAGTATAGCTAATAGGTCGGCACCTAATTTACGATCATATTTAATAAATTCAAAGGAAAAAGAACCCAATATGTGTAAGTCAGGTGTTTATAGGATTTCATGTGCCTTCTGTAATGCTGTTTATATGGGTCAAACAGCTAGACATTTGCAACAAGGTACAGTAAACATATAAGTGCCTTCTAAAACAACCATCCAGAAAGATCAAATTTTGCCAAACACTTACTAGATACTAATCATAAAGTTGGCAACGACAATAGAATGAGTGTACTTCCTACTTGTAATAAAATACTTGATTTAAATTTCATGGAAACATTGGAAATTCAGAAATATCTGCGTAATTCTGACTTCATTGTAGTAAATGAGCAAAGTTATCTTTTAAACTCAATTTTTATAGATACAGTACTATAAGTTTCCAACTATTTGTATTCTAAGTTAACGACTGAAATATATCAAGTTAAGGAATGTATTAAGAAGAATGAAATAGCTTAAGGAATAAAATATCTTAAAACGTGAAATATCTTAAGGAATAAAATTGTTTATCACATGAAATATCTTAAGGACGTATTGACGGCAATGGTTAAGGTTTTGTAGGGGTTTCCCTTAACGCTAGTGTAAATGCAAACGGCAAAAAAATATGTCCCCTAAAAAAGACAAAAAATATTTTTAAACTTTTTTTTGCTCGGCATTAAATAATCTTCGCTTTTCTGATTGGGATCGTCCGGTAACGTTGATTGAACGCAAAAAAAAAACATGTTTTGTACGTCTCACCATTTCGAAAGACCCCACTTGGTAATACTAAGATAAAAAGTTCAACAGTTTATATCAACAAACATAATTATCCAGGATAATCAATCAACGTTGCCAAAAGAACACTTTCGCGCTCGCTCTGAATAACAGGTTTTCTAACTGGCGGATGATTCAGAGGCCTTATTCTAGATCTAATGGCATATTGACAGATGAAATAGGTATATTATATCTCACAACAGATATAGAATAGGTATAGATGTTTCAGCTGCACTATGCTGCATGCTATCCTACACTTCGCCTTACCAGTACAACTCAAACCCATCAGCCATAAGTTGTTTGACACTTATTTGATTACCTAATTCGGACTAGGTACTCTCTCTAGGGCTATAGCACAAATGCATTCACTTGGGCTCGGTACACACAAGCGTCAATGAACGAAGTTATTATTTCAGTGCATACCTAGCGTAGCGTTGCTGCTTAACTGCCTTCTTGCCTTATCAGCAGCGTCTTAATCCAGTCCAGAATCAACAGCTATTGGGAATAGAGGAATGGTAGTGTTTTCTTACCTTATTGATTGTTAAATGACTGTTAAATGTTCAATATTATTAAAATTTATGCGCTTTTTGTGAGAAATGATAAAAAATGGGGATTGAGACTATAAGAAATAATTCCTATACATGAATGAACTTCTTGTCATGGATTTCTATACTAACCTCTCACGAACTAGTGATTCTTACTTCCGGATATGGCCAATACGTAAATAATCTCTAGGACTATCATTTTCCCAATTAACGGATTTTCGTTCAGACGCGGCAACGTTGCGCTACTCTCAGCTGTTTCACATCTACACCCGTCAACTGCTGCTCGATCCATTTTACAGCGTACCGCTTTGAGGTTAGAAAATCGCGACGGTAAAATCGCTAGAAAAGTATAATTTCCTTTTTAAGTCAAACTAAAATGTGTTCGGTCATGGAAAGTGTCGACTACAGCAGCCCGTACGCGAACTATCGATCTCCTCTCAGCACCAGGTATGCCAGCAAGGAAATGCAGTATAATTTCAGCGACCAAAAGAAGTTTTCCACTTGGAGAAAACTGTGGGTGAACTTAGCCAAAGCAGAACAGGTTAGTCAAAAGCTTTGGGTTTCCAAATTGTGTGTGGTTGAATGATTACTTGGAAGTAATTGAAGTATGATATGCATGCAGCATAAATAGAATAGTTATCCAGGGGCGAAATTGAGGCGTTTTCATGCTGGTTTTTCACAATTCAATTTGAAAAACTAATCAAAATGTACACTAAGCGCGATTGTCATGAATAACATGTAATAAAAATTATTCTTTTCAGCTTCGTCCAATTAATTCATCTTCGAAGATCGTTCTTTGTAAATAGATAATGTTAGTCTATTCCGTTGTCTATAAAATTATTCTGAAAATACACTGCGAGCCAAAAATTCAAATGAATGCGTGTTGTAATTAATTTTCATCAACAATAATCTAATATACGATTTACAGTTTAGTTTCAACTTCTAAAGTTTTTTTTACACTAAAGTATACGTCAAAACCATACAAAGAACTATTCAAATAGCTCAGCACACCCGTAGCCACCAAACATCTCATTCTCGTCAAGTCTCCTTTAGTTGTCGCCACTCTGGTGAGACTTTCGTAAGTGAGCACTGTAGCTGAGGCTAAGTACAAAAGGGCTCCTAAAATGCCAAATATCCTTGTGAGCAGGTCCGGCACTGGGCATCCTAGCAGTCGGCTCAGAATTATCACTCCTGTGATGATAAGGAAACTGCTGAACACTACGTTGGGGAACATCATTGAACTGATCGAATCTGATAGCACCTTGAGTCCTTCTGAATACAGTCCTATGCATATGAACCCTACTGCCTGGAAAAAATAGAATGCTGGTTATTTTACTGCTCACCCCTAAATGAGAGAAGTATTGGTCAGGTGATGCAATCCGTAGTAGTAGGGCTAGAAATGCTGACAATACTGTCGTTGGAGTCTCAAAGCGGGCTTGCAAATTAACTATCAGCTGGTCGGTGCATGGTAAAAAAATAGCGACTCTGAAGCGAGCGGCATTATATAATTATGAATTGTTTCGGGGAGGGGGGGGGTCCGGACCCCCTGGACCCCCCCTAAATACGTGCCTGATCGTATCCATAGTTGATCGAATTATCGGCAAAAACAAAACATTACACATTATAAAACTTTGCTTTTATATATATGTGCGAGCAAAAATTTAAACAAAAATCTAAATGTTGTTTTTGTACGTTCCTGATCACTTTAAGGTGTAATTATTAGAAAATTTAGAATGCTGAAAGTTATTAAAACGCAAAAAAATTTTGAACGTACTGCTGGTCACTTTATTCGTGCTTATAGCATCTTGAGTGCTCCGATCTTTTATAAAATTACATATCTATCGGTTTATATAGGTATGTCAGTTCTCCTTTTATTTACCTTTTAAAAAGTTTTAAAAACTATGCAAGCCTCATTCTTACATCTTTTTACAAATTTTCCAGCAATCTTTGTGCTAGTCAAAAAAAATCCTCACCTATTTTATAACACTCGAGTGTTGTATGAAAGCCATCACTGAATAGAATTTTATATTCTAATTTGATGATATTTGAAAAGCAATATGCAAAGAAAATATTCGACGTTGGTTTTATTGTATTTTTTGTTTTTTAGGTATCTTTTTTTGAGGAAGTCTTTAGTGATGAGCTATTAGTTTAAATACCTTTTTATTTCTTGAATTTAGACTTGTTTTGAGTATAGTCAATACACTTACTTGAGATGAACAAATTTTTTATTTCCCTAGTTAAGAAAATGATCAGCTTTACATCTTTTGTTGTGACTAAGTGTAGTTTGATTTGAGACTGTTGTCGGCTCGAAAAACTGTTGCGGAGAATAGACTTTCCTTTAGCCCCCTACCTCTGCACCATGTTATCGGACTAAATCCCCCTATACATGTAGGGTCTTTAGCTACAACTTATTTTATTCGACATCAGGTTGATCGATAAAATCCGGAATTTTTGCGACTTTTGGCGTAGTTTGACCCATATTTTTCATAATAGCAATTCTTCAACTTTCAGTTCCCATAAAAGCGGAAAAAATAGTGTTCAAGATATTGCGTTTTCTCGATACTTCATGATATTTACATAACGATAAACTATCTCACTCTTTTCCGTCGCGTCATGACGCTAACTGGAATCATAAATAAAAACGAAAATGATTTTAGTCTTTCTGAATCTTCTAATTGCGCCGCTAACTGCTCATACTGTTTTGACAAGGAGGATAGTTTTCGTCTACTCTAAGGCTCATGTCTTACAGTTTTGTAGTAGGAGAATATGATTTGAAAAAAATGGACCGAAACAATGCGTCATTATGTCTGATTATGATAATAGGTACTTGTGGACTCCAATTTGTAAATGTATAAATAACGACGTCGGTGGTAGCCATAAAAGGAAGTATTAGGTGTATAAAAGCTTTTCTCTGACAAAACAAGTATCTAAGAACCTTATCAACGTATATGGTATGGATATAGCTTACCAGTTGTACAACTTTCAAAACAAACTCCCTTGCCCATAAGTCGATTAAATCTGGCACTTGGATGCCGGAAGGTGTAGGTGGTATGCTCATTTCGGTGTCAGTGTCCACACTGAAGAATCTCATCAGGGCTATGGCGTGCGACCGACTTACAGTAGGACTAATCTCACCCATATCAATGTATTGAGGAGGATCTCTAGCATTCAGTGGTTCAGATTGGATTGAGAAACGCGTTAGTAGGCTGAATCTGCTATTCGACTGTTTATTTTTTCACCGCAAATAGATTCAGTGTTCGTTAATGATACGATTTACGTTCGTTACTCTGGCCGAATGTTTTGGTAAAGCTAAGATAATTGGTCATTCTGTGTGTGAGCGATGTTAATCACATACTACAGAAATATCTTAGACTGCACAGAGCGCGAATATGAAAATACGTCACGTTATTTGCGAGGCATTATGTATCAAAAATGATCTATAATAATACTGGTGTGGCGAGGTCAGCGTACAGACACTTAATAAATGTTACGACTTGGCCCTCGGTGTAAGCAGCTATTATTTTTCATTTTTTAAGCACATCTTATATCAGATATAATTATTAGACCAAAATTGTTTACACCAGCTACCTTGGCAAGTCAATGAACTAGTTTACTAGACGTATCTGCCACCTATACCAAATTTGTTGCAGTAAACAGCCACATAAAAATATCCCTAAACAATTTAAACGAGATTCATGTATGTGTATTGATAAGCATATGTATTTCAGCTGGCTGGTTCCTAATCTGCGGACAATTTTTTTTAAGGATTTGTCAGTTGACATATTATTTTATTCAGAATAGCCTCTAAAATGCTTACAGAATTATTATTTTGGAAATTTTTGCAAAAAAGCTGATATTCAATCATTTGGTAAAAACTATCTTTTCTAAAAACAAGAGCTGTTCCGTAAAAAATAATTCGGCTACACGAAATGAAAAAATGCTCCATCAAATGGAATATATTTTTTTGCAATTGTCATAGAGGCTAATTAATCATTGACTTAGCATATCAAGATTATAAGTGAGCATTCTTCATGATATCTAGAATATGTGCGCAAAATGTGAATTCTGCTAAATCAATGGTATTGTTTGTTAAATATTAAAAAAAATCTAACATAACAAGTTTGGGGATGGTTCAACTGCGGCAATTTAGGTAAGCAAAAAAATGCACCTTTTATTGTCAGGACACCCACTATTAACTCGTTGTAATGCTTACTGGAAAACTATTTTATGTACAGGGTCCAGATTTCGCAAACGTATTTAAGATATCCCAATAAATATTTACCTGCCAAACTAAAACGCCTTAGCGGAAGTGGTATTGTTTGTTAGATATACAGAAAAAACAACATACCTATAAGCAAAAGATGCAAAATATTTAAAAACTAGTATTAAATACGGTTTAGCATAAAATAAATGACGTTCTATATTACCCCGGCTTGTATGTTAAGCTATGTTACAAAACGCGCTGACTAAAAGTTTTTAAAATAATTATTATTGAATAATCCCGGTTATTTTAATACAACAGTGGTCACCCAGTATCCAGTATAACTTTAGAGATTGATAAGGAGAGGAGTGATAAGGAGTGAGCTGAACAAGGTTTTGCTACACATGATCATACTAGAGGTGGTTAAACAGTTTAATGTGTGAATAGCGTAACTAGTAGCTATACATTTAAAATAACAAATAAATAGTAAGTGGCCTGTTGATATAATTCGGCGGCCGACGGTATAGCCCCAGGAAATGGTGAACAGCAACATTCTCCAAGTGCCACAATAAGTTGTTAGGACCATTTGACATCGTAAAAATATTAATGGGCAGCGCTAATTGTCGCGTTACTTATATACTTTAAGATTTACTGTATGAAATAAAACTACTAGCTGCTCTTCAATACGTTACATGTATTCGTTGAAAGTTTGAAACACTGTTTCAGTTTTCCTTAGTTAACACGTCTCACATACATAGTAGTTACATGACAAATTACACTAATATTTTTTCTTGTTCTTCTTAAACAAGAAGCATTTCTTCTTATTATCATTGGTTCCTACTGATTTGTCATATGAATAGGAACGGTCCCTGCGAAAAAATGTTTATACTATAGTATATATCGACTTACCCACAAGTTATAGAAATTCATGTTGATATGACAACTGTTGACTTAAAATATATTGTAGCATTAAAACAAAATTATAGACACAGAGATCCACAGGGTGTTTCACCACTATGCGATCAAATTTTAATAGGTGATATATTCATTAGGATTCGAACTTTTCACTTTTCGTTTATATGTTTCTTATATTTTGTCTCTGTCACTTTGAGTGAAAGATTCCAACTCTGAATGAAGCAAAACGAAATCAAGCATTTTATCTCCCATGCTGGAATTCTCTTGGAAGGATCGTCTCCTAGTATACAAGTATAATGGAATCAAAGTTTCATGAGACCACTCCGTAGGTCTTGGACCTGAAGTTTCTTTTTGCACTTTTTTGCTAGTCTATGGTCGAGGGGTAACCTTTTTGTCAATATTAAGTCCTATTGGTATCTCAGCATCTTAACTCTTGCATTGCTTATCTGGCTACTTGTTTTACAATCATCTCAAAATGTTGCCCGAGAAATGAACAGGAATAGAAGATATATTAAAAATCTATGTATGTCTAATCTATTCGTGTCATAGTTGTATTGTTCGCTAATTAGAATCACATGTGATGAATAGCTACCCACAGCAGCACTTATCAACGAACAAGATATCAACAATTAAATTTTGAAATCCAGGAAAGAAGCTCACTATTATAATGAATCTTCACATCTGGTTGAATTTCAGTTCCAGATATTAGATAATTTCAACTCAATTTCAATATCTTATCAGTGGGTTGAGTTCACAGTTCTATTAGAGAAGAATATCTTGGATATAGCATAGCGACATCGGGATATCTTCCTATGAAGTTGTCAATCTAATATTTTTTATTAATTTATTCTTCACGTTTCTTCTGCAATCCAATTCTGTCCACTAGCTGTCAATTGATATAGGTATACCCAAAACTCCGCGTGTCTTCTTCTGTGCAACTTTTATTCGATGCATTTTATTTCATGTACCTTTTCTAGGATAATTATGTTCTGCTAATGGTGTTTTCCTAAATCTAAGCTAGATTTGTAAGCATTACCTTGCATCTTGTTCTATGAAGGTTCTAAGTTTTTCGTCACCATAGCAGCATTTTTGGTCTTCTGGTCTCAAACATTCACTGAAATCACACAAATTGTACAATTATTGAAAAATCACAAACATTTGACGCTATTGGGAGGAATTAAAATTAGACAAAATATAACAAATGTCAGTAACACCAATGTGGGCCAATGCACCTATCAAATATTGAATAAATCCTATTATAATTTACATGCAGGAAACTCGGAAACTATTGTCATCCAGTCCATATTTTTCTGTGGTCGAATTATAAAATAAATGCACTTCACACTTCCTGTAAAAAATCTAATTGCTCATTTGAACGCTGGCCAATTAGTGTGCTCAGAAGATTTATTTTTTTGGACAACTGTTTATAAATAAAAAATACAGATTTCACTTCTTGGGAATATTGTTTATAACGCCGACATAGTTACCATTGAGGTAAAAATTCAGCTACCAAAATTCAAACTACTTGAAAATGAAAGGAATTGTCAATACACTATATCTTGGTGGTCTAAGTTATAAACATTTTTGAAAATTGCGAAAAAAAATTATTATGTAACTGGTTTTCTAGTCATAATGCTTCTTGTATACATGCCGCCAGTGATGACTTGTTATCAGTTAAAAATCTAATGAAACGGATATTATGCTATATTTGTCAGCTACATCACCCAACATTGTTGTTCTGAACTTTTTTCCTGTATTTTTCTCTAACTGCTTGTTCTTTGAGAGACACACCTTTAAAAATAATTATGTGAAGAGCGTGATGGAATACCCTGTGTTTTTCTATTGTCTACAAATATGTTAAATAGGAGAAAACGTGTAAATATGTTATATGCAGTAATATTGAATATGGTCGCAGCATTTTCCTTTGGCCTTCTCTGTACTTACGGACATTCTATATCTTCATCTTCTACCATGTCTTCATCGAACATATCTTCTTCATACATATCTTCCTCCATATACATTTGATTTGGATCGTAAGATTCTTCCCTTTAAAATATGAAGAGACAATTAAAGTATCAATAACTGAGCTTGCGATATAAGACAAAAAATATTCTGGACACCTGCATTAGCCTATAGGCTTTGCGAAGTGGTGTATTGAAGTTTTTTAATAATTCAGGAAATAGTTTTCGCAACTCATAATAGATGGAGTCGTTTGGTCCTTGAAACTCGTCGCAGTATCTATCCGGCAAACTCATAGATTCATACGCAACTTTAATCGCAGGCTCCAAAGCATGTTCGCCATCTGTTGAACCAAAAGTCATGTAACCGAGTTCCACAAGTTTCAACCTACTCTACTAGGTTACAGCAAAATTATATTCCGGATATAATTCATGACATCTGATCGCTGGAACACAGACATTCACATCACACCACATAATACAAATCAAATCGTTAACGGCGTCATTTAGTCCGTGAGCACGGGTTTGTTCGGTAGATGGCGTGCGTATATGCTGTCAAAAATCAGACCACTATCCAAGTTACGTATCGTACTGACAGTTTTCCAGCTAGGTACTTTCATGTGATTTCATTTATTAATTTAAAACCAACAATGTGCTGACGACTCTTAAAGCAAAAGAAACGAAGTCGTTCACATTTTGTTTTGGATCAACGAATGAAATTTCAATTATTTATCAGCAGTTATAAACTCTACAATAACGGCCAGCTGACTTCTGGTTGGATAGTCCATGTATCTGCCGAGTTGCGTATGCTCAAGTGATGGCCAAAAATGGGTGCAGTGGAGGGGAATGGAGGAAACGGGGTTCCCATATTGCTTTTTCACAGAAACAGCTTAAGAACGGGTGCTTTCTTACATTATCATCATAAAAACCTTCTTAGCGTCCTCACACTAGAAAATATACGACTATATTACTGGTCAACAACCACGAACAAAGAAGATGAAATATTCACAAGTATAAAATTTGAAAACGACCACATAAACTGCAGGAAATATTACTATACTTACACTATTTCCTCTATCTCCGTCACCTCTTCAGTTTGTGTCATCCTTAAATGAAATAAATATGATTAGACTTTGTGACTAAATAATTATACTTTTTGAAACTATGATGACACAATGTTTATATACACGCGTAAAGAATGCCGTTTAATCCTAGCAAATCATTCGATTCATCAAATGACAAATTTCATTAAAGTGAAATTATATGAGCTTGAAACAATTCAGTACACCTAATATAACCTGCTTAAAAATTTTTTTAGTATAAAGTAAAATTAATATGGTCCTAAGGTATAATTGTCAAGTTGTCGCGTCTTCAATAGGTCTACTGCTTATTTTCTTTGCTCTTGCCACTCATTCCTGTTTCCTTCTTTGTCTCGTCTGCCTTGACGTTGTATAGTTTCTAGTTAATCAGACATATTTGATTAACCCATGATACACTCTGAGTAATGAGAAAGGGTCCTTCGGGCCAGCCAGGTAACCGTACCGCGACATGTAATGGGTTGGTTGTATATGTTTACTGTACAAGGTTTTGCTACTGGGAAAAAACAAGTTGAACCTCGTGAAAATTACAGAACAGCGTTTTTTTGTTCCAAAATATTAGTTTAGAGTTGATGTCATTTTCATGCATGTCAAATAATTGTGTACTTAACAATATACATGATCATTTTTATGTCATTAGATTTTGACAAAAGCTAATTGAAGCCATACTGATAGTTATAGATAGTTCGTGCGAATTTTTTCTGATGGACCACAATGCATAAAAAACAAACAACCAGTGGAATAACTACATACAACCCGTTTCCTAATGATTGATTAATAGCAGTTTCATTGATATATCTCTGTAGTTTCATATTAATTTTTTCCAGAAAGGATATCATTTTCTATGAATTTATACTGTTCGATTTTCCCAAAGGGGAACCTGGAAACGCCATAGATTTTTTCACGTATACAGTTATCAACATATA